>OX439484.1:15409336-16722171 GCA_949320155.1 Melangyna quadrimaculata | reverse complement strand
GATGATTTTTTCGCTTATTTTAGCTGTTTTTAAATGTCTGGCTGATGAATACGCCCCACTCTAGATGTAATATCTGATGGGGAATTATTTTTAAACAGGTAGACAAAGTCCTTGACAACTTCGAAGTTATATCTGTCCATCGTGATATTTTGCCCGCGTCCACGATGTTGAGATTCCTCTCTCGATGACAGCATATACTTCGTCTTGTCCTCATTAACCGCCAATCCCATTTTAGCCACCTCCGATTCAATGCTCGCAAATGCCCCTGCCACAGCTCGCTTCGTTCTGCCGACAATGTCTATGTCATCCGCATATATATGCAAGCAATTGAACGTACTTTTGATAGATTGTACCGCTGGTGTTGACATGTGCGTTGCGTACAATGGATTCAAGAACGATGTTGAATAGGTTGCATGATAACGCGTCGCCTTGCCTCAATCCTTTCTCAACATCAAAGGAATCGGTGGTGTTCTTACCAATTTTGACGGAGCAGCAGGTGCAACTACTTACTGAAGGAAATATCTTGAAAATTTGTTTAATTTTTGAAAAAAAAAAAAAAAATGAGCTGCAGAATCTAAAAATATAATTTTGAAATATGTCCCAGAACAAAAGTCACTTTTTTGTATATCCTCTACAAGATCCACCATACCAATTTTAAATATCTGACAAAAAAAAAATTATCCGATATTCTTATTATACATAACATTAGTTTTTAAATTAAATTAATAGCTATGTATGTATGTATTATTAATTATTTTGAATTGATTAAAAGAAACTGTGCATATAAGCGGGTTTTACTATAAATAGTTTTGAACTTTTATATTAAATATTACTATCAAAAAGATATATATTATTAAATATTACTAATAATATTATTATTACTATTTGTTATTTTAATTGTAAATAAAAAAAAAATCGAACATCTCCCCGTGAATATAAGCTGGTTTTACTGTACTAAGTTTGAAATGTATATCTATTAAATACAAAATAAAAAATATTTAATAAATATTTTAATTGTTTTGTACTTAATTTATATATTTTTACAAATAATATTACCAAAATAACTTTTTTTTTAAAATATTGGTTTTTTAAAATTTTAAATTTAAAAAAAAAAAATTTTGAGCTTTTTTATTTTTTTATTTCCTAAATTAAAAAAAAAAATCATCCAAATCGCAGCAGGTTCCCCGGGTTCTTGTTTAAAATGCTACCTAGCCTCCACTAATAATTGATTTTTAGCTTCACCATTTTGTCTTGCCTACGCATTTTTTTCAAATTTCAATGAATAAAATGGGTTTTTTATTTTGTGGTCATTTAATTTGTATGTTTACTATAAAATCCTTTGAGTACAGTCAATAAAATTAAGTTTAAATCTGAGAAATTCCGCTCAATAAATAAAATGCGTCATACACAAAATCTATAGATTACGATTTAAACTGCACTCATATAATAAACCTTTTGCAGATTAACTTTAGAAAGGTAATACCACCGAAGCTGAAATTTAGTTACATGTAGTTAACACCAAAAACAAAAGTCACCTGGCTGTATGTGGGTGGAAAGACCGTCAACTGACGTAGTGAATTGTGAGCACGGCTTCTTACCGTGGTTCTATGCGTGCATACTTCACTACGTCAGCTGACGGTCTTTCCACCCGCATACATCCAGCTGACTTTTGTTTTTACATAATATATGGTGTAACCTATCATATAACCAAATTTCAGCTGTGGTAGAGTCGCAACCCAACTTTTTTTTTTACATGTTGGGGGGGCTGCTGTAGCCACACCCAGCCATGGTCCGCCAGCTGACTTTTACTAGGCTTCATTATAACGTCAAATTAACCATCTACCAAAAGAAAAGCTGTGGTTCTATTGGTCACCAAAATCTGTCACGGGCTCCCGGACTATATGTCTGCCGGCCCTGGGCTCTTACTCTATAAGTGTTACAGTTGTTTTTTTAATAATTTTGTTTCTGTTTAAAGCAATTTTTGACCCTCCTGTCTAAATGGGGGAGAATATGCCCCAGCTCCTGTCTAATTTTGTATTGTCTTGACCCAACCTACGCACTCTAGCTTTCTAAGAAGAATCACACTGTATAAATACAAAAAAGACAGAATAACACAGCATTTTCCGTGTTGTTTTAAGTTCAAAATGTTGGGAAAAAATTGATTTGACTGGCCGGATGTTTAAGATTGATATTTTAAAATGACGGTTAAAATTGGCTACAGTCGTAACGCAACACGATGGTGTTTATGGACATTTTAAAAGGTAAGACGTTAGCAACAAAATTCAATTTAATTCACTCTTAACAAGTTCACATAACACGGGCTACACAGACAAAACATTGTGTATCCGGAAGCTTTAAAAATACAATAATTAAATGCAAGGTATGCAAACATCAACAAAATGAAAGTCTATTTTCTATTATTTTCTTTTACTAGTCTGATGTTGAATCTTAAATGATAAAACCAATACATGTTCATTAAAAGGAAGTGGGGTTTACCTATTCATATGAAAAATCCCAACGCCTAGTTATAGACATCGTGAAAAGGATTGTTTGCTTGTTTATTTTGTGGCTTCGTTTTATTAACATAGGATGTATGGTATTTCTATTTTTGAAATATATATCATAATTTCAGTGTAAATGTTTCCTTCTCTTTGCAACATTCAAACGAAGGTAACTATTCCTTCTTTTCCCATAAATAAATAGGACACCATCTAATTATTAAAAATTCCTAAAACAACCACATAAAAATCTCATCCAGAATAACAACAACAACAAAAGCGTAGGTAGGTATTAGTATACACTAAACTCATTGATTTTATGAATTTCCTACAAGTCATCTACATCTCCATCCCTTTATAAAATCTCCATCAAAACAGCTGCTCTTTAAAGAAAGAAATAAAATACACATACCGACTTTTCTCAGGATACCTTTACTGTTGCTAAGCAACAGGTAGTACAATTAGGCCCACTTTATTTCCCACACGCATGAATCTGGAAAAATCAACACACACAAAATGCAGAAGAAAGAAAAACTATATCAGAGAAATATGTACACAACAAAAATCTCTTCCCAGAGCATGTTTTGAGCTAATATAAACAAAATGCGAGACGCGAGAGAACTGAGCTACAAAAAGCTTTCTCATTTTCCACCCACCATTCAAACAATACACATCTCTTGAGGTGAATTTCTCGAAAAATTCAACCCCTAGCTCTTAGCCGGCCACACAATTTCCTCAGACAACAACAACACAATTAAAAGGATCCTATTGAGCTTTTCTTCTCTCGAAACCAAACGATACTGAGGTACCGAATAACGACAACGAGATGCGTTTTTCGAAAACTCTGCTACCACAGTTTTCTGGCAGCTTTTTCATCGGAATGACGCGTCGTCTTGTGTATGAACCGTCACTCCTTGTCGCCGTTGAGTGAATTTTTGTCTCCGCAAAGGAAAAATTAAAAAAAAAAAAAAATTGAAGAGGTTGTGAGAATTTTCAGGAATAGTATTCCTTTTTTAAATTTTCTGGAGCACAAAACATGGATAGATAGATACATATTGAAGGAAAAAAAAGTGTAAAGGAAAATTACTAAGATTTTACTTACAAAAAAAAAACCCAATAAATTATCAACAAAATTTGAATGAGTTTTTAAGTGTGTACCTACCAAATAAAAAGTTAGTAAAACACAATCCATTTAAGCCATCCGTCAGGGCAAGAGATCCCTAGGGAGGTGACGACGACGACAAGGACGACTTCGCGCTGTGCGACCAAGAGGACGTTCTTTTATTTTTGTTGTATTCGTTCACAAAAGTTCTGTGAAAAAATGTTCGTGTGTGTCAAAAACACGTATTTTAACTCCCTTGATGATGAATCCTGATGATCCTGATGCCGTTTCGGGTCGGTTTACATTTTTGTTCCCTTTGCCCCTTTATGTATGTGTCAAATTTGTGTTCTTTAAATATTTAATGAAGTTAAATAATATAAAATAAAATAGTAAATTTACATAAAATTGAGTTGTTGTTGTTTTTTTTTAACACACATGTGAAATGAAAAAAAAAAGCAATAAAAATACCTCGATCAAGTGAAAATAATTGAAAAAGTATATAAATTTTGTATCGAGAAAAAAGGACAATTTTCGTTGGCAGTGTGAGCGAGTGTATGTGTTAAATACACTCTCGGTGTGCTTGGAATGGGGTGTGTTCAGTAATTTATTGCTGTTTTTTTTGCGAGTCCAATTCCCAGCTGATGGTGTGATGTATTATATTTATATATATGAATATTTTTTTAATATTGTCGTGAATTTATATATTTTGCTTAGTTTGGCAAAACTACTGGCTGTGTGTATAGTGTGCTTATCTTTAACAAAAAAAAAAATTAAATAAATTATAAAAATGTTTTAATGCGCTTTGAATGCGGAAAACTCGGTTCGTGTGAAAAATTTGTTTTCTGTTACTAAAGTTGGAATTTGTGTTGCAGTTATTTATCTCGTATTATGTTATACAAAAAACGGGGTTTCTTAATTAGGGTGAATTTAATTTAATTCATTGAGTTAAACATAAAAATTTAAAATAACAAATGCCTTCAATAAATTATCACCTTACAAAAATTCCTAAAATACCTTTTTGTTTATTTATTTTGTGTTACTAATATTATAAATTATATTTTTAATATTACTTTTATCAATTTAGTATATTTTCCCTAATAGCTTTGTAAATTTAATTTATTATTTCCCTTTCTCTTAATGCACTACTTTTTTTTTAAATTTAAATATGAAATCATTTACAGAAAATAAAAAAAAACATTAAACAACTAAGTCAAAGTACTAAGCAAAAATTATTAAGTGTTGTTTTAAATTTAATTATAAAAAAATAAATACAAAAAATATACATACATACCTATATTAAATAAATTGAACTAAAACAACGGATAGCTGGAATAATTTTGACAGATTGCTATTTTGCAGGAGTTGAGAAATTATAAATATTTAGGTGAGAAAAATATTTGTTAACATTTTTTTTTTTAAATTAATAACATTATATTTTGTTCTAGTTGAATACAAAATTGCTTGACTTTGTGTGAATGAGGATTCTTTAAAAATTAAAATGGTAAAGTTTTTTTATGGCGAACTGATTAATTGAATTTAGCATAAATTTGATCCAACTGTTTGGCTTATGAAATTATTGTTGATTTGATTTATATCAATAGGTTGGCAGCTAATGTCCAAAATAATATTTAAGAGGTTTTTTTATCCGTAGCCAACCGTTTCTAACTTCTTCAAGATTAAGTAATTGCAAATCGTGAGAACTTTTCTAGGACAAACATTAATCTTAAATTTTCTTAAATTTTTTCAAATGATACCTATTGAAGAAAATATCTTTAAAGACAAGAGAAAATGCAGTACCTTTAGGACAACTAAAAAATAATGTTAACAATTTATTCAATCAATGAACCAAAATTAAAATTTAAAAAAATTTAAATTTATTTATTCATTTATAGGCCAGTCTATTTAGGCATACCACTCCTATGAGTATTGAATATGGAATAGGATGATCCTGAACTTTCCGGACAATGTGTCCGCTGAAGTTTGAACAACCACCACAGTCGTTATACTTATTCCATTAAAACAAAACTAAACGGCATTTGCTTCGTCTCGGAAAAATCTAGTGCCAACATTTTTTAGTTTTAGAAAGATATTAAATACCTTCAAAATAAAGTTCTCCCTTTTTTAATTTCTTAAATTTAATTTTTCTGGATTGCGTTTGTATCCCTTTTTTTAGTTAATTTTTTGGTGCTTTTTGAATTTTTTGGCCACAAATTTTTTGCCTGCAGTTCAGGATCATAAGATTGGGGAAAATATGTTTTTATTTTTCATAGTCAAAATTACCAAATTGAAAGATAAAATCCAGGTTCTTGACCATGAATTCCTTTTAGGGTTTCCGCTATATTGACTATATTTTAACAGTAAGCTCGGATTGTTTTTTTTTGTTTTGTTTTATTAACGCAGGAATATATAGAAGATTCTGTGGTGGTTTTTGTAAATATAAGAAAGTCTTACATACAATACAACTTTTGGAAAAAGTAAGGTATCGAGATATGAACGTATAAAAGTCGAAAGTGGAAAAAAATGGAGTTTATTAACAAAACCCCTACATTGGATGGCCATGATCAGGGGACCTCGGCGGTGGTGCAATGCTTTGTGCATCGGCCACAGAGGTAGCTTGATCAAGGTTTTACTCCAGTTAACGGTAATAATTTCTAAAATTAAAACTGGAACGAACAGGGGGAGCGGGCCGAAATGCTGTATTTTAAAATACTGTATGGTCAAAATTCTGTATGATATTGTATGGTCATAATATGTAGGAAACCAGTTGACGACCAAATGGAATTTCGTCGTGCAATTCAGAGTCCAAAGTATTTGCACACACATACAGTAAAAAGAGTTAGTATTAGTGTTGCAGGATTCATTTTTCTCAACCTTCTCAACATTACTGAACATCTGATCCTTTCTAAGTCGAAACCTAAATGGAAACGTCTAAAAGAACTTGTTCTTCTTTAATTCATTTAATTATGTCCGAACTTATTTAATCAGAACATAACCCCTTGATCCGAACTATACACATAATAGTCACGATCAAACGTGTAGACACCCTTAAGTAAATTTATACGAAAACTATTTATTAGATATGGCGGCCGGCTACTTGGAAATTCATTGGAAATGAATCCGATTAGCTCGACTGGAAGTATTTCCTTTTTTTTTTTGTAGTGTTATATGTTGTTGGTTAAGTGGTCCCTAAGTTTTTGGTATTTTAAGCGTACCATGCTATCAGTAATTTAAGCGTACTACGCTATATTGGATAGAGCGATTACTCGCCGCCAAATTAAGAAGTGATAGTTTCCGTGTTCAAAACACAAGTGTCTTTATTGAATCTTAACATTCCTTATATACTAATTTGTCTAACTGTTATAATACTTTTCTATCTTACTTCTACACATTCAATCTCACATTCAAACGTTATACTATTTTCTTATTGGCTACAATATTTAAATAAGGATCTTATTACTATTGAGTGACAATCAATGCAATCGAGTAGAATGCTGATGTTATGCTATGACTAACATACTCGATTTCACTTTACATGTTTTGTCACTCATTTGTTAAATGGGCAGTGGCGGCGCATATGTGGATACACTACAATATCCGCTCATACTCTATTTTCTGAACTCTGTCGTTCCATAAATTTACTTAAGGGTGTCTACACATTTGATCGTGACTATTATGTGTATAGTTCGGATCAAGGGGTTATGTTCTGATTAAATAACTTCGGACATAATTAAATGAATGAAAGAAGAACAAGTTCTTTTAGACGTTTCCATTTAGGTTTCGACTTAGAAAGGATCAGATGTTCATTAATCTGAGGTTGAGAAAAATGAATCCTGCAACACTAATACTAACTCTTTTTACTGTATGTGTGTGCAAATACTTTGGACTCTGAATTGCACGACGAAATTCCATTTGGTGGTCAACTGGTTTGCTACAAATACTGTATGGTTAATATTCTGTATTTCAAAATACTGTATTTCAAAATACTGTATGTTCAAAATACTGTGTGATCAAAATTCTGTATCTCATAATACTGTATCTCAAATATGAGCAAAACACTGTATCTCAAAATTCGATGTATAAAAAAAATGATTTTTGCATAATTCCATTCTTAAACTTCAATAATTATAAAAAAAAAAAACAGAACTCGATTTATGTATATGGATAAATATACAAAATAGCACTTAAAGGGCCCTACAGACGATCAATGTTTATTGTCAATATTCGCTGAAAATGTCATTTTTGGCTGGGTATTGATCGTTTGTATGCTCTTCAATGTCATTTTCAATGCACATTGAAACAAAATTGATTTGGTTTTCATCAATGTAATGTTGAATTCTTTTCAACCTTTGACAGCAAAAAAAAAAACCGATTATTTTCTAAACATATCGATTTGTTTAGAATAAAATATCAATTTTTCTAAACAAAATCAAATAGTGCCTTTTTAGCAAAATCTACACACACTATGAAGATTTGACATCTCTCATTCTTCAAATCAATTTTTTTCTTTTTTGCGGTCGCAGAAACAAAAATTCTAAAGTCAATAATTTATAAATTTATGAAAATGATTGCAAATAAATACAAAAAATTGTGTGTTATCAGTCGTCAAATGGCACTGAATATTTATAAATTTCTGACGCAACAATTTGTGTATACAAATTCCTGTCAAATGGTACCAACACAATCCCATAAGATAAACGATTTTTTTTTGCAAAATTCTTTTCAACCAAAAAAATAACCGATTAGAAATGGTTGAAAGGAATTCCACATAAGTGTCAATGTCAGGATGGGCTTTGAGCAGCATCAAGTCATTTATCGATGTTTAGGTTGTATTGTGTAGTTGGAGGCAAACAAAAGCAAATCAAAATGTAATTTGTGATTTTAGACTTAATTCTCGCGTATTTAAAAGACAATTGGTTGAATTGTTGTCAATATTTATTGATACGTGTGGTTGCAACATTTCATCGATTATTTTGGAGAGAAAATATCTGCAATAATTATTATTGTCAAAAAAAATTGATAATGTGTTAGGGACCTTAAAACTTAAATTTGCAGAAGCATTTAAACATCAACGAAATGCATGAACACGTGGAAGTTTTGACAGACCAATTAGTTTGGTGCGATTGTTTATGCAATTTATTGTTGATTATGATTAAAACAATTGATGTTAAAATGTGAGAGAGATAAAAACAATTAAGAAGAAGAAAATGACAAAGAGAAAATGAAAACAAGATACCATTTATTTTGATTTTGTTTTAATAAATTCAAAGACATGAATTATCATAGATAGGTACATGTTATTGTTCAAGGGAAGTATATCAGAATATAATGCAAATGAAAAATTTTTATGATATATTCTTAAAAAAAGGATTCTGTTTTCAAAATTCTGTATTTGAAAATGCTGTAAATAGGCTGAAAAATAAAAATCGTTTTGATAATGTAAAAAAGTGCGCACTTTTTTTTGCGCACATTATCAAAACGATTTTTATTTATCAACCTATTTACAGCATTTTCAAATACAGAATTTTGAGATACAGAATTTTGAAATGCAGAATTTTGACCAACCAGAATTTTGAAATACAGAATTTTGACTTACAGTATTTTGATCATACAACATTTTGTACATACAGTATTTTGAAATATAGTATTTTAAGATACAGTATTTTAAATACAGTATTATGACCCATACAGTATTTTGACCCCAACCCAACGAACAGGTTATGCATCAGTAAAGGAATCTGATGATGGGTGGCAGCCGTAAAAGCAAAAATACAATTACCCCGTTTACATGAGGTATTCGAGCGAGCCTCAAGCTCGCTTGGCCCCTTTGTATACCTGCGTTTACTTGAAATGAGCTTCAACCTGCTCGATTCCACTTAAGGAGCGGAGTCGAGTCGAAATTGTTGATAAAAAACCTGGGTCGAAGAGTCGGTCTTAAGGATGTGTTGACCACAGTGGTCTTGCACATGTGCGAGTAAAATTATTTATTTGTTTTGATAGCTATGTGAAGTATGTACTAAAATTCATAAGTTTTAACTGTTTTCGTGTAAAATAAATATATTGTTGCCATTCCATTAAATGTAATCTCAACAACATAACAACTCAACTTCAAATGGGGCTCTCAACTCACGCGACGAAACACCTGGGTCAAAAATCCGACCCTAATCCAACTCTAGCTCTCGATTCCGTTTATAAACGGGGTAAATAATAGTGGTAGCACACTCCAGTGATTGTTGTTTCATTCAAACATTCATAATTTTAACATTATTGTTCAATAAAAATTAAAAAATTTAATTTCAATATTTTCATAACGAATTGGTCAATTTTATTAAAAAAAATATTTTGTGTTATTTTTAAGATTATTAGAAAAAATCATGTTTTTAAAATTAAAAAAATATGAACGCCTGGATCGCACGAACTTGCTTTCGTAGCCAACAACTAGAATGTAGCTAGACATTGACGGTGTAGATATAGTGATGGTTTACTTATTATAGCCGTGTTTTTTTCAGAGAGTGTATAGCAATTCAGCAAAATTTTTACACAGAAAACACATACAAAATTCTGTATAATAATTTGTTTTGTTATTGTTTTGCTTGAAAACTTTTAGCTGAGTTGGTATACACTCTCTCAAAAAACTATTATTCTATCTTTAACGAAAAATAATAAAAACATGTCAAAATGGAAATTTTAATTTTTTTTTTTGATTAAATTCAAGCTAGCTAAATTGAAAAAATAAAAATAAAAATAAAAAAAATTCTTTTATTTTATTTTTTTCGTACAAGAAATTATTTATACAAATTTCTTGAATATCTTACAGGTACTGAATCGCAAAATAATGATAAAATAAACCATGCCAATGACGAGATTTTAGGGAACATACCTTAATAAGTATAAAAAAGGAAATTAAAAAAAAATCATATTTTTTATGAAATATTTCCCTTTTTTCGTGATCTTTCAGGTCAGTTTTTGAAACTTCTTATTTTATTTTAGTTGTTGTAACGTTTCGGGTGTGATTACACCCTTCTTCAGACAACTGAAAACTAACCAACCAAAACGTTACAACAATTAAAATAAAATAAGAATTTTCCATAACTGACCTAAGGCCCACTTTAGGATCTTCAATAATCATATTTTTTATTTCCATTATTCGTATTTTTGGTTAAAACGTGGTATGCAGTACTATTATAACTGGTCTATACATGGCATGTACAAAGTTTAATCGTCTTTGAGCAAACTTGATAAAACCAAAATCGTTGTATGGCAGCTACCCGTTATAGATGAGATAAAACAAAAGTTCAATTCAAGTCCAATTTTGAAGCGAATCCGTCAAACCGTTTGGGCTCTAGCTTGACAAACAGACCAACGAACGTCTTGACGAAAATCATTTTTTTTGGACTTCTCCATCATCGTAATGTTAGTTTTGATTAAAACCTCGAAATTTTTTTTTGACACGAATCCAAAACTTTGCTCGACAGTACAGAGCAACTAAAAATTAACGTTACCTTTCATATTATAAATGTTGAGAAAACGTTATGAAAAATATAATCTTCTCGAAAACAGCTCTAAGAATTTTGATAAAAATTGTGTGTGATATCTTTATTAGTGCAATCTACTTCCAAATAAATAAATATTTTATTTTGCACTCTTATTAACATTACTATTCCCATAGAACCACATGTCACATTTTGTGTACGACTTTCTTATTATTAGCTAAGCAGATTAACATTATTTTGTATGTAGATGCTCCTTAAATATATAAATAGTATTACATATTAAAATTTTCAAGAAATATTGTTTATTTGATAAAAAAAAATCAATTGTTTGAAAATTATCCGAAATTTAATTTGTATGTTTAATCTTTATATATATGTTTAATCTTTATATTAACGTTCCAAATATTGATCTTAAATTTTGTTCGCGTGTTCAAAGGATTTTAACTCCCTTTATGGGCCCTCTCTCCCGCTCCCACGACTCCGTCGCTCTCCTTAGGGTATGCTCATACTCAGTCGTCTGGCAGGCGCCTATGTTGACAGTCAATCTATTATCAAAGTTTCTTGTACCAAAAAGTTCCTTGGGTGGCCCGCTTCGCAGGTTTAAGGATTTAAACTCTCTTTTCGGGTCCTCTGTCCATTATGGACTTTTGACCTGTGGACTTTTAAACCTGCGCCCATTTTTATTACTTTCTACTTACCCCATATGCTATAGGGTTAGTCCCTGTATTTCTGAATTCGAGGTTTTAATAAAATCTATCATTACCATCACGGAGAATTCCAAAAAATAAATTATAAAAATAAATAATTTGTTTAAATGTTGAGAATTCCAAAAATGCGGTTTACGTCATGAAGTCTATCGGTTTTTGTGTTTGTGGGTCTTTACATCTACTGCTGATTGAGTCTAAGCAGGTGAACCGTGGTTTTCCAAATTTTGTATTTAGTACTTTAGTGATTAAAAGCTAAGGAAAATTTAATTAGTATTTATATTTAGCATTTGTACGATGATAAAAATATAATTTGCAGTGTATTAATGCTGTACATTTTTGAAACGATCGTGGGTCGTAGGTAGCCATCGACTAAAATGTTGCGACTTAGAAAGGGAACAGTAACAGCTCTAACTGAAAAGTTCCACTGTAGTACAGAAACCCATTTGGAATGAAGGTCGAATAAAAACTTGTGATATTAAATTCAAATTTAATTTTAAAAAAATTCAGCAACATGTTTTTGAAAAATCGCTTTTTTTAAAATTTATTAAAAAAATTATTTATCTAGAAGAAAAAATCTCGAAAACAAAAATATAGAAAGCATAATCTCGAACTGCAAAAATCTAGAAAAAAAAAATCTAGAATAAATATTAATTGTTGAGACAATGAATGGTTACAATTCGTGCGCGCGAATTGTAACCATTCATTGTCTCAACAATTAATATTAGTTTTAGATTAGTAAAGTCTCCTTAAGAGAATCAGTACACTGCACATGCACCCATCCAACTATAAAAATAGGTGACTAAATTTAGTGTTGCTAGGGAAGGTCTCGTATAACAACGCAAGTTTTCTTATTAAAAAAAAAGTGCAATGAAAGTAAATGAAATCGTTACAAAAAAAGGTTCCATCAAAATTGATGGGTTTATTTATTATTTAAATAAATCTGTAAAAAATAAGTTTTACTGGCTGCGTTAACTGAAAAAATCTCATTTTTGTAGTGCCACGATAACTACAGTCCAGCGTAATGATAACTGATAAACATAAGTCAATTCAGGTTAGTTGTGTGATTCAAAAAATTCAGATTGGTCAAGAAATTAAGTTTAAAAGGGAGTAATTAAAAAAAGGAAAGCAAATCTTAAAAATACTGTACAACTGCATATAACTCCAGTTTTTAGAAGTAATTTAGTTATTATAGTTAGGGTTATTTGTTTAATTTTGTTATATTTTGACAATTTTCCTTTGTATTGAATAATTATTGAACTTTTTTGATATTTGTTATGTTGTGGTACAAGTATACATATGTATCCTATAAAATATTTGATTTTTGTTAAGAACATTTTCGATTGTTGTTCTTTTCTGACCAGAAAATTAAATTGTTTGATAAGTTGAACATATTATGCGTTCGACTGTCACGCTGGAGGTCTGGGTTCGCTTCCCAGATTTTTGCCATTCGAATTTTTTGTCATTCTAGATAACGTCATGATCCCATTTAAATATCATCTGAATACAAAAATAATTTTAATCGATTGACCCAGTAAACAAAAAGTCATAAATATGAAAAGTGTGGGTTCTATTGGAAGTACCTACTATGAATAAGAACGCAAAGCAAATTATTTTCTAATTAAAAAGTAGAATGTTCCAATTTAATACTACACAGATATTTGTATCAAGATTCTTTTGGTGCCATTTTCGAGAAAAATTATACTTTTCTCAAAGATTTTTCAAATATTTGTATGGAAGGTACCTGCCGTTATTTTTGACTTCTTTTCAAATATTCTAGGAAATAATAAAATAAAAACATAACACCAAGTTAAAAAAAAATTACCAAGTCATTTTTAAAATGCATATCAAGTATTCAAAATAAAAATCTATTAGACGCGTAACCGTTTTTTCAAAAAAAAAAAAAAAAAAAAATAAATTTACTTAAAAGTAGATTATCCTTATTATTTGAAGCTTTTTTTTTTTTAAATTGTTATAGCTGTTTTTTGAGAAAAATAATATTTTCCTTTTTTGCTTAAAAACAATTTAATCTATATAGCAAGTACCGTTATATTTAGCCCTAACAGAAAATCAAAAAAATGTGTGGGCACATAATTTACCAAGTTTGAAGAAAATCCATGGAGCTATTTAAGAAGTCGATGTGAAAGAAAGAAAGAATTGCGAAACCCACTTTTTTCGCCTTCTCTATCATCATTATGAAAGGTAACATTAATATCTCGAGTTCCATTACGAATCCATAAGTCCACTTGCACACAAAGAAACTACGTTGCCAGTTACTGGCAACTGGGAGTTTGATGAGGAGAAGGGCAAGAAGCAAGGGGGTTGAAAAAAAATCTCCTGGGTCAACGTTTGAAGAGATGTTTATCACATTCCTTCCACACTGTCCGTAATGTGCGTTCAGCCAATAAACTTTATAAGGAAACAAACACAAATCTCTGGCAGTTTTCTTTCGTTGTGTATGTACAAGGCAAATTAAAGGAAAACGTCAAAAAAATCTCCAGCAACTGGTTTATGTGTAAAATGGACTTAACTTGTCATACACCTCTTATTTCTATATCGTAAGAAAAAAATATATTAAATAATAAAACTACAAAAATCTTTACAAATAACATGTTTTCATAAAGCAATACACATAAAGGTATTTAAACATCTCAAATATTTGAATTGTAACGACACTCGTACAAATATTTATTTAACTTTATTTGTTTCAATGTTTGCCTAGATATCTAGTTCTCAAGTATAATTTATTGTATTCATGTACTTAAATGATCAGTTCATTGATTTATCTTAAAGACAAGTAGCAAATGCTCGTAATAATTTGTAAATTTGTACAATGATTAACTTATTTGTTCAGACTGTTAAATAAATGAACATAATACAATATTACAAACAAAGATTCATTGATGGAGAGTTGCACACAAAATGTGTTAAGAAAAAAAAAATTTTAAGATTACAATATTGTTTCCATTTCATTATGAATTTCTGATATTGCAATGGGGGAAAGGGATATGTATTTCACATTCGTGTGGTGCGACTAAGAAAATAAAATCTCTTAAACTGATGAGCATTCTTAGTGGTAAAATTAATTTTAGGGAAGAATGCAACTATTGCTATTTCACTGGAGCATTGTTCGTAAAAACGATAGAATCAAAAGAGGCATGAATATTTTTGGGGTTATCAAGAGATAGTTAAGACAGATTTTTACTTGCTCTACTCTATAGGGCAGCTATAATAATAAGTTTCATGTCAAAAAAAAAAAACTTGCGGTGACGTCCGTTGTCGGTCTGTTTGTCTGTGTGTCTGGTGCGTCCTGATGTACATCGAGCTAAAACTTTAACCGTTTGACGAATTTGCTTTAAATTTGAAGTGATGCATTTTTAAGTGATTCCTCAGAGGACACAGGCAATTCAAATTTTTGTTTTAGCTCATATAGAACCGGTAGCTTTTATTCATCAATTATTATCAAAAACGGCTCTAACGATTTTGATTGAACTTCGTACATGTAATCTGTAGAACAGTTTAAATAGTACTGCGTAGAAGGGTTTTGCCAAAAAAATCGAATAGCGGAAATAAAGTTTTCCAGTGTTGTTTAAGGTACTAGCCCGTAGCGTAATGGTTAGTGCGTTCGACTATCACGCTGGAGGTCTGGGATCGCTTCCCAGCCTCGTCCACTTAAAAACTAAAAAGTTTTTTTTCAGGGCTACTGCCTCTTGCGAGGAATTGACAAATCTTCCAAGAGTATCACTTGTCACTAATAAGTGCTTCTCGTCTAGCCATTCGAATTCGGCATAAAATTGTAGGTCCCTTCCATTGCTGTCGAAAGGCGCACACAGGAATGGTTGGTACTATTCGTTTTCATCTAAAGACGAGGAGGTTGAAGTTGAAAATCTTGGCTCTGAATCCCCAGTGCCAGGGCCGTCAGGTTGGAAAAGGGCAATATTAGACAAATGTAAATTAGTGACAGAGATGCCGTCCAGCTCTTAACAGCCTGTATTGAAGCCACTTCCTTAGATCCTTCAAGTTTTGTGATTAACCGTTCTTCTATAAGACTCTCCCGTCAATTTTTTTCGCGAGCAAACAGCTATAGCAACTAAAATTAAATTTGAAAACATAATTTTAAATTTTGCTGTTATACACTGGGACTACAAACTTCTTCAAGATATAACAGGTAGGGCTGTCCACGAGACGAGAAAAGTCTCGGTCTCACATGACGAGACTGGCTTTTAACCGTGACGAGACCGAGACTAGACTATATATTTGGACCGAAATTTACAGAGAGTCTTATAAATTAAAAAAAAGTCCAATTTCAGTTAAATATTTATTTTCTTTTGTAAATTCAAACTATAATCGAAAATATTTCGTTCCAAAATCAACAGGTTGTTCGGATATCGTATTTTTCGGAGACGAGACCGAGACGAGACCTTATTATACGAGACCGAGACGAGACTGAAAATTTTAGATTTTAACGAGACCGAGACGGGACTTACAAAAGTCATGTAGAGTCTCGTCTCGTGGACAGCCCTATAACAGGCCAAGCTTAAGTTGACAGACTTCCGACAATAGCTACTGCTCCAAATATTGAGCAACTCCTTGGAGTACCGGAACTTTCAGCTGGAACTGGCATTGAAGTATCGTCTGCAGTGTATGATATATTAGAAGATTAGATTATACAGTCCAATCCTTTGTTTTCGACACAACTGCCTTTAACAATGGCCGTTTAAACTGAGCTTGTGTCCTGTTAAAAAATAAAATTGGCAGAGACATTATGTACTTTACCTAGCGTGCAGACATCACATTTTTGAAATTATTCTTCAAGGTGTATTACACGCATCTAAATTTGATCCGTCTTCTGGACCTGATATTCCTCTGTTCAAAAGATTTAAAGCACAGTGGAAAACAATATTGATAGGACACAATATTCTGTATCGTCAATGGATGAAAAGGCTGTGAGCATCCTTGCAGATGTAAGACAAGAAATTATGTCGTTTGCTTTGAAAAGACTGGAAGAAAATGTTCCTAGGGATGGCTATAAGTAGTTTCTGGAGCGAATGGTTATTTATTTAGAGGGAAATCCTCCAGGTGGCATTACATTTCGGGCACCAGGAGCTTATCATTTAGCACGGTGGATGGCAAAGGGAATATATTGCCTTAAAATAATAGGTGTGTTTTGTTTGTCCTTAAGTCAAGACTATAGGTATATGTAGTTCTAAAAAATATTTTAATATTACTTACAAAACAACAACACTTTATTCTGAATTCAAAATACTCGATTGAATCTAATGAAAAATAAAACAAATTGCTATAGCAACGATACTATCGCAAGCCTGGTTGAATATCCAGTCTAACGATAGCCTCGTTGCTATAGCATTTTATTTTTTTATTCAATAAAATATTTTGTATATACACTAAACTGTTGTTGTTTTGTAGTTTATATTAAAATATTTTTTAAGACTGTATAATCTTGGCTGTAAGTTGCAACAAAACACGCCTAATATTGTTTCAGCAACAAATTAAGCTAAACGCAAAGGACAAAAAAGCTGTATCAAATATTTACTGTTTTATTATCAAATGCTATACTCAATCTTGGTTTTCTGGCCCAAAAGTCGTGCAAGCAGCAGCAAACCATATCAATTGTTAAAAAAAACTTAATTCGTATAAAGAAGACGACAAGATTATTTGGCATGGTACTTTATGGCACTAAAATGAGGAATGTGCTGCTTTTTCCTTTTTTGACGAACGATTAAGTGCTGAAGAAAAACGAAGAAAACGACCAAAAAGTAAAAGAAGTTAAGAAGCACAGCGTGAGCCAATTTTTCATTGTTGTAGGCTTTTTAATATGTTTTATGATGATCTAGATCTTTTTATACCGAGATTTCAGTTTAAGACTTACCTTATATATCTTATTCAAAATTGTTAAATCGTTTTATGGATTATTTGCATTGTTTATATTTAGTAATTTAAGCAAAATCTGAGGATGTAGTATCGTAGATTTGAACCAATAAATAAATAAATAAATTATTTTTGAAGCCAGCTCATGTCTCACACTTCACTACCAAAAATCTTCACTCAGCACTAATGTAAATCAATGAAAATGTTCGAAAGGTTTGGTTTATCTTCAGACTTTTTGCTCCTTGATCTAATACTTTGGGATGACCAACCAGATATTATACACGAGGAAAGGATATAGTGCACAGAGCAAAAAAAAGTCTACAAGACTACAATCAATAAGATTGCCTTATTGTGCTACTTTGCTTAGAAATCTTATTAAAAGTAATAAATAATAAGATATTTGCTTAGAGAACATTTATTAATTTTATGAAAAAAATCTTTTTGAAGTTCAGAAAAGTTTTTAGTACACGTTTTATATGGAAATTCTTATTTAACAATAAAAGAATATGAAAACCTTATTACTTATCAGTTTTAAGAAGTCATTCTTATTAACTTGTTATAAGAAAATGCTTATAAGGAAAACTTCTTAAATCGATAAGTATTTTCTTATAAAAATGTAAAAATCCCGTTGTTTTTCCATGGCGCGTCTGCAAGAGTGATAAACAATAAGAAAACCTAATCTCTTTTCGGTTCCCAAAAGATTGACTTATTAAAAATGTCTCTCCATTTACGCTAATAAGAAAATCTTTTTAAATCAAAAGGAGTTACTTTTTAAATCTTAAAGTGGAATTATTACATACATGAGAGGTAATAAGAATATCTTATTAGTTTTGTGTCATAAAAAGAAAAACTTATTAAAAGGGTTGTTCATTCCAATTCAAAAAGAATTCCTTTTTAAAAGTATAAGTTCTCTCATATTTTATATACGTGAAACGCTGCTTTGCTTTGCCAAACATATTTTTTTCTTGGAGTCTAGAGACGCCTGCGTGCCGCTGCATTTTAGGAAAAAAATCAAAGTTAGGGTGTAAAATTAATAAAAATGGAGAAAAATACTGAGAAAAATTCGCGAGTGCCAGTGAATTAAGTGAAATAGTCAGTGAGTCAATAAGTGTGCCATGTTTAATATGGAATAATGACCAAATTGAGGAGACCCAACAAATTTTTCTCTCCACGTTGCTTAAAGTGTATGGAATAAAATCCATTGACGTCCTCGAAAAAATGGAGATGACCGACTACTTTGGCAATATGAAAACGTGTTCCATTTTTATGTAAATATTTATTTATTTCTGAACATAGTTATTTTTATTATTACTTTTTTATTTATTTACTATGAAAGCGTGTTCCTTTTTTTAAAAAGAATCTTGAATTTATTTATTTACCAAATATTTTATAACATAACATGTTATCTTTCGTAAAAAAAAAAACAATAAATTGTTCGCAAAAAGAATATTTATTTCGTCTTTTCTCTTCTTATCTTCTTATTATTATTGTTATTGTTACTAAAAGAGTTTTACATGCTTTCAATAAGTCCTTCATATTGATTCAGAGCGATTTCCACATTCTTTTCATAAGATCATCTTATTGTTTCTAACAGATTTTCACATAATATCAATAAGTTCTTCTTATTGTTTCTAAGAGATTGGCTCATACTTTTCAAAAAGTTGCCTTATTGTTTTAAGAAGCAATCATATTGAAACGCAATAAGATATCTTCTTAAAAATATGTGAAAATCCTATAAAATGGGCATCAAGATTTTAATAAGATTTTCTCTATGGTTCTAATAAGACTTTCTTCTTGGATGAAAACCATAGAGAAATCTTATTAATTTAATGTGGTCTTTTTTCTCTGTGTGGGGTCATTAAAAATTGTCAATGATACAGCTGAACGTGGAGTTAAGCTAATGGAGGAGTTTAATAATAAACTCACTAAAAACGAGGATCAAAAGAAATTCCTATTGCAAGTAAGTTTGTACCTTTTTCATTTTTTTGTTTTAAATTCACTGTTGACCAAATAATAATGTAGTAATATGAATTCAAAATTTTTCAATATTAAATTTAAAATTTTCAGAACTAGAAATTATCGCCAAAATTACCCAGGGTGCAGCCGAGAAAATCTCAAAACTCGTTATGAAGTCTAAGTTTCATTTTGTTTTATGTTAATGTTAGGTACCTAAAAATCTACAATTAAAATATTCATACCTACATTAATTTATAAAAATAAAATATCAGTTGTTATTGATTGGATTCTTACTTATTTTGTCTTATAGAATATAATTCTTAGAATTTCAAACTTAATGCGGCACGTATTAATACAATCCGATTTTTTTGAAAATTGTTTGCACACGTTTTGAATACTAATAGGACGGGAGGCGACCGTAGGTTTACCTATCTCATCGCTGCTTCAGAAAAGAATGATGCCAATTCACAGCTTTAGTCTTTACATTAACAAAACCGCTGGGCAGACAAGGTTTTTCAGGTGCCAATGGGTAGAAAACGCATTTTTTTGGTTGCATTTTTGGCTTAGGGTAACTAAACCATGATGGATTTTTTATAAATGGGGTATCAAATGAAAGCTTAGACCGCCTTCTTTACAAAACCAGTGGTCGGACAAACTTTTGTTGGTTGTTGCGGCTAGTCCGACCACTTTTGTAAAAAGAGCTATTTTTTAGCCTTTGCATTTAAAATGCATTTAAGTGGTAAAAGCGTTTTTCTAGGCTATATGAAACAGTTTTGCATAGTTGTCCACCTGTTAAACGCAATGGATACAAAAAGTGGTCGGACTCGCCACAACAACCAACAAAAGTCTGTCCGACCACTGGTTTTGTAAAGAGAGCAGTCAAAGCTTTCATCTGATACCCCATTTATAAAAATCCATCATGGTTTATGTACCCTAAGCCAAAAATGCAACCGAAAAAGTGCGTTTTCTACCCATTGGCACCTAAAAAACCTTGCCCCATCAGCAGTTTTGTTAATGTTAAGGCTGAAGCTATGAATTGGCATCATTCTTTTCTGAAGCCGCGATAAGATAGGTAAACCTACGGTCGCCTCCCGTACTTTAAGGAACAGAAACATTAGGTGCTTAATAAAAAAAAAATTATTTTTTCTTCCATATAAATAAGGACCACCCTAATGTACATATACCCGAATATCTCGACATTAGTCAATTTTGCTATAACTTCTGAGTTCAGTACTTTAAAGATAGCCAACGAATATGGCTATTCAAAATCCGTATCATTAATTTTTTTTAACGAAAAAATAAAATCTTTTTAACCGTTTAACTTTTTTTTTGTTGTGTGTTAAATCAAAAAATTTAAATAATGCTATTTTAACTTGTTTTAAGTATTTTCTAGATGCGCGAATGTAAACAAATTTCTGCAGAATAATAAAATTCGCAGTATCTTCTGGAAGTGATTTTTGTAAGAGTCGGTAAACACTAAAAATCAACCAAAATTTGAGTCTAAGTAGAATACGACAGAGAACACTGTCATATATGGGCAAAAAACTTTAATTTCTGGAGTTAAGGTCACTTTACTTACTTTTAAATTGCATTATATTTATTCGATTCACTTAAGATAGAAGTTATTTTAATATTCTAATATTTAAATTTCTTCATCTTCATTAAAATCGGTGAACAATTTCTACTCGGATACACCTTCAATGTCTAGCAAACATTCTAGTTGTTATAGATACAAGAGCAATCAATTTTGAGCTTGGAATTGAAGTTGGGTTTAAATTTCCGAAAACCAAAATCAGGGAATTCCCAAATCCCAAAAAGTTGATATCCCGAAACCAGACTATGCCGACGATTTTTGCCGGAAAATGAAAGCCCAAAAAGTTCTATGAAATGAAAACCAGCAGTGATTGTTTGCGGTGAACCATATATCAAAGACTTCATAAAATTTTATTTGACAAGGTATTTATTTTTTAAAATAAAATGGGAATGTATTAAATAACTTTGTTTTAACCAAATAATTTAGTATCCTAGTTTTAAATTGGTTTTTCAATTTTTCTCAAAACTGGAAGAAAAGTAAATAGGCCTTTGATGGCATAATGCCTTTAGCAGAGCCTTTTTTAAGAAGTATAAACCATCATAGACCAAGAGCCCACAGCAGATTTGGGGTGCGAAAGTGAACCAAAAAAAAATTATATGAGTCAAAAGGTGTGTTAAGGCTAAGGGGCCAGTTATAGCTATCATTGAAAACCATCATTGAAAAAGTTAACTGTTGATTTTGAGACCTTTCGAAAGTTTAATCATTGAATATTTTAATGCAGAAATACAGCTTACGACTTCAAAATTATTTCTCAAAAAAAAAAAAAATAATTTTGACCCATATCGTCCCGATAACATAACATTTAATTTGTTCAATGATCATTGGTAAGGTAGTTCATCATTGAAAAATTAAAAGTCATTTCATGAGAAAAGTTGTGCCAAATTGAATTTCGTTTTGCCTGGAAATAATTATTAAGTCAATAAACTTTACTTTTGCATCAAAATAATCATTTATTTTTTCTCCAAAATCTGTCAAAATTGACAATTAATATTTTCAATGATGGTTTTCAATGATAGCTATAACTGGCCCCTAATTAAAGAAATGCAAGTCTTGCAGTCCCTGGTGGCGGCTGTAAGGTGGGAGGGGCAATTTTCTGAAAAATTGACTTAAAACAGAAAACAAATTATTAAAAAACAACGGTAACTTGTACAATGCTCTGTTGTTTTTTTATAAAAGATCAGAAGTTCCTTCTTTCATTTCCTTTTTAAATAAAGTTCTTTTAACGAATAGTTTTTGAAATATTAATGTTTGAACTCAAAATTAAAAAAAAAAAAATTTTAAAACGGTAAAAAATAATTTTTTCGCAAAATTTCACGTAATTGAGTACTATTTTTGTTTCCAAAATTTAATCCCTTATCAACTTGTAGTCAAAAACTGAAAACCGGATGGTTCTAGGACTTTTACTTTTTAAGATATTAAAAAGTAAATGAACCAGCTTTTTCATAAAAAATTAGACAAATCCGGCTAAATTATCATTTCAGCAACCAGTTAAAATAGGACTAACATGCGGAAAAAAATTCTTACATTTTTGAAACTTGGTAGGAATGTCGGATTAACCATAAGAATAAAGAATCAAAAGAGTGTTTTTTGAAGGGGGAGGTAAGACTTATCGAAATAAAAAAATTATATTTAAACAATTTGGACATAATGATACATGATTTGATGGTATTTTTCAATTCTGAATCTAATAACATCAAAATTAAGGCGATACAATAATCCTAAAAAAAAGTTATGGTCCATTTTATCCAGAGATGACTGTCTTTCAGTAAAACAGGTACACTATTAAAAAAATACCTTGAAAAGAATGGTACATTGATGAAAATTTGTATAAATATTCAATTTGGCATTTGACAAATGAAACATTTTTAATAAATTTCTTCCCATTCTTGGGATAGGTGTTATGATCCAAATTTCATATCTTCTCTTTCCCTTAAGAAAAACACCCTTTCGTCATAGATATTTTTATGTACTCTTTTGATCCTTTATTCTCATGTCACATTAAATATTTATACAAATTTTCATCAATGTACCATTCTTTTCAAGGTATTTCTTTAATAGTTTACCGGTTTTATTGAAAAACAGTCATCTCTGGATAAAATGGACTTTACATTTTTTTAGGATTATTCTATCGCCTTAATTTTATGTCATTAGATTCAGAATTGAAAAATACCCTAAAATCATTTATCATGCATATGACCAAATTGTGTTAATATAATGTTTTGATTACGATAAGTCATACCTCCCCCTTTCCCCCTCCAAAAACACCCTTGGGATACAGATATTTTTATGGACTCTTTTGATTCTTTATTCTTATGGTTAATCCGACATTCCCACCGAGTTTCAAAAATGTAAACATTTTTTTTCTGCATGTTTGTCCTATTTTAACTGATTACTGAAATGATAATTAAGACGTATTTGTCTTATTTTCATGAAAAAGCTGGATTATTTACTTTTTAATATCTTAAAAAGTAAAAGTCCTAGAACCATTTGGTTTTTAGTTTTTTGACTACAAATTCATAAGGGCATGAATTTTCAAAACAAAAAAAGTACTAAATTACGTGAGGTCTTGCGAAAAAATTTTTTTTTTCCATTTTTTTAATTTTGTTTTCAAAATGTTAAGTTCAAACATTAATATTACAAAAAATATTCATTGAAAGAACTTTATTTAAAAAGGAAATGAAGGAAGCGAATTCTGGTCTTTTATAAAAATATAAGAGGGCATTGTATATGTTTTTCTATATGAGTATGTTTAAATTAGGAGCAAAAGCTTTATCTGTTGTACTCATGACCCCCCCTTGAGTCGCATGTTCTATGCATACCTGCTCTCAGTATTGGTAGATAATAAATACGTTCAACGTTCAACATCAAGGCCCAACTATTGGCTAGATAAGCTGCATGATCTAATCACTAACCAAACCATATAGTGTGTCATGCAGTTATAAAAACTCATCCAAAGATGATGCTGAGTGGTTATACAATTTTTAATGGTACTCTTTTATTGTGTTTTTCATCTTTATTTATATGTAGCTTTGCTCATATTTATAAAACATTTTTGAACACTTTAAAAACTAGGTATTTAAAATTAAGTTCCTCCAAGTAACTTTTAAATGTTCTCATATGAAACCTTTATACCGGCACCCAACAGGCAAGAAACAACGTCAAAGTAAATAACAATTTTATTGGATCGGGAAATCGATATTTTTCATCATCTACGCTAGTATTTCTTAAATTTAATTTTTGATTCAGGTATTATTGGCCAAACAGATTTAAAGTAACAATCAAAATCGCAATGTAATAGCTAGTTTCTAAGTGCGATAAAACAACAAACTTACCAAGTGCTTTGAAGACGCGTTTTGACGTTAATAGAATCAAAAAATCCCTCTGAAAACTATGAAAATCTTGACCTTTTATTTTTACTTATGAACAAATTGTTTCAGGGAATTAGGGTGATATTTGGAATGCAATATTTTAAGAATGTTAAAATATAGGTACTTCATGTTTCCAAACCTCAAACAAAAATTTAAGTATACTGGCTAGGTAAATCATTAGTGTAGCCTTAGCAGAAGGCCCTTTTCTTCGCTTCTATTGATAATTTGCTTGCGTACTTTAAGGACATATTAACATAGAGATTAAACGCCAATTAAAAGCCAAAGACATACTTATGTATGTACGTACAGTTTTTTTAACATAAGGCTTCACTAAAATAAAAAAATAAAAGAAATTTTTACATAGGTGTCGTGACCCCCCCCCCCCTGGGTGAAAGTCTGTATCTGCCCTTGTGTACATGTAACCGTTGTTTTTTAATAATTTGTTTTAAGTCAATTTTTTAGAAAAAAAAAAATTGCCCCTCCCACCTTACAGCCTTACAGGGACTGCAAGAACTGCATTTCTTTTATTATCCTTAACACACCATTTGACTCATATAATATTTTTTTGATTCACTTTCGCACCCCAAAATTAGCTATGGGCTCTTAGACTATCAGTTCCACAAGAATTGTAGACTACAGATAGCTTTAAGTATCTCAAGAGAAGAAAGACTCAAAAACAACAGTCAAATTGAAAGAAAAGGATTCGAAAGACTTGGCTGTAAATTAATTACTGGCAATACTGTTAAATTTGTAACTTTACAAATCAACTATCCATATTATTTTAAGATTTCTTGCCACTGAGTATTTATGTTAGAATTCACCAAGTATGAATATTTTTTATTTAAATTTATATTTACTTGGTTTTTGTTTAACATTTTTGTAATACAATAAAGACATGCGACGCAATATTTTGATCGCAAATGCTTTAAAGGTAAATATTATGTTAAACAAGATATGTAAACAGCTTTGTCATTGCACAATTGCAAAAAGGTTGTTTGTTGTTTTTATTTTTTTGCAAAATTTGTTAAATATTGCACACGTCCCGTTCGGTTATGAAGCTGGATTTTCTCCTATAAAAGGCGGGCGTTTTCTGGTAGAAGGCATCAGTTAATTCCTTTCCTTCAAAGAGTCTTAATAAAAAACAACAAGCAACATGTTCAACTACACTTTCGCCTTATTGGTTATTCTCATCGCAGTCATCTCAATGATTGAAGCCAAGCCCGAACCACAACCACAACCAGAACCAATAACGGATCTGCTGAACGGCCTTCCAATCGTAGGTCCTCTCCTATCAGGAATCTTGGGTTAAATTAACTGGCGCATTTCAATTGGAAGATTTAAAAGTACATTGTTAAGTTAATCTGCCAATAAAATTTTAAAACTTAAAATTTTAACTTGCGTTTTATATTATTAATTTATACAAAATATTAAACATTAAAACTCTAACCCTGATGCATTTTCAGCTGAAAACTATGTTCAGATGACAATAAAGCTTGTATCAGCAGTTAATCAGCTAGACAACTTCAATTGAAAATCAAATAGATATGGATTTAGGTCGTTTGTTGTTGTTGAAACATGCAGTTATCAGTTTTCTTGAACAAAAAGCTGATTTTTTGAAAATTTCCTCTCCATGATATTTTTTGTCATTCAATACCAATAGTTTGAGTTGAGACAAGAAATGTACGGAATCGTAAAAATCGGTTTTCGGAGTTGAAGGAAAATGGATGTGGGGCGGCACTGAGGAGACTTTGAATCAAATTCAAAATCCTACCTTATTTTGACTATGGCAGGTGGAGAATTTTGATCTTCAATTTTGTTCAATTCTTTTAACTTACTCCATTAGTCTAGGAGCCCACAGAAAATTTAAGGATGTGGAAGTGGACCGAAAAAAAGTATATGAGTCGAAAGGTGTGGTAAGGCTAACGAAAGAAGTGAAAGTCTTGCAGTCCATGGTGGCGGCCTAAGTGCGTAATAGAATTCGAAAACCCCAAAAAATCAACTTTTTATGGATATGTAATTATATGAACCAAAATGTTTGTTTACCCGTCCCTTGATATTGAGCCCCTGATTACAAATTCGTATGTCCAGGACCGATTGCGTTTTTCATTCCGAAAGATTTAAAACTGATGGGTTAGAAATTATTAAAAAAAAAACAACGGTCAAATTTAAAGTGCCCTTTTATTTTTGTATCCTTTAAATAAAGTTCTTTTAATGAACAGTTTTTGAAATATAAATTTTCAAACTCAAAATTTTGAAAAAAAAAAAAAAATAAAAACAAATGTTCAATGTATTTTTTTTTAATTTCACGTTATTAGGTATTATTTTTGCTTTCAAAATTCAATGCTCTTAAGTAGGTATCAACTCATAGTCGAATGCTGAAAACCGGATGGTTCTAGGACTTTTAATTTTTAAGATATTAAAAAACTTTCTCATAAAACTAAGAAGAATGCGGATAAGTAATCATTTTAACAAAGTTGATTATCTTCCTTTTTACTTGTCCGTACTAAAAACTTGGTTTCTTTGTTTTTTAATATCTTATGAAAAGTAAAAGTCCTAGAACCATCCGGTTTTCAGTATTTGACTATGAGTTGATGAGCATTGAATTTTGGACATGTTTTTGACTAGGCTGTGTGCTTTGCCTGTTGTTATGGTCATCATTTTCTAGTTTTCGAGACATCCTAAACAAAAATGAAAAAAAAAACGATCTTATGCAATATTTGAAGTTTATATCAATTATTTTTTATAAAAAAAAATTACATGTGAAATTAATCTTATTTCCTTTTCAAAACTCAATTTCAGTATTTCAAATACGATATTTTCGAGACATAATTAGTTTTTTAGTTGTCTGAGCTTTCCTTTTGTATCACCTATTCTGTTTTGGTAAAGACATTACACACTCTTATCAAAAACAGTTTGGTTCTTCCCTGCATCGTAGCAGAGCTGTGTTTGAATAAGTGAAGAATTTAGTAGCTTCACGCGAAAAGTTTTACATGCTGTTACGAGTTTTTGGTTACCATAAAATATACTTAAAAAAAACGGTTATTTGCATTAGACTGGAATATCTGAAATCAGTGCATCAAAATCCTTCGAAAAAATAAAAACCAGCGAAAGATGTTGATTTTGTAAGCCTGGTGTAATTAATGAGTCATTGGTCTTGCATAAAAATAATTAAAAACAAGTGTTACTTCCTGGGGCATATAACACAATACATAAAGTGCTTGTTGAACAAGTGAAATTCAATAACTTTTTAAAGTTTGTGTAACACAGAACAACGAGTCTAGAAGAACTATAACAATTGTTTTGGATTTTTTCAACAAGTGGGAAATTTCACAATTTCACCGTTTCTGTAACTGGAAACAACAAGAGTTAAACAAAAGTAGAACAAACTTGTAGAATAGTTGATAAATTTCAACCATCGGTATCGAATTAGTTGAAAGTCAACAAGTTAGAAATAAATACTTGAGTTTTGTTTAAAAATGTTTTTTTGTTTTTATTCTGAATCAGACAGAGATAACTGATAATAAGGAGAGCCAAATACAGACAAAAGTGTTAAAAGTAAGAATTAAATTTTTAAATAGAACCCCATGTTTATGAAAAAATTCGTGTGCCGCAGAAGTTGCTGGCTGTGTAAACGAAAGTCTCTCCCACCAATTACGTTCCCCCACTAATAAAAGTAATAAAGCACTAAATGTAAGGGAGAAAATATGAAAAGGTTTGAAACTGGAGCTCAATACTATGCTTTGACTTTCATGGTGTTAATAAAATGACAGTTTTTCGATGTGGAAAAAAGTCACATTTTCAATAAATGAAATTGAATTTCAAAACCAAGCGTGCTGGCCTGAAAATAAAAGAGTTTAACTTACTATACGCGACTCAATTTGGTATATTTACTTGTTCAACTGATTCAAAAAGTGAAGGGAAATTTTTTCTATTGACAATTGTTACGGTTTTTATTGTGTTACAGAAATAATTTTCACTTGTTTGACAAACATAGTTGAAAAATTAATTGTTGACTTATCGTTCTGTGTTATAGGCCCCTGAAAGCGAGTTAAATTGAAGAATCGAGATATAAAAGATTTAGTTTTGAAAAATAAATAGAAATATATGTCTGGCTACTGGCTTGAGTTCTAGGACTTTTATTTTTTAAGATTATAGCCAAAAAGGTATTTAAAGAATTTTCCTTGTCTAATACATTGACTACCTAAGCCCAGTTTTTCAGTGTTGTTAGTTAATTGTGGAAATAAATGTTTACATATATAGTAAAGTTATGTTAAGAACTGTTATTTAGTATGGGATGAATGAAAAATTGTGCGAAAAAAGAGATTTAGCCCAGGTTATCTCAAAATTTATTGATAACCACACATACCAACAAACGATATGACGAAAACTATTCTTTTTTTTCAAACTTTGTGATTGTAGTTGCTATGTTTTATTCAAGTTTCAAGGTAGGGTACCTACTTATTCCAATAAATAACAACACAAATATTTGTTTAACTTTATTTATTTCATATCTACTTATACAAAGTTCCAGAGTAATATTGTATTCATAAGCAAATAATTTAATTTGAATAGGATCAGGCAAACATTTTTTTTTTATTTAAACGGTAAATGCTCCTAGTGATTTGCAAATTTGTACATTCATAAACTTCTTTGTTCAGTTGATACGAGTTGTAGTTTTTCATGACTGGAATGACACAAATATAATTTGTTTATTTAGATTTCCATTTTGTTGTTGTTGTTTCCGAAATGTTTTGTCTGAGATAACAGTAAATTACTCAAAAAAATGAAGAAAAAAAACTGTGCTATTTAAGTAAATCCTGCAAAGCTTCAGGCCTTTGGTCTTACAAATTTATTTAAGTATTTATTCCAGAAAATGTTCAATAGGTAAAAGTAAAGCCTATAAATAAAGCTTAAAAATAATTTGTTCTAACTCAATAGGTATTAGGTTCGTGTACAGATGGTAGTTTATTCAAAACTACCATCACAATGAAAGAGAAGTCCAAGAAAGTGATTTTCGACAAAAACTGTTGGCGTCTGTGCGTCTGTACGTCCTGATGTACATATTTATGTACATCTTTCATCATACTTAAGCGTACACGATCAAAAGTGTTTGCTTCAAATTTGGATGAGAGTCACCCCTGCGATTATGCGATTATCATTCATGGATTAATAGTTAATAAAATATTGAAATTCGATATTAAACAAGCCAACTGCTAAAAATTTGGTCATTGAGAATGATGCAGCATGAAGGTTGTATTTATTTACAAGAAAATTGACAGAAATCGATTAGATTTTAAATAAATTGCCTTCTATAATGCAAAATTTCAATTTTTATCATCTAATCAGTAATTGACTATCGCAATAGGGGTGATTGTCTTTACAAAAAATTATAATTGTTGTTTATGCTCACCTAGAATGGGTATCTGTAATAGAATGTTTTCAGTTGTAACGAGTTTTCTCGGAAATGGCTGTAACGATTTTGTCTAGACTTTGTTCATGTTATCTCGAGATTAGTTTAGCTAAAATAAAACATTCAACATACGAAGCCTCATTAAAATCATTTAAATGTTTTCGAGCAATTTTGAAAAAAAAAAAAACTTGTAACTAGGGAATTACTTTAAAATGTTAAGTACTGAATGAAGGACTACTGGTTTAACCGTTAAGACTCTAGCTTGATGTATAGAAGTTAGAAGTTCAGACGTTTAGACGAACGGACGCATGAACGCTAACTAAAACCATCACCAATTTTTATTTCTCCAGCTTCGTAATTTTGTTTAGCAAGAAAGCATAAGTAAAATATTTTATTTTATGTATTTATGTATTTGTTCTAAACAATTATTATTTTTGATATCTATACATACAGATGTAAAAACCATACGGTACATATTTATAAATGTTTGAGGAAAGACATGAAAGGTTAGGTCTATTTCATTTCAAATTCCAATTTTCCAGGTGTATTTAAATCAATTTTATGCTTTAAATAGGCCCTATCATCGTATCCGTTCCGAAATATACGATCGGAGAAAAGTTGGTAAAGTTTAATTTTGTCATGGTATTTCTTTTACAATGGAAATGTTGATGTTTACCAGCGCATATTTGATTTATGTCAACTTCATAAAATAAATATGTATGTCTCTTTGGTCGCCCCAATGATTTTTTGTTTGTTTTAATGAATCCAAATGTACGCAACGATTTGCTGCCGGAGAAAATTGGAGAAATCGAAGACGCACAAAACAAAATGATCATCTTACATCGCATGAATCCGCAACGCGTTATTAGGATTTTGGCATTTCGACACACATATGATTTTTTGGCGATGAAATAAATGATTAATCAATCAAACCAGTGGCAAAGTTCGTTCAAATCCGAGAGAATTTAGTTACGATCGGATCGGATACGATGATAGACATAAATATGTTGACATTTATATTATCATGTGTACATGACATATTTATAGCTTAATTTTAATAAAAGAAGGAAAATATTACGTATACGCCATAGTGAACGGAAAATATATTCGTTCATTTGATTGGAGATCCATACTAATTTAATGATTTCCGGAAATTATATATGTTAAATAAAATAAGAAGATGAAGAAATTTAAATATTAAAATATTGAAATTACTTCTGTTTTAAGTGGAGTGAATGAATAAAATTCAATTAAAAAGTACAAGTGACCTCAACTCCAGAAATTATTGTGTTTCGCCCAAGGTATAACAGTGGGCTCTTCAGTCAGTCTGTTATACCCTACTAAGACACAAATTTTGGTCGATGTTTACCGACTCTTATAAAAATCACAGCAAAAAGATACTGTGAATTTTATTATTCTAGGGGAATTTGTTTAAATTCTTGCACCTAGAAAATAAATACCCGTGGTCAGGTTTTTTATAATAAGAAGATGAAGAAATTTAAATATTAAAATATGTTAAATAAAGTGTTGCTGCCCTTTCCATAATATATAACTATTTAAAAATCACAATTAACAATTTTTCATTTACTCTATAGGGCAAGTATATTATTTGGTTTCGTGTCAACAAACAATGTCGAGCTCTAAATCAAAACTGGTAATTCGATGATGGGTCCACAAAAGTGATTTTCGGTACGTCAGTCGGCGCATGTCGAGCTAGAACCTTAATGAATAGACAGATTTTAAAACACGCTTATCTATTTAATAATATAAAAATACAAGTTTCTTGTTAAAAATGCAATAAAATTAACAGAATTAAATTGTTTTCATATATTATGGCTTTATAAGTAAGAGCAATTATTCCCATTAATTATGGAACACAACGTCGTTCAACTAGATGCCCCGGCTGGCTTCGCAATAGCGCATTCTGTCACTCCAATTTTCCAAGACCTTATTGATGGTTTCGGGCTCTAGCTCACGGATTGATCGGATTATATTGGCCTGAAGTGCTTAGATCGATTTCGGATTGTTGGCATAACATGGGTATTAACGGTTCCCTACAAAAAAAACCAAAGGGGTCAAATCGCAGCTCTGAGGCAGCCAATTGACATCGCAAAGATGGCTGATAAGACGATTTGGGAATTTGGCACGCGAAAGATCGATTGTGGCATGGGTTGTGTGGCATAGCGCGCCATCCTGCATATGTACCAGAGGTCGTCCAAATCCATGTCTTCAATTTTATTCAAAAAAAAGTCGGTTAACATGGCTCTGTAACATCACCCATGTTAAGCCTCATTTTTGGAAAAAAAAAATGGCCAAATGATGCCACCACTCCAAAATCAGCACCAAACTGTCACTCTCTATGGATGCATTAGCTTCTCGACAGTGACGTGCGGGTTTTCTGAGCCCAAGATGCGGAAATTTGGTTAGTTAACATAGCTGCCGATATGAAAAAGATGATTTTTTGCCTCAATCACTTTGGAAATAAGTTTTCAATATACTAAAATTGTTCAAATGCAAAGCGACTCATTTCGTTCCGTGGAGGTATGTTTTCGAGCGGGAAATAGCTGTTAGTGTGAAAATAACCTATGATTTTAAAAGAAACCACTAGATGACCCAACCCTTGCACACGAGTGCGTGCATTATTATCTTATATTATTTTATTAATAACACAAATACAAAATGCTTGCTTAACAACTTCAAACTTGATAACCATAAGAACTAGTACCTGAGACCCAGTTGTGTACTTATCCTTCTTTTTCAAATTATATATATATATAATTTTAAAATATCTAGAAAGCATTACGACACCACATGCAAACAAAATTCCATTTATAATTTCAAAAAAAAGTATCTACGTAATACAAGTAAAATTCTGCACATTTTCATCCTTGTGAGATAGTAAAACCGACGAAATTCTTGTTGGCATCCATCAAATTGGATTACCCTGTCTGTAATTATTTATATTGTTTTCGGTTTCGTTGTCTCAGCAATTTGGCAGTGGCACTCAATTAGAAAAAATTGTAAAACTAAAACAACACAAGAAAATTACTTAAAAAATTCTTTCATTCAGCCTACAAAAATGCATACAAAAAAAAAAAAAAAATTCAAGTGGTGCAACGACAACCAAACATTAAATGGATTTGTTCATACATTGGTAAATCAGTGAATGTTTTAAAAAATATTTATTTAAAAGAAATGTTAGATACATATGTACATTATGGTTATGTACATATTAAATACTTGAGTTTGATCAAACAACATTGTCGACAGAAGAAAATGAATCTCAAGACAACAACGTCATCAAAATAAAAGAAAGATATCGAAGAAAAATGTCTAGAATTTCAATCAACTAAGAGTTGGTACCTATCTCTTTTACGATTTTGTTTTTATTTTGATTTGACGTTAAAGGTAAGAATCCTTATGTGTTATATCTCTTCTACAATTGTTGGCATTGTTGTTCCTTTTGTTCTGACGTTAAAGGTAAGAATCCTTATCCTTTAGAAGCATTATTATAACTCTATTTCGTTTTTTCTACAATTATTATGTGCCCATTAAACCATCCAATGAATTTGCTGGTTGAAAAGAAATTATTAAACATTTCAACTGCAAACAGAGAATACAAAAAAAAAACAAATATAGCTAGGTAAGGTACACAAAAGTTATTCTAAGAATAGAAAAATAAAAAAAAAAGGATTCAGGCTCTTTGTAAACGAGGACAGCAATGATGTTGACAATGTTTGCAATGAGCGCACAAAAACGACTTTTTTTTTGTATCTCCTGTTGTACCTACTCCTCCTTCTCATCATCATTTCCAACGTTGTCTTCGTTGTTGACGTTGTCTTTGTTTCTTGTCTTCATTTGTCGAACAGTCAAAACCATATATCTATCAGCAAGTTTTTTGCGGTTTCCAAACCGTATATATCTAGAAAGATACATAAATCATTACCTTAAATTGTTTTTACATTTTTTTTTCCAAAGTTTAAATGCAATTGTGGATATTTTTATCTGTACAATCTCTATCGTGTGCAACATATATGTACATCACAAGTTCTAAGTAGGGGGTTAATTAAAAAAAATGGCGGTTTCTGTAAGAGCTTCCGTCTGGTTGAGAGTAAAGTGCCATTCATTTAAGCTACGAACTGCGTCTGCGAATAATTCTCTTAAAACTATTTTTGCATATGAAGCCAATATCAACTTATTCTTATTTAAGTTTTTTATTAAATGGAATAAATGGCCATATTTACAAATTTAAATAGAAAATATTGCATTCAAAGGTGTTTTCTCGTGATAACACTTGCAATTAGGCTGCATAGCTTTCGCTCCGTCATATTTACATTAAAGGTTTTGAATGAACAAAAACCAATTGTGTTGGCTACCACCAAGTATTACTTTAGGCTGGAATTATTGCAATTTCATGGCTGCCACATCAATCATCAGTTTCCTTTTAAGTGGTGCTTAGTCTATAGGTCCAATTTTTAATTTATAAATTGTTTTGCCGTCAGCTGGATTTGAACATACACCAAGCTTCCTCAGAGGCCGTTGCATTACGCACTGCACCACCGAGGTCACCTGATCGTGCCCATCCAAATGAAGGTTTTTTCTAATTTACAATTGCATTTGGACAACTAGTTCTAATTTACAATTGCATTTGGACATCTAGTTCTTATTTACAATTGCATTTGACAAATATTGCGTTAAAACAGTTTAAATTGTCAATATTTTATCCGCGACTACCAACTGCGACCTGCGAACTGTCAAATAAAAACTCACAGTCCACAAATACAGACGCATTCCACAAAGCTGCGAGCAAATCATTCGCTCGAATTTAACCTCAAAAATAAATTACCACTTTTGTTTGTTTAGTTTGTTTCGTGTTGTTTGGTTAAAAACAAATGAGTGATTCCGCAGAAAAAAAGGTAAAATTATTTGCAAATAGCTTAATTAAATATCTTTGTTTATCAAAATTTGAATTCTCCAGGCATTTGATGAAAAGCTTATTATTGAATTTGAAGCCCATTCGTACACGTACTGCAAGGCTTCAAAATTCTATGCGAACTGGAACCAAAAGGAACAGGAATGGCAACAATTTTCCAATAATCTTCTCAGAAGCTAAATAGTTTCCACCATATTAAACATAGTGAAAAATTTGTCCCTCGACATCCGGAAATACTGGTGGAACCGACAAGGTTTTCGAGCTCATTTATTAATGTGAAAAATCCTCCATATTTTTTCCGATCCTTATTAAGTAGGTGCACTCGTAAATATTTTTTTCTTCTTTAGCTAACAAAAAATAATGAATAAAAACTACCTTTTTTTTAAATGTTCTAGTTCACAGTAAATTTTGTTTGTGTTATTTGAGATTTCACTTTTTGTACGACAGTTCGCAGCTGTGACCTATGACCACTCAAATGAATGTAACGTCAAATTCTGCGACCATTCGCAATTCGTAGACGTAGCTCGCGGCTTCATTAGAATAGCAGTTAAGAGACTTTGTCCGGTAGAGCACCTTCATGTCCCCCCATTTGGAAAGCGATTATATAAAAAAACTAATACATGGATAAAAATGGACTTCAGATATGCTGTAGAGTTTGAAATTCTACGTCAACACTCATCTTAAAATTTTATGATTATTCATTTTATAACCATTTTTTTCTGACAAATAAAAATTTTAATCCGTCGAGGGTATTTTGCTGTCCCCGCGTAGAAAGGTGTGGTATTCTAAATCCAACGAGTCATTCCGCGACATCAACCAATGTCTGGTTCCCGATTTATAGGCTAATTTATGTGAAATTTCGTGTTAAAACATGGTCACAAGGCAACCCTTATATTTCCGGTCTGCCAGTGTTGCCACCGTGGCAACACTTCTAAAAAGTAAGTTTGGGATGTGGACTACTGGTGAACCAAAGCTCATCCCGTCAGAATAAAGTGCACGGCTGGCTCCCTTAACGCACTAACTAAAAAGAAACTAAAATAAAAAAACGTTTGTTCAATTTTGATTGGTCAGAAACCAATTCGAAATTGTCGTACCCAGATACATTGTTTCAACCGTCGGTCGCTAACCCCTCCTGTAGGTTAACATATGTATGGAAAAAGTGTTGGTAATAATACTGACACACTGAAAATATTAACCACTCGTCACTTCGATCACAACAACATACTCAATACTCTCCAGTCTCCAACTAATCAAAGGGCATGGTAGTGCCCAGCCAAGTTCTGGTTAAACTCAGGCTATTTTCGACCCCCCCTCTTACTTCAGTACCAATAAAGCCAGAAACTTCAAACTCGCAGGATTTGCTAAGCTCACCAGGTTTAGGCAACTTACCAAATGTGAATTCTTTGGCATTAGTGGTTGCCCAGATATAAGACTGAAAAAAATGCAAAAATCGTAACTGACGGACTCACTCACTCTTTGACAGATCATCAAAATTATAGAGCACTTTCCGACATTGTAGAATCTTGTAATTACAACGGTAGGCTCTGTGATGTATACAAAGAAAAAAAATCGAAAATGAAAGATTTTGCATTCAGGGGGCGTGGTAGCCACCCATTTTCATAGAATGATGAAATTTGGTACAGCGCAGCGGTAGGGCTTAAAGTGCAGGCAGCATTTATTTTGTGAATTTCAGAAGAATTTCGGAAGCTGACTTCTCTAACACTTAACAGCTATTTACAGCTCGAATCAAACCATGAGTTTTCTTTGGGTTTGATATGGATTTTTGCCAAAAGATTCTCTTATGAGTTTTTTCTTTAACCATGAGATTTGGTAGCACGAGAAATATGCAGATATGAAACAATGGTTTGATGTGCCTATATCAGGTTTTTTTATCAGGTTCAAAGCTAAAAAACAATTTAGTCTAGACTTTTGCCGGTTTGCAACGTCAGGATACGAGTAGGCTCGTCAACAAGGTGAATCAGGTTGCTTAACTCAGGAAAAATCTCCACATAGATTTTCCTTCGGGTGTTTTCTTCGTTTTCCCTGAAAATCTTTGAACTCAACAACTTCAAGCAACCATGTTGAGTAGCATTTGCCAGACGTCCCGGTTTACCCAGAACGTCCCGGATTTTAGGCATAATTTCAACTGTCACGCCGGGACAGGTTTTTTCCCGGGTTACGAATCAAACTCCCCAAAAAACATGTCCAATGTTACGAAACAATCTCTACATTTTGATTTAACCTTAAGAAATTGATTTTAAAGTTTCAATCAAACAAAACCTAACTTAACGAAGAAAGTGCTTTTACAACCTGACTGCTGTCATTTAAATTGAGAAAATATTATTTGAAGGCAAATAGGTATTTGCAAATTTGCTGAAAGAGTATTTTCACAAATGGTTCTAAAATGGAAGGATGGAAGAAATAAAACATGCTCCCCTGAATTGGTTAGAGGCGAATTACTTCAACAATTCAATAATGTAAGAAAAAAATACTGAGATAATTAAAGGTGCCAAAATTTTCTTAAAATATTCTTAGTAATTTTGTGTAACACAAGGTTCTTATGTGGTTGTATTTGGACTCTAGGACCTTAAGCCCAAAATACAACCACATATTTAATCAAAATAAAGGTCATACAAATCACAAACATAAGGTTTCAATTTAATGTTATTACAAAAAAACTGATCGTTTATAATAACATTATCTTATAACTAAAACTATAATAATGTATTCATTTTGAAGTACATAGATGGTTTTATTTTTAAGTTTCATCAATGAATTTTATTTCAAAATCAAAATACTCGTACCTATGCGACATAATTTTCAGAAATTGTATTTAATTAGCTATTATTGAAAGAAATTATTTATTTTAAAATACATGCATTTTATAATTTTTCATTTTGTCCCGAGCAAACTGTTGAAATCCCGGGATTACTCATTGTTTTAGCCATTTGTCCCGCCTAGCTGTAAGAAAAATCTGGCAACGCTAATGTTGAGTACTGTCAAAAATGGTCAGTTATCTCTAAGCATAAGTACTCACATTCGTGGTTCCACATTTCTAAGCGTTTTTGTTAATCTATTTTTATCTTTAAATCTTCTAAATAATGTAGGTTCTGACATATAAGGTTTCGACTGTACGACGACATTAACCAAGTGAAAGCTGTGTGTGAAGGGTTTATACCTTACCCCTACTAAATATAATGGTTCAACAGGATCTGCTTTGTGATTTACTATTTACACCCTCAGTCCACCACTTCATTTATACATAAATATACCTACCTAACCTACCTATGGATGTATTCATGTAGCTAACACCCCTTAAAAGGGTGTCTTTTAAGTGGTGTCAGTTGGTTTGTTCGCTTTTCATCCTATAATTAGAAAAATAAAGAAAAAAAATACTTCTCTGTTTGAGAATTGAGATGTGGAGAAAAATGAGAAAAGAGACAAAAAATTAAATCAGTGAAAAAATTATTTTAAGCCTCCTTGAACAGAAACTTAGCGAAATAAGGCCCCAAAAGGCAGAAACAGAAACAGGATGAGTAGATATGTATTTATCCACCTCCTTGGGCACTAAATTATCGTTCGTGCACAATTGCTGCCAACTGACGACGGAGTTCACGCGGTTCTACTGGCTCTAAGTAGAAGGGTGCTCAACGCCAACATTAGATTCGTAGTGAGTGTGTGTGTTTTTTGATTGTTTTCTTTTTAGAATCACATTGTTTCAACTTTCAAAAAAAAAACAAAATACAGAACAACGATAGTACCTTCTATAATGCCACATGCAAGAATTAACGTTTTGCCAAGTCCTATATTTATAGTTACGAGTGTACATATATAAGTATAAGTATAACTACCTGCTAGTACCTATTTAGGAATAAAGTCATTCAGGTGCAGAAATGTGAGAGAACCATAGCAGAAGATAGAGGTAGGACGGTAGTTTTTTGTAGGTTTTATTTGTTCCGAAACACAAACAATCGTTAGGAGTTTAGTTTAAGAAGGTGGACAAAATGTTAGCTCATATACCTAACTACAATACCTGCCTACTCCTACATACTTCATCTACCTACTACTCAATATAATATTCATATAAATGTAATATGAAAATATATTGAGTTGGCGTGCCAGAAAAGAAAATAAGTTTGTAAATTGTTTTGGCCGTTAAAATGTTAAATGTGTCACATGTGAAAAAATCATTCAATTAGGTATGTATTTTATTTTCTTCAATAATAGTATAGTCAACGAAGGAATTATGCTTGCAAAAAATAGTGCTCTCTGGATTATTTTTTTATATGGTAGGGGTTACCCCCAGGTATAACATACCCATACCCTCTTATTGTCTTAGATATTGAAAGTTTTCTGACCAATTTACTTGGAAAAAACAAAAACCGTTAATACACATTCATTCACTGTTCTTTCATCATGTCGTGAAGCTAAGAAAAGAGCTATAATTTCCTTTTTTTCTATACAGGGTGTCCCTTAATTCGTCAAGAGTATTTAAGGGTATGATTCTGGGGTATATTCTAAGAAAAAAATTGTTCTGGAGTAAGGGCCTATCTCCAAATTTGATATCATTTATCGGGAATTTAAGAAAAGTCTTTCCTTGGGGTACCCTGATCCATGTTATCGATAATTGCGCCGTAGTACTTACGTCAGAAACTTCGTTTAAAAATAAAAATAAATCGGGTGTCACAACGGCTCATGAAGAACCAGGGCCTAGTGACTAACAACTCGCAACCATTCCTTTGCGCGCCTTTCGACAGGAATGGAAGGGACCTACAATTTTATGCCAAATCCGAACGGCTAGACGAGAAGCACTTATTCGTGACAAGTTATAATCTTGGAGGATTTGTCAATTCCTCGCAAGAGGCAGTAGCCATGAAAAAAAACTTTTTAGTTTTTAGGTGGACGAGGCTGGGAAGCGATCTCAGACCTCCAGCGTGACAGTCGAACGCACTAACCATTACGCTACGGGCTACTTACTTCGTTTAGGCCTTTATGTTTAGAAGAAATACCAGTCTTTGTAATTGCGTTTATAAATAAATTTGACATCTTTTCTAAGTCTAAAGATTTTCAGTTTTTAGCCTGTTCCTTTTTTCCTGCCCATGCTAATTTTTTGAGTAATCAACATGATGTTTTAATATTTTTTTTTTAATGTAGGTAACAATAATAAAATTAAAATTCAGCAACAAGTTTGCCGAAAAACCCATATATTTTATGATAATTTGGAAAAACAGGGGCAGGTAAAATTAAAAAAAAAAATTGTTTTTGAGCTTTAAGCTCGAAAAGCTATGAATAAAAATTATTTGTTAACATGGACAAGAAAAATGAAACAGGCTAAAAACTGGATATCTTGAGACTGAGACAAGGTATCAAAGTTATTAAAACGCAATTACAAAGGCTGGTATTCCTTCTAAAAACAAATGCATATACAAAGATTCTTTCATAAATACTTACGGCCCAATTACCGGTAACATGGATCAGGGTACCCCAAAGTAAGACTTTTCTTAAATTCCCGATAAATGATATCAAAATTGGAGATAGGCCCTAACTGTAGAACAATTTTTTTCTTAGCATATACCCCAGAATCATACCCTCAAATACTCTTGACGAATTAAGTGACACCCTGTATATCCGAAACTATACGAAAAAGTTGATGTATACTAAATTAGGCAAAATTTAAATAGCAAGAGTTGTTTTCATATGGCGCCAAAAAATGATAACGTTTTTTTTTAAAGGAACACAATACAAAATTTATTTGCCATAGAGGGGTATTAACATTCCTGTCGCGATATGTTATACGCCTGTTGTAGCGAACAAACTGAAAACGAAATTTCGTGAATACGGCATGGATATTGTACACACAAATCAAAATAAGATGTCAAACTTACTAGGTTCGACTAAAGACAAAACTAATAATTTGAATAAATCGGGTATATATGCAATAAAATGTAGTGAATGTGAAAGTGTTTATAACGGCCAAACAAAGAGAAATCTCCTTACGCGATTTAAAGAACATCAAACATACATTCGCACTAATCAAGGTTACAGATCAGCACTGGCGGCACACGCTCTCAACGAAAATCATATGTGCCTTGACATCCAAAACGTTTGTTTAGTGAAAGAGGTGCTAGATGACCGTAAGCTTGATGCATATGAAAGTTTTTATATACAAAGAGACCCAAATGCGATGAATTAAGACAACGGAAATATTGAATCGCATTTGTTCTCTATTATTTAATGATTATAATATGCAATATTAATAACAACAACAAAACACAACATTTGCTGCTTGTGGTGGAATGACTACATTCTGAAATGCATTCAAGGTACTCCTTTAACGCGTCTAATAATTTTGTTATTGTTTTATGTGTTAAAGTAAATGTTGTGAAATCAGTTAAGGTGTCGACTCAATTTGTTAGTTGTTTAATTGTTATCCGATTTGTCGTCGCTCAAAAATATTATTTAATATACTGTGTAGTATGTGATAGAAGTGTTTCTTTGAACTTGAGGTTAATGAATGAATAATTTCTTTGAACCTGCGAAGCAAGCCACCCAAGGTACTGTGATAGTGGTAGAGGAGACCCTAAGGTATAACATAATCAAAGTCCCCAGCCCAGGGCCGCTAGCCTAAGACAGGAGAGGGGTGTAAAGTTGCCCTTTTGTAGTTTTTCTTCCATATTTCGGAAACTTAGCATAATAGAGGCAAAGTCAATACGAAAAGTATAAGAAAATTAAATTCCCTTCCAATAAAAGTTATGTAACTACTTAGGGAAAGAAAATTTTTTTAAGTATTTTATCTTATGTCGACTTAAGGATGACTTTTATTTCTATTTGCACGCGCAAAAATATCTTAAATCAACTTAATATGATTTATGATTTCACAATAATAAAAAAAGTCTTAAGCCAATATAATCTTAAGTCTATTTTAAGTTTTAAAATTAAGCAGAACACACAATCTTATGTGGACTTAAGATATTTTACCTCGTGTAGAGATGTGTCTTTTGAACATAAGATGGAATTGTTTTTGTCTATAAATAAGAAAATGAGGGAAATAGAAGGATGCCGATCAGACAGAACTTTAGTCCTTTAGAATGGCACTGAGGTTCAACAAAAAAACGCGAAATATCTTAAGTCGACTTAAGATACTTTACCTTTTCAGCCGAGACATATTTTTCAATTTTTTTTTATTGAAAAAACCCTAACACCTTTTGTTTATTCAGCTCTATGCTCCTTTACGTCAATTAAATTGCACACAAGTTCAGTTTTGTGAATTTTGTTAAATTTTCTCTCTCTCTCTATAACATAAGACCAATTAATACTTTCTGATAAAACATTAACTGTACACCTTTGACTTTTAAGCACGAAAATTAACCTTTAAAACGACTTTTAATAGCTCATGTCTCTTATAGGCATCTAACTAAGACATATTATGAACATCCTCAGAATTGAGAAAATCGAAAATTTGTAAAGTCTATTATATTAAAAATGTAAATTGTACTTAATATCACACACATCTTTTTATCAAAATTTTTGGAGCCGTTTTTGAGAAAAAAAGTTTTTCCTAACGGTTTTTCAACATTTGTATGGAAGGCCACCATTATTTTTAAATCTAAAAACAAACTACTTTAAGCCAAATATGTATATCGTTTTCAATATATTAGTTTTCAAAAACAAAATGTTTTAATTTTTTTAAAAAAATTTTCAAGGAAATTATTATTTTTCTCAAAAACGGCTCCTACGATTTTGATGGAATAAAAATTCCATTTTATTAGCATGGGGAATTTTTTGTTAGGCTTTTGAAATTCTCGATAACGGTTCCCTTGAGTTTGTTTAATTTTCTTATGAAGAAACTTTTAAAAAAATTTAAAAAATTCATTTTTTTTTTCAAATCCATCAAATTTATTTTGCCCGCCATTGTTCTATTCTGTCATTTGTTTCTTTTTTAAAAAATGAGCTTAGATCGCTAATTAATAAAATAAAAATCTGTGACATTGAGAGTTTTTAAATTCCGATAAATAAGAGTTTTACTTTAAAGCCTATCATATCTGAGCTCCGAGCTTTCATGATATAATTATTAACATCTAATTGTCAAACCTTTTCCTTCTATTCCTTCTAATAACTGCCGTGCATTGCATTTAAAAGACCTGAGGTCTTACCGTTATATAGTGAAAATTATTTTATATTTTATATTATATTATAAAATGAAAAACATGACACCTTGCCGTTTAAACCATTCTCTACTTATATTTTATTTTGTTCAATAATTATTGTGGCTGAGATTCTGCCCACCCAAAAAAGTTATTAAATAACACAAAACAAAAAAGCATCACATCTAGAAAATTTCACGCCCAGCTTAATATTTTATAATTTTGAAAAAAAGATTTCAGAATATCTCTAGATTTTATCCTAATGCAGCTATTTTTCTTCATGGCAGGGATTTTAAGCTTCATATTTATTTCAAATTGGATATAAAAAGTAGACATTCTGAACTAAGGTCAAACTTATAGTTATAGTGAACAAAAAGTTAATTTTGTTTTAATATTTTTAAACTTCAAGGAATATGAAAACAGCATGTTATATGTTATGTGCGTACGATTTCTTCAAAAAATGAGAATGGTATACAAATCTATTTGATTTTCTAGGACTAGCTATAATAACTTATATTATGTCATCTGGAAATAGCTTTGAGCTGCAAATGTTTGCATATATGTAGGTTAGGATATTACTTTAAAATGTTTTGTATTAATTAATCAAAAATATTAAACACAAGGTAAAAGTTTTAGGTATGTATAATCTTTTTTATTTAAAAAATAAAAAACTTCAAGGCTCAGCAACAATTTATGTGAAAGTTATTTTGAAGTTTCAATTTAAATGCGCCAGTAAATTTAACCCTCAGCATTACGTATGGCATCAGCCATTGCAGACCAAATTGCTTGTGGTTCGGGCCTAGCCTCAATCATTGAGACTCCGATAAGAACAACTAAAACGACCACAGTGATGTACTTGTACATTGTTATTTGCTGTTTTTGATTAACACTTTTTGTTTGAAAGTTAAGAAAAAACTGATGCCTTCTACCAATGAATCGTCTGCTTTTATAGGAAAAATTCCATTCTCAAATTTGCTAGACGTGGTGCGACGCATGCGCATGTTTTTTTTTCACAATTTGCCAAATAAAAACAAATACAACCAATTGTGTAAATAAACAAAAATGTTTGATTATAGAGTCACATGATGTGTACCAGGTACATATACATATACCTAAATGTACCGATAACTGGGTAAATATAGTGCAACATGTGTGTATTTTTATTTGTGTTTTTTTTGAGAGAAAAACCCTAAAGACTTTTGTTTATTCAGCTCTATGCTCCTTACGTCAATTAAATTGCGCACCGGTTCAGTTTCGTGAATTTTGTTAGACTTTGTCTTCGTAAAATACATAAGAACAATAAATACTTTCTGATGAAACATTAACTGCACAGGCACACCTATTTGACTTCTAAGCAAGAAAATTTACCTTTGAATCGACTTTTAATACAGCTCATGTGTCTTATAAGCATCTAACTAAGTCGTGTTATGAACATCCTCAGTAATGAGAAAATCGAAAATATGTTAAGTGTATGGGAAGTTCTATTAATAAAAACGCTTAACAAAAATAAAATATTTTCTTATTAAAAAAGTAAATTGGGCTAATTTAATATCACTTTCTAACAATTGTATCAAAAATCTTAATAAAATAATAATACAGTATTTTGACATAACGTTTTTTTGTTGTCTGTCAGATTGGCATTACAAATCTAAATTAAATTTTTAAATGTACATCATTAAAATAATTATTTACATTTTATGCATTAATATTTATACTATAATTCCGTTTTAATTGATTATTTTTAATTCATTTAACATTACCAAGGCAAAAGCGGCAAACAAAAACTAATGTGATTCTATAAAATAATGATCTGATATATATGCATTTAATTTACTTATTAATAAGTTTAATAATTAATATCACAAGATTTACAAAAACATAAAAAAAATTGATGTATATATACATAGCTACTTATTTACATAATAATTTAAGAAAATTCGTTCATTAGTATATTTCTGTATTTAAGACAGTTTACCAAGAAGTAGTTAATTGAAGTGAAATTGTTTCCATTAAGTATAGTGTGCAGCTCTTCGATTGACAATGTATCTTTACCAAAACAAGCGACTCTCAAATTATTATAGATTGGGCATCTACCAATTAGGTGATACGTATTTTCAGCTTCATCCAAGTTACATATTGTACAAATACCAACAGTGTCTTTTTTAAATGCTCTTGCGTTTATATTCAATAGACCGCCTCTTGCTTTAAAAACTATACTCACTAGGCGGGGAGAGTATTCATCCGTGAAGTAGGGAATTATATTATAGCTTAAATGTGGATAAGAATCATGAAACTGAGAACTTCTAGCACCTGCAATATGATTATCACGTTCTTTAGTTTCCAATGCTATCAACATAATTTTATGGAGATTCCTGAAAGAAGTCATAGATAGATCAATTTCTATGTTGAGCATTTCACCCAAATTTTCCCAGTCAACGACCCAATAAGTTTTAAGAGCGATAGTCTCTTCAGCTAGTTTAAGTGGTAATCTATTTCTAGGATATTCTTATATTTTATTTATGTAATCGAAGCGAAGAGATAATATTCGCAGATATTGAGTTCTCAAGCCTGTTTCCAAGTGCAGCATTTAATTTGAAGTGTTACTGGGAAGATTTAACATTGTTTTCATAAAAAATCTAAAAAGTTTTTCTACTTGATCATATTTTTTGGATCCCCAAATTTGTGAAGCGTATACCATGATAGACCTCGCTGCGGTGTCAAATATTTTAAGTTTATTTGAAAAGTTGATATGAGGAAATATAACGTTGAATGATAACGTTGAAATTATTGCACTTTTAGATGTTGTTAGTCTTAAGTCCAAGTGCTTGTTAAATGAAAGGTTATAATTGAGATTCAACCCTAAATACTTGTATTCATTTACCACATCAATCGGGGAGGTACCATAGTTCCAGGCAAGGTTATTAGAAATTCTTGTACCTGATCTGAAAACCAAAATTTTAGATTTATTAAGGTTTATTTTTAAACCCCATAAATAACAGTAATTGCACAGTGCGTTAATCATAGTTTGGAGCTGGGTCGGGGAATCAGAAATAATAACGAGGTCGTCCGCATAAAGAAGTACTTTCACATCAATGTCTGCAACACTAATACCTCTAGGTAGATGTGAATTAAGGTCGTTCAGATAAAGGCTAAATAAGATAGGGCTTAGAAGACAACCTTGTTTTACACCAACATTAACTTCAAATGGATCTGACAAAGAAATTCCATCCCAAACTTGGCAAGTTGTATCCTTGTACAGCAGTTTTAATATTTCTATTATTTTTGTTGACAGCCCCAAGGTGGAAAGTTTCAAGAAAAGTGAATTACGTGGGATCAGATCAAAAGCACACGAAAAGTCAACGAAAAATGCATAGGTGTTCTTCTTTCTTCTTTTTGTTTAAGTGAACGATGCTGGTTAAGTTAAAAATACTATCGATTGTGAAGTAACCCGCTCTTAAACCAGATTGGAACTCACAAAGTATATCATTTCGGTCAATCCAAGCATTAGTTCTATTTAGAATTAGCCCCGTAAGAACCTTGTATAGTGTATCTAACAGAGAGAGACCTCTGTAGTTTACACAATTATTTGGGTCCCCTTTCTTAAACAAAGGCGTAATTATGGTACTTCGAAAAGAAGCTGGCACTTGACCAGATAAAAATATTTTGTTAAGCAATATGAGAACTTCCTCTAAGAAGTGCATTTTTATAGAACTCATAGCTGATTCTATCCTTGCCTGGTGCTTTTTTAAGCTTAGCTCTTTGAAGTACATGTGTTATTTCCCACATTTCAAAAGGTGTGTCAAGGAAAGGATCTGTAAAAGCTGGTACAGCCCAAGAAATAGATTGTTCATTTTTATCAGCAGGTGACAGTAAAGCTTTAAAATGATTATAAAAATCATCAATCTGTAGGTAGCTTCTTTTTTTTTTAGATACTTGTTTTAAGTTATTTGAGAGTTTCCACCAATCAGTAGCATTCCTTAATGTGTTTAATTTATTGATATTTTGATGCTGATGAATAACCTTTTTATTTTTGCAAGGCTTTATGTACTGAGATCTGGATCGAATATATCGCATTTTGTTAATATTCAGATTATGTGCTCCATAGAGGCGAAGAAGTTTTAACATTTTACTTCTAGCACGTAGACATTGAAAGTCAAACTTTGTCAAATTTTATTTGTCAATGCAATTACTTTCTCTTCAATTGAGATATCTGATTGGATGTATTCATGGTTAGTTAAACGGACTAATGTTAAATGTTAAATTAGCAGCCATGTTTGGATACCAGTTTAACTTTTTACCAAGTGCCAAATGGTCAAATTTAGCTGTTTTTGATAAAGGTGGAGAAAAGCTCAAGTTTAAAGGCACATGATCAGAATATATCTTACTCTGAACGGAAAATTTGTTAACAAACGCAAGGAAATCATACGAGCAAACACAGTAGTCAATGGTTGAGCTACCCATTGCACCACAAATCGTTAATTCACCATTTTCATCACCAAGTACTCTTCCATTAAAAATAACACCGCCTATATTTTCAAACAATTCCAGACATTTTTTTCCTTTAGCATCTGCAACTTAGTCTTTTGAATTCCTCTCTTGTAAACCTCTAAGTAAATTTCCATCAATAAATTGACCATTAGACGAACGAGCATTCAAATCACCCACGATACAATAAGATTCAAATTTCATGTCATATAAAAACTCTTCAAACTTTTTGAAATCACTCGACCACCTAGTGCAATTCAAATAACGAGGAATAAAGCAAAAATTAGCATCACCAAACTTGGCAGAGAGAGTAAAATTACCGGAAAAATTATTGAATCTAAGATAATATTTATTTTGAATAGATTTTCTAAACCCAAACAAACAACCACCACTCGCTCGAGTTGTGAAACTTTTCAGCATCTTCCCAATACAACATATAACTATAAAAATATGTGAAAATTCGATTTTTTTATCATTTAGTAGATTTGTTTTAAACAAGAAGAAGATATCAAACTTATTTATATACGTAAAAAAATTACAAAAACTAAGCTTACTTTTTAAATTTGCCACATTATAAGCTACCAACTGACAGACGTCTTGTTGCTAATGTTGAATTTTATTCTTGGACGTAGACGCAGCCTCCGAGTTGTTTAAAGGTGAATTTTGAGTATCCTTTACAATTATGTTGCACACGAAATTAGCTTTTTTCGGTAAATTTCGTAAGAATTCAGCATCTTTGCGATGTTTGGCTTCGTAAATCCCATTGCTCCAATTGAAAATCTTATCATCGATATAAATCGACGTCTCTCCAAAGCGAACTTTAATTTTTGTATCCAATTTTGTAACGACTTTACCCAATTGACGTAAATTAAATCGCTTCTCTCTTTCATCAGCAATGAAGAATATCATTAAACCAAGTTTTCAAAATATTGATCCCAAGTAATGAACGAATTGAAAGTCGAATCTAGCTTGGATTCGATTTTTCGTATGAGACTTAATGATAAATTCGACTCTAAATTCGTTAGTTTTATTGTTTTAAGAATAAATTTTGAACTTTTTTTTATAACTTTCAAACAAAAATTTGTTTACTACTTTTAGTAGGTACCTTCAGTTATATTTTAACTTTTTTGAAGCTTCACCATGAGCAAAATAAAAAGAATCAACTGCACCTTTTTCTGAAAAAAAAAATAAAATAACAGAAAATAGCCTTCTCCTATCATAAATATTTGAATATTTAAAAAAAAATCCTCGGTGCCGTTCTTGTGAAAAATAATGTCTTCCTTTTTGGCTAAGAAATTTGTATAACAGGTAGCTAGCTATACCATTATTTTTGTGTCCTAAAAAATTAATAACAAAAAAAATTGGGAAGAGTGTAGGTACCTAGTTTCAAGAAAATCCATTCTGCCGTAGGCTGTAGGTCTTCGGACAGAAAGACAGACAGGCAGAATTGCGAGACCCACTTTTTCCGTGTTCTTTATCACCGTTACCTATATACCTGACCTACCTATATATGTTAGGTCAAATTAATAATAACTCGAGTTCGATTTTTCTTACGAATCTATAACTTGATATACAAAATAACAAAATCCATCACTGAATTAATATAATAAATTTATTCACTTAAACTCCAATATTAATATTTTTTTTTGTATTAAAAATCAAGCCTTTTTTTCCTCTATGATATTGCAACAGGCTGAACCACAAATTCAACCCAAAAACAACTTTTCAATGACCCCCAAATTTTTTTCTATTTTTTTGTCTAACACAAAAATTCACTGTCTTATGAAAAAACAATATCGAAACAAAATCAAATCAAATTCACATCATAATAAACACAATATACTTTTTCATTAGCACTAAGCTGAAAATCTTGCATACTCTATACTTTCTTGAATCTAAATTGGTGTAAAAATATCCTCTTTTGCAATAAAATTTCTTTGATAGAAGGAAAAAAGAAGAAAAACGAAAGTTGTATCTGGTGACATTTCTGGCAGGATAATAATAAAAAAAAGACAACAAAAAAACAACAACTGTTCGAACACCATGGCGACAATTTGCCGAGCACCAGAAAGAACAAATATAAAAACGAAACAGCAACGCCTTATAGTGTTCACCTCCTCCATCTACCTCCCTCTCCTTAACCATCGGCGCTCAACTTAGTCTAGAGGAGAGCGGAGAGGAGAACTACTGTGTAGGATTTAAAACATACCAATAAAGAACTACCACCAAAGGTCATAATTCAAGCCATTTCAATCTTTGAATAGGTCCTTTAACTCTCCTCACAGTGTCCATCAGATGTTACTTAATATTATATGTAGGCTAACTCTGCGGAAATTGCCATCTCGTATTTCTTGTAAACGATGGTTTTAATGTTTATTTTTTAATATTCTTAGTCTTATTTCTATGCTTGTAATGTGGGCTGCTGGAGGCTTTCAAAATAAATTCAAAAAGTCGATCCTTAAGAGAGTTATACAGTGATTCTGCAAATAGTCCAGTAAAATTTCACTCAAGGCCAACTTAATGGCGTAAAGCAGTCATTATATTGCTTACCTTCTTCGTATACTTTTCGTGTGAGCCATCCCCTGACATTTAATATTATCCGGTGCACAGGGGTTTAAGGGAGCAATAGATCATTTTGGCTTATATTTGATGATTTTAACACTCCAGCTGCATGAATAGGGAAGTTAATTGTATTAATCCGTGAAGTTCGTCTAAAAAGATCTTTGGTTTTCGGAAAGAGTACTTCTAGCGACGCTTTGTAGTACCACGATGACAGGAAACCATTGATCTTGGTACTTTCAACAACCAAGTTTATCATATCATCAAAGGTGCCCGCAGGATTTTTCCATGGGGGGGGGGGGGGGGTACAGGTAAAAATGAATGACATTTTTGAATTCTATTTTTTCTTTTATTAAAAGTTTATTTATTTTGTCAAGGCATAGGTCGGTTGTAAGTGATTTTATTTTAGGACTAGAAAATGTGACATTTTATTCGTGTTGACGTTAAATAATTATTAAAGGAAGCAAATATATGATTTTTCGTCAATATTTTTGTTACTTAGTGAATAGCAACTGCAACCGCCTGGACTCTTTTCCAAAACGGTCAATTATTTCGTTGTAAAAGTTTGTTTGTTCTTTGACAATGTTACGAATCAAGTAGTTTGTCGGTCATTGTGGATCTATGCCAAGTTTTTACTTTGCGTAAGGTGCTGAACGATCGCTCAGCGGTGCAAGTAGTTGCTGGAATTGCGAGCCCTATACAAAGAGCTAAGAAAGCCGATGGATAAAACTCCTCTACACTGTTCAATAAATCAGAAATGTTTGTACAATCATTCCTATTAGTCTGCATTTTGTTAAAACTGTCATAAATTACATCTTGGACTCCGCTACGAAATTATCCAGAAAGCAACCATATTTCTCCATTATCTTCTTTATACGATTTCTGGAGAATCCATAATGAGCAATTTTTGTTGGTGATAGCTGAATTAGTGAAAATGCAGCTTCATTTTCTTCTGAAAAGCTTTCTGTAAGCGACATTATCAGGGAATCAATGTACGGAATATAAAAACCTTTTCTAAAATAACTTTGGGGGGGGGGGTCGAAACGGGAACATTCGATTGATGGATTTGTTTTTGAATTATTCTTGGGCAGTTTAAAACTATGCCTGATTCACTCAAGCATTTTTCCATTACCTCCAATAGAAATTTAAAGCAATTGACAGCATCCTCTCGATTTTGTTGAAACAATTTATTCAAAATATTGACCTGGGGTGGAATCGCGTAAGGTGCTTTGTGATCATCACATTTGCGACAGTCACAGGTGATAGGATTTGATTTTCCATCTGCGTAAAGTGATCACCAAAAAATAGTGCAAATTTGGTATCACTTTGAGAGTAAACATTGTTTTGCACACATACTAGTAAGATTTGACATTTCTCACTAGTCAATTTGAAGATTTTCTTTATTGCGGTCACCAAATTTATTCAAGTGTTGAAATTAAACAATTTTAGTGAATAGTTGCAGGTTAATTAAACAAAATAGTGCGGTGGTTATATTTTAAATATTAAGTTCAAGTGATTAAAAGAAACCGTCGCGGATGTTTTTCTCTGCTGATTTAAAGAAACCCGCGCTTCGAATACCATCCATTATTGAAGATTAGTTTTTTTCTGGAACTAAATAACAATTGTTTGTTAATTTTGGCAACTATTCTCTGAAATGAATTCATTTTAATAATTGTTGATAAAAAGACGTGACCATTCAATGCACTTTTGAATAGATATTTTAAGAGATATGATCCTCATAGGACATAATAATTTAATGAAACTATTCCTACATACATACATATATACTCGTATGTATGTAAGTAATATTCACATAATGTTTTTTTCATGACAAATTGTATTTTAATGCCCTTTTAGAAATTTAAAAAAAAAATTGGTAGATATTCATTGAATATAAATTAATTTAAAATATATGGTACTTTACTTATAAATGCAGAATAGTTAAACATGAAAGTGATAGCTAAATAGCTGTCACCAAAAATAGTCACAAAAATATGATTATCACTGGTGACAGTCACCTTACGCAGACAGAATGTGTCCATAATGAGTATCACTTATCATATATCCACCTTAGCTGATTCCACTGTTCTTTAACATATTTTACTGTTGGCAAGAGGTTGTAGCATCGATGAATAATGTGTCCAGAGTTGTTCATTCACATTAAGGTAAGGTCGCAGTCATTAGAACTTTTTTCGAACTAATTTTTGGAACTTAAATTTCGAAACCAAAATTGAATACATATACCCACTTATTTCTGGGTCTATTTTTGATTTTGTATCGAATTTCTATTAGTGAATCCAAGATGGCATTTTTGTTGGTTGTTCAAAAAATCAGGGGTAGAATCAGCTAAGGTGATAGTTGATTATCATAAATGTGTTGATTGTCGTTTTGATGATTGCTCGCTCTATCTTTGCCTATAGATGTGATAAAGACATCAGCTATCTTCAAATCGACAATCACACAATTTTATTGATTCCAGCCCTGATAATGATAAAATCCCAAGGCAAACCACGGACCTGGAAACAAAGCTGCGAAGAAAATAATCACATTTCGGAACAAAACAAAGAATAAAATGAAAGCGGCTTGGCTCAGAGTCAGGGGGCTGAAAACCATGGAATCTTAATTTAAACAGTCGTTTTTGTGATAGTTTCCTAGTTAATAATAAAAATAGAACTAGTATGATTGTTCGGCCAGATCGAAATCAATCGGAAGGGGCTTCAGCCCATCAAGCCTCCCTGGCTACGTGCTTGTTCCCAGCGCTGCCCCACCATGATTTTTCCTTAACTCTGAAAATCGATTTTTTTCAATTCCGTATAGATTTCTTGTCTCAAGTCAAACTATCGGTATTGAATGACAAACATTTTTGTTCAAGAAAACTGAAAACTGCTTGTTTCAGCAATAACAAACGACCTAAATCCCTAAATCTATTTGATTTTCAAGTGAAGTGGTCTAGCTGATTAACTCCTGACAATTTAATTGTCACCTGAAAATAGTTTAGAGCTACAAATGCATCTGGGTTAGAGTTTTAATGTATAATATTTTGTATAAATTAATAATATAAAACACAAGTTAAAGTTTTAAGTTTTAAAATTTTATTGTCAGATTAACTTAACAATGTAATTTTAAATCTTCCAATTGAAATGCGCCAGTTAATTTAACCCAAGATTCCTGATAGGAGAGGACCTACGACTGGAAGGCCGTTCAACAGATCCATGATTGGTTCTGGTTGTGGTTGTGGTTCGGGCTTGGCTTCAATCATTGAGATGACTGCGATGAGAACAACCAATAAGGCGAAAATGTAGTTGAACATGTTGCTTGTTGTTTTTGATTAAGACTCTTTAAAGGAAAGGAATTAACTGATGCCTTCTACCAGGAAACTCCCACCTTTTATAGGAGATAATCCGGCTTCATAACCCAACGAGACGTGTGCACTATTTGTCAATTTTGCCAAATAAACAACAAACAAAACTTTTTTGTTATTCAGCTGTCTATGATATTTCAATTTTGCAATCGTGAGCTATGTATACGTATTTAGTTTAACATAATAAACCTATACAAAGCTTATGCGAAAAACAAAATATTTTGTCGCATACCTACTTACTTTCATTGTACTAAAATAAACAAGTTATATTCTCTAGATTCTCATATATAAATTATCAATATTCTTTTTTATAAGTTGAGTGCGGTGCTTCAACTCCTTAAAGCCTAGTAAAATTTTCTTCTGGCCATGTATAACTTATTTGAGTATGGGATATCAAGGGAAATATCTAACGGAACGTGGAGAAATCTTACATTTTTGTCAATCAATATTCCTCGGTTTAAAATAGAAGCTGTGGAATGTAGAGTTAAAAATTTCATGATTTGAATGAGCATTTCATTTACGCTCGAACTGAGTAGGTTAGAGTTAAAAGAAAGTAAATTAAAAAAAAGAAATTATGTGCCGAACTTTAAAAGGAAATCTGAATTCGTTTTCTTTTCTTCACGAATATATGAACCAGTTGTTTAACATTTTTGCCTAGAATATTCGAAACATTATATTTTTGCATAGGTATTTGTAATATTTAACGAGGGATGACCCCAAAAAAAAAAAAAAATGGATTTATGTACATTTTTGTTGACAAAATATTTTTGAAAGAATTCTGATTGGCAAAAACTCGTTAAATGGGCAAATATTATTATTTTGGGTTCCGTGAATTTTTGCCTAAGAACTAAATACTAATGCCTAAAGCGGTTGGTAGACGCAACATTACCTTCAATGCTAAAATCGATCACGGTGCCACTCCTGTTGGATCTTGGATATTGGGTAGTAATAAGACGGGAAAAAATTAGGTTGAAAAGATATCTCACTCAGAGAACTAAAAAAAAAACTGTGACCGTGTTCTCTAATTATCGAATCGCGGTTAATTGGCGGTAAAAGTGTCTTAAAACGTTGTTTATGGAAGAAAAAAATAATTGGGACGATTATAAATTAATCTATAAAAGCTAAAATAACTCACTTGACAGGAAAACCGCAAAAACAAAAAGTACATCGACAGCAAATATAAAACCCATATAACTATTGCAATTGGTTGCGTGGAATGTTTTGAATTAAAAGATATCATCTATCAATCGAATGTTTATTATACATGCATAGGTACACGGCATAGTTCTTGGTATTTTATATGTCTATATAATGGAGAGACAGAAATAGAGCTCCGGGGGAGATTACGAAAATTGAAAACGGATTTTTGTAGAAGGCTTAAATGCAAGCATTTTTTACTATGGAAGGGGGGTCTATCTTGCCCCGTTTAGGAGATAGGGGCGATTTTCGATAAAAATGACTTAAATGGAAAAACAAATATTAAAAAGCAACAACAATACGTAAAATGCAAAACAATAAAGGTTTTAAAAGCCAGAAGTCTGATCTTTAATCTTACATTTAAATTAAACATCAACAGTTTTCAAAAAATTTGTATTCAAACTCAAAATTTTGATAAAAACGCAAAAATAAAATGATTGGATCAATTTTCTTTTTGTTGTCTATGCTCATATCAATTTTGAATCGAAAACCGAAAGCTTTTATGTCCTCTAGTTTTTGAGAAAATTGAAAATTACTAGAAGTACTTACTACTTTTCATACATTTTCATTTATCATTATGTAGCTGTTGACATTGAGTGTTGACATTGGAAACAGAGAATACATTCAAAGTTCTTTAAATGCAAACGAAATATGGTATACACCGAACCTCGCACATACCCCCCCATACACACCTCGCTTTTAAAATGCCCGCCTAATGATGGGTACTAGCACTTTATTTAAACATAAAATTTTGAAAACACCGAACCTCGCAAATACCCCAAATCCTATAGTGAGCCCGAGCAGAGGGGTCGCAGGGGGCATCAAGCCTCCCCCAAACATACCTTACTGTTTATACGCCATAAGGATGAGTGTTGGGAAAGTATGCTAATTAGGAGTCAATGGGGCATATTCATAGTCGCAGATAGACCCAGGTTTGAATAAACTACAGTTTAAGACAATTTTGGCTCAATGAATGCAGACCGATTTTCATTACAAATTGTTGGTTTTATATTTTTATAAGATAATTAACTTGGTATACTACACAAATAGCTTCAAATATTTTGAAATGATAACCTTACAAAAATAGAATCAACGTCTGAAAATTCAACCAAAGCTATGTTTAACTTAGACCCAGGTATAAAATGACTATGAATATGCCCCAATTTGTTTAAGAATTAATCGATGTTCTATTTTTACTATCAAAATAAGGCCACGTAAATACTCAAGCAAAAAAAAAATAATTGGATTAAAATAGAAATTTTGGTAATTTTTAATTTTCTCGAAAACTAGAAGATATAAAATCATTTTCTTTTCGGTTTCTTTAAACATTTTTTTTCCCAAATTTTGAGTTTGAAAGTAGATTTTTCGAAAACTATGGATAGATTTCACTTGATTTAAAAACTTGCTAATAAAACAGAGTATTGGCTTTCAAAAAGGATATAAAACTTAATTGTAGGTATTACAATTTTTAATGATTTTTTTTCCATTTTTAGTACTTTTTTCTTTAAATTGTCCCTCTAGCCCAAACGGGGATAGATATACCCCCCCACACCCATGGTACAAAATGCTTGTATTTTACCCCTCTACAAAAATCCGTTATCAATTGTCGGCGCCCAAGTTATCGTACTCGTGCCGAGCTCCGCAACAGAACTTAAGCCTGAGCTCTCCTGTAAATATCGTACGCGTTCTATTTTTTGTATGTGTAGATAATTTTCGTGAGTTATTCCCGTTTGTCTACGAAATACTGTATGAAATAAAAAAGACGACGATAGGTATAGTTTCGAAGTTATGAACCTGGGGTTGACCAACTTATATTGATTTTGCGTCTAGAATTTCAAAAGTGAAATTTTTATTTGATCTAAGAAACTCTGGATCTCACCAAACATTTACGCGATGAACTAAGATGAAGCTTCGTTCCAGGCGCGAACGCAGGGGTGGCGGTTTTGGGGGTTCAACCCCCCCCCCCCCCCCCGAAATGTATGAATTTAACTACCTCGCCATACAATTTCACTCTTAATTTTGAGTTTTCAGTTTCGGTCAACGGTGGGCGTTACAGAGCCATGTTAACCGACTTTTTGTTTACTGAAATTGAAGACATGTTATGGACGTCCTCTGGTCCATCAGGATGGCGCATCATGCCACACCAGCTCATTCTACAATCGATCTTTGCGCATAAAATTCTCATTCAAATCGTGTTATCAGCCGTCTTGGCGATATGTCAATTGGCCGCCTCGGAGCTGCGATTTGACCCCTTTGGACTTTTTTTTTGTGGGGAAAAGTGAAAGACTGATGTTATACCAACAATCCGGAAACGATTCAAGCACTTAAGGCCAATATCATCCAAGCAATACGTAAGCTACAGCCCGAAACCATCAACAAGGTTTTGGAAAATTGGAGTAACAGAATGCCCTACTGCGAAGCCAACAGAGGCACCCAATTGAACGACGTTGTGTTCCATAATCAATGGGAATCTTTGCTCTTACTGATAGATAAGGAAAAAAAATAATTTTGTTCATTTTATTGCATCTAAAAAAAGAAACTTGTATTTGGCCCACTTTGTGCATTAGGACGGTACATATTTTGAAATTTTTTAATTCCGATTCTCCCAGACGCAAAAATGGTTCGAAATGCCTTCAAAATTGCAGCTGTCCGTCTGAGCTCGACTTACGCTCCTACAGCCTAAGCCCTGTATTGATTTTTCTGAAGAATTTGACTTAATGGTCTTACGTCCCTTAATTGCACCCTGAAATTTTGTTTCTTTCAGAAAATAACGACGCCTAAATACCTGCAAACAATCTTTATGAAAAAAAGGTTATTTTACTCGAAAACCGCGCCTTAAGGATTTTGTTAAAAAAAAAATTTTCACTCCTGGGTCGCACTTACTTGCCCTTCTAGTTAACAACTTGTATGTAGTTAGACATTGACGGTGTAGCTATACCTTTTAATGATTTGCTAGTATTTGTATACTGCTAATGAAAATATAATAAAAACTGTATTTAGTTAATTTAATACAAGAAATTTGGACAAAAAAAAGTTAAAAATAAAAAATGTATATACAAATTTTAAATGCAATATTTTATATCTAACTGTGAAGTACCGAAATGCAAGAAAATAATAAAATCAACCAATAAAATCAAGGGCGCACAGACAAAACGATCGATGCGGTGGACGTAGGCACTTCCAAAAATCACATCTTTGGAATTCATTACAGTGATGCTAATTTTGAATTTCGATTTAAACCCCAAAATCTGTTTTTGATACGAAACCAATATATAATGAAAATTTATACTGTTTTATTTAATACTGTTTCATGTCACTTCGACCACCCCCCCCCCCCAAATCGTTGGAGGTTGGAGGAGATTTCTGCTTTAATCTATATTTGTGATGTTCAGACAAAAAATTTCACCTGCTATACCTTCAACTGCATCATCCGTCACCCATCAACAGTGACATACAAAAAAAAAACCTTTTTCCAAATTTCGCTTACAAATAAATTCAATCGAATTTGTAAAACATAGCTAGAGGCCTCATTAACATATGCATGGTACATAACTCGATAAATAATTCAAAAGAATAAGAGTCGACACTAAGTAGTCGTACTAAGTAAGTATATATACATATGTACCTTACCTACATAACATATAAACATCCTTTTACTCCATCTTCCATATATCCCCATTATATAAAAATGGATAAATTTGACATTTTTTCCTATTCATTGGGGCTAAGGCCGAAGTTGAATTGATTTAGGGGACTCGTTGTTGTTTATTTTCGATTATTTTATGGATTTTCTATTCTATTTCCTTGCATATGTCCTACCAATGTTTATCATAAATGTACCTACTATGTCTATACGAGCCATAAGGGAGATTGTTTTTATTTTCATGTTGAGTATTTTTGGAGTATCAACGAGTTTATTACAACTGAAATGTGTCAATGTGTGTTCGATACGCGCATACCTACATAATTATGTAGATACAAGTACAAATGTATGTATTAATATTCATCTGCACGTTCAATTAATTAAAACGGAAACAAATTATTTGAGGAGTTAAATTGTTTCTTAATGAATGTTAATTGGACGATTTTTGTTTCATCTTAGCGTGGTTGAATGATAAATCAATTTATTCGATTTGAATTTGGGTATGACATTGAATCTGGCAGGTTTGTGGATACATTATATTATGTAGGTAAGGTACCTACCTACACTTGGAATTGTTTTTTTTTTTTTAAAGAATGCATGATTTATTGTATCTAATATAACTTACAAAGGTTTAGTTAGAATGTTAAGATAAATAAATTATGATTAATCTTAAATGAAGATTAATATGTTAATAACCACTAATACATACTAGATTTTGCTGAGAGAAAATAAGGGTTTATTTTTTTGGTATCTGATCACATACTTATAGATAACAGGGTGGTTCGCATTTAATGTGAAAACAACTAGAGCGTGTAAGGTTGGACCAAGACAAGGAAAACATCATACAAAAGAGGGGGTCTATTTCCTTCTGGTTAGTTGGTGGGGGATTTCTAAAAACATTCACTTATTAGCCCATAAGTGCATAAGTGCAGTAACAGATGTGCAGCTTTTTCCATGCATCGAAAATAATTTACAATGGTTCTTATGGGAGCAGATTCACCCAAGAGCTGCATGCAGCGCAGCGCTGCACGATGTCACTATTTCTTAATTTGCTGCGCAGCATCATTGCAGCCACAACAGCAAAGAAAAAAATCTTAAATAATTGGTATTTGGCATAACTCATATTGACATCACCTGCCATTCATTCAAAAAAATTGTTTGTGTTGGTGATTTTTTTTTTAAAATCTATGAAACCGGCGTTGCCATCCTGCTATCGTCCAACGAAGAATGTCAGAAACTATGCACATGTGTTTCGTGTGCAGCTCTGCATGCATAGATGCATGCAGACTGGCTGCACATATGTTTTAGCCATTACAATTGTTATTTAAAAATGAGTCTGGGGTCGACCCACACTAGTAACTTCCCATTGGTGCACTTGAAAACCATATACTTTACATATGTATCTATATATTAACCCTAAGTGGTGGGCGGTAGAGTATATATTATATAAGGAATTATATATTTTATGGTGTAATGTCTTTGGGTTTTTGCATAATTAGTATATAGGTAGGTATAGATAAGATATAGAGATACAGGGCAAAATGTGGCATTACCTATATTTTGTACTTTAGCTATTTATAATAGTAAATTTTTTTATATTTTTTTGTAAATATGTAGATTACAAAATTCTAATAATCTTACTTATAAAACTTTTTTTTTTCCTAACTCTTCTCGGTATGGAGGTATTTATTATTTAAGCCAATTATTTTAAAACAGACTATTAGCTAAATAAAATACCAAAAATCAGGGGAGTGAACTTAAAAAAAAACATGGTTTCAAAGAATACAAATAGGCAAATTAAGTGCATATGCAAAATTTCGTTTTTGTAGCGATTTTGAGTGTAAGAATTTTTCGAACTAAAACATTTTTGAAAAGTTTTTTCTTCCAACATTTTGATTTTTAGCTTTTTAAAGGGTAGTTTTAAAAATCTCAAAATTACATAACTTTTAGGTGGTATAGGTATATATTTTTGGTAGAAATTTGAAATTGATATCATTGTTTGTTTTTCAAAATATTTGAGTTGAAAAACATTTGTTAAGAATTTTTAATAGTTTTTGTTCCAGTCTTTTTTTTGCTCTAAAAAAAACTGTTTATTGATTTTTTTTTTTTAAATCAATAAACAGTTGACTACGTCAGAATATGTTAAATAAAAATAGACTGGTTTCGGAATCATTTTTTTGTTCTTAAAATATTTTTGACGAAAATTATTTTTCAACTGTTTTTCTTAGTTTAAACAAAAAGTGTCTGCTGAATTTTTTTTTAAATGTTTCCCCATTTGGTATTATGTAATTATGTGTAAAATAAATTGAGTCTGAAGTGAACATCTTATTCCGTTCTCGAGATATTCCAGATAAATAACATTTTACAACTCCTTTTTAAATTGCTGTAGTAAAAACACGGTTTATTGGATTTGGTAGGAAACCTTTTCAGCACGTTATGAAAATATTATCTGTAAAATAAAATTTTTCTGAGGTCGATCTTTATGCGTTCTCGAGATTTGGTGGACGAAAAAATTACCCCGAACGTACGTACACACACACATACAGACATCTTGCTAAAAACGATGGATTCCGATTCTAGAGACCTCAAAACTTGAAGATATGTCAACATTTTCAATTCCAATTACACCAATTACAATAACTTCCAATGGGAAATTAAAAAAAAAAATATATAAAAAAGCAACAAACACTTTAAATATTAGATTTTGTTTAAGCCCACAAACCCTTATTTATTATTTTTAAATGAAAATGGTTTAAGTAGGTAAATTCTTTTTGAATATGTAATTAATTACTATTCGACCTCAAAATTAAAAAAAAATTTTTTTGTTTTAAGACACGGGCATATTCTTTGAAAATTTTACGTAGTTCAGCCATGTGCACTGAAACTGTATAGACCAAGAGCCCACAGCAAGTTTAGGGGTGTGTGGTGAACCAACAATACCTGGAAATGGGTACAAAATTGTTTCGTTCATACAATCATCCTTAAAGTTGATTTTTACGGTTTTTCAAACGGTCTGGCAGGGTAAATGCCGCCCCCAGTCGGCCTTGGACATACGGATCTGACTCAGGGGCTCAATACCTAGGGATGGACACACAATTTTTTGGTTCATGCAATCATCCTCAAAGTTGATTTTTTTAGGTTTTCAAATTGCTATAACGCATCTCAAGCCGCCTTCAGGGACTGTAAGACTTGCATTTCTTTCATAAGCATTACCACACTTTTCGACTCGTATACTTTTTTTTGTTCATTTTCACACCCCTACATTTGGTGTGGGATCTTAGACTAGTAAATACAAGTGGGCTGGGGTTCAATATTTTTCATGGTTATAAAGTGCATTTTTGTTTTTTTTTAATGCACCGATTCATCCATGAACATGAGTCATAGTTCAATGAATCGGTGCATTAACAAAAAAAAAATTGCATTTCGATTTTTTACAAATTATCAAAAATAGGAGAAAAATGGTTGTATTCCATTTTCAGACTGGAATATCTTAAAAACAAGAGCCGATAGCAGAAAATGGATGACGGATTTGAGTTCAACACACAAAATTACTTCTAAAACGAGTCTTACTTACTCGTTACCTCTTCCGAGTAGGCCTTTAAAATCGATATCATATCTTTAAAACGGGTGTTTTTAGTTTCACATAATATACAAACTTTGAATTTAAATGTTTTTGAAAATATGAACATATTTGAAATATTGTGAAAAACGATAATTTTCGACATTTCACATTTTTTGATATTTCGATATCTTTTTAACAGTAAGTCGTAGGGAAAAATTTTCTTAGGTTTTTTTTTGCAGTGGCAAGATCTACAAGTTTTGTATGAAATACTTTTCGATGGCATTTACCGTTTCAGAGGTATTATCGAAAAACTGATATTTTCGATATTCAACCTTGAATAATTATTGACGCCGACAAGATCTGGTTGTGGATACTTACGTATTGCTACTATCAAAATAAAGATAATTGCGTTTAAAGTCCTTCACTTGCACTTGCCTGGGCTAAGTGTGCGCGTGCAAAAGTTGATATTTGGTTAAAAAATGTGTGGAGTCGTCTTTGGTGACAACAGAATTCTCGTTGACTGTAGTAGATTTTCGTTAATTTTTTTCTAAAGGTAATATTATAGCCACGCAAATACTACCTATAGCGACAAATATTCGCTTCTTATATTTGCTCTTTTGTACGTACATAGTTTAAGAGCAAGTACGCTCACACAAGCTGTGCATTTTGTTTATTTTCAGTTTCGCATGTTTATATTGACCCAGATGTATGTTGTATGATTTGATCAATTTTTTGTTTTTTATTTAAATTCCAATGTTCTTGTGTGAAGGTAAAGAATTGGAAGTTCTCTAAATAATCATTCTTAACAAAAGTTTTATTCAAAACGTATTTTTTTGCAATCGGTGTGGCAGGTATAATGTGTCTATGAAGTTAAATAAACAAAAGTTTTTGATATTTGTTTTGTTATTTTTTGTTTTTGGCTAAATTGCAAACAATTTGCACATGTGCACGTGCAGCCTTCATAAGACCGGTTTTGCCCTAAAAATTAAGGTGTTTTTGTTAACTAAAAGACATTAAAGTTTATTCATTTCTGTCAAAATATTTAAACAAAAAAAAATTAACAAACGACAATGTTCTAGTATACTTACCTATCGAACCTAACCGATGGTTTTGCCATTTCGGTTGTTGTCATGTGACTGTATTATGATTGTCGATTTCATCAAGCAATATTTTCAGTTTTTTGGTTTTATGTTTTGGTTGCTATTTTGCTAATTTTGATGTCAAGCTAGCGTACCAAAATCTTGAAAAGGGGTAATAGCTTTTTATATTTATAAAGTTAACTGCTTAATAATTTGTGTAATTTAAAATTTTGTCGCGCAAAGTTTGCTATGATTTTTGTTTACTGATTTCAGGCGCGACCGCAGAAAAACATTTCGGGGGGGGGGGGGGTTGAAAAATTTAAGATGTTCATAAATATTTTATTTTATTACGGAAAGTCGAAATCTTGACTTGAAGGACAATAATATTTCAACTACCTATGACTAAAATGAAAACAACTATTTTTAAAATTACAAAAGTTATTCTAAAAAAAAAAAACATTTTTTCTGAATTAAAACATATATATAACTTGTCAGCCTGAGACAGCACAACATTTTTTAGTTTATTTTTTTTAATCGTCAAACAAAAAACTAATTATTTTATAATAATTTGCATACAAATCTCAAACTGGGGAAATTAAAGTTTGTAAAGGCGAGGGAGGTAAAGAGTGAGGAATGAAAGGACTAAAATTTTCATCCTTGTTTCGAGCGGACTAACAAAGTATAATTACTAATACATACACAGTTGTTCGTTTCTAGGAAAAAAAAATAAATCTCTTGTCGTGCAATACTGAACATTTTAAAGGAAATAATTTTTTTTTTTCGATTCTCAAACTTAGAGTACTTTAACAATTAAAGCCGGTTCATGAACACACAATTTTCAGCCAGCTTTGCTCAGCCCGTGTATGATTGAAGTAAAAGTAAGTCTGGCTTTAGTTCAGCTCAAAATTGAGATTGATGGCCCAATCAGTTTATTAAAGAAAGTCAAAAATAAAAAAAAAATCTATTTGACGTTGTTCACATTGGACTGACTGACTGAAAAAAATTCACAAATTTTAAATTTTTTTAAAAAATTTACTAGTTTTCTCTCTTTCAAACCATTAAGTGGGAGTATGATAAATTTCAGAGAAGTCAGCCGGCGCACTTTCGATCCCAATCGATGTATCTCTTATTGTACACTTGATTTATCAAAAAAAAAAATTATGTACACTCCCTCGTTTTTGTTTAAAAATAAAAAAAAAATAACTGTATGGAACTTTGAAACGCCCATATCTCCTTCACTATATCGGATATTTTTATGTACATGGGCTTAAATCATTCTCATTCTCAACAAAACACTAAGCCACCTTTTCACTAAGCTTAAAGTTAAACCGGATGTGATATACAAAATCAACTGTAAGGGCAAACCCGACGATCCTTGCAATCAATGTTATATTGGTACCACAAAACAGTTCCTTCGTCAACGTATGTCTAACCACAAATCTGACATAAAATCTAACAACCCTGGGAAAACAGCATTAGCGAGTCACATAATTGAAAGCGGCCATTCTCCAGACTTCGAAGATGTCCAAATTCTCCAAACCGAGCGGCACGCGTCAAAGCGATACACACTTGAAACGTTGCACATCATTAACAACCGCAACAACATGAACCGAAAGCTCGACACACAAAACATATACGCTGTATATTGCTCACTTGTCACTGACTAATCGTCAATTGCTTGTTTTTGTTTATTGTTTTTAAGTTTTATAAAGCACAGCACAGGACTGAACTTCATTTTGAAGTGCATAAATTTAAAATGTTATTCAATGTAAATTTATTACAATTTTTGATATTTTTACAAAATGTAAGTCTAATTTTTAATGTTGTCATACAATTGTTATTATCAGGGAAAGGATTTTGCTAACTTTGTCTATTTTTATTGCGTGATCGTAAGAAATTATCGACTTTATACAAACACGATTCATGTCCTCCTGATTCAAAATATATGTATTTTATTTAGCCTTTTTTGCCTTTTTTACCCGTTAGTGCTTTTTTTGCCAGTTAGTGACTTTTTTGTCAATTTTGACTTGTTTGCTTTTTTTGTATCAAAGTTAAACGAAAAAATCTTCAAAAAAATTCTACAAATACAAACTGCATGTAGTTTTTCCATTTCCAGGTGAAACCATGATTCTAACACAATCTAAAGCGCACAGAAAACAAATTTGCTTGCCCTCAACATACAAGAAAAAAAAAGCAGCTAGTGTAGACTGTAGATACAGTTACGATGATCTTTTCTTAATACAATTTCATGTCCTTTTTTGTTTTTTTACTCATAAAAACTAGTTTTTTGCATTTCTCTATTAATGATCGTGGATTTCCTTGCACTGCAAATATCAATGCAAATTTGGACAAATCGAAAGGGCCAATAATTGCAAATGAAGTGTTGAAAAATTAACTACTGTTTTCAATGTAAATCGTAGACTTAACTGTTGAGCGAATGCTGTAATAAATGACGACGTCAACTCCACACTTTCCGAAAACGTTGAAGTGAATGATGTTGAGACTAGAGAGTTTAAAACGGGCTCCACTCATTAAAGACGCTTCTTAGAGACAATCGTATAGAAGACTGTTACCTGAGAACTTCAAAAAGCTGTTGGTAGTTCAATGCTATTATAATTAGACGTTAAGTTATGATTATATTCTGTTTATTTAATAAATGCCTTTTTTTTGCCTTTTTTAGAATTTTTGTTTGCTTTTTTTGATTTTTTAGGTCAGCAAAATCCTTTCCCTGGTTACTATACTGATTTTTTTTTTATATTTTTGTGTGCAATAAAGTTCCCCTGAAGAAGGCAGCAACCCCTGTCGAAACGTCGGGAAAAGCAAATGTAACTTGATTGTTTCATTGCCACATCCATTCTGGCCAAAAATGCCGAAGGAAAAATAAAGATTTTTATCTTATCCACTTTTTGAGTATACTTTTTGAGTATACATCTTTAATTAAACCATTCTCCTATTTCAAACCTTTACCTTACCACATACCACATTTTTTTTTTTAGACCTCCCCCAATTAATAAATCGATAATGAAAGTTTGCAAGCAAAATGCTTTTCTGTGAAAATCTTTATATTACCAAACTAGCCCATGACATTTAATATTAACCGCAGTCTGTTGGCAGAGTTCCCGCCCATGGCTCCAACAGTAAAAAAAATAAACTTTCTTACAAAAAAAATTAAGTTTTTTACAAAAAAAAAATTTACTTTTTTACAAAAGAAATAACTTTTTTTACAAAAAAAATAACTTTTTTACAAAAAAAATTACTTTTATACAAAAAAAAAAAAAAACATTAAAAGTGTGAATTTTTTTTTTGTGAAGAAAACAATGAAAAAGAACATACTTCAAAAATACCTAGATTTTTATCAATATTTTATTTGCTTAAATATTAGTTTTTTGTTTCTACATAGGTACATTATAGTTAATATAATGGGTGATTTTTTAAGAGGTTTAGAACTTTTTAAAAAAAAAAAAAACAAAAAAAAATTCGAAAAAATGAATGAAATATTTATTTGAATCGATAGTTTGAACCTTGCAATTTAATGTTTAAAGATAATTTCATGCAAATGTTGACCGCGGCTGCGTCTCAGGTAGCCCATCCGCTGAGTCCAATTTTGGCATACTCTTTCACACATATCGGCCGGTATCTCACGAATGAATGCATGGATGTTGGCTTCCAGTGCGTCAATCGAAGTCCCTATAGACATTAGCCTTGACATACCCCCACAAAAAATAGTCTAATGGTGTCAAATCGCACGATCTAGGCGGCCAATTGACCGGCCCGAAACGTGAAATTAACTGTTCACCAAACTCGCCTCGCAATTGCGCCATTGTTTCGCGTGCTGTGTGGCATGTGGCACCGTCTTGTTGAAACCACATATCATGCAAGTCAAGAACTTCCATTTCGGGCAAAAAAAAGTTTGTTATCGCTCGGTAGCGTTCACCATTGACAGTAACGCTGCGATTCGCATCATCTTTGAAGAAATATGGCCCAATAATGCCGCCGGCCCATAAACCGCACCAAACAGTGGCTTTTTCGGGATGCATTGGTAGCTGTTGCAATGCTTCTGGCTGATCTTCACTCCAAATGCGGCAATTTTGCTTATTTACGTACCCATTCAACCAAAAATGAGCCTCATCGCTGAACACAATTTTTCGATAAAAAAGCGGATCCTCGGCCAGCTTTCCAAGAGCCCATTCACCAAAAATTCGGCGTTGTGGTAGGTCGGCTGGCTTTAGTTCTTGCACTAGCTGTATCTTAAAAGGCTTTACGCCCAAATCCTTCCGCAAAATTTTCCATGTAGTGCTGTAACAAAGGCCTAACTGCTGGGAACGGCGCCGAATCGACATTTCGCGGTCTTCTGTCACACTAGTTGATACGGCCGCAATATTTTCTTCACTACGCACAGTACGTTAACGTGTTGGTGGTTTAATGTCCAACAAAGTAAATTTGGTGCGAAATTTGGTCACAATCTTCCGAATAGACTGCTCAGAAGGTCGAGAATGCCTACCATAAAATGGAAGCAGCGCGCGATGAACATTTCGAACCGAGCACGAATTTTGATAGAAAATTTCAATAATTTGCAAGCGTTGTTCATTTGTAAGACGATCCATGGTTAAATTGCAAACCAAACTGAAGCTGTTTGACAGTGACACAAGGTACTAAACACACGTCAGCTGTCAAAACCAGTGTTGCCAAAACAAACCAGCTAAAAAATCACCCGTTATTATTAGTATTGCAAAAATTTGAATGAAAGCTCATTGGCCTCTACTTCGGTCAGATGGTCTTCTTCGCCAATGGTAGTTTTGCAGGATGTTCCACACATCACTAAACATAACATTACTGATCGCCTACATTCGCATCTTGATGTACATTGTGTCCAACAGTTAAAAGATATTTATTTAAGTAGATGTTTTGGAACTTTTGGCAGATCTGTTGTAACAGGAATTTATCTGCTTTTGACGGATTTCCACCCTCAATCGGTTGTTTCCAAAGCATTTCTCAGCCAAGCTTGTGCTTGATGATATACGCGATATGAATGCTGATTTGCAGCAGCTTTAGTTGGAGGACGACAAGCTAAATCAAATTTAGAATGTAACTGCAATTTAGCAATCACCCTGTTGTAACCACGGTACCATACTTCGTCAAGTGGTGTCTTTCGTGGAATATTGTACAGTCCACGGTTCCTTTAAAAGGGTCCAGGTTAATGGTTTTTTTTTATTAGTCTACGTTAAAACCAAATTACCGAAATTTAGAATTTTGGATTGAGGCATGTCTCTATAGGAATTTTGTTAAAAAACGACGCGACTAAAATCTTCTCAAACACAGTTAAACAAATTTTGTATGTAATTCTAACAATGAGGTTTTCTGCACAATTGAATGCTTAAAACTGGACAATTCTGTTTTTTTTTTAGTTATAAAGTTACGATTAAACAAAACTAAACCAACCTCCATTAAGATTTTTTTCCAAAAATTTGACTTTTAGTGTATTTTTAAGAAAAATTTAAGGTATATATATTTCGTATTATATTTTATTATTTAAGAAAAAATAATTATCAATCAATTGACGTACCAATCTTGTTTCTAAACCAATTATGTCCACAGATATAGCCATTTTAATGAAACAAAGAATTCCCAAAAATTAAAAAAAAAAATCACCCTAAGATCACGTTGTTTATTTTTGCTCAAAGCTATAGTCAATGATATTTCTGAAAAGATGTATAATAGTATTAGGTACAATATATGGAAGTATCAAAGCTATTACCAAAATTTAGAAACTTGTATGGAGCCATAGTTTTGTTTCCTGGGCTATTATTTAATTTATAATATAATAATTAGCGACGCGTTTCAGAGTGTGTCTCCGTCATCGGGCGAAATTTATTTTACTTTTGAGGCTACATTCGTGTATAAAAGAAACTATTCGGTAGGGGCAAACAATTTCATGCTATAAAGGAGTGTGTTAGTGACCAATCAAATTAATTTTAGATTATGTTTATTATTAAAAATTAACAGTTACAAAAAAAAACAATTAGATATGCATTATTATATATGATTATTGGCCAAGTTTTCATTGACAAAAAAATATATAGGTAATTGTACTTTCATAACTGTGAGAAAAAGCGCTAGGGGAACTTGAATCACATTTTTCCCAATAAAATCGATTTGCATAAATAAAAAAATTAAATAATAATGAAGCTTAAAATTGATTATGTTGAAAAAATCATACTTAAATGTGATTGAGTGAAAAGTCAATTCGATTTCTGGCCCTTTAAGTTCAAAAGTTTATAACAAATTTTCAAATTAAAACAAAATGAAGATACAATAATAGAATAGAAGAAGGATTTTATGTAGGTTCTTGTTTTTTAGATAGAAAAACTTAGAAAATAGGTATTCTGTTCTATCTTGTCTGACGTTTCTCACAAGTGTGTGCTGTTCTGATATAAAAAAGAAGACAAAGGAATGAGAGCTTAAAGTGTCGTATGATACTGAAATTGCATGGTGCTTATAAATGGTTTGTTTTTGGTGTACTAGTGACGTTCCTGATGGGGTACCGAAACGTGTCCGACAAGTTTTTACTTGGGAGGACCTCACAATTGTTTCCCTGGTCTGAATGTTTGGTACTCAAATTCAGCATTGGCTTGCCAAGTGCGATCATGACGTTCTCTAGAATTACAAAAATCTCGAATGGCAAAAAATCTCGAAAAAAAAAAACAAAAACTTCTCGAATGGAAAAATCCCGAATGTACAAAAATCTAGAACGTACAAAAATCACGAAAGACTTATATCTAGAAAAAAATCTCGAAAAAAAAAATTCATTTGAGATTTTTGTTTACCTTTTTCAATAGTTTAAACGAAAATAAAACGCGTAATATGTTTAATTTATCAAACAATTTATTTTTCTGGTCAAAAAAGAACAACTATCGAAAATGTTTCTAACAAAAATCAAATATTTTATAGGATATGTATATATCGTTCCACAACATAACAAATATCAAAACAGTACAATAATTATTCAATACAAAGGAGAATTGTCAAAATATAAGAAAATTAAACAAATGACTATAAAAAAAAATCTGAAAAAATTGTTGCAGTATTTTTGTTTCCAGTTTTGGGCGTTTTTTTCGGGTTTTTGCTATATTTATCTAGATGAAACAACGCCCAAAATTTTATGTTTAAATAGACAAATTGGAAATAAGGCCCAAAAATGAAAATATTGCCAAAAATAATTACAAAACAATGAAGTTACGCCAAAATATAAGGAAATATCGCCCAAAAAAACTCTGAATACCTCTGAGGGTATGGTCAGTCGCCAGGCAGGCGCCTATGTTGTCAGTTGGTGTGCTTTCAGTTTATTTGTAATAAAGAGTAACTTGGGTGGCCCGCTTCGCGGGTTCAAGGATTTCAACTCCATTTTCGGGTCCTCTGTCCCGCTCATGCGACTCCGTCGCTCCGGTTAGGATATGCTCAGTCGCCAGGCAGGCGCCTATGTTGTCACACACTAACTGACAAATAAGGCGCCTATCTGGCGACTAAGCATACCCTAAGCGGAGCGACGGAGTTGCGTGAGCGGGACAGAGGACCCGAAAAGGGAGTTAAAATCCTTGAACCCGCGAAGCGGGCCACCCTAGGTACTGTTTATTACACATACACTGAAAGCACACCAACTAAATTATCTTTTGACTGAAACTTCTAATCCATTAAATTGTTTCGCTGACGACAGTACCCTCAGCTTCTCATATTCGTTTACAGATTCTCATCCATGTCCTTCGGATGTGGAACTTGAACGGCAGCGTATGATAAGCTCATTAAATTCTGATCTCGACAGCATTATCCAATGGGGAATCTAAAATCGCGTAGAATTTAATGCTTCAAAAACTCAATGCTGTCTGGTGTCGTCAAAACGAAACCCACCCCTCATGCCACTATCCCTGAGTGGTTCGTGCATTGAGGAAACCGAAAAGCTTTCAGTGCTATGTATGTGTATCACAGACCACCTTCTGTGGAACGATCACATATTTGATGTTGCCAAAAATGCTGCTAAATGTTTAGGTTTTCTTCGGCGATGCAAGAAATTTTTCACCCCTTCTGATCTGGTTGTTATCTATAAAGCCTTTATTCGTCCAAAACTCGAGTACAATTCTCATGTTTGGGCAGGTGCTCCAAAGAAGGGCTATGAAAATGTTAAGTGATAGAAATATAACGGAAGCATTTGCACCTCTCGAACACCGACGCAATGTTTCATGTCTTTCGTTATTTTACCGTTATTTTCATAACCAGTGCTCTAGCGAAATTGCCAATTGCATTCCTCCCCTAAAACAGTTCAACCGTAATACTCGTATTTCTAGGAATTGACATCAGTTCACTTTTGAGCCCAACTTCGAACGTACTGTTAAGTATAGAGATTCTTTCTTTAGTCGCACTACTAGAATATGGAATGCTTTACCCGGCACTATTTTTCCCTGCCATTTTGATATTCAAAGGTTCAAAACCAATGTGCACCGGCATCTCCTCTTAAATCCTTTCCTATTTTCCTAACGCTCGCACTGTGTTTAATCATTTTAAGGGTAGTAAGAACCCCTTTAGTGCGCGCTTAATTTAAAAAAAAAAAAAAAAAAAAAAAAAAAAAAAACACAAAATTATGTTTGTATGACATGAGAAACATTTTCAAAAAGTTTTTCTTTATTAAACATGATTGGTTTGTATTGTTATTTCTCAGTGTATGGTCTAAGATTAAATTTGATGACTTTATTGGAAGACATCATAGCTCACTGTATTGTCATTTAAGATGAGTATTATTTTCATAGCTGGTGTGTTTATTAAGTTTGTTATATTTTAGTTTTTCAAAAGCTTAATGCTACAAACAGTTTTTGATCTACAAAATTAAAACTTCGAGTAACTTAATTGTATACATATTTTGGTATTGTAGCATGTTTGGTTTCTCGCTACTCTGATATTAACAGACATAAAACCAGAACCCGTTTCAGGTAAACAACATTAAAACATCGATGAAACTTAATTGTTTTTATATACTGTAGCAAGTTTGTAATATTTTGGTTTTTCGTTAGTCTGATAGTAACACACATAAGTTAAAGACCCCTTTTTGGCTGGACGACATTAAAACATAGATGAAACAGAAGTTGTTACAAGGGCTGGCCACGAGACGAGAAAAGTCTCGGTCTCGCATGACGAGACGGACGAGACGAGGCTGCCTTTTAAGCATCCGAGACGAGACTGTATATTTGTACCGAAATTTACAGGGAGTCGTAATAGATAAAAAAATCCAATTTCAGTTAAAAATTTATTTTGTTCTGCACATTATATTCAAACTATAGTTGAAAATATTTTGTTCCAATAATCAACAGCTTGTCCGTAAATCGTATTTTTCGGAGACGAGACCGGGACGAGACTTAATTATACGAGACCGAGACGAGACTAAAAAATTTCCATTACAAATGTCTCGCCGAGTCTTGTCACGTGGCCATGGCCAGCCCTAGTTGTTACAAATATATTTCGCTAAGTATTATTAGTAACTAAATTTCATCAAGACTAAAGGTTTAAGTGTTGATACATACATATTAGGGTGTCCGTTATTTCCCAAATTATTTTTTTTATGCCGAACATTTTTTTTTTTTTCTTATCAAATAAAGCTTTTTTAAATGATTCGTTTTGACCAATATCTTGTTTAAAAACCACATTCAAAAATTTATAAAATAAACTTTATTTGACAAGAAAAAAAATTAAATACTTAAGTAAAGTATTAAAAGTATTTAATATTTTGAAAAATCGAAATAAATTATTTAATTTTTTTTTAATTCTGTTTTTTAAAAAAAAACTTATTACTTAATGAGTAAAAACAACAATAAATGCTGGAGGCCAAGAGAAAAAAAATTAAAATAACTGTTATAGTTCCAGAAAAAAAAAAAAATGAAGAGTGTAAAACTCCCATACAAATATTAGTATGGGAAAAGTATGATCTTAAACTTAAAGGCACGGGTAAATGACCTCGGAAAAAAATATGTTTGGTCAATTTTTTTTTCTTTCGGCAACAACTTTCGATTGACGGGGTCTGCTATCCAAAAAAAAAGGAGTTTGGGAAATAACAGACACCATAATACATATTAATGTATTTGAGTCTTTCAAATTATGGATGTGTTGCAAGCAACACTAAATATATTATATTTCAGATATACAGACAATTGCAGCTGCTTTAACTTTAAAAATCAACAAAATATTATGGAAAACAGGAAAATCAATAATTCAAACTATGCTTCATGAGAAAAATTCAAGTCAAAATATAAAAAGTGAAGTAAATTATTATAACTTGGTTGTAATTATTTTGTTACTGAAGAAAATCCTATAATGTTTTTAAAAGTAGCAATGACTTTTCAATTATATTAAATGGTGTGACAATAAAATTTATGAACCAAAATATGTTTATGAAAATTGAGATATGGCGGGAATTAATTGAACGATACCACAAACATTCTTGTAATCCCTGTATAATTAAACTGCAGCTACCTTCACAACACGAATTCATGTAGGTAGTATTTTTACATTTCGTTTATGTTATTGATGTTATAATAGTGTACATTGAATCTAAAAACGTTTGTACTCGTTATATATATTTCAGCTATCACAGTGTTGCCACTAAGGAATTTATTGTAAAAGTTTGCAAAACGTCAAACATTTATTTAGGTAATTTTGTTCTTGTGTTTGTAAATCTTTTTTGGTTTAAAAAACCAAATCCCTCTCAGGTTATATTTAAATAATCAAATTCAACAGGTAACCGATGTCGTTAGATAATTTTAATTAACTTTCTTTATTGTGCTTCAAAACATGTTGATGCAAACAAATTTCTGGATAAACATATCCAAAAAAAAAGTTTCAATAAAAATCCTTAAAGTATAATTTTATTCCTAGGTGGGCAATAGGCCTTTGTTTTTATTTTTCTTTACTTCAGTCGCAACTGAAATAAAGAAATAAAAATAAAGCCCTATAGCCCACCTTGGAATAAAATTATATTTATATAAATGTCACAAAATAGGAACAAATAAAATCCTTAAGGTTTCACAAACAAAATTATGAACAACGGCAACAGTGAAATGGGCTTTTTATTCGATATTATTATACATTCAGCCAACAAACAAAATTTGTTTCAATAACCGATTAAAATATTAGATGCATAATAATATCTCTCTGTTGGGATGGGATTTTGTTGACCTAAAAATTAAAAACAAGGCAAAATAAAACCCCCGAATAGGCAAAAAAAAGCATTTATTCAATAAATAAATAAAAACACTAAAATGAATATTTAATTATAATAGGTTTGAATTGAACCACCATGAGTTTTTTTAAATTTTCAGGCAACAACCGCCTGCGATTGTCCCTTAAAAGAGCCTTAAAAGAGCTGAAGGACCGCTCTACATCCACAGAAACGAGTGGGCCCAATTGAAACACTCAACATCACCAACTTCAATATTTTTAGGCAGCTCACGGCTTGCGTCCCCTTTGGTAATGCAATTTATTTGCTCCAGTTTTCTATAACATCTTTTGCGACTGTCTCTTTTGCTGATTTCAAGTCACTCTTGATTTTTTCGAAAATCTGGAAGACTTCTCCGATTGTGTTTCCTTAATTTAAAAAAAAAATTAATTAGGTACTGTTAGAAAAAAACCATCGTTTCAAATCAACTCTTTTCTGCAAGCGTTCTAGAAGGCATTCAATGCTAGGAATAGCACACGAACAATTTACATATGTAGATCTATTTACTCGATTTTTATTTTTTGTTGGGCTAAGTATTATTGAATCTGTTGTATGCGTATGCATGCACGTATATTGTACATTAAGTAAATTTGCTTTTTGTTTGTGTATTTGAGTATTTTGTATGAATGACATTGAAAAAAGCTAAAAAGATGATGAATATGGGAAAAGGCAAAAAAGGCAATAACGAAAGAAAAGGCAAAAAAAGTCAATATAAAATTCATATATTTGGAATCAGCAGAACGTCAAATGTGTTTGTTTAAGATCTATAGTGTCATAGGAGTGCGCAAAAAAAGGCAAAGTCAGCTAAATCCTATCCCTGCTTATAACATTCAGTAATTATTTCACCGTGGATACGTTTCAATGAAATTGTAAGAAACATTTAAGTTATAAAAGTAAAAGCGCCATATTTTTCGTGTTTTATGTCACCACTTTTGAAAATGGTTTTGATTAGGAAACATTAAATTCAAATTTACCAACATTTAACACATTTGAAACAGGTATTTTGAATGCGGAATTATAAATATTGCATTTGCAAATATGACACAATAAGTCTTTTGTAATTTGTATGCCTATATACAAATGTGAATATTTTTCAATTTTTAAATACTTCATTTGTTTTCCCTTTTTTGGGTGGCGCTGGAATTTTACGGACCCAAAACATCAATCTTAATGAGCAAAATAGTGTTCGTTGTAAAATTAAGGTTTAAAACTGTCGTAATATTCGATTTTCGAATATATAAAATTTACAGATTTCACTCATAGAGTAAGAATGGGAGCATTGAAAATGACTTGCATTTGCTATAAAACAAAAACATAACTAATTGTTTGCACTTAAACAAAATTCCATAAATTAAAATTAAGTTGAAGCAAGATATGTTATATAGAACTCCTTATTTAACATAAATACACAATAAAAATAAATAATTCCATGTTTTTGAATTTTGAAATTCTTGTAAGGAGGTGATGTTGACAACCTATCGTGATGCAATAAGGTACATTATAATTATTTTAATTTGGCAGGTAAGCTTTTCATTTGTGAAAGCTACACAAATAGTTGTAGGTAACTGATGGCTGAACACAGGAATGTAACTTCAATCAAAAGTGCTCAACTTTGTGTTATACCATACATTTCTTGCAACAACCAAAACGTTATATTATAGAGCTCTTCACTGTTTTCGTATCTTTTTATTTTGACAGTGATATACAAGCTTCATCCACAGCTACCTACACCATTAGGCTTAACCATTTCCCAATGTGCTTGGAAGGTTGAAGATTCAAGCGAATTAGGTACCTCTTCCTATCATTACTAATTTTTTGGCAAATATCATCTTGCCTGAATCTGTTATTCTACCTTTACTGACTAATGACTTTTTCTGACTTAATTGACTGCCTAACCCACCTGTAGCAAAGAGTTGAAATTTTCTCAATTTTATACTGCACCGAATTTTGTTTGACAATTAACATCTGCAAGTAACACTGGAACTTTTTCTTGTTTGTTATTGTCATTTAATCTTTTTTTCTGTGCGCAAAACCACTTTTGCGGTCGGATAAAATCACATTTTTATATTTCACCTTCTTATGGCTTTGAACGTGCTCGACTGTATAATGTTTTTTTCCTTTCGACTTCGTCAATTGTACTAGCTATCTTCAACTACAAGAGTGAATCTACTACAATTGATAGAATAGAAAAGAATAGTTTTTGTTGTTTGTTCCAGAACCTTTGGAGCTTTCAATAAGTGCACAGCTTTGTTTGAATAACATAAGCGCTTAATTGCTGACAAGAGAAACGGAAAATTGGGATCCTTCAGTAAAATATAAAGTAAGGAACGATTTTATCATTTATCTGTCCGACTGAGTGTCACAACAGCTTGTCTTTAATAACCATAATTCAAAAAGCATTAAATTTGAATTTTGTATTAGATTTCTAACTTTGTAATCTCTAGTTTAGGTACGTAAGGAAAATGCCAACCAACGAATTTAAATTAATAATTTCTGAATAATTAAGTAAATTAGGTAGGTGAAAAAAAACATTAACTAAAATTGTTTTAAATTTTTTCGAAGTTTTCAAGAATTTGTAGATAGTTTTTTTTTTGTGTAAATCTTAAGGGTAGTATTTTTAAACCTTAATCTTGAGGAACCTTTCAGAATTCTGTAAGTTACGAATTTATTTTATATTAATTCGTTTTGCTCTTGTTAAATTAATCTTAATTTTTTTTTAACATTATCTTATACCTAATCGTAGGAGGTTTAAGTCAATGCGTGCGTGGGTTTTGTTTTACAAATTTGTAAAATTTTGTATCAACTTTTCAATTTTATGCGTCAAAATCGAAACGACTATTAGCTGAATCACATTTTTAGAATGAATTTGTACAACATTTTCCGATTAAGTTTCCATAATTTTTCACCTCATTCATTAAGATCTGATATAAATTGATTGAAATCCAAGAAAAAATAATGTTAGGAACATTGTACCTGTCCAATGCGGTGTCACAAAATGCTCATCTTTTTTAATCATAATTCAAAAGGTACTAAAATTTAAATTTTCTATTATATCTACAACTATTTAATTCTCTACTATATGTAGATAATATGCTACCAAGAATCTTAAATTACAACTTTTGTACCACATCAATTTTCCGTATAATGTTTTGAATAATTAAGTCAATTAGGGAGGTACAAAAACATTAACTCAAATTGATTTTCATTTTTTTTTTTTTTTTTTTTTTTCAAAGTTTTCATGCAATTGTAGATTGTTTTTTTTTTTCAATTAATCTTTTATGTCTGACTTAATGAAGTATTTTAAAATCTTAATATTGGAGACAAGTTAGTTGCAGGACCCTAAAAGCGCCCGTCGATCATATTATGTTAGTCAGGGCTGAGCGCAAATATGTATAAAATAAAGTTGACAAACTCACCGTTCTCTTTCACAAAAAAGTTAATTCCAGGAAATTGGCAACGCTAAACAATTTCGTTTAGGAGCAAAAGTGTTTTTGTATCATAGCACCATCATAGCAGCGTTACCCTGTTAGTGAGTCAAAAGAAAAGAGCGTTAATATATGCATATTTTGTATGGAGGTATAATTTATAATAAATATATAAAACATAGTTGAATAATTTAATAATTTCTCATCACTTTTGTCTAAGCCAGTAACCAAAGATAAAAACATATCAACCGAAAATACGATACTCTGCTGTAGTTGTCCTCTGCAGTCTGCCTCTGCACCTGCCAATAAAAGACCTACAAACATGTAGGTTATTATTTATGTCATCGTTTATTTTTCATTCTTTCATTCTCTTCTTACTTCTTTGGTAGCACAAGCAAATTGCACAAGCACGAAACATCGCCCAACCAACAATTCGATACGCTGCTATGTTCATCGCTTACAAAGATATGTTCATTTTAATTTTATAGGTAGCTTCTGTGGTAACACCAACCAAAATTTTCGCAAAATGCCCCTACTATGCTTAATTTCATTTTCATTTGTATTCATTTGTACTTTATTAATTTTGGTAACACCATAATGGCTAAAACAGATGTGCAGCGCGTCTGCACGCATCTCTGCATGCAGAGCTGCACACGAAACACATGTGCATAGTTTCTGACATTCATGATGCATATTTATGTCAAACAAATACATGAAAGCACAGCGTTGCCGATGTCACACAATAGTGTTGGAATGAGATTTTCTTCGATAGACGATGGTAGGGTGGCAACGCCGGCTTCATGGATTCTTAAACAAAAATCACCAACACAAACACATTTTTTGAAAGAATGGCAGGTGATGTCAATATGAGTAATGCCAAATAGCAATTATTTAGAAATTTTCGTTTTTCAGTTGTGGCTGCAATGAAACTAGGCAGCAAATTTAGAAATAGAGACATCGTGCAGCGCTGCGCTGCATGCAGACTTTGAGTGAATCTGCTCCCATAAGAACCTGTGTAATTTAATTTCGCTGCATGGAAAAAGCTGCACATCTGTTTTAGGCATAAGGCTCCAGTTATAGCTTTCATTGAAAACCATCATTGAAACACAAATCAGTGAATCAGTGGAATATTTTCTGACAAGTCGGTTATAGATATCATGAAATTTTATTTCATTGAAAATTCCATTCCCCATACAAAAAACAACTTTGAGGTTAAGTCGATCATTGAACGAAAAACTGACAGACGAGAACAGGAAGAGAAAGGAATATATTTCATTGGAACGAATGTGTTCCACTTTTGGGAACAAAATACCAGCTGTTCATTGAAAACGATTTTCATCATTGAAAAACTAAAAGTGATTCAATTAGAAAGTGTTAAAGCAAACTAAACATTTTTTTGACTAAAAAAAATATATATAACTAACAACCTTCATGTTGGAACCAAAACGCCATCAGTTTTATTTGTTTAAGTGCATCAAAATTGAAAGACAAAATTTTCAATGATGGTTTTCAATGAAAGCTATAACTGGTGCCTAATTTGTGCAAAACGAGCCTATAAACATTTTCAATGTTAATACCCATGGTGCTTTTTCATTTCACTAAACCTCAATTTTTTGTGTAACATCATTATCACATAAATATTTTATTAGAACCCAAATAATAACTTTTTTAAAACTTCCTAAATTTTTGCAGAAACAAATTATTCTTTCATTGCAATACAAGCCATATGAATTGGTTTTGAAAACATTTATATAATTGTTAAAGGATACCATGATTGATGATTCGTTTCATAAATAACACAACAGCTCAAAAGTTGTGGATGGTTGTGTTTCTTAAATATTACCAAAACTCTTCGCCGAGTGCAAGTTTCGTTTCACCCTAGTTAATGTTAGTTTCATGTAGCGCAACATTCGTTTGCTTAAACAACATAACGAAAACTAATATTTAACAGAACACTATCTTAATATGACACAACTACTAAGAACTTGTTTCAAATAGAGTGAAATTTGCGGTTATTCGGTAGTAGCCCGTAGCGTAATGGTTAGTGCGTTCGACTGTCACGATGGAGGTCTGGGATCGCTTCCCAGCCTCGTCCACCTAAAAACTAAAAAAAATTTTTTCAGGGCTACTGCCTCTTGCGAGGAATTGACAAATCCTCCAAGAGTATTACTTGTCACGAATAAGTGCTTCTCGTCTAGCCGTTCTGATTCGGCATAAAATTGTAGGTCCCTTCCATTCTTGTCGAAAGGCGCACACAGGAATGGTTGCGAGTTGTTAGTCACTAGGCCCTGGTTCTTCATGAGCCGTTGTGCCACCCGATTTATTTATTTATTGCGGCTATTCGGGTAACATTGTAACCCTGACATTCCTAGACAACAACTTCATTGTTGTATTGGTGATATATCTACAAAAAGAAATCCCAAGTGTGCTATTCGGGCGCCTGTCTGGCAAATGAGCATACCCTAAGCGGAGCGATGGAGTCGCGTGAGCGGGACAGAGGACCCGAAAAGGGAGTTAAAATCCCTAAACCCTCGAAGCGGGCCACCTTAACATCTCTTGTTAAATTAAACTATTGACAATAAAATCCGTTGAAGTTTTGTTTGAAAAAATCGCCCAAAATTGAGGAAAGAACCCCCAAGCCTTACAAAAACAATTTACATGTTCAGTTTTCGAGCGATATTTCCATTTTATAATTGGGGTCAAAAAAAATTATTTGGACAATATTTCCATTTATTGGGCCATAATTCCAAACCGATTTGGGCGCTTTTGCCTTGGGCGTTATTGCCTAACGCCTGTTTGCACGTCAAAAATAAAAAAAAAAAAATAAAATAAATAGGTAATTAAAAAATCCATGAAAAAAACATCATCGATAATATTTAAACTTCCTGAAGGTGTAATATTTTTCCATCGTGCATCAATAATATCTTTTTTAAGCAAATCCACCCTTTCATAATATGGACGAAGAAAAGAGCAAACAAGCAACAAAAATAAAATTTGACTTTGATATCAATATATAAAGTTCGAAAATAATAGTCTACCTCTACATAACATACAGGGTGTCCCAGAGTCATAGGGACCAGACAATAGGTCCCTGGAGGCCAATTTTAGTCGAAAAACTTAAGAGATTTTTTTGTTTTTTTCATTTTGATTCGATTTCTCTTCGATTAATAACGGTTTTTATTATTTTCGGTCTCGTCTCTTTTAAGTCCAATAGGAGAAAATTACCTTTTAAGTTGTTCGACTTCAAATGACCTCATCAGAAGACATGAACATGGTGTACCCCCCTGTTCCCTGTAGGTATGTATATGCAAAGTGAATTAAATTTTTTCCCAGATCCGAAAATAAAGGAAAAAACTAGTCCATTTTAAACTAGTGCATGACGCTTGAAATTTGCCCCAAAAATCGAAAATAAATAATATAAGTTCATTCAACCGTTCAATCAATGATAACCTACCAATCCCATCACATCCACAGAACAATATCAACATACCCCGACACCCCTCTACTCAATACTCCATTCATAAACTATTTATGTATAGATATATGAAGCATCAAAAAGAATCAGCAACTTGCAAAAAAAAAGTATAAATACAAAATTGAGCGAAAAAATATCCAATAAATTTCCGGCCATTAATCCTTGAACGATTGGAATTTTAAATGTTCGCCATAACTCACAAACTCACATCGCAACTACAACAACAACATTTATAGGTAAGGTACCCAACTCAACTACATAATACCTAATATTTTAATAGAGGGTTTTAGTTTGCCGTTATTTTTGTTGGTGTTTTTTATGTTTTTCGGGTGATATTTTTTCTAAACTATCGTCATCATCTATAGAAAACCATTTTGTCCATCGATATCTGATCTGACACGGGACAATGCATTTGTTCAATGTCATCCGTCATCAATGTTTGCTAAGCTAAGTCGTTTGTCACGAACCAACAATGGCAGTGGTACCGTATATACCTACATTATGATGTGCATTTCATTAGGAAAGAATAAGGGCGCAGTTATCCTTTCGATTTCCATCTGACATAAAGCCGTAAATACATATACATATACAATTTAGGGATATTTTAGCTCCTTAAGTCTTCAGTTCATATTTCTTGTGGGTGAAAGAGTTTAAAATGTACAACGTACAAAAAAAAAAAACAATCATGAAAGGTACTTCCACTCGAAAGGATTTTGTATTTCTTCTACCGCTATCTTTGCCATTGGGTTGGGTAGACCCAGTTGGCAAGATTGGGATTGTTGCAATGCTATAAAAAACAAAAATAACATAAAATGTAATTATGGATCGCACGAACTTGTTTTTGTGGTACAGGACTATGGACTGGATAACCAAGTAGGAATAACCCCACAATAATTTTACTAGTAAAATAGTACAATACAACCAATTGCATAACAGTTGCAAGTTGGTACGGCTCTTAGGTGAGGTGCTAAACGAAATTGTCTCTGATTTTCAATCAAACTCGCTATTACGACGATCCACGAAGACTGTCTGTTCGTCTGTCCTTAACAGCTTGTTGGAATTTATTCGAATCCGGTACCTACTATCGCTTTGTCTGCCCACATTTTTTCGACTGAGAATTGTTTTGTTGTATACGCCAATTTTACAAATTTGGGAAATCGCATTTAAGGGTTTGCGTACATATAAAAAATAACTGACTGTCAAAATGTCTTTTTTCGATTTTAAATATAATATTGTGTGAAATATCTTCTTTTGATTATTGTATTCAAAACTGTCCTACCTATTTTTGTTTTTAAATTATAAAGGTTATTACCCAAAATGAGTTTGTCGTATACGCCACCAAAATCAGCATTTGTTTCCATCCCATACACGTACGACAAAGTTTACGCACATACGACATTCCAATATTCCAATATTCCAAACAGCATAAAGTATAATCCAATACGAATCGGTATGAGAGCCAAAATAAAAAAAGTAAATTTTCAGTGTGTTTGCATGCCTTTTTATTTATTTAGTTAACATTAATAATTAAACTACAAATAATTTAAGAATACTTCGGGTTAAAATAAGTTACTAAATATTATTATTTTTTGAATAAGGCTTCAGAATAGGCCTGTAGTAGCCCGTAGCGTAATGGTTACTGCGTTCAACTGTCACGCTGGAGGTCTGGGTTCGCTTCCCAGCCTCGTCCACCTAAAAACTAAAAAAAATTTTTTCAGGGCTACTGCCTCTTGCGAGGAATTGACAAATCCTCCAAGAGTATTACTTGTCACGAATAAGTGCTTCTCGTCTAGCCGTTCTGATTCGGCATAAAATTGTAGGTCCCTTCCATTCTTGTCGAAAGGCGCACACAGGAATGGTTGCGAGTTGTTAGTCACTAGGCCCTGGTTCTTCATGAGCCGTTGTGCCACCCGATTTTTTTTTTTTTTTTCAGAATAGGCCTGGTCTGCCTCAGGTCTAAAAATAAAGAGCCTTTTACGGTCGTTTATTTTCTCTTTTTATTTGTGCTTATTTTCTGGAGTTCGCTGACTAGTTTTGCTTGATTTATTTAGTATTGAGGCACTTCGAAATTTCAATTCCTGACCGCTCGTTTTGTAAAGTAAAGTTAAGAGATCGGTTTTATTAAATTTAAGAAATTTTATTTTAATGAATGGAATTACTGCAAAATTAAACTTGCCTGGTCTAGCAGAAAATTTATTTAAGCCTATTGGCAGCACTTGAATTATTTGTAGAAAGACTCATTTTAAAAGGCATAGCTTTAGATTGTTAAGATGTCGCAAACGCGAAAGCTGACTAAATACTTCCAGATTTCTAAGGAACCTGTCGATGGAGCTATGGACGCAGTCAATTTTCTGAATCGATGAATGTCCAGGCTCCGCAAATCTTTGTTAAATTACATTTAAGGAAGTGTTATTGCTAAGTAGGAAAAGCAAAGCAGTTGACATCACATTATTTTTATTTTGAGGGACACAGGAGTAACTCCAAAGAGTAGGAGTTTTAATTGATGGGTTATCAGATAATATTTGATTAAATATTTAAAAAATCAAGCTGACAACTGACTGATAATTTATTTGATCGGCCTTGTACTTATACTTTCTGCATCGCCAGTTGAAATCTGTAAACACGTACGACGAACCAAAACGGAATATTTTTTCATTTGTGTTGTATGTGTATATGATCAGTCTTACATTCTTTGTGTTTCTCATACACGTACGACAAAACAATTTTCAGATTTTATTTTAAATTTTTGATTGTATGTCTTAAGCCTATAGACATACGCCAAATTAATATTAAAGAACAAATATCGGCTAAATACGTGGAATTATTGTCATATATTCCATATACCATATAATGGGTGATTTTTTAAGAGGTTTAGAACTTTAAAAAAAAAAAAACACAAAAATTCGAAAAAATTAATGAAATATTTATTTGAATCGATAGTTTGAACCTTGCAATTTAATGTTTAAAGATAATTTCATGCAAATGTTGACCGCGGCTGCGTCTCAGGTAGCCCATCCGCTGAGTCCAATTTTGGCATACTCTTTCACACATATCGGCCGGTATCTCACGAATGAATGCATGGATGTTGGCTTCCAGTGCGTCAATCGAAGCGGGCTTGTCCCTATAGACATTAGCCTTGACATACCCCCACAAAAAATAGTCTAATGGTGTCAAATATCACGATCTAGGCGGCCAATTGACCGGCCCGAAACGTGAAATTAACTGTTCACCAAACTCGCCTCGCAATTGCGCCATTGTTTCGCGTGCTGTGTGGCATGTGGCACCGTCTTGTTGAAACCACATATCATGCAAGTCAAGAACTTCCATTTCGGGCAAAAAAAAGTTTGTTATCATCGCTCGGTAGCGTTCACCATTGACAGTAACGCTGCGATTCGCATCATCTTTGAAGAAATATGGCCCAATAATGCCGCCGGCCCATAAACCGCACAAACAGTGGCTTTTTCGGGATGCATTGGTAGCTGTTGCAATGCTTCTGGCTGATCTTCACTCCAAATGCGGCAATTTTGCTTATTTACGTACCCATTCAACCAAAAATGAGCCTCATCGCTGAACACAATTTATCGATAAAAAAGCGGATCCTCGGCCAGCTTTCCAAGAGCCCATTCACCAAAAATTCGGCGTTGTGGTAGGTCGGCTGGCTTTAGTTCTTGCACCAGCTGTATCTTAAAAGGCTTTACGCCCAAATCCTTCCGCAAAATTTTCCACGTAGTGCTGTAACAAAGGCCTAACTGCTGGGAACGGCGCCGAATCGACATTTCGCGGTCTTCTGTCACACTAGCTGATACGGCCGCAATATTTTCTTCACTACGCACAGTACGTAAACGTGTTGGTGGTTTAATGTCCAATAAAGTAAATTTGGTGCGAAATTTGGTCACAATCTTCCGAATAGACTGCTCAGAAGGTCGAGAATGCCAACCATAAAATGGAAGGAGCGCGCGATGAACATTTCGAACCGAGCACGAATTTTGATAGTAAAATTCAATAATTTGCAAGCGTTGTTCATTTGTAAGACGATCCATGGTTAAATTGCAAACCAAACTGAAGCTGTTTGACAGTGACACAAGGTACTAAACACACGTCAGCTGTCAAAACCAGTGTTGCCAAAACAAACCAGCTAAAAAATCACCCGTTATGTACGTGTACGACAAGCCAAAATTATGGGTATGCTTATTTTGTGGATATACGACAAAATTCATACTAATTATCTCAGCAACGGTAAATGATAGGTCAATTCTGATTGCAGTAATATAAAGAGGCCCTTCGAAAACATAGTACTGCATATCCACTTTAAAAAAGTGCATTTTGGCGTTTACAACAAAACAATTCTCAGGCGACGAAATATTAAAACGGCTGAAGCGATTTTCTTCAAACTTAAGACTTAAGCTTTTTTTTTGAATAATAATAATTGTAAGTACAGGGCTTATGGGCGAGCTTTTTTCAAAACAGTGGCGCCTGTGTATACCCCCACGACATTGAATTAAGAAAACTGCCAATAAAAAAGATTCTAACCCACTGAACAACGTACAGGAATTGTTGTTGTAATGCCCTGCAAAATATCGTGCACTCAACCATGACCGTCCTCATTGCATGCCCAAAGCACACTGATCATATAATCGTTTCGAAAGTGTAACAATTGTTTAGAAAAAATTGGACAAAAGCAGAAAAATTGTAAAAAATTGAAAAAAAAAAATAAAGAAATATTTTTCGTGGCTTTCTTGCAGTTGTCAAAATTTAGAAACAGAATCAGTTGTCTTTACCTTGACTAAAGTGAAATTTCATTCAATTAAAAAAAGCATATTTCCATATGTATGTACAAAATTTAAAGTTTTAAATACCTACTACGTTGGCTGGTTGGCGTATGCAAAAAGTTTTATCTCAGTTTGAAATCTTATTTTTGTCGGATTTTTTCATACCAAAATGTCACAAAAATGAAATTTGAGATTAAAATACCACTACTGTCATTAAAGTTAACCGTCTAAGGTCTAGTTTTTAAGTGGGAATTTAGACCAGAGTTAATTATCTCTGGAAAAAGATTGATCTGCAGTTACATACAGAATACAATTTTCAGTCCATGATGAACCCAGAAACACTAACTTGACAATCACGGAAGATAAAATATCAAAATCATCTGAGTTAATTAAGAGCTAAGTCACTGAATCTAGTCAGTTAAATTGGGTTGTATCTTGTTAAGGAAAATTGAGCGATCGATTTGGAGCGATGGGTTACAAGATTTTGACTCGATTCCACTCAGCCAGTGTGATCGAGTTCAGCTAATCCAATGTCAACTCAAAGCAGGTTCAAATGTGTGGAAGCGTAGTTCAAACTCATTTCAACACCAGACATAAACGTAGTTCTTATCAGTAATGTAAAATAAACCCACAGATAAGAAAATTGTTGCAAGTCGGACTTGAACAAAAATTAAAAACAGACAAAAGTTGACAATAATATTTTATGGCAAAAAGTGTTACAAAAATGAAAAAAAAGTAACATTGTAACAACAAAATAAGCAAGCCAATGCGACCAGACAGAGATATAAACGTCGTATCTTCCCTGTACTGACAATTTTTTTTGAACAGTGTATAGACATATTTTTTAGCTCAAAAAATAACGGTAGGTACCTGCAATACAACTAAAATACAAAAAGTTAATATCTCAACAATGCATCTACCGATTTTGATAAGAAAAATTGCAATTACTTTTAAAAGTAAACAAACAAAATATCAATAATGGTTATTAATGGTACCTCTGTCATAGAACTGATTTTTTTTATTTTCAAACTTCTCGTTGACGGCTTCAGCGATTTCAACCAATTTTCTTACACAAGAGTTTTCTAAGATCTCGTCACACACTGAAAGGAAAATGCTTTCAGAAGCGTGCAATGATATGCAATAGATTCGTATATCGTGTGATACATCGATTAAAAGATGGCACTTCCTAGAACACGAGCATGCAATTTTTAATCCTCTAAAATGCTTAGTTTATCCGGTAAGGTATTGCGTCTATAGAGAAAAAAGGTGTCAACTCTAAAGGGCCTTGAACGTTAAGTTTGGCTGCAAACAGAGTTTAAATTTAAAAGTTAATTTTCCGTATCGTGCGATAAATCGAAATAATTCAATAAATAAATCGATTCAAGGTGGGACTTCCTAGATAACGAATATGCTATTTTTAAGGTTCTATACGGTGATTGTCGATTTTGAAAAACTGGTTTTTCATATCGTCCGATATTGATTGAAAGTTTTCGCACGTTTCGCGGGATAGTGGTTGTCAATTTAAAAATCGGTGGGCAAACGTTTCCCGTTCAAATCAGTTCCGGGAAAACGTAACGAACCTACAAAATGCAGCTCATAGAAGCGCAATGTGGGTGAAAAACATACGATCGTTTTCCAAAAAATGAAAAACTTTCACAACCATTTTCTGAAAGCAGAAGGCGTTTGCTTAAAGTGATTCGCTTTTTTAAAAACGCTTTCAGGAACTACTCGCACAGTGAAAGTGTTTTTTGTGAAAGCGTTTTACAGAAAGCAAATCACTTTCAGAAAACGTTTCAAGAAAGTACTTTTTGGGTCGTCACACTATGGAAGTTTTGCTTGTAGAAGTCTTTTTGGTGTCTGAAAGCACTCTCCTTTCAGTGTGTGACGGCACCTTTACAAATGTTTACCATTTTGCATACCTATTGAAATTTTATAAAAATAACTTTTGGATAAAAAAAAAAAAATTATTTAATTTTTATTTTTGAAAATTCAATTTCTTGAAGTTTTTTGAAAAATTGTATTTTATACAACACTAAAATTTAGCACTACAAATATTATTTAAAAAAAAAAAACCAGGGCCTACTGACTGACAACACTCAACCATTCCTTTGTGCGCGTGTCGACAGGAATGGGGAGGACCTACAATTTTATGCCGAATCTGAACGGCTAGAGGAGAAGCACTTTATTCATAATAAATGATACTCTTGGAGGATTTGTCAATTCCTCGCATGAGGCAGTAGCCCTGAAAAAACTTTTTAGTTTTTAGGTGGACGAGGATTAGAAGCGAACCCAGTCCTCCAACAAGACAGTCCAACGCACTAACCATTTCGCTTGTGGCTACTACATGGATTAACTTGTTTTTTTTTTTGTTTCTTATACCACAAGACAATAAAACGACGATTATTTCGATACCTCATTTGTTAATGCACATATCTGTGTGAAAGCGCCTTAAATTTAAAATTACGGGAATATCGAACAAAATTAACCAAATTGTCCATTTCCCACCATTATCCAACAATAAGAAAGCACAGTTATCGGAATCAAATGTGTATTTCTAATCGGCTTCTTCTTCTTTTCAACAATTCTTACTTTATTTCTCTGGTCAGATCTTCAAGGTTAATGTCTAAAAACAAAAACCTACAAATACGGCTAAATTCATGTACACAAATTATTCGGGAGGTGAAAGGAATGTTGTAATAAAAACGACTGAAAATGTCCCATTAATATGATGTTGCTATTGTAAATTCAAAAGTTGATGAACATTTTGGAGCTTGAAACTTACTGGGAACATTTACTCAGTGTGTTTTTTTATGTACCGCATTTTAAAAGTGAATTAAAAAACGATATTTTACTGGTGTTAGGTCTACCCAATCGATGCCAGACTGATGCATTCCAGTTAGTATGTATATACGAACCATGAATTTAGCGATGTAAATTTGGAGCTTTATAAAGCTCTTTTGGAAGGGTTTATTTTTGTTGTTACATTTTGAGAGTGCATTTTACAAATACAAATGACATGTCCACACAATTTGGAGCGATATAAAATACTTTAAGTATCTAAATATGCACCACTAATAAGTTATAATTTAGGCAAATGGTGTCGTACGTCAATCATATTTGACGCTTGAGAGCTATAGACATCAGCTGCAGTATAAAAACAGACAAGCAATGGAGCACTATTATAATCCACAATAAAGATTTCCATCACACAAAATCATTTTTTTATTAAGCCGTAAGTTAACAAATTGTGTAAAAGGATAAATTTACACAAAAGTTTGGATGAATGACCTTTTTATTAATTTGGTTAAATGCTGTGTAATTGAATCAGCTGTTCGTTTATTTGACAGAATTGGTGTGTGACACATGAGACGTGTGACACGAACCAACGCGAAATCCGATCCGAATGTCTCGGATAAGAAATGTGAGATACACGATGGAACTACAACAGTCATAGGTGCTCACGGTAGTGGTAGGACGAAAATGAGCGAATACAAAAACATCATACGCCAAGTGCGCCCATAATATCGGTTTCTTAATTTGGGTTAACTATAATTGCTTTCACTAGTGAAGAGCGTCCCCGAGTGCACTTCACGGAAGTGAAACTTACGCACTTGTTGAGGCAGGAACGAAAAAAGAGAAACAGTGAATTATGGCTCAAATCTGATTTTGATTCTTCAGAAGGCTACTTTTCATTGGTTTATGAATATGACATCTGCTTCTGACAGCTTCCGACTATTAAGGATCAACCAAACCAATGCGAAACATTCGTTGACGAAGAAAAAAACAACAAAAACACGTTATTGATGTAGTTTCGTCGGCTTCAACGAATGGTTCGCATTGGTTGGAAAGAACCTTTATAATTCTACCTCAAACTTCTTCTTCTTCCTTTTATCGGCGGTGATTGTCATGATCTCGAGGGGCACCACAACTCTCCCACTCAACAACACCACTTGTAGGGTTCACCGGGTTGACCTCAGAAAACGTCGACAGGCCTCCCGGTTTTGGATTGATACATGTCTGAGGCCAACTAAATGCACGTGTCGTTGCATTTGTTTCAAGCAGTAGTTTTTGCGCCTGCCTTTTTTCCGCGATAGTGTTGGAACGTCTTGTGCTATTGCATTTTGAACTGGGTTCTCATGGCATCTTCTTTGTACATGATAGTACCAGCTAAGTTGATCATGCTGTATTTGTCCAAGATGGTATTTTTGACGTGTAGGCTTCCTCGGATTCTCTTGCTTCTTATTCGAATACGCTTTGTCACTCCTGCTGTCATGCGAAGCATCTTCATTTCAGCTGCCGTCAATTTACTCTCTTACTTCTTGTACATTGTCCAACACTGTGAACCGTATGTAAGCGCTGGACGGACAACTGCCGTGTAGATCTTTCCTTTCAGCTTAGAGGGCATTTTTCTATCAAAGAAGATGGCAGAGTTTTCCCTCCACTTCATCCACCCTACGCTTAGGCGATGTTTGATGTCGTTATCACAAGATCCTTCGCTTTTGGCCAGATCCAAGATATTAAAACTTTTCGCACTTGGGAAGCACTGTTCCATTCAAATAGATGTCCGGAATAGGCATGTGTGGATCAGCAAATGGACAGCATAGGTATTCGGTCTTTTTCTCGCTAATGCGGTATCCATTTCCCTCCAGAACATCCACCCAAACATCAAGTGCTCGTTGCAAGGACACAGGTTCTTCACTTATGATGGCTCCATTCTCAGCAAATAATATCTGATTCACTTTGGGGTCCGTCAGCTTATCCTCAAACAGAAAGTCAAGGACAGTAATAAAGAGCAAAGGACTCAAGACGTTTCCCTAGTGGACACCTACTCTAATTGGGAACTCTTCGGTGATTCCTGCGGGGCATCTTACCTTTGTTTTAACTTGCTCGTACATGTCCATGAACATCCGCACGTAGACTTCCGGAACTCCTCGTTACCTAAGTGCAACAAATATTAGATCTCGTGGTTGTCTGTCGAACGCTTTTTCAAAATCAACCAATACAATATGCAAATCTCTCGATTCTACCTCAATAGTTTACGAAAAGTAGCTTTCCTAATCGTTAATTAAGGGAAGACGTCCCAATTATTTTTTTCTTGCATAAACAACGTTTTAAGAGACTTTTACCGCCAAGTAATCACGATTCGATAATTAGAGAACACGGTCACAGTTTTTTTTTTTAGTTCTCTGAGTGAGATATCTTTTCAACCTCCTTCCCGTCCTACATACCCAATATCCAAATCCAACAAGAGTGGCACCGTAATCGATTTTCGCATTGAAGTTAATGTTGCGTCTAACAACCGCTTTAGGCATTAGTATTTAGTTCTTAGGCAAAAAGTCACGGAACCCAAAATAATAATATTTGCCCATTTAACGAGTTTTTGCCAATCAAAATTCTTTCAAAAATATTTTGTCAACAAAAATGTACATAAATCCATTTTTTTTTTTTTTTTGGGTCATCCCTCGTTAAATATTACAAATACCTATGCAAAAATATAATGTTTCGAATATTCTAGGCAAAAATGTTAAACAACTGGTTCATATATTCGTGAAGAAAAGAAAACGAATTCAGATTTCCTTTTAAAGTTCGGCACATAATTTCTATACTTACTTTCTTTTAAACTCTAACCTACTCAGTTCGAGCGTAAATGAAATGTTCATTCAAATCATGAAATTTTGAACTCAACATTCCACAGCTTCTATTTTAAACCGAGGAATATTGATTGACAAAAATGTAAGATTTCTCCACGTTCCGTTAGATATTTCCCTTGATATCCCATACTCAAATAAGTTATACATGGCCAGAAGAAAATTTTACTAGGCTTTAAGGAGTTGAAGCACCGCACTCAACTTATAAAAAAGAATATTGATAATTTATATATGAGAATCTAGACAATATAACTTGTTTATTTTAGTACAATGAAAGTAAGTAGGTATGCGACAAAATATTTTGTTTTTCGCATAAGCTTTGTATAGGTTTATTATGTTAAACTAAATACGTATACATAGCTCACGATTGCAAAATTGAAATATCATAGACAGCTGAATAACAAAAAAGTTTTGTTTGTTGTTTATTTGGCAAAATTGACAAATAGTGCACACGTCTCGTTGGGTTATGAAGCCGGATTATCTCCTATAAAAGGTGGGAGTTTCCTGGTAGAAGGCATCAGTTAATTCCTTTCTTTCAAAGAGTCTTAATCAAAAACAACAAGCAACATGTTCAACTACATTTTCGCCTTATTGGTTGTTCTCATCGCAGTCATCTCAATGATTGAAGCCAAGCCCGAACCACAACCACAACCAGAACCAATCATGGGACTGCTGAACGGCCTTCCAGTCGTAGGTCCTCTCCTATCAGGAATCTTGGGTTAAATTAACTGGCGCATTTCAATTGGAAGATTTAAAATTACATTGTTAAGTTAATCTGACAATAAAATTTTAAAACTTAAAACTTTAACTTGTGTTTTATATTATTAATTTATACAAAATATTATACATTAAAACTCTAACCCAGATGCATTTGTAGCTCAAAACTATTTTCAGGTGACAATTAAATTGTCAGGAGTTAATCAGCTAGACCACTTCACTTGAAAATCAATTAGATTCACGGATTTAGGTCGTTTGTTATTGCTGAAACAAGCAGTTTTCAGTTTTCTTGAACAAAAATATTTGTCATTCAATACCGATAGTTTGACTTGAGACAATCGATTTTCAGAGTTAAGGAAAAATCATGGTGGGGCAGCGCTGGGAACAAGCACTTATGCAGGGGGGTTTGATGGGCTGAAGCCCCTCCCGAAACGATTTCGAATTAAAAAAAATATAAAGAGTTTAATCTTTTTGGTATAAATTCAAATCTTTAAAAATAATGAGACCATCTAGTTAAAGTTTAATGTTTTGAAAACAAGAAACTATTTAGATATTACGCATGTTATTTACTACGTTCACTTTATGGATATTGCTCCCGAATCATTACGCCTTCTTCTTTTATGATGACGGTTCAAAAATTGCTCCTCTTTCCTCAAAAAATTTGTTGTAACAATTTTTTCAACGATGAAGAGTAATTTCTGAACAGTCTTCACACAAAGAAGGAGGGGTAATGAAGTCGAGAGCAATATCCTATTATGATATGCATAGACGCCTGCAGGGGGGGACACGCCCCCCCCCCCCTTGGCTCTGGCCGAACATTCATACTAGTTCTATTTTTATTATTAACTAGGAAACTATCACAGAAACGACTGTTTTAATTAATTCATTTGTCAGATTCCATGGTTTTCAGCCCCCTGACTCTGAGCCAAGCCGCTTTCATTTTATTCTTTGTTTTGTTCCGAAATGTGATTATTTTCTTCGCAGCTTTGTTTCCAGGTCCGTGGTTTGCCTTGGGATTTTATCATTATCAGGGCTGGAATCAATTGTGTGATTGTCGATTTGAAGATAGCTGATGTCTTTACCACATCTATATTGCATTTATTAAAAGTCTGGATTTTATAAATGAAATATAAACAAAATTTATTAAAAAGATTTAGTTTCGTTCTCGACAACAGTTTTAATGAAAAATAGAAAATTATTTTTCAGTTATAGAAAATTACAAACTTCCTAAGTATAAATAAATAACAAAGTGTTGTTTAAAGCTTAACTTGAATGTATCATAATTGCTTAACTTCAACACTTTCCCTTGTTACTTGAAAGTTAAATTTTAAATATAATAACGCAATTTTAACTAATTTTAAATATCGAGTCCCATTTGCTTACATAGCATCTTAAGACGTGGACTTGGTAAAGGCTTAGTCATAACATCTGCCAGTTGATCTTTGGTTGAAATCTGTTGAACCATAATCTGTCCTTCAATAACTTTCTCTCTTATAAAGAAATGCTTGATGGCGATATGTTTGGTTCTTTGGTGGAATTCTGGGTTTTGCGAAAGTCTAACTGCTGCAGAATTATCAACTTGTATTAAAGAAATGTTCTTGAGTTGAAAAATGCCACCGAATAATCTTTTCAACCAAATGGCTTCCTTCGCTGCTTCATTTGCTGCTACTATCTCTGCTTCTGTTGTCGATGTAGCTACCATCGCTTGTCTTTGGCTGAACCAAGAAATAGCACCACCAGCGAATTTAATAACAACTCCTGAAGTTGAACATCCTGTTTTCATACATCCCCCAAAGTCTGCATCGCTATAGCATTCGAGAATTGCTTTTTCTGCATCGTGACGATAAGTTATTGCATATTCCAAAGTTCCTGCTATGTATCGAAACACTCTCTTGACTCGGGTAATGTCTTCAGTTGTTGGATTCTCGAGTGTTCTTGATAGAAATCCCACGCTGTAGGCAAGATCTGGCCTTGTACCAAGCATAAGGTACATCAATGCACCAACGGCTTGTCTGTACGGAAATTTTTGTTTCTCGATTTGTTCTTTCCCTGTTATAGAAGTTTCTGTTGTCTTAATCATAGGTGTTGAAATCGACTTGCATTCAGAAAAGTTAAATCTCTCTAGAATCCTTCTTGCATGTGCTGTCTGTTTAATTTTAATGTTCTTGTCCTTGATCTCAATTTCTAGCCCCAGAAAATATACAGCCTCCTTTGAGATAATTTTGAATTCTTGCTTAAGTTCAGTAATGAATACATTTAAGTCCTTTTTATCTGTGGCTGCAACTAAACCATCATCAACGTACAAAACTAGTATGAGCTTTTTCCCGTTGCGTTCTCGAATAAACAAACATGGATCAGCTTCACTTGTTTTAAATCCCAATTTCAAAATAAAACTTCCAAAACGTTTATTCCAGCACCTCGATGATTGCTTAAGACCATATAGACTCCTGTTAAGCTTGCATACTTTGCATGTACCATCGCTGTATCCCTCTGGTTGTTTCATGTATATGGCTTTCTCAAGTTCTCTATAAAGAAAGGCTGTTGATACGTCAAATTGTGCTAAATGCATTTCTTCACTTGCAGCAATGCTTAAAATTGACCGTATCGTCCCCAACTTTGCCACTGGACTAAACGTTTGACAGAAGTCAATACCATAACGTTGGCTAAATCTGTTAGGTTCCATGTCTGGTTTTCCTTGAGTGATGCAATTTCTTTTTCCATTGCGTCCTTCCATTCTTGTCTATGTTTACTGCTTGTTGCTTCTTGGTAGTTTTCAGGGTTTTCTAAAGCATTCACGAATCGTTCCGCTGCCATAACAAAATCGGCATACTTTTTTGGTTTTGTCCATTCTGAACGAGTTCTGAGACTTATGGATGGCTGTTGAAAATCTTCTTCTCTGTTGTCAAAATCAGTGTCATTGCCGGTATCGTATTCTTCATTGTTGCTATCTTCAGAACTTATTTCAGTTGTTTCTTCTTCAGGTGCATTTTTAGGTTGACGACTATACTTTTCTTCTTTTATATCTTTCATAGGTAACTTTACTGTGTCTTCGCAAATTCTTGGCTTTTCTTCAAATTGGACATCTCTGGATAATATAACTATATTATCTTCCTTGTTGAAGACTCTGTAGCGTTCATCGCCATCATACCCAACCAGATACCCCTTCACAGCTTTTTTATCCATTTTCTTTCTCTTTTGTACAGGTATATGAGTATAGCAAGTAGATCCTATTATTCGGAGATGTCTTATCCTTGGTTTCTTACCTATCCAAAGTTCGTATGGACTTATTCCTTTTATTGATGACTTTCCGGTTCTATTCAAAACGTATACAGCTGAATTTACAAGCTCTGCCCAGATAGCTTCTGGAAATTTGATTTCAGAGTTTGAATATTTGAAGGTTCTTGACATCTCTATAATAGTCCGGTTCTCTCGTTCACTCCCACCATTTTGCTGAGGTGTATATGGTGCTGTTAGTCTTTGCACGATTCCATTGTCTCGAATAATCTTCTTGATTTCAGCATTGTCGAACTCACCACCATTATCACTTAACAGTTCTTTTATTGTGTGACCCAATCCTTTTGCATGCGTTAGTAACTCCTTCAGAGCGTCCTTAACGTCCGATTTGTGTTCAATTGCAAATCCATAGCGAAATTTTGTGAAACTATCTTTAAACACAACTAAATATCGCTTTTTCTTGAAGGAAGCACTAAACGGTCCACAAACATCAGATGACATAAGCTCTCCTGGCTGAGTTGCTTTTCTTCGAGTTCCAAATGGCAATCGATGCATCTTTCCATAAATACATGGCTCACAGATATTGTTATCTAGTTTTACTTTTATAGCCAGTTCTCTTTCAAGCAATTCTTTTACATGACGTTTGTCTTGGTGTCCCCATCTCTCATGGTAAAGCTGCAACGTTGTGTTTTCGGCAACTGCAACATTTACACCAAATCTTTCATTGCTGCCAAGAGCTCTTATATCTGCTTTGTATAAATTTCCGTTCGTCTTGCGATAGCCACACAATAAAGTGTTTCCATCTACTTTAAGCGAGCATTTAGTGGCCGATGACTTGAAAACACTGTTTTCATTTCTCTCCTGTGCTGCTAAAACAGAAAAGAGATTTCTTGATACATTAGGTACATACCAAACATCCCTTAGTGTGACTTCTATTTCTCTTTTGTTAATTCGGGATTTAACTAGAATATTTCCTTTTCCAAACGCATGAAGCGTTTCTTTTCCAGCTGCTTGGATGCTACATGGGCTCTCAAATTCTTTAAATTCATAGAAATGATCCGCTGAATTCGTCACATGTCTGGTTGCCCCATTGTCGATCCACCAATCTTTCAAATTTTCTACTAAAGTAAGAACTTCGTTGCAGACAGAAACTAGTGAAGCATTAACATCAATCAAATTATTCTGGGTGATATTTGTCGGCTTAGGTCTATTTGGACGTCCATCAGATATCCATTTTCTGCAATCCCGCAGCCAATGGCCTTTTTTCTTACAATAATTGCATGCATCTTGATTTCTTGACCAGCTTTTCTTAATTTTTCTTTGATCTTTATGGTCTGTTCTTGCTACTAACGCTTCTTGAGAGCCATCTTCCCTCTCTGAAGATTTCTGAAAATTTCTCTCAAACATGCATAGCTGTGATGTTAATTCATCAAATGTCTTATCTTCTTCTTTTGTCAAAAGCATCCAACTTGACTTAAAAGACTCAAAGTTGCTTGGTAAAATGTGTAAAATTTTACACACTAGCATTAAGTCTGGTAACGCACTGTGCTTTTTAGCGATGAGACCGTTGTTAAGCTCATTCCATAAATTTCTCAACTGAGCTATGTGGGTGGAAACATCTTCGCCTTTCTTCCAGTTGAAGCTGAAGAGATCAGTGCATATTTTGAATAACTGGTCCTTTGACGTTGCTTCAAACTGATTCTTCAATGCATTCAATGCATCAAATGCCGTTTCCTTGTCCATTATCTTTTGATAAACTGCATCTGTTACAGAACTAGTTATCATTGTCTTTGAATAACCATTAGCTTTTCTGTACAAATCGCTCTTTGCCTTGTGTTCCATCTTTTCAGGTTCTGTGGCAGTTGGACTCAAAGCATTAGGCTTCACTTATTTTCCATCAATGACATCAACAGCTCCCTCGTGATAATCCAGAAGATCTCGCATTTTCCTCTTCCATATTGGCCAATCTGCTTCACCATTCAAAAGTTTAACATGCTTGACTAGATCCATCTCTGCTTATCTCTTATATTTTTCTTATGGTCAAAAAACAAAAAACTAAAATTCTTTTATATAATTATCGTTTTATTATTATTTATAAACCAGCTGCTGGTCCCATAACCTATTGCATTTATTAAAAGTCTGGATTTCATAAATGAAATATAAACAAAATTTATTAAAAAGATTTAGTTTCGTTCTCGACAAAAGTTTTAATATAGAATGAAAAATAGAAAATTATTTTTCAGTTATAGAAAATTACAAACTTCCTCAGTATAAATAAATAACAAAGTGTTGTTAAAAGCTTAACTTGAATGTATCATAATTGCTTAACTTCAACAATCTATAGGCAAAGATAGAGCGAGCAATCATCAAAACGACAATCAACACATTTATGATAATCAACTATCACCTTAGCTGATTCTACCCCTGATTTTTTGAACAACCAACAAACATGCCATCTTGGATTCACTAATAGAAATTCGATACAAAATCAAAAATAGACCCAGAAATAAGTGGCTATATGTATTCAATTTTGGTTTCGAAATTTAAGTTCCAAAAATTAGTTCGAAAAAAGTTCTAATGACTGCGACCTTACCTTAATGTGAATGAACAAATCTGGACACATTACTCATCGATGCTACAACCTCTTGCCAACAGTAAAATATGTTAAAGAACAGTGGAATCAGCTAAGGTGGATATATGATAAGTGATAGTCATTATGGACACATTCTGTCTGCGTAAGGTGCTGTCACCAGTGATAATCATATTTTTGTGACTATTTTTGGTGACAGCTGTTAAGCTATTTCATGTTTAACTATTCTGCATTTTCAAGTAAAGTACCATATATTTTAAATTAATTTATATTCATTGAATATATACCTATTTTTTTTATTTCTAAAAGGGCATTAAAATACAATTCGTCATGAAAAAAACATTATGTGAATATTACTTACATACATACGAGTATATATGTATGTATGTAGGAATAGTTTCATTAAATTATTATGTCCTATGAGGATCATATCTCTTAAAATATCTATTCAAAAGTGCATTGAATGGTCACGTCTTTTTATCAAGAATGATTAAAATGAATTCATTTCAGTGAATAGTTGCCAAAATTAACAAACAATTGTTATTTAGTTCCAGAAAAAAACTAATCTTCAATAATGGATGGTATTCGAAGCGCGGGTTTCTTTAAATCAGCAGAGAAAAACATCCGCGACGGTTTCTTTTAATCACTTGAACTTAATATTTAAAATCTAACCACCGCACTATTTTGTTTAATTAACCTGCAACTATTCACTAAAATTGTTTAATTTCAACACTTTTGAATAAATTTGGTGACCGCAATAAAGAAAATCTTCAAATTGACTAGTGAGAAATGTCAAATCTTACTAGTATGTGTGCAAAACAATGTTTACTCTCAAAGTGATACCAAATTTGCACTATTTTTTGGTGATCACTTTACGCAGATGGAAAATCAAATCCTATCACCTGTGACTGTCGCAAATGTGATGATCACAAATCACCCTACGCGATTCCACCCCAGATCAATGTTTTGAATAAATTGTTTCAACAAAATCGAGAGGATGTTGACAATTGCTTTAAATCTCTATGGGAGGTAAAATGTTTGAGTGAATCAGGCATAGTTTTAAGCTGTCCAAGAATAATTCAAAAACAAATCCATCGATCAAATGTTCCCGCTTCTTCCCCCCAAAGTTATTTTAGAAAAGCTTTTTATATTCCCTTCATTGATTCCCTGATAATGTCGTTTATAGAACGCTTTTCAGAAGAAAATGAAGCTACATTTTGCTTTATTTCAGCTATCACCAACAAAAATTGCAAATTATGGATTCTCCAGAATCTATATATATAAAAATGATTTGTTGTTCCTTTGTGTTCTTATAGGTATCTCAAGTTTGGCAGCTCCGAATTTGATGATTTTTTTTGTTGGAAAGGTATTGTTTTGTAGCAGGTTTGTATGTAAAAAAAACATGACTTTGTGGCCGCTTACAATTTGTATACCAAACAAAATTCAAAGTAAAAAGAAAAACAACAAAACGAAGAAAAATCAAACAACATTTGTTTATAGAATCAAAACGGAAATTCAGATTTTATTATTGTCATTCAAAGTAAAAAATCAAACAAAACAACAATTCTTTACAACCCTCCATGAACGATGTCCATAATCCAATCTACAATCCAATCCACAATCTGATTTGTATGGATATGCTTGGACATGGATTTTTGTGACTCCATGGGATTTTTTTAGACATGTACCATAGTTTGGCCATCGTTCATGGCCTGTGGAGTCGGGGTGTTATAGAATCGAAAAACGAAAATTCAGTGTTTATAAATCATGGAAGTTGTTTATGATGACAAAGATGGATTTTATTTTTTGGATGCGATGCACCGGATGTACCGGAAAGACATTTTTAATTTCACTGATTTTCGCATGTACATACATATGTATTTGGTCACAAAACAAAATAGCATTGGCGCTCGCTTCAAAGGGAATCGCTGAATGCAGAAGCGTTTGCTGAAAGTGATTTGCTTTCTTAAAAACGCTTTCAGGAACTAGTCGCACAGTGAAAGTGTTTTTTGTGAAAGCGTTTTACAGAAAGCAAATCACTTTCAGAAAACGTTTCAAGAAAGTACTTTTCGGGTCGTCACACTATGAAAGTTTTGCTTGTAGAATTCTTTTTGGTGTCTGAAAGCACTCTCCTTTCAGTATGTGACGTAACCTTTACAAATGTTTACCATTTTGCATACCTATTGAAATTTTATAAAAATAACTTTTGGATAAAAAAAAAAAATTATTTAATTTTTATTTTTGAAAATTCAATTTCTTGAAGTTTTTTGAAAAATTGTATTTTATACAACACTTAAATTTAGCACTACAAATATTATTTAAAAAAAAAAAAACCAGGGCCTAGTGACTGACAACACTCAACCATTCCTTTGTGCGCGTGTCGACAGGAATGGGGAGGACCTACAATTTTATGTCGAATCTGAACGGCTAGACGAGAAGCACTTTATTCATAATAAATGATACTCTTGGAGGATTTGTCAATTCCTCGCAAGAGGCAGTAGCCCTGAAAAAACTTTTTAGTTTTGAGGTGGACGAGGACTAGAAGCGAACCCAGTCCTCCAGCAAGACAGTCCAACGCACTAACCATTACGCTTGGGGCTACTACATGGATTAATTTTTTTTTTTTTTTTGTTTCTTATACCACAAGACAATAAAACGACGATTATTTCGATACCTCATTTGTTAATGCACATATCTGTGTGAAAGCGCCTTTAATTTAAAATTACGGGAATATCGAACAAAATTAACCAAATTGTCCATTTCCCACCATAATCCAACAATGAGAAAGCACAATTATCGGAATCAAATGTGTATTTCTAATCGGCTTCTTCTTCTTTTCAAAAATTCTTACTTTATTTCTCTGGTCAGATCTTCAAGGTTAATGTCTAAAAAAACCTACAAATACGGCTAAATTCATGTACACAAATTATTCGGGAGGTGAAAGGAATGTTGTAATAAAAACGATTGAAAATGTCCCATTAATATGATGTTGCTATTGTAAATTCAAAAGTTGATGAACATTTTGGAGCTTGAAACTTTTACTGGGAACATTTACTCAGTGTGTTTTTTTATGTACCGCATTTTAAAAGTGAATTAAAAAACGATATTTTACTGGTGTTAGGTCTACCCAATCGATGCCAGACTGATGCATTCCAGTTAGTATGTATATACGAACCATGAATTTAGCGATGTAAATTTGGAGCTTTATAAAGCTCTTTTGGAAGGGTTTATTTTTGTTGTTACATTTTGAGAGTGCATTTTACAAATACAAATGACATGTCCACACAATTTGGAGCGATATAAAATACTTTAAGTATCTAAATATGCACCACTAATAAGTTATAATTTAGGCAAATGGTGTCGTACGTCAATCATATTTGACGCTTGAGAGCTATAGACATCAGCTGCAGTATAAAAACAGACAAGCAATGGAGCACTATTATAATCCACAATAAAGATTTCCATCACACAAAATCATTTTTTTATTAAGCCGTAAGTTAACAAATTGTGTAAAAGGATAAATTTACACAAAAGTTTGGATGAATGACCTTTTTATTAATTTGGTTAAATGCTGTGTAATTGAATCAGCTGTTCGTTTATTTGACAGAATTGGTGTGTGACACATGAGACGTGTGACACGAACCAACGCGAAATCCGATCCGAATGTCTCGGATAAGAAATGTGAGATACACGATGGAACTACAACAGTCATAGGTGCTCACGGTAGTGGTAGGACGAAAATGAGCGAATACAAAAACATCATACGCCAAGTGCGCCCATAATATCGGTTTCTTAATTTGGGTTAACTATAATTGCTTTCACTAGTGAAGAGCGTCCCCGAGTGCACTTCACGGAAGTGAAACTTACGCACTTGTTGAGGCAGGAACGAAAAAAGAGAAACAGTGAATTATGGCTCAAATCTGATTTTGATTCTTCAGAAGGCTACTTTTCATTGGTTTATGAATATGACATCTGCTTCTGACAGCTTCCGACTATTAAGGATCAACCAAACCAATGCGAAACATTCGTTGACGAAGAAAAAAACAACAAAAACACGTTATTGATGTAGTTTCGTCGGCTTCAACGAATGGTTCGCATTGGTTGGAAAGAACCTTTATAATTCTACCTCAAACTTCTTCTTCTTCCTTTTATCGGCGGTGATTGTCATGATCTCGAGGGGCACCACAACTCTCCCACTCAACAACACCACTTGTAGGGTTCACCGGGTTGACCTCAGAAAACGTCGACAGGCCTCCCGGTTTTGGATTGATACATGTCTGAGGCCAACTAAATGCACGTGTCGTTGCATTTGTTTCAAGCAGTAGTTTTTGCGCCTGCCTTTTTTCCGCGATAGTGTTGGAACGTCTTGTGCTATTGCATTTTGAACTGGGTTCTCATGGCATCTTCTTTGTACATGATAGTACCAGCTAAGTTGATCATGCTGTATTTGTCCAAGATGGTATTTTTGACGTGTAGGCTTCCTCGGATTCTCTTGCTTCTTATTCGAATACGCTTTGTCACTCCTGCTGTCATGCGAAGCATCTTCATTTCAGCTGCCGTCAATTTACTCTCTTACTTCTTGTACATTGTCCAACACTGTGAACCGTATGTAAGCGCTGGACGGACAACTGCCGTGTAGATCTTTCCTTTCAGCTTAGAGGGCATTTTTCTATCAAAGAAGATGGCAGAGTTTTCCCTCCACTTCATCCACCCTACGCTTAGGCGATGTTTGATGTCGTTATCACAAGATCCTTCGCTTTTGGCCAGATCCAAGATATTAAAACTTTTCGCACTTGGGAAGCACTGTTCCATTCAAATAGATGTCCGGAATAGGCATGTGTGGATCAGCAAATGGACAGCATAGGTATTCGGTCTTTTTCTCGCTAATGCGGTATCCATTTCCCTCCAGAACATCCACCCAAACATCAAGTGCTCGTTGCAAGGACACAGGTTCTTCACTTATGATGGCTCCATTCTCAGCAAATAATATCTGATTCACTTTGGGGTCCGTCAGCTTATCCTCAAACAGAAAGTCAAGGACAGTAATAAAGAGCAAAGGACTCAAGACGTTTCCCTAGTGGACACCTACTCTAATTGGGAACTCTTCGGTGATTCCTGCGGGGCATCTTACCTTTGTTTTAACTTGCTCGTACATGTCCATGAACATCCGCACGTGGTTGTCTGTCGAACGTTTTTTCAAAATCAACCAATACAATATGCAAATCTCTCGATTCTACCTCAATAGTTTACGAAAAGTAGCTTACCTATCGCAATTATTTTCAAAAAATGTTCAGTTCTGCTAAGAAATAACTTTAAGTTTTGTTAATAAAATTGGTAGGATAAAAATGAGTGATGATGAAAGGTTTTTGTGATGTCAACAGCTTCAATTTTGTTTCAAAATTAGGAAGATAAATACGTCAGTATGTAATTTTAGTCCTAACAAATTTAGCGTTGTAGTGTCTTCAGAAAACAAAGCTACTTTATAAGTGGCCTTGAGGCTGGCTCGTGTGGCCTCAGGATAAGAAAAAAATTAATGGATATTCTAATTCACTTCACTCAAGAAAGAATCGGATTTTCGACAGATTTTCATTACATGAGTTGAGATTTCGATTTGGATTTATGTTAAAGTGGTGTTGTAATTACGGAAGAAGGATTTTGGTCAAAACATCAAATAAAATTGAATACACAATACACACTCATAAAATAAGTCTATATTTTAAAACAAACATGCAAACAAACAGTTCATTATGCATAACAAATTTTGACTCGACTCTATTCTTTAAGTAGATTGATTTCGTTGAGTGGTAATGAACCTTACAAAAGTTCGAATCAGCTTCCAGGTCCAGCTCGCTTCAATACCACACAAAGTGAACGTAGTAAATAACATACGTTATACCTAAATAGTCTCTTGTTTTTCAAAATCATTTCGGGAGGGGCTTCAGCCCCTCAAGCCCCCCCTGGCTACGTGGCTGTGCCCAGCGCTGCCCCACCATGATTTTTCGTTAGGTAACTCTGCAAAAGTAATAAAAGTCTAACAAACAAAAATCTGTCAAAATTTAGCGCGAGAATAATGTGCCGTGTATTTATTTCACGCGGCGCTAAATTTTGACAGATGGAGCTGCTAACTAAAATGCTTAACTAAATTTTAGATTCGCTAAATTTTGGAGATAATTTAGTAAGGGAGCGACAATTTAGCGTGAGCTGCGTACTAGGCTTAAAGTTTAAAAGAAAGTGAGTATGGCTTATGACTTTAACGGTTGTGTTTTTGTTTGTGGGTCTTCCCAAACGCCCTAAGGGCCAGTTTGTTTGTTCACAGTGGGTTAAATTTAGTATGCGATTTTCACAGACTCAAAACTAATTCTAATGAATAATAGAGATACCTATTCATGATTAATAACTCAAAGTTTGTATTCATTAAATAACAAAATTGTTGAACAAACACATACGACAATTTACCAGTGCCAATAACCATAGATCTACTATGGTTAGCTCTGATCAAACTGGCCCTTAAATGGGCTGATGTTGTACCATTTCTAGAAAACAAAATGCTCGTTATGTTACATACCTATATATATGCAATAACAGGCGAGGCCTATTTCCCTTGTGTCAATTTATTTTAAAAATTTAGCACGGTTAGTACAAAGTTATTAAATCTATTCCAATTTGGTTTTGAAAAAGAAAAATCGACCAAAGATGAACTTTTATAGTTTTCTAATCAGATAATTTCGTATCTGGTTAGAAAAATACACAATTCGGGCATGTACTTTTTGTTTCTGAATTGCGAGTTTTCGGCATTTAGAATTATCTAGAGTTTAAGTGTTCACGATTTTGGGTGGCCAGTATTTTATTTTTTAATTTGTTTAACTGAACAGTTTTTGAAAAAATTACTTTTCAAGCTCAAGATTTTGAAACCATCAAAAATGAAACAACAATTTAAAAACTACATATTCTATGGAAAAAACAACTTCATAGTGAAAACAAGAAAAAACTAAGCTGATGATAATCAACCGGTTTCTGAAACTATCATTTAGCCGAATTCTTCTTAGTTCTATGAGAAAGTTGGTTCATTTATTTTTCAATACATATTTTAAAAAGTAAAAGCCCTAGGACCATTCGGTTGCCAGTGTTTGACTAAGGATTGATAATAGCAATACATTTTTAAAACAATTTTTTTTTTTTCAAAATTTTTAGTTTAAAAATTAATTATTCAAATATTTTTTTACTAAAAATACTTTATTTTAAAAGTGTATAAAAGAAGTGATTTCTGGCCCTTTGTAAGGCCATTGTAGGTGTTACTGTTATAGTTTTTAAATGTATTTTAGTTTCTGTCTTTTTTTTAGAAAACTACCCCTTCTGCCTAAACGAGGTGAAATAGACACCCGGAACCTCTACATTTTGTTTACTGTATCAAAACAACCTACACACTCTAGGATTTGTCACACTTTACGTGAATCACCGTGTATAGTGTAATTAGTTTGAAATTCTGAGTCGGTACCAGTTTCAAAATTTTCTTATGGAATTAACTTAGATTGAGGTTTTGGTAATATTTATTCTAACCATATAAATTCTAAATTTTTATTCTATTCGAAAAATAAGAACTATCTGAGGTTTAACTGACTATTGATAAATTAGTATTTTATTTGTATCGCAGTTAATTATTTTGTATGTCTAAACTGGTTTTTGATTGTGTTTTATTAGGCTCTTTTGGTCTTTTTGATTTTGGAATGCGAATAAAAACACTTATTCCATTCTTATACCCAACGTTTCGTAAGTATTCCTTACTTCTTCAGGGGTTTATTTTATTTATTCCAGTTTTGTATTAAATCATACTATATATCTTAAATAATTCCCATAATTGCATCAACCCGACGGCACTGACACAAAAATTGAAAATAAATTAACAAATATAGGTATACGAAATAAACAGAAAAAACTATTCAACTAAACGAGAAATGACATAAAGGTTATCACAGATTATCAGGTACTTTTGTTATAATGCATTATATTATGGGAATTATTTAAGATATATAGTATGATTTAATACAAAACTGGAATAAATAAAATAAACCCCTGAAGAAGTAAGGAATACTTACGAAACGTTGGGTATAAGAATGGAATAAGTGTTTTTATTCGCATTCCAAAATCAAAAAGACCAAAAGAGCCTAATAAAACACAATCAAAAAATTAACTAAAAAAATTGGTCAAACACACACAACAAACTTGTTTTTATTTTCTAACCCGTTGCTAAGGTCCCTATAAGGCAAAATTAACATCCCTGGCTCTTCTCTTCCAGATTGAATAATTAGGTATTGAAATTGTCTTTCCAATAAGTTCAAAAGGTTTCTTTTATAGTCACATAACTATACAAGTAATAACTTATATTACAAAAAAAAAAATAGAAGACATTTCTTATGACACTTAATAAGTCTTAGAAAGATTTTTTTAATTTTTGTTTACCTTCCAACTTCCCGCACTTTTGCAAACGAACAAGGACGATTCTTTACTCTCAAAATGTATATTTATCAAGAAAAAAGCGGAACTTTTCACCTTCCACCATCATCCATCAATCCACCCTTGATCGCCTACTCACTATCACCACCCAAACAAAACCGGGAATGCTATGAAAAACTGTCAGTGTCAGATTATGCGCGTTCGTATATTATACTATATATATACATATTATGTATATGTATGAATGTAAGCGTTATTATATACTTTGTGTTTTGTGAAATAATGTTGGAGGTTGGACACACATATTGAAGAATTTGCATAGTGTCAGTTTAATTATTATCATTGTTTTTCTGTTTCATATTGCAGTAAAGTTTATACCATGACCATCTAGTTATACATTTACATTTACTATAAATCTACACAATATTGTCGTTTTCCCAAAGGATTGTTGTGATGTGAGTTTCCGTATTGATGGTTTGATACAATTTTTTGTGCCATTTTCATTGGCGTTGTTGAAGTTTTTTTTTTATTTGGGGTTTAGTTCAGCACTCAGGAGTAATATTGTTTATTTTTATAGTAACAAACATAGAAACATAGGAAAAGCTATAGTAAGTTTTCAGTAGGGAAAACTTGTCAGATACTTGGCAAGCACTTGCTGGATTCCATTATCAAAAATGTAGACGAGGCAAACTTTTCAAATACTCGTAAGGCTGTCCCTAGGAAAAACTTTTTGTACATGTTTCGCTACCCCATCAGGAATGTCTCTTGTACACCGAAAACAAACATTTTATAAGCACCATGTAATTTCAGTATCACTCGACACTTTTTATAGGGTTTGGCATCAAGCTTTCTTACAGAAATACGCGCATTTGGTATTCACAAATATTTTCTTTGTTGGATTAGAAATTACCTTTCCGACCGTTCTATACAAGTTGAACTGGGTGGTTAACTGGGTGGTTTCAAGTCTGAAATTTGCAAAATAATTTGCCTCAGGGCTCCGTTTTGTATCCGACTCTCTTCGTTATATAATTATAAATAAATGATCTCTTGTCTAAAACTTCTGATCCATTAAACTGTTTCGCTGACGACAGTATCCTCAGCTTTTTATATTCTAATCTTGATAGTATTGTCCAATGGGGAATCAAAAATCGCATAGAATTTAATGCTTCAAAAACTTATGAGATAATTAACATCTAATTCTCAATTCACTGTGTCAACAAAAATCTTTCCTTTCCTTCTATTCCTTCTTACTAGTGCCGTGCATTTCATTTAAAAGACCAGAGGTCTTACATGCATAGTTAAAATTATTATATATTATTATTATTATAAGCTCAATGATGTCTAATGTCATTCAAAAGTGTTTTCTCGTGATAACACTTGCAGTTAGGCTGCATAGCTTTCGCTCCGTCATATTTGCATTGAAGGTTTTGAATGAACAACAACCACTTGTGTTGGCTACCACCGAGTATTACATAGGCTGGAATTATTGCAATTTCATGGCTGCCACACCAATCATCAGATTCCTTTAGTGGTGCTTAGTCTATAGTTCCAATTTTAATTTATAAATTATTTTGCCGTCAACTGGATTTGAACCTAGACCAAGCTACCTCAGAGGCCGCTGCACTACGCATTGCACCACCGAGGTCACCTGATCGTGCCCATCCAAATGAAGGTTTTTTCTAATTTTACAATTGCATTTGGACAACTAGCATTTTTACAAGCCACACACAAGTTAGATGTTATTCATTAAGGTTCTTTTTAATGTCGTTAAACGAAACCCAGCCGATATATCACTATCCATTAGTGACAATTGGATTGATGAAACCAAAAGGTTCACATATTCGACGTCGCCAAGTGTTTAGGTTTTCTTTGGCGATGCAAGAAATGTTTCTTCCCTTATGATCTCGCTGTCATTTATAAATCCTTTATTTGTTTAACCCTTTCGGTACGGATGTGGTACAAGTCCATATAAATGTTCTTTGTCTTGTACCACATCCGTACCGAAAGGGTTAAATCTGTAGTATACTCGTAATTCTGATATTAGGGAAGGTGCTTCAATAACCCACTTTAGTCTATTGGATAGAATACAAAGACAAGCTATGAAAATGATAGGTGATAAAAATATAACGGAGGCATTTGCATCTCTTGAGCACCACCCGATTGTTTTTTGTCTTTCGTTATTTTTTCGCTATTTTCAATAACTGTGTTCTAATGAAATACCCAGTTGTATTCCTCTCGTGCTTCTATAGGAATGCCCATCAGTTAAATCATGAGCCAAACTTCGGACGAACTTTCAAGTACAAAATAAATAAATAAATAAATTTGGTGGTGCAACGGCTCGTGAAGAACCAGGGCCTAGTGACTAACAACTCGCAGCCATTTCTGTGTGCCCATGTCGAAAGGAATGGAAAGAACGAGAAGCACTTATTCATGACAAGTGATACTTTCAAGTACAGACATTTTTATGTCTTTTCCCGCACCTCGCAAATGTGGAATACTTTAACCGACTATCCCTCCCATTTTAATATTCAGAACTTCAAAACGAATGTACATCGGTGGGTTGGGGTCGAAATTCTGCCGAGGTCTTCAGCTTTTTCAAAATTCTGCTTTCAAAACTTAGATTTTTTAAACTTCTGCTTTCAAAACTCTATTTTTCAAAATTCTGCTTTAAAAACTCTGTTTTTCAGAATTCTGCCTTACAAAATTTTGCGAATAATAAATAAAAAAGTTTCAAAAATGTAAAAAAGCACGCGATTTTTTACGTTTTTAAAACTTTATTTTATTGCTCGCAAAATTTTTTAAAAGGAATTTCAAAGAGTAGTACCTATCTACAAATAAAATTAGTTATGAGAGTTGAAAATACCAACCAGTGTTTTAAGCTGTTTATGGCAGTCCAGAAGCAACTAAAAACACATTTCCAAAACTGCAGAACAATGTTGAAGTACGGCACCGTCGACTTAAGGTGTTAGTCGGTAGGAATCACACAGTCTTATACAAAAACTGAAATGATTTCGGAAGGGAACTTATTACTGCTAAAGTCAAAGCTGAAGCAAAAAGGGTCAACAATGGGGAAAGAATAAAAAGAAAAATCAATATCAATTTTAAAAATGAGAACAGACTCTACCCCATATATTGGGTTTCTTAAGCGAGTGTAGAAAGTATTATAGTTCTCTGTAGATTTGCTTAGATTATGCTTTTATTTTATTTACTAGAATTTGTTTTCATTTTTTTGTTATCTCGTTAATAAATGTTAAAAAAAAAAAATCTGAACAAGCAGAATTTTATTTTTCTACATAATTATCTATTAATCAGTATTTTGAAGAGCAGAATTTTGAAAAAAACTGAATTTTATTAAACTGAACCGTGAAAAAGGTAGTAGCCCGTAGCGTTACAGTTAGTGCGTTGGACTGTCGCGCTGAAAGTCTGGGTTCGTTTCCCAGCCTCGTCCACTTAAAAACTAAAAAGTTTTTTTTAGGGCTACTGCCTCTTGCGAGGAATTGCCAAATCCTCCAAGAGTATCAATTATTGTAATAAGTGTTGATAAGCACAATTTTTGTATTAATAGGCAAACAATGTTTGTTTATCTCCTTTCAAGTTTCATTTTCCTAACGCTCGTACTTTGTACATTCATTTGTATGGGTAGTAAAAACCCCTTAAGTGTATACGCACAAAATACAAAAAAAAAAAAAATTAAATACAAAATATATATATGTACTGTACATGTACATATATATTACTAAACCAGGTCATTCATAAATATACCTATACAAAAAAATAAAAAAATCGGGTGGCACAACGGCATATGAAGAACCAGGGCCTAGTGACTAACAACTCCCAACCATTCCTGTGTGCGCCTTTCGACAGGATTGGAAGGGACCTACAATTTTATGCCGAATCCGAACGGCTAGTTAGTTTTTAGGTGGACGAGGCTGGGAAGCGATCCCAGACCACCAGCGTGACAGTCGAACGCACTAACCATTACGCTACGGGCTACTACACCTACATACCTATGAGCACACTTTTTTACCATAGTTATTGTTAAACAAAATAAAGACAAAATTCAAATTGATAGCTACCTATTTAGGTACAATCTAATAATGAAAATATTAAGTAGCACTGTTCAATGGATTTCCAAAAGGACCAAATCACTATCACTTCACAACATCCTTTGAAATTCCATTACACATATTATGTATGTACACATATATTGTGTAGGTAGGTATATGGAAAATGACGTTATGTATTCCCTCTCTATGTCAATCTTCACATAATAGCAAAGACAAGACAACTTTTCTATTGAAACTAAGTAAACACAAACACACACTTCTTATCTGAAGTTTATATAGAAAATATCATGATAGATATATACTTATAGTGCTTCAGGCACTTCCCCGAAGTTTGTTTTATTTTCAACAACTTTGAGTCGACGTACGTATTTAGTTCCGTTGAAGCATCGACATTTTCTAGGTACACTATCTCAATGAAACTTCTACACATCACTTTCCCAATATCCTTTTTGCTTAAATAAAATATGTAGCTAGTACCTACATAATTCTATAAATAGAAAAATGTTAGAGAGTGAATTAGTTTCTGAATGAGATTAAGCTGTTATAATATTCCTTTATTTATGTCAAGATGCGAAAACTAGGACATCGTCTCATTTTAAATCATCCTCGAAACGCAGTGGCATCAACCATCAACCATATCAACAACGTGCCAGAAATGTCGAATTTATGAAAAGAAATCAGGTAAAGCTAGCTTCATAATAAATCTACGTGATTTCCTTTCGCCTGATATACTCTCATTCATAATACATACAAACATTTATGTACATATTAAAAAAAAAAAAAAACTTTTAAGAAAACTGACGCAATTAGGGGGTTCGTTCCGGTCTGAGGAAAAAGAGAGAGCACGAGAAGCGGGCGGTAGAGTCTATTGAGGGTTGTAGCGGTAGGGGAGATGTTGGAAAATTTTATCAGAAGGTGAAGCGATCCACCCAAGGATTCAAGGGTAGAACGGAAGCCGGCCGAGATGAGAGTGGGAATATGGTAGTAGACACACAGTCAGTGCTGAGGATCTGGAAAGAACACTTCTCTAGACTGCTTAATGGCGAAGACAGTCAAGATGCCGCTAATAGGCAGAACGCTCCATTCAACTTGGACGATGATGGCCAAGAGTTCCGTCCACCCGACCTAACCGAAGTGCGGCTGGCGATATCCAAACTTAAGTCGTACAAGGCTGCTGGTGCGGATGGCTTACAAGCCGAACTATTTAAATCAGCGGGAGATGAATTGGCTAGGAGCATACACCAGCTCATCTGCAAAATTTGCATCCATAAAAAGGGAGATGTTCTGAAATGTACCAACAACAGAGGAATAAGTCTCCTAAACGTCGCTTATAAAATCTTGTCGGCCATCCTGTGTGACCGCTTAAAACCTTTTGTCAACGATCTGATCGGCCCTTATCAGTGCGGTTTTAGGCCAGGCAAGTCAACCGTCGATCAAATGTTCACACTCCGACAGAGTTTAGAAAAATCCCGGGAATTCCAGATTGATACACACCACCTTTTTATCGATTTTAAAGTCGCGTATGATAGCGTGAAAAAGGACGAATTATACAGAGCCATGTCGAGTCTCGGCATCCCTGCCAAACTCGTCCGCCTGTGCAGGATGACGATGGAGAAATCTCGCTGCTCCGTCAAAATTGGTAAGAACACCACCGATTGCTTTGATGTTGAGAAAGGATTGAGGCAAGGCGAAGCGTTATCATGCAACCTATTCAACATCGTTCTTGAAGCCATTGTACGCAACGCACATGTCAACACCAACGGTACAATCTATCAAAAGTCCGTTCAATTGCTTGCATATGCGGATGACATAGACATTGTCGGCAGAACGAAGCGAGCTGTGGCAGGGGCATTTGCGAGCATTGAATCGGAGGCGGCTAGAATGGGATTGGCGGTTAATGAGGACAAGACGAAGTATATGCTGTCATCGAGAGAGGAATCTCAACATCGTCGACTCGGGCAAAATATCACGATGAAAAGATATAACTTCGAAGTTGTCAAGGACTTTGTCTACCTGGGCTCCACTAATACATCGCAGAATGACATCAGTGCAGAGATCAAGCGAAGAATTACTCTTGCCAACCGCTGTTTCTTCGGTCTAAGAAGGCATTTAAGTAGTAAGGCCCTCTCTCAGAGAACCAAGGAGACTTTATACAAAACCCTAATCATCCCGGTCCTGCTTTATGGGTCAGAAGCATGGACACTGAAAGATTCGGATAAAAATCTGCTAGGGTGCTTTGAGAGGAAGATTCTTCGTGTGATTTTCGGTCCGGTGTGTATCGAAGGAGTATGGAGGAGAAGATTCAACGACGAGCTATACGGGCTATACAGCGACGTTGACCTGGTCAAAATTCTGAAAATACAGCGGCTGAGATGGCTGGGGCACGTGGAGCGTATGGACAGCTACGCACCTGCCCGACGAGTCTTCGAATCCAACCCCGATGGGGTACGCAGCAGAGGAAGAACCCGTAACAGGTGGCGCAATCAAGTGAATGACGACATCAAAGCACTCGGTGTGCGCAACTGGAAGCGGCTAGCTAGGGACAGAGCTGGCTGGAGGGGCTTGTTAGTTGAGGCCGAAGCCCATCCTGGGCTGTGAGCGCCATCAAATGTAAGTAAGTAAGTTCCGGTCTGTCTGGAATCCAATCCGGATTATAAATACTACACAAAAATAGAACATTATTTTTCTCCCCTTAAGTACTTTATAGCTAAGAGAGTTGTAGTAGATTTATACTATCTGTATCAGCTTGACTGTGCAAACTAGAAAAAAAAAAAACTCAGTACGATAGAAAGTCCACGGAGATAATTAATACTAACTTGTAGGTATGAAAAATGTCAAATATTATGACACGCTAGCTGACTGATGCATGGAAGAAAATACACAGGTAGATCTACAAAAAATCCTCACACTCACATTCACATTCACATCACAATATCACATCAGAAGCATCATGATAAAAGGATAACATGAAGAAAATATTTGCACGGATGTAATGCGTTGTTGCAACTAGGTTAGGATTGTAATATTAGGAGTAAGGACAAGTGGCATAAAATTGTGAGTGGTGTTGTGACTGAGACAGTGGACGTAGATACTATTTTCTTTTATTATTACTTGTGATTAATTGGGTCGCGGTTATGTGTGGGAATGTTATGCACAAAGTTAATATAGTCGATTCTATCGCCTTGATTGAGCGGGTAGGAAGTATGGAAGATACTAAAATCTAACTTTAAATAATTTTTGAAATTAGATTTAAGTAGGTACCTAAATAGTTTTTTTTTCAAATTCAGCTCACGGATGAAACATGCATGGAAATGCTGTCGATACCGGGTACCTATTTTTAGAAAAATGGTGACCTCCATCCGTCCAGTTTTGTTTATGAGACTTCGTAAGGGAAACGTAGAAAAAAATTGAGAAATTTGAAAATTATTACAATTTCTATAAAACGGGTGGCTTGAAATTTACAGGGACGGTTGCTATTATTTTTTTTTGTTTTTTTTTAAAGATTGATAACAATAAAGTTTAAATTTTTCAGAAGGTTCACCATTTAAAAAATGACAAATAACAACAAAACCGTTTTCGATAAAATTCAAAAACGAAAAAAATTTCTCAGTAGAAGTTCCAAAAATAACGATGTTTCGAAAAAAAAAAAAATTACCAAAAAGTAGCCTGCCTCTTTTATAATTATTATATTTGAATTTTTTTAAGAAAATCATTGAAGCAGTTTTTGAGAAAAATAGCATTTTCTTTTTTGGTTAACAAAATTTGTAAGGGAGGAACCGTTTTTTTTGGTCAAAAAAAAATCAAAAAACGCGTGGGTATGTTACTCGGAAAACAGTAGGTAGGTAGGTATTAAGTTTGAAAAAAATCCATTCAACCGTTTAGGATGTGGTGTGGGGACAGACATACAGATAAAAAGAACTACGAGAGCCACTTTTTTCGCAAAAAGGCGTGGACAATAAGTGTCGTCCTTCCAAGTAATAAAGGCGCTCGGGTCTAATAATTGCACCCTGGTACAACCACGAGCTACCCAGTCTGTCAAATGAATTGGGTGATTAAGTTATATCGTTGTAAGAAGATTTTCGATCATTAAGTCAAAACCTCTAGGATCGTTAGTTAGTCAAAATGCGTTCTTCGTTTATTATTGGTCACATAATTTTTTCGAAATTTGTTAAAAGCAATAGCAAGAGAAAATCTGATGGGCGCATCTATCTGCTTGGACGAGACTAGCAACAGCTCTCCTACTAATTGCAATAGATATGTTTTCATCCTTTTTTAAATCTCGTTTTGTGTTGATGATTTCGTACCTTGTGAAATCAATTTTAATCATTTGAAATGCTTTTCTCAAAGCTCAATAAATAATACTGCAAACGCAGTTGAGGACTTAAGAGAACATCTTATGAAATAAGACAACGACACTTCTAGTGGACCCGACGAAATTCCTGCGTTTGTTTTGAAAAACTGTTGCGCCACTCTGGCTGGACGTATGGCATTTTCATTTCAAAATTCTTTAAATCAAGGTATGTTTCCTAACATTTTGAAAAACTCATAGTTCCTATCCACAAAACGGTGGCGACATTTTTTAAAATTCTAACTCCCAAAGAAAAAATCCAAAACTTGCCCTATACTACGTATATCGCAAGTAAAAGTATGCTGTGAAAAAGAAGACAAAGGAAAGAGAGAAAAAATATTAATATGGTACTGAAATTGCATGGTGCTTTATATAATGAAGAAGAAACATTCCTGACGGGGTACCGAAGTATGTGCAACAAGTTTTTTTTACTATAGGTAGTGCCTTACGAGTGGTTGAGAAGTTTCCCTCGTCTTAATTTTTGGCAATGAAATTCAGCAAGGGCTTGCCAAGTAACTGACAAGTTTTCCTCGTCTATATTTTTTCCTACTTAAAAGTTATTAGGGCCTTGCCCAAACTAGACACAAATTGGAATTTTCCAGCTGGGAAGTAAAAACAACATCCAACGTCGCAAAGTAACCGATGTAATGTTTTTACACCATCTGCTTGTTAGTTCCATCGATTCTGGTTCTTTTTGACGAAATTAATTTAATCGTTAAGGTCATAGTTCTCGGAACTCTGACATTTTTAATCTCGGCTTCCATCGCACTTATTATAGTCTCAATGAGCCACTGATTCGTATGAAATAGGGGGGGGGGCGAATATAAACTATGCACAATGTTTTTGACTTGAGTTTCTCAAAATTAACTTGTAAGCACAAGCTATAATGGGCGTCCTTAATATTCGCCGGCTCCAATCTACTAATATTATCCGTTTTATTTTGTTTTGTTTTGGATCGCAAAAGTGTTGTTGTTTTTAGTAGTGTGTGAGGCTTAATGTATTTTTCGTAAACTAACACCACGCTAAATGATGACTGTGAAAAGTAACTATTTCCTAGTATCTGAAGCCATTTAGATTTTCAACCATTTGGAAAACTGTGAGTCAAATTTCTTCCGAGCCGTTCAGCTTACTCGTGTATTGTTGGCCTAGCTTTAGTTTTTCAGGAACAATATAATGAAATCTTATACAAATTATATATGTTCAAATTATAAGCTTTAAGCTGTGAACTAATTAGAGACATCTGAGATCTAACTCATCAGTACCTACTGCATTTCATCAATAAAATTGCTTAAAATAGTCCAAAGTCTAAAAATGACTTTGTATACGAAAAAACTTACCAATTTATTTTACTTAGGTACATTTCTCAAGGTATAGGTATCTACCTACCGTCTTACATCATTTTACATTAGAACTTATATTTCAAAAGGCTTCATTAATTTCTCCCTAAAGAATTCCACTCAGTGGGTTTAGGTATCAAGGTAATAAAACAAAACAAACAAGAAAAAATCTTTTTCCAACAATCAATTTCTCTTTGAACACTATCTCCAATGTTTTTTTTTTTTTTTTTTGTTAAATACCACTTCTACTGAATACAATACTCAAAGCGAAACGTTTTAACTGTCTCACCGAGAATGTTCCTAAAAGCACTTAACTTTGGCCTCCTTCGTTCTTTGTATTAGGTAAGTTTAAAAGAAAAATTGAAAAATACAGAAATGCAGAGCTAATAGGCTGACATAAAAAAAAGTGTGCTCCTTGCCTTTTACATTGTTGAGTCGCTAAACATACAATTCCACCTTTACACCCGAAAACCCTTGACTAATAACAATAATCTCGGTGTGTAAACGGTACAACACAGGTCACCGTGAATGTAATCGGGAGCAGTGAAATTCATCCGGCTTAAACACTCGCAGCCCCCTCCTTAAATCACCACCATCGTGATGATGATGATCCTGACCTCTTATTATGGTAATCATTTCCATTGCTTTGTGCATGAATGAATAATAAACCATCACCATTCACCATCCAACGAGCCGTCACCATCATCACTGACTGAGGAATGAAATACGAAACGGAACGTCGCTCGTCGTCGAACGGGACACGAGAACCAAGTCTTAAATGCAAGACACCCTTGGGACGCCAATGGATCCACTCGTGGAAAGAGTCGCCATATAGCGACTATCGCTACTGCTCGAGGATTCAAACATATACAGCACACCATCATAGAATTGTGGAAAGGGGAGGGAAAACATGCTGTGGGTAATGTGCCGAGCACAAAAGAGCACTTTTAATTTTTTTTTTTTAACAACAAGAATTCATTTGTGAAAGCCTGAAAACAGGTGTTATTTAGACCAAGAAGGGGAGGAGAATGAAAGGCTTCAGGCGGCTTCGTTGGATATAGATACTAAGAGAAATTGTTACTGTTGCTATGTTACGTATTGCTGCAGGAATCTGCAGGTGGTGTGGTTGTTAAAAAACGGACAGTGGTTATTATTTTTGGCAAAGACTTAAATACCTACACAGATTTTAAGTTAAACGCAAGCCACTTGCATTTAGAATCAGAAAAAATAGTTTTCCATCTCCACAACTCTACCCCCCCCCCCCAGCACTTTAAACTTTGTGGGGTTCCTTAGTTTAATTCAAAAAAATATTCCAAATTTATTACCTTTTTCATTACTAAAATAAAATTCTAACTAAAGAAATAAATTAAACAAACAATCATTTATAGCTTAGAACATTCTCATACAATCATACAAAATTATTCAATTTATTACACTTAAATTAATTAAATACTTTTTTAGATTACGCGTGACAAACGAAATGAGTTTTACTAAAATTAAATTTTTTGTTTATTTTTGTCTTTCTAATAAACATACATAATTTAAATTTACCTATTTTAAATTTTAAATACCAGAATCGTCTATTATATCGTATTCCTAAAAGCTAAGTACCAAAAATATTATATTTCACCATAAGAAAACTACAACATCAGTACGCCAGCATACGATTTAATGATACGAATTGAGTAATTGGGGTGGCTTTGTCACGCATAATCTAAAAAAAAAATGTAACTACATAATTTAAGTGAAACAAATTTTAAAACATTCCATATTTTTGTAAGTATGTTTAAAGAGCTCTTATTTGTTAATTTAATTTTTTTCCTTAGTTAGAATATTATGTTCTTAAAACAGTTTTGACAATTTTAACTTGCGATATAATGTTGGTACTAAGTGCAAAAATTCGAACTCGCTATATCTAATAATTTCCCTAACATTACATGATAGAGAACGCGAAAAAGTGTGTCCCGCTTAAGCGATTTTCATCAAACTTCGGACTTAAGAAAACCGCTCTAACAATTTTTGAAATTTTTTTTCATAAATTTATAGTTATCAAGCAAATCAGATGGCATACTTTTGGTCTGTTTTAGCTATTAAAATAACAAATTTATAGTAATTATTTATATTTTAACTTGTTTTTCTATTTTTTTTAACTTTTTTTTTAATGATTTCGTAATGTTATGGTTCAATAAATATGTACACTGTCAATTTCAAGCTACGGCAAAGTCGTTAGCTACGAGAGCAAGTTTTTGCGATCCAGTCGTCCCCATTTTCACTTTGAGGCTGGCCCAAAAATTTTCTCATTCCATAAGACATGTTTTATTATTTTGAGTTTTAAAAAACCGGAATTATTTTTCTAAAGACAATGCTAAGTGCATCTTTGAGCCAAGACCGTAGATAAATATTTAGGGGAGGAGGGAGTATTTTGTTTTACTAAGTTCTAAATTTAATAGCCCGCAAATTTTTGTCCAGGTGGGTGATGGAAGGGGGATATGGGTGTAGAGTAAAAAATACAAACTCGTTTTTAATTCATATTTTTTAATTCATTAACAGTAGTTTTATTCTAAGAGATTTTGTAACATACCCTAACCATATTTCAAGAGAAACTATACAACTCCTACATATACCTTAATCATTTTGTAGCCAGTCGCTTGAATAATTCGTAAAATCATAAGTCATAATTAAGCATATATTTAAACAAATATATTTACGAGAATTCTGAAAAATATAATTTTTCACTTTGCCTTTTTTTACAGGTCACAGTGACTGTTTACCGTAGTAGCCCGTAGCATAACGGTTAGTGCGTTCGACTGTCACGCTGGAGGTCTGGGATCGCTTCCCAGCCTCGTCCACATAAAAACTAAAAAGTTTTTATTCAGGGCTACTGCCTCTTGCGAGGAATTGACAAATCCTCCAAGAGTATCACTTGTCACGAATAAGTGTTTCTCGTCTAGCCGTTCGGATTCGGCATAAAATTGTAGGTCCCTTCCATTCCTGTTGAACGGCGCACACAGGAATGGTTGCGAGTTGTTAGTCACTAGGCCCTGGTTCTTCATGAGCCGTTGTGCGACCCGATTTTTTTTTTTTTTTTTTTTTTATTAGTGACTGTTTACCGATTTATTAATAAGAGGACGTATAGAATTTGACAAAATTGTCTTTTAATCTCGCCCAGTTGTATGGATACCTATCTAGGGTAAAGAGAATAAGAGATCCGGTTGAACACAAAAACCTTTTTAAGGTTTGTTAACTGAAGGAGTGGCATGCTGTTGTGGTCTGCACAATTATAGAAGCCGCTGTGAATTTTAGTAGAAATTATCTTAGAGTAGGATCGTTAGGTCAATTAGTTAGACCTTTAGAACTTTCCTTAGGCAGCCTCCTCAAGAGCCCTTTGGACAAGGTTCTCCTAGAGAGTTCCGCCCCGAGTCCTTTCCCTAGATTGCTTGCTAGGGACAAGAAATTCCTACGAGAATTTCTATTGAGATTTCCTTAGGTAGTCTCCTTAAGGTTCCTTTGGACAAGGTTCTCTTAGAGAGTTCTGCCCCGAGTCCCTTCCCTAGACTGCTTGCTAGGGACAGGAAATTCCTACGAGAATTTCTGTAGAGCTTTCGTTAGGCAACCTCTTCAAGGTTCCTTTGGACAAGGTTCTCCTAGAGAGTTCCGCCCGAGTTCTTTCCCTAGATTGCTTGCTAGGGACAAGAAATTCTTACGAGAATTTCTATAGAACTTTCTTTAGGCAGCCTCCTCAAGGTGCTTTGGACAAGGTTCTCCTTGTGAGTTCCGCCCAGACCTTTCCTCCGATTGTGTGCGGAGGACACCATATTGAATTGAAAGATCCTATGAAGAACATTGTTATTTATGCTTAGAAAATTAAATATAAAAATTGTAAACGATTTTGGAAAATAAAGAATTATTCATTCGGAGTAAGATTCTCCAAACCCAAGTTTTGTTTGGGTAAGGACCTTTGGAAACCGCTGAACTACCTCAGCCACGAGAAAAAGTATCACAATTTTTAGCTTTACAAAAAGGCAAACAAAACCTTCTCAAGTTTTTTGTCATAACTTTAATTATTTTTGGATTTTTTTTAATACATTTATAATGTTGTTAATATTAATTATTTTGTTTTCTTGAAATTTCAATTATGTTGAAAACAGTTCAATGAACGTTTTTTAACTTTTTGTAAAATTGTATTTTATCAAATACTTAAAATTGGCATATAAATTTATTTTCTTAAATGCTCAAGAAATGTTTTCTATAATTGTTAAAAAAAAGCACTCTAAAGTGTTTTGTTTTCCATAGGCTTTTCCATAGGCTTATATTTTTCAAACAAATCAGATATTGAGCTCTATTTTTTAAAAAAATTAATAACATTTTTTAATAATAATGACGGTGAGGAAATTTAAATATTAAAATTACTTCGGTTTTAAGTTGAGTGAATTAAAGGGAAAAGTGACTGAAGATGAAGAGCCCTGGGCGAAACAGATTAAGTTCTGGAGTTGAGGTCACTTATTCCTTTAATTGAATTTTTTAATAATTTTTTCTAGTAATCATTTATATTTTAACTTGTTTTAAACGTTTTGTTTCCGTATCATTATATGTATATCCAAACCATTAACATTATATCTTAAATTTATAGCTACGTTAAAGTTGTAAGGTATGGGAGCAAGTTCATGCGATCCAATTGTGCTTTTAATTTTTTGTTTCGAAATTGTTTAGTGCAGTAGAGTCCGTCATAGGCCATATAGTACCAATTAGCCTCAAGCAATATAAATCACAACAAAAACATAAATGTTAAAAAAGGGGCCAAGTTCTTCTATATACAAAAACCTTTGCGTACGAAGTCAGCCGTATAAAGTAATGAGATCTAAAAGTACGCCAAGTTCTGAGTTTATTAATGTTAAATATCAGGTATTTAAAGAAAAGTAATAAGGAAGAATCTAAAAATTTTCATAGAAATCTGTTATTTAATGATTACTGACTTAAATTTGGTACGCAAAGGTTTTTGTATATAGAAGAACTTGGCTACTTTTTTAAAATTTATGTTTTTGTTGTGATTTCACTACTTTTTGCAAAGATTCTTTTTATCAGGAAAAGTGGGTGGAATAAACTCCCAATGAGAGCCTCATAAGTAAAGTAAGTTTTTAATTTATGCCTTTTCCCTTTTGTATATACTACATACTACAAGTCCTACCCATCTATCAATTTTCATAAGTTAGAATGTGCTTCATTGAAATGATAATAACTGATAAGAAGTGGGTGGATGAACGGCCCCTGCATGAAAAATTTCATGATTTCAACTTTTTCTTTGTCTACACCTGAAAACGAACCGCTTTACCAAATTTCATAATATTTAATATTAATTCTGTGAAAAAGAGTGGTTGCCACGCCCAATGAATGTTAAATTTCAAATTTTTAATTTTCCTTTGCATGCATTTCAAGTCCTATCGCTCTACCAAATTTCATGGTTCTACGACAACCAGAAGTGATCCATATAACTGATATCAATTCCACGAAAATGGGCGGATGCCACGCACCTGAATGTAAAATATCAAATTTTGAAATTTTTCCTTTGTCTGCACTTCAAGCCCTACCGCTGTACTAAATTTGATCATTCCACGACAATCAGAAGTGCTCCAAATAATTTATATCAATTCTATGAAAATGGGCTGAAACCACGCCCCTGAATAAAAAATCTCAAATTTTAAAATATTTCTTTTGTCTGCACTTTAAGCCCTACCGCTGTATTAAATTTCATAGTTCTACGACAATCAGAAGTGCTCCAAATAGTTTATATCAATTCTATGAAAATGGGCGGGTACCACGCCCCCTGAATGGAAACTCTTAAATTGTTTCCTTTGTATACACCACAGGGCCTACCGTTATGCTAAATTACAAGATTCTAAGATGTCGGGAAGTGCTCCATATTTTTGATGATCTGTCAGTCAGTCAGTCAGTTACGGTTTTTGCGATTTTTGCAGTCTCTTGTCTCGGGAACCCCTTATGCTAAAGAATTGAAATTTGATGACTTATCTAAACATGGTGAGTTTAGCAAATGCTGCGAGATTGAAGTTTCTGACATTATTGGTACTGAAGTAAGAGGGGGGTCGAAAATCGTCTGAGTTTGATCCTGTAAAAAGGGTGTAGTGCCAGAACTTGGCTGGGCCTTTGATCAGCTCTGCTATAACAAATTTCGCATGCTGTTTTTTTAAAGGTGCCTTTATATGTACACAATGGGCAATTCCACTCATTTTGACTAATTACTTTGTCAACCCTTAAGGAACAACAAAAGCTTTATTAGGTCTCTAAACCTTCAACAAAAAATAAAAAAAAAATAACAAAACAAACAAACTGTGAGCTAAAACCATTTTACTTTTGCTTTATTTCCCAAAATGGTAATTTACACCAATTAGAACCCCAAAGACAAAAAAAATTAATTACCCTAACCAACAAAACTTTCAAGGACAAAGTGAATACTTAACCTGGGTTAAATTCATAAACGCTCCTGTGAAACCACACACGTGAAAGGCATTATTTGCTGCTTCCTTACAATATACGAGTATTTATGTGGAACAAAAAAGCCATAATAATAACTTGGTGACATGTTATGAACCTATATAGAAGTTGCTAGACACCTGATGGTTTTCTGCTTACATGTTTCAACCAACATATAGATGTACACTGTAAAATACAGTCGATACTGTTTATTTGAAATTTATTTTATTTAAAAACACGCTTAGGTATTAAATTTTTATTTGGAAATTATGGGTCCTCGGCGTCGGCCTCCTAGACAATTTTTTTCATTCACTCATTTAACTGTCACTTTTTTCGATAGATATTCCCGGTTCGCCGTAGTACAATTGAAATTAATAATTTTGTTTGTTTAAATTAACCGGGCTTGGCTGTAATTATAGGAGAATGCTTTGAAGGCATATAGTCATACAGGTATAGGGTCTAAAAAATAGAGTAATATACTATTATCACCACAAAGCAACAAGTTGAAGCCAATAAGTTTGGACATGCCATAGCTTTTTGGTAAATTTGTTTACCTACTAAGGAAAATATGAACGAAAACCCACCTCCTGCTGTAATTATCCATGAAATATGCATGCGTGTTATTATACTCTGTCTGTGTGCGTGCATATATGATGACTTTTGAAAATGGTCCAAAATGGAATTTATTGATTTTTTTTTTAAGTTCAGGAAGTTGGAAGTCGCAAACGAGAAAAAAATACAAAAATTCATTAGGCATAGTAGCAATTTCAAGGAGGCTTCTTGCTGCTGCAAAAATAATGTATTCTGTCTTTGTATGAGAAATGCATGTATTTATAAAGTTTGTTGCTTTAGCTGATGCAAGGAACCTTGAATGATAGTGAGCTATAGAGCTTTTGATGGCAGATGACAGAAAGGTTACAGAGACCTAATTATTTTCCGCATGATTTCTTATTAAACAACAAATGGAAAATGATAATAAGTACAAATCATTATTTTAAGATAAAATAAATACCAACAACGATTATTTTTCATATTATAGATTTCGCTATAGAATTAATGGGTTTTCGATTGCTTAGTAAAATTATACATCTATAAAATAATCACAATTGCTTAGTTAAAAATTGGAAATGACTTACAATGATGGTGATAGTTTTATCAACACCAAAGTTAAACTTAAATGGAAACAATTATAGGTACACTAGCGGAAACATCCGGCGTTGCCCGGGTCCCTTTTGTTAAAGGGTAGTTTGTTAACAAATCTTGAAAAAAAAAAAATAGTTTTCCTTGAAAATATTTCTGCTATCGTGAATATCTCTGAAATAAATTCGATGAATTGACCGCCCAATTCCCCAGGAAAACTTATAGAGTTAGAGCCCAGGGCCGCCAGACATACGTTATTTTACTAAGATTTTTTCTGCGAACAGGTACTATGGTAGCTAAAAACAAACGGATACTAAGAATCTTCAATCTTTGTGCAATTAAGAGGTAGCGAGTGTAAAAGATGCATTCAAATGTTGCAACATTGCGTTATTTTATCAAAGCTGAATTTTTTATATGTCTTAGGGGATGGTGTCATTAACTTTTTTGGACACTTGCCAGACATCTACAGTGGGGCATAACGTGAGCCAGACACTTAAAATATGTCAAACTAATCGTGACATTTACGTTGTAGTTTTAAAGCTAATATTAATAAGTTTTGTGGGCAGGCGCGAACGCAGGGGGCGGTTTTGGGGATTCAAACCCCCCGAAATGTATGAATTTAACTTCCTCGCCATACGATTTCACTCTTAATTTTGAGTTTTCAGTTTAAACCCCCCCCCCCCGAAATTTTTTCCTGCGTTCGCACCTGTTTGTGGGTAACAGACATTTAAAAACATATAAAATAAGAGAAAAAATCACGTTTTAGTAACAAAGAATTATTATTTTAACAGTTTTAAAGTGATGTATGGCCCCGCTGTAGGTGTCTTGCTGATTAGAAAATATTTTAGAATATTTGCCCACAGAAAACATAAATTTTTGATTTGATTCTGCTATGTAAATGGCACGATTAGTTCGACAGATTTTAAGTGTCTGGCTCGCGTTAGGTCCCACTGTAGATGTCTGGAAAGTGTCAAATAAATTAAATGACACTATCCCCTAACACATATCAAAACTTCAACTTTGATAAAATAACGCAATATTGCAACATTTGTTTGCAACTTTAACACTCGCTACCTCTTAATTGCACCCGGATTGAAGATTCCGGATTGATGTTCTTAGCTACCATAGTATCTGTTCGCAGAAAAAATCTTAGCTTTTATAAAATGACATATGTCTGGCAGCCCTGGGCTCTTAGTCTATTATTCCCGACATCAATAAATTTTCAACATCATTCATGTTCTCAATTTTCAAAGGATAGAAATATTTTGCAAGTGTTAGTTATTATTAATATAAAAGCTTAACTACATATTCACGTACTTCTAAATATCTATGCTAAAGACACCTACTTGTAAGAAAATATTTGAAAAATTTGTATGGTTTGCTATCTCGCCCCAATTATCAACTGTCAGAGCAAAAGGTGTGATTTTTTAGACTTTTGACATTTCACCACCATCACTTTCAACTGTCAAGTGCGATTTTTTTGATTTGTTCACAGCTGATTATCTTTAATCCATGATTAGTGGAGCTGGGAAATCCTCAAATGGTTTTGTTGATCAAATTTTGTTTGAAAAATTCAAAGTATAAGTTGCTTATCATGGATTTCACTAATCAGCCAATTTTGGTTAATTAGCGTTAGTTAATTAAAGTCTATGAAAGTCATATACTAAATTTGACCCACTGTGAACAAACTAGCCCTTAGAGTGCAAAATCCACCTCCTAAATCGATTGGCGCTCTCAGATCTTGACAATTCGACACCTGTCAAGTTGAAAAGTGAAATTTCTTATTTTCTGTTGGTGCTAAAGTGCTGGCCGAGATATTAGGTAATAACACCCTCCTTAATCGATTGGTGCCCTTAGATTTTGACATTTCGACACACGACCTGCAAGCACAGACGAGAGGAGCTGTAATACGGCAGTTTTTGCTGCTATTTAGCATTGCTGTTACCATTTTTGTTATCATTGTGAATGATTTGCTCTACGGAGCGTATGTTTCTCACTGACAACATAACTAAATTGCCACCGACCATGTAAATCAAACATGATTGGTTAAGGTTTTACCTTCCACCAAAATCCAATCAACAACCAGCGCATTTTTACTTACTTGAAAATTATATCATGGCATTCATTAGCCTTCACCACTACTTATTATATTTTCCAACATTCACTTAGGCATTCAACAAAAACCAGGCAGAAAACTCATACGCACTTGAAACATCAAATCTCATAGCTAAGCTTTCTACAACGCTCATGTCTTGTTCAAAAACTTATATTTTTCGCCATGTCGGTCGCTGCATGTGGAAATTGATTTTTTGGATTCCATTGGATTTTTTCTGGACATGTTCATTATCCTGCCATCTGTTTAATCGAATCAATCTTTAAAATTGTATGGTTGTCTATTAATATTTTGTATGTATTTAAATGAGACAATGCCCTTTCCAATGACATCTAAATTTTGAAATTAGGATAAGTACTTTTCGATTTATAGTCAATTTTATGCAGGCAAATTGACTATTTTAATTTTGTTTCTGGATTTTATCTGTAAAAAATATTTCTAATGTAAAATTTTAATATTGGAAATTATTTTGTAAAGCTTGTGATCAAGATTTGTAATTTTAAATTCGAAAATATTTTATGGGCGTGGTGCAAATATAAAAATAAAATTCGTTGAAAAAGCATGATCCATTTTGCATTTTTTTTAGTAAATAAATCAGTAAAATTAATTTTAGAGTGGATTTTGTTGAAATAATTACTTAACTTTTAAAAGCAATATGTTAGAAGGGGATTAGAGCAATTGGTTTGTTGGTTTTGTTTTTCAAAATGTATCAATTTTGTATTAAATTTTGCATTAAAAGAACACAAAATCGAATTAATTTTTGACTAAATCACATTTTTAGTATGATTTTTTTTTAAGATTTGGCAAAAATTTCAACACAAAAATTTAGATTATAAATATCTACCGTAGATCCATGTACTATTTGTTATGAACTATTAGGAATTACTAAAGTTTGAAGCCTCTAAAGTTGGCTAAAGGAGCTTTTTTGGGATTTATTTCATTAAATTGCCCCTACTTTCTTTTCCTTTAGATTTACAAATATAAAATGTACAACATATTTGTAGAAGAATATAACACCTATAATTGGGTATCATTTTTTCAAAATTTATAAATTTAATATTACTCTTAACAATTTTCTTAGTAGATACACTCAAAAGGTATGAATTTTTCGCATTATGTCAAATTCTTTCTTTTTTAACAATTTATTTTGTCACGAAAGTGAATAAGTTTTTATTTTTATATTTTCTATGTCTTATAGCCTTTTATTTGATATTTCATATAGAAATATCAAAAAAGTATTGCCCATGTTATGGCCATTTACAGGTATTTCATGTATATTTTAGCAAAAAGAAACAATTTGATCGACCAATAGACTGGATTTTTGCAAAAATTTTTATTCAATTATGTTTAAAAATCCATATTAATGCTTACGGTTATCGTAGAAATATGTTTTATATACCAAAATAATTGCTGATTGGTATAAATTAAATTTCGATAATCGGTTATATAAAAAAACTATAATATTCACTATTTAATCAAAATAATGCTTTCTAAATTTCATGTATCATTTATTATGAACTATTAAGGTGTGCTCAATTTTGAAACCTCTAAACTTGTCTAAATGTAGCTTTTTTTGTGATTTATTTATTAAATTACCCCTACTTTTTTCCCGTTAGATTTAGAAATACAAAATTATTCACATGTTTATAGAAAAAGGTTACACCTATAAACGTGCATCATTAGTTTTTTTAAATTAAAACAAATTTCATCAAGTTTTGAATTTAATAATATGTACTATAATTTTGACGGGTCATTTACACACCCTTTTAGTGTGAAATTGTTTACCCCCCCCCCCGCCTTCACTAATTGGTATACACAAATTTAGCCACATTTCGTAGCTAAATTTTGAGACTATAACTTTAAGTACCGTCCGAGTAGAAATGAAGTTATGATTATTTATATTAAAAGATCTCCACTTAGAAATTCAATTGAGATGACGGTGCTCTCCACTGGTAGACGATTGTTGACAATGAACAAAGCGGAGCATTTCTATGGATTTTATTCGATTTTTTATGAATTTAAAAAAAATCAATTGTGACGCTAATATAGGAGGTAGATTAAAAAGTGAGGAATCAAATGAATGGCTATTCTATTAAGATTAAATATAAAAAAAAACTAAATCGATCCATGCACACACCCACATGTTATTAAGTAATATGTGTGAACAATATTATATTGTCAATTTCTCAGCTCAACGGTACAATAGGAACAAGTTCATAGGACATATAGCTATAATTCATTAGTACATTGCGAACCTCTACGACTGATTATTAAAAAGATATTAATAAAAAAACAAAAAAAAAACAAATTACATATAGGCAACATTTTTTTATTATTGTTAAAGATTTCTAAAAAAAATTAAATTTATTTTTTTTTTCAGAAGCTATCTATCGGATAGCTGGGGGATAGACATTGGGCGAATTCGTAATCATCTGACTAACTTAGATCTGCAGAGTTTGTGTTCGTAAACAAAAATTGAAATCTGACTTCAGTGGGCCTGCAAAACAAATTCCGTTCGTAAACATCAAAAGTACGCAGAAATCAAGTCGGCGCGTCGGGCAGTTTGTGCAGAAAAAAAACATTCTGCAGAAAAAAATTGAAATTAAAACAGGAAAACATTTACATAGGTAGAGGGTGGGTCATCATTGGACCATTTTTCTTCGAAAATGAGGCTGGGAACAACGTTTCGATCATCAATGGTCGTTACAGAGCCATGTGAACCAACTTTTTTTTTTACTAAAATTAAAGACATGGATTTGGACAACCTCTGGTTCATGCAGGATGATGTGCCATGCCACTCATTACCACAATCGATCGCACTAAATTTCAAAATCGTGTTATCAGCCGTCTTTGCGATGTCAATTGGCCGCCTCGGAGCTGCGAATTGACCCCTTTGAACTTTGTTTTTTATTGGGAACCGTAAAGGACCGATGTTATGCCAACAACAAGTATTTAGCCCACCCTGTATATGAAATGGCTTTGAAGTACATAAATACATATATCATCAAGATATTTGTCTATCATTGCATATTTTTTCAAAATTTCACCCAAAAGCCCTAAAATCACTTTTTACAGCGCGAAAATTTAATCTCAAAATTTTTTTTTTTGTTTAATAATCGCCATTTTGTACAAGTAATTTTCTGCGCTGTGACGTTTACGAATACAATTTTTTTCAAAAATTGACACCTGCTTACTTTCTGCGGGCAGAAGAAAAATTAAATTTATACGCAGAAGCTAAGCAGACATGCGGCAGATCTGTCGCAGATTTCTGCGATTACGAACTCGCCCATTGTCGATGCCATAAAAAAAGTTAATATTTTGATTGTTTTGTTGTTAGTTTGGACACACCCATACAGCCAAACTGACAAATAACCAAAAAAAGACTTTTATATATTAGTTAGGATAAGATTATGCCAAGAGCCAAGCCCAATCAATGGTTTTATCTTGCGATATTTTTGTGTGGGTATGTATGTAAGTAGATTTTGGCGGATCAAATTGAGCAAAGTTGCTTTGATTTTGATGTTAGGTGCCATGGAAAACGGGTTGCTTGTGGAGCAAACAAAATTCTGTAAGAAAATCGGATCAAAATTTAAACGTTAAGCGAGGTTCGTCATTGCCGTTTTGTTGTTTTTTTTTTTTCATACAAATTGTATGGTAGAGATGATGTGGGAAAAACTTTGGAAGTGCATAACTGTTGAACCAGGAAGAAATGAGTCGATAATGTATAAAGGATATTTAGGTTTTTGACATTTTTCCCGCGCAGAAAAACAATATGGTTTTCGACAAGGCACTAGAGAGTTTTACATAGATTCCGGCAAGGGGCTAGCAAGGGTAAGCAAAGGCTAGAACAAGGGACTTGGCGATTATGAGCCCCTATGCCTTTGATCTTCTGCTTATCAATTCAATGCGCTACCCCACTGGTCTAACTCGCTTTACAAAAATTCAATGTCAAAAGTAAATAATTTTTACATTCTAATGTTTCATACGATATTGCACAACTAATATTCGATTTTTCATCCACTCTCAGCTTCAGTATTGAGTCCTGCTAGAATTGATAGAAAAAAGTGTGATATGAAAAAGAAGTCAAAGGATAGAGTGAGACAAAAGTCTCGTATGATACTGAAATTGCATGGCGCTTATAATTTTTTGTGTTTGGTTGGTGTACAAGAAACATTCCTGACTTGGTACCACAACATGTCCAATAAGTTTTTACTAGAGAGGTCCTCACGAATGCGAAAAGTACCTGACCAGTTTCCTTCGTCAAGATTTTCCCTACCGAAAACTTTCTAGGGCTTTGCCTAGGGCCGAGACCGAGATAAAACGAGACGAGACTGCCTCTTAAGCGACCGAGACGAGACCGATACGAGACTCTATATTTGGACCGAAATTAACAGAGAGTCTAATAAATTAAAAAATCCAATTTCAGTTGAATATTTATTTTCTTCTGCACATATTCAAACTATAATCAAAAATATTTCGTTCCAATAATCAACAAGTTGTCCGAAAATCGTATTTTTTGGAGACGAGACCGAGACGAGACTTAATTTTACGAGACCGAGACGAGACTGAAAATTTTCGATTTTAACGAGACCGAGACGAGACTTACAAAAGTCTCGCAGAGTCTCGTCTCGTGGCCAGCCCTAGCTTTGTCCAAACTAGACAGAAACTTGTTATATTTCCGGGTTGCTTAGCTTTTTATTGATTTAAGCAACCTACCGTTTTGAAGAAAATTAATGCTTAAGGATAAATTATAGAGATGCTTTAAGTATACAAAAAAAAAAAAATAGAGCGGGAAGGATCAAGGATGGTTTGAAAATAGAAAAAAGACGTGTGGGACATACAACTACACCTCAAGTAGGGGGTACAAGTAAATATTCAAATAATTTATTTACAAAAACTTTATGGACAGCTCCAATATTCCGGTGCAGTTTTTTTTAAATCAAGGACTCTAATGCCTCGTTGAAATTTTAAAGCAAATTATTTTAGAGATTTTTTTTTAAATATTTTCAAGCTCAAATGTTTGAAAAAAAAAATGAGATACTTTTTTAAGGTTACTGACTTAAGTCTTATTACAACATTTTTTCTTACTGAAAAATTATTTGCGTTTTACTTGTTTAATTTTCTTTATATTTTCGAATTTCTCAAAAGTAGTCTAGAAAAATTAGATAAAAATGTCCTTACTTCTCAAAAAATTCCGACAAAGTTCAATTTTGGTGAAGAGCTTCATTACGTCCTTAGCATTTCCTAAATTAAGAGTGGAGCAAAAAGTTTTACGGGGGGGAAGGGGCGGTAAAGGAGCTAAAATTCAGATTTCCAAACTACTCGAAAACTGTAGCTCCTTTTGAAAAAAGTAAAAAAAAAAATTTAATGGGAGGATATTTATTATTTTTTTTGGATGGGGATTTTTTTGTTGGGCTATAATTGGTACAAAAATCAATTTTTTTTTCTTGTCCATTAAAAAATTTTGTCTACAGAATTCGGTACATACGTATGTATTTAGTATTTAAAGATTCTTTTCCAAAGAATGATATAATCAAATGATAACTATCACCAAGTTTCATAATTATTTTTGAGAAATCAGAGCTTTTAGTTGAAGATGTATTTATTTCTCTGCTTTTATAAATTGAAATTTGGACCGCCATAATTTAAGTTCAAATTGACGTACTGAGGTCGTTTATATGTCATTTTTTAGATAGTTCTACAGTATACAAGTTGTTCTTAGATCATTTTGTGAAAATATAAACTTCTAGCAAAATACTAAGCAAAATAAGAAAAATCAAATTTCTTAAGATGACGGTATTTCCCTTCCGGTACCACTCTTAAAACTTGGTTCTTTAATAGAAAATATTTTTCCAAAATGAACTCCAAAAAGAAAATTCTCAAAAAAAAAAATAATTAATATCTTCCCATATTACATATATTTAGGGCGTTAAGGGAGGCAACCTTGCACTTTACTCTGACGTGATGAGCTTTGGTACACTAATAGTCCACATCCTAAGTTAACTTTTTAAGAAGTGTTGCCACAGTGGCAACACTGGCAGACCGAAGATATAAGGGTTGCTTTCTGACCATGTTTGAACACGAAATTTCACATAAATTAGCATATAAATCGGGAATCAGACATCGGTTGATATTGTGGAATGTCTCGTCAAAATAATTTCAATATAATTTCCCTTGAAAAAGTTATCTTATAACGTTCTTAAAAATGACGACTAAATTTTCAGTGAAATGAGCATAACATTACCGAATTTCAATGGTATGGTGATGAAACTCGGCACACATGTCTCATTTGCTATAAGAAATAGGAATTAAAAGCGTCCATACAAATATCTGGGGCGAAAGGGTGTTTTATTGAGTGAAAGGGAAAAGTGAATTACTATTACCAGTAAACCCTTCCCGAAACTGGTATGTTGATGAAAGTTGGTAGAAATGTTTTATTTCTCGTTAGAACCAAGCCTCAAAAGAATCCATGCAAATATATTGGTTCCAGGGGTGTTTTTTTTAGGCGGAAGGAAAATATGGGTTATAAACCCAACATTTTATTTTTATGTAATCGAGGTACAAATATTCAATATGGTACATGATTTTAAAGTATTTTTTAACGCTGAATCCAATTTAAGTTAAATTAAGACGATACAATCACCATTAAGAAATTAATCGTGGTTTTAATAGAAAAATTTATGTATTTTGTATGTAGAGCAGATACAACATTTTCTCTCAAAAACCACCTTTGACAATAGATATTTGATTTATCTTTTTTTATTCTTGGTAACAATAAAAAACAAAACATTCCTACCAACTTTCATCAACGTACTAGTTCTAGGGGGGATTTACGGGGCATAGTTTTATATTTTTCTGTTTCACTCAAAAAAACACCCTTTAGCCACAGATATTTTTAAGGGGTCTTTTAATTCCTATTTCTTACAGCAAATGAGACATGTGTGCCGAGTTTCATCACCATACCATTTAAATTCGGTAGTGTAATGCTCATTTCACTGAAAATTTAGTCGTCATTTTTAAGAACGTTATAACTTTTTCTAGGGAAATTATATTGAATTTATTTTGATTGCATAAGATTGGACATTAAAAATTACCCTAAGGTCATGTGCCTCATGCTTAGATTATACCAAGCCAAATATATAGTAGTTTGATATACTTCCATCTTTTCCTACCCCATTTTTGGAAGCGATTATACAAAAAAATAATACATGGATAAAAATGGACTTCGGATATGCTGTAAAGTATGAAATTCTACGTCGATGCTCGTCTTAAGATCTTATGAATATTCATTTTATAAACATTATTTTCTGACAAATAAAAACCCTTATCCGCCGAGGGTATTTTGCTCCCCCCGCGTATAAGGCTGGGAGAGGGGTCAAAAAAATAATATATTCCTATGGCTTCAAGTATTCTTAATCCAATGAGATATTGCACAATATCAACCGATGTCTGGTTCCCGATTTATAGGCTAATTTATGTCAAATTTCGTGTTAAAACATGGTCAGAAGGCAACCCTTATATGTCCAGTCTGACAGTGTTGCCACCATGCAAAACATTTCTTAAAAGTAAACGTGTTACAATCTTGTTTTTTTTTTTCAAAATTACCTATAGTTTTCGAGTAGGTAATTTGTAAAAAAAAAGAATTTTACCCCTCTACACCACCCGCAACCCCCACACTCTAAAACATTTATATCCACTATTAATTAAGAGAACTTTTTAGAAAATGTTTAGAACGTTAGTATAAAGCTCCACCAAAATGTAGCTTTGTCGGAATGTTTTTGTGGTGAATATCTTAATTTCCTGGACTAAAACTAGAAGGCACAAAATTATCTGTTTTCTTCCATTAAAACAATGAAAATATTTTTTTTTAATTACTAACATTTAATATAGCAGTTTGAGTTATAAGACAGAGCTGCCATTTGCATTTTTGAATAAATTTGAATTTATGTAAAAAAAAAAAAAAAATTTAATCGTTTTAAAAAAAAACATTATAGCTATACATACAATTTGTAAAATATTCTTAGAAACGAGATTTGGAACACCATTTTAAAATATTTATTAATATGCAGTTAAAACTTTAATTTTAAAATTTTAATTTCATCGACCCGTCTTTGTAAATCCTGAATTTCACAAAAAAAAAAAGATTTTTTTTTTAATTCTATTATTTATACTTTTTAGCAGCTTTTGAGAAAGTCGAAAACATGAAAAGTGGTTCTATCGGAACTACATAGCAGGTACAAAAAATATTTTGTATCTAACAGTCAGTACTTAGAACACACGCATTTATTAATTAAAATTCTTTGTTTCGGGTACGAGAAATATAATTTTTTTTCTTAAGGGGTTTTCAAAATTTTTTTATTTGGTTTCAGTAAAATAATTTTTGCAAGTATTTTAGAAAAAGTTAAAAAAATATATAAAGTAGTTTTCGAGATATTGAGTTTTCAAAAAACAAAAGATTTTGAATAAAGTTTTAAACTCGATGTTCTCGAGAAAATTCAAAATCAAAAATAACCATTTTTAAAAACATTAAAATTGCCTTTTCTTATATTAAGACACTGAATTTTGTTCAACTGAATCGTTAGGGCCGGTTGTGAGCAAAAGGAAATTTTCATTCTGTGAATTGAAAAATTGTATGACATCTAGCGGTTTAAGCTGTAGGCGTGCCTACACACAGCATTGCATTTTTTCGTCTTCTGTATCATCGTATTAGCAAGTTTCGTTCAAATCTCGAGTAAGATATTTTGAAATTTTATTTCGAAACTAGTATAGTCATATAGTATAATCATAACTAGTATAATTATTTTGTAATGCTATACTTTGTGTTTTTTTCACAAGCAGTATTAATTGCTTTAATAAAAAAAAAATTTGTTTAAAAACTAGTGTGGCCAATATTTTTTTTAAATTAATATAAAGTGATCTTTTACTATTTTCTAGAACTTGTCTCTATTATACACATTTTTTCTATACCTAACAAAGCATAAAATAACGATAGGCACCCAACACGCAAATATTGAAAAATCGTTTAGAAAAATCTTATTTTTCTCGAAAATGGCTGCAAAGGTATATATATATTTTTTTACAGATTTTCCAAAAAAGCTTTAACAATATTGCAATTTTGATTTTTGAAATTTTAACTGAGTATAGTTTTTTGCTAACTTTAAATTGATGTTCCACATTTTTTTCTTATACTCCTAAAGTTTAAACATTAATTTTAAAAATCGCTCCCACGAATTTAAATGGCTCGTATTTGTTTTTTTTTTTTATCTCAAATTACTAGATACAGCTTAGGAATCTGAGAAATAAATAAATTATTCCATGATTTTGAACATTTTTCTGATATATGGACCTACATAGATGTTTAAGCCTTAGTACGCTGATGTAAAACGAAAAATCCTATACAAAAATGACATGACGAAATAATAAACGAAAAATTCCGTTGTGCTTTTCGTTCTGTGGTACGCTATTCGACCATCGAAATTGTTGTTTATACCAGTTTGCTTTGACAAATCTCCAATCTTCCCACAGAATTAATTGCCCGGACAATTAATTGTGTGCGGAAAAGTTACATTTGGGTTTGTTTTTGTTTTTATTTGTTGTTACTTTCATTACAGCATGGCTGTTTGATTTTTTCGTTCAATTCTGTCTTATTTATTTGCAATTTGTGAAACTCTCCATGAATATTTTTCCGCTGTGTTTGCGTAAGCAATTATCTTTTTGGAGACCACTGGAAAATATCGTTTCGCATCAGCAGGGTACTAGGCTTTAAAGATAATACTCCTACACACTACAATACAATTTCTGAAATTCTGCATAAATCCCTTGAATATAAGAACAAGAACGTGCGACTCAGTCGTGCATATTGTTACTTATTATCAGATTTTAAGAAAATATCTAACTGGGTAAACTTTGTTTAAAATTAAAAAAAAAAAACAATTATTTGTTCGCACATTCCTTGTTGCTACTTGTTGGTGACGAATGGCATTTTACGGTCTGTCTAGATTAATAAAAAAAAATTTTTTTTTGTTTAAGTTAAATGGCAAGCAAATTCGCACATGTGCAAATAAGATTTTCGCTTTAAAAAAGGTGTTTTTGTTAACTAAGAAAACATTAGTGCCTTATGTTTATTCTTTTTTGTCAAAAATGTTAAAACAAGTGCTAGTATGTCAATTGGTTGTTATTCTCACGGGACTCTACTGTTTAAATAAAATATTGCAAAGTTTTACACAGTTAGGTAAGTACCTCTCATAGAAACATAATCTTAAATTTAATATTTGATTGCCAAAAAAAGGCTAGCAACATTTTATGAATCTTGTATTACTAAATGTATTTTATAGCTCACAGAAAGATAGGAGCTGGGTTGTTACAAATTAATTAATTAATTTTTGTTTCTACGGCGCAGAATTTTACCGTTTACAAAATACATAATATCCAAAGTCCCACAAAATTATCGCATTGGATATTTGTAAAGACGCTTTTAAAGAGTGGGAGAGAGGGCGGGGGAGGGTCAAAGCTCATCTGTCTGTTTGTAAGTCTATCTGTCATTCTGTATCTCTGTCCTTACCTCGACCTAAACCACACAAAAGCGAATTTCTTAAAGCTTTGGACTTGGTTTTTAAAAGATTTATTAGATGAGAAATTTATTTTTTTTAGGTAAAGAAATGACACTTACGTCTTTATCGATTTCAACCAAGTTTTTTTTTTTTAAACAGAAGGCCTATCTCAGTTTAAACAATTTTGCATATAGACATTTTGAATAAAATATGTTTTGAATTTAAAAAAATTTTTTTTTTTTGAAATTCAAAATCTTAAAACGGGCCAATCAGTTTATTTAAAAATTTGAATTAAATTGTATTTTAATAAATGCTTAAAGTTGGGATAAGTAAATAAATAAATCGGGTGGCACAACGGCTCATGAAGAACCAGGGCCTAGTGACTAACAACTCGCAACCATTCCTGTGTGCGCCTTTCGACAGGAATGGAAGGGACCTACAATTTTATGCCGAATCCGAATGGCTAGACGAGAAGCGCTTATTCGTGACAAGTGATACTCTTGGAGGATTTGTCAATTCCTCGCAAGAGGCAGTAGCCCTGAAAAAAAACTTTTTAGTTTTTAGGTGGACGAGGCTGGGAAGCGATCCCAGACCTCCAGCGTGACAGTCGAACGCACTAACCATTACGCTACGGGCTACTACGATACCAAATTGGGATACCAAATTTAATTTTGTAAAAAGTTCACAAAATTTTATTTGTGTTTAAAAATTATTAATCATTTTTCAAATTTATTTTTTATAAATTCATATTTATCAAACAAAAATCAGCTTTCTAAGCTAGATGTATTCCTATATAAATATAAAATCTATACAACTATATTATAATCAGTTAACACTTCATTTTAAATGAGATCATAATATTATTCTTGAACAAATAAAATATCTAAATTCTAAAGTTTTAGCTACGTTAAGTTATTAGTAAGAGAACAAATTCGTGCCATCCAGTCGTGCATTTTATTTTTTATTTGTATCGCTTTTAGAGTGGAGACGGAATAAATCCAAAATAATCCCCACCCTAATCTCCATCTATAATAAATTAATCTGTTATCTAAGATGTTAACCAAAGTAAACAAACCTTCAAAAATCTGCCATAAAGTTAGTTAGGGTTAGGTTGTTCAAAGAACAAAACCCTTAAAAATATAGTAACTTCAGTTATTTTTTTTTTTTTTTCAAAGATATAACCGAGATGTATTCCAATGCGTATATTAAAATGTATTATAGTTATAGGAACACAATCACCATACACAATTTTGGGATATTTAACCATTTTTTTTTTTTGTTTTTTAGTTTGAACAAAATTACAACCGCAAAGTTCTGACAAATCATACACAAAAATATAGCATAGTGTAAATGTGCCTGTAGCCGGAATCAAACCTCTGTTTCGAGTGTTGTGCTGTGGAGTCGTGTGTCGCTACCGCTCCGCTATACAATGGGCCCTAACAATAGGGCTGGCCTCGAGACGAGAAAATTCTCGGTCTCGACTTCGGTCTCGCATGACGAGACCGAGACGAGACGAGACGAGACGAGACGAGACGAGACGAGACTGCCTTTTAAGCAACCGAGACGAGACTGTATATTTAGACCGAAATTTACAAAGAGTCTAATAAATTAAAAAATCCAATTTCAGTTAAACATTTATTTTCTTCTGCACATATTCAAACGATAATCGAAAATATTTCGTTCCAATATTCAACAGTTTGTACGGAAATCGTATTTTTTGGAGACGAGTCCGAGACGAGACTTAATTATATGAGACCGACACGAGACCGAGACGAGACTTGAAATTTTCGATTTTAACGAGACCGAGACGAGACTTACAAAAGTCTCGCAGAGTCTCGTCTCGTGCCCAGCCCTACCTAACAATAATCAAATTTAGTAACGACTTAAATATTTGAGGAAAATAGACCACAATGGTATGGACTATAAAAAATGAACCATTCATGTTATGTTTCATATTTTAGGGTCCATACCATATAATATTCATTACTTACGGTCCACCTAAATATTTAAGTCAAACCATGGTTGGTTTATTATTTAGAGCCCATACAACTATGGTCCATTTTACCTAAATATTTAAGTCGTTACTAAATTTGATTATTGGTAGGGCCCAATATATTTAGTATTTCATATGTTATTTATTTCCGGTGTAGGATTCATTTTTGTTATTTAATATAGAAATTTAAAAAAAAGTGAAATCTTTTGCATACATAATATATGGCAGCTTACCGGCTTAGACGAGCTAAAACAAAATTAAGAAATTATCCTCTTAGCCCCATCAGTCAAACTATTACCTCGTTTACAAACAGAATTGAGAGCTCGAGTTGGATTAGGGTCGGATTTTCGACCCAGGTGTTTCGTCACGTGAGTTGAGAGCCCCATTTGAAGTTGAGTTGATATGGTGTTGAGATTACATTTAATTGAATGGCAACAATATATTTATTTTACACCAAAACAGTTCAAATTTAATTTTACTCGCACATGTGCAAAAACACTGTGATGAGCACATCCTCAAGACCGACTCTTCGACCCAGGTTTTTATCAACAACTTTGACTCGACTCCGCTCCTGAAGTGGAATCGAGTCGGTTGAAGCTCATTTCAAGTCAACGCAGGTATACAAAGGGGCCAAGCGAGCTTGAAGCTCGCTCGAATACCTCATGTAAACGGGGTATATATTTGAACATCACAAGCATTTGTAACAGTCTGAACTTTGCTAATACTAATTTTTGGCGTGTTCAGCCTCTTGCGCTTGTCCCCCCAACCATTCTGACCCATTTATATTTAAATTGATTTATTGCAATTCTTATTGGGCAGAGGACAAAAGTCTGTGGCCATGCTATTTTGAAAATTTGTTGTTTTAGGTTTAACTCTCTGTGCTGCAATACTGTCTGTCTCTCTGTACACCCTGTACCTGCAGCCTAACCTCCTGAAGCGATTTCCTTAAGACTTTGGACTTTTTATTAGCTCAAAAAAAAACAGTACCTGGACATACAACTATTATGAAAAAAGTATTTTATCTTTGAGTTCTTAAACCGACACTGGGTCGCTGGGCTGTTGACGTAGACCTTATCTTTAACGTGGCCCCAAAGGAAGATGTCGCAAGGTGTTAAATCACAAGATCTTGGTGGCCAATTCTGATCTTCAAGAGATAACACGGTCCAGAAACATTTCCCGTAAAAGATCGATGGTTTCGTTGTTTGTGTGGCACTGGAACGTATAGCGCCGCCGTTTTGTTGAAAGTAAACGATGTCCAGATCAATACCATCCAATTCCGGCCATAAAAAATTATTAATCACCTCTCAATAGCGCAATCCATTCACCGTAGCTGTTGTGACGGGTTCATTTTCGAAGAAGTAAGGTCCAATGACCCCGCCGGACCATAAACCGCACCAAACAGTTACTCATTGAGGATGGAGAGGCTTTTCAACAATAAATCTTGGGTTTTCCGAGCCCCAGATACGACAGTTTTGCTTGTTGACGCAGCCACCGAGGTGGAAATGGGCCTCATCAGTGAAGATGATTTTTCGATAAAATTCCGGATCATTTTCATGCATTTCTTGTAGTGAATTTTAATATTTTCAATGGATAATTGAGGCCTGTATCGTTCCTTAAGCGGTTTCCTTCAAACTTTGGAATTTAGGTTCGCATGTTTATTAACTCAAAAAATAACAGTACCTGACATACAACTATTATGAAAAAAGGAGGCTCTAACGATTTTGAAAAAAAAAAATCAGAGTGTGGTAGAATTTTGATGAACAAAAAATTACCAATGACAATTAGAACCGATTTGTTTGGGTATTCAAGTTTCTCGTTAACGGCTTCACCGATTTCAAACAAAATTTGTATACTATAGGACCTTTACATTTTTAACAATTTTGCATAGGTATGCAACAATTTTCGGAAAATAATTTTTGTTTTTTATAAAGCATTTATTTTTTTTTAATTTAATATCTTAAAAACGGGTCAGTGAATATTTTTTGTAGTTTTGTAGATAGATAGATAGATAGATAAGTTGATTTATTTTGTACATTGATATTTCCTAAATCAGTAAAGCATGACATAATAGCCGACTGCCAGATTAGTTTTGCATAAAATTGTATTTTATTAAATACTAATAGTTGCCGTACTAGATTTTATTTTTGAAATTTTTCAAACGATTTTATATATATAGGTAGGTATAGGTAGGTACTTATAAAAAAATTATTTTTAAGAAGACCGCTCTAACGATTTTTATAAATTCATACTTATCAAACAAATCAGATGGCATACTTTATTTTGAGCTTTAACTTTTTAAGCCATTAAAATAACAAATTTAAAGTAATTTATAGTAATAATTTATATTTGAAATCGTTTTTAAAAGTTTTTGTGTTGAACCAATACATATGCACATCGCCAATTTCTAGCTACGTTAAAGTTGTTAGCTACGAGAGCAAGTTTGTGCAATCCATATCAAAATCTGGATTTTTTTCCCACGAAACTAATAATTTCCCGCTGTAGAGAGATTGCAAATTAAACAATGTTTACAATCCAGCGTTCGGACTTTACTGCGAAAGCAGTAGATCTACTGCGCTTTTTCCTAAATTTTCAAATCTACTGCACCACTGCGCTTTTCTTACAATCTACTGCGATTATTCTATTCTCGTTTCAATAAATAACATGAATAAAAAATTTGTCCAATCGGAGAAAATCGTATCACATCTTCTTTATTATAAGAGTTTATTAGTAAGAAAGTTGATCTTCTAAGCAAAGGCTATCATGTTCCTGTCTTAAGATTTTTTTGTGGTCTTAGTTTTTAAATACATGAGCGCAGTTTATGAGACGGGAACCATTTTAAAGTAGAAACAAATATTTTGAATAATTATATTAGATACGCTTTGCAAACAAATTCAACCTAGATTTTTATTAAAATGTACATAGAAATAATCTTTAATATCTTCATCCGAAAAATATTCAAGAAAGATATCTTCCTTCAGTTTTGAAAATAACTTGAGCATTTCTATTCAATAAAACAGCTGTTGAAATAATTAATGATAAATGGAGAACATTTTTACGATAATGATAAAAGTGCATTGAATCCAGAGGAAATTGTTAAGTTTTTGTATTCTTTGAAAGAGCAGAAAAATGTCGTAGAAGAATTTATTTTTCAAAATCTTTCAGAATACATGCGATCCCTTATCTACGATTTTGCCCCTCGGTTTTTTTTTGGTGTAAAAAAAATGCTGAAATTTAATTAAATTAATCATTGAAAATAAAACTTTAATTCTACTGCGAAAAATTTGGTTTCATTTGATTTTTGTTTCAATTTACTGCGATTTGCGATTACTCAAGTCCGAACCCTGACAATCTACATACATTACATTTGTACAGAAAACAAACGTGTAGGTATAACCTTTTTTTTAATATTTTTTACTTTGGCTTTCATATTCTCCTGTAGTAGCTCTTTTGATTTGATACTCTTGTAACTCCAGCACTCATTTCAAAGCTTTTTTCCTGTCCACCCAAAAAAAAACACCAGAAACTAGGTATGACGCCTGAATAATAATATTTTTAGTTTTCTCTTTTCTCCCTTGAAAGGTTAGTGGGGCAGAAAACTTCGCCCATTCACCATTAGCGAGGATGCAATTCTTTTCCCTTATATTCATTTTTTATTTCATCAAAGTCTGATTCAATGTTTGCTTGTGTATGTCTATACATATAACATAATAACTATGTATCTCAATAATATAGTAACTACTTTGTACAATGTAATGAGAGAAATGTGCGGTCTGAGTTCGCCTTCATTAATATTTTTCCTTTCTGTCCTTGTTAATTATACTGTTAATTAAATTGAATAGCCTTTGGGTTTATGCAGAGTGCCTGTACTATTATGTATGCGTATGTGTATATGATGATATACAACAACAACAAAATTAATTACTGTAGATTTTTTTATTTTTGCTTTTGATTGCGACAGAGTGCTTAACATATTTACACTGTCACCAATGGACAGACATCAGAAACTCAGAATGAAGGCAGTAAGATTTATTTGTTGTTGCTTCATCAATATGTATAAAAGGAAATATACGTAGGTATGAGAATAAATTTCACAGGGTGCTATGGAATTATTTTTGTTTGACCTCTGTTATTTGTCGTAAAAATCTTATCTTCTGGTTTCCTTTAAAATTGGACATTTACATTTAAAATGGTAGACATATTCCGTTTCTCATAAATTATACTGCCAATTTTTCCTCTATAAGGTTCATTTTTTGAATTTATATAAGTTATTTTTTCAACAAGGCTTGTATTTAGTTTGGACATCGAAGTTGCAAATTTTCGAAGCTATATATCTGAAAACAGCTTCCTACAAACCTTTTACAAGCAGAATCTTTAATTTTCTGCAAGCCTGAATATTTACAATTTGGTTATAGTTTTCGTAAGGCTTCCCAGAAATTAGTTTTGAGAGGCATGCGAAATAAAAGAAAATAAAAAGCTTTCATTAGGAAGCACTGCCAAGAGCTCTGGAAGGGCCCGAAACAAGCTATTATTGTGTTCAAAATGGAAGCATACTTGTTAGTGGAATTATGTCTATTTATTTTGTTTGTATAAGCCCCCTGAGGAAAAGCCCGATACAAGCATTATATTGTGTACTGTTTACCGCATGTATGTTTCTACTGCCGAGAGAGGGTTACCACAGACCAAATTATTTATGAAAATAAAAATAGGAAAATTAGAAAATTTAAATTAAACCGATTCATTGAGTATAGGTAAAGCTATGATTAGACGGTCAATGAAAATGGTCAACGCATTGACTCTCTGACTCAGAATGACGTCAAATTCTGTCCCATGGCTTTCAAGTCGTGTGATTGTCATTGCAAAACGTTGTCAACGCACTGACATCAGCGTTGACACTTGCGATGACATGGTTTGAAAAGTCAACGCGTTGACTGTTTTCATTTACCGTGTACCATCAGAATTTTTCGGACACATTGACAGATATTTCCTGACTGCCCATCAACGCGTTGTCCACGTACCAAGCAAATTTTCTGCTGTGTCAAAGTAGCTGGCGGTGACATTCTATTCATTTAAAGAAACAGCAAAAAAAAAAAAACAGCAACTTAAAAGAAAACAAAACATTTCCAAACAAAATTATTTAAAGTTAAATTAGTTTGAGTTAAAAAAATGAGCGTCCTGCTGATGAATCGAAGGAAAAGTTGTCGGAAAGAAAATTACTTTACTCGTGGACCAAACAATACGAGGTCTCCGCTTTGATTGCGGCAGTAGAGAAACGACCAGCGCTTTGGGGTGGAGGATGCAGCGACTATAAACTAGTTAGTACAGGCAACGGGGAGTCAAATAAGGGCAATCTGAAAAAAGTTTTGACGTCTGAAAAGTTTGAACGCAGTTTTGAAGAGGGGTTGGTTCTTAGCATAATTCTTGATTTGCGGGATTTTTGGTCTTGTGGGGCGTCTGCCATCTTGGTAAGAAGAAAGAATTTTGAGTTTGAAAATTATTTTCTCAAAAACTGTTTGCTCAATCAACAAGTTTAAAAAGTTAATTTAAGAATAGGTTTTTGGCTTTCAAAAACGCTATAACATGATATTTTTTTTAGAAAACTGTCCCTTCTGCCTAACCCTAAATGCCATTTCCATTTCGTTTGCTTTTAACATTTTTCCTTGCTTTAAAAAAATTTAAACCGAAATACATAAATTTATTTGACTGTGTCACAGGGCGCCACCACTATGTGTGAGCCTCAACTCGAAAAATTACAGATTTGTACTTTTGTCAACGGTCAAAGCCCGTGTACATGGTCAAGCCGTGTGATCGTCAACGATTACTTGTCACCGCATTAACACCCATTTGGATAAATCTCGTTGACACATATTACCTGTCAACGCATTTTGGGACAACATTGAAGGACTTGTGTCATTTGTGTGATCGTCAATATTTCAGGTGTTGACACGGTGAGCGTTGACGTTGCCAAGTCAGTGCTTTGACCGTTTTTTTGGTGACGTCAGAGAGTCAACGCATTGACCATTTGCATTGACCGTCTAATAGCAGCTTAAAGCTTTTAAATTTTGCAAAACAAAAACGGAACAAACATTTATTTTCTGCACTGAGATAAATATGGAAAAAAAAACAATTTAAATTCACTTGAAAAAAAAGAAAAAAAAATATATTTATTTTTTTACATGGAACTTTAATTATGTAATTTATTTTCAGAATTGCAGTACAAATACAAATTATTTAATCATTTTTTATTAGAAATGATTTGACAAAAACAGATAAACTTTATTCATATTCCTCGTTTATCTTTTTTTTTAATTTTTATTAAAAAAATAATACCCCGGATACCACCAATAAAAATGATTCCCTCAGAATGAAATTTGATCGCAATGGTAACTCTGATTAAGCATGACATCCAATTCTATAACCCATCAAACACAAGCCCGACACAAGGATAATAATTGTGTAAGCTCTGTCAGACGCATGCGCGAGAAGCATTTATTTCGATGAATTTGCTTCAGCGAAGTGATGTCAGCCTAATTTGTTTCTACACGACCTGTGAAGAGGTGGTTATGCAAACATAATTTGAAACAACCTCTCAGGCGCATGCGCGGGAAGTAATAATTCCGATTATTTGGTCCTAGCGAAGTGTTGCACACTTAACATGAAAGCATTAAAAGCTGGTAATTCGCATGGAAAGTAGTATTGATGTGAAATTATTCAAAAACAAGATGACCATAGTATAGTTTCTGTTTCATCGTTAAAAAATATTGTCACGTTAAGAAATTCGAATGTTTTCAAAAATTATCTTAGTATTAAGTTTTCATTACTCAGTAGTTTTTTTTAATTACATTTTAAACGTTTTTTACTATCTATACTACAAAGCTATATTCAGTAGAAAAAACTTAATGATGGTCGTTATTGTTTGTTTTTTATTTTTGCAAATTACCTAGTGTTTTTAAAAAAGATACAAATAAAAATTGTCAGTAAATGGTTTGTGTACAAAATGAAAAGTATGTACATATTTTATGGAGCATAAAAGAGTTTTTTTATATTTTTTCTCAAATCAATGCCTTTCGTTCTTAAAAACAATCGATTTCAATGAAAATGGAACTTACATATATTTTAATTGTTGTCTCACAAAATGTATGTTTGTGTGACCACTTTCATGTTTTCTCTGATGAGTAATCATGTAAACATTAAAAATTAAAAAAAAAAAAAATAACATTAAGTAAAAAAACTCCCTTGCAAGCAATAGACGAATGTTCACCTGTATTTTTTAAATTAGTTCAATTCATCAGGAAGTCCCAAGGAAGTTTTTAGGAAGCTAATCTCGGTTTCAACTGGTTCCAATTTGACACTTATTTTTCATATGCACTTATTTTTCATAGGCTAGCTCAATACCTAAGGTGCTCGACTCTCAACCCAACCATCCTCGCTTCAAATCCCGCAAAATCCATCAAGTATGTAATGTGGTTTTTTTAGATATAAATAATCATTGTGCATTAAATTTCAGAAGAAAATCATTACTTGCATGAGAATAAAGGAGAAAATGTAGAAATAAAAATAAAGAATTTATTTTTATTTTGTTTTGCATTGTGCTTCGAAAAGCCTCGACAAGCCTTTTATAAGGGTTTTTAGATGTGCCTATCGAAACACTTGAACAAAACTACACTACTACATTTGCAATGTTTGAATGCAGTTTTGTTCTATAAGGCTTCAGCTAAATAAATTGAGTACTTCCAATAAATCTGTAAATGATTGCTTAAAAGCCTTTCGAGCTTCTCAATGTGGGCCGAATGTGTTTCTCTAAGGCCTTATAGAGTCAAATTTGCTGATTAGGAAATCACCCTTACAGAAGTTAAATTGTTAGTTGGGTGGGTAATATTGGTAATACTCTTCTTCCAATAAGAGGTGTTGTCTTGATATTCAAAGAAGAATAGCATTTTTGAGACAAATGATCAGATGTTTATTTCAATGTTAAGAGGAAAGTATGCCATTAATAATGGAAAACAATATCAGCCAAATGAACACCACGGCTAGGCTTAGGTACACAACAATATCCTTTTCATGATATTTTCCATCACCAAATCGCAAAGTGGCTGCTGTATGCCCTCAAAAGCTTCACGAATTCCATCTTTAAGGGTTAAATCGACCGACGCTGGGCTGTTGGCGTGGACCTTATCTTTCACGTGGCTCCAAAGGAATAAGTCGTAAGGTGTTAAATCACAAGATCTCGGTGGCCAATTGTGATCACCTCTTCAAGAGAAAACACGGTGCAGAAACTATTCCCGTAAAAGATCAATGGTTTAATTGCTTGTGTGGCACGTAGCGCCACCGTCTTGTTAAAAGTAAGCGTTGTCCAGATCAATACCATCCAATTCCGGCCATACAAAATTATTAATCACCTCTCAATAGCGCAATCCATTCACCGTAGCTGTTGTTTCGGGTTCATTTTCGAAAAAGTAAGGTCCAATGACCCCGACGGACCATAAACCGCACCAAACAGTTACTCGTTGTGGATGAAGAGGCTTTTCAACAATAAATCTTTGGTTTAACGAGCCCCAGATGCGACAGTATTGCTTGTTGGCGTAGCCACCGAAGTGGTAATGGGCCTCATCAGTCAAGATGATTTTTCGATTAAATTCCTGGTCATTTTCATGCATTTCTTATAGTGAATTTAAATAATTTAAATGCATTGTTGGAGCGTGTATCGTTCCATTTTTATTAATGGCGTAGTTTCTACTTGCCAAATGTCAAAAAATTATAGCTTAAAAAGTGACTAGTTGTATATTATAGTTGTATAATATAGGAGTATTCAAAACAACACCTCTTATTGAAAAATCATTTACATTCTTTTTTATACAGAGCATTTTAGAAGATACTCCAATACTGTCAAGCTCAAGAAAGAGAGCTCTTATATCCACAGTACCGAATGCTGAATGAAAGTCCATAAAAAAAGGGGCACTATATTTTCTACTAATATTTGGATAGACAAAAATCTTATCAATCATCGAACAAGTAGCACTAAAACAATCCTCAAACTCAATCAATAGTCCAAAAGTCACAAGAATCCAAAATGTTTAGCCACTCGAAGTGTATACATATGCTCGTGAGTAGCTTCCGAGCCGAATATTAGATATTCAAATTCCGCTGTAATTTCTTGGAAATATGGAATATTAGAATTATGTACCTTGCTGTTATTTTTTTTATGCTCAATGCTGACATCATTACATTCCATGGTCAAACCTGTAATATCTACTTCTTCACGTACTCTATTTTAGTTTATTAGGCTGAAATAAATTGTTTACAAAACGTGTATAAGAGTTGGATTTTATGAAGGTTATGATGAGAGGCATGTAGTGGGATCACATTAGATCTGACAATATTGTAAGGCCTGACAAAATCGTGGATACTCAGGTTTAACCAGTTCAGTATTGTGAGATCTCTGAAATCCTATAGCAATTTCAGAAATCTTAACTTAATTCCTCTTTAAATACCCTGACGTTTATTGTCCAAAATCTGAGGGATCTTTTGTTGTCGAAATGCTGAGGGAACTTTTTTTATTGATTCCCTATAATAGCTATAGCTAGTCCGGAGAGAGGTTATTAAAAAAAAAATATTATTTCTCATAGGACAAGCTTTTTCATGTTGCTTCGATTAGCAAATACAATAGTTGCCATTTGGGCTAAGCGGCTAATTATACTCATCCTATAGGTATTTCTTTGACTGGAGTATCAAACTAAAGCTAACAATGCTCTTCTTATGAACCCAATGGTCGTAAGGGAATTGATTGGTTATTGGAGTTATTTCGAATACTTAGTAATTTTAAATATCATATAAGGTTTAGTTTCAGAGTACCAATATTAATCCAAAACCAAAAATTGTAATTTTTTAAATAACTTAAGCTATATCTTTTTAAAGATGACGCGTAGAAAAAAAGTCTATCATCTATGAATATGGTATGTATGTAAACTTTCTTTGAATTACTTTTCGATAGCATTTAACGTTAAAACGAATAATAAGCGAAAATCCGATGTTTTGGACCTCAAAAACTTTTCTTCTATTATGCCTGATATTGAAGAGGAATTGATTTCTTCAAATTCGTTTTGTTGAGAACTGACTGGGCTAACATAATAAATAATATCGTAATGTCAATCACACCCTGTATTATAATTGTCATATTTTGCGGGAAAGTGCATTAATAAAAGGAAGCAATTTTAATATGTTGAGAACAAATATTTTCCTCTTCAAACTGTCATTTTTTCGAAACAGAAATCCATAAATCATTATATTCATCATCAAGCTTCACAGTTGAAATTGTTTCCTGAGCTGAAGCACAAATTTAATTTGTTCTCAAATAAATTGATCAAGTATATGTACACATGAGTGAGGTACTGTTGTCTTTATTAATTAATTTTTATAAATGTTTATGTGGAAAGGAAGAATCTTTAACTATATGATTTTCTCATTGCTTTTTTTTTTTTTTTTTTTGTAAGGATCCATTATTTGATTATTTGACATGATAGCCACGCATATTCGTCATCTTTTCAATATTTCAAGGATTTTAGATATTTTTATGACACTCATGTTTTATATCTACTTGTAAGTTGTTTTGTATTAAATTTCATGAAATACAATATATTGTGAGTACCTCTATCTTAACAAATAATAATGTCCTTGAATCCGAGTAACACTTGAAGTAATCTCTCGAATCCAATCCACTACTTGCATTCAAGTTGTTATTTTCTCTCGATGTATAAACATTCTATTTTCCACACACGTACGCAGAGTAAACTGAACTGAAAGGGGGGCATGATGGAAACCAATCCGTGCTGAGTAATTTAAACAATACCAACTCGTAGAGCATTATAATTATAACTACTTATACGTGAGACGCTATATGCCATAAATTTAACATGTAAGAGGGTGCTATTTTACTTATATGTGCTGTGTATATGATTTAGAGAGTTATACATAAATAAAATACACATTTATACATATTCCGCTATTTTTATTTTGTGTAAGATAGAAGAACGTATCCTTCATAAAAATTATATCAACATAATCCTTTTGTTTGCTTGAATTGTGCACTGTGGAGTGGAAAATGGAACTTAATGTTGGTGGAAAAAAAATGTGTTGGCTTTTCGATAACAATGCATACCTGCATATAGGTACCTATACCTATACATTTTATAATTTAAACTATATTAACATTTTAATTTTTTGCTAGCAATAGTTTTAATGCTCGAATTGAAGTAGGTCTAGAGGTCTAGGATGCGCTTATGCAAATGTAATATTTCATCCTCTAAATATGTTTTGTACGAAATTAAATGCTAATCCGTCCATCCCTCTTATGGCTCTATATTGGTGAACACTGAAACACTGGAAGCACAGAAAAACAGAATAAATAATTTGATTAAAAAAAACCGATTGAATAATTTTTCGTTCGCAACACTCTTACACCAAAAAAGTTATACAGGGGTCCAGTAAATAATGGATAACCTTCCAACCGGTTATAGCTAGCCTTATGTTAAAAACACAAAATAAAGTCAATGAATGCAGTTTGTTAAATAAATTCAGTGATCGATTTCTAAGGATTGCATTCGTTTACAAGTCTGTGCGCATCAGGCACATCAAATTAAGGTCGGCCTAGAGCAAACGACATAATATACAACTTATAACTGTATTTACCTTAATTAATTTTCAATTGAGAATATAGGTAAATAGCTCTTTAACTAGATAATTGCCTTATTTTGTGGGTCCATTTTAAAGATACGAGCAGCATGTGTTGTACCATTTTAAAAGGAACATTAAACAGACAACTTTTTAAATTAACTGACAACTTATATGTTTTCATAATTTTTTTTTGTTTTAGAGATGGTCAAATTTTTGTGAAAATAATGGCTTAAGGCATGATCAAGTCATGAAATCATAGCTTAAGTCAACATAAGTTACTTTAAACCTACGCAAATTGAATCATTTAAAGTTTATGTCGACAAGTCATTTAAAAAAAGTAATTTCGAACGAAACTCAGTTTTATGTCACATAAAAAACATGTTTTTATTAGCGGTGTGGTTGTTTTTGAATGAAAAAGAAATATGCAATTGAAGCGTATTATAAGGATGCGCCTTGAAAAAAAAATAGTTACTCTAGCACCAACATTTTTTTGTAATCACCAAAAAATTCTTAAAAAACTATATATAACCGGTTGAAAGGTTATCCATTATTTACTTAACATCCCGTATAAGGTACTTGTGCTCCATCTCCAACTATCACGAGTCAATGGGGACAAGGGAATATTATTCAAAATAAAAATTGGTAAAGCAATTTTTAAACATGTAAATAATTTTAAATTAACCACTCTTTAGGTTAAATAAACGTTGATTAAGACGTCTCATATGAAATAGAAATGAAATTTTGTTTAAGTACAAATAACATAATAAAAGGGTGCACGGCATATTTTTTGAAAGCATTAGTGGCTTCCGGAATTGTGTCTGGCTTTATGCTTCCATGCCCTTACGTCTTCATAATATCTCTGTATATCTGCTTCTGTTTCAATCGAAAAAGTTACGTATACGCCGTAGTGCACCATCCATTTACCTGATCTATGGGCCTATTATTGGTTTCGTGTCGAAAAAAAAATGTCGAAGTTTTAATCAAAACAAAATTTACGATAATCGAGAAGTCCAAAAGACGTCCATCGGTGTGTTTGTCTGTGCGTCTTGATGTACATCGAGCTATAGCCTAAATGGTTGGACGAATTTGATTTAAATTTGATGTGAAGCTTTTCTATGTTTAAGCTCAATTTTTTCGTTTTACCTCATCTAGAACGAATAGCTATCATACAAAGATTTTAGTCTTATGAAGAAGTCTCGAAAACGGCTCTTAAGATTTTGATTAAATTTCGTACATATAATCTTTGGACCCGTCTCCATATTTTTGATTTATTTATTATGTTGCAATTAGGCTCATCTAAATAAGAAAAAAAAAATATTGCTTTTAAAATTTGTACGAATAAATTTTTTTTACGAAAAACTAAAATCAAAGAAAAAATCAATTTTGTTTAACAAATTTGTTTGTATTAAATCAAAAAATTTCAAAAGTGTTATTTTAACATTTTTAATTACTTTTTCATTGACGGTATAGAAAATATTATCGAACCATTTTTAAAGCTAACCCACTAATGTCTCGTTACATTTGTTAACTGCGACAGTAAGTTCGTTCGATCTAGTCGTGTATACTTTTTGATAAGGTGACACCGCTATAGGTAAGGAATGTAAGCAGTCAACAAAATTTATTAATCAAACGAAGCATAGTGTATTTATATTATTTTATTATTTAAACTTTTTAAAAAGTTTATGAATTCCACAGAATGGATACAAAGAAAAATGTTCATCCACCATGATAAAAAAAAAATTATGTTGTCTTTTATGTCCTTATTCTAAAGCAAATGATTAGGTTTTATTCTGCTCATGTTTTATTGCTCACTTCCGATTTTATAATACGAATATTATATATTTCTTTTCTTACGAAAGAATTTTTGTAAGTTCTGTCATAATGTTGTATTTCTCTTCCAACGGAACTCAACATCAAAAAGGGAAGTGAAACATTATTAATATTTTTTTTTTTTTTTCTTTTGTGAAAACGATTTCTACTATAATGGAATCGACGTTGACTTCACAAACAGAAGGTTTATATTAAGTTAAGGAGTTGGTGTCAGAGTGTCAGTTAATAAGTAAATACAAACAAACAAAATCGAATCAAAAATAAGAATATAACATTTCTAAGTTGTTTTAGTTTGTTGATAAAATATAGTCTGCGTATTATTTTGTCCCTCTTGTGTCGCATGAATTCCTTCTCTAATTGTAGGAACCTGGCATTTTTTAGGACCTTCACTTCCGTTTTCGTGAAGTGTCTTCACTTTTCCAGAAACAAATCATTGTTGGTTTTCGACATTTAACGTTTTTTGAAATGTCGATATTTTCTTAACGTTGAATCTAAAGAAAAAAATTGCCATATTTTTACTTGCAATATAGTCTAGGCAAATTCGGATAAAATTGAAGCATATGTGGATGTAACATATAGCATCTTAGATTTTTGTGGGATTCGAACAGAAATATTATAAACAACGAGAATATGAGGTTGCTCCCGCTCAAAAAGGTGTGCAGGAAAAATCAAAACGTGAAAGAAAGTACATTGTTCACTCCCTGTTCTTTGTTATTTTCCTATATAACTTTGGAAATATGCATCTTAGGAAAAATAAACATCAAAAGAAATTGAGTTTGTTATAAAATTCTCCACAAGATGAAATTTATATAAAATTTTCTGGTGTTATACAGCGTTGAAGTCAGAAAAAAGCTTTAAAAAACAGAGAAGTTTTAAAACGCTAAACTAATAGCCTTTTCACACCAAACCCAAAACCCGGTTTTCGCGAAAATATCGGTTTCGGCTGAAAACCTAGATCGAAAACACAAGTTTTCCCATACATTTATGCTAAACCGCAAGTTTTGATAAAAAACAAGATTTAAATAAAACCTGTCCAAAACATGTTGGATTTGCAGGATGAACTAAACAAACAATCCTTGTGAAACATTCAGCGCTCAATTAAATGCCATATACATAGCTGATGGGTTGCTGCCGGGAAAAATTATTTTTTATGCTGGAAAACAAGAGAGCGCGACGCAGTGTCGCGCATCCTAACTACTACGTGAAATTGATCGGTTAAGAAATAAATTAATTATAACGATTCAGGATTTATTGTATTTCCATTATTTAACTCCAATTTTAATAAATTCTCTTTTAATTGCACATATAACATTTGATTTTTCCCTCTTCTGTGGCACTGACAATTTTCAAAGCGGCGCGGCCATTCCTCGAAACCATTGTGTTTAAGCAAAACAAATGAAATGTCAAATGAAAACTTGTAAATTTTCGGTGTGAACGCATTTCAAGTTTTCGTAAACCAATTGCCGAAAACCTGGTTTTGGGTTTGGTGTAAAAAGGCTATAACAGATGAAAAATGGTACACTAAAGTACTCTAGGGAATTACAAAACGAAATATCGAAACCCGGTTCAAATCGCTCTGATAGGTTCGGCATGAGAGATAATGTTAATTAAGTGCACCACGAAATATTTGCGTCAATCCAGTGGTCAAAGTTAGACATTAAAGCTGGCGCTTATTTTTGTGCACATACTCGGAACCCTTAACTATCGTAAAGTATCGTTATAATATTTATTTTATTTTTTAAGTGACTGGGGTAGCGATTTTAAAGATCAAAATTCATATGAAAAATGCTTTTTTTAATAAATTAATTAATTTAATTTATTTAAAGCTTAGGATTCGTGCCAAAAAAAAAATTCGAGATAATAATTATTTTCCCTAACATTACGATTATAGAGACCGCGAATAAAGTGGGTCTCGAGATTCTGTCTGTCTGTCCATCTGTCTGTACCTCGACCTGCAGCCTAAACCGCTGTAGCGATTCGGTTCAAAGTTTGGACTTAAGAGGTTCTTAAGTAATTCCCTAGAGGGGAAATTGAATTTTTTTTAGCTCAAAAATTAACGGTACCTGCCATACAACCAATATACAAAATTTGATTTACGGCTCTAAAGATTTTGAAAACAAAATGCAAGCTACTATAATTAAAACAGTTAATATTTTGATAGAAAACAAAAATGTATAATGGTTATTAACGGTATACCTGTCATAGAACCGATTTTCAAATTTCTCGTTTACGGCTACACCGACTTCAACAAAAATTTTTATTTAAGAGGACCTTTACAATTTTAACAATTTTGCATATAAAGTTTCTCAAAAAAATAATTTTTCGATTTTTAAAAAAATATTGATTTTGTTTCTTTTGAAAATCCAATATCTTGATAACGGGTTAATGTTTTTTTTTTTTAATTTTGAGAAAATTGTATTTTATTAAATACTAAAAGTTGGCATACGATATTTAATTTTTTTAAATTTTCAAGAATTTTATATACATACATATAAAAAATTATTAGATAAAAAAACCGCTCTATCGATTTCTGAACGTTTTTTTTCATAAATTCATATTAATCAAACAAATCAGATAGCTTACTTTTTTTTGAGCTATATCTGTTTTAGCTATTAAATAAAAAAATTATATTAATTTATTGTAGGTAATAATTTATATTTTAAATTGTTTTTAAAACTTTTTTTTAATGATATCATAATGTAATAGAACCACTATATATGCACATTGTCAATTTTGAGCTACGTTCGAGTTGTTAGCTACGAGAGCAAGTTTGTGCTATCCAGTCGTGTCCATTTTTCTTTCTTGCGGATGACAAGATCTACAAATATTTTATGAATTACTTTTCAATAGAATTTACCTTTTTGGAGTGATATGCGAAAAACTGATATTTTTGACCTCAACCTTGAATAACTATTGATGCTTACGAGATCTGGTAATGAACTTTCGCAACATTACTGCTAACACCAAAATAAAGGTGATTGCGCTCTTCTTTTTTGTATTTTTGCAGTTTTGCCATTTTATGTGTACATATACCTAAATTTTTCCTGGGCCATAACTTATACAAATAGTAGAATTGCCACCAGTCTCCTATAAAACTATCAAATTGAATGCGTCAATAATTTCATTTTCTAACGGAATCGAATTCTGTATTCTGTATTTTTTTATTTTGTTGTCATTTTTATTTACACACACACATTAACATTTAACAAATATTAATATGTGTACATAGCTGCAAAATATTTTGCTCTAGAAGACAGTCACCCAAACGGAAGAAGTTTCTTCCGGTAGTCTGAAACTGAAGTGGAAATAATGTTTTCTTTTTCTTCTTTTATACGATGATGATGTTTTGTTAATTTTCACCTGACGCTGACGACGACAGTAAAGTTCTGGTTGGCACGGACAGAGAAAAAATAATAAATAATAAAGTGTCCTGCAACAATAAAAGCTATATTGAATGAGAATAAATATGCGAGACTGTACTTATATAGATTTGTACAAAAAGAATTTGTGATTGGAATTGGTGCAAGTGAAATGTTAGCTGTCATTTTGAATTGGGTATAAAGAGGATCCTCATGAGATACTTATATGTGTTTGAAAATCATTAACAGGAAAAATCGTATTCATAAATACGTTCAAAACTTTATTTTCACTTTTTAAAAATAAATATTGTTAAAGGATAAATAAAACGTCTTTAATGTTGCTTTAAATAATAAATGCCCAATTGAAATATTGAGTTAATCAAAACTTAGAAATCTCATTATCTCTATTGAATAAGAAAAATAATTCGGATCATTTTAGACCGTACAAAATCGCAACCATTTAAAATACAAAAATCTTTAAATACAAAATTATCTAGGTACTCGGTTTTCTCCTTTTTCTATAATGAGACGTAAAGTCTTAAATAACTTCACTTTTCCCATATAATTTTCTTATTATAAATATTTTGATCCGGAATACATTTTAAAATAGCTCATACCACCTAGAAGTTGTTTTTTTTTTCTATTTTAAAATGTTTCTTAAGTACTCGATCGTACAACGACCCCATTGCGTTAGACATCCTGTCAAAAAAATGTCATTTGCAGCAGTGTGTCGCATCAATTTGTTAGTGTGTCTGAGCCGAATTTGCATGCTTGGTGGATTGTCGGTGGCATCACACTTAGACTTGCTATTATAGCCTGTGTGTGATGCTTCAGCGGGATTGACGATCTTCTATGCTTTCAACAGATGATGCGAAACAAATATGCTATTTTAAAAATGCAAATATAAAATGTCTTTTGAAAACTATGTTTACCTACTTGTAAAATGGTGTGAACGACGCTAAATCATATAGAATGTTCTTACCTATAGTACTGTTGTGCATGGTTGCCAACTTGGCAACAATTTTAATATGTTTCAGTTGTAGTCTCTTTACAGGATTGATAAGAGATAAGGTATCTTTTTAATTTCTTAGTTTTACTTGTAATCTATGGACATCTCACTTTAACCATGTGATAATTTCGTTTAGAAAATTTTGCCTTTAGGTGTAGTTACTTTGATTTTTAAAGCCTAGGTTGAATAATATCAATGAACATTATTATTAAAACCTTCTTTTTAAAAACATAAAAAAGATGACCCTCACGTTGGGCGCCAATGACGCATTCTGTTTTCCACATTCTTAAATAACTTCTAACATATTTATCAAATTAAATCTTCAAATCATACTACCTTCCAGCAATATTTAAATGATTATTTCTTATTCTTTTAACCAATTGTAAGCCTTTGATGAAAACATAAATCGTTCAATGTTGGCCAACGATGACAAAATGATGGAAGTTTTTTTCCATGTTCTATTTATTATCGCTTTTTACTTACCAATGAAAAAAGTTTAACTAATGGGAACTTCTTTTTCTCTGAAAACCAAATACACTTTCCCCACGTTGGGCGCCAACTATGCGTAGAAGTTATTTTTACTTGCTCTATAGGGCAAGAATTGGTTTCTTGTCACAAAAAAAATTTCGCGGTTTTAATCAAAGCAAACATTACGATGATGAAGAAGTCCAAAAAAGTGATTTTCGTCAAGACATCCGTCGGTCTGTTTGTCTGTGCGTCCTGATGTACATCGGGCTAGAGCCTACACGGTTGTACTTCAAATTTGGGGTGAAGTGTTTTAATGTGATACCCTGGACGAGAAATTCGAAATTTTGTTTTAGCTCATCTAGAACGGGTAGCTGCCATACAACGATAAAAATAAAATCAAAGAAGAAATTATTTTTTCTTTTATTTTCAAAATTTATTTGTTTAAATCCATAATTTAAAAAACATGCTATTTAAACATGTTTTTATTATTTTTTCGTTACTATATACCTGCACCGGCAAGTTCTTGCTATTCAGTCGCGCATATTTTTTTTTTTAACTCAGTCATGTTGCTTAGCTGCGTTGCGTTAAACTCATCAACATCATCATCTTATAACTTTTAAGAAACTCCAGCTTAAAAATGTCTCAAAAGTTTCAAGCCAACGTTGGGCGCCATATGAATAAAGACAATTTAAAAATTGATTATTGATCAATGTAGTTTTCCCTTCTGCCTCAAGTTAGTGTAATGTCGTATATAAGAGGTTTTTATTATTAATGTCACAATTTTAATTTTTCTAATTAGTATAATATTTTTGTTGTTTCTATGAAACTCAAGCTATTTGGCAGCCATACTTCTACACCAAAGCAGACTTTCTGGCTAGGATTTTTTTGTCCGTAATTAACATTTTTGGGACAGCTTGTGTGGCGATTCATGCGTGTGTGTCATGTTTGCCGGCACCATCATCGTTGTTGTTTCTGCTGCCGCCAACCGCCACCGATTTATGAGTTTTATTTTATGTGAAAATGATCTGTTGCTTATGTGTCGGTGTCATTTCTCGTTTAAATTTTCGTTCTTGTCGTCGTCAGACGTCACCATCATATTCGTATCCTTCGGATATAGATGGCACTCATAAAAGTACATATTTTTGTTCGCGAAGCGTTCTGCTTCTATGTATAAACGAGACACACTCATTTGCCTGTTTATTTTGCTAGTCAAATGAAAACAAATAAATGCAAAAAATAAATTTTCCTAGCTAAAAATTCACATCCATCTGAAAATCATGGCAAAAATAATGATAATACATATATATATATATCGTTGCTTTGGAAAGTGAATATGAAAATAGATATACTCACTATACTCGTAGACTCATTCCACAAATAATGTTTATTTTCTTTGTTGTTTCAGTTTTCTATTAAAAACAAAAATAAAAAGTAAAAGTATGCAATTGGTTTCTTTGCTGATATAATAGATATTGATGTATGTTATGTGAAATGTAAGTAGGTCATATGTAGGGTAGGTATCAACTCGTTTTTAAACAATTTTTGTGTGTTTATGTTGTTGAAACGACATTACAATATTATTTGTACGCCATGTTATTTTTATAGTTAAAAAATGCACGACCTGATCGCACTAACTTGCTCTTGTAGCTTACAACTAAAAAGTAGCTATAGACATTTATGGTGTGTAGCAAGCAATACAAACAAGTTAAAATAGCAATTTTGATTTTTTTGGTTTAATACAAATAAATGTGGAAACAAGTTAGAAATAAAAGTTATTGATTTCTTCTTTAATTTCATTTATTCGTAAAAAAAAATTATTCAAGATAATTTTAAGAACAATGCCGCAAAATTTTACAATTCCTATTATTAAGGGTTTAGTATGATACCTACTACTTAACATTTTTCTAATTCTTTAACAGTTTACTAAAATTTTCTAAATTTTAAATAATTTTTAACTAGTATCATACTAAACCAATTTCCTTCATAAACTTCAGCTGAACACGTCAAAAAAGTGACAGATCGTGCAAAAAATTCACAAACATCCCTGATTTTGTCATTTATAAACGTTAAGTGTCATATGGATTTAGTACGATACTAAAAAGAAAAAAATAGCCATATGGTGATTTTAACTTTAATAAAATGTTAGGAGATAATACGATGCTAAACTCGTTTAAGATTAGCAAAACACAATTTTAAACCTAGTATGATACTTAAAATTATTTAACATCGTACTAAATTGACTAAAATTTTGCACCATAATTTCTTGGCTAACTTAAAAGTACCGAATTGAAAAAAATTATAACTAAATCCGTCAGACCATGACGAGATATTGGTAAATATCCCAAAAACGCCAATTTGATCAAATCTACAAAAATATAAATTTCGTTATTCGAATTTGTTGGCCAACTCAACTCATTTTTTGGGAACTCTCAATGGGGATGTAAAATTGATCCAATTGTCTGAGTAAATTGTTTGCGGAATGCTGAACCTTGAAAATAGCTGTCTTTGTCTTAATGCTCGGATAGTATTGTAACTATAGTTGTTCGATTCATGGAAATAACCTGAAGCCAAATAGTCATCGCATCCGCAACTACAAATTCATTCCGGGCCAAAAGCAATAGGGTCTTGGTTTTATATTTGAGCATACATATAAGCTTTCATATGGAATTGAATCAAATGTGAGTGCAGTTTTAGGCTCCGGCATCTTAAAGTGTCATTTTTTGTAGTATATGTATTCGAAAACTAGTATACCATTCCAAATCGTTATAATAGGCCAACCTGTTCCAACCACAGATTTTTTTTTTGAAATTTAAACATTTTTTTTTATTGAGATTTCCGAAATAAAATTCTATAGGTAGCATCTGAACGGTTAGTTAACCCTCAATAAGTTTCAGTTATTGGTCAGCCATAGATTCTTTTATGTTCAATTTTTTTTCTTTTATCAAGGTCGTATAAGTCTTTAAGCACCTTATTTACGTAATTTTCTAAAAAAAATTACATCATCGTTAAAACTCGTTCATACGAATCTAAGACTGACCAATAACTGTGCAGTTTACCTCTTATGAGAATTTAGAAACCTTTAAGATGTTCTTTTTTTTTTTTGTTTGGAAATTTTATAAATGAGGTACAAAAATTTTATAGGGCCTTGAAAAAAAAAACTGTAAAAATTCTTAAAAAATAACTATGACTTGCCAATTACTTAAAATAGTTGACCTTTTATAGGGATAAGGAGCCATTCTAATTTTATTTATTTATTTCTTATTTCAAATCTATAATCAATCCACAGATTTTGCTTATAACTAATAATTTATAATTTAAATAATTTTATAATAATATTTATATAATAATAAAAGTAAATAATATGCAAAAATATAATTTTGAACTGATATCTTGACAGGAACAGATCTAAATCATATAATCAATAAATATTAAATAATCTACAACAATGAGAAATTGGCTCTCGCTGTCCATAGTTTGTAGAGTGAGGTATCTCGAAAATAAGCTGCCTTATCCTCAAAGTTCTGCTTGGAGCATAAATATTAATTAAAGAAATTAAATCAGCACAATCAATATCACTACAAAGAATATCACGAACGAACATAACACTAAACATTCTACGCCTTCCAAGCAACAAACATCTACTTTTATAATGCATGTATCTATTACCGATTAATGGAAAATCCTTCAATGCATACCTCAAACAATTTTGTTGGACCTTTAACTTTTTTGAGTCACGGTTCCAAATAATGCAATGATATTCCAGTATGGGACAAACTATAGAACAAAATAAAGTTTTCATGGTGTGCGGATCCTTGAAATCAGAGGAATTTTGTTTAATAAAACCAAGCATAGAATTTGCTTTGAAAACAATAAAATTAATGTGAGACTCAAAAAACAGTTTATCATCAAAAATAGCACCTAGGTCCTTTGATTCATTAACCCTACATAATTTTATTCCATCAATACTATAGTCAAATAATATTGGATTCATCTTTCTACAAAACGTTAAGACGGAACACTTAGATAGGTTAAGAAGCAAAACATTTTGTTTACATCAATAGTCGAAGATATTTATGTAAAGCTGGCCATACACAACCGAGCCGAACGGCTCGGAGCCAATTGGCTCCGAACACTTTATACTGGATAAATGTCAAAAAGGTTCGGCGCTGAACCATTTGGATATTCGGCCAGTCGGAAAACCACGAACCAAATTGGTTCCGAGCCATTCAGCTCGGTCGTGTATGGCCGGCTTAAGTCTTTTCGAAAAGCAATACAATCATTTATTTTATTAATAACTATGAACATTTTAATATCATCAGCAAATATTAATCCTTCAGATACTGATAATACAGATGGACAATCATTTATAAATATGTCAAATAGAGGTGGGCCCAAATGACTGCCCTCAGGAACGCCTGAATGTAATGTTATAGTATAAGACTCAAAGTCACCTATTTTTACTATCTATTTACATACTATTTACTATTTTACTTACTTTTTACATCGGCATCTCCTCTTTAATCCTTCCCTGTTTTCCTAACGCTCGCACTGTGTTTAATTTAACAATTTAAGGGTACCAAAAACCTCTTGAGTACGCGTACTAAAAAAAAAAAAAAAACAAAAAAAAAAAAAAAAAAATCTGGCTCCTACCATTAAGGTAAGACCAAAACCATTTTAGTAAAGTGCCATCAAAACCGTAAGCTTTTAATTTTTTAATTAAAATTTGGTGATTTACTCTACTGAAAGCCTTAACCAAATCTGTATACACCACATCCATTTGGCCTCGCTTTTCTAATGCCTTAAAACATTTGTTAGAAAAACAAGCCAAATCAGAGGAAGCTGATCGGCCACTTAAGAACCCACGTTGGGAATTTGAAATATGATTTTTAATTATACAGTACAACTTTGTCTTTACAATCTTGTCCAACATTTTGGGAATAGTTGCCAGTTTACTTATAGGACGATAGTTAATTATATTGCTTTTATCTCCAGACTTAAAAATCGGATTAATATATGTATGCATGCGTAGACCTTGAAAACTTTAACCGCTGATTAAAAATTTCTTATGGCTGACCAATTTTTGAAACTAATTGGTTATTTTTGACTCGCGTTGCGAATATCCCATAGGTATTTAAGGGGAGAATAACCCATAGCTGTTCAGTTGTACCAAATTCACGTAATCAAGTTTCAAAATTTTGCGCAATGCTTCCAATTAGCTTAGAATAACTCATTCACTTATTTAAAAAAAAAAAAAATTCAAATTATTTTTAGACCGAAAATTAGACCGAATTTGTTCCAAACTTGATAATTTTATCAGTATAATAATTTAAATAAATTTTGTCAAAATAACAAGATTTTTAAAAGAATACTTGTTTAATACTATTTCGACTTTTTAATTCTCAAAATTGGCAAATTTGGATAATATTCGGTCAGAAGTAAAAAACAAATAAATACATTTGGAACATTTAAAATCAACCATTTTTAACACATTTTTAAACTTCAAACATAAATTTGACTAAATTCCCGACTTTTGCAAGGCTTTTTTTTTTAATTATAATTTTGAATTTTTGTACCATATTCTGATAGAAATTGTGAAGTCCCAATTTAGAATCTTTAAATTAATACGTTGTGGCCAAACTTTTGTACCATAACCGTTAATGGTAAAAATTGTTAAATGTTAAATTATTAAATTTTTGCCGATATGTGATACTAGTACAAATAAACAATCACCGCCACTGATGCACACTCAGCGTTAGCATTCCTAAATCATTAAATGAAACAAATTTCTTCAATTCTCCTATAATTTGATGGGGACCGGAATACTTACAACATAGGGAACGCTTAAAACACTCATTAAGCTTTTTCTAGATAAATTAAGAATCAAAAGTTGTTGTTTGTTTTTATTTATTTGAATGTTCTAAAATTAAATTAATATTCAAAATGCTTCTACTAAAATGCTTTCTCTAACAAAGTCTCTTTTTTTGCATCTTATCTTACAGATTACGCTACATGTACTCAAAACTGCTGCTGCTACAATGTTAAATTTACTAAAAACAAAACCAAAATAAAAGCATTTAATTTTATACCTACTAAAAAGTCTACAGAAAAAATGCATCCGCTTTAGGTATAAAAAAACGTCAAGTAAATGAGTAAATTTTATTTTTTAATTTAAAATTTTTCTACCATTTCTAACGGTAGACAAAATTCTTTTTGCAGTCATAGTCTTCATTTTGACAATGAAACAAAATGGCGAATCATAAGACTTCGTTCTTTTTGCAAGAAATCAATGCAATATTTCAACCCGCCACAAGAAGACTGGTTGAATAGTTTTTTTTTTTTGTTATTTAAATTGAAAACCAATGATGTTTTTTAAGAAAATAGTGTCAAATTGTTAAAAAAAATATATATATAAAAATAAGTGACAGTCTTCACTGTGCTGTCTCGTTATTTGTAAAATAATAAAAAAAAAATGGCGGGTCCGCAACTCCAACAACGGCACCCCATCTCATACGGCGGCGGCGGAATGGGTGGCGGTGTTAGTAGTGATAATATCGATGGCATTTGCATAGCTAGCACCAGCACATCGAGTGCGGGATTGCATGCCTTGCGTCAGATATCCGATCAAAACGACTTGATCTATCGCGGATCGACGTTGCCACATTGCAGTAATGGCGGCAGCGGCAATCGTGCCGGAGCGGCAATTATTAGCCGTGGAGTTAGTGGCAGTGTTTCGACTCAAAATAACCAACAAAGCACTAGTAATACAGCGCTTTGCCGACCTGGCACTAGCAGTAGTGATGCACTTATCGTTCCTGGATCGCATAGTAATATTGAAATAACTGTCGATGCGACAAAATCAATTAAATCCGATGATGTTGAGCAAGGTCAGCGAAAGGTGCGGCATAAACATCGACCGATATTAAGGAGATTAGTTAACTATGTAAGGAGTCTTTTTCAACGTTCCTCGACGACAAATGGTAAGAATATTGTATATTTTTTTAATTTTAAAACTGATTTTTTTTTTTATTTTTTATTGCTTTCAAAGCTTCGAATATAATTATATTAATTATTTATAAAACGTGCTGAGATTGAAAGTTCACTCGGGCGAATGAGGAAGAACAAACATTTTGACTTTCCATCTTTCTCAAAGGGTTTAGCTTAAAACAAATAAAATCATACAAAATAAACCACACCATTAGCACGAGAGTTTTTCTTATAGTTAAAAAAAGATAAGCACGACTGGATCGCACGGACTTGCGCTCGTAGCTAGCAACTAGAATGTAGCTAGACATTAACGGTGCGGACATAGTAATGGTTTGCTTATATTTTTATATCATTAACGAAAAAATAACAAAAATATTTTAACATAGCAATTTTGAAATTTTTTGATTTAAGAAAACAAATTTTAAAAAAAGTTAAAAATAACAAAAACAAAATATATTTCTTTGATAATACATTTTCTAAAAAAAAAATTTTTCATATTAATTTTCCAGTGGAAGAATTTTTTGGTAAGAACGTGGTATGCAGTATTTTTGGAAATAGGCTACAGGTGACATGTACAAAATTTAATCGAAATCGTTAAAGATGTTTTCGAGAAAACTTGAAAACATTCTATTACTGGAAAATTAATATGAATAATTTTTGTTTTTAGAAAAAGTATTATCAAAGAAAAATATTTTGATTTTGTAAAAAAAATCTTACCAACGTAAAAAAAACCGCATACAAATTTAATGAAATAGGTTTGAAAATAAATTTCGGGAAATCCGTTATCCACATGGAAAATATTTGTAGAACGAATAAAAACTGCTAGATCAAATTTATTAATATATTTAATTTGCTAGATCAAAATTCAAGAGTCGGTTGTACTGTGCAAAGTTCAGGCCAGTTAAATAAACGAGAACAAAAATCATAAGTCGGAAAGGAAGCGAAAACGAGAAGATTCACTGTTCAGTTTTTCGATTAAAAATCACCTCAGGAACCCATGGTTATCGTCTGGGCCGGTGACGTTGCGACACCCCGTATTTAGATAAATTGTCTCCTATATTTTTGCAATGCTATCTGCTAGACTAACTGACTAATACAATTTTTGTTTCAATTTTTGCAGTAAAATTAATATCTGATGGGTTTGTTGAAGTGATAGATAGGTTCATGCATATGTTTGCAAACCGGTGTGGATTCGAATCAATTGGAATCCGTCGACGTTTTATGCTCTGTTGCTGACACACAATTGACGTACCTATATTAGATTTTTTTTTCTCAAAGTCAATTGAATATTTTTTAGATCAATGTCCAATCTCGCAGATTTAAAAATAAAAATAAAAACTATAAAAATGCATTTTTATAGCACAAATGTTCGTTGCAGTGGAAGAAAATAAATATTAAAGTGGAGGCGTTTTTATGTATTAAGTGGTTAGATTTGTGTGTTGTTGTTGTGCATTCCAAATACCATTCTCACATACATTCATAAAACGTTGATGATATTGGCAGGTAAAATTCGACAAGCAGAAAGATTTTGTGGTTAGTTTTACGGGTTTTAATTGTTATTAAAATCTCGTTAGTCTCTATAAACAAAAAATCATTGCAATTTACTTTGAAACAACAATAATGGTTAAACAAAATGTCTGTTTTATTATTTTGATTACTTAAGATACCTAACATATACTACACATACATTGATTAAGTTGTTTTATTTTTTAGGGAGAATAACTACAATTTGAAATTATATTGCTAAAAATCCTGACCCTCTCTGTTCACTAGAATAAAGTTCTCCAACAACTATTCTGTTCCACTTAAATTGTATGGTATATATGTACCACACACACACACACACACACACACACACACACACACAAAAGAATATTGTAATTCCAAATAGAATTTTGCATATTCCAAGTGGTTCAACCATATTGAGTCCACTTTTCGACTTTGCATATTATACAAAAATGAGCACCAGCAGCATTGGGTTTTTTGGGATTTTGTGTCAGAACACTTTTTCTATAGACTCTCCACAGTAACTTTATTCTGTGTGAGCATACTACTCTGTGTGTCCTGTTATAGTCGCCTCTGTCATTCCTTTTCGTATTCAAACTGTCACTACGATCAAGTTAAAATTAAATTGAAAAACTTTTCTACTCATGTGCGGCATTCAAGGAAGTCAATAGAGGGTTAGACTCTTCTACTATTTTTTTTTGTCTACCCTTCTTCTACTTTTTTGTTTTTTCTTACTCTTTATATCCTTTTCCAGGATTACCTTCATAAAAAAGAAATTCAACTAAATTTAACTTGGCATACATCGAGAGTGGCGCAATAAAAACAAAAAATGTAAAAATAAATGCAATATCACTAAAAATCCTTTTATTAGCTTATTATACTTAAAATAAAATCTTTAGAGAGAAACAGGACATTTGCACAAATGGTAAAATAAAAAAAAATATATATACCTAACAAACAAAAAAACACGGCTATATTCATTTCGAAAGGACACTCGGTTTCCATGGTAGGTTGTAGGTAGTATAGCTACTAGAGGTGCGCTTAAGTTCAAAGGCAATGCTGACACAAGTTTATGGGCTCGTTGTAGGAGGTCCTTTACATAATTTGCCTGTTGGTTGAGGAATGTAAACAGAGGCGGATTGTTAAGTAGGACATCGGTACATATTTTAAAGCGGAGGACTTAACTGTTTGTAGGTTATATTATGTATAGATATGTGTATGAATTTTGTTTTGTTTGAAGAGGTATTATTATCAATTTGAAGGAGTAAATCCTTTGACTGTTATATACATATGTATGTGAAAGCAAAAATAAAACATGAACATTGTTAGGGATTTAAACATGAGTTTTGTAAAAATTGAAATTCAGCTTATTTTGTTGATTTTTATAAACTTCCTAAAAGATTTTAATTTATTATAACTTACACACACAAATAAAAGGAAGTTCTAAACTTTTTTTTTTTTGGTAACGACACCATTAAACGTGCGATTCGTTTTATATAGATGAAAATTAGCAGGAACTTGTATATACTACTAAAAAGTGTCATCTAAAAGGTCAGTAATTGCTCAAAATCGTCAAGTATTTTCAGAAATTGTTCAGCCAAATGTATAAGAAAATTTATGACAGACCAATAACTGAAACCAGTTGACTTTTTATAAGAATTCGGTCGCCTTTCAAAGGGTACACTTTTTTGTCGAACCCCAAAAATGAGGTGCTAAGAATCACGCGTGACCTTGATAATCTTAACTGTTAATTCAAATTTTCCTACGGCTGACCAATTTCAGAAACTACTTGAATTTGTTTGACTAATAACTGACCTCTTAGATGGCAAAGTGTTCTTGCGAATATCTAATTTATGAGCAACTAAGATCCCGAATCCATGGAGGAGAGGTTCTGTTTTACCCTTAGTTAGGTAAATGGATTTCAAAATTATTAAAAAATAAAATGCACGACTGGATCACATAAACTTACTCTTTAACAGCTAGTAAATATTGTATGTTAATATCTAAATAATGCAATGTTAAAAACGAATTAAAATAAAATTTTGAAATTCTTTTGCAGCTATTTTGTTACTCCCTGATGGTTTGCAGCACGATATTTACATTCAAAAGCATAAGTAAGTAACAGAATAGCTGCAAAAAAATGTGCAGCTTTTCTGTTACTCCTTCCATTTCTGTAACAAGCGCACACAGGAATGGTTGCGAGTTGTTAGTCACTAGGCCCTGGTTCTTCATGAGCTGTTGCGCCACCCAATTTATTTATTTTTATTCTTTTCACTAATTTTTTTGTGAAAGACAAGGTTATTAGCATGTAAATTATGATAAATGAAATAAGGCCCCAAATTGTTTTTAAAATAAAATGAAATTAAGCCCCAAAACTAGTATTGGGGTCTTACTTCATTGGGGCCTTATTTCATAATGAAATTATGCCCCAACAAAAATGAAACAAGGTCCAAAGAAATGAAATAGCACACCAAAATTTTAGAAATTTCGTTGTTGTTGTTGTTTTGTGTGCTTTTTTTGGGGCCGTATTTCATTTTGTTTTTGGGGCCTTATTTTGTGGGGCCTAATTTCGCGGAGCCTAATTTTCTATTTATAAATTTTTTTTTTACATTTTTGAAAACAAAATTAGGGAGCGCAATTTTTGGTATTAAATAAAACACAATTTTCACAAAATATAAAAAAATCATTTATCCGTTTTCAAGACATTGAATTTTCAAAAAATTAAAAATTGTTATATGTCAGATTGTTAAGGAGTCCTCGTATAAAAAAAAATTGGTCAAAATCGTTTTAGCGAAATTTGAAAATCAAAAAATTGGTCCTATGACAGGTACAAAATAAGAGGTTTTTAACGGTATTTCAACATTATATACATATGAATGGAATGTAGGGTAGGGCGGGGATAGTTGGACCACTTTTTTCTGGAAGTGTTATAATTACCAAACCGCTCATAATAGAACTGTGAAAGTGGGATCAATTAAAAGAATGGACTTTTGGTTTCTAAATACAAATAATAAAAAATTGAAAATGAGTAACAGCAGGAGAATTATATAGCCTCAAGAGAACCAAGTCCAAAAGTGGCCCAACTTGCCCCACTAGCGGGGTAATTTTGACCAGTAGGAGGGGTTAGTTGGACCATGGGCCAAAAAAGTGGAACCATGATGTCTAAAAATAACAACAAAACCATTATTTATTAGAAATTGAATTTTATTTTAAATGAACTTTACTTGAAAATTATTATTTTTTAGGATATTGAAAAAAAACCTCTTCTTGCATAAAATAGGATACAAAACAAATTAATATGTAAAAGATTAAAGTAGATTTACGTATCGTAATCGCTTTTGCAATTAGAAAATTAATATGACTATGTCCAGTTTTTAAGCCTTTCGTATGGGCAAGCACAGCACTTAACCCAATATAAAGCATGCATTTTTAAATCAGCGGGGCAAGTTGGACCACCACCGGTCCAACATACCCCACACCTGGTTTGATGCACATTTTGCGTCACCAAATAGAAACCACTGAAAACGTTCAAATTTTAATCACAGAATATTAAATTATAATAACAGGGCTCAAGAAAATACTATAACTTGTTGTGAGACTCATGTGTTTTCTATTAAATAACACAAAAAGAATCAAACATGTTTTTTTTAACTTTGGCACTACAAAAACAGAAATCGGTGTGTGGCTTCAGTTTTGTACTGACAAAATTTTACTGAAACTATTTTTGCACGTGCCTTTTAATAAACACACTTCATTCGTGATTAATCATGTTTGTGTAAGACTTTTACTTTGCGAGTAATTCGCGTGGTCCAACTTGCCCCATGGCCCAACTAGCCCCACCCTACTCTACCGTTATTTTTGACCTTAGAAATATGATTTTTTCAAATATAGATATTTGAAACCAAGTTTTTTTTTTATTGACAACTTCGTTTTGAAAACATTGAGTTTCAAAAAAAAGTTTGAACATTTTTTTTTTTAATTTCAAAAAAAAGTTTTCTTAAGAAAGTTGGCTAACAATAACGTTTAAACTTTTTTGAAGCTACTTCTTTGAAAATATCAAATAAACCAGTTAACCAGTTAACGGCAAAATAATTTATAAATTAAAATTGGAACTATAGGCTAAGCACCACTTAAGGAATCTGATGATTGGTGTGGCAGTTAGGAAGTTGCAATAGTGGTAGCCAACACAAGTGGTTGTTGTTCATTCAAAACCTTCAATATCCGATTAAAGTTTATCATCTTATGGTCATTCGTTTGACTTTAATTTTTGTGCTGTTAAATATTTTCATTGTTATAATATTTAGTTTAGTTTGATGTAATTTATTTGTTTTCTTTTTTTTTCAGGTAAGTCAATTACTATAAGCACCTGCATTTTTGTAAGTAGTAATAAATAAAAATTTAGTTTTTATTTCAAAAAACTCAATTATATTAAAATTGTTTCAGCTTATTAATATCAAAGTTCAAACAACATTGATAAAATTCTACTACTGACGTTTCTTATTTTTAGATTAAAACAACAAATTCAAAGGCACATTATGTTATGTTCTTATGTATGTATAGCTATATCCGAATTGGCTATGATTTTATAATGCAGTCTTATTTCATCTACCTACTTACCAATAATTTCTTGTAATCAGGAAGCCAAAAGCATTCGAAACAACAAACCAAACGTCTACTCTAAAATTTCAAAGAAAATATTTATTTATGTATGTGAAGAAAACATAATGTAGATTCCTTGGCTCTTCACATAAATGTCATATTAAATCTGATGCACGTACAATTCCTCACAAAGGTATTCTACCGCAAAACTATGTACAGTGTTTTTCTTGTACGGAAAAAAGTAAAAAAAATGCTTTTGAAGTAGGCACATCATTTTTGTTTAAAGGATCAAATTGAAACCATTTAGGTTAATACCTCTCCTGGTTAGCTACACACTAAAAGAGAAGCAATGTTTGATGTGTATCGTGTTCTTGTAGCAGTTTTTACACGTTAAAAGGAAATCATTTTACAAAGAAGGTGTTGGGTTCCCTATATACATAGATTTGCAAGAAACACAATACCTTAAGGTGATGTTGTCTTATGAAACGAACGTTGACAATGATATTTTTCTTTGTATTAAAAGTTCAAAGCAAATCTAATATCAGATCAGACATGTAAATCTGTGGAGCGCTTAAGCTCTCAAGGATATTACATGACTCATTCATATGTATTTTATAATAAAAAATAGGTACAGCTCTTTTTTTATTTAATAAGAACATAATAAGATTGAAGAGGAAAAGGGTTAGGGTAAGCATTTCAAATAGTGTTTCCTTTTCCTTCTACGCTAGAAGCAATCGAAAAGTGGTTTTTGCAAATGAATAGTATAATCTTTGATTTTTGTATGGGTTTGAAAAATTATGTCATGATTTAAGCTGTGAAAAGGCTGTCAGGTTGAAGGCAATTTATTTCAGGAACCGAATTCTTTTGGAAATATTGGAGCATGTTCAAACCAAAATAACGTTAATTTTTCAGAGAACAAAAATAGCATTACGAACAAATTTTGTGTGACTTTTATAGAGTTGAGGGTGTACAAAATATAAATTTATCTTCTGTTCTAACAGTCCAGTCAACGAAGGAAAAACACTGCCTTTACTTCAAAATAAATTGAACAGTTTTGAAACATGGCACACTTACTAAGAATCGGACCAGAGCGCTTGCTTGCTGCAATGAAGAGAAACATGTAGTTTTTTTCCTTTTTTTACGTTTATCTTATAAACTTTTAATGTAATACAAAAATAATCTCTAGAAACATAAATCTTGTTAAATTTTCTTGTGTTCGTAATTAAGAGAGAGTCAAATAAAAACTAAGTTTTATGGGCTCACTAGGAAAAAAATTCAGAAAACAGTAATTTCAACATAATACCAACAATTCTACAAATTCTGTTATTTTTATTTGGACTATCCCAAAGGTTTGAAAAATATTGTAGAATTTAAAAATAAATATTTACCATAATCAAGGGAGTGTACCTTAAATCTATTTTTTAGAAAATTTGTATTGATTTATTTTTAATAAAGATTATTTTTTGACACTAGAAACAGAAATTGAAAAAAACCAAAAAAAACGTATGTTTCTATTAGCTGACTCTAGAGTTAATTAAATCCTTTACTTAACAAAAGATGTAAGACCTTCAAATTTTAAGAAAAACTTACAGTAATGTAGAAATTTTAGAATCATATTCCCTACAATTGAAAATTGATTTGTGCATTACTGTTCTTTCCTATATTTAACATTATCTTATCCTTTACTTAACAAGAGATGTAAGACCTTCAAATTTTGAGAAAAACTTGAAAATTTAAAGTAATGTAAAAAATTATAAATTTGATTACACATAATAATATATTGCACTACATAGTATATAAACAAACTAAAACTAGTAGAACAATGTTAGTTAGCCATTGGCTTTAAAATTATTTGATATTATTTAGATTTCGATTAAATTACAGACTGAGCTGCCTAACAACAGCCCAAGGTTTGCAGCTGTTTGCCTACACGTCACCGCTAGTTTCCATCAAAGAGAGCAGATCTTGGATAATCAACGGCAACTTTAACATCATCCATGTCATCAACCTGAGCCAATTCGAACATCAATTAGAAGAAGTTTCCGAATCAATCAAGAAAACTTGGACAGTAAGCAGCTTGTTAACTTTCACCTTTATCAGATAACTGACCGTATCAACTTGGTGAAAGCAAAACCACTGAGAAAACAGAGGTCAATCGCGTGGATTGGTTTGGCATTGAAATGGATTGCAGGAAATCCTGATACAGCAGACTGGAACAGCATCCTGCAAAGTCAGCAGAAAATTGTGGAGAATAATAATCAACAGTTCAAGGTGAATGAGAGGATTTCTAATGTAATAGAGGACGTGACTAGGAAAATTAACTGGGTCATTGAAAACTCTAATCATAAAATAATGGTGGCAGATATTCAGAAGTTCGAACAGGACATCATTCATCAAGTCTTGCTTATCAAAGAGGAAGTAAACGAAATTGTACGAGCTTGCCAAATGGCGAAAAGGGGCATTATCAACACAAATCTCCTGAGCCATGAAGAAGTTACCATGCTGATTAACGAATTCGAGACACTTCCATACGAAAACGAAGTTGAGGCTTTAGAGTTCGGAACACCCCCAATTTACGCCAACAATTCCATGCTTCTATACATACTATCAATACCAAAGGTGAGAAGAAACGACTATAACATGCTACTCGTGAGACCTTCAATCCTTAATGACAAACAAGTGAACATCAAATTCAACAGAGTCCAAGAAGAAACCTATAGCATAGTGGAAAATTGTCTCTCCATCAGCAATTCTACAGTCTGTAGGGAATAAACTCTGCAGAATGTTCCAGAAGAACATTGCCTGTCTAGACTACTTAAGGGAAGCCGTGCTGCATGTACTAACCGTACTAACACTAATGAAGTGATCGAACTGATTCAAGAGGATACCATCTTTGTGACGAATTTTGATGGCGAACTTATATCTAACAACTCAATACAAACTTTATCAGGAGCATTTGTTGTGCGCTTGAATAACGAAACCATCCAAGTTAAGAACAGGACATTAACAAGTTCAAGCTCTACAGTATTGCAAGCCTTACCACCGGTTATGGCGAATATCACTAACGTGGGAAATAAAATAGAACTGCAATTTGTCCATAGCCTTAGTCTCCAAAACATAGAGCGCCTCACCAATCTTACGAAAAAAGTGCGAATTTCTACCGTTTCTGACGCTTTCATCCTCTTGCTGCTCATCTCGTTCGCATGCATCATATGGCGGAAGGTTAGTGGAAAACTTAATCTGCCAACTATAAAGTTGCCTCATGAAACACCAAACCAACATAAGAAGGACATGCGGCTGCCAAGTACTGACGTCACTGATCTACGCGACGTAGATTTTAAAAGGGTGAATAGTTAACACACGCCAACGACGCACGTTGACCTTCGAAAACATGATCCGATTGGATGTCGTTGAACCAAGCAAGCACCATTCATTCGTGAGAACCTGCTAACTGGGTAACTGCACATTGCATTGAGCAATACTATACGCATATAGCCGAATGGTGGGAAATAGCTGACTCAGCATTACGATTGGCTGGGCAGGTAGCCAATAGGTAGGTTAGTGAGTAAGCCAGATTAACGTAGAGTCGAATAAAGATAGTCTAAAAATATTCAAGTGTCTTTAATTAATTAACGCCCAATTGGGTATGGACAAGTGAGGCTGACTTAGGTCAGCGTCCTTTATTTTTTTAATATCAAGGATCTGTAATCCTTAATTTGCAATCATTTATTTTCTTTTATGAAATTCAGTAAGTTTTATTTTGTAAGAGATTATTTTTTGATTCCAGTAACAGTTTACAAGATTTATGTAAAAATAAAAAATAAAGAAAAAACTACATTACATGTTTCTCTTCACTGCAGCAAATGCTTTTTCTTAGGACATCATTAGAATTATCCTAGTCCTAGTGCTATGCTGCAAAACTGTGAAGTTTTTTTCAAATAGCCCGTAGCGTAATGGTTAGTGCTTTGGACTATCAAGCTTAAATTTTTAAATAAATACAAATGTACGTACAACTTTGCCATCTTTACTCAAAATTCTTTTTTTTTATAGCACTCATGTTGTTAAAAAGCTTTCTGTTGTTTTAGCTTCTTATTTTTGTTACTTCCGGACGACGCACGAGACGATCTAAACAAAACAAAAAAACTACCAAACGAACACATTGATGGAACATTTAATTCATTAATAAGAGTAAAACTCTCATATTTCTCAGAAAACAAACAAACAAACCCACCAAGCGCACCAATGCGAAATACCAGAAGATAAATAAATTCCCATCTGATGTAAATATTTAAACCAAAAAGACCACAAATTAGCTCAGCTAGCTTCTAGTTTAACCAAAAAAATAACCAAAAGCCCATAATCTCTATCCAGTTAAAGGCACATTATAATAGTGCTCTGCTGATGAGTTCAAAAAAAAAACACACAGTTTTGTAATTACTTTTGATTTCTAGTTCATCGGCTGCCGAAATATTGGGATGTGTAGTGTGTGTTGTTTGCATATTGCTCTTAAATACTTTCAGCTAATATAGCTGAATCCAAATTTAACAACCAAAAAACAAAATAAACAAAACTGTAAAATCCAAAAATATTCTACCTATACCTACCACAGTTTTTTTTTTTTAAGTATAAAATAAACTAAGTTCAGTCTACGTACCCGATATGTAAAGCTTTTGCAGTGCGGTTCGTCGACATAACCCTTCACCAAAGCGCAATAAGTTTCATTAATGGTCATGGAATATTGTAATTTCATTCTAAATATTGAACTCAAAATAGAAGAGAGTATCATTTAATGAGTACAAAACAAACATGTACTTATTTCAGAATTTAAAAATAGTATTGTCTGAGGTCACCAGTGTAATGAATTGTTTGTGATAATACCTATGCTGTTCTAAAAAGCATTGTGATGAAGAGCAAAATTATTCAAAATAGCATTTGACAACCTTAAGTCCGAAAAAAATGGGACAACGACAAGTGTAATCTTAACCAGGGCTGCCGAAGTGAGTACCAAGGGAGTATTCGTACTCCCCAGCCATTCACTGTACTCCCGTACTCCCCTCGCTGTGATTGTACTCCCGTTGATAATTCCCAAAATGTTTGCAAAAAGTCGTTATAATTGTGCTGATTCTAGCGCATTGAAAACATTTATTTTTTGTTTATTGATTTTTTCACTTAACAGAAGTGTCAATTTTGAAAAAAAGACACAAAATAAAATCTACATTTAGCTTAGTATACTAGAACAAAATAAATATTTCCTTAGTTCCTTCATTGTCATGGATGGAGAAAAAAACCGATCACAGGAAGTTCCATTTTATTAGCAAAATCGCTTCTTCTGAGTTTGTAAAAATGTGTTAGGCCCGAAAGTCTGTATTTAAAAAAAACATACATTTTTTATTGTAAGTTAAGTTCCTAATGACAATATTTTTCGTTGTGGCTTAAGCTAGGTACTATGTTAAAGTTATGTTAAGTTTTTTAACAAGTTATCAGTTCTTCTTTTCACCCTTAAATGATTGGTATGAACTGAAGTATTTTTTTTAAAAGTTTGGTTTTTTAATGACTCCTTTATTTCTTAACATAATAACATTTTGTAATATAAATTTCTTAAGCCGTCTACCATGAACTAAAGTATAAATTCTTAAAAATGGTTTAATAAAGTTATATTTCTAGCTCATTTGTGAATTGAAAATCTTGTTAAATTGTATCCGATGATATTTTTGGCACTAACGAGGTGAATCTATATGTGGAATCTTCACATTTAAGTCCCGGGTGAGATTTGTTCCTAATTTAAATCCAATTTGCACAAGGCCATAATATTAAAGAACAATATTTTTTCTGCGTACTCCCCACAAGCCCAAAATACTCCCCTCTAATCATCTACAATCCTCCCCACCAACATTTTAGAACGGCAGCCCTGATCTTAACCCTTTCGAAACGTGACCGTCTTAACCGTCGTCGTTGCCGGACTTTTGATTATGATTTTTTTTTGTGATAGAATTTAAAAATCTTTATTGCAATGTTTGGTCTCCTTGAGATTTGTACTAGTAACCAGACTGGTCCGGCGAGTAGCCAGGTAAACCTTTACCCAAAAGCGAGTAGCTCTGTAGGGCGTCTGTGATACTAAAACCTAATGTTAAACCTCCAGCGAGTTGCTTGATAAAGGAAAAAAACAGAAAGTGCAGTTTCGTCGACTTCAGAATTAGAAGTGAATCAATATTATTTTATTTTCTTCTTTTATACAAAATATTATGCCTTCATCGATATTCAACCATACTTCGATACTCTATAGAATTTCCCATTAAATGCAGTATCAGCATAATACTCATGCACTTCAAGTGTTTTGGGCTAGCTTGCTTATGATGCATATTTTATTGTCATAACTCAGCGACCCTTAATTATGTTTATTTTTCTTCATGCATTCAAAGTGTTGTTGTGTACTTGGTGTCATATTATTTAGCTCGTGCACTGAAGGTGCCAGTTAAACTATATGAGTATTGATAGCTATGTGCACTAAGTGTACCAACGGAAATATGGATATTGTATTGTTTGTGCTTCGGTTTTGCTATAGCTGATGATAAAATGTGATGCGATGGAAATTCGAGTATTAAATATCGAAGTAGGTTGAATGTTCTATTAATTGTTTTGTGGCAATCAATTAAGTGATCGCTGGTGCGATCCCTTCACAAGTCTGTGAAATAAATTCTAATACGATTATCAGTAAAATATTTCCTACAAATTAGAAGAAAAAATTTTGTTGAAGAACTTAACCCACTAGTCGTCATTTTACGAAATGAATTATTGATGTGTAACATTTTAGCTCTCGGTATACATATGTTAAAAGTAAGTTTCTTGAAAAATTGTCGACCCAGAATGTTTTGTAGTATACGCCAATTTAACGATTTTGGTTTTCTTAATTATCATTAAATCTATGAGTTTTTCGCCAAACTTGTTCCTGATTTTTATTTTAAGTATTATTACATACATTCAAAAAAATATTAAAACACCAGGTTGATTACGCATTTTCTGGAGAAAATTGACCCGAAAGTCAAAAATTAGGATGGGCAGGAAAAATGGAACAGCCCAAAAACTGAATATTTTATTACTGAGAAAAGATGTCAAAGGAGAATGCCCAAAAATGTATGGGCGAAAAACCCAGAGTCGATTAAGAAAAGTCATACATGGTTTGAAAGGACATTAATTGTAGATAGCAAATAGGGAATCATTTTCTTAAAAAGTTATCCCCGGGAATGGATATAACAATTTAAAAATTTTAAAAACACAGTGTTTCTTCATGTAAGAAAAAGTAAAATGTGGCACATCTTCATATTGTGGTTGATTCATAATATAAAAAAGGTTCACTAAAAGTCACTAAAATCAACAGCCACAAGATGATTCTGTCTTCGTTCATAAAATGGGGGTTATCACCGTTACCGTTACTGAACAGTTTAGAAAAAAAAAAAAAATAGAAACAGACATAAGCATGTCGGACAACAGTTTGAGGAAATAGTGTGCGTTAGAATTAAGAACAACTTATAAATCATTCGCCTACTGTTATACATACTAATCAATAATTAAGACCTGCCTTTTCCTTACTAAGTTAACTTTAAAACTCCGAAATGAAAACGGAAAAATTAAGAATTTTTCAACGGCAGTGGTAACATTCCGAAATGTTTTGTTTTCATAATTAAGTCCGGAATTTATTAATTGATTTCTTGGAGATGAGTTCTTTTAATATATTGACGAGACTAGTAATATACCAATTTATAACAGTTAATACATTTTTGCATTAATAGAATGCAACGTTCAAGTCACATGTATTTCCTCCTATACCTTCCTATAATGTTGCTGCCTCAAATTCCAAAAAAATAAAGCGTCAACCACGCTTGTAAATATTTTTCTTTAGAAGTTTTTTTTTCGGAAAAAAAAGTTGTGTTTTTTTCTACTCGACTCTGGGTTTTCTTGGACACTCTCCTTTATTTAAACGAAGTTATAAAGGCTAGTATTTCTTCTAAAAATAAAAGATTAAACGAAGTTTCTATCATTATTACTTACAGCGCAATTACCATTAAAATCAAAAAATAATCATCAAAGTAAGACTTTTTTTAATCCCCGATAAATGATATCAAAATTAGAGATAGCCCTTTACGATTAGAACGATGTTGTCCTATGAATATACTCAAGAATCATGCCCTTTAATACTGTTGACGAACTAAGGGACACCCTGTAGATATTTATTGTAATATTTTGCCAAGGGTTCGGAAGTAAAACTTATTTCCTTTATTCAAACTGAACTACAATTACTTCACAAAATAAAACGCTTTTATTTCAAATGGTATTACTTTTAATATTTTTATTATAAACAAGCACAAGTATGCAAATCTTTATTCACTATTTTACACCGACGTTTATTCATTCACTTTTAAAATCAAACTGCTGCGCTCGGATAAGTGCTATGGTATTTATATCCGAGAAAAAGCTACTAGAGTCTTCTAGGGTTCTGGAATGTGCTAGAATGTGCTTCTCCTCCACAAGTCTCCACAAGTATCTCAAAAGCTTTCGACCAATTATTATTATAGCAGTTCCAGTGGTTTATGCATTGGATGACGATGAGAGTGGTTTAGGGATTGAATAACGAAGAGATTAACCCGGACACCAACCGTTGACACCATTGGATAACATTAGTGAATCTTTTGTTCAAAGATGGCGCACAAACTTAGTACTAATTTATTCTGTTAGAGAAGAATAAAAGATGTCGTCGTTTGCATAAATGGGCATATTCACCACAATATATATAATGTATATTTTTCGGTCCACTCACGAACAAGAGATACAGACAATTAAAAGCCAAATTCGTGAGTGTGAACAAATAAATTTGTATTGATCGCAAATCTTATCGTTTGCATATATGTATATTTATTTATTTATTTATTAATTTATTTATTTTTTTATTTATTTATTTGTTTATTTATTTATTCATCCATTTATTAATTTATTTATTTAGTCATTAACTTATTTATTAAATTATTTACCTATTTGTTATTTTTTTTGTTTGTATGTATTATTAATTCTAATAACTTATGTATTTATTATATATTAACTTTCATTTATTTATATGAACTACTGTTGAAATGTTGTTTGTTATTTTCTTAACTTATTGCAATCTAGTCATTTTTTTTTTCTTTTTCCTAAATTTAAATTGAAGGTTTTTTATACGCATTTTCCTTAAAATAAACTATTGTCCAAATGATTTTCCAAATAAAATAAGATAATGTTTCAGATGTAAGATAAGTTTAATTAAATCTCTGAATTGTAAAATGTGCGGTTTTCTATACCTTTAAGTTATTTTTTGCGAAATAAAATATATCTATCTATTCATTATTTGCATTTTTTTGATGATAGGTCACGGAAAGAATTCTTAGATCAGATCAAGAAAAATAAGCTACAAATCACGAAAAATTAATCCAGTTTTGGACCTTGGATTGGAAATTACTAAATTAAGACTTTTAGTTTGCAATATTAAAAAATGAGCGAAATGAAGATATTGACACTCAAAAAATATATTACAACCCTTTTGAGTATCAATAATTTGATCCAGGAAAAAAATATTGCCATTAGCGAATCGCAATTTGATATCAATTTGTATCAATTTGGATATAGTGTTTGATGGCTAACCTGGAGTCGTGGGTTCGATCCCTACTCTAGGTAGCATTTTTTTTTAATTTATTTTTATTACGGGCATACAAATTGAATTATTATTATTATTTCGTAGTCAAAATAAAAAAATTAAAATTTCCAAATCTGCGAATTGTGGTCGGAAATGTTGATTTGAGTATTTTTATTTTCTTATTTTTGTCCACACACGGGTGTTGTGTTTGCAGCCGCTTCCTTTTTATTCTGAAATGTGTATACAATTTTACAAAATTACAAAAAATTAAATTACTCCCCTGAAGTAGTAGATTGCGATTCAAAAACTTGTAATTTACTTTCAAGTCAACAAGCTCGAATTATAACTTTTGATAATAAATATCGAATTATAAAATTTTGCTTTTTACGATGATTTGAGTAGTAAATTACAAAATTTTCAGTTATTTTTTTTAATAAAAGCGCTTTGATTTACAAAAAAAAGAGTTTCGTAAATTACAACCTAAAATTTTGCAATTGGTGATTTTTCAATTCTTTCCGTGCTGAAATAGTGAAAATGCAGCTTCATTTTCTTCTGAAAAGCATTTTGTAAGCCCCATTATCAGGGAATCGATGCGATGCACGGAATATAAATAGCTTTTCTAAAATAACTTTGGGGGGGGGAGCAGCGGGAACATTTTGTCGATGGATTTGTTTTTGAATTATTCTTGGGCATCTTAAAAATATGCCTGATTCACTCAAGCATTTTTGCATTACCTCCCATAGATTGTAAGCATCTGCTCGATTTTGTTGAAACAATTTATTCAAAACATTGACCTGATATTTTACTGTAACAGAACCAAAATTTAATACATCCACTTATGTCTGGGTTTATTTTTGATTTTGTATCGAATTTCTATTATTGAATCAAAGATGGCATGTTTGTTGGTTGTTCTAAAAATCTGGGGTGGGTGGAGTCGGCTAAGGTGATAGTTGATTATAATTTGTGTTGATTGTCGTTTTGATAATTGCTCTCTCTATCTTTGCCTATAGATGAGGTAAAGACAGCTATCTTCAAATCGACAACCTATCCCAAGGCAAACCATGGACCTGGAAACAAAGCTGCCAAGAAAATAATCACATTTCCGAACAAAACAAAGAGTAAAATGAAAGCGGCTATACCTACACGGTTTGGGCTTGGCTCAGTCAGGGGGGGGGGGGCAAACCATGGACTCTGACAAAAAAGTACATAATTTAATAATTATTCTATTTTCTTATTTTAAGAATAATCAAATCATTATATTTTCTGTATAAAATTTCATCTGGGAAAAGTATGATAACCGCATTAAGCGTTTAAAGCAATTAAATAATTCTACACTCTTAGCTCCTTATTTTCACTACATAAAATATTCTCTTTGGACATAAAATACACTTACCATAAAATATACAATTAACCAGCTCCAACCAGATACCTACCCAAACTATACCCAACTCCTAGGTACCTACGTACAGATACACGCCTGGTTAGTTATTTGCATTAAGTTGGCCAAGTTAACACCTCCAAATCGTTCAGAACCAACCCACTGTGCAAACCCCATCAATTCTTCGTAATGACTAAATCTAATAAGTATATATGTTACCATACCAACCAACCATCCACTATGGTCATGGAGATCTCTCGTGTTGTTGGACTCCTGCTGGCCCATTTGCATTTAAGTCGCGTTAAATTAATTTTTCACCAAAAGGTCCACCTTCTGATTCTGGCACTAACTTACAGGTAGGTAATTAAATTCCAGGCCACCTTTGGTTCAGCCAAAAACACAGCCGCCATCGCGCGCGCCGTGCCACACCGACCGAACACCGAAGCCATCATTATACGTGAGGCACTGTGGCATTAAGCTATCTATCTGCCTCTGTATTCAGCCTCAGAGATCTCGCAGGCTATCTCGTCTCGGGACATTTTAACATATTTTTAACACCCAATCCCTTTCCCAAGTGTCAGATAGCGAAGATTTACACCACATCGCAAGGTCGGTAATTAGATTTACTAACGGATGGAGACCAGTAGAACATTATACAGATATACGGTTCAAAGGGATGTCTAAGCATTGTTTTCAGATTCAGAATATAACTACATAAGTTGTATCGAGGTTAAGTAGGATAAACAATGGTCCAGGTAATTTCTCATAAATTATTTCTAGCTTTCCGATAAAATGGCGTCAGGTGCGGTGGTGCTTGCAGACTTACTGTACATAGAGATAGAAAGTACCTATATGTGAATGTGATATGGTCTTCGAAAATATGGGAACCGATATAATTTTCGATTGGTACGAGTAGGTATAAGAGCAAGTGCAAACTGTTTGCTTAAGGATACGTGATAGGCATGCACAGGCAGTGATTTCGCATTAATTTGGTAGTCTAATGGTCTTATTCGGCTATTATGCTCAAAGACACGTAGACAGCAGGGCAGACGTTGCATTGGTTGGCCAGAGAACGTGCACGTTTTTCATGTAACAAGGAATATTACGCCTGTGATAATAGATTGACGATATACGAATACCAAAAAAAACCATTAGGAGAACTCAAATAAAAGTAGATATGCCTTTATGTTAGGCTTATTATAAGCGTATGTAGGTAAATAACCTTATATTTAGTTATAGGGAACCATATTGTATGAATTTAGGGGGCATGTGATTGTTTAATTATTGGTGTTGTAATTTGTAATAGTAAAAACAACTCAAGGGTTTAATTATGTTCACAAAACTATACAGCACATATCTAACCTGACCATAAGGGTGATTCGCATAAGGTGTGACAAAAAAATAGAGCGTGTAGATTGGGGGTGTCTATATTGTCGAGGGAAGCAATTTTCCAAACAAAAACACCTTCTATTATTTAATTTTTAAATTAAGGTGTTTTGAATAACAGTTTTTGGAAAATTAATTTTCAAACTCATAATTTTGTTAACAATAGTTAGTTAAGGCTTTAAGGGCAAGGGTTGAACTTCATCCTCACGGTATGAACTATAGTACACTGAAAGTCCACATCCTGAATTTACTTTTAATGCCACTGTGGCAACACTGGCAGTCCGGAGATATAAGGGTTGCCTCCTTGTCAGGTTATAAAACGAAATTCCACATAAATTGACCTATGAATCAAAAACCACAAATCAAAATACTTGAATCCATAGGAATATATTAATTTTTTGGATCCTCCCCCACCCTTGCGTGCTGGGGGCACAAAATACCCTCGGTGTATCTAGAATTTCATAGTCAAAGGCATATCCAAAGCCCATTTTAATTCATGTATTTGTTTTTTGTATAATCGCTTTCAAAATGGGGGAGGGGAAGGTTGTATTGTATATCAAACCACTATTATTTATGTCTTGACCAAACAATTTCAGTAAATTAAAAAGAAATACTTGATACTTACATGCATTAACTGCTCACTCCAAACTTCACCGTTTTGTATACAGTTTTTTGTCAACAAATTTTCTCAAAATTTTATTGTTTCTACTTTTAGAGATGGCTAGAGACATTTTGATCTGTCAAATTTAAAATAATATTTTGAAGTTGCTAACATTTCGTATATGTCTATTCTACCAGATAAACTAAAGAATTGTGTTCACAAAACCTTCTAAATCTGTTCGATTCTACGATTTCTAGCGAGGGGACCATTTTACCTTGGTGAGCCATTTTAGGCCACCTTCCTCTATATGAAAATTAAAAATCATTTTTTTTTGAAAATCAACATTTTTAAAGCTTTGTACAAAATGTTTTTTTAACATTTTCTAGAATTAGGGCTTGCCACGAGACGAGAAAAGTCTCGATCTTGGTCTTGCATGACGAGACCGAGACGAGACTGGCTTTTAAGCAACCGAGACGAGACCAAGACGAGACTGTATATTTGGACAGACATTTACAGAGAGTCTTATAAATTAAAAAATCCAATTTCAGTTAAATATTTATATTTTTTTGCACGTTTTGAAACTATAATCGAAAATATTTCGTTCCAATAACAAACAAGTTGGCCGGAAATCGTATTTTTCGGAGACGAGACTTAATTATACGAGACCCCCACGAGACCGAGACGAGACTGAAAATTTTCGATTTTAACGAGACCGAGACGAGACTTACAAAAGTCTCGCAGAGTCTCGTCTCGTGGCCAGCCCTATCTAGAATACTAACACCAATCGTGTTCTTAACCCAAAAATTAAATTTCCTTTTTTTTTGGAAAATTCTATTTTGATTTTTTTTTTTTTGAAATTAAAGTTGTATATAGTAATTATTTATAACTTTAAACTTGTAAACCAAATGTTTTAATTTTTTTTGCATTTAAATTTATTCAAGAAATCAGTTGGCATGGCCAACAAAAAAAAAAAAAACAAGAGCAAGTTCGTGCAATCCAGTTGTATTTTTTTTTTTTTTTTTTTTTACAAGACCGGTACCATGCATAATGCTAATGCTAACCCAATTTAAGCCGATCTTCATTTTTTTAAGATTTATTTTATATGACCAGCCTAAACAGTCCAGTAACCTTGTCGTTTGTATGGAAGGCACCGGTTAGCGTCAAATCTGGTATTTCTGATTTTTTGCTGAGTTATTATTGGCTTAACAAATAATCTAAGTTTTCAACCTCGAGCGGCGACCGCTTCATTGACAAAAATCAGAAAACCCGCGATTTTTTCGCGCTTCAAAGTAACTTAATTTGCTTCAATTTAAGACCAAATTCAACTCTGTAGACCCAATGGTTTCCAAAATACAGCAATTCAAAATTTAGCGATACAAAATTTAATATAAAAAGTAGTGTTTTAATGTGGCGTTACGTTTCTATGACCCAAACTCTAGAAATTTGAATCAAGATACGTTTCCTATGGAAAAAAGGAATAAGCTTTTACCGTTTGACCTGAACATGAAATTCAATTATGTTTTTTTTAATTTTTTAATTTTCATGTGATAGCACGATCATTTTAGACAAAATTTCACCATATATATCAAAGTTAAACGAAGTACAAAGTGTTTTGATGCAGTTAGGTTGAAATGATGGAGTAGAACATAAAACCATAGTTTTAGACCAAAAATTTAATATGGTTGTCCCCGAAATTTTGGATTTTGTGTTTTGTCGATTTGAAGGCGTATTTTGTATTTTTCGCCTTTAAAGATAATTAAATTTTCTTTATTTCTTATCTAGACAACTTTTCTGTAAAATAATTATTTATTGCTAATAATAAGCAAAAAGTTATACAAATTAGGAGGTTTCCCCTGTTTTTTTGAACTAATGGACCATTTTTATTAAAAATAAGCGACACGTTTAAATGGCAAAGTTGTAGAAGACTAAATTTCCTACAACTTTTGTACGTACGACGAATAGATCAAGGCCGAGAACTCGCTCAACACAAACACATGGCGGAAACGACTCAACACATTTCCACACCACCGTAAAGTATAGGTCTCGTACTTTTCTGCCCGAACGTCCTTCACAAAAATGGCAGCAGCCTCGCGTTAGACTATTAATCTTTCTTCCTTCGGATCAGATTCTTTTGATTTATACCATGTTTTGCAAGTACAAAGCAAACAATTATGAGAGCATTTTTTTTCGGTTCAAAAAGGACTATACAGTCCCCGTATTGTGATAGTAAATGTTCCTTAGCGGAAAAATATGGGGCTTGTAATCAATTTTAATTTGCTTTATTAGGTGTGCAATTTTTGTAAATTGGCAATTGTCAGTATTATTTTTGATATACTCAAAATTATGGTTCTTTGCTTTATCAACTTCATAAGAAAATGGTCGTCCTTTTCCACTTTCTTAAAAATCTTTGATTGATAATCGTAGGGTAAGGATGGGAATAATGTTAATTGGCTAAAAATATCTTGGCTTAACTGATACAAATTGTTAAAATAAAAAAGTCGGAGACAAACAAAGACACGTCCGTTCGGTAAAGATAAGTTTTATTGAGTGACAAAATATAAAGAGTAAGGAGTTAAGATGAAATCAAGTGAACTGACAGCTATCGCAGTTGGGTTCCCAATATGCAATTGTTCAAGTTAACTTTTTTATTCCAACACAAATAACATATTTTTTAAGTAGGTATGACTAGGATCTGGGAGAGTTCAAAGCTGTACAAATAATTCGGCGGCAATCAAGGAACTAAAATTAACTAAATTTATATATATAGAAATTTGTTGGACATTTGTTTCAAGGGCAGGGCTGCCGAAGTACTAGAGGAGTATTCGTTCTCCCCAATCATTTACTGTACTCCCGTACTCCCCTCACTGTGATTGTACTCCCCTTGAAAATTCCCAAAATATTTCCAAAAAGTCGTTATAATTGTGCTAATTCTAGCGCATATTGAAAATATTTATTGTTTTATTGTTTTTTTTTTTAACTTTACAGAAGTGTCAATTCTGAAAAAAGACAAACATTAAATCTACATTTAGTATAGTCATAGAACAAAACAAATATTTCCTTAGTTCCTTCATGGTGGTTTTCAAGATGGAGAAAAATTAAACCTGCCACATCACATGTTTGAAAAAATGTGTTAGTACCGAAAGTCTGAAAAAAAAACACATTATTTATTGTAAATTAAGTTCCTAATGCCAATTATTTCGTTGTGGTTTAAGCTACTATGTAAATGTTATGTTAAGTTTTTAAACAATTTATCAGATCTGTTCTTCTTTTCAAGCAAGTTATGCACTTGGTGGAAATTTATTTAGTCAACATATTGTCTAATTTAAATTAACAAAACATAATATTAAAAGAAAACACTTGTTTTTTTCCACAAATTTAATTTTATTTATTTAGTTTTGCGATAGGCCAACGCGTTTCGTCTTCATGAGGACATCATCATCACAAGTGCCCTGATGATGTCCTCATGAAGACGAAACGCATTGGCCTATCGCAAAACTAAATAAATAAAATTAGTTTTGTGGAAAAAACAAGTGTTTTCTTTAAATACACACCAATTCAATCGTTTAAATACAGATTTTTTTTTAATAAACTTTTAATGATTTCTCCATAACCTCTTATAATTATGACAAATCTAATTATAGAATTTTTAGACTAAAGGATCCTGCAGTGCGCCAACAACTAGGGGACCACCTTTCACAAGGATTGAACGCAATCAGCAGCACGGAAACCACATCCATCGAAAATCATTGGTGTGCTGTGAAAAATGTGTTCATATCCGGTGCTGAAAGTATAGTCGGCCGGGCGCAAGGAAGAAATAGGGCTTGGCTTTCCGACGAAACTTGGGCAAGGATCGAAGAAAGGAAACACCTTAAAGCTCGCATCGCAGCTACCCCAGCAGCAGGGAGAAACGAGCTTGAGTCTACGTACCGCATGAAGATGAGGGAAGTTCACCGTAGTGTGCGACGTGATAAGCGTAACTACATCAACGCACTGGCTACAGAAGCAGAAGAAGCCGCTAGTAGGTGTGACAGTAGGACCGTCTACAGAATTACCAAAGAGCTCACTGGTGTCCAGAGCTTTAAACAACACCTGGTTAAAGACACAAACGGATCCCTGCTAATTTCGGATGAGGACCAGCTCATAAGGTGGAGGGAACACTTTTCTGCGGTTTTAAACCGCGTTTTCGCAAGTGAAGTGAACCCTATTCCCACTGAGCTACCCGAAGTAACAATTTCCCGAATACGCACCGTACCTCCCAGTAAAGAAGAAATTATCACCGCCATCAAAGCACTGAAGAACAACAAAGCGGTGGGACTTGACGGTATTCCTGCAGAGCTCTTAGGAGCAGCCCCAACGACATCGAGCGAGCTACTGCACCCACTTATTAAGAGAGCTTGGGAAGCAGAGAGCTTTCCTGAAGAGTGGAAAAAAGGAATGATTGTCAAGCTCCCAAAGAAAGGAGATCTCACACAGTGCGAAAACTGGAGAGGAATATGCGTTCTGCCTGCAGTAGCCAAGATAATAGCAAGGATAATATTGGACCGAATTAAAGACCACCTCGAAGACACACTCGACGCCGAACAAGCAGGTTTCCGCACTGGATCTTCCTGTGTTGATCACATCAACACCTTGAGGATCATCATCGAACAGTGCGTTGAATATCGATCACCACTTCACCTGCTGTTCATCGATTTTGAAAAGGCGTTCGACAGTGTCAATAGAGAATTTATTTGGCTTGCTTTGCACAGGAGGGGCATCCCAGATAAATTGATTGCTATTATCAAGGCTACATATGATGGATCCAGGTGTCACGTTTTGCACAAAGGTAGGCTGTCAGAGGAGTTTGAAATCCAAAGTGGAGTTAGGCAAGGCTGTATACTGTCACCAATACTGTTCCTGTTGGTGATAAGTGACGTACTGCACGCAGCTTTGTCAAATGGAAATGGAGGAATTCAGTGGACTCTGCAATCTCACCTCAAACATCTGGACTACGCGGACGACGTATGCTTACTCTCTCATAGGATCATGGATCTCCATCAAATGACAACAAGGGTGGAGAGAGAAGCAGAAATCGTAGGGCTTAAGATCAACTCGGCAAAAACTAAAAGGATCAGCCTTGGAACTTCCTCATCAATCCAAGTAAATATTTCTGGACAACCGGTAGAGATGGTAGAGGATTTCCAATATCTTGGGAGTATTATCTCTACGGGTGGCGGAACTGAACTGGACGTAAACAGCCGAATCAGAAAAGCAAAGGCTGCGTTCGGAATGCTGTCCAAAATATGGAGAAACAACTCTTTTAGCTTAAAGACCAAGCTACGACTGTTCCGCTCCAATGTTGAATCCGTTCTGCTTTACGGCTGCAGCACTTGGAAAGTCACTGAAATTGTCACTAGAAAGCTGCAAACCTTCGTTAATAGATGTCTACGAAACATCTTGAGGATTTTCTGGCCCAACCGTATCTCCAATGCCGAACTTCATGCGAGAACGGGTCAGGAGCCCATAGACTCCATTATACGAAGAAGAAAGTGGCAGTGGATTGGCCATACGCTTCGAAAAGGCGATCGGTGCATTGCATCTCAAGCAATGCAGTGGAACCCGCTCACACAGGAGGGAAGACAAGTGGGCCGGCCTAGAAGTACATGGCGAAGAACGGTCGAACAGGAATCGGCACGACTGGGGAAAAGTTGGAGAGAGCTGAAATATATTTCAAGAAATCGTACACGATGGCGCGTAGGTGTAGTGGAGGCCCTATGTCCCGTAAGGGAAACATCACGGACGTAATAGGTCCGAGGACCTAAGTAAGTAAGTAAGTAATTATAGAATTTATTAAGTGAAATATGGGGATTAAGATCCAGGAAGACCTTTTTTTGTGTCATTCGTTTAAATACGCCTTGAAAACAACCTAGTAGCTCATAAAATAGTTAAAAATAGTATGCCCCAAATCAAATAATAAACATTTTAGGACATTTTCTCATGAATTTAACAATTTTTCCACAAGGAAGTGTTCTAACCGAAGAGAAAAATGCTCAAATTCGAGACTATCAGGACGATGGTCAAAGCAGTCGCTGTATAAAGGTCACAACATTGGACAAAGTATGCAGCTACCTTCGAAATAGGGAAATCATTGAAAAAACAACAAACCGCTAGCGAACATGGCTTTAACTACGGTCTTACCATTGATTTTGCTAACTGATAATATTAAATTTGAGGCTTTTCGGAGTATGCGTTGTAGCCATGTTGGCTAGCGGTTTGTTGTTTTTTCAATGTTTTCCCTATATCGAAGGTAGCTGCATACTTATTCCAATGTTGTGACCTTCACAGCGACTGCTATGACCATTGTCCTGATAGTCTCGAATTTGAGCATTTTTCTCTTCGGTTAGAAAATGTCTTTAAATGTTTATTATTTGATTTTGTGCATACTATTTTTAACGATTTTATGAGCTACTAGGTTGTTTTTCAAGTTGTATTTAAACGAATGACACAAAAAAATGTCGATTTTGTGACTAAAATTGTTCAAAGACCCATAAGACTAACAATTTTTTAGAAGGATTCAAAATTCTTCCTGGATCTTAATCCCCATATTTCACTTAATAAATTCTATAATTAGATTTGTCATAATTATAAAAGGTTATGGAGAAATCGTTAAAAGTTTATTGAAAAAAATCTGTATTTAAACGAGTGAATTGGAGTGTATATGTTTTATTAATTTTAATTAGACAATATGTTGACTCAAAGGTATAATAATAATACCCTCGAACTACCAAGATTTCTACAAATCGTTAAAAACTTCTGATTTGGATGACAACTTGATTTAAATGCCTTATGTACTTATATTATAAGAAAAAAATTAATAAAATTAAATAAATGAGAAAGTTATTTTTGAAAATTATCATCTTATTCAAAAACGTAACAAAACTAAAAGGGTAAAAGTAATAATTATCGTTTGAGGCACATAAACGTAACAGTATACCTTTTCACTTTATTGAATAAAATATCTCATAAACCACGAACAAAATGAAGAATATTTTATGTATTCTATAGCTAGCATGTTAATGTTGAAGTTTTTAAAATGTAACCTTATTAAAGTATTCATGGAACTTATAAAAATAAAAAATGGTAAAAAAAATCACAAAATCGTCTCTCCTGAAAATTAGCAAATATTGAAATACGTTTTTGTGTCACTAGGGCGACGAATTATCGATTTGGCTCATGGAACAGCGTACTGCAATACGAAAAGCAGAACGAAATTTTTCGTTTATGATTTCGTTGTGTCATTTTTGTATGGGATTTTTCGTTTCGCATCAGCAACGTACTAGGCTTAAATAAATTACTAGGCTTTAAATAATTAATTGCCCATTCATTTTGAAATGATTTTTACATGAGAGCAAGTCCGTATCCGTAGCCGTCATACCACCTAGTGTTTCTAAAGTTGATGATTGCCAGTTGCCAGAAGACACGCACATATTACACAAATCATTGAGGCATTTAAAGGAGAGTGGGCATTTTGGTCTACCTATTACCCACGAATGAGATATATAATATACATCATTGGAAAGCTTAGTATTAGTATCTAGTACATCATTATGGCCAACACTAGCGAATAAAGTCATGGTTGGCGAATAATTCGCTTAGCAGTATCCAAATGCTACTTTTTTTTTATTCGATTTAGCGAAGTTAATGAATGGGAATAATTGTTTCTTGTGCCCACAATAATTGAGATATACAACAGTGGAAAGCTTAGTTCAAGAGCATCATTTTTGAATATGGACACAGAACTGTAAGCCATGGGGTTTATGCAGTGTATTACAAAATATAAAACAATTCGTCTATGTTTATTTGAATTTTCAAAGTGTTTTTTTCTCACTTTTTCGGTGGCTTATTTAAGCCAACTCCCATTGTTTAGGGCAACAAAAATACTCGTACGTTGATAAACTCCATAGTATCTAATCATTTTCAAAGGTCTCGTTTCTGGGCGCTAAGTAGACCAAGTCCCATATATTTTTGACCATTCTCCTTTATAATCCCATAAGAATAATAGATTTCTTTACCTATGTTAGGTATGTATATCCTATTCTTAATGGAAAATAGCAAAATCCTCCTTTCGAACATTATACCAATTATAACTTAAAATTTGAATTCAGTTCAATGCCATGCAAAACAAATGCTTATTTAGATAAATAATCGTGGTGTATATAAGATCAATTCACCAAACAAATAATATACGTACAGTACATTTCAACAAATATTTGTTTCTGCAACATAATTCATCCGTGTATAATAGGGAAGGGGCAATACTGTACAGCTTTTCATGTTCATAAATCAAAAACAAATAATGTATGTACATATGTAAAAATAATAACCACTGACATGTTTTTGGATTAAGATTATTTTTTAACGTAGGTTATAGGTATTTATAATTCAAAAGCAACAAATATTGTGGTATTATTATTTGTTGAAGGATCAGAGGTATAATCGGAAAATTGTATTGCAGGGAATACATTAATTTTTTCTTATTATATACGCGCACTGTGATACGGAATTTTTAATTCTTTTGAAAACTCAATATTTTAAAAACGATTTGGTTATGGAGAATAGGCATTTTTGGGTGCGAGCGGCCACGAATGAAATTATTGTCAAATGAAAGGTCTGCTACAAGGGAGGTGCTTTCAGTATGGGCATTTCATTGCAGTGCATTTAGGAAAAGAGATATGAAGACATTTGCAAATGCATTTTTCAGATAAATATTTGGGGCAGATGGCATTTTCAAAAACTATATCTGATGCTTTATCCTTATTTCTAGTCTAGTCTATGTCTAGTGACATAATACGTTACCAGGTCAGCATAGCCCGCGTTTATTTTACCAGGCCGCTTATTCGAGTTCTGGCAACAGTATGAGAATTCTTATTTCATCGCAGGTTTTTGAAAAGAGGAAACCAACCGATACTTTCAGTCAAATCCTAAAGAAAACCGGTGGCGGAGGTAGGACAAGCTTATTTAGGCTGTTTCGGTGAGAAAACGCATTTTTCTTATTGCATTTTGTTCTAAGTATACCTAGTTCACTAGGGATTTCTAAGAATGGAGTATCAAATGATATTGTATAACAAGATTGCCCTCTTTATACGAATGCAAGTCAGAACGGTTTTCAATGGCTTCAGAACCTAAGAAAGTTCCGCAAGACTATTTGAATAGAGCTTTATGTCATATGTTAGATACTACAAGTAAGAGTTCATACGCAATATATCCAAGAGCAAGACATTTGGTTTTTGCGTATCCGAATGCAGCCTAGACATGTTAAGCTCTATTTTCTAAGATTTATTATTCGTACGTTGTGATTGGCCGACAAAAGGAATGGGAGAGCAGCTATTGCACACTATTACTGTTCCTGTCTGAGCGGAATGCGCACAACCAGATGCTGCGCGCATATTTAGGCTGGGCAAGAAACTAAACCGATGATATTTGATTACCAGCAGCGGAATTAAGTCCGATTATAGAGCGTGAGTAGGGACTATACTTAAAGAAACATTTTTTTAGTATACCTAGATTATATATTAAAGTATGGTAACTGTAATAGTATTTAATATAAATGTATGTGCTTTGTGTATAACAAATATCTTCGAGACTGATGTCTTTAATTCTTATTTCACTTTCATTTTCTATTTTACCATTCACATTAGTCATAATACTAACTAAAACTCTATTAAAGTGTTAAACACAAAAATGCATTTTATCCCAGTTTAAAGTTTACCACAACGAAAAAACTTTGACCAAATCACATCCAAAAATAATAAAACCATTCTTGGCCGCTCGCACCCAATTTCCATACAAATTTGCCCATTCTCCTTTGTTAAAACTTGGTTTTAAGCGTTTTATGTTTCTTAATTCAAAACAACTGTATTTTGCACAAAAATGTTGAAAACCCGTTAAGAAAAAAATGTTTTTTTCTCCAATATGGCTCCAAGAATTTTAATTAATGTATTATATTGTGTGTAATATTTTATTTGTGTAATCTACTTTTAAATAAATAATTATTTTTGCTTGCATTCTGATTACAACGATTTTTTTTTAAAAATTTAATATTTCTGTATATATTAATGATTTCTTCAATACTGCGAATTTGAAGAAATCATTAATATATTCAGAAATATTAAATTTCAAAAAAAATTTTTTCTTAAAAATATTTCCAAATTTTTTTTTTAAACCGCTATCAACGATTTAAATATTTTTAACTTTACATTGGAAGTTATTGTAATTGGTGCGATTTTCCGACTTGAAAATTTTGACATATCTTCACGTTTTAAGGTCTCTAGATCAGAATGTTTCTATGTACGTACGTTCGATTTTTTTCCTCTACAGATAATATTTTCATAATGTGCTGAAAAAGTTTTCTAACAAATTCACTTATAGCCGAGTCAAATTAGACATTGACCCGGACAAAATTTTGTACAGGTATATTTTTTTTGTGGAAATGTTCCGAACAGTGTCCTTAATCAACTGTTAAAAGTCCCAAGCAATCCGGCATGGCGTACGACCACAATCTTGAACAAATGCAGCCATCTTGCACTCTTTCCTTGTGGCTATATCTTTGGAACTTGTTGCCCTAAAAAGACCATTCAAGTGGCAAATTGACGGGTTTTAATAGTCAAAATCAGGAAAGTAAATACAAATTAGTTAAAGGTATTACATGGCTACTGTTTTTAATAAAATGAATCTAATAGACTAAATTGCAGAGTAAATTTGAAAAAATTACCCATGCCCCATAAATATTTATTATAAAGCTGAAATGTTGTGGACATCTTCAAAACAGTACCAATAATAATTTTGAAAAAAAATACCATAATCTGTATTTTTCGTTTTTGGCTATATCTGGGTATCTAATTGTCCTAGATAAAAAAATCTAATAGACAGTTTTTTTGATTTAGAAAAAGACTACTAAAAAAAAAACTCTTAAAAAATGTTTGATACCTTGAGAACAAACAACGATATTGAATTCAAGTTTTTACCAAAAATAACGAAACTAATTATAAGTTTTTTTTTAATTTTAAGATTTTAAAAATTACCCTTTGAATGGAATAAAATCAAAATGATTGCCAAAAACTGCTTTTCAAAAATGAATAATGTAATTCGAAAAATACTTCGCCTTGAACAATTTCTAAATAGGAAAACTCTGCGAATGGTGTACTTTGGAATTGTTCATTCTAAATAAGAATATGGGTTAAGTTGTTGGGGTTGTGCGTACCAATCAAAAATTCAGCTTCTTTCTTTCTTGCAATAATATGTTGCTAGAAAAGTTTGTAGCTGCAACCGTTTTCCCCATTCATTTGAATTGTTTAAGGACCTGATTATTTTACCGCTAAAACATTTATTCTATTTTAATGTCTTGAAAATTTTCTTCTTGAGAAGTGGCTATTTGCAAAGTCCAATCTGCGTAGTGCTTCTTGTTCTTTTGTTTGTATCCCTTCCTTCCGTTCTACTCATTTTAGGTAGTGTCATGTAAGTTGTTTAATAAGCTTCCTGCCGATATACGTTCCATAAGATCATTGTCTTTATTCTTGAGTAAAGTAAAAATATGGCTTTTTCAATCTTATCATGAGGAAATTAAGGTTTTGTTGCCATTAATTGTTTAAATATAAATTTACTTTACAATTAATACTATTACTTAATAGAGAATACAGCATTAATGATATTTCGTATTTAATTTTTTCTGTTTTTAATTTTCCTTTTTAATAATTTTATATAACTACATTTTTGAATTTAATTTTTTTTAATGTTAAATAATTTGCTTTATATCAACAGTTTGTAATATATTAATTTAGCCCCCACTTAACACTTATGTAAATAATTTTCGCTGATCTTATTTAATTCCTACTGATTTAATTCCTACTGACATTTAACTCATGTTTCATAAAAACATAAAATGTCACTTATTTATTCTTTTATTCTTACTGATTGTTTTAAATAATACTTTTGTAATTCTATTTTAAATATACTTACTTAAATACATTAATAAAGTTTATACAAATACAAACAAAATACTTACACTTAAAATCGTTTCAAAATTTGCCATCTGACACTTATTTGTCTTTTTATATTCCTTGCAACCATGTAATTTTTTTTTAAAGTACCTACACTTCCATGATTTATCGTATTTTTGTTTGCCAATAGTCTGTTTTGAAATAATAATTGGCTTAAATAATTAATACCTCTACGAGTATACCGAGAGGAGTTAGGAAACAAACACTTAGATAAGTAAGATTCTTAGAATTTTATAAGCGTTTTCCAAAAAAATAAATCAAAACTGTACTATTATTAATAGTTTTCAAGGGCACTAACGGCAATTATAGTGTGGGCCGCACCCAGCCTTTTTTTTCATAAATTTGTATAAGCTCAAGAAATCAATTGTCATCTTTTTTGTTTCTTCTTATCCTATCAAAATTGGAGCCGCTTTCAAATACAAACGTTTTTTTTTTGTTTTACAGTTGTATGGTCGATAGGTACCTACCCTTACTTTTGACTTCTAGAGCAAAATTTGCTTAAGTATTTTAATAAAAATCCAGTTTAAACCAAGTTTAAAACAAACAAGGGTTGAAAGTCGTTTCCAAATATTCACACCTGAACTATTAAAACTCCTTACTTAAAACACAAAATTCGCTTAAATTCACCCATGCATTTCTGAGAGAATGAATAGAAATTTTTCAATATTTTTGGTATAACTCGAAAAGTTTTACGAATTTGAGAATTAAACTCAAGACACTTTTTATAAGAAATTATATTTGCTATCAATATTGGTGGCTTTAAAAATACTATTAAAAGCTTAAAACAGGAACATTTAACAAAAACTGATAAAAAAATCGTTAAATCACTGTTTTTTTTTTTACTAATTTGCTCATTGCGCAGACATATCAGAGTAAAACAAAAGTACCTATACAATTCTATCAGAAATGCTTTGATGAATTTAAGTGAATTATGTGTTTTAATGTCGGTTTCGATTGGATTTCGGAACAGTACTAGGTACTCCTTTTAGATTCCAATCGAATTATTTTCTGTTGCTCCGATATTTGCGAAATATTTATGTGTGTTTGAGTATATTGTCCGATATTTATGTATCTTTTGCACGTTCAGTGGATTAAAATTAATTTGACAAATAACCCCATGAAAGGTTATGTTTATGTGTGTTCCGGGTCTATACTCCATTATAAAATCTGGAACAGAAGAACACTCCGGAAACATTACTCCAAACAGCCAATTGAAGTCTTCTGGAGTAATAGGAGTCAGAAAGGAGTAACTTCGAACCTCCAATCGAAAATAACATAAGTAATATTCAGTTCCACACAAACACATTCCATAATATAAATCCGTGAACGCAATTGTTCCTTTCTTCCCTTTAAATTGCGGTATATTCAATAGCCTATTGCTCTAATCTGTAGAAGTGTAGAACCCTTATTGCGAAAAAGAAAAGATTTGCCTTAAAAGCTCAGAAAAAACTGTATATTTTTGCTTTAGTTTGTACGAGCCGTTTTCTCTGCAATCCTACTAATTTTGTTGGGTAACTTTGAACCACCTTAATTGAAGTCTCGTCGTACTTTGCCAAAAGTGAAACGTTACATATATTTCTGGGACGAGATAGTTCCACTTCACGGTATTTGATGAATAAAGTTATCGTAAGCGAAAAACTGATAATTTAAAAAAAATAAAAAACACATCCCTTTAATAGGAAAAACCCAGTCAAATGATGCACGCAACGACCGTCACGAACATATAATTTGTTTCTAACTTTCCCGAACAAAAATATTTTTGGATAGAGCATACACTTGGGTTAATATGTGCGAAACAAAAAAAACTTTACTAGGTGGTGGGTAAATATTGTATAGCACACAATAATATGCTCCTATGTTTTCAAGACTCGATATATTTGTATGTCAATTATATCTGGTAAAAATAGCAACTATCCTACCATCCTTTCAGTGTTGCCACCACTGCAACACTACGAAAGTAAAGAAAGGAGTTAACAAGTACCTACTATAATTTACCTACCCCAGTAGTTAAGATAACTAATTACATGTCGTTCGCTGTGTATAGTCCATTAACATCCTTCCGTTTATCACTGCACACTCTCAATGATATTATTATGCAAGGACACAAAATTATGATGCTATTCGATTTTTTGATTCCATTGTTAAAAATAGGAAACTGTCCAATAAAACAAAATAAAAAAAAACACGTTCCCACAACAAAACAAAATAAACAAAAATAAAACCATTTTTACTTCAATATTTCAATCACAAAAGTTTACGATCCATAAAATGTTCATTTTGTTTTTCCATGCAATAAAAATATTAAATGGCCAAAATGTAATCAACAAAACTTTGTTATTGTGAAATATATAGATATACATACACATAAATGAGGGTGGGTTGGGTATGGGTAGTGCGCGGGAAGTTGAGAATGGCATCAAATAAGGCAGATGATGATGATCTGGAACTCTGATGGCTAAGTGCGAAAATCTGACTATAAATTGAAATGGCTGAATGGCTGAACGTGCGTAACGAACGTGTCGAAATGCCGATACGGACGAAACTTTGAACGGCTAGAGAGAGTACAATGAATATTAAAGTTAACAATGCATGAAGCGAAATGTGGCAAAAACGTAATTGAATTAAATTGCGGAACCATGAAATCACTTAAGTGGAACCGGCAAGATAGTTCCTTATTAAAATGGATAAAGTGCTTAATGTACAAGTATTATATGGAAGTGTATTGTTACAGCGAGGTTATACTCTTCTCGCAGAATTGTTGTTATTTGGAATTATTTCCTCTTATATTTTGTATGACATGAATTATGTTATGTTGTTTAATTTTTTTGAAGTGAATCTAAAACAATTGTAGTGAAGAATTTTAGTTTTTAAAAATGATGAAAAATAAGTATACACAACAGGGTCACAAATACTTGTTCCCCTACTTATAAATCATGTGACTTAGAAATCTTGGAATGCCCACATGTTTGATTTAGCAACTGTCAATGGAAGATACATTTTTTAAAGTTCTTTGAGAATAGACAACAAATATAAACAAGAAATAAATTATAACAAACGTGAAATCTAAAAATTTTACCAGCAAGGCTAAGTTCTAATTGAACATTGAACATTGAACTACACGAAATCGAAGTTGATTTCTGATGTGGGTTTTTTATTGTTTGCATTTATAATTTGCAAAAATGTCAGCAATAATCGACAGAAAACAAAAATTAGCAACAAAATGGCAGCTCAAAATCACGAACAGTGAAAATAAGTGATTGGGCGGATGTTTTTGCAGAGCAAAAAAAAATATCAAGATATCCTACAAATTAGAATAAAACAGAATAGAAATATTAGAATAATAAATAGTAGAGTATGTACAATATAATATGGTTCAAGGAACATAGGGATTAACATCACAGGGGCTATTTGATCATGCCACACGCTGCTATCGAGTCTGAACTTTAACCTCAGAGTCACTCTTATATAGGTTCCGGGTCACAGTGGCGTTCAAGGGAATTGTCGCGGGCATTCCTCTCGGAAATATGAAGGGCAATATATTTTCAATTTCTCTCACCGAATCCAACCGTAGGTAGGTGGAGTGGAATAGTTTAACTAACTGCATCATTTCTAGAAAAATGTGGCCCACCTTTAATAGATACCGAATCTAATATGCAAACTATAGGCGAGACATAGCCCAGGATCGTTTGAACATGCACTGGACAGTAGACGCTGGCCAAAAGGAGACCATGCGGGGAAGCAAATCATCCCTTAAAATACTTAATGCCGTAGTTATGGGGACCAGCAGGTAAAGGAAAGAGTCTTTCACTTCCTCTGGTTTATGTCCCGCTTTGGCCAGAATGAAAACAAAATATTTCGGTAAGACATTTCATGACGACCTCAACGAACTTTCCGAAATGAAGATCAAGCATTTGATATCTTTCCCCAATGTGACGAAATGGATCTAGGATTGACTTTGGTTTCTTTTGCACCATTTTCTTCGTCCAATTTCTTTGACTGCAAACAAGCAGACTACTGGTTTTTGAAAGGAGCTCATAGTGCACGAAGGTCAAGCAATCACACAGTTGGATCGGTGTTCGCTTCAGCACCAGTCAACATTCCACATGTCAACATGTGCCGCCTATTTTGGCGCAATGTAGATGGTCTTCATATGCGAGTTGCGATCATTTTGAGTGCATTTCCTATTTTCTCCAATTGATTGTTCCTCTTTACTGCAAGTATAGTCCACTCTCAACGGAACGAATCCAAGGAAGATGAATGTCTGTGAAGTTAGCATAACAAGTGTCAGCATCTCAATTTTGTTTTGGAGTTCTTATCGCATGCACCTGAGTTCTATAGTTCCTGATAGTTTCCCAAAATAGTTCTGTTTGATTTCACCGACAAAATCGATTTTAAAAAGTCAGCTTATCATTTTTTGAAATATCTAAGGCTGGTCACGTGACGAGACCCTGCGAAACTTTTGTAAGTCTCGTCTCGGTCTCGTTAAAATCGAAAATTTTCAGTCTCGTCTCGGTCTCGTGTAGGTCTCGTATAATTAGGTCTCGTATCGGTCTCGTCTACGTAAAATACGATTTCCGGATAAACTGTTGATTATTGGAACGAAATATTTTCGATTATCGTTTGAATATGTGCAGAAAAAAATAAATATTTAACTGAAATTAGACTTTTTAATTTATTAGACTCTCTGTAAATTTCGGTCCAAATATACAGTCTCGGCTCGGTCTCATCTCGGTTGCTTAAAAGGCAGTCTTGTCTTATCTCGTCCCGTCTTGACCGAGACTTTTCTCGTCTCGTGGCCAGCCCTAAATATCATATAAAAATATTTTTTTTTGGGTTTAAGAGACCATGCCTTAGAGTTCCTCATACCTAAAAAAATTAGTTCTATGGCGGTCATCCAGAAAAAAAAATTAAAACTAAAAAAAAATTGAATTAAAAATAAATTACTTTCAATACAAAAAATTCTTTAATAAACACCTACTTTTCATTAGCACACAAATTTAAAAAAAAAATGCGGAATTATTTTACCAATGTACGCTTTTTTGTTATTATAAACTTATTTTCAAGTTGTAAAAGTATACTTTAAGAAGTTAAACAAGCGATTTGCTGCGTGGTTTAACGTTAAACTATACTTTATGTCATTTAAAATTACGAAAGAGTCGACTCTCGCTTTACCCTGAGGCTACACTAGCCAGTACTGGCAAGCCAGTTGGCTACATAGATTGACTGTCAAGTTCGTATACGTGAATATGCTGTGACGTAAGCGGCAGGCAACTTGTAAGCAAGTTGCTTAGTTGCTTAGATAGGATAGCCTATCTAGGATTCTAAATACACAATTTTATTGAATTTACTTTGGCATCGGACTACGATTTTGTCTTAAACAAAAAATGACGTCGAATTCTGCACCAAGTCTTGCGATGGCCAAAGCATAATACTGCCAATGCGTTGACGGATGCATTGACAGACTTTTCTGTCGCGTCAAATTAACATGGATTGATTTTCATCTAATTCAAGAATTTCAATTTTTTTAAATAATTAAAAAAAATTTGATTTTTTGGAGGTTTTTTAATCCATCATCATCGAAGCCATTCTTTAATGGAATTTGACAGTTCATGCGTTGAAAGATAGGTAAGAAACTAAATTACGCCGTACGAGGAATATTTCGTTCCAAAATGTCACCCAAAGGCGCTAAAATCGCCTTTCGCCTTTTTCAAAAAATTCAGATATCTTTAAGTTTTTCAATGCATCATCTCCGTAGCAATCTTTCAATTTAATTTGACAGTCTATGGCTTGACAAATCGGTAACAGAATGTTCCAAATGTCACCGAAAGCAAAAAATATACTTTCATCATAATCATAGCCATTCTTCAATCATATTTGACAGTTGCCTATTTTGGAAATGTTAAAAATTCTTGGTCCCTCTTCTCATTAAAAGTTCTGGTAGAAAGAATATTTAATTTTGCATTAAATTTTCAACGAAAAGCTATCCATATAGCTTTATATACAAGTCTGAACGAGGCCACTGTCTTCTCTACCGCCTTCCCAACTGGCTTCGAAAATGGCAAGCCAGTTGACGAGCAAGTTGCTCATGTTTGTATGTGTTAGTAAGAAAATTTAAATGTATTGTAACTTGTAAGCCAGTACTGACTCGTGCAGCCTCAGGGTTAAAAAGAGTTTTTAGAGCCGACTCCCATTTTAAAAGTGATTTAGAGCTGGTTTTAATTGTTTAAAATTTTGCGCCATTATATCTATATGTTGAGTTCGATCAATGGACTGGAACTCCCAAAAAAATGCTTGCATCTCAAGGAATTTGATTAAAATTCGTGAAAATTCTCTTTTAGAAATAAAAAAAACATACTTTATTTCAGAAAAGCGATAGAAACAAAATAACTTAAGGATTATATTGTCAACGTATTCAGTCTACCTTTTTAATTCTAAAAATTGGATTTTACCATCACAATTTGCGTTATTTAGCATTTTTGTATTGAAAGTACTTTATGTTTAATTACATTTTTTTTTTTGGTTTTAATTTTTTTTCTGGCTGACCGCCATAGAACTTATTTTTTTAGGTATAAGGAACTCTTAAGCAAGGTCTCTTACACCCGAAAAAATATTTTTATATGATATTTCAAAAAATGATATGCTGACTTTTTAAAATCAATTTTGTCGGTGAAATCAAACAGAACTATTTTGGAAAACTATCAGGAACAATAGAACTCAGGTGCATGCGATAAGAACTCAAAAACAAAATTGAAATGCTGATACTTGTTATGCTAACTTCACGGACATGGAAGATGACTGATCTTACAAGCAGGCTGGTACTTACGGAAGTCATAGGAATTACCACATCCGTACGTGAAACCAGATGATCAACCTAAGGGATCACATCGTATACGTCTTGAGCAAATCAGCAAATTGCCTAACTTGGGATATTGCAACCGAACCTCCGTTGTACCTCCAGGTGCGCCAATTTACAACTTATATGCTGCTAGCACCGATCCAGTCACAGATGAAAACCAAAGGTTCCGGAAGTGATTTTAAGTCGAAAAACTTCAGAGTTAATTTTCTTATTTCCGCTTCCCTTTAAACTTACAATTATGTTTTCTATGATTGTTGGTGTATTTCCTTTATCTGGCTCTTTATGGCAAACTGGAATCAAATTCTTGATATTTACTTGCTATATACGTACAGTCGACGACGCCGCTTATAGCGACTGCCAAGGGACAAGCCAAATGTGGTCGCAATAGCCGGCGGCGGTCGTACATAATAAGTATACGCTTTTAAATTTTAGGAACAGAATAATAAAGAACCTAGTTAAATTCATTCGCGAAGAAATGAATATGATGTATATAAATATATTCGAAACCGTGCAGTTTTCAATTCTCAGTTACCTACTGTTTGTTTTAATTTTTCGTCATTCCGTCGTTGGTAAGCGGCGAAACTGAAGAATTCTTTGTCTGAAATTCGTCGTTATATGCAACTAGGTGCTATACACGACAATTTCACGGCCCGACGATAAACTCGTCATTAGAGCCACGTGGTTATAGGTGGCGTCGGCTGTACATACATATTAAGTATAATATCGGTATCGGTGAAGTACGTGTCGCACCCGCAGAATGAAAGTGACCTAACCCAAAATTCCTGTAAATTCTGATTTCGCAATACACTGACTGTGGTGAAAAACATGCTGAATGATGAGTAAGAAATGGACAGCCTTTACATCGGTCACTTTAGGTGATCAAGCAATTCACCTATGCATTTTATGTGAAAGAGACCAAATTGGTATTGCGTCAGAGGTACTCGCGAGTAGATGCTAAATCGACGGATCTCGAATTGTGGTAGTTTATTGCAAATACTGTGAAGGTAAGTACGTTACATTTTTATGCTAAATTGACTCTTTTTTGATATAAGTCTGTTTTTTGCAAAATATTTATAAGATTTTACTGACTGTTTTTAGATTGAGTCTTAGGAGTTGTGGCATCTTGCGTCTTTAACATGCTGAACTCGTAAAAAGTTCCAGAAATACGGAAATATTTTTGCAATAGAGTGACTTAATTTGAAACTATTTTGTATTTAATCTCAAAATATATATTTAAAAAAAAATTAAATTTTATGTTATCGATTTGTGCACAAGCGATCAATATATAATTTTGCAAAGAATCAATAATTTCCAATAAAATATGTAAGAGATACATTCAAACTTACTCAAAACTATACTTTTTTGAAGACTTTATTGCTCAATTCCCACAAATTGCAATTTTTGAGTTAGGTCACTTTCATTCTAATGTATTAAGGGACACGCGATAAAAATGGGTTCCGCAATTCTGTCTGTCTTTCTGTCCGTCTATCTTTATGTACTTTGTTTTGCAGCCTTAACTACTGAAGCGATTTCCTTCAAACTTTGGACTCAAGGTTTTTAAAAGAATCCCCTATATAATAATAATAATATAATAATTTTCACTATATGCCTATAAGAGCTCAGGTTTTTTTATATACAATGCACGACACTAGTTAGAAGTAAAAGAAGGAAAGGAAAAATTTTTGTTGGCTCAGTGGATTGAGAATTAGATGTTAATTATCTCATGAAATTCCACGGGTGGCATCCAGTTGAGAATGGGGAATACAGAAAAGAATGGCACCTAGACTGGGGGCTCCAACCCACACATCCAGGTTAGCAGTCAAATACTATGTCCACTGTGCCATTGCCACCCGCACAATGCCCCCTGCTCTGATGATTTTTTTAGAATTTCATAAATTAATTTTTATCAGACAAATCAGATGGTAACATTTTGAATTCAAATAAATCATCAATAAAATAGCCTTCGGTTGTATAAATATCTTCTAGGGGAATGGAAACCGAAATCAATCAAAATCATCAATTTCAGATATTTTCTTTAAATTTCTTTTGCACAAAAAGAATGTTTTCTTTAAACCTTATTTTTCAACTCCCATCATCATCTAGCTAACTTAAAATAATTCCACCTATCAACATTGTCTCAAACTATTAAAAGAAAATCCTCCTCTTATGTAAATGCAAACAGCATAAAAAAAAAAGTTTTTCCTCAATGATTTGAATACGCCATTTAACGAGAAGATTATCCCACCACAACAGTGCACACAACACACACAAATAACCTTGTTTGCCATTACCATATGTTCCTCATACATATTGATGGCCATTTGCTAACGTTATATTGTTTCTCCACAATTTGTTTATTTATTCAAATTTCGAAAAGAGGGATATCGCCAGAAGAAATCGGTTGCAAAATAAAAAACTGAACAAAAAAAAATAACAGTTCATCGGAAGGTTGTGGTATATCGTTACTTCATTTTAAAATGCCCTCTAAAATGATTTTACCATCAAAACCACAAAAAAAGGGAAAAAAAAAACAGAAATAAAATCTTTCTCTACCCAAACATAGAAGAGGAGGAGTCCTTCGCATAAAATAAGATGATTTTGTTGTTTTTGAAAAAAAAAAAACATTTGTGAACTTTTTTCATTATCAGAATGTTGCCTATAGTTGTAGTTTTTTTTTATTTGAATCTAGCTACCTACATACTGATTTTTGAATTGGTAAATTTAACCATTTCATTGAGGTTGCGTTTAAAAGGCCAACTAATGATGTTAAGCAGAAGAACTTATAAAACGATAATATTTAAGTATTGCAAACATCAATTTGTCTGCATTTAAATTTGTTTAATGCCAAATAAATACTATACATTACCTAGGTACAGGGTGTTTTGTTTTTTAAACAAATGTCAATATTTTAGGAAATTTTTATTGGGCGTTCTAAGAAAAAATAAACAAAAACGATTTTTTTATTGAACTATAATATCGATACCTTAATGCACACATGTGCTATGTCCATTTTTTGGTGTTTTGAGATAGTGATACCAATAGACAGGTGAGAATCAATATTTTTATATGCACACACGTCCTTTGTCCAACAGAAGTCCTAAATTGCTTAAATTTGCAATAAAGTCGAATGTTCTATGTCCACTCTTGTATTATTGAGAAGAAAACAGTGTTCTATGTCCAACATTTTGTGCTATGTCGATTTTATATTTCGCATTTTGTGGACCAAGAAATTTTGTGCACCACCTGGTTGTATATACTGATACTTGTGGAGGACAGAAACGAAATCAAAATGTCCTTGCTTCCATGTTCTATGCTTTGAATAGGGCAAGCAGTAAGAATCTACAAAACGCTTGATTTAAAAAAACGTTAAAATTGTGACATTCATAGTTATCTCGAAGCCGACAGCATTCATGCAACAATCGAAAGAGCTCGCAACTCGCAAGTCAAAGAAGTTATACTCCCCTAATGATTACAACTCTTTAAATGAAATGAGCAGGAAAAAACCATTTCCCTACATTGTTCAACACGGTTTGGGTACAAAACATCGACCTGAAAAATGTCGACTGGTTTAAAGACCAACTGAACAAAATATCGAAAAAAAACTAGACCGAGTTTTTAAAATGCGATTTTCACAATGTAAACTTTCAAAATATCGATGTTAACAGTCGATATTTTGATAATCGACATTTTATTAGTCGAAATTTTGATCAGATTATGATTTATGTAAACATCATTCCATGAACCTATCAAAATGTTGACAGTTAAAATCTCCCACTGGCTGGTTTCGCATCGTCTTCAATCATCCGTTATATTATTGTTTTAAGCTAAAGACTGAACATGTGTGTCGACAAATAATAAGTTAGCGGTTTCAGAACTAAATTGTGTTCTATGTCCTATTTGAACAACTGGCATCGTGCCCAAAAATGCTATGTCCATACTTTTTTTTTATTCTATCATGAATAAATTGAAAATCGGGTAAAGCATAATTTATTTTTCATTTTTATACATTTAAAGAGGTATCAGGCCGTAACTTACTTAAATATCAAAGCGAATTGAGCTGCACTAGTAGAGTTATGCTCGTAACAAAACTTTACTTTGAGTTTGCCAAAAACAGCAAAAATGGACATGGCACATGTGTGCTTTAACTTTAAAGTATCGATATAATAGTTCAGTCTCATTCCCTGAGACTGATGCATATTCCAGTCCCCGTTCACTCCTTGGCAAATCTCATAAATGCTGCAAAGGGAGCCATTATGAGACATGAGATTTGCCAATAAGGGAACGGGGACTGGAAAATGCATCAGTCTCAGGGAAAGAGACTGTATTCCGAAGTCCTCAATAACAAACCCTATTGACGTACCAATTACAATGACAATGATTAACAAATATAACTTCGTGAAAAACTTTCAAACAAAGCTAAGTTGCAAAAAAGACTGGGAAAGGGAAACAGTTAACTACACTCTCAATACAAATTCCATCAAGTAGTACACTGATGGATGGAGAACGACGGAAGGGACTGGTGCAGGAATTTTTGGGCCAAGTCCAAGAAACAAACTTTCTATACCAATGAAACAGTCCTCTAGCATTTTCCAATCCAAGCTGAAGTACAAGCGATAGGAATATGCGCAGGTCATAATCTCAAAAGAAATTACAATAACCAAAACATTGCCACTATATCAGATAGTCAAGCCGCACTCAAAGCTCTGAGCTCCTACCATATGAGCTCGAAGCTCGAATGAGATTTAATTGTCATTGGGTTTGAATCTTAAATTTTAAAGTCTATTTGGCAGCAGTTGTCATGTTGGTGGATAATTGAGGGGGATGCGGTTTTTTGGCTACGGTCAGCAATGAAGGGGATATGATCTCTTCGTCACTAGTTGATATGCGATCTTCATCCATATTCTTCTTCTTCTTCATTTTACCGCCGATTGTCATGATCTCGAGGGGTACCACAAATCTCCCACTCAACTGCTTCACCTAAGGTTACACTTGTGGGGTTCGCCGGGTTGACCTCAGATAACGTCGACAGGCCTCTCGGTTTTGGATTGTTCCATGTCTGAGGCCAACTAAATGCTGGTGTCGTTGCATTTGTTTCATCCAGGAGTTTTTGCGCCTGCCTTTCTTCCGCGATAGGGTTGGAACGTCTTGTGCTATTGCCTTTTGAACAGGGCTGTCATGGCATCTTCTTTGTATATAATAGTACCCGCTAAGTTGGTCATGCAGTATTTTGTCCAAGATGGTATTTTCGACATGTGGGCTTCCTCGGATTCTCTTGCTGCTTATTCGATCACGCTTGGTCACTCCTGCTGTCATGCGAAGCATCTTCATTTCAGCTGCCGTCAATTTACTCTCATACTTCTTGTACATTGTCCAACACTGAACCGTATGTAGGCGCTGGACGAACAACTGCCGTGTAGCTTCCCTTTCAGCTTAGGGGGCATTTTTCGATCAGAGAAGCTGGCAGATTTTTCCCTCCACTTCATCCACCCTGCGCTTACGCGATGGTTGATGTCGTCATCACAAGATCGTCATCAGAGATCCTCATCCATATTATTAGTTGTTTTGTAAGGAAGGAGCTTTGTTTTCTGATTTAGCCCGTTCAGCTTTCGCATTTGCGGATGAATGCTGTGGAAGGCGAAGTTTTCTTTACTTAGGACAGTTTCAGCATGGGGATTTAACCGCGGCAGTTCGTTAAACTGTATTCCCATAGTATTTCATTTTTTTGCTGGCTGCTAGTGTTCTTTCGTATGCTGATCTTAGTGTTCCTTCAGTTGATGCGTGAGCGTCCTCTTGCATTCCCAGTGGTGCTAGGTTATCTGAAATAAACCAGCGTCGATTTGGCTGAGTTGATTTGGAAGACCCAGCGCTGGTAGGACTCGTAGAGTCCACCAATGTGGGCTTCAACTCTTCTTGCAGCAAGTTTCGGTGAGATTGACTTGGGATACGTCAAGGAGTCATCGGCAAACAGAAGAATCTGTGCGTTTTCTGGCTGTGGTTGGTCTGCTGTGACTATGTTAAAGATTTAAAGTCCAAGTTTGGATCATTGAGTAACTCCGGCTCTTATAGTTCTAGTTATAGATGGCCAAATTAGGTGCTAAGAATTGCGTATGACCTTGAAAAACCTCAACCATTCATTCAAATTCCGACAAAAAAATCAAACTCGAGATATTAATCAGTACAGTAACTTTACTTTACACCCACGTATGCGTCAAATCTTGTAGTTATGTTTTTTGGTGAGTTTTTCAGGACGCTGGCCTAATAAATGACCTTAGTTTTCGCCCTCAAACGACCACTTCATTGTCAAAAATCATGATTTTTTCAGTTTTTGGCGAAATACAGCATGTTAAAATTTAGTGATAAAAAAGTTAACATAACAAGTATAGCATTATCAAATAGTATAAAGGTTGACAAAAATCCATCAAAACACTGGAGCGTGTAGGTTGAGCCAAACAAATAGAACAATCATACAAGGGGGTCTATATACCTATATAGATGAGAGATAAGTCTTTCGATCCCCGAGGGACGACGCAGTCAAGGAAGACCGCGTAACCGGTGGTGCAGGTAAGTGGGAGAGGACCACAGCCAACTTGGAGACTGAAAAAAGCAAGCTAGGGACAGAGCTGGTTGGAGAAGGCTTGTTGGTTAGGCCCCGGTTCACACCGGACTGTAGCGCCACCTGAGGTAAGTAAGTAAGAAAGGAGGGGCATAATTTGCTAAAAAAATGATGAATGGTAGAAACAACACTTTAAAAACCAATGATAACACCTACAATAATCTCCTAATAGCTATCTTAAATTTATTTCAATCGATATTTTTAAAAAATGAAATTCCAAACTTAAAATTTGAAAAAGAATATTCTACTATTTATTTAGTAGTTATAGGATAATTGGAGCAAAGAATGTTGGTCGAAAAACATGTTGCCAGCTCTGGGTCTATTTGGCTCTACCATGCGTGCGTGTCGGTCGTCGTCGATTGACTGTTTTATTTGCGTAGAACTTTTCTTTAAAATTTTTAGTGCTTATAGTTAAATTTACTAAATATTGGTAGGAACACCTTCTTAACCAATTTATCTGCGTAGGGGTTTTAATCATTAAAATCAATAAGATTTTAAGCAGAGCGGGTGGAAAAAGACTTGCGTTTTAAGAACTCCTCCCTTAGCAATAGTAACTCATGTCATAAGTTTTAAAACTCCATCAAATTCTCCATTGGTTCACTGATAATCAGTTTATACTCTAGAGCCTAGAGTATTATACCTGAACCCAAAATTTAACAATTATCACACTATGTAGGTATTTGATTTCAATTATAGTCTGGATTTTGTACATTAATTATACGCTTATCAAACAAAAGCCAACGGCCGACGTGACGCCCGCCTCGTCGTGCCAATATGGTAAGGGAGCTCCGTAAAAAGCAATTAATTTTATGGGATTAAAACACACAAAAATCTCATTATATGGATATAACTTTACTCTGTTTTTAATTAATTTTTTAATTCCAGTGTTTACCATTAGTCGCAGATTTTAAAATAAAAAAAAAAATTCAAATAGAGACATTTCGGAACATTTTATTTCACAGAAAATTCATATTTCAAAATGCAAAATAATTCACACAAAATGGGTATGCAATAAACCAATTGTGAGAGGCGTAAGGCCAAACAAATAAAAATAAAAATCAATGCTATGTTTTTGCTTCAATACCAGTTATTTCTTAAAAACCATCAATAACAACATCAGGGTACCTCAACTAAAAAGAGAGAATTCACAAGAATTTTACTGTGAAAACAATGTTTTTTCACCTAAAAAAAATTATCAAGATTAAAAAATTAATGAAAATCTCAATACAAATATTTCCAGACACGAAAACAAAAAAGAGAATAATTTAACTCCTATACACAGCCACATGATTGACTTAAACATAAATATCCTCAAGAAACAGAAACAAAATGAATGTCAGATTAAATATGCTGCAGCTATACAGCTACACAGAATATCCCCACAAGGACTTTATTTTTCAAACAAAATTCCATTCATCATTGGCTCACATTGTCCTATGGTATTTTCAAAGCGACCACACTGCCACATTTTCGTTTTCATTTTCTCACCACAACCACCATCACCCCACATTCCATAACCCGAATAATAAAATCATCATATTGAAGCTATGATGTGAAAGCCATAACCCTTTTTTGAGTTCATTATCCAAAGAAGCATTAATTAAGTGAAATTTTATACATCATTAATAAATTTTGAAACTCGCGTACTCATTCTGTCACCGCACCGTCAAGGTCACCCTCACCGTCATCTTCGTTGGGCGTCACCTACTTACTTTTTCAATTTCCCTGCTGATGGCTGGCTGGATGGATCTAGAATCTGGATGGTCCTCCTCCGGGTATAGAGATGATTGTGTGATTTTCATTCTTCCTGACACAGTCATCTTGGCCGGGACAAGAAGAAGTGACAGGAGATAGTTTCTTTGGAAAATCACAAAATGATAGCACTTTTGCTTATGTAAAGGAGGGGACTGACAATGAAACTTCATAGCACAATATGCAGAGTATCAACTCTCCAGAATAATCGGTTTTGTACTCCAAGTTGAATTTTCGTTAGCATGAACAATGTCCTTTTACTTTTTGTTTTCATTTTTGTTTGGTCGTTTTTTTGTCCTGATGCAAAGAGAATAATAATGATAGCAAAATAGAGATATTTTTCATATTTTGGCAAAAGCTTAACGAGTCACGATGACGCATGAAATATTGAAGAGAACGAAAAATTATGAGTTTGCTAAAATTGCTCAGGTAAGGGTTAGTTTCAAAAAAAAAAAGGAAGAGACTCGCCGGTTAAGCGTAAAAAGCGTTAAAAAGGTTTAAAAGCTTGAAGTTTTCACAGATGGTGAAAATTATTATTGAAGGTTTTGAATGAATAACAACCACTTGTGTTGGCTACCCTTTCGAGTATTACATTTTGGCTGGAATTATTGCAATTTCATGGCTGCCACACCAATCATCAGATTCCTTTTATTGGTGCTTAGTCTGTAGTTCCAATTTTAGTTTATAAATTGTTTTGCCGTCAACTGGATTCCAACCTAGACCAAGCTACCTCAGAGGCCGTTGCACTACGCATTGCACCATCGAGGTCACCTGATCGTGAAGGTTTTTCTTATTTACAATTGCATTTGGACAACTAGCATTTTTACAAGCCACACACAAGTTAGATGTTATTCATTCGGGTTTCTTTCTTTTTTCTCCTCTCCATGTAATGGAATGGAATGGAAGAAATCAAGAAAAAATCAAATACAAAATTGTTGCTTTTTTTATTGCCAATGATCATCGTCCACCAGTGGCAAAGCCTCGCTATCCTGTTTTAAATTTTTAATCGTTGGCTTCCTGTCAAAAAAAAAAAAAAAAAAAAAAAAAAGTAGTAGAAATAAGCGGGTTCTGACCTTTCTGGCAGAACTGGCAAGGCTTCCTAGCTTTTCCGGCGGAGCTTTCTGTCGGTGATTGTGGTGGCGGAATTGGTGGCGGAGTGAATAATTGACCCCGCGAGTTTTTGCCTCGTGCAAAAAATGTACGTAAAAACCCAAAAAGTTAAAACACACAAAATTTACGTTTGAAAAAAAAAATTCGCTAAAAAACTTAAAACTCTAGTTAAAAACCCAAAAATTACGTAAAAACACAAAAACGTATGTTAAGATACCGAAATTCACGTAAATTACGTTTAACAAGTCATGTTTAAAATCTCCTTTAATTAGTTGGGTATACTTACCACTTCTTTTACTTTTTTTTTATATTTAGCGTGAGCTAAAGGGGTTGTAAATACCCTTAAAGCACGAGCGATTAGGTAGGTTGGAGGGGATTTGAAAGGAGAAACCGATGTACATTGATTTTGAATGTCTGTAGATCACAATGGGAGGGGAAGATAGAGCTGGGTAAAGCATTCCACATTCGTGTAGTGCGACTAAAGAAAGAATCTCTTTACTTAACAGTACGTCCGAAGTTGGGCTCAAGGGTAAACTGATGGGCATTCCTAAAAGCGCGAGTATTACGGTTGAATTGTTTAAGGGGAGGAATGCAACTGGCTATTTCACTAGAGCAATGTTTGTAAAAATAACGGTAAAACAACGAAAGGCATACAACATTTCGACGGTGCTCCAGAAATGTAAACGTTTCCGTTATAGTTCTTTCACCTATCATTTTAAGAGCTCTCTTTTGAATTCTATACAATATACTCAATTGGGTTATTGGAGCACCTGCCCAAATATGGGAGTTGTACTCAAGTTTTGGACGAATAAAGGCTTTGTAGATCACAGCCAGATCAGAGGGGGAGAAAAATTTCTTGCATCGACGGAGAAAACCTAAACACCTAGCAGCATTTTTGGCGATATCAAATATGTGGTCATTCCACAAAAGGTGGTCTGTGACACAAATACCGAGGACTGAAAGCTGTTCAGTTTCCTCTATGCAAGTGCCGCTCATGGATAGCAGCATTGGGGGTGGGTTCCGCTTTAACGACAGGAGACAGCATTGAGTTTTAGAAGCATTAAATTCTACACGGTTTTTTATTCCCCACTGGACAATACTGTCGAGATCAGAATTTAATGAGCATATCATACGCTGCCGTTCGAGTCCCACATCCGAAGGACATGGATGTGAATCAAGAAACGAATATGAAAAGCTGAGGGTACTGTCGTCAGCAAAACAATTTAATGGATTAGAAGTTGCAGATAAAAGATCGTTTATGAATATAAGGGAGAGAGTCGGAGACAGAACGCATTTATTTTGTGAATTTCAGACTTGAAACCATCCACTACAACTTGTATTGAACGGTCCGAAAGGTAATTTCTAATCCAACGAAGAAGAGATTCATCGATACCAAATGCGAGCATTTTCGATAAGAGAGCTTGATGCCAAACTCTATCAAATGATTTAGAAATATCAAGCGCAATAATCTTACTTTCTCCAAAACGATGTAAAGATTTGTGCCACTGTTCGGTGAGATATACCATCAGATCACCAGTGGACCTATTGCTACGAAAGCCGTACTGCCGGTCATTAAGAAGCTTTCGTTCTTCGAGATATTTCTTTAGCTGAAAATTAATCAGCGTTTCCATGACCTTTGAAAGAAGGGACGTAAGCGCAATTGGTCGATGATTTGAGAAGCACTATCATGATAACGCATATATGCGCATTAGTTTTTTTTTTGTAGGATTTTCTAATATAGTTCTGGGTAAAAAATAAATAAAAAAAAAAATATATTTTATACCTAAGAAAAAGACAAAAAAATCGAGATTTTTGGGGTTTTAACGTAAATTTTGCGGTTTTTACGTAAATTTTGATTTTGTTTGTAATTTTTTTTTATGCAACGTACATTTTGGGTTTTTAACGTGATTTTTGGGTTTTAAAGTAAATTTGGGGTCGCGTAGCTGCTATTCGTTGAGTCACGGGGGTCACTTATTCACTCCGCGCCAACCCCACTAACAGAAAGCTCCTCCAGCCCTGCCAGAAAACCCAGAAAGCTCAACTACTAATTTAAACTAATTGTCAGATATTTAAGTTTAGGAAGTTTTAGTTAAAACTATACTACTATATTCCAGTATAAATATTATTTGGAAAGGGCAACAATTTTTATAATAAATTGATATGTTAATGACCCACCGAATTGATTTTTAATATTGTTTATCCAAAAGTTGATGAACAATTGAATAATTTTCAAAATATAATTTTACACAATTATTTATGAAACCCTGCTCTAAAAACATGTTTGTAGTTTCATTCTAAAAGTAGAACTGGAAAAGCACTAAAGGGACTTGAATCACATGTTTTCCATGTTTTTTTCTTTCGATATATGTATAGGTAATACATTCTGCAAAAAATCGAACTCGAGTTAATAATTTTCCCTAACATTTCGATGATAGTGGACGTGAAAAAAAGTGGGTCTCGCAACTCTATATGTCCGTACCTCGACCCGCAGCCTAAACACTGAATCGTTTTTCTTCATACAACTATTATGAAAAGAGTAATTTATCTTAAAAAGGGCTCTAACGATTTTGATAATTGAATTATACTACTATTAAAGGCATGGTCAATATTTGTATAAAAAAATACTAATAACGGTTATTAACGGTACCTGTCATGAAACCGATGTTTTGGTTTTAAAATTTCTCGTTAACTGCTTCATCGATTTCATCCAAAATTCTTATACCAAAGCTCCTTTACAACTTTAACAATTTGCATATACCTTAAAATTTTCCAAAAAATAATTTTTGGAATTAAAAAAATATTAATTGCTTTTTTGAAAATTCAATTATCTTTAAAACAGGGTACTGAATATTTTTTTTAATTTTGTGCAGTATTATATTTTAATACATAGGTACCAGAATTTATTTTTCAAAATGTCAAACAAAATATTGTATAAAAAAAAAAAATATTTTTAAGAAAACCACCCTAACGATTTGATGGAGTTTCAGCAGAACTTTTGGTTATATAGTTAATAGTCGCTCCATTCTTACGAATATATAAAAAGGAAAATAATGGCCTAATGTGTAAAAATTACCTGCTGAAAAATGTTAAAATAAATCTGTAAAAGTATAAAATTTGAATCTTATATCAAAAAATATCTTTCAAAAAGTTAACAATTTAAACATTATTAACGACTGGATAGCAAAAAAATTGTTCTCGAGCTAACAACTAAAATGTAGCTTTAAATTGACCGTGTAGACTATAATCAAGGTTCTTATAATATTTGTATATCTTTACTGACAAAATTATAGAAACATGAAAAATAGCAATTTTGAAATTTTTAACATAATACAAATAATTCTTTGAAATTATTTATTCGTTAGAAAAATGTCATACAAATTTTAATTTCAATATTTTTTAACTAACTTAAAAGTATTGAAATGCTAAACAATGTTAAAATCAATCAATCCAATGAAAGGATATGCGGGAATATACATAAACAAGTATTTTTTAAAATGTATTTTTGTATGGCAAAAAACGTGTTAAGTTTTGCAGTATTTGAGCATCTTATCTAGAAATAACATATAGGGGAAAGGTTGGAACAGTGAGACAGTCCGAACAGTGAGACATTTCAGTTTTTAGCTTCCCAGAAACTTGCGCAGACATTTCGGTGCAGACAATAACGTTTCTTTTCAATTCCGCAACTTTTATTTCTGTTCCGAACAACACTCAGATGCGCGTTTGCTCTTAATGAGTTAAGAGCGAAAAAAGTGGCAAAAGTATTTTTTTTTCGTGTTTTTTAAATTTGTGTAGCATCTTCAAATATTAAGGTAAGTGAGGCACTTTTTTTTTATTGGCTTATTATTATGTGGTTTTTCAATATATAAACAAAAATCTACGGTATTCTTTCCAGTTTTGTATGCAGAAAACTTTTTCTTGAAAATTAAACAGTGAGACAGATTCAAAGGCCGAACAGTGAGACATGTCTTTCCTTATCTTTGCTTCGTTTATTCAACATTAAAATGTTTTTTTATTTATTTGCATTTGTATTGCAACAAAATTTCTTACAAAAAAAGGAACAAATGAAAAGTATAAATTTATTTGATTTATTAAAAACTTATTTAAAGAATAGTGTGAACTGAAATGTGATTTTAGTTTGTTTTTTTTTTTTATCTTATACTTTGATATGTTTTTTGTTCCTATAAATTAATAAATAATATTTTAAACGAATATAATTCATGTATTTTTTGGTAAGAAATTGCTTAAAACGAGTTTTTATTAAAAATATTTAGTTGTCCCACTGTGCGGCCTACGCTGTCTCAGTCTTCGAACCCCCGTCGAACAGTGAGACACTTTGACCTTCTACAAAAATTTTAGTCATAGGAAAGTTGTTTTTAACTTTTTTTAATGAAAATTTAATGGCAAACTGTAGGGGAAATATGTCGTAAGATACCATCAACAATCAATTTTCATAGCTCAAAAGAATTCGGAATTGTAACCGTTTGAAAAAAATGTGTCTCACTGTTCCAATCTTTCCCCTACTATGTTTATAATAAGATGATGAAGAAATTTAAATATTAAAATTAATATTAATATTGAATTGCACGAAGTTTAATAAAAATCGTTATTGCCGTTTTCGAGAAAACTTGAAAAAAACCCCAAATCATTGTGTGGTAGCTACGCGTTCTAGATCAGCTCCCACAAAAATGCTTCAAACTAAATTTGAGGCAAATTCGTCGAACTGTTTAGGATCTAGCTAGATGTACAGGACGCACAGACTGACAGACGACTAACGAAAATCAATTATTTGGGACTTTGAAGAAAAAAAATTGACACAAAACCAATACTTGACCTGAGCAATTAAAAATAAACTAAGGCATTAATTCAAAATCTCAACATACCTATCTCTACAAAGAAATTACAAAATCTTACCTGAAACAAATTAAAAATATTTGAACCAATTCCCAAATCCAAAAAGTGCGATAAAGAATCTAAGGAAAGCAATCCTCCTCTCCGCTTGTAACTTGTATATATAAATTGATTGTTATGAACCAGAATTAACATTAATTAGATATTTATGAGAGGAATATTTACAAATTTCTCACAATCTCTGTTTCAATTTATCAATATCACCAATTTATCCAAAGAAAATCTGAAATAACTTTCACCTTTTGTTATTCTATACCTTCAAGCTTCGAGTTTTAACAAAAAATTATATCTTTATAGCTAGTTTGTACTGCATTGAGGGCATTCCCATCATCTTAAAGATGCTAAGGTACCTTAGTTATTATATCCTTATTTGATACTTAAAACTCCATAGTATATGCGGTAGAGTTTCAAAAACCAAAATAAATGTTTCTACGGTTTCAATTTGCTCCAAAAATGTTTGTGGTTTTTATTATTTGTTACATATGTATTTGTTGTATTATGTATATTAATGAAAAAAAAGTATTATAATATGAGTGAGGTTCATTCTTCTAGAAACAATGAAATGATTTTGATGATACAATTTTTCTGTGCTTTTTGAAAACTAATTTGAATAAAACCTTTGTAAAATGAACGGTTCTTCCTGATGGCTGAACGGATTTGAATAAAAATAGTAATAACTCCTTATTGTCTTCAGATATTTCATGGAATAATCAATTTAATCACAAACGCTTAAAAAATAAAGTGAAATAAACAGGAAATATGACAGAATTAAACTATTGTTCAACGCCCATGCTAAGCCAGCGACACATTTTCATATTTAAAATAAACGGAAAATCGAAGAAACCAACCAAAATAAACATCGTTATTCGAATTAAATATTTATTTTTCCTTTCTAAGAATTTTAATAAAGAATTTAACTTCATTTCTTCAGGATTAAGATTTCTAAATAAACTAAAAGGTCACGCTGAATTCGTGTACGAGTATACAGTATATACATAAATTATTTCATACAAAAGGGTTGCGTAAATATTGTTCCAGTTTGATTTATGCTATTGTAAAATTCAAAAATTGATGAAAAATTCCACATTTTTAAGAAACATAAATTATGCACGATTATTGGTCTAACCCTCTTCTAAAAAAATGTAAGCGGTCTAATGGAAAAAAACAAGACCGGTGAATGAATCTGGCTTTTCAGAATAAAATAGATTTTCATTCATTAAAAACTTTTACGTAGCTAAAAATTGGTAATGTTTTCTATTAGTTCTTTAATACTATAAAGTTGCCGTAAAAAAAGTGTTAAAAAAGTTTAAAAATAGTTAAATTATTATTTATTTTTTTATAAACTTATTATTAAAATAGTTAAAAAAAAAATAATCTTAAATATGTAGCTAGAGCTCAAAAACAAATATGAAACATTATTAGAGCCGTCCAAATTTTGAAGAAAATTGCGTCAGCAGCTTAGGCTGCAGGTTGCAGGTCGCGGTACAGACAGGCAAACGGAAAGACAGACACATACATATACATTTTATGTTTTTTTTTATTTATTTATCTATTTTGCGTATATTAATTTTTATTTATTTATTTTTGTATACATAGGTATATATATTTATTTAATTATTTATTCATATATTTATTTACTTTTTATTTATTTATTTATTTATATATTTATTTATATATTTATATATTTATTTATTCAATTATTATTCACTTACATATTTTTTTATTTATTTAATTATTTATTATCTAACGTTAGCTTTCTTATTTACTTATTGGCTTATTTAATCTATATTTACTAATCAACTACTTATATACCAAAATATATTCATTTATTCTTTATTCTCTAACCCAAGTTGTACTAACTATAATTTATTTCATAGCTTTAAATAGTTTTGAAATTTTATTTCTACTCGTATTCGAGTCAAAATGTACCTGCCCTTTTTAATTTGTATTGAAGGTTTTTGTTTGTATTTTCTTTTAAAATGTGTGTATCATAACATTATGTAAATTCAGTATTAAATAATATACTTATTCAGTAGAAAGATATTAAAAATGTATAGTATATCAAATCTCTGTGTGATGTAAACTGTGCGGTAGCTTACCAACTGTAAATCTCAATACTGTAAATCTTAATATCACAACATTTTTATTTTTAATAATAAAATTTAAATTAAATTAAAATAATACATTTGAATTTATATCTAATTTATTTTTAAAAATGTATTTTAAGATTAAATAGACATAAAGAATTGCGAGATCAACTTTTTCGCATTCTCCATCATCGCTTCGTTAAGGAAAATTTAATTTAATTACTAATTGTGTAAAGTGATAAGTTTACACAAAAGTTTGCATGCACGAACTTTTTATTCATTTGGTTAAATGCTGTGTAATTTAGTCAGCTGTTCGTTTATTAGACAGATTTAGTGTGTGACACATTAGATGTGTTTAGATTTCGAAGTTATTTTTCAATAAAGAACCTCTCCCGAACCAACGCGAAATCCGATCCGAATGTCTTGAATACATATGCAAGATACACGATGGAACTACAAAAGTGGGCTCACGGTAGTAGTCGGACGAAAATGAACGAATACAAAAACATCATATACCAAGTGCGCCCATAATGTGGGTTTCTTGATTTGCGTTAAGTATTGCTTTTGCAAGTGAAGAGCGCCCCCGAGTGCACCTCACCGAGGTGAAACTTACACTTGTTGAGGCAGGAACAAAAAAAAAGAGAAACAGTGAATTATGGCTCAGTTCTGATTTTGATTCTTCAGAAATCTACTTTTCATTGGTTTATTATTATGGCATCAGCTTCTGATAGCTTCCGACTTTTAAGGATCACCCAAACCAATGCGAATCATTCGTTGACGAAAAAAAAAAACAATAATAACACATTGTTGATGTATAGTTTCGTCGTCGTCAACGAATTGTTCGCATTGGTTGGAGAGAACCTTTACAATTCTACCTTAATAGTTTACGAAAAGTAGCTTTCCTTGTTGATTAAATGTAGGCATCCTTATTATTTTTTCTTGCATAAACTACGTTTAAAGTCACAACTTTTATTGGCAAATAATCGCGATTCGATAAATATAGAACACGGTCAGTTTTCTTTAGTTCTCTAACAGCCATATTTTTAAGTTTTTCAAATTTAGTTTTAAAGCAAAACTAGTTTTATGGAGATTTCAAGTTGCAAGTTTTATACATATTGGTATTATTTATGAAAGATTTGATATCCTATTTTCAATATTTTGAGTTTAAAATACCAAAACTTTAGTTAATAATATCGATTTCTCCAAAACGTGGGACTTGAAACTCCTATTGAACTAGTTTCGCCGTAAAATTAGTTTGGAAACAAGTCAAGAATATGGCTGTAAGTGAGATATATTATTATGTATATCATATATCTGATCAAGCTTAGTACTAAAAGTCACAAAATTTGACAGTTCATTCCAATTGATTTTAACCAAATCGTAAACTTATCTAGTGTTTTACGATGTTGCATGAATTCCCTTAATATGAGTTTGATTTTCTATGAATCCAAAACTTGCACTGTATTGTAGTATCTACGTATAAAGCAAGTAAAAATAGACCGACTTAGTTTCCTATTGAAAATTGAAACTTAAGGTGCCATCATAAACTGAAACGAAAGTGCTTGCAGAAAGTAAAACTTTCATAGTGTGACGACCCGAAAAGTACTTTCTTGAAAGCGTTTTCTGAAAGTGATTTCCTTTCTGTTAAACACTTTCACAAAACCACTTTTACTGTGTGACTAGTTTCTGAAAGCGTTTCTAAGAATGCAAATCACTTTTGGCAAAAGCTTTCTGATTTCAGAAACTGTTTTTCACCCAAATTTCTCTTTTATCAGCTGCATTTTGTTGGTTCGTTACGTTTACCCGCAACTCAGTTGACCAGGTAATTTGGCTCGTCTATTTTTAAAGCACATTTACTACCTAGAGCTAGACCTACCTATATCCCGCGAAACGTGATCTAGGAAGTGCCACATTTAAATCGATGTATTGCACGATACGAGTCTATTATATTTTATACACATATATAATTTTTATATATTTTTATTTTCAGAAGGCACTTTCATAAAAAGCTTTCGCTTTAAGAGTGTGTGGACCCGAAATGTGCTTTCAGAAAACTTGCTTTCTTGAATGTAAAAAGTCGCTTTCAGAAAGCATTTTCCTTTCAAAGTGTGACTGCTCTCTAAAAGCACTTTCAGAAAAACTTCAAAAATCGAAATTTTCGAAACACTTACCAACGCATTTTCTTTTCAGTGTGTGATGGGACCTTAATACAAAAATGAAGTAAATTCTCATTTCTGCTGCAGCTATTAGTTTTCTTAACGAATCAAAATCCTGCGTTTGAACACTCCGCTTTTTTTCGTAAAATAGGTACAAGCCAAATAGAAATTATTGTGCTTTGCCGTGTTTACTAATCCCAAAAGTAAGAATCATTCACTGTTAAATCACCAATCAATAGACAACATAACCTCACAGACTCTTATCTTAACTTAACTTGTAATTGGCATTGGCAACAGAATAAAAAAAAAAAACAAGAAGCCATTTATGCAACAAGAATAATAGTGTGAGTATAAGGGTGTACTCAACAACGTAGTAGGTACTGTATTGCTGCTATTCAAGCTCATAATCATTTATAAAATTTTAACGACCTCATTTTCCTGCTTTTATTTCTCCTCCTTGGCATTAGCTAGTTCGCGCTAAGACATCCTATTGCTTTTGCCACATCAGCGAGGTACATAAAACTGCCCCAAATTTTCACCTCATTCTAGCGAGTGACGTTGTGTTGTTAAGCTGAACTTATACCTACCTCCTAATTATTTAGTAGAAGGAAAATTCCACTCACGTTTTTAGCCCGTAAGTTAAGGGGCTTATACGGAGGTAGGTATATAAACCATCAACCAAAGCCAACTACCCTTAGGATCAACAGATTTCCTTCTTATTTCTTCTATTTTTATATTCTTCTAGGATATTTCCTTCGTTTTGAATAAAACAAAAATAACTAACTACAGTTTCATCTTCATTTCGGGCTAGCAACCTTCAACTATAATTTGAATTGTAGTAAAGGTACCTATATATAAGTATACTGTATACATTGGTGGAATGCCTATACCGTTGGCCATTCTTTCAATTGAAATACGGCTATGAAAATGCCGAGGGGATCTTAAATATATGCGCATTCTCATTACCAGCTATGTAGTATTGAGCGAGCAAGAAGTCAGTAGTTGGCTTCTTATATCTAGGTATCGTATAACGCGTATTAGTGGGGGCAAAGATACCGTTAATAACGACGCTATAGAGAGAGGTTAGGCAGGAAGACACGCGATGCGCAGCGTTGAATACGACTTGTCTCCTTCGAGCGAAATGTGTTATTCTTTTGTTGGCCAAAGATGTGAATGCGAATTTTAGCTGTTCCCAGAGACTACCTACACTTTAGCTATTTCTACCTACTTCTTAATCTTGTGCAAATCCAGTATCCAGGAGCCATCATCAGCAAACGATGCGCGATGATGATGGTGGCACAAAGATAAGGAATTCACTTTCATTTCTAATGAGCACCCCAGATAAAAATAGAAAATAGTTAGTATAGTTCATTGTATCAAATTATTATATTCCAAGGATTTTCATGTTTACAGGGAGAGCTAATAAAAGAAGACGAAAGCTTACTCTGATGTTTTATGCAAACCTTATACCTACCTATTAGCTATCTATAGAGAAAACGGTTTGATGATGTGATTTTATTAGAAAATCCAATCTGAAGAAATCCAATTAAGAAAATTAATGAAATATAGTTTTACTATTATTTTTATTGTTCCTGTTTTCGTAGTTTTTTTCTTTATGTTTTTTTTTTTTATTAAAAAGTTAAAATAGGTCGATGAAAATATGATAATGTTCCGCTTTTAGGACTTTAAAGGAAGTGAGTGGTGGTAGAAAGTTTGAATAATTTTACAAGCAATAAAAGAAGCAATTCCAAAGATTTATAAGAAGTGTTAATAAATTTTTGAATCGAAATAGATTTTTCAGATATTAATAAAGTACTTGTATTTTGTATCTTAGCTCTCGGCAGGGGTAATTGATTTGGGAACCGGATACAACTAACGTACGGATACGCACCATTTTGTTTAGATTTTTAACTAGCGGGCCAGTTATAGCTATCATTGAAAACGATCATTGAAAAAGTGAGCTGTTGATTTTGAGGCCCTTCGAAAGTTTAATCATTGAATATTTTAATGCACAAATATAGCTTACGACTACAAAATTATTTCTCCTTCAAAAACTACCTTACCAATGATCATTGAAAAAATTTAAAGTTACGTTGTGGGGAAGATATGGGTCAAAATTAATTTTTTTTGGAGGAGAAATAATTTGAAATCATAAGCTATCTTTCTGCATTAAAATTTTCAATGATTATAATTTCCAAGGGTCTCAAAATCAACAATTAACTTTTTCAATGATGGTTTTCAATGATAGCTATAACTGGCCCCTAATGGATGCGAATGGTTCGTGCATTGAATAGAGTAAATTGAGTTAATGTGGTAAATGTCGGTAATGTGGTTGGGTATAGTAATATACCAACGAAGCCAACGGTTTGTGCATTAAATAGTGTCAGGAAAATTATCAGCGACATACTATTATAATTGTGAAAAATGCAGTTTTTTAAGGCATGGTGCAACTGTTATGATTTTAAGGTTTGTTTTGTGGTGCCTTTTTTGGTGCAGGTTTTGGTGACCTTGAGACGGGACGGCGACGACAACCTACGGCTTAAACATCCCAACTTACAAATAGCTTCCGATTTCAGACATTAAAGTGTCATTCGTTTCTTTTGTAGTAGCCCGTAGCGTAATGGTTAGTGCGTTCGACTGTCACGCTGGAGGTCTGGGATCGCTTCCCAGCCTCGTCCACCTAAAAGCAAAAAAGTTTTTTTTAGGGCTACTGCCTCTTGCGAGGAATTGACAAATCCTCCAAGAGTATCACTTGTCACGAATAAGTGCTTCTCGTCTAGCCGTTCGGATTCGGCATAAAATTGTAGGTCCCTTCCATTCCTGTCGAAAGGCGCACACAAGAATGGATGCGAGTTGTTAGTCACTAGGCCCTGGTTCTTCATGAGCCGTTGTGTCACCCGATTTATTTATTTTTTTTTTCGTTTCTTTAGTGACCCAGAAATCCTTCTGACGGTAAGCCAAATCGTGTAGGAGTAAAAGGTGATATAACTGTTCCATTAGACATTCAATTACCAATAACATCAGCAGCACAATGCGATGAACTGACGTTTCTTTAATCATATCCAATAGTGATCCGAATAAATATTAATGTAATCCTCAAAGTAAGTATCTTGCTCGGGTTGCTATTATGTTTATATAAGCAAATATGGAAAGTCTTATATTGCAAACGCCATGACTCCATTTTGCCACTATTTGCAATTCATGTAAAATGTGTTATGTGATTGTAATAATTTATTTTTAATAATGCGAATGAGCGCACGCTTTTTTAGTTTTGGAAAAATGTGGGCATCTTTATTATTTGCATAAATAATTATGTGCAATGTCATTAGGCTCTTATATTAATTCACGTAAGACAGGCAAAAACGCTTTAAATAGATTTTTTTTAGATAAATTATGAGTTATAAAATTCTTTGAGAAGGTCAATTGGTTTTAATGCTAATTATTTCATATAAGAGATTGGTCGAGTGGTTAGCGAACTCGGCAAGTAGTGAGAGACATCCAGATTTCGATCCCTAGGCTTATCTACTTGATTTTTTTTATATTTCTTCACACTCTATACTTTACTCCTTTAGCACTTCTTCACAGCAACTGAATTTCCTTCATTAAGGTGCTATAGGAGTTAAAAAGTTCTCCTTTTTAACTCTGTGAAGCACTAAAGTGAGATTAAATGAGTGCAATAAACGATTATAAATAGCTTCTATGGATGAGTATAGGAGTAAAATTGTTAGTTGGAACTTTAGCTTTTTAAGTTTTTGGGGGATATTTTTTTACAAAAAAAAAAACCACTTTTTTCCAATCAAAATTAATTTTTTTATACAACAAAATTAACTTTTCTACAAAAAAAATTATCTTTTTTACAAAAAAAATAACTTTTTTACAAAAAAAATCAACTTTTTTACAAAAAAAAATAAACATTTTTACAAAAAAAAGCCTTTTTTACAAGAAAAAAATTAACAACACAAAAAGTGATTTTTGCAGAAAAAAAATAACTTTTTATAAAGAAAAATTAACTTTTTTACAAAAAAAATGAACTTTTTTACAAAATAAAAAAACATTTTCATGTTAAAATAAATATCTTTTTTTAACATGCTTAAACATTAAAACGTGATGAGAAATTATTCAATTATAGTTTATTTTTTTTTACTATAAATTATATTTCCTTACGCTTATCCCTGACTTACTGACTGGTTGGGTTGTCACTTTTCTAGAAGTAAGATAGTAAATTAAAATCGGAAAACAGCCTCCTGCGCCTAATCGAAAAATCAAAAAAATACAGGAAATATGTCAGAAGATAGGCCATAAATAGGCCTAAATTGGGTATGATTTTAAGGGTTGACACATTCTCTAAAAGTAACTTTTTTTGAAATTGGAAAGTCAGGTTATAAACTAAATTAAATACATATCTACGCTCAGCCCTGAATCCCATGAAAGAACTATTTACTGTATGCTTTAATATAAACTATATACTTACTACACTGATGTTTACACATCATCCGCTTGAGTTCCGGTGCTCACACATTTGTTTTTTTTTTTTTTAGTAAACAGAGAATTATGTAGAACGAAGGTTGTATCTTACCTTCAAAAACATAAACAAAAGTTGATTCTAATTTGAATCTCGTAGTACAAATGAGGCATTTTTTGCATATTTATTAAAGGAAAATAATTCCAATATGAATTATAACTCGTAATAGTTACAATCATATTATACGGTAGATTCACCTAAGCTGTGACAAAAAGCTGTAGCGTATAGGTGAGGATGAGACAATAACAAAATTCGTAGGGGAGGAGGGATCCATTCTACTCCGTTAAGGCAAGAAGCGCAATTATCTAACATAAATTGACTTACAAAAGAAAAAAAATGTAAAGACAACCGTATCACTTACAATGCTTGTTATAACTTTTTGTATAGCCAGAAATTCTTTCTTTTGTTTTATTTTTCTAAATTTTGAAAACTTTTTTTTTTAAATTTAAAACTATTTTTACTTGCGATATTATAGGTACTATATGGTTAGTTATGGATTCGTAAAAAAAATCGAACTCGAGATAGCTATTAACTTTCCTTAACATTACGATAATAGAGAACGCGAAAAAAGTGGGTCTCGCAATTCTGTCTGTCTATCCTCGCCCCTATAGCCTAAACGACTGCAGGGATTTTTTTCAAATTTGGTACATAGTGTTTTTTGACTAATATGCCCACACGATTTTTTAATTTTTTTAAGGACTAAAAATAACGGTACCTGCCTTACAATTTTTTTACGCCAAAAAGGGAAATAATATTTTTATCAAAAACCGGTCCTAGGGTTTTTTTTTAAAAAAATCAAATAATTAAAATAGGGAAATGCTACTTTTTAATAATTTTTTTTATTTTCAAAAATTGGTAATTTTTGGTACCTCCAGTACAACCAATTTGTTGGTTTCTGATTTTCTCGAAAACCGTAAAGATGAAATTTTTCATTTTTTTTATCGTAAATCTTCTAAAAAGTAGAAAGATTATTGTGCACCAAAATTAAAAACAAAAATTTTTTGAAAATTAAAAAAAAAATCATTTTTTTGCGAATAGAAAAATGGTTAGTCGAATAATTTGTCATTAATTAGTTGTGACAATTTCAAATTTGTCGTTTAATATTTTCTATGATTTTTTGTGTTGCTTAGCATTAATGATTTTTCGACTTAAATTTTTTCTGCTTCAATGTTTTAAACATTTTTTACACAATTAATTTTAAAAGAAAATCTTATTTCCAACAATAATTCATTTAATTTAAATTCTTAAATTTAGCTTAGTTTTCGAGTTATACCAAAAATATATTGAAAAATGACCAGTGTGACCATTCCTTGAGAAATGCATGGATGAATGTGGGCGAACTTTGTGTTTTGAGCATGCTTACGTTCTACACCATACATATTCAATAATAAAAACCTTTAACGGTAATTGTTCCCTACAAAATTCTATATTCAATAGCCTACCATCAATCTAGTTGTTTTGTTAGCTACAAAATCAAGGACCAAGTGAGTTCGATTCAGTCGTGCATTTTATTTTAATGACTGCGTAGCGGTTATATGACATCAGTGTTGTTTTTGGTCTTAAAACACATACCTACCTTTTCAAAACAAAAAAAAAACATTTTGATAAGTTTGCAAACATACTTTTCCTTATTTATGTATGCCAATTATGAAACTGATACTGATAAATGTGCTTACCATTAATTCATATTATTTTTTTCCGTAAAAATATATAAATTCACGAATTCAAAATCATTCAGAATAGTACATCCCTCATACTTATATGTAACGGCTTTTTTAAATTTAACTTAAGAAAGATAAATCCTTAACAATAGAAATTACATTGTTTTTGTTTTTATTTTAGTGGACTGTATTGAATGAAATTCAATACAAAGTTCTTAAGCGACCTTTAGTCCAGCCCTTTAGTAGTAGCCCGTAGCGTAATGGTTAGTGCGTTCGAATGTCACGCTGGAGATCTGGGTTCACTTCCAAGCCTCGTCCACCTAAAAACTAAAAAGTCCTCCAAAAGTATCACTTGTCACGAGTAAGTGCTTCTCGTCTATCCGTTCGGATTCGGCATAAAATTGAAGGTCCCTTCTATTCCTGTCGACAGGCGCACACAAGAATGGTTGCGAGTTGTTAGGCACTAGGCCCTGGTTCTTCACGAGCCGTTGTGCCACCCAATTTATTCATTATTTAGTCCAATGAGTAAATTAGAATAGGTATTAGTACAGTAACTATAAACTCTCACGTATGCGTCAAATCTGGTATTTCTGATTTTTTGCTGAGTTGTTGAGGATATTGGCCTAGTAAATAACCTTAGTTTTCGACCTCGAGCGGCGACCGCTTCATTGTCAAAAATCAGAAAAAACCGCGATTTTTTCGCGCTTTTTTTAGTTATTGGTAAGTTTAGTCCCGCAAATAATTAATTTTAAATAAAAGCATTGTTCTACGAATTCAAAGTAACTTAATTTGCTTCAACTTGAGATCAAAGCCAACTGTGTACACCCAATGGTTTCCAAAATACAGCAATTCAAAATTTAGCGATACAAAATTTAATAATATAAAAAGTAGTGTTATCAAACAGTATAATGGAAAATAAAGAAAAGAAGAATGGTTGACATAAATGCATCAAAGCACTGGAGCGTGTAGATTGGACCAAAAGAATAGGACAATCATACCGGAAGGGGGATCTATATACCCCCGGTAAGATGGGAGGGCCAACTATCTAAACAAATGACTTAAGGTAGAAACAACACTATTTGATGCATTTATGTCAACCATTCTTTATTTGCTATTATACTGTTTGATAACACTACTTTTTATATTAAATTTTGTATCGCTAAATTTTGAATTGCTGTATTTTGGAAACCATTGGGGTGTATAGAGTTGGCTTTGATCTCAAGTTGAAGCAAATTAAGTTACTTTGAATTCCTAGAACAATACTTTTATTTAAAATTAAATATTTGGTACTAAAATTACCAATAACTAAAAAAGGCGCGAAAAAATCGCGGTTGCCGCTCGAGGTCGAAAACTTAGGTTATATACTAGGCCAATATCCTCAACAACTCAGCAGAAAATCAGAAATACCAGATTTGACGCTAACGGTCCCTTCCATACAAACGACAAGGTTACTGGACTATACATATAGTGTAAAATGATATTCAAGTCCCAATCATTTTATTAAAATTACAACAAACTCCTTATGCTACTATGGCTGATGTGATGGTAGCTACAGATTAATTTCGCTAAAATAAGTCATTATAATTAATTCCTTCGAGACATAATTTAATACCATTTTACCCGCATCCATATTAAAGTAAACTCGCGGCCCTTGCACGCGCAAAAATGTATATAAAACAAATCTAAATAAATTCCTTGAAATTTGTAAATAATATCTTTTAGTATACCAAACTTGTATATTTTGTATATTCATCACGATTGTGTCGTTAAGTATATTTATAATACTTCGTTATCTTTTATTTCTAATAAAGCTCATTTAATATAATATTCATTCAGAGAGTGAAGTCCTTAAGGAGTGCTATCAATTTATTCCCAAATGAATACCAATTAATTGTCTGGAAGACATAACAAAATTGATTTGAATGCGCGAATAAGATAAAGATACTCTGGGGAGAATCAGAATTGGGAAATATGATGGAGGGTGGACAAATTGATAAAATGAAGTAGCTGATGCAGATCTGAGATTTATTTATACGTATCCATTTATTGTCAGGGATATCGAGTGTTTGCCTCTATGTTTTATCAAATTGAATGTGTGAGATATAGAAAATTAATAGGACAATCAGAGATGAGCACTCCATATTATTACACTGAATATATTTCACGTTAAATCATTTGTGCAAATGTATTTAAGTAATTATTGATATTTTTCCCCGCAAAACAGATTGAATAAATTTTTTTTTTCTCAAACTCAATAATTATTCAAGATTTCAATTGTCGATGCTTAACATTTTTGAAAAAAATTACTATTAATTAAATTAATTCAATTCTCCGAAAAATAAACATCTAAATTTTGTTAACAACATTTATTTCTATATTTTTATTTTTTTACAGATTCCGAATTAGAAGAATTCGAAACGCCAGCACGATATCGTCCGGATTCACTAAGTGCCCTCAGTCGTGCCACACGTTTTACTGAAGACGAAATCAAACGAATTTATCGGGGATTTAAGGCTGAGTGTCCGACGGGCGTTGTCAAAGAGGATACCTTCAAAGTAATCTATGCGACATTCTTTCCTCAGGGAGGTTCGTGCGGTACAGTATAAATATTTTTGTTAACATTTTTCTAATCGGACATAGTGTACTAATAATTGTTGGTATTTCTTTCTTTTTTTCTATCTTTTTTCATCCTTTTATCAAAAAATTCCTTATAAAATTTTTTTTATTATTATTTTTTGATTGACCCTATCAATTTATAATACGATGTGATATGCCAACGTGACCGGCCATCTTTTTTTCATGTGGAACTGAACGCAACAAATAAAATTTACGGTGTAAACGATAAATATAAATGTTTTATGGTATTGCACTGCTTTTGTATGGATTTTTTTCTTTAATCTTTTTTTTTTTGTTTTCATTTGTTTGAAGCAGATCTCATTTTTAATACATTTTTTGAAACTTTATGATTTACATATATTTTTTTAAATTTGTGAAATCAATTCAATTAATTCAGTTAAAAATATTGTTTTAAAAGCTTTTTTCATATATTAATTTAATCGATTAATTTAATCAGTTAATTTAGTTTAAATATTGCTTTAAAAAGCTTATTTTTATTTAAATCTTCGAGGAAATGTTGAAAGGGCGAAAATCAACGTACTATTTTTTATATAAATTTGTTTTGTTCATCTGAATGTAAATGAGGGATATAGTTCTTACATATTCAATTCGGGTTAGTTTTTAGTCAGAAAAATTAAAAGTTAAAAAATAATGCAATTGCAATTTTAAAAAAAAATACATATTTGTACAGTACAGGCTTTCACCGGTTTTGGGGACGAACTAATAATAGTTATTCTTAATGTAATTTTTAATGCCGAATTGAAATCTACATTTTCTGATATCTGTATATCTGTTCCGATTTTTGAAAATTAAAAAAGAAGCGTAGTTCCTGCTGTTCGTTAGGTTATGTAAAGCAAGAAATGTTGTGTGTATAATAAGCAGCGATACCTAAGACTACTAATCTACACAAAAGGAGAAATGTGTGAATTTCATTAATTTTTGTATTCATTACATCATGAAATATTTACATTTATAAGCATGTTGTATAATCATTAAACATTCTATGAGCACATTATATAAATATATATCGGCTATTTGTGAAAAGTTTATTACTATGCAGCGACTAAAGCTCCTAAGTTCTGCTCTATGTACTGCTCTATGCATACAAATGTTGAATGCACTCATTACATAAATATGTGCCAGTTATGGGATAAGTGCAATTATTTTGTAAATTTTCTTCTCTCGTACTATAAATATAAATATTTAATGGATTAATATCGGTCGGTTGTCAGTGTTAAGTATATGATTTCAGTGGTATTCTAGATATTAATTACATAATATGTACTACTTTCAAAAATAATGTAATGAGTACAGTTTCTTAACAGTATTATTTATGTGAGGAGCACATTAGATGTACAATAAACTTTATTTATTTTATGAGAATATTTAATACTGTCATTGAGTTTATACACATAGAGGAACCACGTCAGAGTGATGCTATCACCAATGTAGGTGGCGCCCTTTTTTTCATCTAGAACAAGAACCAGTGGTAGGCGATACAAGTACCATGCTCCTTAAAGTAGACTATTTATGAAAATAGTGAGGAAATAGTCTACCTTAAGGAGAAAATGGTCCTGTATTGCCTATCACTGGTTCTTGTTCTAGATGAAAATAAGGGCGCCACCTTCATTGGTGATATCATAACTCTGACGTGGTTCCTCTATGTGTATAAACTCAATAACAGTATTCAATATTCTCATTAAATAAATAAAGTTTATTGCACTTCTTATGTGCTCCTCAAATAAATAACATTTACTGGTAAACATAAATAAAATGTATTCATTACATAAATATCTAGTGAGTAGAAGGGGACTGTATTCATCACAATTGGCTGCTTATATCTGTGTTAAAATGGTATAGCTCTTTGTACTCACCCCGTACTAAAAACTAGTTTCAGTGGTATTCTGAGTACTCATTTCATAAAAAATATGTACTCCTTATGTAAATAATATGTACTTTTACATAAAGAATATGAAGTCATTATAGAAATAATATGTACTCTTTACATAAATAATAATGTACTCATCATATAAATACGTAGTAGCCGTAGCGTAATGGTTAGTGCGTTCGACTGTCACGCTGGAGGTCTGGGATCGCTTCCAGCCTCGTCCACCTAAAAAACTAAAAAGTTTTTTTTTTCAGGGATACTGCCTCTTGCGAGGAATTGACAAATCCTCCAAGAGTATCACTTGTCACGAATAAGTGCTTCTCGTCTATCCGTTCGGATTCGGCATAAAATTTTAGGTCCCTTTCATTCCTGTCGAAAGGCGCACACAGGAATGGTTGCGAGTTGTTAGTCACTAGGCCCTGGTTCTTCATGAGCCGTTGTGCCACCCGATTTATTTTATTTATTTCCTCGTCCAGCTACAAACTTTCGACAGAGCGTAGTTAATCTGTTCTGTTGTGGAAAGAAATTTACCAGTCGCTAACAGCGCCAAGTCGTCTGCGTATGCGACTACTTTGACACCGCTGTGTTCCAGTTCGATCAGGATTTCGTTCATAACCAATATCCACAATAGTGGTAAGAGAACACCTCCTTGTGGAGTCCCCCTAGATGTGGATACTTTGATCTGTACATCCCCTATCTCTGAGTTAATCCGTTCTCTTTGTTCTTGAGTGTTGTTTCTACTATGCCTACTAAGTTGTGGAGTGCTGTTTCGACACTTTTTCCTTTCGTGTAAGTATGTTGGACAGGTGACAACACATTCGTTTCAGAGTACTTCGTATGTTAGACTAATGGGTCTGTTTTCTAGCTTTTGGTATGAAGACTACTTTTACTTCACGCCATGCCAAGGGAATCTATCCCCACTTAAGGCTGCTTACAAAGAAGCGCTTGAGATATTGGGTGACATTTTTAGTGTTCTTCTGTAACATCAAGGGGAAGATGCCGTCTGTTTCCGGAGATTTGTAGGGTGAAAACGAGTTTATCGCCCAGTTTATTTTATCCTCCGTTTTAATATCTGGTGGCACCAGGTGCTCCGTTTGTGCTGCATCTTCTGTGTTATTAACATCAAAGTTACAACCAGGGAAATGAGTTTTGATAAGAAGCTCCAGTGATTCTCCACATGATTCAGTCCATTGATCATTAGGGCCTTTAAGGGACCCTAGGGGAACTGGTTCTTTTGCTAGAATTTTTCTAAGTCTTGCTGATTCGTTTGTTCCTTCAATTTCGGTGCAGAAGGTTTGCCACGAGCCGCGTTTCGCCCGTTGTGTTTCAGCTTTAAATTTTCTTTGACTGTTTTTGTATGCTTCCCAGTCTAATTCATTTCTAGTTCGTTTGGCTGTATTGAAAAGTCTTCTTGTTTCTTTTCTGATAAAGCCAATTTCGTGTGTCCACCAATGTGGTTTATTATTGCCTTTCCTCACCTGTTTAAGGGGACATTCTTTTTCAAAAGCCTTATTTAGAATTTCTGTGAATTCTGTGTTGGCTCTATCCAAGGATTCAGGTCCAATTATTGAATTTTTTTCTAAGGAGTTAATCCTAGTCTCTAATTCCCTATTGAAAGTGTTCCAGTTCGTATTACGAAGGTTTCTTAATGGTTTCTTGGAAGCTTTTGTGTCTGGTATAAGGTATTCAATGAATTTGTTGTCAGAGAAAGATAGGTCTTTTGACACCCTCCATTGTTCATTTGGTATTGTGCCTGAGTTGTTTATTACGGTAATATCAAGCACCTCCTTACAAGTTCTTGTAACAAACGTTGGTTCTCTACCTCTATTTACTATTAATAAAAAAATAAATAAATCGGGTGGCGCAACGGCTCATGAAGAACCAGGGCCTAGTGACTAATAACTCGCAACCATTCCTGTGTGCGCCTATCGACAGGCATGGAGGGGACCTACAATTTTATGCCGAATCCGAACGGCTAGACGAGAAGCACTTATTCGTGACAAGTGATACTCTTGGAGGACTTGTCATTTCCTCGCAAAGAGGCAGTAGCCCTGAAAAAAAAAACTTTCGTTTTTAGGTGGACGACGCTGGGAAGCGAACCCAGACCTCCAGCGTAATAAATTGTTCTTAATGATAAATTCAAAAACAGACTCACTTCTGTTATTGATGTCAGTGCTACCCCACTGGGAATGATGCGCATTTGCATCGCATCCTGGCACCAAATCGTGTTCTGTTTCCTCAGCATGAAGTACTATTTGGCATGTTAGTTCAGCTGGTGGCCCTTCCGTCCCGTCCCCAGGCATATAGCCCATCTCTCTCCAACTTGACGGCCGTTTGATCTAAATTACTGGATTTGGATAGAAGACAAAGGTTAAACTGTTTTCTAGCTACAATGCGTGTTCTAAAGCTACAGTTTCTTCCCACCTGAGCAGTTTTGTACAGTATAGTTTCTTTTATGTTCAGCCCTCTGATTTTGCCTCCTGCTAACCAGGGTTCTTGCACGAGGGCGACGTCAATTTGTCTATTCTCCAAGAGATAGACTAGGTTGGCACTGGCAGCTTTACTGTGGTGAAGATTTATTTGATAAAATTTCATGATTAGTTTTTAATTACCGACTCCCCATTTACCTTCTTTTTGTTCTGATTGGCTACTAGTCTGAGTTTGCATCGGTTTGTACCAATGCGAACCTTGAAACCAATTTTTCGATTTTTGGCTAAGTAGCACCGTCACTTCTTTCCCTTCGGCGGTCTGTTCTCCAACATCGACAACATCCCAGTTCTGGCTGAGTTGTTCGGTGTTTAGGGATCTGAGATATCTTTCGATATGGTCCCTCGGGATTTCAGGTCCTTTAATCATCAATTTCGCCTTAGGCCTAGTAATGTGTCTGATCTCATCCAGAGGCGGAGTTCAGCATTTTGCCAGGGAACATTGGTTTTCTTCGCGAAGTCTTGGAGCCATGCATAGGTATATTTATCCTCGCATGCTCAAAGCTTGAATCCTTGCCGGGTTTGGAGGGTACCGAAGAGGGGCAATGGCCCATTCTTAACGATAGCCTCGTTCACCGCGTCAAGGATTCTAGACTCCAAGAGTTTCCATTGGTCTTTCGTCAGTTTCCGTGATGGGTTTCCAAAGTCGGCAATTGCCGCCTATTGGCCCTCCGCGGTCACCTTCGAAAACCTAGCCTTTTTCCTCTTATTTTCTGGTGAGGTGTTCTTTGGTGATATCGTGTCGTCATTCCTTACTCTTTTGGATGACCCTGCAGTAGGGTGTGGGTCAGAGAGGGTCGGGAGGCCCGACTGCACTTTCCCCAGCACCGTCGTTTGGGTAACCTTGGAGTTTGTATTGTTTGTCGTGTTCGTAGTCGCGTCCTGTACCCGCTGATACGATCTGTCCAGGGCTTGCTTTTCCTTTGTCGTTAATGACTCCGGATTCCTTCTGCTGAGCCGCCGAATGATCTTCTCAGCGTTTCGTTTTTCTCTTCTCTGTATTTCCCTGTCACTTAGGGAACCCTTTGCTTTACGTCCCACTTGTGTTACAGATACAGCTTTGTCTTTGGTCGTTCTGCTTGGTTCGAGGGAATTTTCCGCATTTGGATTGCATTTAGGGCTATGGCTCATAATGTTTTCTTCTTGCTTTTCCTTCCCTCCGGCCTCATCATCGATTGTCTTCTTACCTTCCAGACAAGTTGGAGCAAGAGGCTCCATACTTTGTCTGGTCCTTGAGAGAGACGAATCACTGATGCGCAATTGTGTAGTGTCGATACTACCTACGGGATTCGGGGGATTTAAAGCCTTTGGGTTGCGTGGGGGGCTATGGCCTCGCACGTTCCCCTGGTGCACGAAATCTTCAAGATTCCCACCCGAGTTACTCGACGCATCTCCCAGTCCCGTAGGAGCGTGAGGCTCCTTGCAACGACTGGTTGATTGCTCTGATTCCACTGGCTTTTGTTTATGTATGTCTGTCGATTGTGCTTTTGATGGTGTCATCTCCCCTTACGTTGAGGTTTCCCTTCGTAAATGTTGATCTGATTTACGCCCAAGGCCTTCGCAACAGAAACCTCCTCTGATGTACAGGCGTGAGGCCCGTTCATCATTGTACGCTGCTGTTGCAGAAATTCTTGTGCATTTTGGTCAGGTCAATCCACCTCCTTGAACCAAGTGGCTTGATTGTCTTTTTACTGTTGGCGGTCTGCCTCGAGGCGAGAGTTTTTCAAACTCTCGGGGGAGTTGTCAGTTAGTCAGTCGCCTACTTTGGCAAGTCCATGCAGGAGAACCATTTATTTAAATTTAAAAAAAAAGTCTGACAGGGGAATTTTTTGGATTCCTTATAAATTTTAATAAAATACAACTTCATTGTAATGTTTGCTTCATCAAAGTGATAATTACAAAGCCTTTAATTTTGAACGTTTCTGATGTCGAGTTAAGAATGCAAAATTAGTATCACCCTAAAATATGTGTTCCTCAAGAATTAATTTTAATTTTAGTAATTTTTTTTTTCATTTAGGTACTTATTCATAATTTAAGCGCATGCTTTTTAAATTTAATAACACATGTATTTTCAAAAAACAAAATAAATAAATGTATGTAAATCAAAAAGTCACCGTAAGTATTGCAACAATGTTTCACTCAATGGATAACAAAAAAAAAAAAAGCTTTAATGTTAAGCGCTCTTCCAAATGATGCTTGCAATAATATCATTTGCCTATATATTTTTAAGTGTATTCCTTCAAGTAGATTTAATTTGATGTGTTGAAAAATGGCTTCCTTATCTGCTCCTCGCAAAAACGTATACTAAGTGTATATTTTGTGCAATCTGCAATCTCATTTCATTTTCGTCATCAAACTAGCATTGTATTTGTGTGTCTCTAAATCTCTACCACCCCTTGATAATTTCATAATGGTCATCATCATCATCAACATCACCCCATCAACGTTGGCACTGTTATCCCCATCAGCGTCATCCTTCAGAATCAAATCTCATTTGTTCGCTGGCAGAGCTTAATTTGATTGCTGGAGAAGAGTGCTATAGATAGAATGTGTTGTGTATCAGTATCTGGTAGGTATAGCGCATCATATTCTCTTAAGTGACCATCAGGAATGAAGACGATCTCTGATATCCTTTATACATTATACCACATCTTCCACACCGACCGCACTGGCCAGCCACCGGAAGCTACAACCCACCAACTATCGTCGTCGTTGTCGCGGCAATGGCCGCCTCTCAAGGTAACATTATTTTACCCGTCAAGCAGCGAGAAGGACACATACACAAGACACAACACAGAGAGATGTGATTCCATGTCATGGTCATCATAATTTGATTTTTGTCTGTTCATCTGTGTAGAAGTGAAAATGGTGCAAATGTTGTCAAGCTGGGGGGGGGGTTCGGTTGGCGTTGGGGCGGGAATGTGTTGTAGATTTAAGGATCAAAATAAGTGTCCAGACAATAATAACTGGGTCGCCTCAAATATTTTTGATGATATTTTTTTGTCTTTGTTTATACTGAAAGGGAGTGAATGTGAATGGTAATGCATAAGTCCTACTTTCTGCTGTTAATGACAATGTGTAACACAAAACCCAAGCCCAACTAATCATTATGTATCTTAACTGTGTATTATGTGCGGTGACAATTTTGTTGGTCCTAATAAGTCCTCTTATTATGGTCATCAACGTTATACTTTTTCAGAATGATGTACCTACCTACCATCAATGACAGATAGAGAGAGTGAAAGTAATGGAGAAGCTTCCTGTTATTTCGTCTTATGAAAAACTCTAATGATAGTCATCTAAGCGTTCAAGATTTATGTATGTATGTTCATTGGGAGGACAGATGAAAATGAATATAAAACACACAAGTTCTAAGTATCTATACAAATAAATACATTCATATTACAAAAAAAAAATATATTAAAACTGAATTTCGATATGAAAAAAAAAACATCCATGTTGCCATGACGAAATAGTATTTATTAAAAAAATATGTGAAAAAAACGACTTCCTGAACCTAGTCCAGAATCTATTGGTCATGATTCCTATGGGAGTTTAATATACATAAATGGAGAAGAATTTAGTTTGCCGTCAGTTTGTTGTTAGAGAACCTTATGTGAAGCTTTAATTAGATCCTTCGATTCGACCATCAACTGCTTGCAGGGTTTCCGCCACCTAGATTTAAAGAATAAATTAGGTTTGCTTTTTTTTTGTTCTTTTTTTTTATATTTAGCGCGCGCTGAAGGGGTTATGACTACCCTTAAAGTGTTGTACACAGCACGAGCGATTAGGTAGGTTGGAGGGGATTTAAAAGGAGATACCGATGAACTTTGGTTTTGAATGTCTGTAGATCACAATGGGAGGGGAAAATTGAGTTGGGTAGAGCATTCCACATTCGTGTAGTGCGACTGGGCTCAAGTAAAGTAAATGGTAAACTGATGGGCATTCCTAGAAGCGCGAGTATTACGGTTGAATTGTTTAAGGGGAGGAATGCAACTGGCCATTTCACTAGAACACTGTTTGTTAAAATAACGGTAAAATAACGAAAGGCACGAAACATTTCGACGGTGCTCCAGAGATGTGAACGCTTCCGTTATAGTTCTATCACCAATCATTTTTAAAGCTCTCTTTTGGATTCTATCCAAAAAACTCAAGTGGGTTATTGGAGCACCTGTCCAAATATGGGAGTTGTACTCAGGTTTTGGACGAATATAGGCTTTGTAGATCACAGCCAGGTCAGAAGGGGAGACAAATTTCTTGCATCGACGGAGAAAACCTAAACACCTAGCAGCATTTTTGGCGATGTCAAATATGTGGTCATTCCGCAAAAGGTGGTCTGTGACGCACATACCGAGGACCGAAAGCTGTTCAGTTTCCTCGATGCAAGTGCCGCTCATGGATAGCAGCATAGGGGGTGGGTTCCGCCTTAACGACAGAAGACAGCATTGAGTTTTGGAAGCATTAAATTCTACACGGTTTTTGTTTCCCCATTGGATAATGATGTCAAGGTCAGAATTTAATGAGCTTATCATACGCTGCCGTTGAAGTTCCACATCTGAAGGATATGAATGTAAATCAAGAAATGAATATGAAAAGCTGAGGGTACTGTCGTCAGCAAAACAGTTTAATGGATTAGAAGTTTCAGACAAGAGCCCTGGGGCACACCAGACTTAAAACCGTCCAATACAACTTGTATTGATCGGTTTGAAAGGTAATTTCTAATCCAACGAAGAAGAGATTCATCGATACCAAATGCACGCATTTTCAATAAGAGAGCTTGATGCCAAACTCTATCAAATGCTTTAGAAATATCAAGCGCAATAATCTTACTTCCTCCAAAACGATGAAAAAGATTTTTGCCACTGTTCGGTGAGATATACCATCAGATCACCAGTGGACCTATTGCTACGAAAGCTGTTGTTGAACAGTTGAACAGGAAGAGGTAGAGAAATGCTTGATTATGAAATCGAATGACTTTTTCAACGCCGCGTGCGCCGGTGCGCGCCGGGTGCAGATATCTTTAAGCCGACGACACGGCGACGAGACGCACAGTGGTCCGTTCGTTGACTTCTGTGGATACAAATTTTTCCCTTAATGATTAGGAGAAGAAGAATTCAGTGGTACTGCCTATATTTTTGTTCTCGAAAGGGGGACTTCAGAATTTAGGCCAGAACATAGTTCGAAACGTAAAAGTTCCGAAGAAAGTCCTTTCAAAGGAATCTTAAAACATATATGTTTAAAATATCTTTGTATATGTGCCGGAATGCCAACAAATTCAAAATTACAAATTTAAAAAAATTTGTCCGAAATGTTCTGTTTAGTTCATTAGGTAGTAGAATTTGTTTGTGTGATATTCTTTTAATTTTTATGTTTATTGAAATTTTTGGTTTTACCAAATCTGATCGAAGCTCATACAATTTTGACAATTCTCATAGTTAAAACTTGATTAACCAAATTTTCGGTAAATTACTCCTTCTTCTCAAAAGTTCGAAAAAGCCCGGCTGGAAAAATTTCAAGTTTCTGTCTAGTTTGGTTTTCAGTAGGGAAAATCTTGACGACTAAAACTTGTCAGATATTTGGCAAGCCCTTGCTTCAGTGCATAATATTTAGCCGAGGGAAATTTTTGAAACAATCGTGGGGCCTCCCTAGCAAAAACTTGTTTGATATGTTTCGGTACCCCATGAGGAATATCTCTGGTACACCAAAAACTAAAATTTTATAAGCACAATGCAATTTTGGTATCACACGACTCTTTTGCCTCTCTTTCCTTTGTCTTCTTTTTATATCACTGTTTTCTATGGATGTGAGACATCTAGATGAATATGTATTTGTTTATGCAATATAGTACTTTGGACATTGAATTTTTGTAAAGCGAGTTAGCCCAGTCGGTGGTTTATGGTGTCTTTTTTTATCAAATGCTTTTTTTCTATTTTACTGCGATTACTAAATTTTAATCAAAACTGTTTAAACTACTACATGGAAACGAACCTTTTTTTTCCAAGGCAATCTCATCAAGTATTTAACATGATTTACGTGGAAAAATTTGTATAGTATTCTTCATGTTTATAAAAGTCAAATAGGTTATTTTGTATTGTATTTCCTTAAAATTTTTTTAGCCCTATATATTTTAGTCCAAGAGTTGATGGTGAACATAACTCAAAGTGTTTTATACCACTTCAAATTTTGTGGGCCTTGCAAACTAAACAAATGTTTGTATCCTTGCAAACCACATGCCATGCATCGGTGTGGCAGCGTTTTGAAAAGATATTTTATGGTGTTAGGTTCGCGCTATCGCTGCCAGACTGATGGATTCTAGTTAATATAGGTTTTAGGGTGTCCGTTATTCCCCAAAATAATTTTTTTGATAGCGCACCCCATCAATCGAAAGTATATGCCGAAAGAAAAAAAATAGACCATACAAATTTTTTTCTGAGTTCATTAACCCATGCCTCTAAGGTCATACTTTTCCCATAGAAATTTGTATGGGAATTTTAAACTCTTCACATTTTATTTTTTTTTCTCCGGAACTATAAGAGCTATTCTTAATTTTGTTGGGAATTCTAATTAGTGCTTTCAAAAACTGCATTTAAAAATGTATTAAAAAAATTTATATTATAATTTATTTCGATTTTTTAATTTTATATTATATATATTATATTATTTATATTATATATTTATCTCTTATTTTTTCTGTCTCGATCTTCAGAAGTTTTTGCTGTTTTTATAAGTTTTTTTTAAAAAACTGCATCAAAAAAAGTAATGAAAACAAATTAGAAATAATTTATTTCGATTTTTCAAAATATTAAATATTTTTTTATTTTTTAATTTTTTTTTCTTATCAAATAAATTTGTTTCTATTAATTTTTGAATGTGGTTTTTAAATAAGATATTTTTAAAACAAATCATTCAAAAAAATTTATTTTATAAGAAAAAAAAATTAAAACGTTAAAAAATAAAAAATACTTAATATTTTGAAAAGTCGAAATAAATTATTTCTTATTTGTTTTCATTATTTTTTTTAATACGGTTTTTTAAAAAAAACCTATAACTTAATGATAAACAATACAAAAAACAACAAAAACTGCTGAAGATCGGAACAGAAAAAATAAGAAAAAATAATGTTAAAGTATTTATTAATATAAAAAATCGAAATAAATTTTAAAATTAATTTCTTTAATACATTTTCAAATGCAGTTTCTTAAAGAACCAATAAAGCCATCAGATTTCCAAAAAAAAAAATTAGAATAACTCTTATAGTTCCAGAGAAAAAAAAATAAAATTCGGCATAAACTTACGATTGACGTGGTGTGCTATCCAACAAAATGAGTTTGGGTAATAACGGACACCCTAATAGGTATAGGAGGCTTTTGTCATGCAAATTTGGAGCCGTATAAAGCTCTTTTGGTGGAATTGTTTTTATTGTTGCATTTTGAAAGTGTATTTTAGTGGTGTTAGGAACGCGATATCGCTGCCAAACGGGTGGCATGTGTTTTTTCAAGGAATGGATACAAATGGCATGCCCATAAAATTTGGAGCGGTATAAAACACATTGACTAAATTTTCACCAGCTCTCAGACTTTTTTATTATTTTTTTTTTTCTCAAAAACGTTCTTGTTCTTTTTTTTAATTTTTTTTACGGAAAAGCTTCCAAAAACCTCTTTTTTTTCGTGTCGAAAACGGCTTGAATTATTATTTTTTTTTTTTTTTTTGACTTTATACATACAAATTAATTTTTTAATATTTTCTAGAACTTTTGAAAACTTCTTGTTCCTAGAATTCAAAACAACGGCACCTATAAATATGTTGAAAACCCGTTAAGAAAAATCGTATTGTGACTCAAAAGCGGCTTCAAAAATTTTTAAGAGAAATGTGTGTGTTCTTTAATTACCGCACTCTATTTTTGGGAAAAAAATAATTTCACTTTGTGTTATTATTAACAGTACTTCGCGTATAGTAACATTTTTCATGTTTAGGATTTTCTACGTTCTGTTATGTGCTCTCGTGGCGTCGTGTCGGTACGTCCTGATTTACATCAAACTAAAGCCTAAACGGTTGGAAGTATCCGTTTCAAGTGGTGTGAAGCATGTCTTTGATTTTCCGTAGTTGAAAAGTTCAATTTTTAATTTTATCTCATCTAGAACGGGTAGCTGCATATGCATAGCTGCATATCAAAAACGGCTGCTACGATTTTAATTAAATTTCGAACATGGGTGAATATTTAAAATATTAATATTTTGCACCCCCCAAAAGGACCCTTGATGGAAACAACTTATGATGCTATTATAATTCATTTTACCTATCTAGGGACCGAATTCGATCGAATTGAATAGAAATCATGAAAATTACGGTCAAGGGAATGACGTCGAAGGGAGTTATATGTTTATTAAATCGAAGTTAAGGACAAATCGAATGTTTTAAAACATGCATTATACAGTGGCTTGCAAGAGACATAAGATGGGTAAACTTTTTGATTTTAGTACCACTGCATTTAATAGAAATCACTCATCAATGACGATTTCATTCAAAAACTATAATTTTCAGATTTAAATACGTGCTTCCCAAATTTTTTAAGTATAATAGAAAAAGACAAGCCTGGGATACACGTCACAGTAATGCGATGACGAACATATTTAGATTAGACAAAAAGCATTTTTGGTGGCCCTAACTACGGTTTTACCATGATTTTCGCTAATTTAAAAAGTTGATTTTGAGGTTTTTCGGAGTATGCCCTGTCGATCTTAAGTTTTTAAAGCTATATTTGCTTTGGTGGTTTGCTGTTTTTTTTTTTTGCATATTTTCCCATAGATTTTGGTAAAATTATTAAATTCATGACAAAATGTCTTCAACTGTTTGTTATTTGATGTCTTGCATACTATTTTTATCTTTTTTCTGACCTACTAGGTTACTTTTTTGTAGGTGCATTTAAGGTGTATGTCAACGAATTTCATACAAAAAACGTCGTTTTTGTGACTAAATTGGTTCAAAGAGCCATAACACTAACAATTTTTTAGGAGGATTTAAAATTTTTCCTAAGTCTTAATTCTCAAATTTAACTCAATAAATTCTTTAATTAGATTTGTCACAATAAATCGCAAAATAAAATAAAATAAAAAAAATCTGAAAAAGAACAAAAACAAAAAATAAACCTCAGGCGTTATTTTTTTTTTTTTTTTGTATGGATTTTCATTGTATTTCCCTTTATTCTAGTTGTAAACTCTTGCGATTAACAACTTTATACCCAAAGGCAAACTTTAAAAAAGAGGACTCTTATAGGCTTTGATATCATTTATCATCCATCTGGCTCAAAATACATAATTAAGTAAATTTCAGATATTGTATGCGAGTATAATTTGTATACATATTTCCAATAAATAAAAAAAATACTGTCAAAACCTTCGTTAATTCGAAGATGCTCCTCCGTAGATAATTCTAATGAGTATATATTTCGATTAGAAATAAAAACTGCTAGATGATACAAGCAAATTTTAAATTTATTGAAAAATTCATGGAATTATTTATTACACTGGGTGATTCGCAAACCATGTGATATAAAACTAGAGCGTGAAGGTTGGAGACAAGAAAAATCTGCGTCTTTCCCCGTTTAGATAGGAGGGGCAATTTTCTAAAAAAATAAGTGGTTCAGAACAGAAAACATATTATTAAAAAAAAACAATAACAGTAATAATTCCAAAATATATTTTTTTTTCCAGAAAAACTTATCACATATTTACTTAGCAAGCCCTTGCTGAATTTCAGTACCTTTCAAACGCTGGTGAGGTTCTCCCTAGTAAAAAATTATTGGACACCATAAGGAATCTCTCTTGTACATCAAAAATAAAAATTTTATAAGCACTATGCAATTTTGGTATTATTCGACAATTTTATCTCTCTAAATTGTGAGACATCTGTATATAATATGTTAGGTGCCAGTTATAGTTATCATTGAAATCCATCATTGAGAAAGTTAGCTGTTGATTTGGAGACCCTTTGAAAGTTTAATCATTAAATATTTTAATGCAAAAAAATAGCTTACGACTTCAAAATTATTTCTCCGCAAAAAAAATTCATTTTGACCCATATCTTCCCCATAACGTAACTATTAATTTTTTCAATGATCATTGGTAAGGTAGTTCATCATTGAAAAAATAAAAGTCATTTTAAGAGAAAAGTTTTGCCAAATTGAATTTTGTTTTACCTGGATACAATTATTAAGTCAATAAGCTTTACTTTGGCATCAAAATAATCATTTATTTTTTCTTCAAAATCTCTCAAAATTGACTTTTAATGTTTTTAATGATGGTTTCCAATGATAGCTATAACTGGGCCCTTAGTGTTATGCAATATGGTATGATGCATGAAACATAAGAGTATGAAACTTGTTTACTTTCGACATTAAATTTTTGTGTATAGTGATGAAGCCCAATGGGCAGCGCATTGGCCTAATAATCAGAAGATTGTGGGATCAAGTCACACATAAGCCAACTTCTTTTTGCATGACGAGGTAAACAGGTTCATAATCGCGAAGGCCCTTGTTCTAGCCGTAGCTTACCCTTTCTAACCCCTTGCTAGAATATATATAAGACTCCCTAGTGCCTTGTCGAAAACTATATTGTTTTTCTGCGCTGGTTGTGTTTGTAATTTTTAACCTCATACGCATGTATTGAAGAAACTTCATTTCAGTTTTCTCCAAAAAAAAAGGTATAATATAGCGAAATAGGGTTTTTTAGATAATCGCCTAATTTTTGTTCTTATTTTGCTCCTAAGGTATTTTGTATTTTTTATAGAACCCAGCAAATATTGCACTCAAAAATTTTATTACTGTGTTTCAGGTTAAATTTTAGGCAGTAACACGATTTTTCGGATTTAGGGACATGTTTGACCCAGCATCTTCCACAGTAATGCTCTTAGCAAAAATATGATTCGGACGTTTCTTGTAGAAAATTTAATTTACTTTCATTATGTTATATAGAATTTTAAACCGCTCCCCGTCTTCTACAGATCGTAGCCTTGCCCTTGTTACTTTTAGCATTTAATAGGTACATATATATGTATATATGTAGTATGTACACACATACGTATGTATGTATGTACGACATTCATACACCTAAGGTAATAACCAATGAGACTCGGTGAGTTCTTGCATTTATTTTATAGTTTTTGGACTAGACTCTAATGTTCACATAACGAAAACAAATACAAAGATGGCGTTTTTATTTTCCTTCTGTCGTACTATTTGGAATTAAAAAAAATAGGCATAACTGGATCGCACAAACTTACTCTTTTAACTAACAACTTCAACGTAACTTGAAGTTGGCAGTGTGCATATGAATTGTTGAATAATATTATGATATCATGAAAAAAAGTTGTAAAAAACAAGTTTAATTATAAATCACTAATATAAATTACATACTTTTAATTACTATACATTTACAGCCTTATGCATAAACGAATTATAGCGAGTGTATAGTGCTATGCACTATTTATAATACCTCTGAACGCAAAAACCTTATTCATAAGCTTATGCAACGTTGAATAGAGGCAACATAAGCTAAACGCGTTTGGAGGTTGTATAGAGCCAACATAAGGGTTGTTTAGTATCGGGATGTCACTTTGATTCACACACAACAATAATGTAGATAGATATTAGGGGGGCGCTTATTTTTGTAATCTTTGAGGTGTTGAAATCTGACTATCAAAATATTTTATAATATTAAATACAACAATAAATATTGTTGGTTTTGTTAATTTATTGTACAGTTTTGTTGATATTGTTTAAATAAAATTAAGAATATTTTTTGTACACTTTATTTTATAGAATTTACTTAATAAATGTAAAAGATTTAAAGATTTTCCATCAAATCTTACAACTTTTGCAAATGCTCCACGGCATGCGCGAGATTTAAATAAAATTATACAAAGATTCACCTTCATCACTTTCACGGGAAAATACAAATGAATTTTAAGCATTAAAAAATAAGCACCACCCTTTTATTTTTCTCCTCAACAAAAACATCACGATGTGAGTGAATGAAACAATTCATGGAATAAATCAAAAACGACGTTTTTTTTTGTTTCAAATATTTTTAATTTTATTTGCAAACACAAAAAACCAACAAAGTAACTGGCTAATTATAATAATATTAAAAGAAATAAATAAAAACCCAAAAAGAATCCAATCGCCAGCAGAATTACTTCATCGATTTTTCACACAGCACACACACAGATGGGTCTCCTTTGTCAGTTTTGAAAGTAAAACGTAATAGATTTCTCCTTTATGGTACTAATTTTGACACAAGCTCATTATAACTATAATGGATGAAAAATATTTTATGCATAACAATTTATGCAACGTTGTATAGTGGCTACATAAATCCTTATGCAGTGCATAACTATTCATCTGTTTAGCGGATTCTAATGAATACGACTGTTATTATTTTAATAGCTAAGACAGGTAGAGCTAAACAAAACTATGCCATCTGATCTGTTTGATAAATATGAATTTTACACAAAATTAAAAAAATATTTATTGACCCGTTTTCAAGACATTTAATTATCAAGAAAAAAATTTCAATATTTTATTTTTAAATCCAAAAAATATTTTTTCGAAAAATTGTATATGCAATATTGTTAAAATTGTAAAGGACATACAAAATTTGGTTGAAATCGGCGTTGTTATTAACGAGAAATTTGAAAACCAAAAAATCGGACAGGTATACCGTTAACAGTTGTACATTTTTTTTTTTCTACCAAATTATTAATTGTAACAATTATAGTAACTCGTAATTTTTTTTTTTTTTTCAAAATCGTTAGAGCCGTTTTTGAAATAAATCATTTTTTTGTATATTGGTTGTATGTCAGGTACCGTTGTTTTTTGAGCTTAACAAAAATTTCAATTCCCCCTCTAGGGAATCCCCATACAAATCTTAACTGCAAAGTTAGCAGAAAATCCCTTCAGCTGTTTAGGCTGCAGGTCGAGGTACAGACAGACGGACAGACATAGTTCCGAGACCCAATATTTTTGCGTTCTCTGTCACCGTACAATGTTAGGGAAAATTATTATAGGTATCGATTTTTTTTTAGCACGAATCCTAAACTTGCCCTATGCTACGTATATCGCAAGTAAAAATACAGCTAGATGACAACATGATTGCTTAAAGTTTATTTGTATTCAATTAATATTATTTCACACATAAATTTCAATGATACTCGTCTGTGTCAAATAAAGTCAGTGGGAAAGCTAGTTTTTAATAATGTTATTTAAAAACATTTTTTTATACATATTCTATCTTGTATTGGTTTTTCTATATCTACCATCTACCACTCTACTGGGGGAAAATAAAATACTGATCTGAATTTATGAAATAACATAATAGGGACGACAGACAGTATAATGCTACGTGCTTGGGTTCTATTAAGCACATTTAAGCCACACATTTATGTGAATTTATTAGGGTTTCTAACTTAGTTTGAAGTTTGTGTTATACCCACCTACATATTTATCATGATTGGGTGGATAGAATTATTATTACTTTTTAGACAGTTTAAGAGCTTTTATTTCCTTTCGGTTAACACGTTATGAATTCGCTATAAGTAAGTTTTTTTTATTTTGTTTGCTTTTGTTTTATTTGTTTTCATTTAATCTTCATCCAGATGGGAGCTTTTCAGAATAAGAAGAACAAAAAAAATTAAAAAAAATGTCTAAGAGGTATTGATAGATACAATAATTGAAGTGAGGGTGAATTGATTTTGTTTTTCTTTAATTTTCTGGAATAATAACTTGTGGTTGTTCTAACTTTTTGAAGTTAGTTTGTTTTTAAGAAAAGTTATGATAAGGCAGGAAAAAAAAAGAAAACAAAAATAAGACAGTAATGATTAATGGTTAATGTAGTTTTTAAACTTTTGTTTATTAATTCTTGTTACCTGCGCTTCATAAAATAAATATTGAAGAAAATACATTGCGCGTGATTACTTATTATCGTTCTCTAAGAGGTGGAGGTCTGATGCGTATATCAAACATCCTGAAAATATTAAAAAAAAAATAAAAAGTTATTTTGAAAATCCAAAGGTGATTAATAATACAAATTTCAAGTGATATTATTCTGTATTTTTATATAAGCCCGTAGGTTTACTTCCTATTTCAAAAACGAAATAAAAGCCTGCTCAATGTTAAGGAGGGTTTTTTTGTTTTTCTTAGAGTGAAAAGCGACTGATCAACTGTATAAAAGTGCAAGAAAACTTTGAACAAAAATGTTTTTCACTTCATCATTTCACTTCACTTTAATTTTCACGTAAAGTGGCCATATTAGAATTTATATTTTTCGAAACTATTTATTATTTCTTCTTAATTTGGAAGTAAGCAAATAAGAATATTATTAAATTTACCGACTTTTATCACAAATATTTAATACTAAATAATATATTTACGCCCATCTGTGACTAAATGACTCACTGTTTCACTGATATAATATGTTAGACGGGAGCCTCTGCCCAGTGGCGGATCCTGGGGGGTGGCTATAGGGGCTAAAGCCACCCCCCCACTGGTGATTGCTAAAATAATTTGAAATGAAGAAAGCAATACATTACAACTTGTAGAGTTTTATATTCGTCTAAAATATTGTTAAGATGAGAATTTTGATGGACAAAATAACGTGGTTGGGGCTGAAAAATTTACATGTTCTGCAACTTCTTTTCTAAGTCCTAAGATTGGGGCTAAAATTGAATTGAGTTGGACAATTGATAATGGACATGTTTCATGCAACGACAATTTTCTCTTATAACGAAACCCAGAAAATTGAATTGAAAAAAAAAAAACAACTTGGGACTAATAAGTCCTGAGAATATTGGGCAAAAAACGTAGTAAGGGTTAAAAAACTAACTCCCTAAAAACTAACATTATTCCAGAGAGCTTTTGGGGTATAAGTCTAAGGATTGTCAAAGTCCGAATTTGGGGCTAAAGCTTGCAGATATAATTTAAAAAACACGTGGTCGGGGCTTAACATTTACATGTCAAAAGCAACAACTGTTTACACTAAAAACTAAGCTAATTTAACGAAAGAAACGCAATTGAGGCTAAAACAATAAGAGATCACCGGGTTGTAAATCTTTGTGTAAATGTTTAATACAACAGGAATTGTTTCTTACGGCCTTGGCTGGGCTTAGAGAATTTTGGGGCTTAGTTTTCAAAATTTCAAAGGTCTAAGGCAATACATACAAAATATTTTTGGGCTAAGCAATTCAATACAAATTCTTTAGTCAATGAGCCAAATACCATAAGCGTGAGAAACTCTGTAAACTAAGAAAAATCTTGCAGGTGGACATGAATATTAACAATCTCTAAAGACTTTTGAGGGACTTTCAAAAATATCGACTCATTTTTTGAGCAGGAATAGAAAGTGTATGTAGGTGCAGCGTTAACGAAAATTCATTAAACCTTGCAGAATTGGACCGTGCAGCTTATTTTTTAGAGCAGCTTTTTCTTATGCCCGACTAAAAGTCTTTAAATTTTGATATTTTATTTTTTGATACACAAAATATTATTTTCGTGCTTTCTAGTGACAATTTTAAGAAAAGAGGTAGGTTCGTTGATTTGGCTAATTAAAAAAAATGAGATCTCAGAGGACAAAAATAAATAAATCGGGTGGCACAACGGCTCATGAAGAACCAGGGCCTAGTGACTAACAACTCGCAACCATTCCTGTGTGCGCCTTTCGACAGGAATGGAAGGGACCTACAATTTTTTGCCGAATCCAAACGGCTAGACGAGAAGCACTTATTCGTGACAAGTAATACTCTTGGAGGATTATCCAATTCCTCGCAAGAGGCAGTAGCCCTGAAAAAACTTTTTACTTTTTAGGTGGACGAGGCTGGGAAGCGAACCCAGACCTCCAGCGTGACAGTTGAACGCACTAACCATTACGCTATGGACTACTACCTTACGATGATAGAGATTGCGAAATAAGTGGGACCCCCAATTTTGTCTGTCTGTAGATATTTCTAACTGCAACCTTAGCGTAAGAAGTGGTTATCTTAAAACCTTGGATACTAGGGTTTTTTAAGATATTCCCTAATGGACCAAACAAGGCGCCAAAAATAATGGCAGGTACCTGTCATTATATAAATATTAATTTATTTCAAAAACGGCTCTAACGATTTTGAAAATAAAAAATATGAGTTACTATAATTGGCAAAGATGATTATTCAGTATCAAATATGTATCAATAACGGTTATTAACGATACATATCATATAATCGTTTTTTTATTTTCCAATTTCTCGTTAACGGCTTCACCGATTTCTTTTTCTATCAAAATGTCTCACACAATAGGCCTATCTTAATTTGAACAATTTTTTTTATATAAATTTGCTTTTCTTTTCATAAGTAACTTTTTCAAGTTTTCAAAACAAACAAAAAAAAAAACACCACACAAACCACGCATAAACCAAACGAAAAAATAACAAATAAAAGGACAATGGACACTTTTGTATGGAGTGCGTCCTATGGATGTAACACATTGTGTCCTATATCATTTTAAAGGTCTCGATGAGTACTTTCTTTTATTGCATGGTCAAACGTTTGTATCGCGTGCAGGGAAGGTGTTATGGATGTTAATGTTATCGTCAATGCATCTTTTATTTATCGTGTGGATGGTTTCAGGGCTAGGCCCCTACCTCCTACCAAAAATTCTACTGCAAGTGTGGAATGCTATCGACACCTTTTTCTCCCGTTCTTTAACATTTTCTTTCCAGTTTAGTTTACGGTCAATTATCAGTCCAAGATATTTTGCCGTACCCGTGATATGGAGCGGTATCCCATTTATAGTGGGGAGGGTTAATAGTTGGAATGTTATGTTTTCTCGTAAACAAAACTAGTTCAGTTTTAAGTGGGTTAACATTAAGTCCACAGCTTGGCCCAATTACTGAGCTTATCAAGGGTGGTCTGCAAGAGATCACGGAGTGAGGAAACAAATTTTCCAGAGGTCATTATAACGATGTCGTCTGCGTAAGCCTCGACTTTGACTCCACTTTGGTTAAGATCGACCAAAACCTGATTAACAACCAGGAGCCAAAGTAGCGGTGATAATACCCCTCCCTGTTGTGTACCCCTACATGTTCTGACTTTTAGCTTGATGTCGCCTAATACAGCATTTACAAGTCTTGTTTGAAGCATAGCATCGATCCAGTTTGACAACAAATGGGTCAATACCCGTCGAGTCTAGGGCTTGCCGAATTGATTTACTTTCGACATTATTGAAGGCCCCTTCACTCCTAGAGTGAATCCTTTAAAATGAATTGATCTTTCAGTTGTGCCAACCACATCATGAAGAGCTGTCTCAACAGATTTGCCCTTCATATTCGCATGCTGGGCTTGTTAGAAAACATCATCACTTAGTTTGAGGCGAATATGGGTCTCTATTAGTCTTTCTAATGTCTTGAGGAGTAATGAAGATAAACTAATTGGTCTAAAGTCCATCGGTTCAGTGTGCGTGGGCTTGCCAGCTTTTGGAATGAAGATGACATTGACCTCCCTCCATCCTAATGGAATATAGGTAGTATTTAAACATCCCCTAAAGATATCCACAAGGATTGGAATAATTGTGTCCTTAGAGCTTTGGAGCATTATTGGAATTATTATGCTGAGAAAGAGTAAATGGCACAAGCCACTTTCCTACTATCTACTATTTCATTACCTATTTGAGAGATTAAACCTATGTGATGGCCTCTGTCCCCAACAGGTATGTCATTGACACACCCTGGGAAGTGAGTGCTCATAAGTGCCTCCAAGGTCTCAGGAGTCTGTCCAGGTCTTATCCGGACTTTTTTGGAAGCCCGGGGGAGTTTAGACCTTTGATATGACTTTCCTTAGCCTAGCAGCATCATTTGTTGACTCAATGTCTGTACAAAATTTTCGTCAGGCTTCTCTTTTGGCAAAGGTTGTTCGGTTATTATACTCGTTTTTGCTGATCTTGTAAAGATCCCAGTCAGCATTGGTATTACTGTGTTTCGCTCTGTTGAAAAGCCTCCTTGAGTTTTTCAAAATAAGTTGCATCCTAATTTTTTCAAACTAAATGACATAATTTTTTCAAACATAATGAATTTCCCATCAAACAAAATAAAAAAGAAGAATTTTTCAATTAAAATTCAGGAAAAACAATTTGGCTTAAAAATTAATTCCAAAAATGAAAATTAATTTAAATTCCATCTGCCTTAAAAAAAATTACAAAACTTATTACAAGTATGATACATGTAGGAAAAAGGTTTAATTATTTTTGAATTTCTTTTTAATTAAAATTTCCCTTTCTTATAGTTCAGCGACCAGTAAATAAAAACAACCTTTTTCTTTTTGATAAAACTCTTTTAAGGATTATTCAATGTTAAAAAAAAATGTAAATGAGTTACTCATAAGACTATATGCCCGACATCATGACCCTTTTAACTGCCTCCATTCAATTTAATTTTCCTTTAATTAAGAAATTCCCAGTTCAACAAAAAAAAAAAGGTTAAATTTTTATTTAGTAATATTTTAACTTGCCAAAACAAATAAAATATAACTCACCTACAATATAACTTTTCTTTTCATAAATAATTTTATCAAGTTTTCAAAACAAATAACAAAAAATAAAACAAAACAAAACAAAAAAAGAACCACCACACAAACCACTTAAAAAAACAAACGAAAAATCCCAATTAAATTTCTTCCTTCTTTCTTTCATCACCCAATTCAGTATGAAGAAAAAAAGTTTTCAACATTTGGTCCTTGTGAACTCAGCAGCAAGAAAGAAAATAGAGAAAAACCATTAACAAAACACTAGTGTTTAATCCTTTTCTTTTTGTTTTGCTATGTTGCTGGTCGGTAAAGGCTGCAGGACGGTGCGAACAAACATATGTATAAATGCAAAGAACTATGTATATAACAACTACTACTGCAACATGGTACAGAAAATAAACCAGCTATTCATTCATCGCTACAATTAGCATGTGCCGTTTATTTCATAATTTTCTTCTTCATAAAATAACCAAGGACATTACAAATTTTTCAGGGGAATTTCAACATATTGGTATCAAGTTAGTTTTTACTTAAAACAAATTCATCATCATTAAAAAAATGTAAAACTTTTTAAAACTAAATTATATAATTAATTTCTTACACTTAACATAACCTTATAATTAAGACATTGATGTTTAAAAATTCCTCTTACAAAAAAAAGGAACCCCGTAATAATTTTTCCTACAAAGGTATATAAAGGGTTTTCAAAAAAAAAAAAATTACTTCCAATTTAAATCCAACCAAACATTTTTCACCACGTTGGAGACATAGAAATGTTTTTGTCATACCATCTTCGAGTCAATTTCTACGTCCGTCTTTTCATGGCTAAATCTGTAACGGCGTCATTGCCTTCAAAAAAATTGCGTCTTGATGAAAACCTGCTAAATTTAAAAGAAATACTTCATTTCTTTTTGTTGCTTGGCAACTTACTTGGCAAAATTCACCTTTCTTTCAACAGCTTTCTAAGTACAAACAAAAACACTTTTCCCAACGAACTCTCTCATACAAAAAAAAAAAAAATGTTACGTATACGCCATAGTGAACGATTTTTTTTTTTTTATTTTTGGAACTCTTGCATCCTATTTGCGTTCTGAATTACGGTTTCTGAAATTAACTTGGGCAGAAAATGTATGCCAGACTGATACGAGGAACTACTGTATATGAAAACATTTACCTGAATTTCATTTTCTGAAAGTCAAATAATGGAATATGGCAAAACATTGAGGCACAGAAAATTTACCTATGTACCTATATTCCATGTTTGCTCACAGGTGTTCATTTCATGTGTGCACTTGCATATATGTATTACTTATATTTTGCTAGTACTCGTAACAATGTTTTTCCTTGGACCAGTGAATGGCTATAAATGTCCTGTTTAGTTTTATTTAAACCCAAAACAAACTAGCTTTTCAGTTGAGAGTCAAAGTATGAATGTGGATAATGTCCTGGGAATAAGATACGAGTATATGAATGGATTTTTTTGTATTAAGAATAGAAATTGCTTCACACTCTGGCTTTTCTACATTTCTTCTATACCTGCTTAGTATGCTAGGAAGATAATAATGCATAGTGCGCTTTTTGTAAACCTCTATCCCGGCTTTATATCTGTATATATTTGTATTCTTAAAATGGTTGTCTGCAATATTTGTCACCCTTTTTAAGGGTAAAATATATTTATGTGAACATCATTCTGCTGTCTCACGTACACAATGTACTTTTGCTCTAAACATTATACTCTCTCGCTCGTCTTCTGCATGACTGATTTATGTTGTATTTTACTGTTAAAATTCAGTGTTATTATTTATGTGGGAGTGTTTATTATTATTAGTTTCTTTATTATTATTTTTGTTTGCATTTGAAGGTTGTTTAAATAAATGTGGGTATTTGAGACCAGAGGTTTTGTACATGTCAGAATATTCTATATAGCTCAAATAATTGTTTAGTTGAATGTGTTGTTACATAATCACACTGGACTAACATATTTTAAATAATTGTATATTTTTTTCATATTTTAAGCACAGATAATTTCTAATCAGTTGTTATTTTTTTTTATCTTCAAATAGCGAATCCAGCCCTGTATGCACATTATGTGTTTAATACATTGGATCAGGATCATAGTGGAATAGTTAGTTTTGAGGTAAGTTTGTTGTTTTTGTTTTTTTTTTTTTTTGTACTATTAATTTAAATAATCTGTAACCCTGAGGTCACACGAACCATTACTGGCAAGCAAGTTGGCAAGTTGGGTTGTTTACCCTTATCCAACTCCAGTAGGGGGCACAATAGATCCTTAGGTCGCAGTGCAAAACTCCATATTTATTATTCAAGCAAGTTGGCAACATACTTTAACTGTCAAGTTCCTGTACGTGAATATGATGTGACGTAGGCGGCACGCAACTTGTAAGCAAGTTGCTTTAAAGTATCTTACTCGCCACGTTCAGTTTTTACCTACCTAGAATTTAAATACACTTTTTTATTGAAATGGCTTTGGCATCGGACTTTGATTTTGTCTTACTTCAACGCTTTAACAAAAAATGACGTCGAATTCTGCATCAAGTCTGTCAAGTCTTGCGATGGTCCATGCATAATACTGCCAATGCGTTGACGGATGCGTTAACAGACTTTTCTGTCACGTCAAAGTAACATGGATTGACATTCATCTAATTCAAAATTTTCTTTTTAAATAATTATTAAAAAACATTTGATTTCTTTGGGGTTCTGTAATAATTCATCATTGTAGCCATCCTTTAATGGAATATGACTGTGTTCATGCGTTGACAGGTAGGTAAGAAACTAAATTGTATCGTACGAGGAATAATTCGTTCCAAATATCACCCAAAAGTGCTAAAATCACCTTTTCTCGCGTTGTAAATGTTATCTCAAAAAATTCAGATATCTTTAAGTTTTTTTTCAATGCATGACCTCCGTAGCAATCTTTCAATTTAATTTGACAGTCTATGGCTTGACAAATCGGTAACAGAATGTTCCAAATGTCAAGCAAAACCAAACAGTCTATGGCTTGACAAGTCGGTAACAGAATGTTTCAAATGTCAAGAAAATATGTCAAAATGCCGTTACTAAAGGAGAATGGTTGGTTTTGTTCCATTTCGTTGACACTTTATCACATACACATGTCATACCCAACTAACAATTTAACTTGTATAAGGTCCAATTTTTAGAATTGGATAGGCTATTGCTGACATAGAATAATTTTAAGGCTAAATAGTCAAGTCAAGCATTTAACGAATTATTTATTTCAAAATAGCTTGTTTAGTGCCTTTAAGTTTGTTTCTATATGAGACTTCATGTAATGAGTTCTACGGAGACTTTTTTAAGGCCTGCCGAAATTGGTTGCCTTAGCTAGAAAAATAATAGCTTTTATAGAACATTCAGATGAAAGTCATTACAGACAACTCCTTTACGGCTTGTTTAAGAAAGTAATCGCACATCATGAAAATGTCAGATAGATGTTTAAATAGTTTGATTTGAGTCAGTGTTGTTATATCGTTTTGAAGAACGGAATTTTCATAAATTTATAAAGCATATTATAAATGTTTGAACATACGCTTACCTAAATTTGTTAGCATGAAACAAATAAAAACTAAAAGATCTGCTTCTGCAATTTTGTGCATGAAAATATCTTAGTTTGAGTTCCTCAAAAGTGAAGTCATGCAAGACATTTGTTTAATGTATATAAAACTCCAACAAGTTAAAAAAGTTGTTCTCATATTTTTTTCCTAATAGCCTCAATTCGTTTTTAAAAGTAAACTCTAGTATCCTTCGTTTCCATTGACCACTTCACCAAAATAAAAACAAAAAAAAACGAGATTCATTTTTGAAATCGGTGTATAACAAGACTGATGACTGTAATCAAACATTTTGCACGAGTGGGACTTGCACTTTGTTGACTTACGTAAGAGAACATTATAGCTTTTGCATTTTGTTAATAGCAAACTTAAGGAAATCAAAAATTAGTTTAATATAGAGCGGGAATTTTGCTTTGGTTGTGGCCTCTATATTGGACTTCCGTAATGAAATTATAGCTTTTGCATTTTGTTAATAGCAAACTTATACAAATCAAGAATTTATATTTGTGACAGATATTGCCATCCCTTTGAAATGTATAGCTTTTGCATTTTGTTAATAGCTTGCTTACAGAAATCAAAAATGAAAGCTTAGAAAAAAGAGGTTTTTTTTTTACATTTATAGCCTCCCCTTAACAATATCTTTTGTATTTTGTTAATAAGAAAACAAACTTAGGTATATCGGAAAATGAAATATTATACATACCTAATTGTCCCCTTAGGTGAGAATTTGATAGAATTAAGCAACTTAATTACACTACTGCATCGCACATATCTACTTGCTTGAAAAAAAAAACTAAATAAGAACTTTTTTCAAACATATGGTACGATAAAAAAGGTCATGCATACCTTATGTTAATGTGAGTTTAAAATATAATGCTTAACTTATGGTATATAATTATCAAATACTTAAAGAGTTTCATGATTGATACTTTAAATTCAATCTTCTAAAACCCTGTTATGGTTACCAATGTTTAATGAAAATTTAGTTTGATTTTTTTGGGCTTGAAGTATCAACTCATTAAAATTTTTACACGCGTATGGTATATTGCCAATTGGCCTGGTGTGTTTCGTGGTGGCCTACTAATAGAGAGGAGCTGAGTCGATCCCTGGATTCTGAAATTTAATGTGAGTAAAAGTTGAATTTTTTCAAATAAAATAAATTTCTATACATTTCGGAATAAATAGAAAAGCGTTTCTAACACCCTAAAGTCATGGGAAAATGGAAGGAAAAATAAAAACAATAATAATAATAAAATTTAAAACAACGATTTTTTTTTAAATAACACACTGCTTTACTAGGCCTTTGTAAGGCCTTACAATGTGAGTCATTTCATTTATGCGACCTGAAAGTGAATGTCTTATAAAAGTCAGACAACTTGTTTAGTGGAGCAATAACACTGTTTTGCTTTGTTTATTTTATCAATAAGACTTTCCATGGAAAACTATTTAATTATATAGAACTTCTGGTCAAAGGTCTTAAAGGAAATGAAATAGCTTATATAATGTGCGCCAAACTGATTTGCATAAGGTCTTAATTAGTTACTATACAAACTAGAAAATAGCTTGTGTAGACACTTAAACAAGTTAAATTGTTAGTTGGGTATGAAAGGTTTCAATTAGTTTAATTTTTTTTTAGTATGTATGTCTCGTGCAGGGAAATTGTTTTAGCAAAAAACTGTTGAGCTGCACTATAGCCCTTTCCTATTAAGGAATTACGTCCCATATGTTGTAACATCTAATGACCTATATCATATGAAGGGTACTTATAAGTGCTATGTTGTGTGAAGAGGCATATTTCTGTATCTCGTGCAGGAAAAGTCCTACAGCCTATACTCTGAAAACTGAACTCTTTATAATAGTTTCACTTGATATCAAACTATCACTATTAATTTCATACTAAATAGATGTATGTACAGACTTTTTTGATACTTGAATCTCGTAATACTTTTATGATTTGTATCAAGTTTCATGAGGGTAGTATTTTGCTCACAAGTTTTTTAATATAGTCCCACATTTTCACTTCTGGTTACTATAGAATATATTGCTTAGAAAAATATATAAGGCCTAATTTATTCACTCAAAGTTGAATATAACTTTGTGATATTTACAGTCAACTTGAGAAATAGTTTGTATTCACTCTATGTTGATGATTTCAACTTTTGATTTTCTACTCTCGAGTTGGTCAACTTTGGATTTTCTCAACTCCCCGAAATAGTAGAAGTAAGCGATCAAACTCGGGATTTTTCTTCAATTCTGTCTATTAATTACGAAATCAAGCATTGTCCGGTGAGTTAGTACTAAAAGGGGGAACCAAATGAGTGTTTTTGGTTTCATATTTTTTTTTATAATTGAAATTTGTTTAGAAAAATTGTGCCTTTCCCCCCACCAAAAACTAGAACAGGTGTACAATCTAATACACAGATACTTCAGCAATATGTTCCATGTTATATACAGAATGATTTGCTGGTCTTGTGATGTTTAAGTTGTGGGTGACGATTTTACCGGACAAGTGTAAAAACATACCCATGCACATGGATCCATTCATGATTCATTTTCACAATAACAGTTCTTACGTTTCTTGGAGTTGTTGATCTTTGTTTGGCTTTTCCTGTTTGACCCTACATTATTCTTCTCTCTGAAAATTTGTGTTTCTTCCTTCTGAATTTCATTTTAGGAAAACAAAATATGTAGTAGGAACATTAAAGTGTTAGTGTGTGATAACTCACCTCTTATTGCTAAATATATTTTTGCTTTAAAAATTAAAAGTTGTACCTAAACCGTTTTGTATAGCTTTCAATTTAGCTTGATATTCTTTTTTTTCACTGTTGCATTTTTCCTGCAGAGAGCACAGGTTTTTCGAAGTTGCAAACTTAGGTACAGACTACTCCAATATGTCCGAACAATATATCAAAAATGCAGAACTACATCGCGCTTTACGATTTTAGCCCTTTTTTTTGTAATTATTGACTGAGCTAATATTTATAAAGGAGAATGGGCAAATTTGTATGAAAAGTGGGTGCAAGCGGCCAAGAATGGTTTTAATATTTTTGGATGTGGTTTGGTTGTTAAAGTACAGTGTAGAAGTTTTTTTGTTGTGGTGTTCTTCAAACTAGGATAAAATGCATTTTTGTGTGTAACACTTTAATAGAGTTTTAGTCAGTATTATGGCTAATGTGAATGGAAAAATAGAAAAGGAAAGGGGAATAACAATAATAGACATCAGTCTCAAATATTTTTATTATAAACAAAGCACATAAAACATTAAATATTAGTTCAATGATACAATTACCATACTATAATATAATATTCTATATTAAAAAAATATTTTTTTTTTAAATAAGTAGGCATTACTCATCTTCTATAATCGAACTTAATTCCGCTGCTGCAAAGCGAATATCATTGGTTTGGTTTCTTGCCCAGCCTAAATACCAAACTACGCACATAATATGCGCTCAGCCTCCCACTGTGGTTAGGCGCTGCAACCAAGTGTTTTGCTCTTCGGTATATTGCAGAAGATGTCTAACTTGTTGTCCTCGGTACACTTCAATATTAAACAAGCCCTGTACTAGGTGCTAAGCAAAATAACCGCGGGCCATCTTCACTTGGTACGGACCAAGAGCAAATAGAACAAAACCATCTTCTGATAGATTTGGAAAATCGTCGAAATTGGTATGGACACCAGTGATGCTTCGGAAAGTTGGTCTTTGCCTATTCACATTAGCACGAAAAACATGTGTTCTTAGATAATTCAAAAAAGGCCCAACCTTCTTAGACCGGAGTCTGTTTGAGCCTTACATTCGTATAAAGAGGGTAATTTAGCTTTGTCATTTGATACTCCCTTCTTGGAAATACCTTGTTAAGCGGGTATAAATAGACCAAAATGCAAAAGGAAAAGTGCATTTTCCCACCGAAACAGCCTGAATAAGCTTATCTGACCACCGCCACCGGTTTTTTCTTAGATAATCTTATATTGTTGCCTTCTGAACTCTTATAAGGAGCTTATTAAAATTACCGCGGGCTATAGCTTGACCTGGTACTTTTTATCTCATCAGACGTTTTGAAATCAGGATAGATAAGTATCAGATAGTTTTTGAAAACGCCACCTGCCCCAAAAATGCATTTAAAAATGCATTTGAAAATGTCTTCATATCTCTTTTCCTTAATGCACTGCAACGAAACGCCTATATTGAAAGTTACACCCTTGAAGCAGACCTTTCATTTGAGACTAATTTCATTCGTGGCCGCTCACATCCAAAAATGCCCATTCTCCTTTATTTATCATTTGATTTCGGTTTATTAAGTCATTAGTTGGCAACCGTTATTTGTGTGGTTTTATGATGACACTTAATATAAATTTTTTTTTTGTTCTTGAGGTATTTTGTCAGTTTACCACCACCGAGCCAACGTTACACCAATCCACCCGTGATTTAAGGCAATAAATTCTTAGCATTACCAGCACTATACATAATGTCAGCGTCGTTAACGTTGTCGATGAAGTTGTCATTGACTGGCGTTTTGTCGTCGTCGTTATTTTTAGTGGGCGCACAGGTAAGCATTGTTATACTGCTCTTCGCTCGATAAACTGCTCCCAGGTAGGAAATTTGCATTCAGATTGGTGTTAGAGGAAGTGCTCATGGCAAACACTGTTAAATCGCTTTATAAATCAGCACAGCACACTCTTGCCCTACTGCACACGCCACCCCTCCCGCCTTAACCTGCAACTCATAGGAAAAGAAATCTTTCGATTGACGTTTTTTTTTCCTTTTTCTTTTTTAATGTTCACTCCTGTGAAAATCAATTTCAACTCTCTGACGATGGAATATGGACTGACAACCTGAGACTTAAGTCTGCCAATGAAATTATTGATCCCCGTCTCCTTCTCGTTGTCGTCGGTTCTCATTAGAATTGTCAATGTGTTAACCAAAGGGGGTTGTGGTTGAGAGGGTTTTGATAGGTATTCATGATTTTGACTCTATACTCTTTGGGTAGCCTGTTGATTGTATTCAGTGAAGGGTGGTAGACAAAGCTGGGGCATGTTGTAATGCAGTCATTTTCAAATGATGACATACAAATATGTACATTCGAAAGTAAAAAGCATAAGCGCTGGAAGATACATACCTGTAGATTAAAGTCTTCCTACACACTCTGGCTGTAGACAAATTTTCATTTTGTCCTTTGGGAGAAAAGTGTTATTCGCTGGTAGGGCAATGAGTTGATTGTATTATAATTTTCAGATTTTTTTATATTATTTTTTTCATAAGCTAACGCAGTGGCATTTGTCGAAATTTCCTTGTGATAAGATATTAATTTTTTGTTTTCTTTTTGAAATTGGTGTATGGTTATTGATTTTTGATTGTTAATTGGTTCTAAAAAATATTGTTCTAGGAAATGTGCATGAAAATAAAACAGATACCTAAATCATACCTTGGAAACAAATAATGGTAGTTGTGAATGTGAATCTGTAAAAAAGTGTCGAGAAATATAATTGCAAAAAGCCGGGCCTAGGTGTCGTGAAAAATTAAAAAAATGTATTAGCAGATTAAGGCATTTCTCGTGATTCTTAATTTCAATACAATTTCAGACAAAATAATTACCTACATGGGTGATTCTAAAAACTATGGAATAAAATGATGATAATTTCGGCAAGACACTTTTTGAAGCAAATAGTGGTTGAAACGGCTTTAGAGGTCCCTGCACACTTTTTTCGATATTTCATTTTTTACCCACAAAAATTAGAAAACAAATTGTAAAAACCTGAAGTTTTGTGGAAAGCTTTATTTAGATGCTCGTAACATGTGGTACAAATTCTTCTTAATTTCACTCACAAATTTCTTCGTGAGGGGGGGTAAAAGAGGATAAAAGAGAATTTACACCCATTTTTTTCAATATCTGAAAAGTTATCAATTTTACAGAAAAAATGTCAAGAGACAAATTATAGCTTATACAATTTTACACAATTTAGGTGTCAGCACTTTCTTTTGTAAGACCAATAGTTTAGAAGATACGAGTTGAATTATGTCTTAGTCTAAAATGTGATTAGTACGCTTATGTTGTTATGAGTAAAAGTAAAAATATTGTCAAAACCTCAAAAAAGTAATACATACAATCTTTATATGGGTAACCACGCAGAATTTCACCCTCTACAGCATATGCAAATATAAATAAATAAATCGGGTGGCACAACGGCTCATGAAGAACCAGGGCCTAGTGACTAACAACTCGCAACCATTCCTATGTGCGACTTTCGACAGGAATGGAAGGGACCTACAATTTTATGCCGAATCCGAATGGCTAGACGAGAAGCACTTATTCGTGATAAGTGATACTCTTGGAGGATTTGTCAATTTCTCGCAAGAGGCAGTAGCCCTGAAAAAAAACTTTTTAGTTTTAAGGTGGACGAGGCTGGGAAGCGATCCCAGACCTCCAGCGTGACAGTCGAACGCACTAACCATTACGCTACGGGCTACTACACACAGCATATGCAAAGTTTCACGAAATTCACACATTAGATTTTTTAGTAGTCGCTTTTAAAAGGGGAGAAAGTAGGAGAGTAGGTTGAGGTTGGAGTTTATCACACTCAAAAGTTTATTATGATGCAACCAAGGCATATGACACATGATATTAGGGTAGTTTTTAAGATTGAGTCCAATAAAATAAAAATTCGATATGACTACAAACAAAAAAGTTATAGGCCTTTCTATAAAAGGATGATTGTAAAGGGTGGTTAAATTTTAAGGGCCGATGTTGATTTTGAATAAAACACGAATTATTTGTGGAAATTGTTGTCATTTCTTTTTCTTATGATAATATTGGTATTGTTCAATTATGTATGTAATAAAATATCGGCCAAATGGCAACCGCGACCTCGACGGCACACTTCTACCCGATGGTCCAAATTTTCGATGAAGCAGAGGCATAATTGAGGTTCTATGCCGTTAATGTGCCGAATTATCTCATCCTTTAGCTCTTGAATTATTGCTGGCTTATCGACGTACACCTTTTCTTTCAAATAACCCCAAAGGAAGAAGTCCAACGGTGTCTAATCACATGATCTTGGTGGCCAATTGACATCGCCATCACGTGAGATAAAACGGCCGTTGAATTTGTCGTGCAAAAGGGCCATTGTTTCGTTAGCTGTGTGGCAACTGGCACCGTCCTGTTGAAACCACATATCGTCCACATCCATATCTTCCAATTCGGGCCATAAAAAGTTCGTTACCTTCTCACGATAGCGAACACCATTCACAGTTACTGCCTGACCGGCCTCATATTTGAAAAAATACGGCCCGATGATACCGCCAGCCCATAAACCGCACCAAACAGTCACTCTTTTTGGGTGCATTGGTTTTTCGACAATCACTCTTGGATTGTCATTCGCCCAAATGCGGCAATTCTGCTTATTGACGAACCCACTGATTTGGAAATGTGCCTCGTCACTGAAGATAATTTTCTTCGAAAATTGATCATCCACTGTTGCCATTTCTTGCCACCATTCTGACCATTGACGACGCTTGAAATGGTCAAGAGGCTTTAGTTCTTGAGTCAATTCCACCTTGTAACGCATAATGTTCATCCACGACGAGCGTTAGAGGTGCAATTGTTGGGCACGACGACGAGTTGAGGTGGACGGCTCTTCAGCCACACTATCGCGAACAGCAGCAATATTTTCTGCAGTACGAGCTGTTCGAGCATGCACTGGTGTTTTCACATCTCCTACAGACCCGGTTTGCTCAAATTTTTGCACAATTTTTCCGATTGTACGCACATTTGGACGATTAAATTGACCGACAAAAATCAAGAAGTGCACGATATGCATTTTGATTTGAACGCCCATTTTCATAATAAGCCTGAATAACTTTAACGCGTTGCTCGATTATGTATCTTTCCATGGTTCAAATTGAGAAATTCTGAAATTGAGAAATGTCAAATGAAATGCAGAAAAAAACTTGACGTTAAGGTGTGGTTCATATTCAAAATCGGTCCTTAAAATGTAACCACCCTTTATTTTCATAAAACACTTAAAATAGTATGGAAATAATGTTATGCTAATGATGAAACTTGGACTAAAAGAAAACAAGAGTTCATAAAAATACGAAGATATTTAATTGAATGGAAAAGTCTTCAAGATCTTAAAATAAAATATTTTTTTTAAATAGTTAACTTTTTCATATATTATTTTAAATTTTTATTCTTATACAAAATCGATTGTATCGAAATGCTCGACATTTGCACATTTAGTGGAGCATTTACAAATTTTACTGCACAACAAATTGAGTTTTCGGCAGGGACACAAATTAATTGATGTGCATGAAGATATTTTACCTTTTTGTTATTCTTCATTTCAATTCAATAAAACGCATTTTTTATTATTTTACTAGCTGACCCGACAGACAATGTCCTGTCATTCAACTGTCAACTGGAAAACTTACTATATACTAATAATAATTATTGCAATTGTTGTAAATTTTTATTATATCTATTATTATTTCTATATTGTTTATTGTAATGCTTGTTGATACACCACATTGTTTGTTTTGTTTCCTGGCGCGTAAATAAATAATGCTGAGGGTTTGTCGATACGGCAACAGGCGACATACAGTTGGCCATGTGAAAAACATGGATTTTCAAGATTCATGCCACAAACACTTAACGACTGCCCTTGCGACTTATTTATTGACATTGCGAATGCAAGCCGCACTGGAAATTGTAACCGTTTAAAGTCGAATGGTCATCGTCACTGTCCGGAGTTGGCAATAAGGAACCGGTTTGATGATATATTTGACCCTGAATCTGCAACGGTGAATAAGAAAAATGTGTGAGTATCTGGACTCGCGGTAATGATATGAAGTCCTACCTGTGTCAATTTCATTGAAATCATCCAAGGAACAACGAAGTCATTTGTCACCTGTCACCTGTCATCTGCCACCTGTCATCTGTCACCTGTCACCTGTCATCTGTCAGCTTTCATCTGTCATCTCTCATATGTCATCTGTCACCTGTCATCTGTCATCCGTCATCTGTCACCTGTCATCTGTAACCTGTCGTCTGTCATCTGTCATTTGTCATCTGTCATATGTCATATGCCATATGTCTTAAGTCATATGTCATATGTCATTGTAATTGTCATTGGGTAAAACTTTAATTTTTCCCATTACAGTTATGTATCTAGCTAGCGCAACATAATCCAGTGGCTTTTTTTTGAACATCAATGCCTTGCAGTGTGAATATACAATGTTCATAGGTCCAATTGCAATGATTTGCTGTGAACTGTAATCGTTTGCCACGTTATAGCTGAATGCAGCTCGATCAAATGGGATATTTCTGTGCTCTTGATATTGATTCCGTTGAACTTCATTTCGAGCTTTGCGTTGCTCATTAGTTTGACTTTCTCTTGAATATCTTTGACTTGCGGCATTGCGAGTTCTGCGACCTATGTTAATTCGTCTGCTTCTTTGCATTTTTTCAACAGAAAATTATAATTAATGAACTTCATAAATTTCCCGATCTTTTAAGCAACTGACAGTTATTTCAAACGTACTTATTGAGTTCAAAATAAAAGTAGTCATTAAGTTTTCTTAAATTTTCTAAGTTGGTGCACAATTTTTTTAATTTTTTTTTATTTATAAACATTCCACAAAAGTATTAGAAAACATTTAAAAAAAATGAATGAAATCGGTAAAGCCGTTCTCAAGTTATAGCGTGACCAGAAGAATATGTATTCATTTTTATATATATAAATTTTGCTAATCTATACATATATTTCGAGGACCTATTTGCCTCATCGTCAGGATAATAAGATATTTAATAACAATCTGTTTGCGTTCAACATTAGCTATAAATTATTCTTTAATCTTAGACATTTGTTTTTGAAATAAAAATTAAAATATTGAACAAATTTTCTTATAAAGTTATTCAAGTATTTAAAGTTTACAAATTTGTTTGATTTTGAATTTGGTTATTCCGTAAATTAGCATTTACTATGAGATTGTAGTATGTATTAGTGTAGACCTTTTATCTGTTTTGTAGTTACACGCAATGCCCTCATTCCTTATAATTTGGTTGACCTCATGAATTTGTAACTTAAATTTGTTTCTTTCTAATATTAAAATTTTAGCTCCATCAAAATCAAAAGAATGTCCATTTTCCTTTACATGATCAGCTAAAGCAGCTATATTTTTGTCGACCGATCCTTTTTGACATTCGTTTTTGTGTTGACCTATTCTTGGCCCCAGTTTTTGAATAGTTTCTCCTATGTATGTTTTTTTCGCAATGGTTGCATTCTACAGAGTAAACTAATCCACTGTGTTCTGCTTTATTAACTTTTTGTTTTGTATTAAGAAAGAATTTTGTTCTGTTGGCTTCATTTCTGCTTTAACATCTGGTACAAAATATTGGCAAACTTTAGCTAAGGACTCACTTAATTTAGGCACATATGTCATTGCTGAATAAATTTTGTTATCCGTATCTAATAAATTTCTTGTCCGATCATTATTATTAGATAGAAAGCTTTAGTTACTTTGGTCAAATCTTTGTAGTAAATTAATTTTGGCTCGTAAATTTTCGTTTTTAACTGATGAAATAAGTTTTTCGATTATATTAATTGGATAGTTGTTTTTTCTCAATATATTTTATATCCTTATTATATTATTGTTGAAAAAGGTCTTATGGCTAAATGAAAATACCTTACGAATAAAGTTTTTAACCATATTATATTTCATTCGAGTATGAGAATGATCATTTTCAAAGACTTCTTTAGACAAATAATAAATGGCTTACTAAAAAAATTCCAAAAACTTAAGGATGAACAAGAAACATTACAAGATATAAAATATGATGACAATTTTATTAAAAATCTTTCTGATGTTACAATTCCCTGTGAAATGCTAATTTTACTTGCACTTGGCCCTAAATTTGCTCTCTCAGTTCACTATCCCGACTCTAGACTTAATTGCTGATTTAGAATATATTATTTCACGATTTTTTTGAAGAAAATCCCTCCAGCCGTTTATGGTGTACGGGCGAGGACAGACAGACAGACTTGCGGGACCCACTTTTTTCGCGTTCCCTACCATCGTTATGTTAGGGAAAATTATTATCTCGAGTTACGAATCCATAACTTACCATATAGTAGCAAGTAACAAATTAGATTGATTGGTTTAACTGTTTTCAAAATATCAGCGTGGCCAAAGAACATTTCATCATTTGTAGAATCACCCACATATTTTTTTTTTTCTATAAATAGACTTAACGACACAATTTTTACAATAGATGATTTTGAAAAAATAAAGGAGAAAATAATGTAAAAGCTTAAATAAGAAACATGACTAAATATATGTTGGTTGCAACGGTGTTTGGTATTGATTGAAATGATTCCTGTTAAAATAATTCATTTTGACAACGAAAATAAAAAGCGAGATTGGTTCGCACGAACTTGCTCTTGTACATAGTTCACAATAATTTAATCTGCTTGTTTTTGAAAAATTGAGTTTTCAAAACAAATATTGTTTTTAATCAAAAATTTTGATATTCGATATTATTGATACTTCTAAAGAGCTTATTTGTAAAAAAAAAAGTATTTAAATGAGTTCGTCCAACGGTGACAAAGTCGAGAATTTGAAAAATGGAAAAATGTTGTTAATGTTATAATAAATATTTACCTTCAAGTTTTTGATATTTTATTTACAAGAAAAATAATATTCTAGAAAAATTTTAAAAATGACTTAAAACGAAATTTAAAAAAATCGATGAATTGCACGACACGAATCTATTGTATTTTATATATCTACGCATATAATTATTCACATTTTTTTTATTTTTTAAAAGTAAAAAGCGATTTTCAGAAAGCACTTTCCTTTCATATTGAGAGTGCTTTCTGAAAGCACTTTAAAAAAAAAAAATAAAAAAATCGGACATTTTGAAACGCTTTCTGCAAGCACTTTCTTTTCAGTGTGTAACGGCACCTTTAAAATTAAGTTTTAAATAGAATATCAAAAGTCCTTTTCAAATCTGAGTTTTAAATCAAAAATTTTAATTTTTGTTTTAAATTAAAAAAACAAAGTTTTTTTAAGGAAAATTGTAAACCTAAAATTAAACTGTAACGTTTTCGATAAAAAATTACTGAAAATAATTTTTTGTGTCAAAATCGTAGAAGCCGTATTTGATTAAAAAAAAATTATTAGCGGTAAAAATAATTTGTATAATCGACAAAAAATTGTCAATCGGTATAATTGTCGACTTAAATCGACTTTTTTGAAATAAAATATGCTGATATTTTTTTTTTAATTTTCACCAATTCTTTATACCTAATGTTATTATGGTAGCCAAAAATTAATCCTGAGACGATATCATTTTCCGTTCAGGAGATATTCGAGACGAATGAAATTTAGAAGCTCTTTTTTAAATTGCTGTAGAAAAAACCAGTTAATAGAATTTGTTAGAAAACCTTTTCAGTACGTTATGATGTTATTATCTGTAAAATAAAATTCATGCGAAGGCGATATTTATATTCCTACATGCACAACATTCATAATGACGGATTTTAATACTAGAGACATCAAGACGTGAAGATATTGTATGTCAAAATCTTCCATTCGAAAAAAAAATAAAAAAAAATATTGCTAAAGAAACCTCAAAACTATATTTCTGTTATTCGATTGTTTTTTTTTTAAACCGGTAAACAGTATTATTAAAATTTGTCTATAAATTACATGTGCGTAGTTAAATCAAAATCGTTACAGCCGTTTCTGAGAAAACTTGATAAAACAGAAATTCCTGTATGAAATGAATTTCTTCATTAGGAAATCACATAAAATACTTCACACCAAATTAAAAGTAAATCCAGCTATACACAGACAAGCAGACCTAGTAGACCAAGAGCCCACAGCAAATTTAGGGGTGTGAAAGTGAAGAAAAAAAAAGTATATGAGTCGAAAGTGTGGTAATGCGTAATGCTTATGAAATAAATGCAAGTCTTGCAGTCCCTGGAGGCGGCTTAAGATGAGTTATAGCAATTTGAAAACCTTAAAAAATCAACTTTGAGGATGATTCTATGAACAAAAAAAAAGATGTTTATCCATCCCTTGGTATTGAGCCCCGGATTACAGATTCGTATGTCCAGGGTTTTTAAATAAAGTTCTTTTAGTGAACAGTTTTTGAAATATTTATTTTCAAACTCAAAATTTTGATAAAAAAAAAAATAAAAGTAAATGTTCAAAATCCTTTTTCTTTAAATTTCACGTAATTAGGTACCATTTTTTTCAAAATTCAATGCTCTTATCAAATCATAGTCAAATACTGAACAGCGGATGGTTCTAGGACTTTTACTTTTCAAGATATTAAAAAATAAAGAAACCAACTTCTTAGTCAAAACAAGAAAAAACGAAGTTGATGATAATCAAGGTTGTTAAAATGATCATTTATCTGCATTCTTCATAGTTTTAAAATAAAGTTTTTTTTAATATCTTGAAAAGTTAGCATCCTAGAATAATCCGGTTTTCAGTATTTGATAAGAGCATTGAATTTTCAAAGAAAAAATTGTACTAGTAATAGTAAGAAAAAGGATTTTGAACATTTATTTTTATTTTTTTATCAAAATTTTGAGTTTCAAAATTAATACATATTTCAAAAACTGTTCTCTAAAAAAAACTTTATTTAGTTTTAGTTCTTACCGTTGTTTTTTAATAATTTGTTTACCCATTTCTTTTAGATTTTTCGGGTTCTATAAACGGTCTGGCAGGGTAAATGCCGCCTCCAATCGGTCTTGGATATACGGATCTGTAATCAGGGGCTCAATAACTAGGGATGGATAAACATTTTTGTTGGTTCATACAATCATCCTCAAAGTTGATTTTTTAAGGTTTTCAAATTGCTATAACGCATTACCACACCTTACGACTCATATACTTTTTTTTTGGTTCATTTTCACACCCGTAAATTTGCCGTGGGCTCTTAGACTATAGGGAATTCTTGTCGAAAATTTTGGACTTCTTCATTAAAACCTCGACGTATCTTCACATGAAACCAAAGGGCAAGTAAAATGTATGAATTATAAGTTACACACTGTACATATAAGTTTTTAATGCTTCATTTCAATAAAACATTTGTTTTGACAAGGTACCGCTACTTTTTGAATAAATAAAAACCTTTGCCTTTTTTTTGCTATATATTATTTGGCTAAAAACATGTTCATTATTATTTAAAGAGTTTCGAAAATTGGAATTCACCATTAACCTCCTTCATTCATCAAATTTGAAGGAAATTTCTTTGGAGTTGTAAGGTCAGACAAATTGTTTCTATTTTATTCCTTAAAGCTCAAACTTAAAATCGTACTAAACATATTAAAGGCATTAGGTATACATTTATAATACATAATCTAAGGACGAAGGAGACTGCATACGAGATAAAGTATGCTGGCTGAAGCCCATAGCACTAACTTAACTCAACGTAAAAGGTATATTTTTGTATATGCCCAGGTACTTCTTAACAATACATAATAGCTTCCAACAACGAACAAAAAGCATACATATCAATTTAACTTGCCCTGACCTGTGTTATTTTCAACCTTCGTCCATTTGATATTCCCATGTGAAAGGCCCGCACTCAAAACGATTAGTTAATTAAAATTCCTCAATTTCAACCCCGGATGTCCTTCATGATGACCAACACAACCATTCTGTTTTTCTAAAAAAAGAAAAAACACAAAAAGGTATTTTTGACCATTCGAGATTGTTATTATATTCTCCTCAAAAAAAAAATCAACAACAAAAAATAATAAATAATGAAAAAATAATATAAATTAATTGAACCATCCCTTTTGCAAAAAAAAAAAAATTATTTACGTATATAATTTATTTCTAGCACAAATTCCAAGCTATTTAATTTTATATTTTTATCTTTAATATTATATTATATTTTCAGGACTTTGTTCAAGGACTTTCGGTTCTGTCACGTGGTTCGGTTGAAGAGAAACTCCGGTGGACATTTTCATTGTATGACATCAATGGTGATGGCTTTATTACTAGGGACGAAATGACTGACATTGTGACTGCCATATATGAGCTAATGGGTCGTGTACCTGACGAATGTCCTGAAGAAGAAAAAATTCGCCATAAAGTCGAGCGAATATTTAGGGTGAGTTTTGAAGGAATTTTCATTTTTTGCCATTTTTTTTAAATGTTTGTATGTTTTTTTATGTCTCTTTTTTTATGAAGAGACACCCTCAAAAAAAGGGTGAAAACTGTCAGCTTGGTGATTGAGAAGTTATTTTTATCTGAGTTTTCATATAGTTTTTTTATTTTGTATAAGGTTAAAGGGAGGAAAGTTCTTTTGATATAGGTTTTTATAGTATAAGGATTCACTTAGCACAGGTAGATAAATAATACGTTTATGATGGGAATAAAATGGGGGAAAAATATAAAAAGAACTTTTTAAGTGGTTTTGGGAAATGCATACCTACAGACAAAAAAAAAACACAGAAGAATTTCGACAGATGGGCGACGGCAGACCAAAGTTTTGCATTTTTAAAAGGAAATGTCTGTATTTTTTTCGTTTCACTCTTCGAAACTGTCTTTGATGATGAGTTTTTACAATTTGATAGTTAAACTTAAGTCTAAGTTTATGAAACAAAAAATGTTTTCTTTTTCAAGTCAAGTGAATATAGAGCGAGTGTATGAATAAAACGTGACTTGTTTTAAAAATGAAGACTAACCTACTTAAAATGCTGATGGGAGTTAATTTCTTTTCATGTTGACTAAGACTAAGACTAAGACTAAGACTAAGACTAAGACTAAGACTAAGACTAAGACTAAGACTAAGACTAAGACTAAGACTAAGACTAAGACTAAGACTAAGACTAAGACTAAGACTAAGACTAAGACTAAGACTAAGACTAAGACTAAGACTAAGACTAAGACTAAGACTAAGACTAAGACTAAGACTAAGACTAAGACTAAGACTAAGACTAAGACTAAGACTAAGACTAAGACTAAGACTAAGACTAAGACTAAGACTAAGACTAAGACTAAGACTAAGACTAAGACTAAGACTAAGACTAAGACTAAGACTAAGACTAAGACTAAGACTAAGACTAAGACTAAGACTAAGACTAAGACTAAGACTAAGACTAAGACTAAGACTAAGACTAAGACTAAGACTAAGACTAAGACTAAGACTAAGACTAAGACTAAGACTAAGACTAAGACTAAGACTAAGACTAAGACTAAGACTAAGACTAAGACTAAGACTAAGACTAAGACTAAGACTAAGACTAAGACTAAGACTAAGACTAAGACTAAGACTAAGACTAAGACTAAGACTAAGACTAAGACTAAGACTAAGACTAAGACTAAGACTAAGACTAAGACTAAGACTAAGACTAAGACTAAGACTAAGACTAAGACTAAGACTAAGACTAAGACTAAGACTAAGACTAAGACTAAGACTAAGACTAAGACTAAGACTAAGACTAAGACTAAGACTAAGGCTAAGACTAAGACTAAGACTAAGACTAAGACTAAGACTAAGACTAAGACTAAGACTAAGACTAAGACTAAGACTAAGACTAAGACTAAGACTAAGACTAAGACTAAGACTAAGACTAAGACTAAGACTAAGACTAAGACTAAGACTAAGACTAAGACTAAGACTAAGACTAAGACTAAGACTAAGACTAAGACTAAGACTAAGACTAAGACTAAGACTAAGACTAAGACTAAGACTAAGACTAAGACTAAGACTAAGACTAAGACTAAGACTAAGACTAAGACTAAGACTAAGACTAAGACTAAGACTAAGACTAAGACTAAGACTAAGACTAAGACTAAGACTAAGACTAAGACTAAGACTAAGACTAAGACTAAGACTAAGACTAAGACTAAGACTAAGACTAAGACTAAGACTAAGACTAAGACTAAGACTAAGACTAAGACTAAGACTAAGACTAAGACTAAGACTAAGACTAAGACTAAAACTAAGACTAAGACTAAGACTAAGACTAAGACTAAGACTAAGACTAAAACTAAGACTAAGACTAAGACTAAGACTAAGACTAAGACTAAGACTAAGACTAAGACTAAGACTAAGACTAAGACTAAGACTAAGACTAAGACTAAGACTAAGACTAAGACTAAGACTAAGACTAAGACTAAGACTAAGACTAAGACTAAGACTAAGACTAAGACTAAGACTAAGACTAAGACTAAGACTAAGACTAAGACTAAGACTAAGACTAAGACTAAGACTAAGACTAAGACTAAGACTAAGACTAAGACTAAGACTAAGACTAAGACTAAGACTAAGACTAAGACTAAGACTAAGACTAAGACTAAGACTAAGACTAAGACTAAGACTAAGACTAAGACTAAGACTAAGACTAAGACTAAGACTAAGACTAAGACTAAGACTAAGACTAAGACTAAGACTAAGACTAAGACTAAGACTAAGACTAAGACTAAGACTAAGACTAAGACTAAGACTAAGACTAAGACTAAGACTAAGACTAAGACTAAGACTAAGACTAAGACTAAGACTAAGACTAAGACTAAGACTAAGACTAAGACTTAGAATTAGACTTATAATAAATTGATAAATTAAATGTTTATACAATTGTTCCATAATTTATATTTATAGTTAAGAAAAGATATAGCGCTTAAAAGTTTTGAGAGAATATTGTGTTTATTGCGAAATTCTTCTTTTTTTTAGATTTTAAATCAGTTTGAGAGTATAAGTGAATATTTGCTACAACCTCGAAGAAAAAAGTTGAACAAAAATTTTAAAATAAAACAAATTAAGTAATATAAAATAGCCTTTATTAATTTATTAAATACAAAGATTGTAACAAAATTTGTTTCATGTAAATCAGTTTATTACTTATTGAGATAACCCCGGACAAACTAAATGATTATTTCACCTTTATACAATAGTTTAGATTTAGATGTAGTATATACCCATCTCATAAAATATAAATACGGACCAAATAATTTTGTATTGATTTTAAATAAATTTCAATCAAATAAATCATACCTATAATTTTCTATTAATTTCTGTTTCCTTTAGAAAATGGACACCAATCGAGATGGCGTTGTAACCCTGGAAGAATTCCTCGAATGTTGCCACAATGACGAAGCAATTTCTAGATCAATGTCCGTATTCGATACAGCATTCTGACCATATCCAGGCGATGTTGTCGATGATGGCGAGGAACGTCGTCACTGCCGCCACCGCGCTATGCGGCTACATCGTCATTGCTCAAAGAAAAGTTTGAAAAAGGATACACAACATAGCCAGAGCAATATAGAAAGTCAACAACAACCACCATCATCAACATCTGCAGCACCATCACATCATCATAATCATCATCATCATCGGCATCATAGTAAAAGTAGTCGAAACACCTCCATCACCACCGCCAACGCCACAAATAATAATATTTCCTCCAGTAAAACAAAGAAAAGAATCAAATTAAAAGAACGTCCAATTGAAGAGACCCAACAAGGACTTCCAGCGGCTTCTACAATATCAACTACAGCAATCGACCGACGACAGCTGAGCTTAGCTATTAAAGTTGAAAGACCGTCAGCATCACCACCACCTCCTTCAGCGGACGATAATTTGAACAGCAACACGGACATTGTAGTAGTTGTGGAGTCACCCATCACACACCACTTACCTGCACCCCCATCATTTTCATCCACAAAGTCTTCACCAGGTCGACGGCCATCCTCACTGGGTTCTAAGCCGACATCAAGATCAGCGTCATCCACATCCCTGGCCTCCTCGACATTGTCGACGTCCTCAAGGGCAAGTGCTTCCTCATCGTCGTCTTCGTCATTTTGCCGCCATTGTTTACGTCCGCAAAGGGAATTGCAAATACGCTACGTACGTCACCGACGCCACAAAAAGCCCGAACCCATTCAACAAGAGTTGCCAATTATTCCACCCCCTGCACATCAGCTAGCCATAATGCAGCCATCAGAACTGTCAGATCCAATGAAAGACCGTCGCTCCAGCTCCAGCAGACGTTTTTCGGCAGCCACGTCATCGAAAACTGTCACCACATTTAAGCCACAGCACACATCACATCGAATATCATCCGGCGGCGGCAGCGGACGAGGATCAACGACGACGACGTCAATGGCGGCTGGCCGCCAACGTCTTTTGCACCGCTATTCGCAGCCCACAACAACGACAACGATACGAATAGAATCAGAGGGTGGCGGTGCGTTCAATCTGTCACGTAATCAAAACTTTAATCAAAACTTAAGTGTCACGACACCAAACCTGTTGACGGTAAGTGGGGCTAGCTCAAATCGGTCAAGTCATAGCGGCCGTGCGGGTAGTAGTAGAAGTGGTCAGCTAGACCAACAAACACCGGAGTCACCCTCGTTGGTGAAGGTGCGGACCTGGTATACGGTGGCCAAGCAGGGTGTATCGTGTTAGCATAGCACATGTGATTATTTTTAAACTAAGTTTATTTTTGATCTTATTTTTTATTAGATTTTAATTTTTGTTTATTATTTTTCGTTTAGAAAAAATAAACCTTACACACATAGATTTATATGAACTTCTTAGTTTGAGTGGTAGAAAACTGGTTCTTAAAGTCAATTTAACACAAACAAAATGGCCAGAAAAATAAAGTAAAACAAAAACTTTGTGTCCATTTAGCAGATCAAGTCGAATGTATTTTGTTTAAAAAATCATTATCTGCAAACTGCCAGGATGCCTTGCAAAAAAAAAAAAAAAAACATTACAAAATCAGAACAGCATACATTATTTTCTGGCCGGGAAAATAATAGTTTTTTTTTATATTTTGTTTTTAATTTTAATTAATTTTGTTTTGCATTATGAAAAAAAAATTATTTTTGATATTTTAGCATTGTTTATTTAAGAGCCACTCAAGATTAATATAGTTATAAAAAAAAATAAAATAAAAACAAATACACCCACACAAGACCACACATTTAGTTATAAAACCAAAAAAAAATATTTATATACCTTAGGGAGCGTAATTTATTATTAAATAATTTTTTTGTATAAAAAAACTAGTAAATAGTTTTAATTATTAAATTTATTATTGTAGATAAATAAAAAAAAAACATAAATAATTAAAATGAAGTACTTGCTTAGGTTATGTGTAAAAATAATAGTTCAGTCAGTCATACATATTTTTTTATTATTTATTTAACTTTTCCTTTAATTTTAAACATAGTTTTATTATTATTTTTTTATTTGTTAAGTTTTATAATTAATTTATTTATTTTTATTTTAACTCACGGTTTAGAAGTTCCTTTATCTATAAAAAAAAAAAAAATTACAGAAGGAAAAGGAAATTTATTAGAAATTAGATAGTATAAATGTGCGTTATTAATTGAAGCAGAAGAAAATAAAGAGATGATGAATGTCATTCATTTTGTTATAAAATTGTGAGTTTTTTTTTTTTTATTTTGTATTTTTTTTCAAGATGCATTTAAATTCTAAATCATTATTAATTTATGACTAGGAAAATGGGAAAATATCTGCTGTTTGTTTGCTGTAATTAAAAGATTGTTTAGACAATTTCATCGTCAAATCATCATGGACGATATCAGGGTTGACATGCATTCAGAATGAGAACAAGCCCATTGTCGGTACAAAAATCTTTATTTTCAAATTTATTTCAGTATTTTATTTATAAAAATAACAAAAATAAATCAAACGTTATTTCGATATATGAAAGTAATACTCCAATAGTATCACCATTAAAATCGGCTACAAGAAATTTGACCTTAATGAAATATGGCTCTAAACATAAAATGAAATATGGCCCCAAAAATTTAAATGGGAAACAACAAAAGTAAAAAAAAGCTTGAAATTGGTAAATTAGGGCTATTTTTCAAGGTTTTGGGACCTTTTTTAAAATACTTTTATAACAAAAACTTTAATGCAAAAACTCTGATAGCAGACCGACTGACAATAGGGGAACATGCCAGGCGACTGAGAATACCTTAAGTGGAGGGACGGAGTGGAGGCGCGTGAGCGGTGCAATGGCCCCAAAAAGGGGTTAAAATCTTTGAACCCGTGAAGTGGACCAGGCAAGGTATTTTAAAGGCTCTCCCAAACCGACGCAAATCTTTTTTGTACGATTGAAATTTTTCTGTAGTAGTTAAATTTCATATATGTAAGTTTTCGAGGCAGTTTTACATTTTTTGTTTGGGGCCATTTTTCATTGGGGCCAAATTTCATGTAGCCATTAAAATCATATAATTCTTGGAGCAGTAGATGATTTCCAAGGCGGTTTTCAAAGCTCAAATCAAAATAGAAAATTAATACCTCTTAAACTGAGATTTAACAATTACGAGGCGTGTTTTATTGGGAATTCGTACATAATGCAATAAAAATCAAATTTGGTAGTATTGAACAACTTTAACCAAAGAAAGTCACAAAGGAAGTCAAAACAGGAAAAGTAAACATTAAAAGGGATTTGTTCGCAGACTATACTCAAAATAAAATTTTGAAGTGTCCGAGTTCCGACACATGGAGTAGACGACGTCATTGTTGTCGTTTGCCAGGATAAATGAACAACTGTTTTGCTAATTAATTACTTTTTTAATGATTATTTTCAATACATTTTAAATAGAATCACCACATCAAATAGAAATTTTACAAATCAGAAATCGCATTTAAAAATTAGCAGTTCAATATTCTATTTGTGTTGGATACAGGGAGAGTAAATCTATAAATTGATTTTAAAATAAAAAATAAATCAATATTTTCACCCAGGCAAATAATCAACCAACGAATGAAACAAGTTTCAGCCTCAATTTTGCTTTTGAGAAGCAAAACTTTTATATTTATGAAAATAGGGAGTTCTCTGCGATCTTGTAAATATAACTTAAAAAAAAAAGATCGATTTGTCTGTCCTATTTAAACTTACAATAATTATACCTATCTACTCCTTGAGCACATCCATCGAGATTCAATTCAACTATGAATCGTACCAACACATAATAAACAAAACTAACAATCCAATTCGGGACTCGAATAAAAAACAAAAATCGATCCATAGTAGGTTCCTACTTTACCTTGTTATCGGCCGTAGAGCTACTGACGATGTTGTATTTGTGATCCGTGTAAAATCGTAGGTACTGTACTATGGTATGGATCTTCCAATCAAATACGCCTATTTATCTGTCGGGCAACAAGTAGAGGCCTGTTGTTTTGTTGTCTTCTTTTCCTGTTAGCAATTGGTTCCGATTGTAGAAGATGTTTGAAATCTTACTAAGCAAATTTTTTTGGTTGCGCGAAATTAGACCTAAAACGAGGCCCTAAAATATTTCATTAAATAAACCCATTAATTGGGGTGATTTTTCAAAACGAAAATTGGTTTCAATACAACAACGCTCCTACAAAATTAAAAAGTGCCACAATTTAATAAAATTAGGCCCCAATGATTTATCTGAAATAAGTAGGGCTGGCCACGAGACGAGACTTGGCGGGACTTTTGTAAGTCTCGTCTCGGTCTCGTTAAAATCGAAAATGTTCAGTCTCGTCTTGGTCTCGTCTCGGTTTCGTATAATAAAGTCTCCGAAAAATTCGATTTCCGGACAACCTGTTGATTATTGGAGCGAAATACTTTCGAAAATAATTATTGAAATGTATAAAACTGTGTAAAAAGCCTTAAAGTAGCAAACATTTTTGCTAAATAAAACGCAAACTAACTAATTTTAGTTTGAATGTCTCCAGAAGAAAATATATATTTAACTGAAATTGTTTTTTTTTTTTTGTATTTATTAGACTCCCTGTAAATGTCGGTCCAAATATACTGTCTCGTCTCGGTCTCGTTTTGCATGCTTAAAAGGCAGTCTCGTCTCATTGTAAAACGAATCAAGTCCGAAATTAATATTGTGGCCATGGCCACTGACCCTTCTCGTCAAAATCGAACAAATTCAGTCTCGGTTCATCTAGATCTCGTGTCGGTTGTTTTTGAGCTCATTGAATTTCGGTTTCCCGAGACAAGGGCAAGTCTATTGTTGTCTCGTCTCTTTTTTAACGCAGATACAAAAAAAGATGAAAAATTTCAATTTTCTAAAACCCCTATAAATTTTTTTTACTGCATATGCACCTGAACAGTACCATCAATTCGTCACCTACATAATAATAGCATCAAAAGATAGTTAAATTTCTATATCTGTGGTTAAATGTTTGATATGAAATGTGTAAAACAATATTAAACGTTCAAAATGTTCTATTAAAAAAATTATACAGGGTGTCCCTTAATTCGTCTATAGTATTTCAGGGCATGATTCTTGGGTGTATTCTAAGAAAAAATTGATTTCCAGTTTTAAGGGCCTATCTCCAATTCTGATATCATTTATCGGGGATTTAAGAAAAGTCTTACTTTGGTGTACCCTGACCCATGTTAACGTTGCTTGCACTGCTAGTAATAATGATAGAAACTTCTTTAAGGCTTTTGTTTTTAGAAGAAATATCAGCCTTTGTAACTGAGTTTAAATAAATTTTATATCTTTTCTAAGTCTTAAGATATTCAGTTTTTGGCCTGTTGCATTTTTCCTGCCCATGTTAATTTTTTGACTTTGGGGTCAATTTTTTCCAAAAAAAGACGATGTTTTAATAATTTTTTTGAATGTATGTAACAAACAATACTTAAAATAAAGTCAGTAACAAGTTCGACGAAAAACGCACAGATCTTATGATAATTTGGAAAAACAGCGGCAGGTAAAATTAAAAAAAAAAATGTGTTTTTTAGCTTTAAGCTCGAAAAGCTATGAATACAAATTATTTGTGTGGTTTTAGACAAATTTGTAAGTATGTTTTTTCCTAAAACAGTTATAACGGGTGCACTTTGATATTCTTAAGTTTGAATATATGCTAATTTTAGAAGCCACTTAAGTTGAATTCTACAAGCTATCTGCAGTTGTTGCAAAATGATTTATCAGAACTATTGGAGGACATTCCATAGGTTCAGCTAGCTTCATATTATTCCTAACTTGATGGTGTTTCCGGGCACTTTGCTCGGGAGGTTAAAAATTGACAAGATGAAGAGTAAGCGGTAATCGTTGGATAGGAAAAAGTAAGAGCAGTTCAATGGCCTGCAACCTGCAAGATCTCCTGATCCTACAATATGGGATGTTTTTGTATGGGGAAGAATGAAATAAATCAACCAAAATAGCAACTTAAAGTGAATTAGAAGAGCGCATGCTCAAAGCGTCCTCAGAAGTAAGGAAGTAGCTAGGTTCATTAATATCAATATCAGGTAAATACGAAAAGGAACACCTGTTATAACTGTTTTAGTTCACACATAAAATAAAAATTATCGGTAACCATACATATCATTTTTTATTCATAGCCATTCGAGCGTTAATCAAAAAAAAAAACATTTTTATTAAATTTTACCTGCCGCTGGTTTTCCAAATTAGCATAAAATCTGTAGGTTTTTCGGCAATTTTGTTGCCGACTTTTATTTTTAGTATTGTTACATATATTCAAAAAAATTATTTAAACATAATGTTGATTACGCATTTTTTGGAGAAAATTGACCAGAATTTCAAAAAATTAACATGGGCAGGACAAATTAAACAGGCTCAAAACTGAATATCTTAAGACTGAGAAAAGATATAAAATGTATTTAAACTCAGTTACAAAGGCTGGTATTTCCTCTAAAAACGAAGGCCTTAAAGATGTTTCTATCATTATTACTAACAGTGAAATCAACGTTAACATGGGTCAGGGTACACCAAAGTAAGACTTTTCTTGAATCCCCGATAAATGATATCAGAATTGGAGATAGGCCCTTATAACTGTAAAACAATTTTTTTCTTAAAATACACCCAATAATCATGCCCTTAAATACTATTGACGAATTAAGGGACACCCTGTATATTTTCGAAGTTATATCATTTTTGAAGTCGCGATATCTTGCAACTGGTCACTTATATGTAAAAAAAAGTGTCATAACATTTTTTCTTGGTAATACTAAAATCTACAAAATAAGTTAAAAATATTCTCTGAAAAATTTGTCTTTTAAGAGTAAAGAGAAACAAAGCGGTATTTTCGACTTGGTGTAATTTTTTGAAATAATATTAGCAAACAAGTTATGGCTGCTAAAAAAATATGTTGATGGATGCCTATATAATGATATATATAGATGTTTGCATTTTGGGAAAATAATTTTTCGATAAAACTTACCAACACCACACTCAAAGATGGAGTGCGGTGTTGGTGCATGAGTCTTTTCTGAGTCTCTAAATGTCTCAAGGTCCTTCCGACTACCTGACTTTGCCAGTGTCTTTCAAGCTGAATTACTAGCAATCAGGGAAGCATGCATGTTCCTAAAAGAAGATCCAAACCAGAACAGAAACGCAGCTATTATTACAGGCAGTCAGGCGGCTAATAAGACTATTAATTCAGCTAAATTATCCTCCAAATTGGTCCAGCAATGCCAGGATGAGCTTTCGAGTCTGAACACTGACCTCGATGTCACTCTTAACTGGGTTCCGGGTCACAGTGGCATTGGGGCAATGAACGGGCTGACGAGCTGGCCAGGCAAGGACCAGCCCTCCATGGCTCACTTGCGGAAAGAGTAAATATTCCGCTTGGAGTTATGAAGGGCAATATTCTCTCAATTTTGCTCACTAAATCAAACCACAGGTGGAATAGTTTATCAAACTGTAATATATCTAGAAAGATCTGGCCCACCTATAATAAACCCCGAACAATGTATTGATCTAATACGCTGACCCAGGCAAGATATAGCCAGGGTCGTTGCAGAGTGTAGCGGACACTGGCCAATAGGAGAGCATGCAGGGAAGCTTGGCATGCCTCACAATACTCACTGTCGGAGCTGTGGGGACCAGCAAGAAAAGGAAACAGTATTTCATTTCCTCTGCAAATGCCCCGCTCTGGCCAAAGCTAGAGCAAAATCATTTTCACAACGACTTTAACGAACTTTCGGAAATCAAGTTCAAAGACTTGATTTCTTTCCTCAACGCGACGAAATGGCTCTAGGACAAATTTCAGCTGCTTCTGCATCCACCTTCCGTCGATCCCCTATGATCGCAAGATAGTGGACTGGGGTTTATGGTGAGGGTTCGTGCTGCACAGTAGCCGTTTGATCATTCGACCAGATCAGTTCACGCTCCAGTGCCAGCCAACAAACTGCCTAGTTGGGCAAACTTTGGATGGTGCTGGTATGGTTGTGTGAGTGATCCACTTTCAGGTGATTCTGCTAAAAGCTACTCAGTCTTTCCACAAGCCACAAAATTCTTTCAACTTTATTCTCAATTCAAATAAAAATGGACGATATCCTGAGGATATGCCACATTCTCCCTTTCTATTCAATCCACAGGTTCTAACGAGTTATGGTATCAAAACGGCTATGGGCTAGGCTGCCCGTGGCCGCCATTTCTACCTACCCTACTTACCATACCTACCTTTTAAAAGATGTATGTGAAAAACGTACACTTTTGACATTTAACGCTATTAAAGTAGCAATATTTTCTGACAGATAACTGGTACCTATGGACTATTTGTTACAACATTGTTTCGAAGGGGATATAGTTTTTGTCAACAGCTTTTGACAATTAATATTCAAACTCAATATTTGGAAAAAAAAAAAAATTAAAAAAAAATTCAAACTAATTTTTTTTCAAAATTTTAAGTACGATTTTTGTTGTCAAAATTCAATGCTCTTATTAATTTTTAATCAAACTTTGGAAACTAGAGGGTTCTATGACTTTTACTTTTCAAAATATTAAAAAATAATAAAATGCAGTGTTTGACTAAAAGTTAATAAGAGCATCGAATTTTGACAACAAAAATAGTACTTAATTACATACAATTTTGTAAAAATTAGCTAGAATTTTTTTTTTTTCAACATTATGTGTTTGAAAATTAACTGTTCAAAAACTGTTGACAAAAAATAACTTTATTTAAAGAGACAATAAAAGAATGCATTTCTTGCTTCAAAAGAGGTATTCAATGGTGTTGTAAGTGTTACCGTTGTTTTGTTTAAATATTTTTTTTTTTGTTTTAAGTCAATTTTTTGGGAAATTGTCCCTCCGGTCTGAACGGGTGGAAATAGACCCCCCTCCCATACGATTTTTCTTGTCTCGACTCGACCTATATGCTGTATCTTTTTGTCACACCTTAAGTGAATCGCCCTGTAGATTATTTTGCTGTTGAAAACAATTAACTATCATCAAATATGATGACAATCTCTAAATATTCTGTCAACATTTTTTTTAAAGAAGAAAGAAGGGGTTTCAGATAACTTTGATCCCCTCACTGACTACAGCACTGGTGGAAAAAATAATAAAAAAAAAAATATTTTAAAGATTTAAAGAGTTCTATCTATAAAACAACAAAAGGAAGACATGCGTACCGTATGCATAACCAGATCAAAAAGTGCATTTTGGAGCATACGCATTCGGCACTTCAATACTAGGTCGTAGATTTGTTATCAAATGATTTATAATACTGTTTATAGCTTGATTTGAGAATAACTTGTTAAAAGATAAACTGCTTAATAACAACCTGTCATACTGAGTAAACTTTATGAGCGTTATGGACAAATGCTAACTGCCCATATTTTATTCATTGAAAAACAGCCTACAAAAAAAAAGCACACAAAAACCTCTCAGACGTTTAATATTTTTGCCAATTATATACAAACAATAAATCTTAACTTAAATCTCTAAAAAAATATGACAAATTATGTGATTCTAACAAATGAATGACAATGTGGTTATGTATTTTTGGCATCGTTTCTGATAAAGTTTTATAAGGAGTAAGGACAGACGACAAAATAAGTACGAGTATAGCTATAGGTAGGTATAGAAATAACAAAAAAAAAAAACTTTGAAAAGTGTAAGGATAAAGAATTTCCATAAAAATAAGAGATTTTTTCTTGGCACATGAATATAAATACCTAAGTATTAAAACTATTCACATTTTCATGTTGGAAAAAAACCATCTCCAACAAAAAAAAAAAAATATTGAAAAAATCTACATACACGTCATTAAAATTTTTTACCTACATACATTTAAAAAATTGTGTGTTTTAAATCCACTTTAACACTTACATTTTCTTTTGATGAAAATAAATGAAAATGGTCTACTTATCGACTTTCAAATGTGTTTTTCTTTTTTATCCATCATTTTAATGATAAATTTAATTGATCTAATACTCAATTAATGAGAAATACACCTTAGATAAATTACAAAACAAAAAAAAAAAATCTCACAACCCTAAGGCAGAGCTTATCCAATCACTCTTTAAAGTCATTTATATAAAAAAGCTTCTTCTGCTTCGCTTAAGTTATGCAAAATATATAGAAAATCCACCTTCTTTCCATTTTGATATACATTATATAGAAAAACTTCATCCAATTATCGGTCTCGCAAAAAAAAAAAAAAAAAAAAAAATACAAACAATCAATCTTCTTCTTCCTTCTCTATAATCCGCCTCAAAAAAAAAAAAGAAAATTCATCATTTATCACTTTCTTTTCTTTCTTAAGTGGTCCATATCACAGCAAATCTCAACACCTAACACTCACACAACATCATCTTGGAAAACTCTTCAACACACTGAAAATTGGAATTAAAATTGTTCAAAAAAAAAATAAAAAAAAATATAAGAAAAACACTTAACTGAAGATCAAATATTTTTGAAAAATCAATGGAAAAGCTTTACTAAACAAACATATTTTGTTTTTAAATCAAAAATGTTTGCCTAATTAATAAGAAAAACTAAAAAAAAATAAAACCTAGCTTGTATACTAAATGTTATTGAAATTAAAAAAAAAAATGTGAATTTTATCAAAAACACTACAAGAAAAAAATTCTTTTTCCCTATGAACAAAACAAACAAAAAAAAAATAATTTGTCAAAAAGGGAAAATTAAAAAAAAAATTGTCAGATTTTAAGACGAGAACTACATTAAATTGTCCTGTTTGTCTATTTCCAATCAAAAACTAATTAACTAACTTTTAAAAAATAAAAAAAAATATATAAAACAATTAAAAACTCGTTGTTGATGTTCTTGTTGTTAAATCTATAGATCATTTGTCTATTTTTACATTAAAAAAACAAACATTTATCGAAACCCAACTATCTAAGATATTCGTATAAATAAAAAGTAGTAAAGAAAAAACTAAAATTGATGTTATTTAATTTTCATATTGCCGATTATTTCTTTTTTATAATTTTCATATATTTCTTAATTTTTTTTTTCTATAATGGTACCAGAGACAAAAAAATTATCCTTATGACAAAGAGAAAATTGAGATGAAGCGAAGAAAATAATACTTATGAATGTAGATAGAGACAAAGCTAGAGTTAAAAATAAATTGAAAAATAAAAAATATTTAAATAGAATAGTAAAATGAATAAAAACATGTGTCCTTTAGAAATTCCACTAAATAATTGCAACAATAAAAACATGTAAACAAATTGATTTTATGACAGATTCTTCTGTATATTCTGTATTTTCCGCCACAGTAAACTTCCACAGCAAAGAACAGATGGATTTTTGAAAATATTTAAATCAAGTATTTGGTTGGTAGACCGCCCTTTCTTTATTTTTTTTTATAATCAAATCATTCTATTTAGCTGTTAATTATTTATGCCTAAAATTCATCGTGCATTGCCAAATAATAAATATGTTCTATATTGTTTATAAGAATAATTGTACTCATTGGTTATGTTTTCGTATACCTTTAGCATGAGAATTGAAAGGCACAATACATTAGAAAGGGTTTTGAAACAATACGATGGATAAATAATATTTTTTTTTGTGTCAAACAAATTTGTTCGAGGTTATTTGACCACATTATCTTACTTTTTTTACAATTGTGCTGAAAATACTTATCTTATTCTTTAAAATTATGTTAAAATATTGCAAAATTTAAAAAAAAAACAGAGTGTTTTAATGAACTCTAAAAACACTGAGTTGTGCGCCTTTCATCAAAAAAACAAAAGCGCTTATCCAAATTTTAAGTTCTTTGTAGAAATTTCACTAAACAACGTCCAAATTATGTTGATTGACTTAAATCAGCAGTGCTGATCAACAATGTTGAGTTAAACAATTTTTGTCGATCCGAACGTAACCCTATTCAAATAGGTCAAAATCGAGCAACATTGTGTTGATTGAAGAATAAATTGTATTGAAACAAAAACAAAGGCATGATGGCTTGCTGATTGATGTGTTTGTGTTTGTTCGTATGAAAAGAGCTGAAAATTCAAGAGAAACGCACACCCTCACACACTAATTGTGACGAGGTGAATAATGGGAATAATGTTGAACATGTTCAATGACAATATAAATACACAATATTGATTGGTATAAAGCAGCTAAAGGCATACTATTTTAAAAATATGCGCGTCAATTGCGGATTTCAAAGTATTATAACTTACTATTGTATCTAGAGTCAATAGCAAGTTATTGGTACAAATCTGCAACACTAGAGTCTTCTTCTTCATTGACCGGCGATTGTCGTGATATCGGGGGGACCACAAGTCTCCCACTCAACTGCTTCATCTAAGGTTCCACTTGTGGGGTTCGCCGGGTTGACCTCAGAAAATTGCGACAGGCCTCCCGGTTTTGGATTGTTCCATGTCCGAGGCCAACTAAATGCAGGTTTCGTTGCATTTGTTTCATCCAGGAGTTTTTGCGCCTGCCTTTCTTCCGCGATAGTGTTGGAACGCCTTGTGCTATTGCCTTTTCAACTAGGTTCTCATGGCATCTTCTTTGTACGTGACAGTACCAGCTAAGTTGGTCATGCTGTATTTTTTCCAATATGGTATATGGTATTTTTGACTTCCTCGGATTCTCTTGTTTCTTATTCGATCGCGCTTTGCCACTCCTGCTGTCATGCGAAGCATCTTCATTTCAGCTGTCGTCAGTTTACTCTCATACTTCTTGTACATTATCCAATACTGTGAACCGTATGTATGCGCTGGACGAACAGCTGCCGTGGAGAGCTTTCCTCTCAGCTTAGGAGGCATTTTTCGATCACAAAAGCTGGCAGATTTTTCCCGCCACTTCATCCACCCTACGCTTACACGATGTTTGATGTCGTTATCAAAAGATCCTTCGTTATTGAGCATTGATACAAGATATTTGAACTTTTCGCACTTGGGAAGCACTGTTCCATTTAAATAGATGTCCGGAATAGGCCTGTGTGGATCAGAAAATGGACAGCATAGGTATTCGGTCTTTTTCACGCTAATGCGGTATCCATTTCCTTCCAGAATATCCACCCACACATCAAGTGCTCGTTGCAAGGACACAGGATCTTCACTTATGATGGCTCCATCGTCAGCAAAGAATAACTGATTCAGTTTGGGGTCCGTCACCTTATCCTCAAGCAGAAAGTCAAGGACAGTAATAAAGAGCAAAAGACTCAAGACGCTTCCCTGGGGCATACCTACTCTAATTGGGAACTCTTCGGTGATTCCTGCGGGGCATCTTACCTTTGTTTTAACTTGCTCGTACATGTCCATGACCATCCGCACGTAAACTTCCGCAACTCCTCGTTGCCTAAGTGGTTGTCTGTCGAATGCTTTTTCAATATCAACCAATACAATATGCAAATCTCTTGAGGCATCCCGATATTTTTCCATTCTGATTCTTATACTCTGCATAGCATCTGTGGTTGATTTACCCGAAACAAACCCGCACAGGTCGTCAGACAGCCGTATTATTTTTCGTAGGCAGCCATTAAATATCCGCTCAACGATCTTCAAAGTGTGTGACACCAGCTTGATCGAACGGTAGCTGTCGCAATTTCGTGTATCACCCTTCCCCTTGTAGATTGGGAGAATGAAACTTTCCCTCCACTGATTAGGCATTTGGTCGCCACAGATAAATTTGGAGATGAGAATCATGAGCCATCTAGACCCGATATCTCCCATCTTTTTCCAGAACTCAGAGGGTATCTCGTCTGGCCCAATCTCTTTTCCCTTTTTGGAGTTTTTCACCGCATCACTAACTTCTTCGACTGTGATGTCGGCGACTTCTTCATTGTTAGGTGCAGCTATTGGGAAGTATATCCTCGGAAACTGTTCATCTGCAATACTATAGTCAATTTAACAAAAACAAAAGTTTTCAAAATTAGCACAGTAAACGTAAAAATAATAGCATGTGGGCATGGTGGAGTTTTTTGATTGATTGCCTTTTTTATGATGTTGTCCTTATGATAAATTCAAGCTCTTAACTTCTAGGGCAGGATACAAGACTACTTAAAATGTCAACAAAATGCAAAAAACGATTTTCGAGGTTGTTTTGAGTTCAATTGGGCTTAACAAAACCATCAAATATTTAGTTGGTTGCAAATAGTTTATTTGTTGTTATTTCCTAACACCCTCTTTATTTAAACAAAAATAGCTGTAGATTTAAAACGAAGAGCCAGTTAAAAGAAATCGGACCGAAATAAAAAACAAATCGTTATAACTCCACTTTGCACTTGAAATGACCTTAAACATATATGTATGGTCACTGTAGAATGCTCTTTTTTAATAAAATGATAAGGCTCTTACAAGTCTATTGATATGTCCAAGTAAGATGACCCGGACGAAAAGCCAATTTTAAATTGAAATGAATAATGCAAATAAGCTGATGAAATTTTAAGTTCGCTTAGGATAATGAGGAATAATTGTACCCTCTACAAGATAACCCTGTATCGTATTGGCTTACACTGGAAAGGAATCATCATCATTATTTACTAAACTTTGAGTTTCCGCCTTGCAACGCCAACTGGCCTGGACGTAAATATCTGAACAATCCCAACAAAATTCGGACAAGTTCAGCCGATGAGCCGGAGCATATTTTAGCCGATTACGGATCCTGTGTACGGGAACAGTTAGTGACCCATGATCCCCTATTGGCTTTTTGGTATAGGTAGTTATTATTTATTAACAAACTTTGCGACTCCCGAGCTTTCCATTATCTACTATCTCGGTCACACTGCTTCCAGTCATCCAGACCAAGCGCTCTGGTATCCCCAAGAAATTAGTCTTTAAATTTGAATTTCAGAGGAGATTCGATTTTCCTATATTAGGCGTTTTTTATTGGAAACAAAAACAAATGAAAAGTGCGGATACTACATAATGTGTTATTATTTTGTTTTGTGGTTTTTAAAAAAATGTCTAATATTTTTTAAAAATCACAAAACAAAATTATAACTCATTATGTAGTATCCGCACTTTTCCTTTGTTGTTGTTTCCAGTGTAAAATTTTACTGCGCTGCGTTTACATTTATCAATAAAAAATGCATACTGTCATCTCGAACCTGGGACTGGGATTCGAAGAGTCTATTGGAAAATTAGAACGACCCCATGAATTTAATAAAATGATAGAATATAATTGAAAAGACTGTGCAAAGACCTAATCCATTACATAGTTTTGTAGATTCCAAACTTGATACACAATTTCATAATAATTCCCAACGATCCTCCATGAATTTTTCATTGCTTTAATGGCTGTTTGCAATTGGAATGGTAACATAGCAGATTAACTCAGTTTATTTAAAATAAATATTAGATTTTCTTACTCATCATTTATTCCATTAAAAAGCTTCAATTCGGGAAAAATATTTGCATGAAATAATGTTTTTTTTTTGTCAAGCAACTTTTGATTTAAATCAATTTTTCTTATGAACAAAATAATACATTGAAAGAAAAAATAAGCCAACAAAAAGAAACAAATAATATTTATTTTGTATCGATAATAATAATTTTCTTCCCTTTCCAATATTTATTTTTAACTTTATCTCAAACTGTGATAAAGATGCTTTAATAATAAAAAAAATCAACCAGCTTCCACCAACCCTCTAACAAAAAAAAACCTTCCAAATGAAAATGTTTCTCTAGTCAACAAAATATAAAAAAAATCAACCCACCCCTTAACACTAGAAAAAAAAAAGAAAAAATACAAAATTTTCCTGGATGTGGACATCATCAAAAAAAAATATTAACATGTAAATAAAAATGAAATATTTAATTAATTGCCAAAACAAAAATTACTTCGCTAAACCAAAAAGGAAATCAATGTAAAACAAAAAAAAAAAACTTGGTAACTAAAACAAAATAAACTAAATCAACAAAATTGACCATCTATTTGTATAGAAAATTCAAATGTAAAAATTATATATATTTTTAGACAAAAGCAAAATATAATACCTTAAAGAACTAAAAACAAAACAAAAAAGGTAAAGTTTGAAAAATATTTTACTAAACAAAAACTGAATTATTTCAAATTTGTATTCCTCCTCAAAAAAAAGCATTATAATACAAAAATGTATGTATATTTCCATATACCTAATAAAATAAAAAAAAAAACAGGAACAAAATAATAGAAATCCTATGAAAAAAATAAATGAATATATTTTTAAATAACATACATATTTAATAACATGGAAACATAATATATGTTTTTTTTTGTATTTAATTTAATCATTTAAAATAATAACATTCGTAACTGTAATAAAATAAAATTATATTTAATAAAATAAAATCAAAAAAATCTCGTTTTAGAAGATTTTTATTTTTACAAATAGATGTAATATTAGTACCTTATTTATAAACAAGAAAGATAAAATATAAAATAAAAATATATATATATTTAACATAAAACGAAATAATGAATACTTGAAAACAAAACTCTAAGTAAAAAATAAAACACATAAAAACGCAAAACAAATTGTATCGTACTTGTATCAAGGTGAACTATAATAAAGTAATAATTTTAATAAAAAAAAATGCAAACAAAAATGCATTCAAAAATAAAATAAATGTTTAAGAAGATGGAATATTAATTTAATGAATAAAAGATAATTTATTGTTGTTAGAGATGATATGATATAGAAAATTTAAAACTGAATATATTTGAAAAATAAAAATAATAACAAAACAAAACAAAACAAAACAACTTAGTAAAATTATAAAATTCTTTGTGTAAAAACTTGATGAGAATACTCATCAATGCAGAAAAAAAATAAAATGAAAAAAATAAAAAAAAATACATATTTTAAAGTTTTCTCTTAAGAAGAATCAAGTATGAAATCAGGTGAGTATTGGCTTTTAATGTAACAGCTATTGTTCAAATAATATAGCATAAGATGGCTCTTCAGTTTATAAAGGGTCCGCCAAATAACTTTTTTTTTTTGAAAATGCATCAGCAACATCGAGTGTAGCTTCGGCTGTGTGGCACGTAGCGCCGTCCTGTTGAAACCAAATGTTGCCAATATCCTCCTCTTCAATTTTTCTGAACAAAAATTCGTTCAACATGGCCCGATAATGATCGCCATTGACTGTAACGGCCACTCCTTGCTCAGTTGAAGAAAAATGGCCCAATTATGCGTCTGGACCAAAATCCGCACCAAACAGTGACTCGTTTTGGGTGTATCGGCTTTTCAATGTATGCGTGCGGGTGTTCTGTGCCCCAGATGCGACAATTTTGCTTGTTTACATACCCACCAAGATCAAAATGAGCTTTATCTGAAAAGATGATTTTTTTGGCAAAATAGGCAAAGTAATGTCGCAATATTTCCCAGCATTATTCAAGCGTATACACAACCATATTCGTTCAGCGGAAGGATAAAACTAATTATCTGTCAAATCTGACATGAACTAAGTGTTACCATTCACGAAATAAGCACTAGTTGAAAAAACAAACGTTAGATGGCGGACCCTTTACTTACCCAAAGATCGGCCATATAACCATATGTTTCACGTTAAATGTTAAATAGTGTTCCGTTAAGCTCTTAAAAAATAAATGGCCTTTATGCTTAGGCTCTCCCAAAACAACGCAAAATCAGAGCGAATTATTCACAACAAAAGTTATATAGGTAAAACTGCCGTGGGCGAATGTTTTACGTCAAATATTGCAAATATTCATTTGCTTCTGCGTGATTTTCTGAGTGCACAAAGAAAACTCACGCTTGGGGAATTTTGCTCCTTGACTAGAGATCTTGTATGTAATTGCTTAGTCGCAAAATGTTTTGCCTTTAAAATTGACTTCGACCTTAGAAATATAAGCCCCAGGATTCTTCTTAGCTGAACGTAAGAAAAACTGTTGTATTAATCAATTCTTTTTTTTTCAAATTCTAATAGGGTTTTTTAGTCTCAAGTGCATTTTCTTCTTAAAAAGTTTTTAGGGAAAATTGTAGCTGCGTTTGACATGTTGGGACTTTGATATTCGCTCAGTGGCGTAGCGTGGGGGTTGGGGCAGGGGGCACAGGCCCCGGCGGCACTTTGCCAGGGTAGGGGCGGTAAAATCAGCGACAAGAAATGAAAAAAATCCTTTATCTTCAAATTAATTAATTTGGTGAGCCCAAAGAATCCAATTCAAAATTTCCCCAGTGGTAAAAATGCTTCATAGGCATAGTCAATAATCGGAAATTGATTATGTTTTACGTTGCTGAACAAAAATTCCACATCGGACGGCATGCTTCATATTTAATTTATTTATTTTATTTAAAAATATATTTATTTAATTTTATTTATTTATTTAACTCAGAAAGACAGTAATGAAATTAACTTTGTATTAATTTATTAACAATTTAATGGAATCTGTTATAAAGGGTTTTTCAACAGGGACGCTACATGTAGGTATCGTCTAGCCAAAAAGTAGTCTTTGTTAATCTTTAAATCGATTAGTCATTAAAAATCAATGTCCAACTATGCGTTTTATTGCATATACAACTTGTTTGACTTAACACAATCGAGATTTCAGAAACAATTATTAAAAAGAAAATGAATTAGAAAAATGTCGTATTCTGTTTCTTTTCAGAATTTCAATTTAATAATATTATTCAATTTATTATGAAGTAACGTTGGTTCGTTGATTTTTTAAAGTGATTGAAAATTTTCTAGATTTGTCGAATAACGGTTCGCGTACACTAAAACCTTAACCAGAACAAGTTCGGATTCGTCGGTTAATCGATTATTAACGGCCGACATCGGACGATGTAGGTTGTAGTGGTGTACGCGCTCTCATCCTTTTACATACGTTTGATTCAAACGGACGAGTTCGACGGACGACCATAATTCGGCCGATAACGGGTTATGTTTACGCGAGCCGTAAGAGTGGGTCGTTTATCCGGCTGAAGATTTAACAATAGGAAATTGATCAATAAATGTACATATGTGCCAAATAAATAACATGTTCTCAAAAATGCAGTGTACAAATTTCTCGCCCTCAAAAATTTAGTTTTAAAATTTTCCTGCCGCGAGGGAGTGTTTTTAAATATATAAAAGGGATATCCCATGGCGTTAAATTTTTCAAAGTTTTTGTACCAGGTTAAAAGCTATTATACAATTTTACTGTTTTGAAAAAAAAGCTAATTCCTATAATTTCTTTTAAAATTAGTTTATTGAAAGCTCTTCTACGCAAATGGTTCAAGATAATTCTTTATTGTGTACCTATTCATGTAGCACCCTTGCACCCGCGGTTATAGAATCGTTTTGTTAAGATTGTTTTCATATTTTATCATTAATTTCTTATTCTATTCAATCAAATACAGATTAAGATCATTTTCATGCCGTGGTACTACTTTTTTAAAGCTGGAACAAAATTCAGGGGGGGGCGGCAAAAATTGGGTCTACCCCGGGCGGCAAAAACCGGTGCCGTGACATTTGGCCATGTGTCATATGGCCATATTTTGAAATATGGCCATGTGACACATTGTGAAAGCGTCAAATGGCCATATTCCAACATCTGGCAATTTGGCACTTTTACAAAGTGCCATATGACCATTATGGCCATATGTCATTTTCAAATTATTCTTTGGCAGATGTACGCGCGAATTTAAACAAAAAACTTATAAACGTTTTCAAAAAGTTGTTTTGTAAAATTTTAATTTTGTTTTTAAACATAGTTCCTAGAACATTTTAAAAATTAGTTAACATCAAAAACCGTATTTACAAGTATTCTTCTTTAAAAATTAATTTTAAAAAAATACTTGTATACGTTTTCAAAAAGTTGTTTGAAGAATTTTAATTTTATTTTTGAATTTTTATGTACCTATGTTAAGTTAAAGAAATTCTCGCGAATTTTTAAAAAATACTTGTAAACGTATTCAAAAAGTTATTTTGAAAATTTTAATTTTGTTGTTGAAGATAGTATTTTTTCAAAATAATTTTTTAAAAACGTTTACAAGTATTTCTTAAAAATTCGAGCGAATTTTTTAAAAATACTTGTATAATAGAACGGCCCATTAACTTTAAAAAAAAGATTTTGAGAAGATTGTCTACCTCTGATACAAGTTAAAGGTAGTTTTTCGAAATGTCGGAAAAAAAGTATGCAGTTTACAGATATTTAAATTTTTTTTTTGAATATTTGATACGTTCAGTGAGCGCGAAGACGAAGATACTGGTTAAAGCACAACTAAAGCATTTGACCACACTAAAAAGCAAATAAAAAAAGAGAAGATACTAAGAGAACGTATTATGTTAAAGTGCACTGCATTCGATCGTTATTTCATTCCGGCTTTTTTTTAAATGGGAAAAGAAGGAAAAAATTAAATGTATGAAATCATTTTGCGAATTTTGACTGATTGCAATGGAATTTTGTTTGGGCTTCTATGAATAATGAGATATGTTTGAAATGTCAAACAAAATCTAGATTACGTGTGGTATGAACTAATGATTTCAATACGTCATCGATGTCTATAGTTTTTTTTAAATTAAAATTGAAAATACTGCTAAAGTTCAAAATTAACAAAAATAAAATTTGAACTAAAAAATAATAAAAAACATTCTTCGATGATATATGAAATCTTAGCACAGTATATACCATATTGCTTGTGGGGCTCAAGCCCCCCCCCTGCATACGCCACTGCCTATGGTTACCCCTGGAACCACCACTGCTCCAATGACTTAAGGCCGTAAGCGTTGCAAAAGTCAACAAACCACTCCCCATTGTCGTTGCGTTTTATAAAATGAACTGATTTTTAACAACAACAATTCAAATAAAATTGATCTATGTAACTTTGAAAACTTAACCTTTTTCTACCACTAAACCGCTTTTCTAGCAGTAACAGAATGCTAGGCGCATATTGAGACGCGTTCGACACGAGTGACGCTACACCAGCACAGCACGAGATTTTGTACACAATATAAATCAATAGAACAACACATATTGATAGAGCGACACTACATGACCTGACGCACGTTTTCCGAAAATCGCTCGACGCAGTGATCGAATCACAGTTTTCTTGCGAGACCGGCACGTATTTTTTTTTTTTGTCAAACATTTAAACAATTAAAAATCGTTGGTTTTGAAAATAAAAAATCGTTTCCTTTTTAGAAATTAATTGTCCTTTTGTTTAAAGTATATTTCAGTTATCAATATGTCAGACGATTTTTGCTTCAATAAATATTTATTTTGACACGACACACGCGAATCAATGTGCGTTGAACGGTATGACAATTTTCAATAATCGTGTCGTGCGACACCCGTCAGGTCACGTTACACACTCTGGACACGTCTTAATATGCGCCTAGCCTAAGGCACCCAAAAAATAAGTAACAAAGATAAGGCTCATAAACCAATTCCTTGTTCGTCATCTGTTTATCCCCTTGCTTATTAGAAATCTTACCATCTTCTGGCGTTTAAGTTGAATTTTACGGTTTAGCCTCTCAAAACATAATAATTTACCAATTCAAATTGATAGCCCGAATTTGCTAGATTATTCGTGTTTTCCAAAAATAAAACAACAATTTGAAGTGTTCTCGTGAAAATGAAAATGCACATCAACAACCGACGTTATCTCAACCACATCCACAATTGCTGAAGGTTACATACTACGAAATCAGAAATTTTCGTGTAAAGCATTTTACTATGTATCCACCACTTTAGCATCAGCATACATTTTACGAGGGATTTCTCAGAAAACAAATTCCGGTGTGCATTTATATAGCAAAAGACAACACAAAGCGAGCATGTTCAGGACGAAAGAACATGCACCAACCTTTAAAAGTACTTATCGTCATTCTTTTTAAATCCATTTAATGGGTTGAAATATTCGTTGACTACCAAAACCACAAACATTTAAGTTTTTGTTTTGCAGTTTACTCTTGCGAATGAGGAAGGCTAAAATTGAGAATGGAATTCCATGGACCGGACATGACTTTTGGCAAATGATACAGAATTTTGAGGAAACAATTTTGCAATTTACTCAACAAACAGAACATTGAAGCTGATAAAACGAAGACAATAAAACTTATATTATTTATAGGTGAGGGTTTCACTCTCATCCTGTGTGCGTGAAATAGTTGGCAGAGGAAGTTGGAAGAAATGTCTTTCCGAATCGAACTGCTCATCATACCCAAACATGGACTATTAAAATGCAATATTTGTTCAGTTTATATTTCTGAGATCTCAGAAAAACAGCTAAATTTAAAATGACCACGTCTGTGAGGTTGGCAGGGCAACTTAGAAAAATGGGACCCAACGCAGTAATTGGTAGTTTTATTGCATTTTAGCAGGTGTATCTTGTGAACCAAGCATGCTAGATTTTTGAGTGTGGAGTAATCAGTGCAGTATGATTTCAGATTAAGGACTTCAAAATTTGGACCCACTTTATTCTCGAAATGCAAAAAAAAAAAACAAAGCAAATTTGGACCCTACTAAACAATTCTTATCATGCTTGGTTCACGAGATACACCATGTGACTTAACTTCACTGTGAAGTAAGCAGGTCACTCGATTACACCCACTATTTTATGAACTGCGAAATCGAGAATAGAAATGCAAGAAAATGCAAAAAAAAAAACTGTAAATTACTGCGTTCTATAGCTTAAATTTGCAGTAGCTAGGGCTGCCAGAATAAATTTGGTTGGACGCCAGGGCCCAAAAACCGGGACAGATCGGGACATTAAAAAAAATCTATTTGTACAAATCTGGCTCTTTAAAATGTTGGCCAATATTTTTTGACTAGTTAAGAAGTACCTACCTACCGAATCCCAAAATTTGGACAAAATAAAAAATCCAATAACGAGATATTCGGCAATATCTCAAAACAAGTAAGAAACCGGTAATTTGCACAAAAAACCCAAACATTTATTTCAGTTGTTCGTTTTTTTTTTTGACAAAAACTTTTGCAATGTTATAAAAACTGTTCTGGTGATTACATGTATGAAGTTTTATCAAAACCATTACAGCCGTTTTTTTAGAAAACTTGAAAAAACCGAAATTTTTGTATGACCGTTACCTATATCCAGATAAGCTAAAACAAAAAATTGTATCACACTCCTATGTAATAATATAGAATGTTTCAAACCAAATTTGAAGCAAATCCACCGATCCGCTTAGGCTCTTGCTCGATATAAATCGGGAAGCCCAGCCAAACAAACCGACGGTACGTCTTTTGTCGAAAATCAGTTTTTGGACTCCTACATTATTTTAATGATAGTTTAGATTAAAACCTCGGATTTTGTTTTTGACACCAAATCAATAGTTGCCCTATATAGAATATTAAAATGGAAATTAGGGCAAAATTGGGACATTTTGTAAATCGGGGTTCCACTGACTTACTTTTAAGGTAAGCGTGTTGGAAGTTGCACAGATTGTTTGGGTTGAGAAGGTCTCTTACATGCAGATCAATGATTCTCTCCAGCGTCTTGAGGAGGAACGAGGAGAGGCTGATCGGTCTGTAATCTTTTGCAGTCGAGTGTGTCGGTTTTCCAGCTTTTGGAATAAAGACTACTTTAACCTTTCTCCAGTTGGTAGGGATGTATCTAAGTGCAATACAACTTTTGAAGATTACCCTAAGCCATGGGGTGATTATCTGTTGAGCATGTTGAAGAAATGCTGGTATAATCTCATCTGGTCCAGCTGATTTATAGGGTTTGAATGAGCTTATAGCCCACATAATCTTCTGCTCTGTGATAACTTGTTCCAATTCTGGAGTTGTTTGAATAAAATCTAAAGAGTCTGATTGTGTTTAACCTGAGTCTTCACGGCTCCTGCAACCAGGAAAATGTGTTTGCATAAAGGGTTCAAATGTTTCGTGGCTCGAGTTCGACCATGATCAATCGGGATGTTTAATATATCCCGGCATCGTGGGATTGAATGCAAGGATCTTTCCAAGCCTTTGGTGTAGGTATGAGTTAAGTGCGGCTCTATATAAGTTCCAGTCTTCCCTTGTTTTGCTCAGTTTGGCTTTATTGGAAAGTTGTCTGACCCCTGTTCTTCGTTCTTTAAGTTCACGGTTACACCATGGTGGGTTAATGGGTTTAGTATTACGAGAAATGGGGCAGTGTTTTTCGAAGGCCGTTTTCATTTTACTAGTAAGATTTTGGATAGAGTTGTCAATGGATGAGGTTCTCGCAAGCGTTTCTACCTCTGGTGGATTGATACGTAACGTAACGTTCAACCATTTTGTGTACTCTGTCCAATTTGTTCTAGTTGGGTTTCTAAAAGGCTTTATGTCTTTTCTACCTAAGGTGAGAAGGATTCCTCAAGAGAGACTCTCCAATTGCCTACAGACATTTTATCAGTATTACTCATAAGAGTGAGCAGGCGCGAACGCAGGAAAAAATTTCGGGGGGACTTTTAAACTGAAAACTCAAAAATTAAGAGTGAAATTATATGGCGATGAAGTTAAGTTCATACATTTCGGGGGGGGGGGGTTTGAACCCCCAAACCCTACCCCCCCCACACCCCATGCGTTCGCGCCTGAGAGTGAGGTTAGAACAAAGAATAAATTAAAAAAATGACTCACCCCTTTTGTTGATATCTTTGCCACCCCATTGTGTGTGGTAGGCATTGGCATCACATCCCAACACTAAAGGTGTCCCTCGTGCTGTGGAATAGTCCACAAGATCGCGGACCGTTTTTGATGGAGGGCCTTCCTCATCGCCCGGCATGTACGATGATGCCAAGATGAAGTTGCCTTCCTTGGATTCAACGCTGATTCCCACGTTATCCCCGTTGCCGTACCTATAGATAAAAAGAAAGCATTAATTGACTTTTTAGCTAAAATACAACTTCTTATATCACCTTCTGACGTGGTGTGGAAAAGATTATAGTCTTTTGACCTGAACCTGTTCGTTTTGAATCCATGGTTCTTGAATTAAGGCTACATCCACGGTCTCCTGAGACATGTAGAGCATTATGTCGTACGTTGCTGCTTTAGTCCGACGCAAATTAACTTGCACCACCAGCAGCTTTTGGCTCCCCTTTGCTTTCATGCCTCTTTACCTTTACGGTTCCGAGATCATATCTCAACACGTCCGCTTTCTCCTTCAGAAGAAGGTCAGATTTCTTGTCTATCACGAACAAGAGGTCCTTTCCTTCCCCGCTAAAACTCTTCTTAGATGGCAGAAGCTCCCATTCTAATATGGCGAACTCCTTATTCTGTTTTGCCATCAGTTTGATTATAGATGAGTCCTCATGCGTGGCAGGAGGGGTAATCCATATTCTGACTTGCTGGCGAAGTGGAAGTGAGGTGACGGGTAGAACCCCGAGAGAAGCACCCTCCCTAGGCCTCGAACTAGGCTCTGTCCCACAAAATTTGCCTACCTGTGCTTTCTCGTTCCTTTTCAGGTTCGATGTAGCGTTGGTTTGCCGTGTCTTGCTGGAGGTCGCCAAATTCGCATTTGCGTCGGGACGAGCATTAGAGTTTTTGCTGGCCTGTTCACGGTTTATCTTTTTAGGGATAGACCTAGATGTAGCTGCATCCACTCTTTTGCTGTCTGGCTTTATTACGTTCATCTGTTGGGCGGAGTCAATGGGTTCAGTTGCAGTCAATGCCAACTGACGTTCATAGTGAGTTTGTTTTTTCAGAAGAGCCTTGTCTCTCGAACTGAGGGTAGTTGGGTCCTTTTTCAACACGAAACAAACCAGACAATGCGTTTGTATTTATTGACAGTAAATTTTCATTTGACAGTTCGCAGGCCGCAGTTGTTGGTCGCGTAGAAAATATTAAAATGTGCTTTTTTTTGTAATTTTAACTAATTTAATTTAATTTAAAGCAATATTTTCTATTTTAATTTGTAAATATGATCATTTATTCCATTTATAAAGCAACTGGAATAAGAATAAGTTGATATTTGCTTCAGAAATAGCTTTAAAAGAATTATTCGCAGACGCAGTTTGCAGCTCATATGAATGGCACATGACTATAACACTACGCGGCTACTACTTCCTTGTAAAGTAGAAAGCAGAACTAATAGTTAAAATTTAGATTCAACGACCCGTAAAGCATGAAAGACGACTAAGAAAAGAGCAGCGAGTGATTTGTAAATATGAAGTTAGTATAGTACTAGATTGTGTGTCCTCAGGGTAATACCTATAGTATATAGATTTACTTATGTATAGATTTATTAATTTATAAAGTGTTATTTTTTAAATTATAAATTGAAGAATCTTGCAGTTTCAAAAAGCCAATTGAAACAATTATAAGATTCAAAAATTAATAAATCATTAAAAAAAAAAAATCAGCTTAGCTTTAATAAAATCATGTCCACAAAAGGCAAATGATTCTTCTTTCCATTTCCAACTAATTAGAACAGTTACACTCAACTTTTGTTTTTCAAACTCCATATACATATGTGCCAACTTTTAGTTTATTCCAAAATCAAATCCACTCTGCTTCTTTGGTTTTCTTGAGCTACCATATACCTACTACGACCATAATTAACAAACTTTTAGTATAAAAGGACCGAACATCTCACACTTCCCAACGCCCAACTTGTGATGTCAAATAAAACATTTGTCTCTCTCTATTTCCCTCTCCATCTATGTATACCATTCAAGTTTTTCATCAACTCAACTTCAAAAAGTTTGGCTGTGTCGCCAATCTCGCTTCATCTTCTGAACTATTCTACGCTTAACTTGTACCTAGTGTAATTTGAGTATTTGCTCAGCAAATTTTTAATGTTGGATTTTAAGATGGAAATTCCTGAGAGAACGATGTGCAGTGCACTTTCTCTAGTTGTGAAATGAAAATTCATTTCATTATCACTCAAGAATCCAGAACCACAAATTGCATTCGGAAGACTTCCCAAATATACTCGTACATACATATATACATGTATATTGTTCGGATCGAGTATAACCTTAGCCAAAAGTTTTTATATGGCAAACCGCACTAACCTCAAAGTTAAAGTAACCACTGTTAATGGAGTTGGTGCCTAAAGAAAACTCTTGTAAAGTAGGTAGGTACAGTATTCAGCCATCTGTGGAAATTTCATGAAATTAAACTATTCAATGAAAAGTTTCGGCAATTTTGAGATTACGAAGATTAAAAATTAAGAATTTGTGTCTATACGAAAGCTGCATAAGTTGCAAATTCACTTAAGGAACATACATATTTGAAATTAATCTTCACAAAAATGCAAAAGATTTATAAAACTGATTTTAATGAGAAAAAGAGAAAAGCTTTAAAGTTTAAGATAATGAGCATTTTTTTCGGTAAAAATGAATGCAAATTGAAAACAGGATAAGTTAATTAGGTAAAAGTTCTGTTCAGAAGGTACAGAAATTACCTGCGATTAATTTGTACGAGGCCAAAACCACAAATGATTAAATTCACTGTTGAGACAGAGACTGCCTCGGAACAGGACTGAAACTACCTACCACCAACGGAGCGATGGGGACAAAGTGATGGTCGTCATTACATCGCCATCGTCGCAACTTCATAATATATTTAGATTTTTAACAACCTCGACAAGGATTGAGTTTGAGAAACTTATAAGTTTTCCGAAAATGCTAAGAACGACTTGCCGTCTTTATTTTCAGCTCAGTTGCTCTTAAACAGTTTGAAATTTAAAGGACTATATTAATCTACCAGCAGGGCATTTTTGGAGTACAATGCCCAAAGCTAAAGTTGAAAAAATGGTATCTTTGGTCGAGTATTTGGTAAGACTGACTCACTATGGGCCCATATGAGCTTTTGCGTCTCAAAAACGTGTTTGTCAAAATTCGTTTTAAGACTCATTTCTTAAAAAAAAAAAATAATAGAGGGATAGTCAAATCATATATTGTCGTACAAATTTCATTTTAAAAATGAGTCCTTCTATTGATTCCGTCTCTCTAAAGTATGGACTTTTTAACAAACTGTCCATTCTAAATGCTGATGCTAGTATTTAAGGGATTAGTTTTAACCTATTGGTGATGTATAGAAACACAAGTTTTATATGAGTGTTTTTTATAATACAAATTCTATATAATACTGAAATACATCAGCCAAGTAGAAGACTTAGCATTATTTAATTGGACTTTTTGAATTTTTAATTCAATATAGCTTTTAACGGCCTTTAGTCCATAAAAATTGGCGTTTCGATTCGGCTTCACAATTGAGTTCACAATTGATTTTCGCTGTAAAATTAATGTAAACTGGAATGAACTTAATAAAAATTGAGTCTTGACAAGGCCCTCACTGCCAACTGAAGAGTCCAAGTGAGAACGCCGGGACGAAACGCCAATTAGTATGGACTAAAGGCCGTTAAAAGCTATATTGAAACAAGTTTTATATGTTTTTGAAAAGCTTGTTTTAAGTGCTATTAAAATTTGAAACATACGAATTGAAAACCTGTTTAATTAAAGTTCAAATGGAGTTTAAAAAACTTCCGCCACATTTCGCTGTTTAGTTTCGTTCTGCAATTGATTTCTTAATTCCTAAGCTTGGAAACAAAAAAAAAGTCTATGCTTTTAATTGCTTTACTTTGACCAAGACCCATAAGTCTTTTATAAAGTTGATTTATAACAAACACATCTCTATAGCCAAGCTGATATTTAAGTAACTTGCTTGAAGCTGTTGGTTAAGTTATAGCACGCAAGTATTATATGTTTATAAAAAATTTTTTTTGAGTGCTATTGGAATTATTGAAAATATATGTTGAGGAAAGTATATATAATTTTATTTTATATTTATAATTAATTGTTTTTTAAAACAAGTTATATTTTTTTTATTATTTTCAATGGAGTTTTTAAAACTTCCGCAGCGTTCCACTGTATAGTTTTGTACATCAATGGTTCCCTTAGTAGAAAAGAGTCTTCATAATTTTATTTGCGTTACATTATTATTTATACAAATCTGAATTAATTTTATAGAAAAATATTTGTTTTGTGCTTTTGGTGATATAATATCACAAGCATCATATGTTGATATAAATCTTATGTTTCGCGGTCTTTAAATTTTTGCAAATAAATTTTAATCGAATTTTTTTTTTTGTAGTTAATTATTTTTTTTTTTAATTTCGGAACTCAATATTAAGAAATTATTTTTTGGAAAATTTAAACAAAATTGACAAAGCCGCTTCCGAGATATGGGACACTAACTAAAAAAGTAAATTTTCTGGACAAATAACGCCAAAGTCTCAAAAATCTGAAAAACAGTTTGTTACACAATTACTTTGAACATTACGAATACGAAATATAATCAAAATCGTTGGAGCCGTTACTGTGAAAGATTAAAAAAAAAAAAACAAATATTTTTAATCGAATTTTGTTCTATCTCATATATAACGGGTTGATGCCGTGCTCTTTATGAGCTAAAACAAATCTTGAATTCCGTTTCTGAGGAATTACCTACATATACGTAAAAATGTTTTAAACAAAATTTTTAGCGATTTGGTCCACCCGATTAAACTCTATATTGATGTAAAAAGGACGTATAGACGCATTTGTTAATTTGAATATTTTTATAGTATCAACTGACAATTTTCACACTAAAAAAACTTGTGGTTCTTCAAACGCAATACCCTGAAGAAAATATGTTCGAAATTTCATTAAATTATCTCAAGAGGAAAAAAAGATACAGATATTTGAGACGAAAAAGCCCATTTGGGCCCATAGTACTGCTCCGCGAAACGACAACATAAATAACGATTTCCACAGCAGCTCATAATGCTAGGCTCTCTCATGGCTTATGATCCCCAAAAAGAACCAATTGTTCTCTAGCCGATCACACAATCAACTAAATCGACCATGTCGATCAATCGATCAACTTAAGGCTTATAATTCGATATCTTAGATGGGCAGGCGTACGTTAGGAGGGTGAGGGTTGACTCTGACCATTTCTCTGTTATGGAAGAAGAAACTACAAGCTGCTCAAATGAAGATTTTTAACTATCTACCAGGTGCCAAAGTCTACACAGAGTAACTGAGCTATACATTCATCTATACCGGGGCCTATTACACAGCTACTACATCAGCTATATCAACTTTTACAACAGCGTCCTACAGCGACAACAATTATATGTCTGTTCCTTTACTCTGAATTTCTGTGATTTTCTGTGCATTTTGGTCCCAAGTTCTGTCAATTGCATTTTTTTATATGAACTTGACAGGACTTCGCACTAAAAATCACAGAAAATCACAGAAACTCAAAGTAAAGGAACAGACCTTATATTTCACTTACATTTGCCTGTTCCTCACATTCAACATTTGTGGAATAGAACATTTTAACGGAAATATAACTGGTGTTGTCGTACAATGCTGTTGTAAAAGTTGATGCTTGAAATAGGCCCCAGATATCTCAAACGTAAACCATAAGTGGATCCAGTATCACCAAAGAAGAAGACAAAACCATTAAGGGCCACTTTTGGGTGCGTTAAAGCCGCGAGTTAACTCAAAATTAAATCACCAAATGGCTTTGATATTTTGATATTTTTTTAGGCTTTCTGCATTCCCCTTCGACTAAAAACCTGGTTCTTAATGTAACAATTTTAATTAGGTAACTCTGGTTTAACTCACCACTGAAAAACTATCCTTAAGACTACGAAAAGAAACCACAATCTGATCGCTGAAGTGTATAAAGGATTTTAGTTCTACCACTCTACAAAAAAAACAGTTAAACAAAAGGTCAAAAGGACTTGTTGTTCTGAATGATTTCTATAGCGGACCGCATCAAATACGTAAAGAGGGTATGAATTGTTAATAGTCATTCTCATTATGCATCATAATCATCAATGCCCGATGTTTGGGCCTCCATATGCCCTTACCAACAGAAAAAAGCGTCCATATGTTTTGCAAAAAGTATCCAACTCTAATAACAATTTGACTCGCTACCAAGGTAAACTGTTAAACATCAATGGCGGTTATTTCTAGATAAGCTCTATTTTTTTAAATCCATCTGCAAACTTGCATATTTTGATAATCTTAAAATAAATTTTAAAAATAAATTAAATACAAATAAAAATTGCTTGCATGTAGTTGGCCCAGCAAAACTATTAATCGCAATCGCTTGTACATCGTTTGTCTACTTGTGCAAGTTTTAGATTCTTTTGTACACTCACCGTTTTTTTTATATAGCCACTTCAAACGGAGTTTGGCCCACCAACTATAACGCTCGAAAAATCTGGAAATGCAGTTCCATAGATAATCGTTTGTTTATATTTGTCCTTTTCGTTTGTATACGTCCCAAATTTTTTTGACAAAAAAATTTTTTTTAACCAAATTTTATTAAAATTTTGAATTATATGCATTCGTTTGTCTCCTTTTTATAATGTTTTTCCATCGTGTTAATTTTTTTAATTAGGATTTGTTTCTATTTTTAATTAATTATTACTTTTTTTGGGACATGCAGTTGGCCCACCAACACCATTCTCTTTTATTTGGGTATCCACAGTTTCAACTTGTATGCGAAATTGCGATAATAAAGACTTTATTCTTTTTTTTCTATTCTTTTTAAGGAGTGCCCTGCATTTAGGCTGCATTTAAAAAGACTTAAGTTACACCTTCAGCATATTATTTATTCAGTTCAAATAATTAAAAAAAAAGCAAACAAAAATAGTTCCAATTCTATAGGTACTTGTTCATTAACTTGAATTTTGCAGTCGGCTTAACGCTTTTAACCAGTTTCTTTTCTGTATGAAATAGAAAGTAACTATAGGTTAGGTACCAATACCTATACATGACTACTATAGATATTGATAGGTAGTTCCAAAATTGTTGAGTATCTACCTTACTACTATGAGTTTTTGCTGTTTTTTCAGCGAATGGCTTAAAAAAATTACTTAAAATAAATCAAAATTATTTTAACTCGAACATAATCATGAAAAGCGTATTTCCTGTAGTTCCAAAAACCCATTTTTAATAAAAATTCAGCATGCCTGAATAAAAAAATACCTGCATATGATTTATTCGTGTCAGAAGCAAATACATTTTTGTCTCAAAAAGCTACTTTTACTTTTGGTATGAACATTGGTAATGGGACTCTTTATAGGTGTGAAAGTTCCTCATCGATCCGAGGACCGCTACCTCAGTTACAAAGGGTCAAAGGTCATGAAAATGGGTTCTTTGAAAATAACTTAAGAACGGTTTGGTTTAGAAAAAAAATTTCCCACAAAATCGCTTACCTACATTTTCCCGTAACATTTACCGTTAAAAAGTTATAGCAGTTCAAACAATCGCAAGTATCGCGAAATTAGCCCTTTTTTTGCATTTTCTTCCACACCACCATAGAGGTCAAGTGCCCAGGTGCGTTTTTTATGTGGTATCCCCAGGAGGCTTATTTCACTGTGTTATGCAAATAAAATTTAGTCAATATTAGGTAAGATATGACTCAACATTAATGTCCTCTTCAAACGGATCAATTAGAATTGAGTTTGTACATATCTGTCCATGACATTGCCCACAAACTATTGAACATTTTAACTCCGCTTTTCGATAACTACAATTATTGGAACCGCAACCTTTACTACAATTACAAACAAATTGTTGTAAGAAGTTCATCAGGTGCTGGTTGGAGCAGAGTGGTAATAGGCTCCAAAACATTATTTCTCAATATACATCCCCAGTTTTCAGGATTAGTACTATCTCTTCCCAGCCAAATTTGAACTTGATAGTAAACTCTATAAAGGTGTGTTCTTGAGCAGCAGCAGATGTTAGAGGAAGTGAAGATAATTGTACAGCCTTGTTGAGCCTGGTCAATCGGACAAATGTGAAATAACTTAGTGCATTGATACGATCTTCTTTTCCAGTTGCTTTGTAAAATGCTAGAAGTAGACGTATACCGTTTTCATAAATAATATTGGGAGGGCAATTTGCCTCTGGAAAATACTTCGGCAAATTTTAAAAGATCGTCACTCTTTTCGAAAAGCTTGAAGAAGTTTAATTAGCCTTTGTTGTACAGAGCAGAAGTTGAATCACAACCAGTAAATGCATGCAAAAATATGGCGTGGGCTTGACATTTTGGGTAAGTGGCTAAACTTTGAGTACAATATAATTTAGATTCAATTTTAGCTTTACCTTGTTTTTGAAAGTAAATCTTTTTTATTGCTATTTAGTCAACATCCTCTCCTACAACAATACTCTTACGTTTCTCAGCATAATCTATGGCCGTTTCGATAATCAAAACGTCAGCATCATTTTTGGCTTGCCTCACTAGGATTTAAGCAGCCTTAATCTTTCCAGAAAGCATAGCAATGAGTCGACTTTTGTTGTTTGTATAAGTGAGAAATTGTTGTTGGGAAGTTGACGCCGTCAAAACATCTGCTGATGAAGGAGCTGAAACACACCAACAACGCTGCTTGGAAGCTTTTATATTGTTTCGCTGATCTTTATAGCCATCGAACACGATGATGACTTGACATCTTTTTCAAAATATTTTTGTATAATAAGTGTGTAGCTATCAAAAATTGCGTTAAATGAGTTCCCTTAATTCCATATTACATGCAGCAAATACACTCCATCGATGATGTATGTTACCTTTTCATAATCGATATCTTCTTCAACCGGCTCTAATAATTCATAAAGGTCAGATTTTTTATTTTTTCGCATTCCAACCTCGTCAAAAAGTGACAACGGATAAGGAGCCAGCTCGTACGTTAAAAATGTCTGCAGTTGGTCTTCAGAAATCTTTTCTAATTGGTTAAAAATATTTCGACCCAAAAATTAAAATTAAATAAATTCGCGTGCAACACTTACGATTATTCGATTAGCTGTAAGTTTTTAACGGTAAGTGCTACGGACAAGATAACAATAACCATATCTGTGGAAAATTACCTCAGCTACAAGTTTGTGCAACAAATTTTTTTGAAGTTAAACTTCTTACGGAGCGTTGAAAGTGAAATTTCAAGGTTGAATTTTTGTGAAACGAAAAAATGTAGCGCCACATGTGCAATCCTGAGATCGTGGAGGGAGGTAGGGTAAAAGTAAAAAATTGTATTGATAGGCTAATATACTTAATAGTGCAATAAGTTTGGATTTTTTGATAATCTATATTATTGTAGCAGATAAAAGGGAAAATGTCCTTCTATGTTTTTTTTTCTAATTTCTTAATTTAGAATGCTAGAGTTTTGAAATTATTTTGGTGTACAGAAAATGAAATTCTAAAATCTTACTAGTTTTAAATTTTTATCTATCTCCTACTGGTATGGAGATTTAAATTATTTTAAACATTTTATCTCAAAATAGGCTAATTTCAAAAAATTGAATTAAATCAGGAGAGTCCGCTAAAAATTTGAATTATATCTGGGTGCAAAATCAATAAAACCAAAATCAATAAAACCAAATTAAAATTGTCATATACAAATTTTTGATTTTGCAGAGATTTTGAGTGTAGGAATTTTTGGAAATAGTCGGAAAACCTACTCAAATAAATGATTTATATCTATTAAATTTTAACCATTTTTACTTTAAATTTTCACCATTATTATTTAATTTTAAAGTTTACAACCCCAACCCATGGATCATTTTGATATAGAACACATAGCTGCGTCTTACGCATATAAGCTTAATATCCCTATACATATCGAGATTTTTAGATCGCCAAAAAAGTTTCACTTCTGCCAGGAGTACTGAGTTACACGCGCGCGCTTTTTTTTTTCGTTTTTGAGTTACTTTAAAAAAAACACACCTTCATGGCTGATTTTTGTACCAAAAATTAAAATTAATTAATTTTACGACCCGAGTGATTCTTTGAACTGCTATAACTTTTTAAGGGTAAATGCTATGGAAAAAATGTATATGGGCATTTTTGTGGAAAATCGCCTCAGCTACAAGTTTGTTGTATACATTTTTTTCTTAACCAAACCGTTTTCAAGTTATTTTCAAAAAACCCATTTTCATGACCTTTGACCCTTTGTAACTGACCTAGCGGTCATCGGATTGATGAGGAACTCTATCAGTTTATAAAGAGTACCATTACCAATGATCACACCAAATTTTAGCCTGGAACTAATTTTTTCCTTTCTTTGGCATTTTAACATTGAAAATGTTTATAGGCTCGTTTTTCACAAATTATGGTGTTACCAAAATGAATTAAGTACAAATGAATACAAATGAAAATGAACTTAACCGTAGTAGGGGCAATTTGCGAAAAATTTGGTTGGTGTTACCACAGAAGCTACCTACAAAATTAAAATGAACATATCTTTGTAATCGATGAACATCGCATACGAAATGTTGGTTGGGCGCTGCTTCGTGCTTGTGCAATTTGCTTGTGCTACCAAAGAAGTAAAAAGAGAATTACAAAAATGAAAAATAAACGATGGCATACATAATGAGCTACATGTTTGTAGGTCTTTTATTGGCAGGTGCAGACTGCAGAGTATCGGTTGATATGTTGTGTTGTGTACAGTCACAGTGCGTGTTTACAGAGGTTGGGGGGTAAAAAAGGAACGGATGATAAAGGGATGCATGCAAAATTTACCACGATGATACATAATAATAAATTTAAAATAACTTTTTCACAAAAAAAAGTAACTTGTATACAAAATAAAAAATAACTTTTTTACAAAAAAAATTAATTTTTTACAAAAACAAATTAACTTTTTTACAAAGAAAAAATAAAGTTTTTACAGACAAAAAATTAACTTTTTTACAAAAAACAAATAACTTTTTTACATACAAAAATTGCTTTTCCACAAAAAAAATAACTTTTGTACAAAAAAAAAATTAACTTGTTTACAAAAAAAAAATTAATAACTTGTTTCAAACTAAATTTCTTGTAAAAATAAATATCTTTGGTTACTTGCTTAAAAAAAAAGTGATGAGAAATTATTTAATTATGATTTATATTTTTATTATAAATTATATGTACATACAAAATATGCATAATATATTAATGCTCTGTTCTGACTCACTGACTCGGTAACGCTGCTATGATGGTAAAATCAGAAAAAACACTCCTGCTCCTAAATGAAAATGTTTAGGGTTGCCAATTTTCTGGAATTAACTTTTTTATGAAAGTTAACGGTGAGCTTGTCAACTAAATTTTAGACATATTTGCGCTCAGCCCTGGCTAACATAATTATGTTCGACGGGCGCCTTTGGGGCCCTGCAACCAACTGGTCTCCGATATTAAGATTTTAAAAAGCCAGACATAAAAGATTAATTGAAAAAAAAAAAAAAAATAATCTACAATTGCATGAAAACTTTGAATAAAAAAATGAAAATCAATTTGAGTTATGTAATGTTTTTGTACCTCCCTAATTGACTTAATTATTAAAAACTTTATACGGAGAATTGATGTGGTCAAAAGTTGTAATTTAAGATTCTTGGTAGCATATACAAATACATATAGTAGAGGATTAAATACTAATAATAAATAATATTACAGTAGGTAGATATAATAGAAAATTTAAAATTTAGTACTTTTTGAATTATGATTTAAAAGGATGAGCATTTTGTGACACCGCAACGGATTTCAATGTAATAACCTATTTTGTAGCTCGTACCACTGGAAAAATAGAAGTAATATACAGTAGAGGCCACTTATAGTCACAAGAAGATGAGAGACAAATGTGGCTGTTTTTTATAAAATATATCAGATCTTTATGAATGAGCTGAAAGAATAAAGCAGGGATGACAAGGATGACCTTTTTATAATCGATATCTTCTTCAACTGGCTCTAGTAATTCATAAAGGGCAGATTTTTTATTTTTTCGCATTCCAACCTCGTCAAAAATTGACAACGGATAAGGAGCCAGCTCGTACGTTAAAAATTTGTATGCAAACTTAATCGGAAAATATTGTACAAATTCATTCGAAAAATGTGATTGAGTTAATAGTCGTTTCGATTTTTGGCGTATAAAATTGAAAAGTTGATACAAAATTTTACAAATTTGTAAAAACAAAACCCACGCACATATTGACTTATTGACTTAAACCTCCTACGATTAGGGATAAGATAATGTAAAAAAAAACTTTGTTGATTTATTTAACAAGAGTAAAACGAATTAATATAAAATAAATTCGTAACTTACAAAATTCTAAACGGATTCTCCAGATTAAAAAAAGACTGTCCTTAAGATTTACACAAAAAAAAAAACTATCTACAAATTCTTTAAAACTTCGCAAAAATTTAAAACAATTTTAGTTAATGTTTTTTTTTTTCACCTACCTACTTTACTTAATTATTTAGAAATTATTAATTTAAATTCGTTGGTTGGCATATTCTTTACATAAACAAGAGATTACAAAGTTGGAAATCTAATACAAAATTCAAATTTAATGCCTTTTGAATTATGGTTATTAAAGACAAGCTGTTGTGGCCTCAATCGAACAGATAAATGATAACATCGTTCCTAATTTTATATTTTACTGAAGGATTTCAATCTTCCATTTCTCTTGTCAGCAATTAAGCGCTTATGTTGATCAAACATAGCTGTGCACTTATTGAAAGCTCCAAACGTTCTGAAACAAACAACAAAAACTATTATTATCTATTCTATCAATAGCAGTAGGTTCACTTGTAGTTGAAGATAGCTAGTACAACTGACGAAGACGAAAGGAAGAAAACATTATACAGTCGAGCCCGTTCAAAGCCATATGAAGATGAAATAAAAAAATGTGCTTTTATCCGACTACAAAGTTGGTTTAGCGCACAGAAAAAAAGATTAAATGACGATAACAAACACGAAAAAGATCCAGTGTTACTTGCAGAAGCTAATTCTCAAACAAAATTCGGTGCAGTATAAAATTGAGAAAATTTCAACTTTTTTCTACAGGTAGGTTAGGCTGTTAATTAAGTCAGAAAAAGTCATAAGTCAGTAAAAGTATAATAACAGATTCAGGTAAGAAGAAATTTGCCAAAAAATTAGTAATGATAGGAAGAGGTACCTTATTCGCTTGGAACTTCAACCTTCCAAGCGCATTGGAAATGGTGTAGATAGCTGTGGATGAAGCTTGTATATCACTGTCAAAATAAGATACGAAAACAGTGAAGAGCTCTATAATATAACGTTTTAGTTGTTGAAAGAAATGTTTGGTATGACACAAAGTTGAGCACTTTTGATTGAAGTTACAGTATTGTGTTCAGCTATCAGATACCTAAAAGAATTTTTGTAGCTTACACAAATGAAAAGCTTACTAAATAAAAGTAATTATAATGTACCTTATTGCATCACGATAGGTCGTCAACATCATCTCCTTACAAGAATTTCAAAATTGAAAAACATATGGAATTATTTATTTTTATTGTGTATTTATTTTAAATAAGGAGTTCTATATAACATATCTTGCTTCAACTTAATTTTAATTAATGGAATTTTGTTTAAGTGCAATCAATTAGTTATGTTTTTGTTTTATCTAGCAAATGCAAGTCATTTTCAATGCAATTTTTGTTTGCTTTTTTTAAATTATTTTAACTGAATAAATAATATGCTGAAGGTGTAACTTAAGTCTTTTTAAATGCAGCCTTAATGCAGGGCACTCCTTAAAAAGAATAGAAAAAAAAAAGAATAAAGTCTTTACTATCGCAATTACTCATACAAGTTGAAACTGTGGATACCCAAATAAAAGAGAATGCTGTTGGTGGGCCAACTGTATGTCCCAAAAAAAGTAATAATTAATTAAAAATAGAAATAAATACAAATTAAAAATATTAACACGATGGAAAATCATTATAAAAAGGAGACAAACGAATGCATATAATTCAAAATTTTAATAAAATTTGGTTAATTTTTTTTTTTTTTTTGGCAACAAAATTTGGGACGTATAGAAACGAAAAAAATAGAAGAAAAACGTAGACAAACGATTTTCTATCGAACTGTGTTTTTAGATTTCTCGAGCATTATAGTTGGTGGGCCAAACTCCGTAAATTTATTTAAAGTGGCTATATAAAAAAACGGTGAGTGTACAAACGAATCTAAAACTTGTACAAACGTAGATAAACGATGTGCAAACGATTGCAATTAACAGTTTTGATCAACTCAATAGTTGGTGGGCCAACTACATGCAAGCATAAACATTTATGTTTCAATTTTTAATTTTATTTTAATTTTATATATTAAAAACTTAATTAACAACTTTCTTATTTTAATTATGGTTATGCGACCCGTTTCGGATCTTTACTCCATCCTCGGGCGATTCACTTTTGTTAACTCAAAAGTATTGAATATTTATACTAATTTTCATCAATGTATCATTCTTTTCAAGGTATTTTTTTAATAGTTTACCAGTTTTACTGAAAAACAGTCATCTCTGGATTAAATGGACCATTACTTTTTTAAGGATAGTTGTATCGCCTTGATTTTGATGTCATTAGATTCAGAATTGAAGAATACCCTAAAATCATGTATCATATGTCCAAATTGTATTAACATAATTTTTTAAAGCTGGTTCATTTACATTTTAATATCTTAAAATGTAAAAGTCCTAGAACCATCCGGTTTTCAGTTTTTGAGTACAAATTTATAGGGGCATTGAATTTTTGACAACAAACACAGTACTTATTTACGTGTAATTTTGCGAAAAAAATATGTTTTACCATTTTTTTAATATTTTTTTTCAAAATTTTGAGTTCAAACATTAAAATTTCAAAAACTATTCATTGGAAGACCATTATTTAAAAAGGAAATGAAAGAAGGGACCTCTGGCCTTTCATGGAAAATTGCCCCTCCCACCTAACAGCCGCCACTAGGGACTGCTAGACTTGCATTTCTTTTATCAGCCCTAACACACGTTTCGACTCATATAATTTATTTTTGGTTAACTTTCGCAATAGCAATATCAATATCCTAAACTTGCCGTATAGTACCGATATCACAGTAAAAACTTATTTTCGATTTTATATATTCGGAAAAAAAATTATTCATAGAAATTTTAAATGCAATATTTGTTGACTAACTTAGAAGTATACCGAGTCGCAAAGTAATGAAAAAATCAATGAAGACAAAGACTATATATGAGGGAATATACCTAAATAAGTAAAAAAAAAATATCCACTATTAGAATATTTTGGTAAGAACGTTCTATGCAGTTTTATTAGAACTAGTCTAGAGATTACATGTACCAACAAAAAAAAATAGATTGAACATTTTTTTTACAATTATGTACTTAGCAAGCGTTTTGGGATTTTATAATTTTTGTTTGGTTGTTTTTTTGTTACTAGCCTGCTGAATCTAATACACCTAAAGCTATGTTAGACGGCCAAGTCAAGAGAAGGCTAAGTCAACTAAATAAATCATCGTAATTCAACCACCAAAACTGGTTCTCCCACTTTACCCTGTCACTCCAGTCCCGATAGGACACAGTCCTACTGAACCGGAGCCGCTCTGCTCTCCCTTGTGCGAAGAAGTCTGGACTATAAAGAAGTTGCCTATTAACAGTTCTACGGCTGACGTGGTAGATTTGCGGAACCACCGCTCTATCCTTTATCAGCCCTCGAGTGGAACATCGCTCTTGCAATGTGACCCCGAATCAGCTTAAATAAGAAATTATCTATTCTGTTTAAATTGGCCCCGTTGTATAGAATCTGGTTGGAATAATAAAATGTGTGTACTCCAATTCTGGTGTGCATTGTAATCCAAAACAGCGTCGAAGACACTGCCTCTCAAACACAAGAATCTTTTCCATTTGAGATGCGGCAACGTTAAACCACAATGGGCATCCATTCCATAGGCAATCATTGGCAGGTTGAGGGCCATGTACCAAATCACCTTTACCCAGCTATCAAGTCGGCTGGTATAAAATAACCGTTTTGTCGTGGCGAAAGCTTCCCTAGCCCTGGTCAGAGCAGCAGTTATATGTCTGTCAAAATATAAATACTGATCCAGCCAGATACCAAGCTACTTTAATACACTTTTACTCGCCAGTGGATATCCGTGTGACCCTACGATCACTAGCTTGCACCAATTCTTTCTCGTATCCCGTGGAGCCTCCACGCAACGGAGTCCTAAACAAAATAGTTTCTGATTTCTGAAAGCTGATTGTAATGGTCCTATATAATTTGCTGACAAAGAGCAGCTCGCTAAATCCTGGTGGCTAGAGAGCCGCAGTTAATAAGAATGTAATGGTTCTTGTTTACGAGTGTCTTTATTTATGAATTCTTACAACTATTAATTCTACTTAATTCTATTACAAATTTGGACTATCCCTACTTTTCAATATTAATAATTATAAAATATTGACTCAATCATATGGTCAATGTGGAGAAACTATTCTGTGCCACTTCAAATGCATATTCATCTAAGTGGGGACAATGTCCTAAACTAAACACAATATTCAGTTACGTTGGACACAGGAATAATGAATTTGAATTTCGGGTATCAATGAAAAAATTATTTTAATACGACATCTGGCGTTGGCAGTGTTTCAGCAATCAAAAATAAATTAAAGGTTTTAATACACTACATGATTTTCAACATCCAGTCATCGCAATATCACTGAATCTTGTCGAAGTCACACTGTAAGAGAATTCTGGTGTCCTCAACAGTTGGGCTGTTCTGTTCGTCGGCGTACGCAATTGCCTGAATAAGACTACCTATCAGATCACACTGGTGTGAATGCTTAATAGAACTGGTGAGTTCTCCACTCATTGCTGAAGACCAATTTTAATTTTGAAGTTTGGAGTAGAAGTTACATTGCCACTTTTGACAATAAACTTTCTGCCATTGAGCCATGTCATAAGCATATTATATAAAAGTTGTTCACTTATGCCAAGTCTGAAGCTTAAGAAGAAATCTTCTATTCATACGGTGTCGAAAGCTTGCTCTAAATGCACCAGACAGGCACCTGCAGAATTGTTCCAGTGGACATCTGACGCGGCGTGAAGAGTGTCACGTCCAGCCTTAAAGCCGAACTGATTATCTGGTATGAAATTGTTGTCCTCCGACCACTTGGACAGAGCTTGTAAACAGTGTGGCATATAATATGTCTACACTGCTTCTTGAGGCAGATGTCGCAGTAAAACGTTGAATAAGCCATTGACTCCTGCTGACTTCTTTTTCTTTAATGAAGTGAAGATGAGCTGAAGCTCAACCTTTGAAATAAACACGGAATTAGCCCCGCACCTGAAAACTTAACGCTGATGAAAGACTCCCAATGGTCTTGAGTTTTATTGAAATTAAAACTAAATCCCGAAATACGAAGTCTTAAAACTATATAGGAACAAATTTGAAGATTTGCACTAAAATCACTTAAATGAGATTTCATTATTGGGAACATAATACAGGTAAGTATTGGAAATTCTTCTTCAATATTCTGGCAATTAATATTTCGTAAAATAAAATAATGATACTTCTAAATTGTTTATAGTGTAGCTTTTTTTAACTTAATAAACAAGAAAAAAAAAGAAATTTTGTCAACAAATCATAAATAATATCATACTTTTTAGTTTGAAAAACAAGATAATAAGGGAGGTAAACAAAATTACAAAAAACATACCCATATATCTAGATAAGATCATTTCTAACTTAGGTTTTTTTATATGGTTGGCTTAAATGATGTTCTAATTTTTGTTGTCACTCTTATTGGGATCTTTATCTTTGCTTTATCTTCTAGAAAATATTAATAATTTTAACAAGACCATGAACAATAATAATTAAAATTATTATATTTCAAGTTTAGACCGAGAGCCAACGACATAAAAAGTCAAGTCATTTGCGTAATGTTGTAAGCCATAGTAATACAAAGCTGTGGAAGGGTAACACTAGGATAACCATGTCTGCCTGCCTTAACCCTTGAGGAAGGGGTGTTAAATTGGGCTTACAGGTCTGACAAAAATGACGCAAGTTAAAGTCATTTGCGTAACATTTGTTCGAATGCCATTTGCGTCAGAACACTCTCACAGAATTAAATTTAAAAAGACATGAAAATTCCGTGACTAACAACTCGGCAGACAAATTTTTATTGTTAAACTTATCCAGTTGTGACGGGGGACATTAAAAATACGCGGTACAATGTCCACAACTCTTCAACAGCTATTCCAAACTTTTCCAAACATTGCATTATCCAACATCAGGCAAAATGATTCACTATCATGTGACTTCTTATAATTCTCATTCTAGAACAGATAGTGCACAGGCCAGACGCAGGCGAAAACGCTGATAACGATATCTTCAGCAAATCCATCAAACCATTACGGTAATGCAGAAGTATAGGGTAAAGTCGGGTAATAATGCACCACGGGGGATATGGCAATACAAAATATGATATGAAAATACAAAATAAAATGTGGTTTTTTTGTAAGATTGTTTTTTTGTAAATTTAGTGTAGAAACGAAAGTATTCGGTGCCAGGTCTTCGTTTTAACGGAAAAAGAAAGAGTGAATTGTGTCTGTTTTTTTCTTTTTACCGCTCTAGCTGCACATGCAAAGGGCCCAAAGAGCCCCTATTTCCTAAGGGCCCAGGGCCCCTTATTGTCTAAAGACGCCTCTGTTCAGTACTCTCAAACTTTAATACTTTAACAGTGTCGACACATCTGCAATCGCATCTGCACTGTTATGTCTGAACTCTGAAGGTAGATGGTTCGCTTGGAGAACAGATCAATCTATAATGCTGTCATAAGTAAAAGAGGAGCACCGCGCCGCAAAGCAGTGTTCTATCTCCCCTTTCTGGAACTTGGTAGTTAACGAACTTCTGACATGGACGATTCTGCTATTGCCGTATCAGGCAAGCATCCTGTTGTCTTGAAAAAATTCTTATAGAATGCCTTAAACAAGCTAACAAACTGGGAAAATCGGTGTGGCGTGGACTGGGTGTCTACCCTCACAAAACTGAAGTTGTCCTCTTCTCCAAGAAATATAAAATTTCAAACATAGATCCTTCCACCAACCATTAAAGGAATTCCACTAACATTCTCCGACGAAGCTAAATATATGGGTCTTATTTTAGATAAGAAGCTAAGTTGGACAAAAGATTGAGTTAAGAAGGCCACAGTGACACTCTTTTCTTGCAAGAAAGCCATTGTTAACAAATGAAGTCATCCTCATCAGCCCCATACTACTCACTGACCATACATCTCAGATATTAGACCGATTCTAACATACGGAATGGCAAGGGAGGTGGACTGCTCAACTCCGTCCGCCGCACGGAACACACTTCTTAACCGCCTTAAAGCCTCTTCACAGTGGATCAATAATGAAATTGGCACATTCGAGGACGTGACATTCTTGGCAGATGAATCGATAAATTTTGTACGGACCGGACGGTTCATTTCGTCATCCTGACCATTGCAGCGTGTTCCAGGTGGAACGTTTAGCGATAAAAGCTGCTGTAAAATAATCCTAAACTATCGATCATCTCTCCCGATATTGGCACAGCAGTTCAATATTCACCTTTTTTGGGCAGTAATTTGCAGTTTTTTTGCAATTCTATTCCCGATTTTCCAGTTCACCAAATAGTGGGTGTAATCGAGTGACCCACTAACTGCATAGTGTATCTAGGAGTTTGCAGTATGGCTTCAAATTTGAAGTTTTTTGCATTTCAAGAATAGGCTAGGTCAACATTTTGAAGTCCTTGTTTTTAAGAAATTTGATAAAAAATTGACTTCAATATGAAATTAGCAAGTCAAGTTGTGTATCTGGAGAGCCAAGCCTGCTGGGAATTTTTAGTAAGGCTCCAAGTTTGGAGTTCTTTTTCAAAATTTGGAATTAGAATGTCTTGAAACGCAAAAACAACTTGAGCCTTACTTAAAATCTTTAGCATTCTCGAGATACAAAATGTGACCTGCTAACTTCACAGTGAGGTTGGCGCAGGTCAGTCGATTACAACCATTATTTGGTGAACTGCAAAATCGGAAATGTAAATGCAAAAATATGCAAAACAAAACTGCAAATTACTGCGGTGGTACTTTAGAAATTTACTTACTTTACAGACGTGCACCCTTGCACCCGCGGTAAAAAAAAATTGCCCTGTTACGTTTTTTTCGTATTTTGTTATTAATGCTACGCCACTGAGTACAATTAGCAGAACCTAGGACTTGTAGTTGAGAGGATTGAAGTCCTAAAATACTTATGTATCTCTTAAGATCTGGTTTATTGCACCTTTGCAAAAAGTTCACCACACAAAAAATTTAAAAGCTCATAAACGTAGGTACCTGCAATGAAAAAATCCAAAGGCAACAATCAGCTATTAAAACATGTCCTTAACAAAACCCAAACAAACAACAAGTTGTTATTAAAATGCATAGTAGTCCTTGTGTATAAACCTTTCAATAATTCAAATCAAATTAACTTTATTTTCGAATACTCTAACATCTTCAATTTCCGGTTCAGCATGTTTTTCCTACAAAGTTTTTGTTATCAAAGTAAACAAAAGGAGATAACTTCCTTCCTTCCGTTATTGTCTCTGAGTGCCTTTTAGAAGACAACGAAACGATTTTAATTATATTTTCCTATCTTTTTTGAAAGAAAACAAGAATCTAATTTCACTATCTTAACAAAGAAAAGGCGCTTTCAAGCTATCCTACGAGGTTACGACTATCATTAGCTCTAAAGCTGAAACTGAAGTTGATGCTGTCGTCTCTTTTGCATTACCATATCGAGAACAATACAGAGTGAAAGACAAATTATGGTACCTATTCCTGGAATTGAACAATACACATCTACCAACTGCAACGTACGTTGTACAAAAGTCAAGGGAACACAAAACAAACACACCATACACAAAGTAAAAGACCGAAGACATAGGTATACTCAAAGCTAATTTATATATGAAAATGGAAACTTATAGCCTAAAATGAATTCTCTATTCTCCTTGAGGATGTTCAATGGCATCTATTGTCTCCTTATTGCCAGTTGCATGGGAAATCACAACAATTACACATAAATGAGGTTCTGGCACATATCTATGTATATGTATGTAGAAGCAGAAGCCAATGTTATTTGTGCCTATACATCGCGCTCGTAAAACTCTGTCTGTGGTATCGTACTACAAAATGATGTGCCTCTATTTACAATCCTATAAAAGCAACCATTGAATACACACTAGAAGGACAAGAACAAGAATAAGAGCCTAGGATCCGCAATTTCTATGTTAACTATACTTAAGCTTCTCAAAAATCTTCTCCCACCAAGCTCCAACCCGTATTCCACTTTTTGGTAGGTACTTCTGGAACTGCTCATGCTTATGGTACTTCCGCTTGTTATCTAGAATACTCCAGCTGCAGCAATCTTATGGGTGTTCACCCAGTTCGTGTAATAAAAATTAATGAGAAAGTCCTGATTGCTTGACGACAACAACAAAAAAAAATATCTCATACCTCGGATTCGGATGTAGGTAGTAGGTAGCTATACCTACATATAATATGAGCAGAGTATGGACCTATGTTGAACTATTTCAACCACAATGTGAAAAAAGTTAGTTATTTCTCGCTACAGTAGTTCTCTATACCTACCTATCTGAGAAAGAGTCCTTGCCAGCCTTACTAGCTAGATGGTGATGGTGAGAACGAATAGATTAAAAGGGGTCAAGTGAACCTCTAGGTTCCTATTCACCATTTAGTAAGTGGGTTTAGGTCAGGCGGATGTGACGGTTATAGTTTAAGAAGTAGAGTTGCATTTTTCAGTATCATAATACGTATGTATTATTGTTTCAGCTCCTTTTGAAAAGAAGAAATGTATCAAAGTTTCAGCAGAATTATGTTTAAAGTTTCATGCACGAGGTGGAACTGGCATAAAAATTCCTGATTTAAGGGATTTTGGCTACCGTTCGTACGAGATCATAGATTTCTTTGATATTCACTTCTTATGGGATTGTGGCTTAGTTTTTAGAAACTGCAAGTCGATGAAGAATTTTCATGCAACATTTCAAAGAACTCTGCAATGGCGAAAGTATTGGAGCAATATGTGGTTATATGGTGCGACGAGGGCACAATACAACGTACAATGGAAGCCCCCAATCGCACGTTGAAAGATTTAGTAAATAATGAATGACGTTTCGACGGCGCAATGGTTTTGCTGTCTGTCGATTTTCCCCGATTCGTTAATAAATTATAACGAAGCTGGAAGACCTCGTAAGTAATGTTTTCCCGACGAATATTGTTAAGAATCATGATTGAATTGACTGAGTGCACATGCAGTTTGGCTGCGAAAAAACAAGGATGTCGATCGTTTGAATTTTGCCATTCAAAATACATATTCGTCCTTGATAGATGAAAACAAACTATCCCAAGGAATTTTTAAACCATAATAAGTGCATAAAAAGTTTTTCAAATCAAATTGGATTAAAGCTCAGCACCACAAAAAGGAGACTGATGAGTGCAAAAGTGGCAAAGCACGAAATAGCTATATCTCCAGCCAAACAATTGGTGGTAGCGCCTTTAAGTTGTTGTTGTTGTTCAAAAATTCAATGAAATTGACGGAATAAAGAGTGGTCAAGCCTAATAAGCTGACATTCTAGTACGAATAGTACAATAATAACAATGAAGAACAGCATAACCATCACAACTTGCCTGGCGACTAAACAGATTTGGCCAACGCTGGATCTGAAGCGCTCTAAGGCCCAGTTTTTCAGTGTTGGAAGATAAAATATCATAACCATTTTTTTAGTCAATAGAAAGTTAACTCTCCAAATTTGGTGAATTAACTCGGGTTTAACTTTAACCCCGCACTGAAAAACTGGACCTATATCTTTAAACAGATTTATTATTATTTTCGTAATTAGTATCATAATTGGCCACTGTCCTGAAGGCAAGCACCAAATATGGCTTGGAATATTTGCAAACGAATTCTGCAGAAGCTGCATGAACATAGAAAAAGGAAGAATCGATTACTCATCTTCTATGCACTGCACAGTGCATATGCCCTGCCCTTCTCCATCTGCGAGAATTCTTCTACAATAGGCGTTTTTCTTTTTTAGCTCAGAAAAGAGTTCTGAACAGAGTCCGAGCATATCGAGCATGCTCTGAACATCCTCTGAACAAAGCATGTTCTGGTTCTGAGCGCTCAGAATTATTTTTGAAACACACCTGAACACTAAACTGTCACTTTTTTTGCAATTTCACCTATCAAATGCTTGTGTTCAGCATTCAACTCGGTCTGCTCAGGTATTTTATTCTGAGCTCATAGAGCGCGCTCTGAACAAGCTCAGAACACGTTCAGAACTAAAAAAGAAACACAAATTTGAAGCTCTGAACGTTCAGAGGTAAAAAAGAAACACAATTTTTTGTTTGACAGTTCAGGCTCTGCTCTGAACAAAAAAAGAAAAACGCCTAATGATGCAAGTGATTTAACAAACGTAGACATTAATAGTCGCGTGCAGTGGCGGATCTAGGATATGGCTGTAGGGGGGGCTCGGAAATTCAGTTTGAGATGATAACTCACTGGCAAAAGCTTATTGTTTTTCGGCAGTTAAGCCCTCTGGAGACTCATTTTCTTGAACTACTCAAATAAACTAGTAGAGTAGGTAACAGTTTTTTTCGAACTGTCACTGGAGAGCACAGAAAACAATATTTTGCTGATACACTTTATATTCCCGCTCAAAAAATATGTCGATAAATTTGCACATCACTCCACTCTAGAGTCTCGAGAGATTGCAAATATTCATTTGCTTCTGCATGATTTTCTCAGTGCACAGAGAAATATCACGCTTGTGGAATTTGGCTCCTTGACTAGAGTTCTTGTAGGTAATTGCTTAGTCCAAAAATATTTTCTATGTTTAATTGGCTTCGACCATGGGAATATAAGCCCCAAGATTCTCTAATTCCTGGCTGACCGTAAGAAACAATTCCTTTTGTTTTAAACAATTACACTAAAATTGACACGTCCGTCGTTTTTTTCCAATTCTGCATTTTTTTTGTTTGTAAGGTAAATTGCTGTTGCATTTGACATGTTAATTGTTCAGCCCCGACCCCGTTTGTTCAATTATCTCAAACTTCGGAAATTCACAATCCCTAGAGTTAAGCCCCAAGCCAAAAACCCATCACGTTTTTTGTCCAATTCCTTTCAGGCCTTAGTCCCGAGCTGTTTTTTTTCGTCACAATTTTCTGGGCTTTGTTTTTAGGGATTAATTATCTTTGCATTTAACATGTCCATTATTCGTAGCCCCGAACTTGATTTATCTCAATTTCCCCTAAGGCTTTAGCCCCAATCAAATAATTTTGGGGCTAAGAAAAAAAATTACATAACATGTATGTACATTTTTCAGCCCCAACTTTGTTATTTTGTCTGAATTCCATTAATTTTACAGCTTAACAATATTTGAGACCAATAAAAAGCTCTACACGGTATGTAATCTATTGCTCTCTATATCAAAGGGCACGGTAGTGCCAGCCAAGTTCTTGCACTTCACCCTTTTAACAGGATCAAACTCAGGCGATTTTTGACTCCCCTCTAATCGCAGTACCAATAAATTCAGAAACTTCAAACTCGCAGCATTTGCTCAGCTTACCAGGTTTAGACAACTCACCAAATTTCAATTCCTTAGCATCAGTGGTGCCCGAGATATAAGACTGCAAAAATAGCAAAAACCGTAACTGACTGACTCACTGACAGATCATCAGAATTATGGAGCACTTCCCGACATCGTAGAATCTTGTAATTTCGCACAACGGTAGGACTTGTGGTGTATACAAAGTAAAAAATGAATCATTTTCCATTCAGGGGGCGTGGTACCCGCCCATTTTCATAGAATTGATATAAATTACTTGGAGCACTTCTGATTGTTGTACAGCGGTAGGGCTTAAAGTGCAGGCAAAGGAAAAATTCTAAACTATGAAATTTTTCATTCAGGGGCGTGGTATCCGCCCATTTTCCATTTTCATAGAATTGATATAAATTATTTGGAGCACTTCTGACTGTCGTGGAATGATAAAACTTGGTACAGCGGTAGGGCATAAGGTACAGGCAAAGGCAAAATTTTAAAATTTGAGATTTAACATTCAGGGGGCGTGGCATCCGCCCATTTGAATAAGAATTGATATCAATTATGAGGAGCACTTTTGATGGTCGTAGAATGATCAAATTTAGTAGAACGGTAGGGCTAGAAGTGCAAAGTAATTCAAAATTTTAAAAATTGAGACTTTACGTTCAGAAAGCGTGGCATCCGCCCATTTTTTAGAATAGATATGAGTTATATGGAGCACTTCTGGTTGTCGTAGAATGATGAAATTTGGTAGAGGGGTAGAACTTGAAATGTTTATAAAGGGTCAACTTTAAAATTTGATATTTTACATTAAGGGGGCGTGACACCCGCCCATATTCTCAGAATTGATATCAACTATGTCGTAGAGTGATGAAATTTCGTAGAGCGATAGGACTTGACATGAAAGCAAAGAGAAACTTATAACTTTGAGATTTTACATTCAGTGGACGTGACAACCAACCATTTTCACATAATTAATATTAAATATATAAATATATAATTCCGACTTGTGCAGGATTATGAAATTTGGTAAAGTGGTTAGTTGTCAGGTTCATACAAAGAAAAAGATGAAAACATGAACTTTTTCATGCAAGGGCGTTTCATTCACCCACTTTTCCTGACAAAAAGAATCTTTGCAAAAAGTAGTGAAATCACACCAAAAACATAAATGTTAAAAAAGAGCCAAGTTCTTCTATATACAAAAACCTTTTCGTAACAGGTCAGCCGTAAAAAGTAGTGAGATGTAAAAGTACGCCAAGTTCTAAGTTTATTGATGTTAAATATCAAATATTTTAAGAAGAGTAATATGGAAGAATCTCAAAATTATCAGAGAAATCTGTAATTTAATGATTCCTGACTTAAATTGAGTTAGTTTACTTGGCAAGTTCTCTTTTACTACCTAATAACTCAATTTTAAAATGAAAACTTGACTAGTAAACCAACTCCATTAAATAAAATATTTCTCTGATAATTTTGGGGTTCTTCCATATTAATCAACTTAAAATATTTGATATTTTTAAATCCAGGGTTAGTCGTGGGGTCAAAATTAATAATTGTACAAATTTTCTAATAATTCTATGCAGTTGCCTAGATGTAATTTGCACCTAGTGTTTTTTTACATTTTTCACAAATGCAAATGCTATAAATGCAGCTGAAAATCTTATTGCAATTACTTATTGACATGTGCACCTTGCTAAAGTTGATACTCGTTGTGAAAAATTCATAAAAAAAAACACTTTATTTGAAATCAATTTAATGTCTTTCATCATCTTAAACTGCATCTATAACTGCAACTGCAATTACTATAATTTCGAGTTCCGCCCAATTTGTGTTAATCCTGTGAATGTGCATAAGTTCATTATTATTATTATGAATTATCTATATGAATTTTTGTTAAATACAACTGCAATTTCAACTAAAATTGCTACTCCTATTTGCGAAAAAAAAAATACTTGACCTAAGGCTGTCATCGAAGAACCTGAATATAACTTCTTTAACACATTTTTCTATTTGATATCATTGGATTTTGTTCAATTTATCCCTTCCGAAATGCATTTTTGCCCTGGTTTACAAATTGCCAGACCGATTTCAACCAAACTTCACAGGAACACGTTCGGATTTACATCAAAGTTATTTTAAAAATTTGGGTTCATATGGGTAGTTTCGGAGTCTATAACATATTCACAAACATACAAACATCCATTTTTATGTACTCGTATAAGAAGATTTTGGAATAATACATACAATAATATAAAACACAAGCTATAAGTTTTCAGAATGGTTCGACTGCCTCCTCAAAACGTGGCGTCAATCCTCTAAGAGGCGAGTACTAAAGCAATCTTAGATCTTGTAAGAATCGTAGCCAATATCATAGGTAGGTAGGTAGGTAGAAATGGCGGCCACGGGCAGTCTAGCCCATAGCCCAATTAGCGCTGAAGTGCGCCGTTTTGATACCATAACTCGTTTGAAAGTGTGGATGGAATTGAAGAGAGAGAATATGGGCATATCCTCAGGATATCGTCGCTTTTTATTTGAGTTTAGAATAGGATTTTGTTGTAGCTTTAAGCACAATCATCAGAAAGTGGATCACTCACTCAACCAGATCAGCACCCGCACCCGCACCATCCACAGTTAGCCCACTAGGCAGTTCGTTGGCTGGCACTGGAGCGTCCACTGATCTGATTGGATGATCATCCGGCCGCTGTGCACCACAAACCCCCACCAGAACCCTAGTCCACTATCTTGTGATCATAGGGAATCGACGGAAGGTATAATGCAAAAGTAGCCGAAATTTGTCCAAGAGCCATTTCGTCGCGTTGAGAAAAGAAATCAAGTCTTTGATCTTCATTTCAGAAAGTTCGTTAATGTCGTCAAAGAATGCTCTTCCGAGTGATTGTTTTCTAGCTTTGGCCAGAGCAGGGCATTTGCAGAGGAAATTAACTACTGTTTCCTTTTCCTGCTGGTCCTCACAGCTCCGACAGTGAGTATTGTGAGGTATGCCCAGCTTCGCTGCATGCTCTCTTATTGGCCAGTGTCCGCTACAGGTTGCAACTACCCTGGGTATGTCTTGCCTGGGTCTGCGTATTAGATCAATTGTTCGGTTCTTGTCATGGGTGGGCCAAACCTTCCTAGATATAAGCGCCAATATCATAGAAACAGGAATGTTTTTTTTCAATTTCAAGAAAATGCCATCATTTCCGTTATCAACTGCTTACATCAATTCATCGAACAAATATTTTTTCAATGCGACTAGATCAAAATCCATTTCTCGCTCCATTTCTCGATTAAATACGAAGAAATGTACCAACAAACCGGATCTTCTCGGATATCGCATCTTCCTGGAAATTTCCGGGATATTCCTCCATAATGTCCTTTCTTGGGCCAATATAAATCCATCAATCGAAAAATAGTGAATAACGAATGATCTGATTCTTGAGTTATGCTGTTGAAAAACAAACGTAGTGCCAACAGCGCCACTTGTTGAGAATTTTCTGGCTTTTCTTTTTTCCTTCACCTTCGCGTGCTAGTAAAAATAAGCTGTCTGATTTATTGAAATAAAAACAAATATAAATTTAAGAAATAAAATAAGATGCAATAAAAATTTCTCTAAGACTCCAGATCTTAATTTCGTTGATCTCACTGATGGGATTCAAGATATATGCATTCAACAAAATAACCCTATTCGAAGGACAGGGTTTTCATAAAATGCATAGGTACCTTTCTAGAAATTTATCAATCGGATAGTTGATAGATATATTTTTCTTTGTTAGTTAGTTAGTTCATATGGTATTTTTGTTATTACTTTGGGAATTATCTTCTTAGCTGGGTCAAAAAGAAAATTAAAAAAAAAAAAAAAAACCTGTAAAAAATTGGTAGTAGCGTAAGGGCTAATGCGTTGACTGTCACGCAGGAGGTCTGGGTTCAATTCTCAGCCCCGCCGACCTTAAAACTAAAAAGTTTTTTCAGAGCTACCGCCTCTTTTGAGGAACTGACAAATCCTACCGTTCGGATTCAGCATAAAATTGAAGGTACCTTCTTTTCTGTTGACACGCGCACACAGGAATTGTTGAGAGTTTTAAGTCACTACGCCCTGGTCTTTACGAGCTGTTGCGCCAACCAACTTATTTAGCCAAAAATTGACACATAAAATGTGGCAACCCTATGTCTTCACCAGGCTTCCGGACAATTATAGTATTTTACTTAAGGGTCAATAATTTCGTTTTATATATAAACTCAAAACAAAAACTCGGATATCTGTTTGCTTTCGTGCAAATTTTCATATTAGTCAAAAGTTTCTGAAAAATTGTAGCACTATTTTGAAAAAGCCATTATCTCGAAGGCCCTTAAAAGGCATTGCATCACATTTTGCTTCTTTGAATTATTCCTTTAATACAACCTATCATGGCATAATAATGTTTACTCGAAGATGCATTCAACAAGCTTAGCTCAAGCACAAGAAGTGCCAGACTGCCAACAACCATTACCACAATATACAAGACAATTAATCAATTTCCATTGTGCACGATAGCCAGCATAAGGCAATCAGCGTGCATGTTATCTGGCCACTAAGTAGCCAATGACTTAACCTTCTTGCAAATCAATTACTACATACGTATATGTATATGTCGACTTCTATGTAAACCTTTGTCGCACGTCATCATCACGCTACATCAGAATAGACCGAACGACCTTCTACCACACTCAACGTCAATATAATGAGAAAACAGCACCAATTAAGCAACTATACTCGTACAACTGCCACCCAAAAGGCACATTATTATCCTTGTGCCACAGAAGGAAATACCTCACTTAAGCAGTTATACGCATTAAGTTGTGTCACACAAATCGTTGTTGCTGCCGTGCCGTGCCTTGAGTCCTTATAGCAATAAAATTGTACTTGAGTGTTGCACTATTAAACAAAAACCAAACACAACGTCATGGGGGGAGGGGAGCACTTGCATGCGGTGAGGCATTTATTTCAATTAACGTCCTAACGTTCTTTTCGCACTTTCCGGTGTAAGCATAGCATATAAATGTATAAATGCGGCTTATCGTGAGTTAAGTTCATTAACTCTTGAATGTAAATGTTGATGTCGATGGCGATGTGGCCATTTCTTCTTCATCGAATAAATAATTATGTACTGAGTGAAATAAAAAAAATGTTATGTAGGCGTAAGTACATTGTTTAAGTTACAAAGTCGATGTACTTGCATGTCATCATAGAATTTCACGCCCCACTTATATTATTTTATGTCCTTCACCCTATCTTTATGGTACAAGTTTTACCTACATATACTTACGTGTAAGTTAAACACAAAATATGCACAAATTTGAAATTAAAACAATAAATCTTTTCGAACCATGTTTATGGTGTTTTAAAAAACCTAAACACGCTACTGCCTCATTTATTCTTAGGCGCTGGTCTGGTATTAAAATCTGTTTAAATATGGTTGCATGTAACTTCCGGTTGAGCTTTAATTTTTGTTAGATAGCGAAGGACTTCTTAAAGGGAATTGTATTGGGTTTGTGAGAGTAATAGTAGTGTTCTTTGTCTCTCTCTCACATTACTCACTTAAATAAATCATGAGCAAAATCAATGAGGTAAGAGTAAGCATCTAGCATTAAGCGGTAAGTATGTCTACATTTTTCAAAAAAAAAAAAAAAAAAACAAAAAACAAACACATAAACAACTCATAGCTCATAGATTTTCTGAGTTTCTGCAGTCATTCTATCAATTAATCAAGTTTCCAAAAATAATTAAAATTTATATATGATTATTGTTACTAACAAGGCTAAACTGAATAATTATTTTAATCCGGGAATAGAACGAAGAGGAGGGAAAAAGAAATAATTAGAAATAATCTATCATTTGCTGAAATTCATGCATTAACACTTAGAACCCGGGAAAGAACTATTTGAAACAGTTTCTCTGTTCATAAATTTAAAAAGGTTAACTTAAACAAAGAAAAAGTTCAACAAAAGTTGCTTCACATTTGCATACGGCGCAGGGTCAAAAGTCCACAGGCCAAAAGTCCATAAATAAATTGTCAACTTTTGACCCACTCCGATGGGCCAAAAGTCCATACAAAAATCTTGTGGAATTCTGGCCCATTGATTGTGGATTTCTGACCCACTTCAGTGGATCACTTTATAGATAGTTTTCTTTAACAAGACTACTTTGGGTGGGACGCTTCGCGGGTTTAAGGATTTCAACTCCCTTTTCGGGTCCTCTGTCCAGCTCACGCGACTCTTTCGCTCCGCTTAGGGTATGCTCAGCCGCCAGGCAGGTGCCTATGTTGTCAGTTGGTGTGCTTTAAGTTTACGAGTAGTGAAGAGTATACAAATTAATTCTTAACAAAATAAATAAATAATTCTTAATTGTTCTGCTTTTTTCAATATTATTACATTAATATTATATAGTTTTTCTAATATATATAATATTTTTAAAATTAGGGAATATTGACCCTTTTTTTTGTGGACTTTTGACCTCCTTGAGTTGGTCAAATCTCCACAATACAATTGTGGACAGCTGACCCACCCAAGTGGGACAAAAGTCCATTATGGACTTTTGGCCTGTGGACTTTTGACCCTGCATCCTTGCATACACTAGGGCTGGCCACGAGACTCGGTGAAACTTTTTTTTTTATATTCCGCGCGCACAAAAGGGGTTATGAATACCCTTAAAATGTTTTAACATAGCACGAGCGATTGGGTAAGTAGAAGAGGATGTGAAAGGAGATACCGGTATGTCCATTGGTTTTGAATGTTTGCACATCGAAATGAGGGGGAAAGTTGGGCCGGGTAAAGCATTCCACATTCGTGTGGTGCGACTGAAGAAAGAATCTCTGTACATTACAGTACGACCTAAGTTGGGCTTAAGTGTAAACTGATGGGCATTCCTAGAAACGCGAGTATTACGGTTGATTTTTTTAAGGGGAGGATTGCAACTGGCTTTTTCACTAAAACACTAATTTTAATAATAGCGATAAAATAGAGAAAGACACGAAAAATTACGGCGGTGTTCGAGAGATGTAATTGTTTCCGTTATAGATCTTTCACCTATCATTTTTAAAGCTCTTTTTTTGTATTCTTACCAGCAAACTCAAGTAAGTTTTTGGAGCTCCTGTCCAAACATGAGAATTGTACTCAAGTTTTGGACGAATAAAGGCTTTGTAGATCACAGTCAGATCAGTAGGGGAGAAGAACTTCTTGCATCTACGGAGAAAACCTAAACACTTAGAAGCATTTTTGGCGAAATCAAAAATGTGGTCATTCCACAAAGTGTGGTCTGTGACACACATACCAAGAACTGAGAGCTGTTCGGTTTCCTTGATGCAAGTGCCGCCCAAGGATAGCGGCATTGGGGGTGGGTTTCGCTTTAACGACAGGAGAAAGCATTGAGTTTTAGAAGCATTAAATTCTACGCGGTTTTTGATTCCCCATTGGACAATGCTGTCGAGATCAGAATTTAATGAGCTTATCATACGCTGCCGTTCAATTTCCACATCCGAAGGACATGGATGAGTACCTGTAAACGAACATGAGAAGCTGAGGGTACTATCGTCAGTGGAACAGTTTAATGGATTAGAAGTTTCAGACAAAAGATCATTTATAAAAATAACGAAGAGAGTCGGAGACAAAACGGAGCCCTGGGGCACACCAGCACTTATTTTGTGGATTTCAGACTTGAAACCGTCGAATATTGAACGGTCCAAAAGGTAATTTCTAATCCAACGAAGAAGAGATTCATCAAAACCAAATGCACGCATTTTTGATTATAGAGCTTGGTGACAAACTCTATCAAACGCTTTTGAAATATCAAGTGCAATAATCTATACCATCAGATCACCAGTGAACCTATTGCTACGAAAGCCGTACTGCCAGTCATTAAGAAGCTTTCGTTCATCGAGATATTTCTTAAGCTGGAAATTAATCAGTGTTTTCATGACCTTGGAAAGAAGGAACGTACCTAAGTGCAATTGGTCGATAGTTACTTCAACTTCAATTGTATGATGTGTTGACGGTTTTAGCCACTGCTCCTCCTTAAGTTTATTTTGGCCCCCATGTTTTTATCGAAATTATCTGAGCCATTTTGGAGAAAAAATAAATGTTTGTTAACGGTTTTTCGATATTTGAATCGAAGCTCCCGTTATTTTTGAATTTGAACTTGAAAACATGATTTTTTCAAATATTCTAGAGTCTAGACGATACTTAAAACCTAACCAAGTGTTAAAAAAATTGACTAATTAGTTTTCAAAATATTGAGTTTTCAAAAAAAAAAATTGGAAAAAAAAGATTACCAAAATGTAGCTCATCGCTGTTAAAATTATTTAATTTTTTTTTTTTAACAAAAATATCATTGTAACCGTTTTGAGAGAAATAATATATTTCTTTTTTACTAAAAAAAAATTGTACCTATGCTAAGTACCGTTATTTTTGGTCCTAAAAAAAAAAGTCAACAAATTCTGTGGGCAGGGCATATTACTCAAAAAACAAAATCAATTCAGCCGTTAAGAAAGACATGCGAGAAGGAACTGCGAGACACACTCTTTTCATCATAATAATAGGTAAAATTAATATCTTGTGTTCGATTTTGTTTACGAAGCCAAAACTTGCAAAATCTCAAGTAAAAGAGAACGCGATATTTATATCAAATTTGACATTACGATGAGGAAGACAACAAAGTGGGTGCACTGAGAAAAAAAGTGCGCTTTAAAATCAAGTAGTAGCCCGTAGCGTAATGGTTAGTGCGTTCGACTGTCACGCTGGAGGTCTAGGATCGCTCCCCAGCCTCGTCCACCTAAAAAAAACAAATTTTTTTTTTCAGCGCTACTGCCTCTTGCGAGGAATTGACAAATCCTCCAAGAGTATCACTTGTCACGAATAAGTGCTTCTCGTCTAGCCGTTCGGATTCGGCATAAAATTGTAGGTCCCTTCCATTCCTGTCGAAAGGCGCACACAGGAATGGTTGCGAGTTGTTAGTCACTAGGCCCTGGTTCTTCATGAGCCGTTGTGCCACCCGATTATTTTTTTTAAAATCAAAAGTTCGAATATTTTAAATTAAATTGTGCAAATCTGAAGTATTTCATGTCCAAAATAAAAAACAAAATTGTTCAGCTTGAAGGAAACGTGTCTGTTTTGAAACCTTTAGCCTTAAAATTAAAAGAAATCACTTTTAATTTGCCAAAGTTAAAAGAAAAGTTTCTGTTTTCAAACCGTTAGCTTTAAAATTAAGAAAAATCACTTTAAATTTGCATTCGAAGATAATAATTTTAAAATGTAATACGAACTAATTTAATTTTATAATTTAAATTTTTAAAATTGATTAAGTAATTTAATTTTTTTATTTTATAGAGTTCACATTTGCTTCAGTTAAAATAAGTTATAAGTATTAGTATTAAAATGTACCAAATTCGAGTATACATTTTGTGTACTTGGCTTTATATTTTAAAGGAAGTCATTTTAAATCGAATTTAAAAAAATTAAAAGTGAGAGCTTAAAAAACACTTTTGATTTAATAGTGAACATTGTACTTGACACTTTTAATTTTTAAATAGGTTTGTAAAGTTTTAACTTTAGAAACACTTTAAATTCCAGATTGAATGCTTGTAAATGGCCTTTAAAAGTCAATGGGTTGTTAATACCCTTAACTTGTACAACACAGTGCGAGCGTTAGGAAAATAGGATAGGGTTTATGGTTCAAAAGGCGATACCGCTGCACATTGGTTTTGAATTTCTGAATATCACAATTAGAAGGAAGAATAGAGTAAGGTACCTAGTACCTATAACGTTTTCAAATTTAAAATGTCTTCTTTTAAGTAAAAAACGATTTGCGTTAAAGTTGAAAAAGTTTAGAGTGTAGCTTTTAATTTAAGTACGTTCACTATTGGTTGTCTTTCATACTTATGTTAGCTTTTAATTTTAAAGTCGTTTGTTCAGGAGTTTAAAGTATTTTTCCTTCAGTGATACATTCTATCTTCTCGCACCTACAGCATAAAGAAGGCTGAATGGTTTTTCTGGTTTTTTGAGTATTATGCCCCCACTTTTTTACTTGCGATATAGGTAAGTTTTACTTACTTACTTAGGTCCTCGGACCTATTACGTCCGTGATGTTTCCCTTACGGGACATAGGGCCTCCACTACACCTACGCGCCATCGTGTACGATTTCTTGAAATATATTTCAGCTCTCTCCAACTTTTCCCCAGTCGTGCCGATTCCTGTTCGACCGTTCTTCGCCATGTACTTCTAGGCCGGCCCACTTGTCTTCCCTCCTGTGTGAGCGGGTTCCACTGCATTGCTTGAGATGCAATGCACCGATCGCCTTTTCGAAGCGTATGGCCAATCCACTGCCACTTTCTTCTTCGTATAATGGAGTCTATGGGCTCCTGACCCGTTCTCGTATGAAGTTCGGCATTGGAGATACGGTTGGGCCAGAAAATCCTCAAGATGTTTCGTAGACATCTATTAACGAAGGTTTGCAGCTTTCTAGTGACAATTTCAGTGACTTTCCAAGTGCTGCAGCCGTAAAGCAGAACGGATTCAACATTGGAGCGGAACAGTCGTAGCTTGGTCTTTAAGCTAAAAGAGTTGTTTCTCCATATTTTGGACAGCATTCCGAACGCAGCCTTTGCTTTTCTGATTCGGCTGTTTACGTCCAGTTCAGTTCCGCCACCCGTAGAGATAATACTCCCAAGATATTGGAAATCCTCTACCATCTCTACCGGTTGTCCAGAAATATTTACTTGGATTGATGAGGAAGTTCCAAGGCTGATCCTTTTAGTTTTTGCCGAGTTGATCTTAAGCCCTACGATTTCTGCTTCTCTCTCCACCCTTGTTGTCATTTGATGGAGATCCATGATCCTATGAGAGAGTAAGCATACGTCGTCCGCGTAGTCCAGATGTTTGAGGTGAGATTGCAGAGTCCACTGAATTCCCCCATTTCCATTTGACAAAGCTGCGTGCAGTACGTCACTTATCACCAACAGGAACAGTATTGGTGACAGTATACAGCCTTGCCTAACTCCACTTTGGATTTCAAACTCCTCTGACAGCCTACCTTTGTGCAAAACGTGACACCTGGATCCATCATATGTAGCCTTGATAATAGCAATCAATTTATCTGGGATGCCCCTCCTGTGCAAAGCAAGCCAAATAAATTCTCTATTGACACTGTCGAACGCCTTTTCAAAATCGATGAACAGCAGGTGAAGTGGTGATCGATATTCAACGCACTGTTCGATGATGATCCTCAAGGTGTTGATGTGATCAACACAGGAAGATCCAGTGCGGAAACCTGCTTGTTCGGCGTCGAGTGTGTCTTCGAGGTGGTCTTTAATTCGGTCCAATATTATCCTTGCTATTATCTTGGCTACTGCAGGCAGAACGCATATTCCTCTCCAGTTTTCGCACTGTGTGAGATCTCCTTTCTTTGGGAGCTTGACAATCATTCCTTTTTTCCACTCTTCAGGAAAGCTCTCTGCTTCCCAAGCTCTCTTAATAAGTGGGTGCAGTAGCTCGCTCGATGTCGTTGGGGCTGCTCCTAAGAGCTCTGCAGGAATACCGTCAAGTCCAACCGCTTTGTTGTTCTTCAGTGCTTTGATGGCGGTGATAATTTCTTCTTTACTGGGGGGTACGGTGCGTATTCGGGAAATTGTTACTTCGGGTAGCTCAGTGGGAGTAGGGTTCACTTCACTTGCGAAAACGGGGTTTAAAACCGCAGAAAAGTGTTCCCTCCACCTTATGAGCTGGTCCTCATCCGAAATTAGCAGGGATCCGTTTGTGTCTTTAACCAGGTGTTGTTTTGAGCTCTGGACACCAGTGAGCTCTTTGGTAATTCTGTAGACGGTCCTACTGTCACACCTACTAGCGGCTTCTTCTGCTTCTGTAGCCAGTGCGTTGATGTAGTTACGCTTATCACGTCGCACACTACGGTGAACTTCCCTCATCTTCATGCGGTACGTAGACTCAAGCTCGTTTCTCCCTGCTGCTGGGGTAGCTGCGATGCGAGCTTTAAGGTGTTTCCTTTCTTCGATCCTTGCCCAAGTTTCGTCGGAAAGCCAAGCACTATTTCTTCCTTGCGCCCGGCCGACTATACTTTCAGCACCGGATATGAACACATTTTTCACAGCACACCAATGATTTTCGATGGATGTGGTTTCCGTGCTGCTGATTGCGTTCAATCCTTGTGAAAAGTGGTCCCCTAGTTGTTGGCGCACTGCAGGATCCTTTAGTCTATCTGTATTAAACTTGGGCATTCGAGTGTTTCCTTGGGATCTCCGAACTGCAGCTGTACGCAATCTTACGGTAGCAACCATCAGATGGTGGTCCCGGGCCATTCCCATGTCAGCACCTCTTCTGTTACGGACGTCCTGGAGACTGCTTCTAAAACGCCGGCTGATCGCGAAGTGGTCAATTTGGTTGGAAGTTGCTTGTCTGTCAGTCGACACCCAACTGACTTTGTGGCACGTCTTATGCTCGAACATGGTCCCTCCAATAACAAGGTAAGTTTTGGATTCGTAAAAAAAAAAGGAAATCGAGATAATAATTTTCCCTAAAATTACGATGATAGAGAACGCGAAAAAAGTGGGCAGGCAATTTTGATTGTCTGTCAGTCTATATGTCTGTCTGTGTGTACCTCGAACAGCAGCCTTACCCACTCAAGCGATTTTTCTTTTTGATTTTTTCGCAAACGGTTCTGTCCATAGTTTCCATTATTTTTACTGTGCGGCTTCTAAAAATCTTTAACATTACCAGGCAAATTAGGATAAAATTGAAGCATATGTGGACGTTAAATATAGCATGATGGATTTTTGTGGGATTCGATCAGAAATATTATAAGCAACAAGAATATGCGGTTGCTCCCGCTCATAAAGATCTGCTATTTGAAGGGAAAATCAAAACATGCAAGCAACTGTTTTTTGTTATTTTCCTATATAACTTTGGAAATATGCATCTAAGCAAAAAAAACATCAGGACAAAATAAGTTTGTTATAAAATTTGTCTCAAGACGACATTTATATAAAACTTTCTGGTATTATATTTTTCTTGCTATACCGCGTTGAAGTCAGAAAAAAACTGTAAAAAACAGAGTAGTTTTAAAGCGATAAACTGACAGATACAAAATGGTCCATTTCTACTATAAATGTGAACTCAAATACTCTAGGGAATTACAAAATTGAATATTAAAACCCGATTAAAATCAGTCTGATAGTTATACGACATCAGATATAATGTTAATTAAGTGCACCGCGAAATTGTCAAATACAAACATTTAAGCTCGCGATGTACACATACTTGGAACCCTTAACTATCGTAAATTATCTTTATAATATTTATTTTATTTTTTTAGTGACATTGGTAGAGATTTTAAAAGAACAAAATTCGTATGAAAAAATGCTTTTTTGAATAAATTAAAATAATTATAATTTGACTGTAAGCACTTTTTTGTGCGCTTTGATTTTTCTTGCATTTGTGCTATACAACTTTTTGGGCGGGAGCATCCTCATATTCCCTTTGTTTATATTATTTCCAATCGATCGAATACCTCAAAAATCTAAGATACTATATGTTACATTATCCTGCTCAAAATCTAATTTGCCTGGACTAACTGTCTGTTTAAAAATAAAGTTCATTTTTTTTATTTTTAAAAAAAGTTCAATATTTTTTTTGAAAACTCAGTAGGTACATATTTTGAAAATGACAGTCAATTGTTTTAAAACTTAGTTTAAAGTATTTTTTTATAATTTTCTAGAATAATTCATGTATCTTAATTCGAAAAATACAGTACCTACCTACCCTCCATACAAATGTTGAAAAACCGTTATCGAAAACGGCTCCAAGAATGTTCATAAGAAGATTTGTGTACAATCTACTTTCTATAAAAAAAATATCTTTTTTGTATTCTTATTAACAGCAGATACTTCCAATATTTCCACTAGCATATTTTCGACTTTCTTATTTCTGTATAAGCCTATTCAAATAATTTCGTTTGGGCAGATGCTCCTAAAAAGTGTTACAAATATTATAATTATTTGTTCTTAAAAATGTTTTTTAAATTGCATACATACATACAGTGTTGGACAGAGAAATTGCACATTATGCTTTTTTTCGGGTAACATAATTAATATTCTGTTTGGCTCAAACTACTAAAGCTAATTTAATATCCATGGCACCAAAATTCAGTCGATTGAGTACTACGTACGCTTAGTCATTTTTAGTATATGATACTAGGAAATAGTTTCGAAATTCTATTTTGCTAATTTTAAACGAATTTACCACAGTACCATCTCCATACATTTTACTAAAGTAATACTGAAGTAAACATAAGCAAATTGCTTTTTTAAGTTTTTGGTATAGTACTTAATCTATATGACACTTTGACGTTTATAAAAATGTCAAAACGAGGGATGTTTGTGAATTTTGTAAACAAACTGTCCCTTTTTTGGACGTATTCAGCAGAAGCTTATGAAGCTAATTATTTTTTTTTTAATTAGAAAAGTGTTAAGTAAATAGTATCGTACTAAAACCTTAATATGTATAGGTAAGTCTGTTTTTAAAATGTTGAGCCCATTTTTTTTTTAGATAATACTTGATCATTTAATTTTGAAATAAATGCTACAAAAATTAATATTTCAATTTATTTTTAACATTTTCTTGTTAACGATATCATAACATTATTGAAGCATTAAGGTACATTAAAGTACATTTTAGCAGTTAAATACAAGTAGCCTAGGGTCATATATGCAAATTAGGTTTCAATTGTATTGTACTATTTTGTTTTCGATAAACCCATTCCTACTCCATTCCCCCCAAGAAAAAAACACCGATCGATCACAGGTAGGGACTCTTTTATTAATTTTTCATTCGTATGGTAAGTTCCTTTAAGTTCCTTCCAAGTTTTATGAATGTCAGAATTTTGTCCATATGTTACAGGACATACATTACACGTACCAAAATCGTATGAGGCAGTCTTACGTTTTCTCTTAAACAGGTCCTGTTACAACCTGTTGAGTAGGGCTGGCCGCGAGACGTGCTTCGGTGAGACTAAGTCTTGTCTCGGTCTTGTTACAATCGAAAAATTTCAGTCCAGGTCTCGTCTGGGTCTCTAGTCAGGCTCGTATAATTAAGTCTCGTCCCGGTCCCGTCTCCGAAAAATACGATTTCCGGACAACCTGTTGATTATTGGAACGAATATTTTCGATTATAGTTTGAATATGTGCAGAAGAAAATAAATATTTAACTGAAATTGGATTTTTTAATTGATAAGACTCTCTGTAAATTTCGGAGTAAATATACAGTCTCGTCTCGGTATCGTCTCGGATGCTTAAAAGGCAGTCTCGTCTCGGTCTCGACAAGCGAGCCATACCTACTGTTGAGTTATTCGATAATGCTACTTCCACAGCCTAAGCTGGCACATTTCTTAAAGATATCACATTTTTTTAAAGGTTATAATTTTTAAACTAGTTTTGACCTAGTTTCTATACAAAAAACAACATGCCTGAATGCTCGTGTAGAGAACAGTAGAAAAGTACAACACCGTTTGTGGTGTGTTTTATTATATTTGTTTATGTTCAATCTAGGACTCCTTCAACAAGGTTTTTATTTTTTCTTTGCATTACTTGTTATTTATACGCCAATCCGTCATCAGCAAACCCACCCCCCCCCCTAGACTTTTATTTCACAAGAATTCTGCCTTCTTGCAAATTTGAATACATTTTATATCTGCTTAGCTATTACTCGTAGGTATATACATATTTGTGTGTAATTTTGTTTATGTCGTACTCTTACATCAAAATTTACGTGGCGTAAAATTAATTATACACTTCTTCTCTCCCCAATATATAAACCTTAACCCCTCCCCGCCCGGAAAGCTTAACACGCTTAAATTCTAGCATCAGCAAGCAGCACAAACCTATTACGACATTAACGCTTTATTGCCACCCTTGTCATATTAAGTAAGTTTCATATGACGTGAAACGGATTTGTTGAAGGTGTTTGAAACGGTGATCCGAAGGTAGCAGTAGCATTCATTGTTGATGGGGGGAGGTGTATATGGTAAGAATTGTATGGCATAAAGCAACATTAACTTGTGGAAAGCCGGAGTATGGCTTCCTGACTTTCAGATAATTCCAGGGCTCATCCATTCAATACAAATAGTTATCACCTTTAATTATACACCAGAAAGGTGGCGAATGGCAATGGTGAAGGACGAAGCAACGCCGACACGGTGGAAGGAAAAGTGCTTGGTGTGTCGAGTCCGTGTTTCTCGTCATAGTAAATTTGACTTGGTTGTGGTGGCGGATGTGTCGTGCGTGGTAACACTTGGTTTGAATTTAATTACAAATCGTCAGACAACTTGTGAACATACATATTATAATACATAGATATAACTCTTTTTATTTGTATGGCTTTTGTTCTGTTAACTACTATAGAGTGCAATTATGGCTTGGATTTTATATCGTTTCATGAGTGTTATACTAGGTATACCTGTATGGCAAAAGCTTATTGCTCTATGTGTTCTTGTTGATTATGCAGAACAGTAGTTTATAGTTGTAAATGGAATTTATATCGGGGAATATAAATTCAAAATACACAAATTCTGTGTGTAATAAGTGGGTCATTACAACACTATAGAAATGGGGTAACAGCAGTAAACCAGCCAGCGCAACGTAAGAAAGATGCGATATCTTGTGAAGAACAGGTGACTTTAACTCTTACAATCATTTATGTGTGCGTATTGCTATTCGGCAGGAATATGATGTAGTGAGGGGATCTACAATATCATACCTATAATGAGAGCCTTACTCACGAGAAAAGATACTCTTAGAAGGCTTGTCACCACTTCTCTACAATTAGTAAGCGCGGGGTCAAAAGTCCTGTGGACTGTGTGTGTGGAGGCATGTACACAAAATCGTTCAAAATAAAAAGAAAACTTGCATTCATTAAACTTTATAGGAACGTTGAATTTACCATAAGAATGAAAAATCAAAAGAGAGAGAAAATATGTCTTTTCAATGAGTGTTTTTCTTTGGAGAGGGGGATACAATGTATTATATTATAACACATGTCTTAAGGGTATTTTTCAATCTTGAATCTGATGACATAAGAATCAAGGCTATATCGTTTAACCTTAACAAAAGTTAAAGACTTTTTTATGTAGAGACTATCCAACCCGTGCTTGCGTTGCTTCACAAACTTTAAAAATTATTTTTTTTTTTAAATTAAGAAACAAATAATACTTCTTGTTGAGTTCTTGACCAACTTGTTAAATTACTGTAGTTGTTTGAGATTTAAAAATGCATCTCTTTCGGCTGTTTTGGTCTTAAGGATTTGTTAATAAAACAATTTCCTTTCCTTTCCCGACGTTTCGACGGTGCTTGCCATCTTCTACGGGTATCATTTAGGGCTGGCCACGAGACGAGAAAAGTCTGGGTATCGGATGACGAGACCGAGACCTTTTAAGCAACCGAGACGAGACTGTATATTTGGACCGAAATTTACAGAAAGTCTAATAAATTAAAAAAATCCAATTTCAGTTAAATATTTATTTTCTTCTGCACATATTCAAACTATAATCGAAAATTGTTCGTTCCAATAATCAATCAATAATCAACAGATTGTCCGGAAATCGCATTTTTCGGAGACGAGACCGAGACGAGACTTAATTATACGAGACCCACCCGAGACCGAGACGAGACTGAAAATTTTCGATTTTAACGAGACCGAGACGAGACTTACAAAAGTCTCGCAGAGTCTCGTCTCGTGGCCAGTCCTAGTATCTTTTATTTACAAAAATAGTTTGAATATATTATACACATGAGATTATTTGGTGTAACACTTAAGCAAACTTACATTAGGTAGATGTTTACAATTTACATAGATAAATTAACAATAAAAGTAGAAATAATAAATACATGACAGTGTATTGAAAATTAGTTTGAAAAAAAATTTTGTTTTATTTAAAACACTTCAAATGAAGTTTAGTCGGCTTTAAACTGTCAGAAATTCTGCCCAGTCACTAATGATTCATATTGTTTTTGTTTTATGATATGAAGTGTTTCCAAAGTATACCGCTTTGAGACATGTTTCTTCATTTCCAGGATTTCCACTCCATCAAAATCTGGTGTATGTCCACGCACGACGCTGTGTAAGGCCAGTGCTGTTTTCCCGGTGCTTTTTAAATTAATATCGGACTTGTGGTTTGAAATTCGTTGGCGAAGAAGTTGCTTCGTAGTACCGATATAGGAATGGTCGCAATTTTCCTCTGCGTTGCCAAGACAGTTGATTTTATAAACAACATCGATACATTTGTCCTTTTCCGTCTTCAGCGATAGGTTTTTTTTATGAATTTTTAAAGTTTGTTTCAAGGTCACAGTATAAGACTTTTAGCACCTCATTTATAGTATTTAAAAAAAACTAGTATGCCATCTAAAAGGTCAGTAATTGGTCATAAAAGGTCATCTACTTTCAGTAATTGGTCAGCCATAGATTTTTTTTAATAATTTTTTTAAAAAATTTCAAGGTCAAAACTATTTTTAGCATCTCATTTATGGGATATTCGAAAAAAATATACACCATCTCAAAGGTTACCTAGACCTCATAAAAGGTCAACTAATTTCAGTAATTGGTCAGCAATAGTTTTTGTTTAATTGAATTTTTAAAATTTATTTTTTCAAGGTCGTAAAAGACTTTTAGCACTTCATTTATGGGATATTTGGAAAAAAGGTATACCATTTGAAAGGCCACCGACTCCTGATAAAAGGAGTTTACTTCACAACAATTTTTTATTTGTTTAGAATTTTCTTTTTCAAATTGTCTTTCCAGTTTTCAATACATTGTCATGTATTTATTATTTCTACTTTAATTGTTAACTTATCTATGTAAATTGTTAACATCTACCTAATGTAAGTTTGCTTAAGTGTTACACCAAATGTTCTCATGTGTATAATATATTCAATTTATTTTTGTAAATAAAAAATACCCTGAAGAAGATGGCAACCACCGTCGAAACGTCGGGAAAGGAAATGAAATTGTTTCATTAACAAATCATTACGACCAAAACAGCCGAAAGAGATGCATTTTTAAATCTCAAACAACTAAAATAATGAAACAAGCAATAGACTATCCTTATTTCATAGACATAAAGAATATCACAACATTTGTTTTACGTAAATCTGTTTAATACTTTTTGAATTTGCACCGGACAAACATTATAATTGTTTCGTCTTTATAAGTTGATACTAAGATGACTGACGGCAAAAGCCAATGCTCTAATGTGAAATCAGTACAAAATTTTGAACATAAAGTATAAATAAAGTCACATATTACTACTACTACTACTACTTAAGATGACTTTATTTTGGTACCGTGACATTAGGCCATGTGCCAGATGGCCATATTTTGAAATATAAATGACACATTGTGAAAGCGTCAAATGTCCATATTCTTACATTTGGCCATTTATCAAATTTTTATTTTGCCAGAAGTACTTACGCGTGAATTTAAACAAAAAACTTGCATATGTTTTAAAAAAGTTGTTTTGAAAAATTTTAATTTTTTTTTAATGATAGTTCCCAGAACGTTTTAAAAATTACTTTATATAAAATTTCAATAACAAAATTAAAATTTTATTGTAAATAAAATAAAATTGTACACGTTTTCAAAAAGTTGTTTTGTAAAATTTGAATTTTGTTTTTGAAGTTTTAAGATCAAAATTATAATTTTTCAGAACAAGTTTTTGAATACGTACACAAGTATTTTTCCAAAATTCGCCCGAATTTTTAAAAAATATTTGTATACGTTTTCAAAAAGGAACATTTAAAAAAATAATTTACATACAATTTCTATTTGCCACATCAGGAGTTTTGAAGAACATAAGTGGGTATTCGAGCCTTAAACCATATGCCCAAATGTAACAAAGAAATATAGCCATATGACACTTGAAAAGCGTCAAATGGCCATGTTTTCGAATATGGCAATTTGATACTTGCACAATGTGTCATATGGCCATATTTTGTCGCATGGCCAAATGTCACGGCACCCTCTCTTTTCAGTAAAATATTTAAAATAATCAAAAATCCCTTTGAAAAGAATAGAAAGAATAGAAAACAATTCCTGAAAACTGTACGTGGATGAAATTTGCAATTTCATTTGTCTTGAGCAAAAGAGTTCATACAAATTTCTGTCGGGTAAGTGGTTCAATATTCCTACAGATAAATTCTTTTATTCTTTTTAAATGTTTCGTCGATTGCAAAAAATCAAGTCAGCGAGATAAAAGAAAAGAATTTAGATAAATTGCTGTCTTTTCGTTTTCGAACTTTGCACATCATAATCTCTGTCATCTGCAATTATTTACCATTTTTTCCAGATAATCACTTTTTCACATTCTCCTCTTCTTAACAATCGAACAATATTCCTTAATTACGAATGCATAGCAAGGGATGTAAATCATATCCATTATTCTTGCACTATCGGTCTGCATAACAAATCCAATGTGGATTAATTGAGAAAAAAAAATAAAACATATAGAAAACGTGTCAGATTGTGTTTGGGAATAATAACTTATCCTAAGATATATTTCTTTTAAGGCTCACAAATATTTTGGCATTAGAAATCTCTAGGACTAAGGACGTCTTAGAGTTATGGTAAAATTAAACCAAAAAAGACAACTTTTCATATAAATGAATTTTTGATTTTTACATACATACCTACTATAGTTTAGTTTAGTTTTGTTTATTTTATGTTTTGTGTTTTCTTCACACATAAATGGTCATAGTTCTTCTTCCATTGAAATTGTTGTAAAAAGGTATACCTTTTTTATTACTTTTGACTTCCACCCCACCCCCACTGCGTAATACTTTTTATTTAGCCCCAACTTTAAGACTTAATTAGGCATGAAATTAAAAATATATAGAAGGATGAACCATTTTAAAAATCTTGTTTGTTTTTTGTTTGTGAAAATCAAATTTACCCTACATTATAGGAAAATAAAAAAAAAAACATTTTAAAATCTCTGTGAATTCGAAGTTGAAAATCGTTGTCTCTATTGAAAATCTCCATTAGAGCAAATCCTTTATTCTTCAACCTTATTGTTTGAGTGCATTTACAGTAACACTCATATGAAATATGGCAGAAGGGTCGTATAGAAGACAGGAGAATGACAGTTAAGTCTAAAGAAATTGTCCTTTAAACCACACAATTGCCACTTGGTATTCAGCGAAGCATATAGAAATAAAGAAAAAAATAGGCATTGAATTCAATGCAGGAAGCAGGGCATATGTCCTGCACTTGCTTTTGTTTTCGTTAAAGCTCACAATATTGCAAGCAACATGTGTTGCTACAAAAAAAATACCAAGAAAACCCCTCTGTAGGAGCCGGTGTTTTGCAACAAAAGGATACACGGACAATGTTTGTGTTTTTTTTTTGGCCTGTAAAATGCTCTTTTCCTTTTACCAGATAGTGGATTTGTTCATTTCTCAAATAATGTCCTTTAGAAGTTCTTCCTTTTTTTTTTTTGTGTTTCAAACTCTGTTCTTTTGTTTATGTTTTCCTTATCTCGTATAGCTTTTTACTGTTTCCTGCCACACTTTACACCCAAAGGCAATAAAATTATTCAACATTCAGAAAAGATTAAAGTTTACGCTTACCCTCTCTCTTTGCCTCTCAGTGGGAAAAGTTATGGGGGTACTGGGGAGGAGGGCTGAGCATGCGGTTGTTTCGGTGTATAATATTCTTTAGTGAACATCTGAGATAGTTTCCTATTGACCCCATTTTCGTATTCATCCTGAAGGCCTAAAAAGTAATAATACAAATGTATATAGGTATATTATTCTTGTTTTACTATACACGTAATAGAAACACAAAGCCTTGAACTTTTAAAGTTTACAACTTACTCATTAACTTTTGTTTTATTTTTTTTTTAGTTTATAAATTTTAGGAATGTTTGTATTGTATGCAAGAAATAAAACAATTCATAAACTTAAATTTTAGTGACCCTCCAAAACATATTTACAAAGCTTTCAAAATATATCCTATGATGGGGTTCCAGAAAATTGACAAGTGTAATTAAATGTGTTACTGCTTGTATACGAGTACTTATTATATGGTAGTAATTATGTATAGTTCAAGAACTCACTTGATGCTTGTTGATTAAATATGAATATCTATTATTTTCTATGAAATTTAATTTTAAGTTCTATGAATTTTATTTTACTACACTTACTTTGGCAGACTTTGGACTGAAAAACACAGAAAATTAAAAAGATTTATAGTAAAGGAATTGACCTATTTGTTTTAACTTACTGTTTATTTTTGACGGCAACTTAAAGCTAAAAGTAGACACCTATTTACAAAGTAAAAATCTTAAATTTGGGGCTTAATTACCGCATCAGTATGTCAGGAATATCTACCTTATTGAATTATCGCGGCACAGATCTAGTTTTTGACACCGCACTATAGAGTTTTACATAGATTCTAGCAAGGAACTAGCAAGGGTAAGCTAAGGCTAGAACATGGGCCTTGGTGATTATAAACCCTTTTGCCTCGTCAGGCATAAAAAAAACACCCATTGACAAATCTGTGAAACACAAAACAGAAGACAAAGGAAAGAGAGAAAAAAGTGGCGTATGATACTGAAATGGCTTGGTGCTTATAAGCTGTTTGTTTTTGGTGTACAAGAGACATTTCTGATGGGGAACCGAAACATTTCCAACAAGTTTTTCAATTTTAAAAAGTTTCCCTCGTACTGAATTCCAGCAAAGGAATGCCAAGTATCTGACAAGTTTTCCTCGTCTACAGATTTCCCCTACTGAAAACATACTAGGGACTTGCCCGAACTAGGCAGAATCTTGGCATTTGTCCAGCCGGGTCTGCTTTTGGGATTACTGCTATTAAGATATCGAATATCGAGTTCAATTTTTGATATTTCCTTGTCAGTGAACACGACAGATGTTCGGCAGACTACTGAGCAGTAACATGGCAGACGAATCAAATTATTATATTTTTAGAAATATTTTTCCAAAATATCAATAACTGGTGTTTCAGGATGAATTGATAAAATGAGGTCAACATAACCCAGAATTATAATCTCGCAAAACTTCAAGGCACAAAACTTTGATTTGTCCAAAAATATTTTTGGCAAAATTAAATTCCAAACGAAAAGGTAAACGAAACATAAATTCAACATCAGCAGCTGTGTTAATCGAACAATGAAATGTTAGGAATATATTGACGTTTACGAAATTATACTAGAATTATCCTGGAACAATATGAACTCAATTCAATACGTGATACATAGGAATGTGGTTATTCGATTGTTCAATAATGTGTGACAGTAACTCCCGTGCACTGAAGCTAAAATTCGTCCCCCTGAGTTTTCGACTATCATTCCCAAGCAGGGTTTGCATTATTTCTTAAACAGAATAAAAAGTTAGATATAAATATCTTTTTCAAAGGTGTTTTCTCGTCATAACACTTGCAGTTAAGCTGCATAGTCTTCGTTCCATCCTTTTTAATATTGAAGGTTTTGAATGAATAACAAACTATACAAATATTTTTTATTAAGTCGATAGGTGCTCTTTAATATAAGAAAACTGGCAGCTTACAAAAAAAATCAGGAAAATCACAAAAATATGGAGATATGACCGTTAACAAATCGAAAGTTAAAAAGTAATAGACTTTAAGGAAACAAAAACATAGGTTAACTTTGATTGAAAGGAGTTTTATATTTTTTGGAAAGGGTAATATTGTATATCTTTGACGAATTTTTTTTTATAAAAAAACACAATTTTTTTTATGCAAATTTACGATACTTTTTGATTTTTATATTTCTTTGTTTTAAATTTAAAATTTATGGAATCATGGAAATTATTAGATTTGCTATCTTCTTCTTTATATATAAAAGAGAAATGTCGTCCATGTGTGCGCCCATAACTCGAGAACGGATCGTTTGATTTTCACGATTTTGGGCTTGATGAATTCGTATTTGCCGAAGGAAGGACATAGGATACTGAAGGAAAATCCCGGAAAATTTTCAGGAAAATTTGAAATCCGGGAAGATCCTGTTTTAAGCAAATAACTCGATAACGGGTACTTAGATTTTCACGATTATGGCCTTGATGAATTTCTATTGGCCCAAGGAAAGACATAGGATAGTGGTGGAAAATCTCGGAAAATGTCCAGAAAAACTGGAACGGTAAGATCCTAATTTTCACAATTTTGGGATTGATGGGTTCGTGTTGGCCTAAGAAAGGAATATTAGGTGTCCTGTTCATTTCTTCATTAAAATTTGAATTGGACTTGCTATTACATTCGGTCAGATAAAATAAAATGTAATAATATTTTTTTTAAATTTTCATTGTGTTCAAAGTATGTATTTGGAACGCTCATTCTGCATTGCAATTTCCTGCAAATGGATGAAGAACCTACAAGAAACTTTTTAAAGAACTCTGCGATGGCGAAACTATTGCAGCACTGTAAGATTGTCATCTGGAACGAGTGCACAATGGCTCACAAACGTGCATTGGAAGCCCTGAATTGCACGTTGAAAGATTAACGAAGTGATAAACGACGATTCGGTGGTGCAATGATTTAGCTGTTAGGCGATTTCCGTCAAACGCTACCCTTCATTCCAAGATCAACTTCAGCAGATGAATTGAACGCTTGACTCAAGGAACAGCTTTTTGGCATTACGTAAAAATTGCAATTGAACACAAACATGTGAGTTGCTTTACCAAATGATCAGTTCGTTGCAGAGTTCTCTAGGCAATTTGTTGGCGTTGGCACTTTACAACAACACAGTAAGAGCTCATCAAGAATGTTTTGCAGAAAAATTGCATGTATTTTTCGTTCTCAAACTTCTTATATTTGGATGCTGTCATTGCAAAGTATTGGTCTCTATGACGATTACAAAATAACAAAAAAAATATCTAAACTAACAATGTTGATGTGTTTTCAAACCAAAATGATGTGGCGTGTCAACCTTCCGCTTTTTTTTACTGAAGTGGTTTAAATTACACAACTTTTTTTTTTTTTGTTTTATTATCGAGCACGTACACTTACAAAGTGGTAGTTTTGCCGACACGTGAGCATGCCACATGCAATGGATCTTTTGAGAAATATGGGAATTCAATATTGATGCCATAAACATCTAGCAGAAATCAATGGATATTCGGAACACTTCTTAATATTCAACTAACTGCTGGATGCAAAACAAAAACTCTTCAAATTGAATTCACTGATCCGGCATTCTCTTAGTCCAAATAAATGACTGTATACTGAGAAACAATTTCATTACAATTGGAGGAAATAAGATGATGATCAGCATGTTAAAATCGTTCTAAATAAGCTTTGGAAACATATCCTCAATTGCCAAACCCAAGAATCTTTACGTAGCTCTGAAATCTCTTCCAATATTTAACAACAGTCATCTAGAACGAATAAACCATCTCCAGATTCAACTCTCTGCCTTACAACATCAAGGTCTCCCCAAGCTGAATGCGACACTATATTCTCAAAAAGCATTCATCACCACTTCGTTAGCTATTTCACTCATCTTCTATCAATGAGCTTTGGAATTATTAGCATGCTCGGAATTATTAACGAAGTTTGCCGCGTCAGCTAGTTTAGTATAAAATTTGGATGTATCATTTGATGTACTTAGGTAAAATCTATATTCAATCACTAAATGATCCATTTTATGAGTGTTGATTGGTTTCTTCTTACTCAAATTGTAATAATTACTGAACCCAGTGTGATTATATTTCGCTAGTAGACTAAAATTTTGTATAAAACAAATTTCATATAAGCTACCGAAGTAAATCAGCCAAGTGGAGGATTTAGAATTTTTTAACTTGATTTGTTAAATTATTGATTCGTTACTATTAATTATTATTGACAAAAGACCCTCACTGATAAGTCAGATCGCCTGGACGAAACGCCAATTTGTATGCACTAAGGCACGCTAAAAATTCTCTCGGGCGTATACGTACTTTTTTTCGTATTTTATCGAATTTCTTTTAAAATGTTATATATTTTTGTTTGTGCATCTGATGCTTTATGTCAGCACGGTTTATGTCATGTAGACCTCTTAAGCCAATTATTTTCAATATTCTTAATAGTTCGGAAAATATTTTTAAGGAAAGAAGAATAAGAAAAGTTTTCAGAATAAATTGGAAAAAAAAATCGGTAAATATTTAAAGTACTTTTTTCTAATGGACTTGCTACCAAAATTCACTAATAGAAAGATGAATAAGCGTAGTTCTTTTTCTAATCTAAATTTATTTGCACGCAGGCGCGGGTCCAGTATTTCGGTCAGGGGGAGGCAGTTTTCGTGTAATTTTGCCTACCTTTAAAAAAAAAATCCTCTATCGAATACTTACGCCTTTTTGATGATTATCTGTATGTCTTTCTTAAAAACATTTAAAATAAACTTAAAATCATATATAAAAAGAACATTTATTTGTATTTCATTGACGTTAGTTATTTTAAATATTGCTCTGTATGTTTAGCTTAAAGCATTAAATAGGAAGAATAACACATCTATCCACAATATAAGCTATCGACGGCATTCTGGAATTTACTAACACGGTTTGCACAAACGAATCACAATTTGTTCAAAAGTTTATCAAAAAATAGTTGTCAAATATATGCATAAATTTGCCGGACATTTATTTCGCCCGCTAAATTTTGACCGATAGTGGATGTACAGTTCGAACCAAAAAATTGTGTTCCACATAAAAAATACATAATTTGGGTGGCGCAACGTCTCGTGAAGAACCAGGGCCTAGTGACTAACAATTCGCAACCATTCCTGTGTGCGCCTGTCGACAGGAATGAAAGGGAGCTACAATTTTATGCCGAATCCGAACGGCTAGACGAGAAGCACTTATTCGTGACAAGTGATACTCTTGGAGGATTTGTCAATTCCTCGCAAGAGGCAGTAGCCCTGAAAAAAAACTTTTTAGTTTTTAGGTGGACGAGGCTGGGAAGCGAACCCAGACCTCCAGCGTGACAGTCGAACGCACTAACCATTACGCTACGGGCTAAAATTATTTAATTCTATGTACATTATGTATATGTATATACATATGTACATATGTATAAGAAAAAAGCTTTAATTTAAATACTTTTATTAAATCCGAAATTTTTTTTGTTTGTTTGCGTAAAATCGTTTTTGACTCAATGAACAATAAAATTTATTCTTAAAATGAATCTTCTTAAATTAAATGCAAAATTCCCAATCATTTGTTTTTTCTTCTTTCAACTTTCATCTCGAGCTCACACAATCGAAAATGACGCTTCAATAAATGTTGCTTTTATATACATAGCTTAATCAAAATAGAAATCCTCTTTTGAGATAACGGCTGAAGGATAGGTATTCTGTATAAAAAAACATAAACAAATTGATGAAGAAATAAAAAAAATAGAACAGAGGTTATAAGTATGTATATTCATTGGAGAAAATAACAAAAAGTGTGTGGCTGGGTCACATGTATTTGCTCTCATAAACGAAAATATCAGAATATACCGTAATATAAAAAGTTGAAAGGAACAAAATTTTTATTATTGAAATTTACGTGAAACATAAGCTTACTTAAAACACAAGATTCATAAAAAATTCTTCGATGCATATTTGAGATACTAGATACGCAGGAAAAGTTATCAAAAACCGACTTGAAAAATCAATAACTCATTGATTATAAATATTCTTGCTAAACTGCTCTTAATTTGTATTTGTTCAAGAATAGCAACAAGACAAATTCAATTAAAAGAAAGAAGAGAATAAAGCCTTTAATATGACGGTTCGAAAACAAAAAATTGTTCATTCAAATTGGCGGAAATATTCTCATCCAAAAATAAACATGAACTGGATTTTAAACGATATAAGAAAATAAAATATGGAATTGTAAGCCTCTTAACCATATCCTTACAGATAACTATGATCGAAAAAAAGTGTATTTAGTGGCTCAACTTTTATTTTGTTAAGTTACATTGGTGCATTATACCCACAAGGTGATTTACATAAAAGGTGTTTGATCGAGACAAGAAAATAATCCTGTAGGAAGGGGTCTATTCCCCCGCGTTGAAGGAGGGCAATTTTCTAAAAACAATTGACTTAAAAGGGAAAACAAATTACAATGTCCTGGTATACTTTTTTTTTCAAAGCCAGAAATCCCTTCTTTTATTTTATTTTGAAATAAAGTTCTTTTAATAAACAGTTTTTGAAAAAATAATTTTCTTACTCTAAATAGACATAGTGCCCCTGTACCTTCCAAACCCACCAATAAACCCGCAAAACCAAAAGACAATTAGCGAGCGCCCTTCTCAAGGCCCAGTTCAAGACAGCTACCTACTTTCTTGACAAGATAGCCAAGAATGAGGAAGCTGGAACGGTCCATGAGTGGGACGCCGCTGACAAAATAATGTACCAGAAGATCGTTGAAGATTACAACGGTCTTCTGGCTATACAAGAAAACGCCCTCAAGTGGAATAGGTCTCAAGAAGAGACCACACAACCGCAGAAGAAGAGTAGGCTAGACAACCCTAGTAGTTGTGAACAAATGCCATCTCTCAGAGCAGCGCAACCGCATGCTCCGGAAGTTGTCAGAGACGTTCTCCAGGTATCGGTTGTGGATGAGCTCTCCACAAACAACAAAGGTCTGTTGGCTGTGTGGGACCTCATCGAGACCAAGCTCTTAGAGATGGTGTTTTCATACACTTTATCGGCAAGTGAGGGTCCCTATCCTGGTTTCGACTCTAGTGAGGTGCTCAGGGGATATAGGGTAATTAAGTGTGAGGACGGGTTCTCTAGGGATTTCCTTAGTAAAAGCGTTGCTAAGCTCAGCAATGACTGGGAGGGCTTGAAGCTCAAGCTTATTCCAGCTAAGGATATCCCTAGACAACCAATGGCTCGCATTTGGTTGCCCCTCATGGTCATCAAGCCGAGCGGACAAGAGCTGATCCGCGGACTTCAGAGGCTAAATCTGTTGGTTCCTATGCATGACTGGGCTGTCATTAAGGCAGAGGAACCGCAGAAGAACAGCGGATCTTATCTTCTGAGGATCAGCGAAGAAAGCCGGGGAGCTCTCGAGAAGGCCGATTTCAAGCTGAAGTTTGGCATATGTAATATCCGCATTAAAATCTTGCATAGTCAGGGAGAAGACCCCGACAAAGCTGATGACAAAGTCGAGATCGACGAAGTTGTTGGTGATGTCGTTGTCCCTAGCGAGCCGCCGGGCCCTGACTGTGCAGGCTGCTCACAAAATTAAAAACGCGCTGCGAGTCGTACAGATTAATCTGAAGCACTCTAAATGTGCTTCGGATAATCTGCGGGTTTTCCTGAGGGAGGAAAACGTCGACGTAGCGGACATTCAAGAACCATGGGTGAATGAACTCAGAGTAAGAGACCTCCAAGATCACCAATACGACGTGTTTTATAAAATCGCAAGCCCAGACCAAGGTAAGCCTAGAACTTGTATTTTAGCTAAAAAACACTTAAAAGCTTTTTTGTGTCCAAATCTTAGCACTCCTGATCTAACAGTTGTAAGGTTGGAGGATGAAAATGCAAACGGCTTATTGTTGGCCTCGGCGTACGTGACAGGCAGTCACCGCCAGAAGAGTTGCGAACCCTTACAAATGAAGCTAAAGCCAAAGGGACTAACCTTATGATTGGTTATGATGCTAATGCACAACATACCCTATGGGGTAGTTCAGAGATCAATGAACGAGGTGAGTCTTTTTTTGATTTTATTATTGAAAATAACCTGACGGTCTGCAACAGAGGTAGCACTCCCACCTTTATATTTCCGAGCTCGGATAATCATGAAGGCTGGGAGGAAGTACTGGATGTTACGATCGTAAATAACAAAATGAATCTAATAGAAGAAACCTGGAGGGTATCCCTTCTGAAATCTTTTTCGGACCGTAGATGGATACTCTTCAGCATTAATTTCAAAACCGAAAATAAATCCCCTTATAGAAATCCCAAAAGAATAGACTGGAAGAAATTCAGTCAAGTTTGTAAAATCTGAACTGGGAAATATACCGAACCTAAGTCCAGACTCGGTGATAGATCTTGAGTCAAAGGTGAATTCCTTTGAGACATCAATGAGCACTGCTTTTAAGGTCTCCTGCCCAATAAAATATAGCCGTAAAACACTACCCCCTGGGTGGAATGAAGACCTATCTAATCTAAGGAAAATTACTAGAACAATCTTTAATATCTGCCACAAACCTAAGTTTTATCAACCCTATAAAAGCTGTCTCAAGGTTAACATGCGAGCTCTCGCATCAGCCAAGCAACAAGGCTGGAGAGAATTCTGTCAGTCAATTGAAAATATAAATGATTCCGCAAGGCTCGGTAAAATTCTATCTAAGGAACATTGTAATCCATCATTCTTGAAAAAGCCTGATGGTTCCTGGACAGTCTCTCCAGCTGAGTCTTTGGAGCTATTAATGACAAAGCACTTCCCGGGCTGCGAGAACAGTAGGTAAGCGACGCTGGAACCTTGGGACATGTCTTCAGCTCGAGTAGAGCATATCAATACCGTTATAACAAAAGAAAAAATTGCCTGGGCAATTTATACATTCTCACCGTATAAGTCTCCAGGCCTGGACGGCATTCTGCCAATTATGCTCCAGAAACTGCAAGAGATAGCAGTTCCCTGGCTGAAAACAATTTTTAAAGGATGTTTATCTCTTTACTATGTTCCTGAGTCCTGGAGACATGTAAGAGTGGTTTTTATCCCGAAAGTCGGTAGGCGGGGGCATGAATCTGCTAAAGATTTCTTTTGTGCTTAAGACCTTATAGCGCATCCTCGACATCCATATTAGAGACATCCTGGATAAATGTCCATTTGAAAACTCTCAACACGCATACCTTAAAGGCAAATCCACTGAAACGGCCCTGCATGAGGTAGTGCGCACTATTAAGAAAACAATAAACTATAAAGAATATACTCTTGCCACTTTCTTAGATGTTGGAGGGGCTTTCAACAACGTGCTAACTGAATCCATTCTAGAGTCTTTAGTTGATTTTGGTGTAGAAGACTACATAAGGGAATAGATAATATCCATGCTCAGAGACAGACGGATCCAAGCTACGTTAGGTAATACAAACTCGACCAAACATGTCAGTAGAGGTACACCCCAGGGTGGGGTTCTGTCCCCTCTTCTATGGCTTTTAGTCATGAATAAAATTCTTGTTAAGTTGGAAAGATGTGGAGTAAAGGCGGTGGCATATGCTGATGATTTGGTGATATTAGCGTCAGGGAAGTTTACTCCTGTGTTAAGTGAGATCACGGAAATGGCTTTAAGGAAGGTCAGCAACTGGGCCACGAGCTGTGGACTAAGAGTTAACCAAAGCAAAACTTAACTGATGCTATTTACTACCAAGACTAAGATACACCCCTTCACTCTACCCCGACTCAACGACCAAACACTCTCACTCTCCTCTAAAGCAAAATATTTAGGTGTTATTCTCGACCCCAAATTAAATTGGAAGTTGAAAATTGAAGAAAGGGTCAAGAAGGCCTGCATAGCATTCTATGCCTGTAGTAAAACTTTTGGTAAAAAGTGGGGACTTCAGTCGAAGATGATCCTGTGGACGTACACAGCCGTGGTACGACCGATCCTCACATACGGTTCGATTGTATGGTGGCCTGCACTTAACAAAAAATATAACATCGATAGACTTAGGAAGGTTGAAAGAACTGCTAGCATTGGCATGACAGGGGCTATAAGATCCTGCCCGACTGATGCTTTAAGTGTTTTTCTGCACCTTCTACCACTTGATTCACATATTAAATATCTAGTATCTTGCAGCGCTTTAAGACTTAATGAATCAAACTCTTGGTTTGCCAAGCCCTATGGTCACACCAATATCACAGACTTGATTCCAATGGAAATGTTTTCGACTCCCACTGACTACTGCACCCCTACAATGAGTAAGGATTTCAAAGTTACATTTCCATCCAGGAAGGATTGGAATGATAACGTCGTGACGAAAGATTTCGACAAAACTATCTTTACAGATGGCTCACAGATGGAGTGTGGCGCTGGTACAGGAATCTTCTCTGAGTCTCTAAATGTATCTAGGTCCTTTCGGCAACCTGACCTTGCTAGCGTCTTTAAAGCTGAATTTCTGGCAATCAGGGAAGCTTGCAAGTTACTAAAAGCAGATCCAAAACCGTAATGTTGCTATTATTACAGACAGTCAAGCGGCTGTTAAAGCCATTAATTCAGCTACAGCATCCTCCAAACTGGTGCAGCAACGCCGGGATGAGCTTGCGGGTCTGAACCCTGACCTCAATGTCACTCTTATCTGGGTCCCGGGTCACAGTGGCATTGAGGGCAATGAACGGGTTGACGAGCTCGCCAGGCAAGGTTGAGCCCTTTATGGCTCACTTGCGGAGTGAGTCAACATTCCGCTTGGAGTTATGAAGGGCAACATTCTCTCAATTTATCTTACTAAAGCAAACCGTAGGTGGAGCAGTTTATCAAACTGTATTATATCTAGGAAGATTTGGCCCACCTATGACAAGAACCGAACAATTGATCTAATACGCAGACCCAGGCCAGACATAGCCAGGGTAGTTGCAACCTGTAGCGGACACTCGCCAATAGGAGAGCATGCAGCGAAGCTGGGCATACCTCACAATACTCACTGTCGGAGCTGTGAGCACCAGCAGGAAAAGGAAACAGTAGTTCATTTCCTCTGCAAATGTCCTGCTCTGGCCAAAGCTAGAAAACAGTCACTCGGAAGAGTATTCTTTGAAGACATTAACGAACTTTCTGAAATGAAGATCAAAGACTTGATTTCTTTTCTCAACGCGACGAAATGGCTCTAGGACAAATTTCGGCTACTGCTGCATTATACCTTCCGTCGATTCCCTATGATCACAAGATAGTGGACTAGGGTTCTGGTGGGGGTTTGTGGGGCACAGCGGCCGGATGATCATCCAATCAGATCAGTGGACGCTCCAGTGCCAGCCAACGAACTGCCTAGTGGGCTAACTGTGGATGGTGCGGGTGCGGGTGCGGGTGCGGGTGCTGATCTGGTTGAGTGAGTGATCCACTTTCTGATGATTGTGCTAAAAGCTACAACAAAATCCTATTCTAAACTCAAATAAAAAGGGACGATATCCTGAGGATATGCCCAAATTCTCTCTCTTCAATTCCATCCACAGGTTCAATCGAGTTATGGTATCAAAACGGCGCACTTCAGCGCTAATTGGACTATGGGCTAGACAACCCATGGCCGGCAGTTCTACCTACCAACCTACTCTAAATTTTGAAAAAAAAATGTTCAAACTATTTTGTTTTTCAAAATTGTACGTTCATAATTAAGTATTATTTGTCTTTTCAAAATTCAATGCTTTTATCAATTTTAATTCAAAAACTAAAAACCGGATGTTTCTAAAACATTTACTTTTCAAGATTTTACAAAATAAATAAACCAACTTCAAGAAAAAACGTGGTTGATGAAATGATAACGTGGGCTATCGTGATTAAAATTTTCCACTGAATTTTGCTCATCTTATAAAATTGAAAATGCCAACAATTTCCACCTTTCGTTATAGGCTCGAATTTGGTCAGTCAAAATGATTACCCAGTTGCCACTGAAAATTCATTTTTGATGCCAATAATTTCCGAGAGAATCTGCGACCATAATTCAAGTTTCCAATTTTCGACGATGGGAAAAATTCCCTGAGAAATTTTATTCACGATAGCCGCTTATTTTGCTGGTTTTATGAGAAAGTTGGTTCATTTATTTGTTTGATACTTTTGAAAGTAAAAGTCCTAAAAATATCCGGTTTTAAGCTTTTGACTAAAAATAGGTAAGAACAGTGAATTTTGAAAAAAAAAAGTAATTGAATATGTAAAATTAAAAAAAAAAATATTTTGAAATTTTTTTTTTTTTTTGTATTTTTCATAATTTTGATTTCGAAAATAATTTAAAAAGCAAGCTGTTCAAGCGCAACCAATGATGTTCTGGGTTTGTTTCTGGGTGGGTAAAAGAACTTAGAGATTTAAAAGAGATAATTGTTATTCCTTGATTGGCCACGGTCAACTCGTGTTTTTACGAACCAGTTCTAGGTCAGAATGAATTTTGCGATTTACCAAGGTCAGCTTGTGATTTACCGGACAATCCAGTGACTTACAAACGAAATCTGATATTTGCCAAGTGAATTTGTGATTAACCAAAAGTTCGTCGATTTACCACATTAATTTTGTGATTTATCTATAGGTCCACTTGTGATTTACCGGAAAAAATAAGAAAATTAACCTGTGATTCAGCAATTTCAACATGTGATTTACTAGACAAATCGCTGATTAACTGAAGTAAAACTAATTGACGATTTACCATAGTAATCTGTGATTTATCAAGGTCAACTTGTGAATTTCCGGACAAATCCAGGTTTTAGGATATAAACCTGTGATTTACCAATTTTAACTTATGATCTACCCGACAAATCCCCGATTAACCAAAGTTATCTTTGATTTACCATAGAAATTGACGAATTACCAGAGTAATCTGTGACTTATCAAGGGCAACTTGTGATTTAGCGGACATGTACGGGTTTTACCAAATTAACGTAAATTTAGCAATTTTAGCTTGTGATTTACCAGATAACTTCCTTATTAACCAAAGAAATCTACGACTTACCATAGTCAACTTGTAAATAACCGGACGATTCAGTGATTTACCCAGAATAATCTGTGATTGACCATAGGTCAAATTGTGATTTACCGAACAAGTCGCTAATTTGTTATGGAACAACCTGCGATTTGATGCGAAAGGATGAAATCAAGAGCCGTATGTCCACAAACCTATACAACCAAAGATAACTACGGACAAAGATGACCTTATTTACTAAAACATATTAAACTGATTGTTAGCTTAAGATTTAGGCCTTCTTCTTCTTTAACCGATGATTGCTATGATTTCGACAGAGGAGAACACAAGTCTCCCACTTCACTGATTCACCTTGAGGCTCCACATGGGGGGTTAACTGGGTCGTCCTCAGAAAACGACGGCAGGCCTCCCGGTTTTAAAGTGTTCCATGCCTGAGTCCAACTAAATGCAGGTATCGTTACACTTGTTTGATCTTGCTGCATTTCTTCTTGTGCATTTCTTCCGCGATATAGTGTTTGTACGTCGCGTCGTTTTGTATTTTAACATTTGAACTGAACTCTTCGACCATATTGTTTGGTAATTTCAATATCAGCTTAGTTGGTTATGCTCATTTTGTTCAGGATGGCATTTTTAATGTTCGGGCTTCTCGGATTTTCTTACAAAATTAAGGCCTCACTCTTAGAAGGTAAAGTATGCTTAACAATCAATACAGTTTTATATTACAATTTTAAGTTAAATTTTTGTGGCTTCCATAAGGTTACCTTAATTTACTATAGGAAATACCCGTCCTATAAAAAAGTATGAGTTAAAACCATAATTGAAAATCCTTATCCATACCCTTTACACCGTGAGGATTGATGATCTCTAGATCCCTATTGTACCTATACATACACACTATATAAATATAACCTTCAAGATATCTGACCCATCAGAACAATTCTGGCGAAAGAATACGCTTCAGTGCTTCGAATAAAGTTAATACCGATCGTTGCAATCGACTTGATTGAATCTCATTCCAAACACACACAAGATAGCAAAACAACAACGAAATAAAAAAAAACCAACCCGGATATCACGTCAAGCCAAGCCATAATGTGCGGCAACAAATAAGGAATTCAGAAGCCACTACTCTTCGCTATATATAGATTTTCCTCTCACATCTTATGGGAATCGTTTTGAGCAAATTTCCGAAACAGATAGATTTTCCTGAAACAATATTAATGTACAAAGCTACATAACATCATAGGTACACTTCTTCACTGCGATGAGTGTGATGCCAAGGAGAATTACACTTAAAACACACTAAAGGACGTGTATTATGAGTATATCTACATATATAAAAGGATATAATATAGGGATCCCTAAAGGTGGGTCCCCCTGCATGACTGGTGGGGATTTGTATATTCTGGGATTTCCGGAGTTAACCGAAACTCAATTGCTGGTGGGTGAATGCATTAATGAGGTTTTCTTGTCTACAAAGTTTGTATTTAAGGGACGACGGAAATTATTTTCCAGGAGCAAGGATATGAATGGACTCGTTTTGGATTTTTGGTCTATTTACTTGTAGATAATAATAGGTTATGGATAAGACACAAGTAGAGTGTCCGTTATTGGCCGATTAGCTCAAAATAGGATATGTGAAATTTTCTTGGTCAAATATTATTTATTGGAATTCGATTGAAAGGTAGAGACAATGCAAATCTAATTATGAATTTGAGAAATTTCGATCTTAAGCTTTGGTAAATATTTATAATTATAATTATTGTGTATTTTGAACAGCAAATACAATTGATTGATTTTATAGGTTCTCCATTCTCGTGATTTTTGAATGCACCACCCAAAGGTTAAAAGGAAAAACTGCACGACTTAAAGACATTATTTGAAAATTGAATTCTGCTTTAAATAAGAATTACACGAACCTGTTCTTGTAGTTAACAGCTAGAATGTAGCCAGACCTAAACCTATTGACAATGTATTATTAATGTTTTTTTTATGTTCCACGTGCATAGTCAAAAAATTCAGTTTCAAAATATGTATAGGAGGTAACCCACTCAGAGAAAAAATCTGTGTTAAACTGCATTAGAGCCTTAGGTAATATATTTTGTATGGAAGTAGGGCTGGCCACGAGACGAGACTTTGCGAGACTTTTGTAAGTCTCGTCTCGGTCTCGTTAAAATCGAAAATTTTCAGTCTCGTCTCGGTCTCATGTAGGCCTAGTATAATTAAGTCTCGTCTCGGTCTCGTCTCCGAAAAATACAATTTTCGGACAACCTGTTCATTATTGGACCGAAATATTTTCGATTATAGTTTGAATACGAAGAAGAAAATAAATATTTAACTGAAAATGGATTTTTGTACTTATTAGGCTCTCTGTAAATTGCAGTCCAAATATACAATCTCGTGTCGGTCTCGTCTCGGTTGCTTAAAAGGCAGTCTTGTCTCGTCTCGTGGCCAGCCCTATATGAAAGTTATTTGGCGAGCATAAATCTGCAGAGAACTAAAGCAATTTATGTACGTCCTTTTTAACGTTAAATATAGCATAATCTTAAAAAACTAAGGTAACATTTTTTGTATGGAATTTATTAGACAAGCATAAATTACCGCAGCACTAAGACACTTTGAGTGCAACCTAGGTAACGCAAAATAGCATAAATACGTTTAAAAACTGAATTGCCTTAGGTTTAAGGTCATTTAACCATGTAAAAGGAAACTGCTGACGCCTTTAATGTCTATAGTTGAAACTTAAACCAAGGCCTAAGCGAATTTTACCTTGGTTCTTATATTATTTCTTATATTTACCTATTACTTATATTGACTAACATCTAATGTGGATTCACCTTAGTTCGAGTTTAAGCTACAAACAAAAAACTAATTGAAGTTTTAAGAATTTTCTACTTATTTTTCTCCTTTAAGATAATCAGCCTTATCGGGAATAAAATCTCCCCCGGATTTTTTCCCCCGTATGAGACTCTCCAATCATAAACAATGTTCGAAAAATGGGAAAAAACTCCAATGAAAAAAGTAGATATCGTAAATCTTTTTTCAGGGGGAAAATTAATGATGTTTCCCTGGAAAAAAGACTCACCTCAATTTAGTTGGAGAATTTTAAAAATAGAAGCATATTACTAACTATTTTTGAAGGTTTTATAATTTTTTACTTACTGTAAAGGACAAATTTCGAACATTACGTTTACTGAAAAGTCCATCGGTATTGGTATTTGTGGCTGTACGTCAACTCTACAATAAGCTAGAGTTTAGTTTACCCGTAAACGGGTTGGAGGAGAAATTGGTTTTGTTTTAGCCGATCTACATTTCGTTTTTGCCGCTTTACTCTTTTAACACATTTTGGAACAGATAACACTTAACACTTTTAACACTTAACACTTTCGGGTTATTTGTCCTCATAAAGTAACACAGTTTTTCACAGAGAGAGAACAAATATGTTACAACAACAAAATAGACAACAAATTTTTGTTTTTAAACTTTGGACTATTTTTACGCGTCTCCATTACACGAAAATTTAATTTATGATGCAAAATAGGTCTTTGTCACCACAAATAGTTCAAATATTTAATTTTATGTCAGAAAATAATTTACAAACTTTGACAGATAAATTATTTCAGAATATAAATTATCTCAGAGTATTTCGAAACTGATTCGAAGTAATTTCCGGGGGAGATTGACGATAGGAGAATTCGACTCCTGGGAAAAATGAAAATCCAGGGGAGAACAATCTCCCCCGGAATTGCCGATAAGGCTGAATGATTATATGATATCCTAACTATTTCATTTTTTTATCAAGTATATCTTATTTAAAATGTTATATAATTGTATATGGTTAGCTTTCAAGTTTCAACATCCAAATTTCGTATCGGAGTACTGTGCCGGAGCGTCGCATGTTCAAATCTCATCGGGTTACGTAAAGTTTTTTCAAAGAAATTTTAATTGTATACATTTCACAATTAAAACACAGCGGCAACACGTCTCATAGGTAAAATACCAACAAAAAAAAATCCAAGCACACTAAGTTGAAATGCATAAGTTGTAGGCCAAATTGCCCTAGGCAAAACAAATCAATTATTTTTTTACCTTAAAAGTTAAGGTGAGCCACTAAAATGTTAGGCTAAATTTAACCAAGATTAGGGATAAAATGTCATAGGCAAACTCGCTTATGTTTACGAAAAATAAGGCAAATTTTATTTATAACTAAGGAATCTAAGGAACCTAAGAACTTAACAGGTTCAAAACGGCACTAGGACTAACTTAATTTTTTGCCACGATTTAGGTTTATTTTACAAAGTTTCTTCTTTGAGTGTAACGTAGCTCGTTAACGGTTTGGCATAGCACTTTAAAAAAAAAAATCCTATCACACAGTTTCGGAGTACCCAAGTAGGCAAACCTTTAAATGCATTTTTCTCGAAAAAGTTCCAATGGCGTATGGAACAAACCAATTCTCGGGCGACAAAAAGGCATTAAAATAAAATTTTGAAATTTTAAGATTTAATACAAAATTATTTGTAAGTTATTATGTTAAGACATGAATATATATATGATAAAATCAAAAACACGAAATTAATATTGTTTAATTGCTTAAATCCTTTACCTTTAGTAAATTGAGCTAGACAAAAAAGATGCCAATTAATTTCTTGAACTATTAAGAATTTATAAAAAAAAATAACAAAAATCGTTGGAGCAGATTTTCTAAAAATTATTTATTATTATTTTTATTTATACTCGTATATATTTTTGAAAAAAATTGGGACGCGAATTTAAAGTTATTATTTATACTCGTTAAAAATCAAAATTTCAAAAAAAAAACAAAGTAGGTATTTTTATCAAAAATCAAAAAGTCGAAAATATGATAAATGGTCCTATGGAAAGTATTGTTAATAAGAATGCAAAATAAAATATTTTTGTATGTAAAAGTAGATTGCACTCATTTAATATAACAACAAATAAATAAGTTGTTACATTAAATGTAACACACAACTTTTTATCAAAATTCTTCGAGCCGTTTTCGAGAAAAATACAATTTTTCTTAACGGTTTTTTTCAAAATTTGTATCGAAACTACCGTAATTTTTGAATTTGGAACATGCTTTTTTCAATATTCTAAAAGATAATTAAAAACTTATCTAAACCAAAAGAGAATTAACCAAGTCGTATTAGAAAAGGGAGTTTTCAAATAAAACAATTTGATTTTTTTTTTTAATTTGAAAAAAAAATGTTTTTTAAAATTTAAGTTTAACGTTCAAACTTTGTAGATACTTCACTATAAAAAAAATGAAACAAGCTGCCATTAAGATTTTAATTTTCTCAAAAGTGGCTCTTACGAATTTGATTTAACTTTGTACTTGTTTTTGCCACAAAATTTGAAAAGCTGATATTAAGTTTTAGATTATGTTTAATAGATTGCGGTTTTTTAACTTGTTTGGGGATATTCCCGAATATCTCATTATTGGCTTAGTTAATTTGTCTAAATTTTGTAATACGGTACCTACTTCTGGGCCAATTTGCAAAATATTGCATTTAAAATTATTATTAACATTTTTTTGTTAAATATATAAAAATAATACCAAACCATTACTATATCTACACCGTTAATGTCTAGCTACATTCTAGTTGTAAGCTACAATAGCAAGTTCATGTATATTTTTTTTAAAGAATGCATGTTTTCATAACGACTCAACAATACTAACACTAAAACTCGCTTGTAATAGTATTAGTAAGTTCCAGTTTAAAGCCCTGGTAGCTACTAGCCTTATAAGAATTCTACTGTCCATTTATTTAGAGTTTAATTTAATATTAGTTACCTGCCTCATTCAGTTTTTCTAAAATTTAAACTAAAACTCAATTATTTATTTGGTTTAATATTAAACTGAATGGTGTTGGTGTTACATTCATAAATTGTTTCGACTTAGATTCGATGTCCTCTTTCACAACAAAACAGTCTTTGAGAAATTACATAGCTTTGTTTGGATATACACAGAAATCACAAAATGTCGCGTCAAATGTTTTGATTGATTTGAATTAAGCTTAGTTTCGAATGTCCTTCCATTTATATGAACTAAAACTGATGTTTCAAATGGGAGAATTTGCATCTGACATATGGTTTATGACTGTGTAGTGTGATTTATTGACTTTCGTGAATTCTCGCATGGGTGGCAAAATGTTACTAAGTGCCTATGCAATGCCGCAGTCATTATTCACATACATTAAACTTTTATGGGTTTAAGTTTTAACGGGCATTTTCTTTCATTTTGCAATGTTTACTTAAATAAAAAAATAAGTGACTTGATTATGTATTTCCATATGTACACCGAGCAAATGTTAAAAATAAAGGTTCAATAAAAAAAATGTGGACAATTCAAAAAAAATAAAACAAAAAGTATACTGAGTAATGAAAAAAGTGGAGCAGTAAAACTTTTTGATGTTTTGTTATCATTTTATCACATGTCCTCATATGTTTTTTGAGAGACAATCAGGTGAGATATAGTCTTCGGCAACATTCGCCCAGCGAGGAAAACATCTGGTGAAGTTCCATCATGATTTCGGCAAGAATTTCAATGCGGAAAAAATGTGCGTCAAGGAAGTAATGGTTAACTCCATTTTTTTTTATATTTAGCGCGCGCAAAAGGGGTTGTGTGACTACCCTTAAAGTGATGTACACAGCACGAGGGATTAGGAACCTATGCACATTGGTTTTGAATGTGTGTAAATCACAATGGGAGGGGAAGATTGAGCTGGGTAGAGCATTCCACATTCGTCTAATGTGACTAAAGAAAGTATCTATTGAACTTAATAATATTCTGGAGAAATATTGTGGTTCCTTTCTCACCATTTATTGGAGAAACATTTTGCTGGTATTGGGCAGTGCTAGATCACCATGTTTCTACCTAGGTGCGTTACCGAATACTTATAAGAAATGGAAATCGACTTGATGGCTTGGCAAGTGATGAGCCCGGACATGAATGATAAAGCCGAAGTCGCTGTATGGCGACTGCCCGTTCCAGATGAGCTAAAACAAAAATTTGAATCTTACCTTTAGGATATTACATACAAATTTTTCACGCAAAATTTCCACTATTAAGGCTCTAGCTATGTATATCAGGACGCACAAATATTAATTTTCACTATAGTTTGTCTGAAATTTAAAAGTCTTACACATTATTTTGTTGTTTATTTTAATATAACGAAGGTATCCGACACAATATTTGTCGTTCGAATAAGCCATATATATAGGTCTATCATTAAAATGACATACAGCTGAGAAAAACTCAAAGGTTTTGTTTGTTGTATATTTGGCAAAATTGAAAAAACAATTACACACATACACACATGTCGTTTATCTGCCAATAAAATCTTAAAACTAATAACTTGTCTTTGATATTATTATTTATTCCAGAATATTATAAATTCAATTCCTTACACAGATACATTTGCAGCTCAAATTGAAGAAATCATAAAGAGGTGTACATAAGTACAATGTATGGGAACTTCACTTAAATTTAAAATATGGAGTGTACAGCTTTCCTGTTGTTCCGAAAATAAAACAAAAAATGATTTCCTATCCCTGATATTTTTATTCACCAACTTAACTACCGATCTACCAAGAGTTTGATTCGGTTTTTGCAATTGAGGCAAAATGGAGATGTTGTGGGGCTTGGAAGACTAATCAAACCAATTTGCTTAAACATTGAGGAACAGCGCAATAAATTCAAAATACGTTCTGATGAAAATGGAGCTATAGAGTCTGTTAAACGGATTTACTAGTAACAGCTGGTGAAAAGCATTCTTATGTGATAACATCAGGGCCGTAGCGTCCATTAGGGCAACCGAAGCAATACCCCGGGACCCCCTACTAGGGGCACCGCTCTTATAATGTTTTTAACTGTTCCTGTTACCACAGAAAAAGCGGAAGGATCTTTTTCAAATCTGAAATTGATAATAAAACATTACTTGCGAGGAACCATGGAACAAAAAAGGTTCTGCAATTTATCTTTGACATCGATTGAAAATCTAAAATCATAACAAAGATTTGAGAAATGTAATTGATAAGTTTTCTTCTGTAAGATCCAGAAAAAAATCCTACCTATCCAACCTTTTATTTCTGTAAATATTAAATAATGTTACCAACACATTAAGAATTTTTTGTTGAAACTCATTTAACCAAAATTTAGGTTGTAATTGAGGAATAGGGCCCCATATTTGGTTTTGCCTCGGGGCCTCACAAGCTCAAGCTACGGCCCTGGATAACACATAGATGAAATTCAACTCTTTGTCTTAGCTCATCTTTAACGAGCAGCCGCCAGCTGCCATACAACGATGTTGGTTTTATCAAGTTTTCTCGAAAACAGCTTTAACGATTTTGAATAAGCTTCGTACATTTTTTAATAACATACTGCTCGTCTTTTAAATTTCTATTACCTTCACCTTCATGCATAAAATTGTAACAAAAACTGGAAAATCAAAAATGAAGAATGGAAAATCTTATATTTCTTAACTCAAATTTCATAGCCCTCTTTGCAAATAAATCCAATTTTAATAGTGGATAGTTACATTTAAAAATAACAATTCCATCATCATAATTGCGTTGTCAGCAGGTCTTTCAAACAACTACTACTCCGGCATTCAAATTGATATCGTATTTATAAAAATCTCTCAAAAATTAATTTATCTTCTCACAAACATCCTTGCATTCAAAACCATATTTTTTCTCTTTGTTTGCAAAAAAAACTCAATTTCCAATATACCGGATGCTTTGAAAAAAATAGAAAATAAAACACATTTTTTTAATTAAATTTCGTTCATTTCATTCATTTGTTCTTCATTGTGGTGTTGAATGAATGAAGATGAATGTAGGTTGGGTATGTCCTCCTCCATCAACCGGAAAACTAGAAAATCTTTTGTTTGAACATCCGGTTCTTTCTTATTTTATGTCCAGTCCAATCTCCAATCATGAAAGAATTTATTAGAATTGTGGGAGCAACCTTTGTATACTCAACTCGTCGTAGAATTGAGGAAAAAATATAGCAAAGATATCCTTAGAGACCTTATTTTAAAAGTTTTATAATATCCTTTATTTTGCTTTTTCTTTTTCCATTCTATACAATAATTACCTTTCTTGCATCACGTTTTAATATTTAATTGTGATTTCTACTTCCTTTTCATTTTCTAACCTAATTAAAATGAAGATAATATTAGCACTTGATTGGCGAAGTTATTGAACAATTTCTTCGATCACGAAATGATTCTGCACTATACTTGTACTTTTATTTTATTTAACTATTTTTCATGTCATTTCCATGGAAAGGTCTTTCATTTTTATTTTTAATTAGTTTTTTATTTATTTCCTACCAGAATAATTAAAGTAAAGTAGGTGCTGCATTTTTAAATTGAGTTCCTTTAACACATACATTAATAATACAAGGGAATTAAAGAGGAATGGAAAAGAAATTATGAAAATAATAAACAGAAATAAGTCGTACCTACACATCAGCTTTAAATAAAACTAAGGGCCAGTTTCACAGTGACGGTAGGAACACGAAAGTTCGAAATATAGGACACAAAATGCCAACTTTGCACACTTACCTGAATAAGTTGCACTTAAGTATCCCATGTTTGGCACTTAAGTGTCACTAACTCAGACTGCGGAAATTACCAAAAAGTACTAATATGCAAAACTTAAATACAACTTATTCCGGTTAGTGTTCACTGTGAAACTGGTGCTAAGCTTTATTGAACAAAGAGACGATTTTTCAATCACCTATTAATCACCCAGATCCTGTTAACTGTCAAAGAGGAATTAATAAGATTAATTCTGTGAAAATGGGTGGCTGCTCCGCCCACTCTTCCAAATTTCACCACTCTACGACGATCAGAAGTTCTCCACATAGTTGATATCAATTATTGGAAATTGGAATTAATGGAAAGCGAATTTAAACCTTTGAACTTGAACCACCGTCATTCGAGAGATATTGTTGTAAACCGAGAAGGAAAGAAAATTTTTGATCTTTGTAATTCGTTCGGTCTTGGTATTTGCAATGGAAATACACAGGGAGACGCTGATGGTGATAACACTTTTATCGGTCCTCAGGGCAGCTCAGTAATTGATTATGCTATGGTGAATGGGGATTGGTGCAACCTAATGAATGATTTCGAAGTTGTATCACAGATTCACTCAGACCATCTCCCTATCCAAGTTTCAATTCAGCTACCAATAAGCCTACAGCGCGTAGATGTTTGCACAACAAAAGCAACAAAATACAAAAGGAAATAATCGATGGCGAATACGTATGCTGAAGCGTAAGCCAACAACATCGCCTTAAAGCTTGCACCTCCATCCAATACACACCTTAATCTTTCCGAAATTGATGATACCATAGCAATATCGATACCAACATCTTACACGACGAACAATAACAGGGTTTCTACTCCTCGTGACAAATGGTTTGACAGAGACTGCTCACAAGCTAGAAAAAAATCATTTGCTTGGTTAAAGCTGGTAAGGAAGTACCCTCAAAACCTCTTTCTAAAGCGAGAATATTTGTCCGCGAACAAAAGTTTAAAAGCGCTGCTTAAGGCTAAGCTTCAAGCCTACTTCGAGAATATTGCACAGGATCTTTCAAGTTGCAGGAACGGGTCACAGTTTTGGAGCAAAGTACGTCTTGTAAACAACGACAGCAAATCACCGCGACCCTGCCTACCAATTGATCTGAAGGATTTATGCAAACATTTGGAAAATCTCACAAAGGACAAGTTTGCTACGAGCTTCCAATTTGCTATCCCTTTTCAGGCGGATAATGCCTTGGACGCCCCGTTTTGTAGCTTAGAGGTAAAAGCAGTGTTGGATGAACTGAAATGTAACAAAGCTCCAGGATCCAACGGAATACCGCCGGAATTTTATAAATTCACCACACCTTCATTCATCGAACACTTTACTCTAGCGCTTAACCAGGCTTATGAACACGGGTACATACCAAATTATTTTAAGGATTCCATCGTCACTCCCATATTCAAGAAAGGTGACCGCTCCGATCCGGCAAACTATAGAGGAATATCCTTGCTAAACACATCAATGGAAATTCTTACAAGGCTTCTCTACAAAAGACTCTACAACTGGGTCCAAGTAAACAATCTTCTGGGTGAGTCTCAAGCTGGGTTCCGTAAGAATTACTCAACAATAGATCAAATCTACTCACTCACAACCATTGCGGACATTTTCATTAAAGATAAAAAGAAGTTGTATGCCTTCTTCATAGATTTTAAAGCGGCCTTCGATACCATCGACAGAAAAGCTCTGATGCTTAAACTATACAACAAGGGTGTTACAACGAAATTTGGACGCATTTTGGAAAAATTGTATGAATCTACAACATCTGCAATCTCATTCAACAACGATGTATCAGAATCATACGAAGTGGAAATTGGAGTAAGACAAGGTTGCAACTTAAGCCCTCTTTTATTTGCACTCTTCATAGACGACGTTCTACAGGGTGGAGCAAAAGTTGCGGCAAATCTTCTAGTGAAATCCTTAAAATTTGCCGATCATATTGTGATATTTGCTGAAACGCCTGAAACTCTCCACTTGATGATAAACAGAATAGCTACATACTGCTACAAATGGAGGCTTCAGGTAAACCTCGGTAAGTCGAAGGTTATGATCTTTCGTAACGGTGGGGGCCCAAACTGTCGCAATGAAAAGTGGAGATTCGATAGTAAGGAAATTGAAGTAGTAGGTGACTATAACTACCTAGGAGTAAGAATATCAAGAAATCTGAATCTGAGAAACCACATTGCACTTAATGCAACGTGGAGGTCCATTATGCATAACAAGGACGTTAATTTCAGTTCAAAGTTTCGCATTTTTGAAACAACGGCGAAGGCAGTTATGTGCTATGCAGCACAAGTATGGGGTCACAAAGAATTCAATGAGGTGGAACAACTTTTGAGATATTTTCTAAAGAGAACGTTGAGGCTTCCAAGTAGTACTCCAAATCACATTCTCATGCTCGAGACGGGTCTTTCTCCTCTATTCATTTCGACACTTAAAATGCAAGTAGACTACATATTGAAGACGTTAAAAATGAACGAGAACAGGTTGCCCAAAAAACTAACTATGGTAATTTTAGGAAGGAAATCATCTTGATTCGAGAGTTGGAGTAACTTAGCTACATTTTGTGATCGTCAACTTACTTTAAATGAAAATATGCCAGAACAATGAAAAGCTGAACTTTATGATCTCATCAGTGCAGTAGATGTGAAAAAAAGAGAGGAATTCGTTACAAGAGCGAGAGAATCAACAAGCAGATGTATTTACGCAATGCTCGACTACAATCTTTCAACTAAAAGTTATTTCAAGGAAGAGTACTCAACCGACCTCATGTCACTGGTTTTAAAAACAAGAGGAGAGTTGCTGCCACTCAACCGCACATACCGCACAGAGATGAACGACCGGAAATCTGCAATTTGTGTAATCAAGGAGAAAGGGAAAATAACTACCACTTCCTTGGCAGATGCCCGATCTTAATGGAATCTCGGAGGAGCGTTTTCGGGAAGAGTTTACTCAGCGAAGATGAAATGATAAGCATTCTCAATGGAGCTGATTGGAAAATTTTGTTTCAATTTGTCAAGCTTGCTTTATCTTACAGAAAAAAAAATTATAGATGAACTTTTTTAATTTAAAAAAAAAAAAATGTACTTAAAACTTACCTTAAAGTTAATATTGTCAACTAGCGGACGGCTTAGGCTATGCCAAAAAAATGTTAGTTTATTATTATATATACATATAATTTGTGTAAGACCTAAAGAAAAATAAAGAATTTATTCATCTAATCTAATCTAAGTTATGAGAAAATGGGCAGATGTCACGCCCCTGAATGCATAATTTCAAATTTTCCAATATCTCCTTTGTATTGACTACATGATCTATATGATCTACCAGTCTACCAAATTTTATCATTCTGCAACAATCCGAAGTTCTCTTTATAATTAATATCAATTCTGTGAAAATGGGTGAATGCCACGCCCCCTAAATAGAAAATCTGAAATTTTATTTTGTTGTCTTTGATTGCACTTCAAGCTGTATAACACTACCAACTTTCATAGTTCTACGACTAACGATACTCCTTTTGTTAGCTCAATACTCCTTTTGTCAGCTCAATCGATAAAGCCAATTTGCTTGCTGCACAGTTTGCTGTTAATTCGTCGCTGCCTGAAAGTGTTATGACTCCTCCTGTACTTGAGAGCGCAAATGATTCTATGGGACAAATCTTCTTCCGCAGTCGCCAGAGTTCTGAAAGATCTCGATATACACCAATCCGCTGGCCCGGATAGTATCCCTCCCATTGTTCTGAAGAGGTGTTCTTCAACGCTGGCAAAACCACTGCGTAAGCTTTTCCATCTGTCCTACTCTACTGGTCTCTTTCCGAGTGGATGGAAAACAGCATTTGTCCAGCCTGTCTCTAAAAAAGGCGTGTCTTCTTCCCCCTCCAACTATCGGCCAATTGCGCTTACGTCCCTTCTTTCCAAGGTCATGGAAACGCTGATTAATTTTCAGCTAAAGAAATATCTCGAAGAACGAAAGCTTCTTAATGACCGGCAGTACGGCTTTCGTAGCAATAGGTCCACTGGTGATCTGATGGTATATCTCACCGAACAGTGGCACAAATCTTCACATCGTTTTGGAGAAAGTAAGATTATTGCGCTTGATATTTCTAAAGCATTTGATAGAGTTTGGCATCAAGCTCTCTTATCGAAAATGCGTGCATTTGGTATCGATGAATCTCTTCTTCGTTGGATTAGAAATTACCTTTCGGACCGTTCAATACAAGTTGTATTGGATGGTTTCAAGTCTGAAATTCACAAAATAAATGCTGGTGTGCCCCAGGGCTCCGTTCTGTCTCCGACTCTCTTCCTTATATTCATAAACGATCTTTTATCTGAAACTTCTAATCCATTAAATTTTTTCGCTGACGACAGTACCCTCAGCTTTTCATATTCGTTCTTAGATTCACATCCATGTCCTTCGGATGTGGAACTTGAACGGCAGCGTATGATAAGCTCATTAAATTCTGACCTTGACATCATTGTCCAATGGGGAAACAAAAACCGTGTAAAATTTAATGCTTCCAAAACTCAATGCTGTCTTCTGTCGTTAAAGCGGAACCCACCCCCTATGCTGCTATCAATGAGCAGCACTTGCATCGAGGATACTGATCAGCTTTCAGTCCTCGGCATGTGTGTCACAGGCCACCTTTCATGGAACGACCACATATTCGACATCGCCAAAAATGCTGCTAAGTGCTTAGGTTTTCTCCGTCGTCGATGCAAGAAATTTTTCTCCCCTTCTGATCTGGCTGTGATCTATAAGCCTTTATTCGTCCAAAACTTGAGAACAACTCCCACATTTGGGCAGGTGCTCCAATAACCCACTTGAGTTTATTGGATAGAATTGAAAAGAGAGCTCTTAAAATGATAGGTGAAAGAACAATAACGGAAACATTCTCATCTCTTGAGCACCGTCGAAATGTTTCATGTCTTTCGTTATTTTACCGTTATTTCCATAAACAATGCTCTAGTGAAATAGCCAGTTGCATTCCTCCCCTTAAACAATTCAACCGTAATACTCGCGCTTCTAAAAATGTTCATCAGTTTACCCTTGAGCCCAATTTCGGACGTACTGTTAAGTAAGCTCTACCCAGCTCAATTTGACCCTCCCATTGTGATCTACAGACGTTCAAAACCAATGTGCAACGGTATCTCCTTTTAAATCCCCTCCAATCTACCTAATCGCTCGTGCTGTGTATATCATCTTAAGGGTAGTCACAACCCCTTTTGCACGCGCTAAATATATAAAAAAAAAAAAAACTAAAAAAAGGGCTCCAAATAATTTATATCAGTTCTAGGAAAATGGGAGGGTACCACGCCCCCTGGAATGGAAAATCTTAAACTTTCGATTTTTTGCTTTGTATGCACCATAAAGCCTACCGTTGTGCGAAATTTCATTATTCTCCAATGTCGGGAAGTGCTCCATAATTTTGATGATCTACCAGTGTATCGAGTGAGTCAGTCAGTCAGTCCGTTAAAGTTTTTGCGATTTTTGCAGTCTTACATCCTTTTGTTGCCTGGTGAGCTTAACAAATGATGCGAGTTTTAAATTTCTGACTTAATTGGTACTGAAGTTAGAGGGGGGTCAAAAAGCTCCTGAGTTTGATCCTGTAAAAAGGGTGTATAGTGCCATCAGAACTTGGCTAGGCACAACCGTGCGGTGCCCTAGCTGGCACTCATGTCAGCAGGACCCCGCTTGTGCAGGATGACGATGGAGAAATCTCGCTGCTCCGTCAAAATCGGTAAGAACACCACCGATTCCTTTGATGTTGAGAAAGGATTGAGGCAAGGCGACGACGCGTTATCGTGCAACTTATTTACTATCGTAGCAATTGTTGTAGCAATTGTACGCAACGCACACGTCAACATACCAGCGGTACAATTTATAAAAAGTCATAGACATTGTTGGCAGAACGAAGCAAGCTGTGGCAGGTACATTTGCGAGCATTGAATCGGAGGCGGCTAAAATGGGATTGGCGGTTAATGAGGACAAGACGAAGTATATGCTGTCATCGAGAGAGAGATCTCAACATCTTCGACTCGGGCAAAATGTCACGATGGACTGATATAACTTCGAAGTTGTCAAGGACTTTGTCTAACTGGGCTCCACTATTACCTCGCAAAATGACATCAGTGCAGAGATCAAACGAAGAATTACTCTTACCAACCGCTGTTTCTTCGGTCTAAGAAGGCATTTAAGTAGTAAGGCCCTCTCTCAGAGAACCAAGGAGATTTTATACAAAACCCTAATCATCCCGGTCCTGCTTTATGGGTCAGAAGCATGGACACTGAAAGATTCGGATAAAAATCTGCTAGGGTGCTTTGAGAGAAAGATTCTTCGTGTGATTTTCGGTCCGGTGTGTATCGAAGGAGTATGGAGGAGAAGATTCAACGACGAGCTATACGGGCTATACAGCGACGTTGAGCTGGTCAAAAAGCTGAAAATACAGCGGCTGAGATGGCTGGGGCACGTGGAGCGTATGGACAGCAACGTACCTGCCCGACGAGTCTTCGAATCCAACCCCGATGGGGTACGCAGCAGAGGAAGAACCCGTAACAAGTGGCGCAATCAAGTGAATGACGACATCAAAGCACTCGGTGTGCGCAACTGGAAGCGGCTAGCTAGGGACAGAGCTGGCTGGAGGGGCTTGTTAGTTGAGGCCGAAGCCCATCCTAGGCTGTGAGCGCCATCAAAAGTAAAGTTAGTAAGTAAATGAATATGTACATTCAACAGAATCCAACCCCGATAGTGTACGCAGCAGAGGAAGAACCCGGCGGGCGCACACAAGTGGAGGATGACCTCAACCAACTCGGTGTGCCCAACTGGAGCGGCTAGCTGGAGGGGCTTGTTAATTGAGGCCGAAGCACACCCTGGGCTATGAGCGCCATCTAAAGTAAAGTAAAGTAAAATAAAGTAAAGTAAAGTATACTGATAAGTTGATTACAGTTTTAAATTTTCTAGGAGTGATAAGAACAAAGTGTTTTTACTCTATAAAATATTCCTGTAAGAATGTTATATTTAACAGTTTAGGTATGTATATCTATTTTAGTAAAGCACTAATCCTTTAAAACCAAAATTTCTTTAACTCAACAAAAATTGATAAAAATTAATTGCATAAGAAAAACGTTAATTAATTCCACCGAATCCCTTAAAATCATATATAAAAGCTCTCTTTTTAAGGACCCCCTACAAAAAACCACAGAGAAACATTACTATGGTATTATATTAAGCTTATTCTTAAAAAAGGATTAAAACAACGATATCTTTCGTTTGGCTGGTCCTGGTCCCTACCTACACAGTACACATCTTGCTAATAGTATTATAGTAATTTATTGTGCTTTTGCGTTCATCTTTAAAGCTGTATAATTTTCGAATGTAATTGCCATTTTCTTCGTTTGTTACTTTGAAATCTACTCCTTAAACTTACCTGAGTTAATTCTCACTCCTTTTTGGTATCTTTTTTCACTAATTTCGTATAATTTTAGCTTATCGTTCTACTTGGAAGATTTTATGCTTCACCAAATTACTCTCATTTAGCATTTCAGATGAGTTGTGGTCAAGACAAAAATTAAAAGGACCACACCAAAATGAATTTAGTCCGCATTGGGCAAAAGGACAAACATTTGTCTTTATATATAAAAAGTAGATATTAAAAAGAATAATGTATAGATGTTAATATGAACCCATTTATTTTGTACCCATTAAAATAAAATGTTTCAATTTGGTAACAAACATTTTCCATTTCAAAAAGGATATAGAATACACAAAATCAAGGACATTAAACATACATATGTACCTAAACTAGTCCTTTGAAATTTGTTGTCTTAATATTTAATTTGCCTTTGACAGAAGTTCATTATATCAAAAGCAATTCCATTTGATATTACTAGATGCTGATTAGGATGTGTGTAGCATATAAGTGTGTTAACGTTGAAGGAAGGTAACTTGTATGCAAAACACACACAAAATTTCCTATGAACTATTGCTGAAGAGAAGACAGATCCTTTGATGACATATATCGAAGCAAATGCAAGTCCTTGAATGATTCAAATTACATTTGCAATGAAATATTTGGTTGTGATGATGCTTTTGAGACATTCCATATCATAAGAGCAACTTCAGTTCAAATACGCTTAAGTGATTCTAATTTGATATTGTCATATCCTTTTTAAGGAACAGCGCTAGCAAGCGGTATACAACATATCAAAGTTCCTCATCATCTCAACAATATTGCGTTGACAATTAATTTAAATTTACAAGTTGAAATAATTAAAGGTCCTTATAAAGGAAATTGAAAACAAAGAAAACAAACACCAGCTATGCTTCTCTTGCAAAGTCCTTCAATGCAAAGTAGAAATTTATTCACAACAAAATATAAGACCAAATGCTTCCCACTAAGCCAGTCAATTCAATTTGCCAAAGTCTATAATAGAAAAAAAAAAAATAAGAAAAAAAAGAAAAGCCACATCATTTCAATCGTTCTGACAGAAATTGAATTTTGCTGACACCTCAACCCAAATCGGAGCTAATTTCTCGGTTTTAAAAGAGGTTGTTTTTTTTTATTCGCTGATGGTTAATGCTTCGACATAGTTTTTTTGCTTTTGTTTTGCTTGTTGTTTTGTTTCTTGTTTTATTTCATTGGAGCTGCCAATGGAAAAAGGACACGAGAAAATGGTAATAAGGACAATCAAATGGAGCTCATTTGCATTTTAGCCCTGACCGTATAGTTCTGTTGCGGAAATCAGGTTCGTATAGACAAAGGGGACTAGGGAGAGCTGAAAACTCAGTCGCAACGTTAGGAAAGCTACACTTGAAAACACTAAATTCAACTATGTATTTCTGAGAGAATGGTCACACAGGCCACTTTTCAATATTTTTTGTATAGCTCAAAAACTAAGCCGAATTCCAGAATTTAACTTTAGAAACTTTTTATGGGAAATAAGATTTTCTTAAAAAATGGATAGTTTAACAAATTTTATAATAAATATAAGCAGGAAAAGTTAACAAAAAATGACCTAAAAAATAAAAAAATCAATTATTTCTAAAATGTCATAAGTTTTTGTTTCTTAAGCCTAGTAATCAGCTCGAGTGTAAATGAAATTTCTATATAAAAGTGACACTGATTTCACAACGATGGAATTTGAAACGAGAGGTGAGTACCCAAATTTGAAAATGAAATGTGAACCGGTTCAAAATCAATTTCATTTCGTAATTTTCATTTCCCAATGTACGACCACTAGGAAAAACAAATTAAAGTGTGAAAATGTGTGACATGTGTCTATTAATTTATTTTGGTGATAATAAAATTTAAAAAAAATGAATAAAAAGCCGAAGGAATTATTTTGGATCTGACAACAACTTATTTTTGAATCGGTAGTGCTATACCGACAGACCAAAACCAAAAAACTTTGGAATTAATACAGTTTTCGTTATTTTTTTAATTAAAAATTCTTTCAATTTGACAGTCATAAAAATCAATATTTTTTTCATTCAAAGTGAGTATGAAATATTAGAAAACTGAGGACTAAAAATTCACGTGGAGAATAAATTATGGTGTCATAATGAATGTTCACGTGAATTTGAGCCGCATTTATTTTTCATTTCACAAAGAGGTGAGTACTAGGCTTTAGATATTTTTTTATAAAATATTTTAACGATAGAATTTAATAAAAAATCTTATTTTCAGCAAAAAGTCTCTAAGGTTAACTTAAATTCAGCTTGATTTTCGTGTTATAACAAAAGCATTAAAAAGTGACCTAGTGTGGCAGATGTCTCAGAAATGCATAAAGATTTTATTCGCAAAAAATGTTCAATAACAAAACCCCTTGAACGAATTCAATAGTTCCTAACTAAAAGGATTTTTTTTCAGTAGCTAACAAGAATTATTACAGAAAATTCATAATTTTGAAAAAAAAAAAAATATTGTACGTCAACCAAATATAGGGAACTTGGATTCTAAAAGTCGCATCTTGAAAAATTAATGTATTCAAATAAGGTTTTTTAAAATGTCAAAATAATTAATTTTATTAAACGCCCCCAAAATAAAACGTTAGCTGTGAACCTGTTCTTGATGCTGTTTGCCATTTTAGCATTTTTTTTTCATAAATTCTGAGCTTTGAGAGGATACTAGGGGATGTGTTCTTGACCCTTCTACATCTTCGATTGTGGTGTTTTCTTGTTTATGTATTCATTTTTTGTTTGTTGATGTTGGGGTAGAAAAAGTGTAAAGAATTTATATTCGTATATTTGTTTTGGGTTTTAGTGAAGAAGAACAAAAAAATCCAGATAACCCGCCATTACCCACGTCCCCAATATTCTTGTTCGATTTTTTTTTTTTGTTTTGTTTTTGTTGTTGATGTTTGGTGAATAATTTCCCAAATTGGTCGTTAACGAGCGTAAATTTAACTGACGATTTTTATAGCAATATCTCTGTTTGTGTGTGTGTTTTATTTTATTTTAATTTTATTTTTTTTTTTTTGTTCTGAAGTGAATATTTTATTTTATGGTTAACAAATGCAGATTAAGTTGTTTGTTATTTGATTGAAGGATGTAAATATGAATACTTTTGAAAGATATAATTGAAACATATTTTGTGTAATGGAATTCTTATAATAGCAGAGGGAATTTATATTAATAAATGGCTAATCAACCAAGCAAATTGAAATAAAGTAAACATTTTTAAAGGCAATTGTATTTATTTTAACATTAAAAATATTGGCGCAAAATTTTAAAGAAATAAAACCGACTCTAAATCACTTTTACAATGAGAGTCGGCTATAAAAACTCTTTTTAAAGCGATAGTCAACTCTTTGTTAATTTTAAACGACATAAAGTATAGCTAAACGTTAAACCACTCTTCTAACTTTAAAAGCAGCAAATCGCTTGTTTAACTTCTTAAAATATACTTTTACCACTTGAAAATAAGTTTATAACAACAAAAAGGCGTAGGTTGGTAAAATGATTTTGGAATTTTATTTTATTTTCTGAATATTTACAGCTTTGTTAAAAATGAAAGTATTTATAAATGTATTGAAAAAGGTCGGCGGCATTGAATTTTTTCTGCGAAACATGGGCACAAACATCAACCACACAATAAGACACATCAACCAACATACACGTAGGTACCTCACATACATACATATGTACCATATGTACAAAGATGTCTCAATGTTGTCAATGCACTTGAGTTTTTTTTTAGAATCAGGGATAATGCGAGTAGACTTCTTTTAAACATTTAAACAAAAAACAATCATAATCTATATTCACGACACGCACTTAGTTATATTAAAATTATTTGTCTGAAGTTGTTTGTTTAATTTGAACATTTTTTGTTGTTCTATAGCTGTCTCTTCTCTTCATCTGTTGTTTAACGTGTTTAAAATTAAGAAATAGTTAGACAAGGGTTCACAACTAAACGACTACGTTAACTAGAGGCGGTTTTATTCCTTAAACGAGCAATTTTTAAAATTCTACGCCATTGTCTGAAAAGTCCATTTCCGAATCTTGTTCAAAACTTGTATTTCATGCGATCCACCTTGTTTTGCGCTCTCCTAAATGTATCATATTTTCCAACTATCTGAATACAAAATTTGTACATTATGTGATTCTATAGGGTTTGGGTCGAAGTTCTGCAGAGCTCAAAGTTCTTTTTCCGAAATTCTGCTTTCAAAATCCTGCTTTACAAAATACTGCTTTTCAAAAGCAACGAAATAGTCATTTCTAAGAACAATGTCGAAGCTTGGCATCGTCGATGATCTCAGAAGGGAAATTATCACTGCCAAAGCTGAAGCCAAAAGTCAACAATGGAGAAGGAATAAAAAATAAAAAATAAAAAACAAAAATTATAAAGAACAAACAAATGTAAATAATCTTTATATTATAAAACCCGGCTAAAACTGCGGTACTAAATAAGGCCCTAAAAGGCACTAAAAGGCTGTATCATCAGATTTTTTAATTTCAGTTGTAGCCGACACAGTTGATGGACCTGGTTTTATTTCATTCATTTCAAAATAAATTACTATTTGTTTTTTTTTTTTTTTTTTGTTTTTGTTACATCGTCTTTGAAAGAAAATCAGAATGAGCAGAATTATTTTTTCTACATATGTTGTACTTATCAGAATTTTGAAAAGCAGAATTTTAAAAAGCTGAATTTTGTAAAACAGAACCGAAAGAAGCAGAGTTTTGAAAATCAGAATTTTCGTAACAATAGGCAGAATTTTAAAAATAAAAATTACAAAACCAGAATTTTTACCCGCCCCCGATTCTTTACAAGAAAATATAAGCAACTTTTTTTTTCTTAAAACAATGGCGCAATATTTTAAACAGCCTAATGCTATGTTTTTTTTTTTTTAATTTATTAAGATTTTTTTTTTAAGTATGAACTTAAGTTCATACAACGCAGTCACGCTGCGCAGACAACAATTAACATTGAACATTCTGAATAAAACAACAACAACTTAAGTGTTCTATCACCAAATTATTTGGCGGAAGTTATAGCTACTTCACGAGTGTCAACCCGTTCATCAGACTTCTTTGTGTGGCGCTGAGTCTCAATATGTTTAATGTTTTAAAACAGGCTACTAGAATTTTCTAAATTTTATATACGATTTAAATATAGTAAAATACTAAACCAATTTTTTCATAAACTTCAGCAGAACATGTCCAAATAATAGACAAACCGTGAAAAAATTCATAAAAATACTTATATTGACGTTTATAAATGGCAGAGTGTCATTTGGATTTAATACTACGATAAAACATAGCCATTGGGTAATTTTAACTTTAATGTTTTACCCATTTAATATTAGAAAAATAATTTTCTTTAACCAAATAAATAAATAAATCGGGTGGCACAACGGCTCATGAAGAACCAGGGCCTAGTGACTAACAACTCGCAACCATTCCTGTGTGCGCCTGTCGACAGGAATGGAAGGGACCTACAATTTTATGCCGAATCCGAACGGCTAGACGAGAAGCACTTATTCGTGGACAAGTGATACTCTTGGAGGATTTGTCAATTCCTCGCAAGAGGCAGTAGCCCCAAAAAAAACTTTTTAGTTTTTAGGTGGACGAGGCTGGGAAGCGAACTCAGACCTCCAGCGTGACAGTCGAACGCACTAACCATTACGCTACGGGCTACTACCCGTAGTAATTCAACGACATCAAAAACGTTAGAGCCGTTTTTGAGATAAATTACTTTTGTCATAATTTATTTTTTTTATTATTTTTGTCATAAGTATAGCAGGTAACGTTATTTTTTGAGCTAACATAAAAACCAATTTCCACACACATAAGAAGCTTAAGTCCAAAGTTTGAAGAAAATCGCTTCAGTGGTTGAGGCTGCAGGTCGATGTACAGAAAGACAGACAGGCTTGAATTGCGGGACTCACCTTTTCGCATTGTCTTCTCCATCGTCGTTATGGGAAAATTATTATTTCGAGTAAGATTTTTTGCACCAATCCTTAACTTACCCTATACCTACAAACATATGTATATCGCAAGGAAAAAAAGAATTAATCATGGTAGTAGGCCGTAGCGTTATGATTATTGCGTTGTCAGGCCGCGTCGGCCGCTGGAGGTCTGGGTTTAATTCTCAGGACCACCACCGCTTGCGAGGAATATACAAATCCTCCATGAGTGCCACTCTTTTCATGAAAAAGCTTTAGCCTTAAGGGACTGTGAATATCTATTCCAACTATTTCCAACAGCAATAACTGAGTCATTTAATCATCTTTAGTCAATTTATTGTCCTGATTATTTGACGTCTTAAAACTATGGTCAACATTTTGTCTGACTTTGGGGCTCTTTTGGGGCATACTGCCAACGAATTTAAACATCACAAAACATCAACAAAAAAAGCATTTCCTTAAACAATACAACATATTGACAGACAGAAACGACTTTATTATGCAAAGCAAGACTGTTTGTGCAGCATACGACCTCGAAATAAAGAAACTTAAGCTTTGTTTTTTTCTGCCTTACAATAAGTTGGTGAAATTCCACGACACAGGACTCAAAAGCCTTAAATGCTAATTTCCAAATAAATTAGGGACATTTCACTTGCTGTTTTGTTTTTTTTTTTTTTGTTTTTTTTTTGTCAAAACATTTATGCTAATCAGCATAACAGAGAAAGGCATCAGCTTGGGCAAAACATTTTTACAAAATTTCAACATTCATGCCAACAACTTGTGTGATTATTGAGCAGAATTATTTTTTCTACATATGTTGTACTTATCAGAATTTTGAAAAGCAGAATTTTAAAAAGCTGAATTTTGTAAAACAGAACCGAAAGAAGCAGAGTTTTGAAAATCAGAATTTTCGTAACAATAGGCAGAATTTTAAAAATAAAAATTACAAAACCAGAATTTTTACCCGCTCCCGATTCTTTACAAGAAAATATAAGCAACTTTTTTTTTCTTAAAACAATGGCGCAATATTTTAAACAGCCTAATGCTATGTTTTTTTTTTTTTAATTTATTAAGATTTTTTTTTTAAGTATGAACTTAAGTTCATACAACGCAGTCACGCTGCGCAGACAACAATTAACATTGAACATTCTGAATAAAACAACAACAACTTAAGTGTTCTATCACCAAATTATTTGGCGGAAGTTATAGCTATTTCACGAGTGTCAACCCGTTCATCAGACTTCTTTGTGTGGCGCTGAGTCTCAATATGTTTAATGTTTTAAAACAGGCTACTAGAATTTTCTAAATTTTATATACGATTTAAATATAGTAAAATACTAAACCAATTTTTTCATAAACTTCAGCAGAACATGTCCAAATAATAGACAAACCGTGAAAAAATTCATAAAAATACTTATATTGACGTTTATAAATGGCAGAGTGTCATTTGGATTTAATACTACGATAAAACATAGCCATTGGGTAATTTTAACTTTAATGTTTTACCCATTTAATATTAGAAAAATAATTTTCTTTAACCAAATAAATAAATAAATCGGGTGGCACAACGGCTCATGAAGAACCAGGGCCTAGTGACTAACAACTCGCAACCATTCCTGTGTGCGCCTGTCGACAGGAATGGAAGGGACCTACAATTTTATGCCGAATCCGAACGGCTAGACGAGAAGCACTTATTCGTGGACAAGTGATACTCTTGGAGGATTTGTCAATTCCTCGCAAGAGGCAGTAGCCCCAAAAAAAACTTTTTAGTTTTTAGGTGGACGAGGCTGGGAAGCGAACTCAGACCTCCAGCGTGACAGTCGAACGCACTAACCATTACGCTACGGGCTACTACCCGTAGTAATTCAACGACATCAAAAACGTTAGAGCCGTTTTTGAGATAAATTACTTTTGTCATAATTTATTTTTTTTATTATTTTTGTCATAAGTATAGCAGGTAACGTTATTTTTTGAGCTAACATAAAAACCAATTTCCACACACATAAGAAGCTTAAGTCCAAAGTTTGAAGAAAATCGCTTCAGTGGTTGAGGCTGCAGGTCGATGTACAGAAAGACAGACAGGCTTGAATTGCGGGACTCACCTTTTCGCATTGTCTTCTCCATCGTCGTTATGGGAAAATTATTATTTCGAGTAAGATTTTTTGCACCAATCCTTAACTTACCCTATACCTACAAACATATGTATATCGCAAGGAAAAAAAGAATTAATCATGGTAGTAGGCCGTAGCGTTATGATTATTGCGTTGTCAGGCCGCGTCGGCCGCTGGAGGTCTGGGTTTAATTCTCAGGACCACCACCGCTTGCGAGGAATATACAAATCCTCCATGAGTGCCACTCTTTTCATGAAAAAGCTTTAGCCTTAAGGGACTGTGAATATCTATTCCAACTATTTCCAACAGCAATAACTGAGTCATTTAATCATCTTTAGTCAATTTATTGTCCTGATTATTTGACGTCTTAAAACTATGGTCAACATTTTGTCTGACTTTGGGGCTCTTTTGGGGCATACTGCCAACGAATTTAAACATCACAAAACATCAACAAAAAAAGCATTTCCTTAAACAATACAACATATTGACAGACAGAAACGACTTTATTATGCAAAGCAAGACTGTTTGTGCAGCATACGACCTCGAAATAAAGAAACTTAAGCTTTGTTTTTTTCTGCCTTACAATAAGTTGGTGAAATTCCACGACACAGGACTCAAAAGCCTTAAATGCTAATTTCCAAATAAATTAGGGACATTTCACTTGCTGTTTTGTTTTTTTTTTTTTTGTTTTTTTTTTGTCAAAACATTTATGCTAATCAGCATAACAGAGAAAGGCATCAGCTTGGGCAAAACATTTTTACAAAATTTCAACATTCATGCCAACAACTTGTGTGATTATTGAGCAGAATTATTTTTTCTACATATGTTGTACTTATCAGAATTTTGAAAAGCAGAATTTTAAAAAGCTGAATTTTGTAAAACAGAACCGAAAGAAGCAGAGTTTTGAAAATCAGAATTTTCGTAACAATAGGCAGAATTTTAAAAATAAAAATTACAAAACCAGAATTTTTACCCGCTCCCGATTCTTTACAAGAAAATATAAGCAACTTTTTTTTTCTTAAAACAATGGCGCAATATTTTAAACAGCCTAATGCTATGTTTTTTTTTTTTTAATTTATTAAGATTTTTTTTTTAAGTATGAACTTAAGTTCATACAACGCAGTCACGCTGCGCAGACAACAATTAACATTGAACATTCTGAATAAAACAACAACAACTTAAGTGTTCTATCACCAAATTATTTGGCGGAAGTTATAGCTATTTCACGAGTGTCAACCCGTTCATCAGACTTCTTTGTGTGGCGCTGAGTCTCAATATGTTTAATGTTTTAAAACAGGCTACTAGAATTTTCTAAATTTTATATACGATTTAAATATAGTAAAATACTAAACCAATTTTTTCATAAACTTCAGCAGAACATGTCCAAATAATAGACAAACCGTGAAAAAATTCATAAAAATACTTATATTGACGTTTATAAATGGCAGAGTGTCATTTGGATTTAATACTACGATAAAACATAGCCATTGGGTAATTTTAACTTTAATGTTTTACCCATTTAATATTAGAAAAATAATTTTCTTTAACCAAATAAATAAATAAATCGGGTGGCACAACGGCTCATGAAGAACCAGGGCCTAGTGACTAACAACTCGCAACCATTCCTGTGTGCGCCTGTCGACAGGAATGGAAGGGACCTACAATTTTATGCCGAATCCGAACGGCTAGACGAGAAGCACTTATTCGTGGACAAGTGATACTCTTGGAGGATTTGTCAATTCCTCGCAAGAGGCAGTAGCCCCAAAAAAAACTTTTTAGTTTTTAGGTGGACGAGGCTGGGAAGCGAACTCAGACCTCCAGCGTGACAGTCGAACGCACTAACCATTACGCTACGGGCTACTACCCGTAGTAATTCAACGACATCAAAAACGTTAGAGCCGTTTTTGAGATAAATTACTTTTGTCATAATTTATTTTTTTTATTATTTTTGTCATAAGTATAGCAGGTAACGTTATTTTTTGAGCTAACATAAAAACCAATTTCCACACACATAAGAAGCTTAAGTCCAAAGTTTGAAGAAAATCGCTTCAGTGGTTGAGGCTGCAGGTCGATGTACAGAAAGACAGACAGGCTTGAATTGCGGGACTCACCTTTTCGCATTGTCTTCTCCATCATCGTTATGGGAAAATTATTATTTCGAGTAAGATTTTTTGCACCAATCCTTAACTTACCCTATACCTACAAACATATGTATATCGCAAGGAAAAAAAGAATTAATCATGGTAGTAGGCCGTAGCGTTATGATTATTGCGTTGTCAGGCCGCGTCGGCCGCTGGAGGTCTGGGTTTAATTCTCAGGACCACCACCGCTTGCGAGGAATATACAAATCCTCCATGAGTGCCACTCTTTTCATGAAAAAGCTTTAGCCTTAAGGGACTGTGAATATCTATTCCAACTATTTCCAACAGCAATAACTGAGTCATTTAATCATCTTTAGTCAATTTATTGTCCTGATTATTTGACGTCTTAAAACTATGGTCAACATTTTGTCTGACTTTGGGGCTCTTTTGGGGCATACTGCCAACGAATTTAAACATCACAAAACATCAACAAAAAAAGCATTTCCTTAAACAATACAACATATTGACAGACAGAAACGACTTTATTATGCAAAGCAAGACTGTTTGTGCAGCATACGACCTCGAAATAAAGAAACTTAAGCTTTGTTTTTTTCTGCCTTACAATAAGTTGGTGAAATTCCACGACACAGGACTCAAAAGCCTTAAATGCTAATTTCCAAATAAATTAGGGACATTTCACTTGCTGTTTTGTTTTTTTTTTTTGTTTTTTTTTTGTCAAAACATTTATGCTAATCAGCATAACAGAGAAAGGCATCAGCTTGGGCAAAACATTTTTACAAAATTTCAACATTCATGCCAACAACTTGTGTGTCAAAAGAAAAAAAAAAGAAAAATAAGTCCAAAAGCTTTTAGGGGGCATTAGGTTTTTTTTTCTTTTTTTTTTGTTGATGATGAATTTGACATAATTTTCTTTTTATCTTCTCTTATCCTTGAGCTTCATCTTATCTATTTTTGTTAACGCATTCAATCTATATGTTTGAAGTCCAAAAGGGACTTCTTTCGTCCAGGACTTATGCATATTTTTTTGTGTTTCATGTTTTGAATTATTATCTTTCTAACACATTTTGTCCTCTGTCTATCTTTCTTAGCATCGCATCCATCCTCAAAATCAACCGAGGATGAAAAAGCGTTGCCTGATAAATCGTTATCATTTTATATCCAACAAGATTCATTTAATTGTCATGCATAATAAATTTTGTTCAAAGGACGTTTTTTTTTTTTTTTTTGTTCTTGTTGTTGTTTCGTCTTGTCTTGTTTTCACTTCAAATAGAAATGGAAAGGGATAAGTATCTATAATAATATGAAGATGGTAAAAAGTGATACGGTGCGTATAGAAACGTAATTCCGATGAACCGTCACCAAAAATATCCGAAGAATTAATCGAAATACACATAACATTTTTTTTTCCTTCCTTCTTCACGTAAAAATTTAAAGAATCTGCTTAGTATTTAATTCTCTTTTGGATTAAATTTAATTGAAATTTAAGGAAAATTTAAGATACAAAAATACTGACGTGCGTCGGTCGTCGACGTCGTCGTCAGTCGTCGTTGTCGTCAGTCGTCGCCGTTGTCATCATCTTTCCATTGAAGGAAGGAGTGGAAGTAGGGCAACGGAAATGATTTAATGAAGGTAAAATCCTTCAACGCACAAAACGAAAGGATCTTCTTAAACATTCCTTTTACTTCTCGGTTTTTCTTCGTCTTTGGCAAGATAAATATATATTTACGGATAAACTTATTATATCAAAATATTAAATGGACTCGACGACACTCATCGTCGTCGTCGTGGGAAAAAGTGTGAGTGTTTTAAGTATAAAGCGAGGAAAGTTGTGTGTATAAACATCTTCAAGGTAACTGAAACATAAATGAGTTCACAGGATGTTTCCGTTGTGACTTTTGAATGCACAAACACATGTTGTGTACATAAAGGTACATACATTTAAAAATTACAAAAATGTTTCTCGAATGAAATAAGTTTTCCGATTAAGTAATGTCAGGCGGTGTAACGGAAAGGAGGGAAGAATAAGTCAGTTGAAGAGGATGTGACAGCTTGAGACGTGATGGGCCTACAAATTCAGGAACGATGTATCCACATATAAATATGAAGAAGTTTTTAAATTCTGGAATAGTTGAGTTTATCAAAAATTCTTCAATGATTGTTTGAGTTTCAAAAATCACAAAAACTTTTAAATTATTAAGCCTTACATCATGGAGCTCATGTTTGAACACTCATAACTTATTTTTTTTTTTTTTTATTTATTTATCTATCTCGCGGTGAACAAAATTCATGATCATGAAGTTTTACAGAATTGTCTGCAATTTTTAAGTAAGTTTTAAAATACAGCCATCGGCCAGTGTTTTGTTTGACGTGAGCAGGAATAAATGGAGAATTTGATTGAATACATCGACTTTTGACTGCACCTTTGGTGCGCTAACCGGAAGTGGTTTTCTTCGTCCACCCGACCTAACCGAAGTGCAGCTGGCGATATGATGAACGGAATCTCGGTTTAGGGTGGCCAATCCATTAAAAAGGAGATGCTCTGCAATGAGCAAACTACTGAGGAATAAGTTTCCTAAACGTCGGTCGGCTATAAACCGGTCGGCTTTAAACCTTTTGCCAATGATCTGATCGGCCCCTATCAGTGTGGTTTTAGACCAGACAAGTCAACTGTCGATCAAATCTTCACACTCCAACAGATATAAGAACAAAAATCAGGAATTCCAAATAGATAAACACCGCATCTTTATCGATTTTAAAGTCTCGTATGATAGCGTGGAATAGGGACGAATAATACATAGCCATGTCACACCTCGGAATCCTTGCCAAACTCGTATCTGCTTGTGTAGGATGACGATGGAGAAATCTCGTTGCTCCGTCAGTAAGAACACCACCGAATCCTTTGACGTTGAGAAAGGTTTAAGGTAAGACGATGTTTTATCATACAACCTATTTAACATCGTTCTTGAATCAATTGTACGCAACACACAAGTCAAATACCACCGGTACAATATCAAATCCATATCGAACGTTCGTTCAATTGCTTGCATATGCAGACGACATAGACATTGTCGGCAAAACTAAGCCAGCTGTGACAGGCGCATTTGCGAGCATTGAATAGGAGGCGGCTAAAATGGCATTAGTGATTAATGAGGACAAAGCGAAGTATATTCTGCCATCGAGAAAGGAATTTCAACATCGTTGTCTCTGGCAAAATAGCACGTTGGACAGATATAACTTCGAATCTATCAAGGACTCTGTATATACCTACCTGTGGGGCTCTACTATTACTGTTTGCCAACCGCTTTTCTTTGGTCTAAAACGGCATTTAATTAGTAGGGCCATCTCTCGGAGAACCAAGGATTCTTTGTTCAACTATCCCAGTCCTGCTCTATGGGCCAGAAGCACGAACATTGAACAAATTGGCCAAAAGCCTGTTAGCGTGCTTTGAGAGGAAGATTATTCGTGTGATTTTTGGTGCGATGTGTATCGAAAGAGTGTGGAGGAGAAGATTTAACGACGAGCTTTCGGGCTATATAAAGACATTGACCTCATCAAAATCCTGAAAATGCAGCGGCTGAAATGGCCTCATAGGTTGCGCTCACAAGTAGAGAACGACCTCAACTAACTTGATGTGCGCAACTAAAAGCGGCTAACTAGAAACGGAGCTATTTGGAAAGGCTTGTTGGTTGAGGCCATAGTCCATCGTGGCTGTAAGGGCCATCTGAAGTAAGAAGTTAGTAAGTGGTTTTCTCACGGTTATGCGTTGCTAACTCATCAACGCCATTCTTTCAGAAAATCACAAGATGGATGAGTGGACTAGGCTTTTTATGATCATCATAAGAAGTACATGGAGATACACCATGTGACCTGCTTACTTCACTGTCCAGTAAGCAGATCACTCAAATACATCCACTTTTTGATGAACTGCAAAATCTGACATAGAATTGCAAAACAAACGCAAAATAAACTGCAAATTACTGGCGTTGATCCCATTACTCTATAGGTGAAAGTTTCGCTGGCCAACGACACAGAAGTCATTTGTGGAGTTGAACAGCTTCCAAAGTTTAAAAAAGAAAATTATGACTTTTTGAATCCAGGCTCTAGGCCCATAAGCTGTTATAGTTTTGTGTTATTTAACTTAACGCGCTTCTTAATAAGACTAAAATCTATATAAACTAAATATCTAAATTCTACCAACTAGAATAAAAAAAAAGATTGACATCCACCATTCGCCACCCAACCAAACCCTCCCTCAGTTATAATAAACCTATATTCTGCATGACTCTGCTAAAAGCCATAAAAATGCAAACACAAAACCTCATCGGAGCATATTATAGTTGCATTTTTTTTTTTTCTTCTTCTTCTTCTTCTTCTTCTTCTTCTTCTTCTTCTTCTTCTTCTTCTTCTTCTTCTTCTTCTTCTTCTTCTTCTTCTTCTTCTTCTTCTTCTTCCAGCTTTCTCCTGATCAGATCCACATAGCTCCTATTTTTACTACCACCCCTTTTACTTCAAAGGACATTATATGTTTGTATATTCGTTATGAAAGAAGAGGCAAGGGTAGGATGGGTATTACAAAATTTACGAGCATACAACAAAATACGGATGGGTTTTTCATACTTTCTTTACTTGCTTCACAAACGCGGTTTACAAAAAAAAATACAAAATGAAAAAAAAAGATCTCATTTCCCTTTGGAGCTGTAAGGACACATTAAAGTGAAAAACATATGCGCAACGCCAATGCATGTATAACAACAAAAATAATAAAAACAAAAATTTGACATTATTCATGATTAAATTGAGCGGAATATTTATTAACGCATCACTAGAACGTGCATTCGCACATAATTTGTATTCTCGGCAAGGACTTCCGTCTTAAATCAGCCATAGATAACAGTCCTCACACTCAAAAACAACGCAGAGAATAGAGAGAGATAGAGAGAGTATGTACAAGCGACGACAAAGATTAATCTTCTTCGATATAATAGTTATGCTTAACCATGCATCCGGAATTAGGGGTGTCATATCCGGTCTGTCTCTCCATCAAAATTCATTGCTATCGGTGGCGTCAACTGACACAACGCTGACGGTAACGACGCACGGTCATTGTGGCCATGGCGATACAAATACTACAGCATCAAGGCTCTAAATTAAATTTTGAAGCCAATTAAATTGAAGTTCTGAGGAGTAGGGTGGGTATACGTACTTCAAGGGAACGCCGAAAGTGCTTGTGGCATTTTAATTAGGTATGCAAAATTCCAAATAAACCACACACGCATAATATTATAAATAAATTAGTCAAAAGCCGAGGATAGCTGCTACAGTTTCGTATACTGAGTCCATTTTGTTATCGCTTCCGCCCGAACCAGGGACAACCATTAAAATGAATTCAAAATAATACCCCTTTTAGTGGAAAGCAGTTGCGCCGCATTATAAGGTTCCGATAAGCACAATGGGCTCCCTCGTAATACCTATATTGAAATATAGGACACTGGTGCAGTACAGTACTAGTTCATTTAGATTAAGATGATACTTTATGAATTTATTTAATAGAAAGTGTGAATGGCAAGGTGATACATACGGAAATTTATAAGATACAGAATATAAGCTGATAAAAATACAATTTAAAAAGAACAACGAGTGTGCAGCACTGGAACATCTAACACATGGTTGAATTTTAGTGCTTAAAATTCAGCGAAGCTATCAGTTTTTCTGAATTTTTATAAATACACTGTGTTGGAAAATAATTCATATATTTGTAACAAAAATTTTATTTCAGTATTTACTAGCTGACCCACTCTGGCTTCGCTTGGGCACTTTTTAACAAAAAAAAAATGAATTGATTTTGTTTTTAGGTACATACACTATGATCTTAAAAGGCCATCCTCTTATTATAGCTTTTCAACACACAAAAGGAGTTTTTTTTTTATTTTTTTGAATACCATTTAATGTTTGCACCCCAATTCACCCTTTGCATAGCCATATTTTGGAAGCACTTAAGTGATCATTTTGAATACTGTCCCTGAACACAAAAAGAATGTTTGAAATAAGACACATGTATGTTTGTTTTTCCCCATGTCACGCTTTATTTAAAAAATAATTACAACTTCAATGAACCTCAAGTCTATCCTCTTATTATTACTATTCAAACACAATAAAAAAATAAAATGAAATTTCCCATACAAAACGCAGATTTCGATTTATGCGCCTTCCCAAACCCGGGATGCCCGCTTTTTTTTCTAGAACACCCCAGTCATTTCATTTTGATTTTTGGGTTTGATTAAAAACTGATTGGACAAAAACACAAATTATTCTTTTTAACGCAAAACTATCGAAAGAAAATAATTCAAGAAATTGTTATTAATTTCGCTTACAAAAAAGTTTAGTTTGAAAATTAATTTTTTTAAAAACTACTCCTTAAGGCAACTTGATTTAAAAATTTTAAAGAATGAATTTGTGGCTTTAAAACAAAAAGTGGCATTGTGAGTAGTAGCGTATTCAAAACTAGTTTTTTGTAAATCATTTTCTTAGAAATATATCCGTCCTCCAAACTGGGGGAAATAGACCTCCCCCTCCAATACGATTTCGTATGTCGTGACAAAAGGTCATGCGTCATAACTAGGGCTGGCCACGAGACGAGGCAGGGCAAGACTTTTATAAGTATCGTTTCGGTCTCGTTAAAATTGAAAATTTTCAGTCTCGTCTCGGTCTCAGTCTCGCCTTTTTTGCCAGAAAATTTGAATTTGCAGTCTCGTCCCGGTCTCGTCTCCGAAAAATACGCTTTCCGGGCAACCTGTAGATTATTGTAACGAAATATTTTCGATACCTACGTCAAAATATAATTTGGCCCCATATAGTTTGAATATGTGCAGAAGAAAATAAATATTTAAATGTAATTGGATTTTTCAATTTGTTAGACTCTCTGTAAATTTCGTTCCAAATATACAGACTCGTCTCGGATGCTTAAAAGGCAGTCTCGTTCGTCTCGTCTCATCTCGTCTCGGTCTCCTCATGCGATACCGATACCGTCTCGCGGCCAGCCTTATAGTCATAAGCCCATATTTCGAAATGGCTTTTACGAAGTGAAATAATTACATCTTTTCTTATATATATATATATATATATATTTATTGAACAAAATAATATTTTCAATTTGACTTATAATAACTAGTTAGATACGATGATATTATACATTTATTGGCACATAGGGGGCCTAATCTTATACTTTGTCTTAAGTTTAAAGGATTATAAAATATAAAATACATGTCAAAAAAAATTAAACCTAAAAGTCGGCTGACTTTATTGTCTTCGGGGTGTTCCATCCCGGTTGTCAAGTTGTGGTTTTGGTGGAGGGGATGTGTTGGCATTTAGCCGCGGTGATATGCTGACCCTGTGTCAGCGTAGAACGAAACTGCTGGCTCGTTGTCCGTAATGATGTTGTCAACCAGGATTTCCATCGTACTGAGGTATCTCGGCTCGGGGTGTCGCTGCTGAGTGGCCATTCTTCTCATCAGTTGATTTGGTGCCTGTTAGTGAGTTCTACAAGCTTCTTTGCTTGAAGCAGTAGGTACCTGTCCAGGGGGATGATGTTAGCTTCTGTGTAAAGATGCTCGTTGCTGTGATGTCTCATTCGCTGCCGATCAAAATGTAGTCCGGTACAAATCCTTAGTAACTTTCTTTCGAACATTTGAAGTTCCTTCATGGCCGTCTTCGAGATGGAGAACCAGACAGGGAAGGAATAGCTGATTACAGGCCGCAGGAGCTGCTTGTACATAAGTATCTTCGTCTTCTGGCTTAGTCCGTTTCTGCATCTCATCAATGGGTGGATTAGGTGAAATGCCCAGTTGGCTTTTTTGAGGACGTTTCGTGAGTGCGGGTTGAACCTTAACAACTCGTTGAAGTGGATGCCTAGGTACTTCTCGTTCTTTTTGGCTGCTATTGTAGATCCGTCCAGAAGTTTCAGAACCAGACTTCTGCACTTGGCGGCGCTGCAACTACCTCTACTTGGTCTCCTGAAACACACAAGCTCCGATTTGGAGGTGTTTATCCGGATGCCACATTTCTTGTAGAAGGCGTAGAGTCTATTGACGTGGTGCTCAACTTTTCGTAAAGCTACCAGAGGAGACATCGAGGCGGCATACGTAAGGGAGTCATCAGCATACAGGAGATTTTGGCATCCAGATGGCAATGGTTGGTCAGATGTCATCAGGCTGTAGAGGAAGGGGCCTAGCTTCGAACCTTGGGCAACTCCGGCTTTGATGTTCTTCACTTGTGATTTGCAGTTGTCCATTTGTTGTGAAATAATTACATATGCGGACATTATGGTCTAATGTGGTTTTAGAGAAGCTTCTAAAGGCAATATTTTACTGCGACAAAAGGCAAAAGTCATATATGGCCTCATAACACTTTTGTTGAGTGACATAAGATTACATTTCAAAAATACTGATTATCAAGATATTACTACATATATCTTTGTTATTGAATATCTTGAAAAATCCTTGCAACATCATATATATCAAGATCCTATAGAAAAAACAACTTCATAGTAAAAACAAGAGAAAACTAGGTTGATGATAATATATTGGTTGCTGAAATGATCATTTGTTCCCATACTTTTTAGTTTTAAGAGAAAGTTGGTTCCTTTATTTTTGAATATCTTGAAAAGTAAAAATCCTCAATACACCCGGTTTTTGACGGAAAATTGAAAATTTGACTCGAAAATTTCCTAGGGCCATGCCATAATGGTTTCTTGTCACTTTTTGTAGCCGAATATGGTCTCATGAAGTAATCTAAGGAATATTTCGTTACGCGTAAGATTTTATGGAAAGGTTGACTGATACTTACCTGAATTCAAAGTGGGGTAGCAAATTGGGTGTTTTTAAAAGTTTCACTGTATTATTATATCAATCTATTCAAATTCAAGTGTATTTTCTTTTATTTGTTGAAAATAATAATTTAGAAAAGTTGATACAGACATTTTTTTAAATATTTTATTGGATTTATGTAAAACTTCAATGTTTTTTAAATATCAACCCGGTTTGAGAATAGGGCTTGCCACGAGACGAGAAAAGTCTCGGTCTCGACCTCGGTCTCGCATGATGAGACCGAGACGAGACGAGACTGGCTTTTAAGCAACCGAGACGAGACCGAGACGAGAGTGTATATTTGGACCGATATTTACAGAGAGTCTAATAAATTAAAAAATCCACTTTCAGTTAAATATTTATTTTCTTCTGGACGTATTCAAACTATAATCGAAAACATTTTGTTCCAATAATCAACAAGTTTGCCGGAAATCGTATTTTTCGGAGACGAGACCGAGACGCGACTTAATTATACGAGACCGTGACGAGACTGAACATTTTTGATTTTAACGAGACCGAGACGAGACTTACAAAAGTCTCACAGAGTCTCGTCTCGTGGCGAGCCCTATTTGAGAATATAAGTGAATATTTGAGTCAACCTCAAAGAAAAAAGTTAAGAAAAAATTAAAAACATTTAAATTTAAAAATTAATAATTAATGTTACTTTAGTACACATGCAAAAAATTCTATAAAATTTGTTTCACCTAAATCAGTTGGGATTGCCCTGGAAGAAAAAAAAAATTATTGTTTCGTCTTTAATTAATGGTTTAGATATAGTCTTTAATATTAAGTAAACGTCATTTGCCATTAGAAGAAAGGCGTTAAAACACTTTGATGGAATACAAACAAAATAAACATCAAGGCCTATAGCCCACAAAGAAGTCAAATTTTTAAGTTCATTATTTTCCATAAATCAATTGTGAAGTTCAATTAAAAAGTACAAGTGACCTCAGCTCCAGAAATTATTTTATTCATTCACTCCACTTAAAACAGAAGTAATTTCAATATTTTAATATTTAAATTTCTTCATCTTCTTATCAATTGTGAAGTTGTAACCCACCCTGGTAGGCCAGTATTCCACAGTAAAATAATTCATAATTCACTAATACATGTAAGGAAGGAGGTGGGTCATGAGATCACCAATTCGAAGTTATCTAAACTCCAACGTAATTTAACAAAAATTGGATTCGAAAATGGATTGTAATATCTCCATTTTTACTTGCGACAAAAGGTACTATATATGATATTCGTAAAAAAAATCGAACTGGAGATATTAATTTTCCTTAACTTTACGATTATAAAGAACTCGAAAAAAGTGGGTCTTGCAATTCTTGCTGTCTGTCTGTCTCGTCGCCCATACAGCCTAAACGGCTGGAGGGATTTTCTTCAAACTTGGTACATAGTGTTTTTATGCTTATATGCCCACAAGTTTGTTTAAATGTTTTAAGGACAAAAAATAACGGTACCTGCCATACAATTTCTTTTTCGCCAATTAGGAAATTGATGTATGTCTCAAAAACGGGTCCGAGGGTTTTGTTGAAAAAAAAATTCAAAAAAAATGAATAAGGAAAAACTACTTTTTGATAATTTTTTTATTTTCAAAAATTGAATATTTTTGGTAACTCCAGGATAGGCATTTTTTGGGTTTTCGATTTTCTCGAAAACAGTTAAGTTGAAATTTTTCATTTTTGTTTATTGTGAATCAAAATTAAAAAAAAAAACATTTTATTATTTTGTAGAATACTTGAAAAAATCATGTTTCTTAATTCAAAAATAACGGTTCCTTCCATACAAATTTTGAAAAACCATTAAGAAAAAACTTATTTTTCTCGAAAACGGCTCCAAGAATTTTGATAAAAAGATATGCATTTACTATTAAAGCTATGCTCAATATTTTGATAAATTTTACCAATAACGGTTTTTAACGGTAGGTACCTGTCATAGAATCGATTTTTTTGTTTACAAATTTCTCGTTGTATGTTAAATTGTATTTGATTAAGTTCTAAATGTTGGCATACCAGATTTTATTTTTGAAAATGAGCTACAAATTTTATATAAAAAAAAAATAATTTTTAAGAAAGCCGCTCCAACGATGATTTATTTTTTTCATAAATTCATATTTATAAAACAAATCACATGACATACTTGATTTTGAGAAATTTATAGTAATTTATAGTAATAATTTATTTAATTTTTTTTTAATGATATCATAACATTTTGGACCCAATACCTATGTACTTGTACACCATCAATAACTAGCTACTTTAAAATTATAAGCTACGAGTGCTATCCAGTCGTGCCAACTTTTTGATAAGTTTGGGTAGCAGCAATTTTGGTGATTATATGTCAGTATTCAAATATTTGTGTATCTACCATTTTCATAACTGATGTGCCACCACTGGTAAATATAAATCTGAGCTATCCATAAAGATGGTTGAAATATGTAATTTCAAATTATATTTCGTTTAGTTTGAGGTAAAAATGGTTTTAATTTATTCGAATTTATTTTTTTTCTAATTTCTCACGACCTGATTCGAAGCAAAAAAATTTGTATACGTTTATATCACAAAATTACATAAATGCTCGTTAATGGCAAAATAATTTCCACTAATTGCGCTATTATATTAGCCTTAGAACAAAACGCTATATTGAATTGGTCTTTGGATGTTGTTTAGGTATGTGCACTTAGAGCATTTAATTCAATTGAATAATGTGTTGTATAGTTGGAGTGAACTGGTGGTGATGTTTAGTTTATTGTTGATATTGGTAAATTGTGGTCAAGAGGTCTTTGGAAACATTTATTTAGCACAGAACAGATGCGCATTAATAGTTTGAGAAGTTGCAATGTAAACTTTAATTTTGACATAAGCCCATACTGGTTATTGATTAACAAATACACTTGATGGTTAACTAACTTTAAAGTCTTTAATATTTTTTTCCATTTTCTTCCTTTTTCCTCAAAAATAATTGTTCATCTTCGATTGTTTGAGAAAGAAGTTTTGATAGCTTGTGTAAAATCTCACAAAATTCCAAAGTAACATTCTATTTGAATTCAAAGAGTTCACTACTTATCGAAATGTTAACGGCAAACAACTACATTATGTAACTAACGAATCTGTAAATTCTGAAACCATTCACTTAAGACATTGTAAAATCCTGAAAATTTCACCGGTGGCCAACGTTTCTACCAGAAATGCATCAAATTTTTAGAAGAAAGAAGATTAATCCCAAATCATCAGTTCTGATTTTGGAAAAAACATTCCGCGATTGACTTAGTGTATTAGCTATGGATGTGTTGTGCTTGCACACTTTCAGTGTAAAGATTACGTGAACACTACACCGCCCTTTTGTACTTGCCGAATCAGATTAAATGAAACTTTGCACAGCCCCTTGTCAATGACGAAATTTTAGATAAGAATATTGGACTGGAAGAAGTTATAATGATACTAAGTTCGCTGAAAGACGGCACAGCAGCAGGGTCAAATGGAATTCCAGACAAGTTTTTGAAATACAGCACAAATGCTTTCAAAGAAAATTTAAACAAAGCACTGAACATAATTTCTAACTTCCCATTGGAAGTTATTGTAATTGGTGCGATTTGTCGAATTAATAATTTTGACATATCTTCACGTTTTGAGGTCTCTAGAATCAGAAACCGCCGTTTTTATCAAGATGTCTGTGTGTGTGTATGTACGTACGTTCGGGGTACTTTTTTCGTCCACCAAATCTCGAGAACGCATAAAGATATCGACCTCGGATAGATTTTATTTTACAGATAATATTGTCATAACGTGCTGAAAAGGTTTTCTAACAAATTCAATAAACCGTTTTTTTACTACAGCAATTTAAAAAGGAGCTGTAAATGTCATTTTTCTGGAATATCTCGTGAACGGAATAAGATATTCACTTCAGACTAATTTAAAATTATACATAATTACACAATACCAAATTGGTAAATATTAAAAAAAAATTCACCAGACACTTTTTTTTTTAAACTAAGAAAAACAGTTGAATAATAGTTTTTGTCTCAAATATTTCGAGAACAAAAAATGATTTCGGACCCAATCTATTTTTTTTTTTTTACATACACTCCCTGTCACTTGTCTCGACAAATTCCTATAGGAAATATTTTTCCTGGAAATTTTTGATACGTGTGAGTAGGTATATATATTTTGCAATAAAAAAGGATAAAGTTAAAGAGTAAATTTGGAAAATCCATAGTAATTTCCCAAAATTTGTGAATGGACTGCAAAAAATGGATATAAAAAGTTGCGTCACTTGATTGAGGCCATTCCAAAAATTGCTTGGCAAAAGTTAACATCGCCGATTTTTTTTTCAAACAGAAGTTTAAAATATTTAAGAAAGGATAGAAAACTATACTCTATATTAAATTTCAAGTTAAAATGGGCTCTGGAAACACATCGACAGAAGCAGAAAGAGGGTCAAAAGATGCTTTAAATGAACTGGGGTTCTATGGCCGAGAAATAGCTAGGAGACCGAACATAAGTTACACCATTGTCAACAATTATCTAGCAGACACTGAAAACTATGGACAAAAATGAAAAAGACGCACAGCTCAAGCAACAGCAATCCGAGAAAAGCGACTAATTCAGCGGCTAGCTTCAAATTGCACACTATCAGCGCTTAAAATAAGGTCGAAAAGTGGGCTATCCAGTATTTCGACGGTTTTCAGGATAATTAAAACCAGTGATAATATCAAGAGCATAAAAATCAAAAAGAAACCGGTTCTATGGCAGCTACACAAGGAACTACGGATGAATTTCGCCAGGGAGCCTGTAGCAACGCATGGAAAAAAGGTTGTCTTTTCAGATGAAAAAAGTTTAATCTTGACGGACCTGATGGTTACAACTTTTATTTTCACGATTAAAGAAAAGAAGAACTTATTTTGTCAAGACATCACAATAATACATCACGTGTTATGGTATGGGGAGCTATCACCTATTATGGAACAATTGAATTGGAATTTATAACTTCAACAATGAACGCAAATAGTTACAAATGCCTGCTGTAACGGGTGTTTCCAATGTTAAGGAATATTCTTGAAACTCTACCTTGGATATTCCAACAAGACACCGCCCCTATGCATACTTCCAGGGTAGCTAGAAGTTGGATTCAGTCGGAGAACGTTGGACTTTTACCATGGCCACCCTATTCACTGGACTCAAACATCATCGAAAACGTTTGGGCCTGGCTATCTCGAAAAGTTTCTGATGCTGGTAGACAGTTTGGAGATAAGGACGTCTTGGCCGAAGCTAACTGCGATTCCTGGAGCCAGATTTCACTAGATTATTCCAAAAACTGTATGATTTAATTCCAAATCGTCTAACAGAGCTGATTTCAAAAAATTGTGGTAATACCCATTATTAATTGGAAAAAACATATTACATTAATGTTTAAAACCATTACAAAAACAAAAACATTTTTATTGTTTTGTTCTTTTTTTATAAGATTTTTCAAGTGGCCTCAATCAAGTGACGCATTTTTTTATACCCATTTTTGCAGTCCTTTCTTATAATTTGTGAAATTCCTATGGAATTTCCAAGTAACCCCTTTAAGTGTATACTTTTTTATTGCAAAATATATTTACCTACTCACAGGTATCAAAAATTTCCAGTAAAAATATATACAGGTATTTATTGAGAAAAAACTTTTGTGAAAATAGTGGCTTCAAACAAGTGACAGGGAGTGTATAATGACGTAGTCAACAACTGATATTTTGTTTTTTAAATTCAATAAACAGTTTACAGTATACCTATACCACCTTAATGTTGTGTAATTTTCAGATTTTTAAATCACCCTTTAAGAAGCTAAAAATCAAAATGTTGCAAGATAAAACTTTTCAAAAATGTTTTTTTTTCGAAAAATTCTTACACTCAAAATCACTTCAAAATCGAAATTTGGCATATGAAACTTAATTTGCCTTTTTATTCTTTTTAGCCAATAGTCTGTTTTGAAATAATTGGCTTAAATAATTAATACCTCCATCAGGGTTGCCGTTCTAGCGACTTTGTCGCTAGATCTAGCGACATTTCAATTTCTTCCGCGACAAAAAATATTTTATATTTTTATGTCGCTAGATTATTTCTAGGGACTTTTCTAGCGACTTTTGAAGGTAAGAATTTGTGAGTTTCGACACGCAAACACTACTTTTTTTTTGTGAAATGGCTCTGGTGATTTTTCATTCCCGAAATTTTCTATTTCCATTAATTGGATACTGAAATTCACTACACACAGGCACACACACATCAAAACATATGCAAAATGTAAGTGCGAATGAGCGCAGTAGTCTGCTTCAAGCAATTTATCTGTTTCAAATTTATTATAGTCCTAAGTTTTTTGTTAATTTAAGACTTAACTACTTAGACCTACTTTTTGCAAAAAGCACAAAAGTGAAAAATTAAAATGTTCGCTAAAGAAACATGGTATCAAAAAAAAACAAAGAAAATTGTGCTGACCTATAAATTAAGCCACCATACACAATTTTTAACTGTTTTTTGCAAGCAGGCGTCTTCAGCATAGATATTCTAAATTTTTGGCAAAAAGTAGGTCTATGTAGTTAGGCCTTTATTTTAAATTTGTAAACAAAAATAAAAAGTTATTCAAAGAGAATTTTTTTAAACACCAATTTTTGTCTAGCGAATTCTAGCGACTTTTTGCCCCAAATTTCAGCCAATCTAGGGAATTTTGGAGGTTGGTCTAGCGACTTCTCATTTCAGCTTGCGGCAAAACTGACCTCCATGCCAAGACAAGTTAGGAAAAAAATTTTATAAGCTCTTTACAAAAATATATAAACATTTTACAATTATAAATAGTTTAAGTACAAAATATAGGCAATGCCTTGTATCTTTATATATATACCTACCTGTAAACTGATTATCCAAAAACCCAAAGTTATTACATTATATAATATATAATTATATACTCTACCAGCCACCACTAAGATAAATATGTATATGGTTTTCAAGTGCACCAATGGAAAGTTACTAGTGTGGGTCGACCCTAGACTCATTTTTAATTTTGAAGCTCGACCTGAACATTTTTATGAAACGTTAGTTTTCCCGATATATAAAAAGGGTGATCCGTCTGATCCGACTTACTACAGAGGCATATCCTTCCTGAACTCAACGCTGAAAACGTAACCAACATTACTAAACAAGAGACTGAATATACACTAACACTAACAAAAAGCTGAATGAGTTTCCGGCTGGATTTCATGCTGGTTTTTCGACAGTTGATAACATCTTCGTGCTTACATCAATAGCCCAAATGGAGTTGAATCAAAATGAAAAACTGTACTCATTTTTTGTGGATTTTAGAGCGGCGTTTACGATATAAGGATTATCCTCAAAGTTTGTCAGAGCTCTAGAAAAACTTTATCAACAATCTACGGCATATATTGTTAAAGGAAAGAACGTTCAGAAAAATTCGAAGTAAACCGTTGAGTTAAGGAAGGCTGTAATCTTAGCCCTCTACTGTTCGCACTCTATTTAGATGATTTGGTGGATTCACTAACATGTGGAGTATAAATTGGCAGCACAAAAGTAAAATTCATCATGTATACAGTCGACATAGTTATACTCGCAGAATCAGCTAGCTCACTGCAGTTAATGGTTAACAAACCGTACGGGTATTGCACAATGTGATGCTTAGAAGTCAACGTTAATAAGTCGAAAGTTATGGTTTTCCAAAAATGTTCAGAGAGGATAGCAGCAAGTGAAAAATGGAAATATGGTGGGCATAACCTGGAGGTAGTGAAAAAATACACCTACATAGGAATGGAAAAGCACCTGAAAACCAAAGTAGATAAGGCTAAAATAGCAATTTGCGTGAACTGGAAAAGAATTTTTAGTAATAAACTTATTGCTGTTAGCTCGAAATATGGTGTGTTTAATACAACAGCGCAATCAATTCTTCTATATGGTGCACAAGTTTGGGGTGGTCAGCGATTTAAGGTTTTTTCCTTGGGAACATTTTTTATCGAAAGTTACAATGGACCAATGGAAATAGACGTTTTATGAAGTCATCCGGACAACTGATTAGAATGAGAGATACTTTTTTATCAAAAAAGCCCGTGAGTCACCAGAGAGACTTTATTACTCGAAAGAAATAACAGTCTTTCATGCTTTATGATCGGAGCAATTTTCAAAATGATAGGAGAATTAATAAGCCTTAATTATTCACCGCATAGAACCGAAGGAACTGGCAACTGGCTGTGATTTGTGTATCCTGCAGGAGAGAGAAAATACCTTTCATTTCATTGGAGTATGCCCCGTGTTTGAAGGAGATAAGACGATCATACTTTGGAAAAAATACTCTTGAATTTGATGAAGTTAAAAAGTATCTAAACGGGTTGGACTGGAAACTTCTGTTCGGCTACTATCAAAAGGCCAGCGCTTATAGAAAGAGACTAATCACAGAAAGTTTTTAAAATTTTAAACTAAAAGTCTTGCTTTAAAAAGAAACAAAAAATTTGTTTTTGCTAAACTAAAAGCTCTTATAAAATATTTAAATAATTATATTTTATTTGTTAAATTTATCACAAAATTGAATTGATTGGAAAATGTATCCCCTCAGGCAAACGACAGGTATTGTCATGCCTTAATTATTCAATTCTTTTTTTTTTCTGAATGATAAGAAAATGTAGGCACATCTTTTATATTGAATAAAAATCTAATCTAAAAAAAAATCTACTAAAATAAAGGTTCGTTTAGAAATCAATTCTGCCTAAAAAAAAAGGTTCACAGAACCTTTTACTTGAAAAAAAAATTTCAGAGCTTAGCAAAACTGACTTTGAAAAATAACGAAAAACTGCTTCTTAAAATTCTGAAACTATTCAAAGGAAAACCAAACGATTGTTTGATTATTTTTAGAATTTTGAAATGCAGTTGTTATCAGAAAATAACATTTCAAACATTTCGAAAATAATGGAAGAGAAATGAAACGATTAATTTCACAATTTAACTAACTGAATTTCAAGAATAAAAAAAAAATAATGAAAAAAGAATTGCCCGATTTTTCGACTTTTTGGAATTTTGAAAACAGAATTTCAAAAATAACAAAAAAACAGCTTTTCAAAATGCTGGAAATTGTCAAACAAAAAATTCGAAAATTAAATCCAATAAAAATCGCCGGATTAACTTTGATTATTTTACCAATTTTGAAAAGACGTTTTTGTCATGTTCGAAAATTAGTTTGCAAAATAATCAAAGTAAAATCGCATGATTTTTTCTTGATTATTTTCAAAATTTTGAAATTATTGTTATATTCGAAATTCAGTTTGCGAAACTCTGACTTAAAAAACCTGTGCCAATTCAAAATGTTTTAAGGATGTTTTTTGTTATTTTCCAACTAAAATATTTCCAAACTAAATGTTTACATAATTCTAAAGTAATCGAAGGGAAATCAATTAATTTTCGAAAATTTCTTCATTTTTATGTTGTACTGAATGTCTGGTTAATAGTTGAACTTATTTCGTTTAATTACTGCACGTATTATTGCAGGTATTTCTAAAGCGTACCAACAACATTGTATTCCAAATTTCATATTGGTAAATTTATGCGTATTTTTTTATACGATTAGCATTGGGGATTTAACTACAAGAACATCAAAATTGCGCATTTAATTTACGGTTTGCGAGAAGATCTTATTTTATGATTCAAGTGTCTCACGTTTAATATGCACCTTTCGGGTTTGTTTCCCTTTATTTAACCTTCAAATTTCACTTTCAAACTCAGCCCATCCAAAGAAAACGGAGTTCTCAAAGGTATTTTCTCGTGATAACACTTGAAGTTAGGCTGCATAGCTTTCGCTCCGTCATATTTAACATTGAAGGTTTGGAATGAACAACAACCACTTGTGTTGACTACACAATGATGATTGGTGTGGCAGCCATGAAATTGCAATAATTCCAGCCAAATGTAATACTCGGTGGTAGCCAACACAAGTAGTTGTTGTTCATTCAAAATCTTCAAAAAGAAGTTCTACATTAAAAACTTTTGTAAAATTAAATGTAATTTGCAACATTACTATCCAGACTATTAACGAGGTTAGAGATTCCTGCACAGAGTGCAAAATGTTGTGGATTTAGATGGTGGTCTTCAAAAAGACCCGATAGCACTATCCACACACATATTGAAAAACACAGAGAGTACCGAATTGTGTGATGCGTATTTATTCGAGCGTAAATAAACTATTGCCTATACACTTTTTGTATTGGTTTCCAACGCCAACCATCAGAGCAACTTGAACTTTCTGTTTTTGTCTGCGAGGTCCTGTGCTGCCATTAATGTAAACCCGCATGAATAAGCCTTCTGGTGGTTTTCAATTTTAAACATACAATTTACCAAATACCCCTCGTTATAAACGTAAACGAGCACTGTTAAATGCATTTAAAAAGTTTTGGTTTGAATGTGCAAACTTCATGATATTGGAAAACGAGTGGAAATATACAAGCGTGAGGAAGGTATCACTATCAGGGTTAGGTGGAGAGGACAAAAACTGTTTCGAATTTGTTGTAACATCAAATCGTTATAATGATAATGTTTATTGATAAGCTTATGGCACTCTGTTTAGGGCATTTAAGTTCCAAAAACCCCTCTACAATGTTTGTATTTATCATTTACCAATAAAGGCTTCTATAGTTTTGGTATTATGTAAAAAGTGGTTTTGTTTAAGGGCGGTCCAATTGAAAGTACGTTAATTGGTTTTCATAACCTTATAATAATTTTTTGAAGAGATTATGTTTTCTCATAAGATAAATAACTAAAGCCACTGAGTTCTATAAAATTAAATTTGACAATAATGGCAATAACAATTAAGGTGTTTCAAAAAGACAATTTTGTATGGAAATTAACTTCTGGACCGACATTTTATAAGGGAGCCAAAATGTTATTTTATTTAAAAAAAAAAAAATTGTTGATAACAATTTTTTTAATGTTTAAGGTTAGTTAGTATATTTATGGTAAGTAAGTATTCAAATTTGTCACAAGTGTTGTTTCATTTATATATGCAGAAAGTCACAGTGGTGACGAAAATAACAAGAATGAACGTTTATATTTTTGAAACTTGATTTATTCGATACTCATAATCTTTTCTTTTTAAAAAAAGAGCGCGTGTAACTCAGTACTCGTGGCAGAAGTGAAACTTCTTTGGCGATCTAAAGATATAGATACAGGGATATGTGTTCTATATCAAAATGATCGATGGGCGGTTGTAAACTTGAAAATTAAATAATAATGGTGAAAGTTTAAAGTTAAAAAAAGTTGAAAATTTAAAAGATATAAATCAGTTTATGAGAGTAGGTTTTCCGACTATTTCCAAAAATTCCTACACTCAAAATCTCTGCAAAATCAAAAATTTGTATATGACAACTTTAATTTGCTTTTATTTTTTTTGCAACCATATATAATTCAAATTTTTATCGGACTCTCCTGATTTAATTAATTTTTTTGAAATTAGCCTTTTTTGAGATAAAATGTTTAAAATAATTTACCATACCAGTAGGAGATAGATACAAATCTTAAACTAGTAAGATTCTTAGAATTTCATTATCTATTGACCAACAAAATTTCAAAACTCTAGCATTCTAATTAAAGAAATTAGAAAAAAGACAAAAGAGGACATTTTCCCTTTTATCTGTTACAATAATATAGATTATCAAAAAATCCAAACTTATTGCACTATAAAATACATTAGCCTATCAATACAAATTTTTACTTTTACCCTACCTCCACTCTCCACTCACCACTCAACGATCAACGATCTCAGCGTTGCACAACATGTGGCGTTACATTTTTTCGTCTCACAAAAATTCAACCTTGAAATTTCACTCTCAACGCGCGAAAAAAAGTTTCACTTCAAAAAATAATGCACAAGTTATCATTGCCCTTATGTTAATATGTTTCTAGTGACACCAACAAATTTCTATGAGCTCTTTCTTATGTAGGGGAAAGGTGCTAACAGTGAGACACTTTTCTTTTAAGTTGGTATTTCTCTGAATGTTTTCAAGCAATCTGAACCAAACTTGGAGTATATTTAAAGGCATATTTTACCTTAATGCTCCAAAAGAAATTTTAGTGAGAGGACCCAGGAGAGCACCACAACAAACTGAAACTTAAAAAAAGTCAAACTGTCTCACTGTTTGCGATATGTTGTTGAGGATAAAATTCTGCGCCGATACCAGCAGTAAAATTTCATGAATTAATTTGTTCCTGGTCAGATCCCATCTTTCTTAGACTAATAGGTATTAAGGTCACATGATCAATACTATCACACATAGGTATTAAAAATCATTTTTAGAAAAAAAAACTACTTAAGAGTAGCTCTTCCTTATAGTAATTACCTGAATTTTTCTTACCAAAATCGCAGACAGAGTTTTGAAACACATTTTTTGTCTTCCCTTTCATCTACATATTCATTTTAATCAAATTGAATATGTGAATATTCAGGAATTCTATTTTTTTTTTTATAAGTAAAAAGTGTCTTAAACGTGTGGTGGGCACTTTACAAAGCCCTCATACTCAGATTTTGGTAATTAATAGTATCTTACATTAATATCTGGCAAGGATTGAGCCAACGCATTAGCAACATTTGTATCATTTGATAGAATGTAATGATCCCATTTGCCAGCAACAAACGTCCAAAAACGAAACGGTAAATAAAATATTTAATCCATCTATAAAAAAGTACTAAAAAAGTGCGTATACGCCACAATGTATATTTGTTTTAAATTTGTCATGGTAGCAAGAATGGAAACAATTCAAAAAAAGTATCTTTTTTTTTTCAAAATAAAGTGAGCAATGTAAAATGCTCCATAGCTATATTTATATAATTTAACTATACTGTAATCGAATACTATTACACGGCCAAGTCTTTTTATTTATAATGGGACCTTATATCTATTCGAACCAATTTCAATTTAGTTTTTGTTTGAAATTTGTAATAAAATTTGTATTTATTAATACTTTTTTGTAAATTTCAATACATAGTTGTTCTAAGATCAGAATGATTTCCTGTAAAAGTAAGTAGTTTCATGTAGCTAGCTTCTTTTGAAACTAAAACTACGGACGTACTGTCAAGTTCAGGGATTCTTTCTTTTCCCGCACCACGCGAATGTGGAATGCTTTACCCGACTCTATCTTTCCCTCCCATTTTAATATTCAGAACTTCAAAACCAATGTGCATCGGTTCCTCCACTTAAATCCTTCCCTATTTTCCTAAAGCTCGTACTGTGTTCAATCATATTAAGGGTAGTCACAACCCCTTTAGTGCGCGCATATATAAAAAAAAAACACCATTATATTGAGGTCACATACACAGATTTTAAATTTCTTTATTAAAACTTTTTTATAAAATTTGTTTACATAAATAAATTTAAATCAAAAGCTTGAATGCATTTGGGCTAGTCTACCAGCCATCATCAGCAATACGACTAAAAAAAGCTTTCTCTAATATGAACCACTGTTGCAAAAAGGCTTACTATTGTACTGAATTCAGTACTATTTGATTTTCTCAGTGCGTAAGTACATCTTTGCCAATTTCAGTACTATTTTGAATTGTTTGTACAAAATTTCTTTTATCATCACCAGAAATAGTGACATAGTTTTGGAGAAAAGAAGATTACTGCGCTTGATATTTCAAACGAATTTGATATAGAGTTTGGCATCAAGCTCTTTTATCGAAAATGCGTACATTTGGCATCGATGAATATCTTCTTCCTTGGATTTGAAATTATTTCACGGTTTTAAGTCTGGTATCTACAAAATAAATGCCGGTGTGCCTCAGGGCATCGTTTTGTCTCCCACGTCCCACACTCTTCCTTATATTCATAAACGATTGTTTATCTAAAACTTGTATTCCATTAAATTGTTTTGCTGACAACAGTACACTCAAAATTTCGTACTCGATTCTAGATTCATATCCATGTCTTTCGGATTTGGAACTTCAACGGCAGCATATGATAAGCTCATTAAAATCTGATCTCGACAGTATTATCCAATGGGGAATCAAAAACCGTGTAGAATAAATAGCCTCAGACGAAATGTTACAAAAATAAATTCTGAAATACAAACAAATTAGACAGTTTTTTCTTCTCTCAATTCAACTGTAATACTCGCGCTTCTAGGAACGGCCATCAGTTTACCCTTGAGCCCAACTTCGGACGTACTGTTAAGTTCAGAGATTCTTTCTTTAGTCGCAACACGAATGTGGAATGCTCTACCCAGCCCAATTTTCAACTCCCATTATGATCTTCAGATATTCAACACCAATGTGCATCGGTATCTCATTTCAAATCCCCTCCATCCTACCTAATCACTCGTGCTGTGTATATCATTTTAAGCGTAGTCTAGTCACAACCTCTAAGAGGGCCATTTTGTCAGTGCAGTGTTAAAGTTGAACTCGAGTTAACTGACCAAATTTGGTGAGTTAACTCAGGATTTACTCAACAAATGTTTTTGATATTTTGTTTTCCGTGCTTATTAAAGGCTTAACTACATAGACCAACTTTTAACAAAAAGTACAAAAGCGAGAAATGAATATCTATGGTGAAGACACCTGCTTGCAAAAAAAAAAAAAAACAATTAAAGATTGTGTATGATGGCTTTATTTATATGCGTGAACAATTTTCGTAATTTTTTTTTTCGCAAGCAGGTTTCTTCAGCGAACATTTTAAATTCTCACTTTTGTACTTTTGGCAAAAAGTAGGTATATGTAGTTCACCCTTAAAAAAAATCGCCTTTCTTCCTCAATGAAAAAACTGCTTCTTGACGTAACTGTAGACAGATATCTTTCCAGAGTTAACTAACAGCTTTATTCTGGCAACCTCCCTAATGCCTAATGAAGTCACAATTACCGTATAACTCGGTGAACCCGCGGCATAAAAACTTTAAAATTATGATCTGCTCATTGGCAGGTTTCTTATGAGGGCTTCCACAGAACACGAAATTGTGACAGCCTTATACAAAAACAAACTCACACAAAATTGTGACCCTTGAGCCTCGCGACGGCCGGCGACGAGGGCTGTAACTTAGGTTTAACTCAACCTTTATTCCTATTAAAATAAAATAAATAAATTGGGTGGCGCAACGGCTCGTGAAGAACCAGGGCCTAGTGACTAACAACTCGCAACCATTTCTGTGTGCGCGTGTTGACAGGAATGGAAGGGATCTACAATTTTATGCCGAATCCCAACGGCTAGAGAAGAAGCACTTATTCATGACAAGTGATGCTCTTGGAGGATTTGTAAATTATTCTCAAGAGGCATTAGCCCTGAAAAAGAACTTTTTAGTTTTTTTAGGTGGACGAGGCTGGGAAGTGAACCCAGACCTCCAGCGTGACACTCCATCGCACTAACCAATACGCTACGGGCTACTACTTTATTCCTATTATTGCTACCTTAATGTTTTTTATAACAAATGAATGTTTTTTGTTCTTGTTAATAAATAAAGTTTGTTTTTCAATTTGCATAGAACATAGAACAATTGTATATATGTATGTATATCTACATGGACTTGTCAAATAAATTAAATAAATACAATACAATTAAAGGATTACATTTAAAAAAGAGCCTTTTGTAAATAAAAACAAAACCAAATCATTTAATTTCAAATTAAGTGAGAAAAAGATGAAAAGAGAAAGAAATATAATTGAAAAAAGACATTATTATAGGTTAAACAAGTAAGACTCTATATTCCCCATATCTGCATTCAAAGCTGGTGCATCTCTGTGGATATATAGGCTCTTGTACGCATCAAGTCTTCGGCTATCGTTCACACATTTCAAGAGCGGAGGTAGGTAGGTAGAGATGGCCGTCACAAGCATCCTTGCTCGATGACCCAATTAACGCTGTAATGGGGCGTTTTGATACCCTAACTTGTTTGACCTGTGGGTTAAAAGAACATTTTTAAAGAAAAAGAGGGTATTTTGTGATAGATCTCCCAACGGATCATCGCCTACGCCCGAGTTCAGCTGCAGTATGCTACGCTAAGCAATTTGCTGATTTGCCCGGGACGCATACGATCTGATCCCTTAGGGTGATCATCTAGTCGCACACTCGGATATGGTTATCTCTGTACACCTCCGTCTGTTTGCACAACATGACTTGTGGTTACCAGAGAAAGTACCCCCCGCCTGTATGACCAGACGCTTTTATTGGATTTAGACATGAGATGAAACTTATTAAGGATTTGGACATAGGAAAAACACCCGCTAGGACCAAAGTTCGCAACTAAAAACCATCTAAACTGTGCCAACTAGGCAACTTGTTGACTGGTATTGAAGCGAAGGTTGGCACAACCGTGTGATCCTCCGGTCCTCGTGCACCATACGCCACCTTCAAAAACCAGTAGTCTGCTAGCTCACAGTCATAGGAGTTTGGGGAAGAAAATGGTGCAAAAGGAAACCGAAGTTAATTCTAGATCCATTGAAACATTCTTGAACTTGAAAATAGGAAAACACTCAAAAGGTTCGAAGTCCGCAACTAAGACCCATCTACACTGTGCCGTTTGGTTTGACCATAGTATTTTCTGTCGCATTATTTTGTCGTTAATAATTTGGCTGTAACCATTGACGGCTGCGGCGTTTTTTATGTAGTTGTACTCTTTGGTGTAATTATTCATTGAAAGAGGTAGACTGACTAACCGATGAGCTAACGAGTTGAATGCTGCTAGTTTATGTTGTATGGGGGTGTAGGAGTCGCTGGGAATGAAGCATAAGGGTTTGTATTTTTGTGATGAATCGCAATTTCTATTCTGTTGTTCAATCAGTGCAGTTCCAAATCGAGAAAACAATTTTGTTATTTTCTTTAATTTCACATGTAAAATTTATCTCGGTATATTGTTGATTTAGGATTGAAAGTAAGTTGTCTACTTCGGAACGTTTTATGATCGTTAAGATGTCATCAACGTAGCGCTTCCAAAAACCAGGCAGTACATTTTTTTCCCGCTATTCCATTTCAAATTTTGACATAGAAGCTTCAGCAATCAGGGGGGAGAGTGGATTTCCCATACTGGTACCTGATTCAATTTTATAAAAGCGATTCTTGTACTCGAAGTAATTCATGTTCATACACATTTCGGCTGCTTTCATATAAACGTCTCTCTTCTCTGTTGGAACGTTGTTTTTTATAAGATGGGCTTTAAGCGCTGATAATGCGTGTTGCAATGGAATCGAGGGAAATAAAGATTCCACATCAAAAGACCCCATTACTTCGTCCTCAGCTAAGGTGACCGATTTCAACATTGTAGAGAGTTCAATAGAATTTTTTATTGAAGAGCTTTCAAATCTTGCTATGGTATTCATTTCGTTCACCAACCATTTTGCGATCAAAGTACACGGTGATTGAACACAAGCTACGATTTCACGCATTTTTTCCCCTGGTTATGGATTTTTGGCAGACAATATCTTTTTGGTACTTCTGGGTTCGATACTAGGTTTCTCCATTTGAATCTTTCACCATCACTCCAAATGACTATCAGAATCATTTCCATTTTGGCACTCATTTTTGTTTATTGAACTTTCGACGCAACCATATTGAAATTGCAAAAGCAATTTAACTTTGACAAAAGTCAAAGTGAACTTCTATTCATAAAATTCCAATATGTGTTTCATTAAAATAAAAACTGATGCAATTTAAATCAAAATATCGTTAGACGTTAAATCAATAAAAATATTCATACACAATAAACAAACATTATAATGGAAATGGAACGATACAAGTTAAATCACCTTCTTTTATAAAAGCAAAATCATCCTTGTGTTATTCATATCGAAATACTAATACAGTCATATATGTATGTAGTTCTATTTTTGAAAAACAAAGCACAAAAGGCAGACAAACCTGGAGGGCAAAGCTTAGATTGAAATATAATACGTCTATCCTTCCTGCACACAGACCGCATCACTAATCGTGTGTATGACTTGTCTCTGTTATGTAAATTGATAGTAAGACCTTTAACAAAAAACCAAATCTCTGTGACAAATCTAAGATGGCCAAAATGATTTCAAATAAACCAATAACGGAACGAATTGGACAGCAACTCATGACCCTTCTGTTCGACCAACCACACATCAGGGCCGTTGTCGTCCAGGAGCGAAAAGGGGTCGAATAGAACTCTTTTAATCAAAAGGTGTTTTCGATTTTTTTTTTATTAAAAAGTATTGGTATATATTTTTGATATCACATTTTCTCCTATGATCTAAACAAAATTCAGGTAAAAATGTTGTCAAGGATACATCGCATCCTTAAGATGAAAGTAACATAAGCCAAAATTCCTGTAACTTCTGATTTAGTTATAAACTTTTTTTTTTATTTAAGATGTGCGTGCACTCAAGGAGTTGTATTACCCTTGAAATGTACAATTCAATACAATGCGAGCCTTAGGAAAATTGGGAAGGATTTAAGAGGAGATACCGATGCACGTTGGTTTTGAACATTCGAGTATTTAAATCGAAGGGAAATATAGAGCCGGGTAAGGAATTCCACATTCGGGTAGTGCGGCTGATAAAGGAATCTCCATACTTAATAGTACGTCCAAATTTGTGCTCGAGGGTAAACTGAAGATGTGCATGAAGACTTTCTCACTCATTTTCCTCAAATTGCAAATTTTTAGTTAGGTCACTTTCATCAAAGGGTGTGACAATATACCTCCAATCTCCCAATAAGAATAATTTATGAGGGCGCTCCTGTTCATGATGGTCATCACCTTAAAGAAATACAAATCCGAACCAATATACCTGTCGCAATCAACGAAACTCTATGAAACGATACACAACTACCATAGCGCATATCCGTATACATTTGCAATCTCAATACAAGATTTTCATTTAGTGTATCAACTTCCTGCCGCAAAAAGGATCATACTCTTGATACGAAATGTCGAAAGGTCAAAGCAACTGTCTGTCTTTGTATGTATGTATTTCCTGATGAGGGTGTAGCATGCAGAAAAAAAGCTGAGGAATCCTTTTGTGTAAATGCCATCAGAGTCGATTTTATTGTCTACATCATTTATTGTTGATAGGGGTGTGTTTTGAGTTTTATAGACGAAAATTCCAAAGCAATTCCAGTTTTTTTTTTTTGTGCGGATATTCTATCTATATGGCTGCTATAATACCATGTACGTATACATTTGTGTTTGTTCTGATGTGATGTTTGCCTTAAAATGGATAAGCCTGCAGGATCCATTTATTTGGATTGATGTGTGTGGTAGATTTCGATTTCGTTCATAAAAGAGATTTTTAAGAAAATTCCATTTAATATCGAACAATTTGATATGCCTTTGTATACCTGCTAGCTGCTAAAATGGATGGTAAATCGTATATAGAACTTTTTATGTTTCCACAATGATATCTATTGAATATTTTTAAGAAGGTATAAAGATAAGAAAACAATTACATATTATACATAAAAATATGTACGTTACACATACATGGATACATAAAAGTATAAGATAAACCATATTTTGTCTGAAAATTGTCTTTTGGTCCAAAGATTTTTGTATACGGTATAAAAGTATTATGTACCTAAAATTGATTAGGGTAGCTCTATTTGGATAACATGTATTTAATCGTATTTATAAACTTTAATTTTATGCTTCAGTTAATAGCCCGGAGATTGAAATTGTTATGAGCAGCCATGTTGGCCAAGCAACCTGGTGGAAATATTATGTAGCTCAAAATTATAAACAGCTTTCTTTTAAGGGTCTTGGTGTTTACTATTTTTACTTTTTAAATTCTAGGCGCATACACTTCTGTTGGTGGTTAAATGGTGGTTTCTTTTTAAGTTTGAGACGTTTAAAGTTATTTTAACTTTTTATTACTCTTCGAACTATTGCATAGCTTGCACTTACAACGGATGATAGCTTAATTTTTGCCACAGTATGAGAGGAATTCGATGCACATCTTAGAATTGATCTTCGATCAGCTTCTGTAGTTGCTGATTTCTTGCATCCTTTCATATTCTTTCCATAAGAACTTTTATTCCTGATGTAAGAACAAAACACATTCGCACTTCTACCAATTTTTGTTTCTTTTTCCCGCCCACTTAAACCATGGTCCTCAAAAACATCGATTTTTGCTTTTTAAACTGTTTAATACGATGTTGTACGGCCCATTGTTTTTGGAATTTCAGAAGAACAGCAAAAATTGACAGAACACACTTAAATCTATTGGCCAAGAAGTGTTTACCTCAGAAAACCCAGAATACCCACTATTAATGAAAATAATATCTGTGTATACCTATTAGGTTGAAAACAAAACCAAACACAATATTGTTCAAATAATGCTTTGCAATGCAATTAGTGGACAAATCCCAGTGCTTTTTTAATTGTTTTTTTCTAAACTCATGAGTTAACATTCTGATCATTACGGTTACCATTAAAAAAATGAGTCTGGGGTCGACCCACACTAGTAACTTCCCATTGGTACACTTGAAAACCATATGAATGTGTACATATTTACTTAACTGGTGGTTGGTAGAGTATATATTATATAATTTTATATTTTATAGTGTAATAACTTTGGGTTTTTGGATAATCAATATATAGGTAGGTAGGTATAGATATATAGATACAAGACAAAATGTAACACTACCTATACATATATTTTGTACTTTAGCTATTTATAATAGTAAACAAAATTTTATTTTTTCTTAAATAGCTTATAAAATTCTAAGAATCTTACTTATAAAACTATTTTTCCTAACTTTTCTCGGTATGGAGGTATTAATCATTTGAGCCAATTATTTTTTCAAAGAATATAAAAAGGCAAATTAAGTGTCATATCCAAATTTTCGATTTTGTAGCGATTTTGAGTGTAAGAATTTTTCGAATTAAAACATTTGTGGAAAGTTTTTTCTTGCAAACTTTTGGATTTTTAGCTTTTTAATGAGTGGTTTTAAAAATCTCAAAATTACACAACATTTAGGTGGCATAAGTATATATTTTTGGTAGAAATTTGAAATCGATATCATTGTTTGTTTTACAAAATATTTGAGTTGAAAAAGATTTGTTAAGAATTTTTAATAGATTTTGTTCCAGTTTTTTTGCTCTAAGAAAAAAACTGTTTATTGAATTTGTTTTTAAAAATTATCAATTGTTGACTACGTCATATTTGTAAAAAAAATAGATTGGGTTCGGAATCATTTTTTGTTCTCGAAATATTTGAGTCGAAAATTATTTTTAAGAAAACTTTTTCAGCACGTTATGAAAACATTATCTATAAAATAAAATTCATCCGAGGTCGTATCTTTATTCATTCTCGAGATATGGTGAACTAAAAAAGTACCCCGAACGTACGTACATACACACACACAGACATCTTGCTAAAAACGACGAATTCTGATTCTAGAGACCTCCAAACGTGAAGATATGTCAAAATTTTCAATTCGACAAATCGCACCAATTACAATTACTTCCAATGGGAAGTTAAACATTTTAATTCGCTGACCATACTTGGTAAAATGTCATATTTTGCATTTGAAAAACAGTGTACCTATTCTGTTGAAAAGGAGTATATATAATTTAAACACAACCACAATTAATAAACAAAAATCCGTACATACCTTTGTATGTATATCTTTTTGTCTGTGTGTGTTCCTATGATAAACGCAATGCAGTTTGTTAAACCCTAATCTCATAATGACTACCTATGTACTATACAAAAAAAAAGCATTTCCTTTAAATCGGAAAAGTAAGCTCTTATCTTCTTTATCCCAGTTTTTTTTTTTATTTCACAAAACATTTTATTCTGCCGAATGCAGCCAACGGATTGACTATAATGCCTTGTGAAAGGTATGGATTTGTCAACGAGGAGTTAAAATGAAAATAAAACAAAATTAAAAAAGAAAAAAAAGCTTTTTAAGCCTGGGAATTAACATAACAACCATGGCAAAGTGAAAAAAATAATTATTATATGAAATAATTATTGCAATGGAATGTCATTATTATGATGATCCCTGGGAATTATATCGGCAATGATAAAAAAAATACTGTTTAATAATGAACGTGTCCTTTTTCATTTAATTCAAGGAATAAACAACATTCATTAATCCAGACTTCTGTTGTTTGGTTTGAATGTGATTAAAAATAAAAACAATAATAATAAATTATTGCAATTGCTGTTCGGCGAAACAATTATTGTGAAACATGACACTTGAGTGGAAAATCGATCAATATTATAAAATGTATGTATGCTGACAACGGAAAGTAAAATTGACCATCAGATATCGGAAACCTTAATGGATTTTGAAAATAAAAAAATTAGGGGTTGGAAAATTTGTTCCTGGAACCGGACGCATTACATGATTTATTTCATTGGTTGGGATTTATTAGAATAAATGATAATAATTTTATCAAAAATAAAGTTACTTAAAAAAAAATATGCACGACTGGATCGCAAGAACTTGTTCTCGAAGCTTACAACTAGAATGAACATTGACGGTGTAGATATAGTGTTGGTTTACTAATATTCTTATATCGTTAACGGCAACATAATAAAAACATGTTATAATAGCAATTCCATTTTTTTTTTTTTTTTTGATTTGATACAAACAAATTTGGAAAAAAAGTTAAAAATATTTTGTTCTTTGATTTTATTTTTTCCTAAAAAAATTACTTATACAAATAACTGCAATATTTGCTGAATAACTTAGAAGTACTGAATCGCAAGATAATGATAAAATCAACCAAGTCAATGATGAGATATGAGGGAATATCCCAGAATAAGTATACCAAATGGCAATTTGAAGAAAAAACCATATTTTTATTTCCATTATTCGCAATTTTTGGTAAAATCGTTATTATTTGAACTGGTCCAAAGATGACATGTATACAAAGCTTAATTAAAATCGTTACAGCCGTTTTTGAGAAAATTTGATAAAACCGAAATCATTGTATGGCAGCTTACCAGTTATAGACGAGCTTAAACTAAAATTTTAATGTATCCCCTAGCGAATCACATAAAAACACCACACCAAATTTGAAGCAAATCGGTCAAACCATTTAGACTGTAGCTCTATATGAACATCAGGACGCACAGACCCAGAGACCCAGAGACAAACAGATCGACGGACGTTTTGACGAAAATCACTTTTTTAGACTTCTCCATCAGCCTAATGTTAGTTTTGATTAAAACCTCGACATTTTTTTTTGACACATAACCAATACTTGCCCTATAGAGTACGTAAGAATGGAAATAATTATTTTCCTACATAAATGGGAAATGATAGTCGGCCACGAACTACATAGACTCAATTAAAAGACTTCAGTTCCAAGGTCAAAAATATTTTTTTTTTTGTTTAAGGAAGTAACACGACTCGATTTTGTTAATTAAAGGTCAGTAAAAAAGGAGCGAATTATAGGCATATTATTGCAGAGTGCTTAATTAATGATGATAAAGAAAATAAACAACTTAATAGGAGTAGGTAAGTAATATAAAAAGAGGCTGGGTTCGACCCACACTAGTAACCTCCCATTGGTCACTTGGAAACAATGGTCACATTTGTCTTAAAAAATCGATATGTATTGTAGGTATTTATAATAGTACAGATTGGATTTTTTTTTTGAAATAGCTTATAAAATTCTAAGAATCTTACGAATATTACGTTTTTCCTAACTCCTTAATTATTTAAGCCAATTATTTAAAATCAGACTATTGACAAATAAAAGTGTACTTAAAAATAAACTTCATCGTTACAAAGAATACAAAAAGACAAAGCAAGTGTCACATACCCAATTTTAGTTTTTAAACGATTTTGAGTTTTTTGAATTAATACATTTTTGAAAAGTCGATTTTTGGCAATATTTTGACTTTAATCTTTTGTTTGAGGCAACTATTTTCATAAAAGTTTTTTCTCGATAAATACCTATAAGCAATATTTGTCCTGGAAATTTTTGATACGTGTGAGTAGGTATATATATTTTGCAATAAAAAAGGATAAAGATAAAGAGTTAACTCGGAAAATTGATAGAAATTTCCCAAATTATATGAATGGACTGCAAAAAATGGATATAAAGATTGCGTCACTTGATTGGGGCCATTCAAAAAATTGCTTGGCATAAGTTGACATCGCCGATTTTTTTCAAACAAAAGTTTAAAATATTTAAGAGAGGATAGAAAACTATATTTTATATCAAATTTCAAGTTAAAATGGGCTCTGGAAACACGTCGACAGTAGCATAAAGAGGATCAATAGATGCTTTAAAGGAACTGGGATTCCTAGGCCCAGAAAAATCAAGGAGACCGAAGAGAAGTAAGACCATTGTCAACAACTATCTAGCAGACACTGAAAACTATGGAAACAAAAAAGGACGCACAGCTCAAGTAACAACAATCTGATAAAAGCGACTCATTCAGCGGCTAGCTTCAAATTCCACATTATTAAAGCCAAAAAAAAGGTCGAAAAGTGGGGTATCAGCCACTATTTTGACGTTTTTCAGAATAATTAAAACCAGTGGTACATCAAGAGTATGAAAATCAAAAAGAAACCGGTTCTACGGCAGCTACATAAGGAACTACGGATGAATTCCGCCAGGGAGCATGTTGCCTGTAGAAACGCATGGAAAAAGGTTATCTTTTCAGGTAAAAAAAAGTTTAATCTTGATGGACCCGATGGTTACAACTTTTATTTTCACGATTAAAGAAAAGAAGAACTTATTTTGTCTAGACATCACGGTCATACCTCATGTGTTATGGTGTGGAGAGGATTCTGGAACCTCTACCTTGGATATTCCAACAAGATAACGCCCCTAACCATACTTCCTGGTTAGCTAGTAGCTGGATTCAGTTGGAAAACGTTGTACTTTTACCATGCCTACCCTATTCAACGGACTCAAACATCATCGAAAATGTTTGGGCCTGGCTATCTCGAAAAGTTTCTGATGCTGTAGCCAGCTTGGAGATAAGGACGTCTTGGTCGAAGCTAACTGCGATGCCTGGAGCCAGAAAAAGTGAACATTTTTATAGTTTTGTTCATTTTTTATAAGTTTTTCAAGTGGTCTCAATCAAGTGACGCATTTTTGTATACCCATTTGTGCAGTCCTTTCTTATAATTTGTAAAATTCCTATTGAATTTCCAAGTTACCCCTTGAAATGTATACCTTTTTATTGCAAAATATATTTACCTATTCACAGGTATCAAAAAAAAACTGTTGTGAAAATAGTGGCCTCAAACAAGTGACAGGGAGTTATATAGGTCATGGTATTGGTATATATTTTTGGTAACAAATTGAAGTCAATACTATTAGCTATATTCATTTGTAAGGTGAATCAGTGTTTGAATGGAGACATAACCAGCTCACTTTGAAGTAAGTGAATAGAACACCTGTTAGTATTTCAAGTAAGGAGTTTTTGATTAAGTTTTGTTTTGTCAAAAAAATAAAAATGAATAAATTATTATTATTGGTGTGATCGAGTCGAATAGAACTAATATTCTTTTGTATTCGATTAAATGTTGAATAATTATTGAAGGACTCAAGAAAGATGTGCTCGCTGTACTAGCATCACTAAAATATATATATTAACCTTTACGTCGCTAACAATACAGTTATTTGTACTTAAGATATTCGAGCTGAAAAACATTCTTAACTACTTAACTACTACTTCTTAGAGTAGTAGTTTTTTTTGCAGTTTTGTTTCTATAAAAAATAACGTCTATTGATTTTTTTTTGAAAAAAATAACCATTTGCAGACTATGTCATTATATGTATAATAAAAATAGACTTGGGTCAGAACCATTTGTTGTTCCTAAAGTATTTGAGACAAAAATTATTTTATTTTTAAATTGCTGTAGGAAAAACAGTTCCTGGGTTTTTCCTAAGATTTGCCGTAGTGTGAATATTTGGTCGATGGTGCACTTTCCTGGCCTGAAGCCACTCTGATATGGACCTATCAGGTTTTTAACGAATGGCCTTAGTCGTTCATATAACACGGCAGAGAAGATCATGTAGGCGATAAGGTGACTGATTCCTCTGTATTTGGCGCAGTTAAGAGGGTCTCCTTTCTTGCGGATCGGGCAAACAATGCTGAGGTTATATCATCGGGCATGCTTTCCTCCGACCATATCTTACAAATGAGCTGGTACATACCATAACCAAGTCATCGCCTGCTGCTTTGAAAAGCTCGGCAGTGAGCCCGTCGGCTCCAGCAGCTTTGTTGGACTTAAGCTTAGATATTCCTATCTTTACTTCGTTAACGTTATTATCTGTAAAATTAAATTTTTCCGAAGTTGAAATCTGTATTTGTTCTCGAGATATGGTGGACAAAAAAGTACCCCGAACGTACGTACATATGTGCAGTACACAGTTACAGGCATCTTTCTAAAAACGATGGATTCTGATTCTAGAGACCTCGAAACGTGATATATCAAAGACAAATCGCACCAATTACAATAACTTCCCATGGGTATAGTTAAAATAACTCCTGTACTTTAAACCCAGTTTGAAATGAGGTTGGACTGAACACCGAGTACCTTGTAAATCTGACGTTGAGTTTCAATGGGTTTTGTTTTGACAGTTCGGTTCAAAGACTTGAAAATAAATTTTAACAAAATGTAAATTGTGATCAACTGTGTACCCCACATTATGTATATGTGTTGATTTCATCAACAATCGAACGAGTTGACAATGAATTTGAATCCTCTAATCGTGTAAGCTGTACACAAGGATGAAGTTCGTATTGCATGGCTCTTAAGCAGCTATAAATAATAAAAATACAAAAAACAACTACAACTACAACTAATTCCCCTCCATTTAGAAGTTATTATAGTTTAGACTCCACCAAACCCTAACCACACATTCATAAAATCCATCCGCAAATTTGTTTTACATAAATTATCAACCAAAAACTAAAATCAAAATCAATTTGTATAAAATTAAATGCTTCCCTTCTATTTTCACTTCAAAAGGAACTCCTTTAATTGAATATTGAATGTGATGTCTCTGTCTAGAGACCACTCAATTTCGTCCAAAAATACTGTAAGCTTTGAACAAACCTCATTCTTTTCTTGTCCAAACTAATATCATCATGAAAAAAAAATCTCTTAATTTTCCAGTCTACCAACGATAAACCTTCTCCACCCTACGACCTGCACTCATATTATTAGGTATACAAACTCATTACTCACAAAAAAATAGTTAACCCTCTCTCTCTCTATTAATAGAAGCTATGTATATAACCGAGTCAAAGGAAAAAAGATTTAATAACTTAGCTCCTTTAGGTAAGGACTTTTAGAGCTCACAATAAGGATCCTTTAACCACAATAATAAAAATGTAATAACTCCAAATAAATAATAAAAACCAACAACTCAAGTCACACCGCTAATATTGTGCGGCGAAGCGGGGGGGGGCGGTTGAATAAAATGGCAACGACGACAAAGAGCAAACCAAGTCCTTGAACTTTCTTCAATATTCTATTTAAGAGCAGGGATGTAGCTTGGAAAAAGTTCTCAGATATATAATAAAAGAAATTAAGAATTAAGATTTTTGATGTCTTGTAACAAAAATAAAAGTTAATTCAAGATTTTATTTAACCCGGGGTTTAGACAAGCGAGTAGAACTATTAGCGTATATGTGTGTTAGTGCATCTGAATACGAGAGAGTCGACTAGCAGGGCAAATAGTATAATATTTTTGCCAGCGAGTAGCCTGCCAGTTATCCTACTAGTTTGGTGTATTGTTTTCATTTATTTGTTTTGTTTCCATAGTTTCCATAATTTGTATATTTTCCTGTATGAAATATTTTAAAAAAATCATACTAGTTGACAAAACGCGCAGTGAGCTACTAGTTACACATACATCCATAAAACTAACACTATGATACAAATGCTACTAGTTCTACTCGCTTGTCTAAGCACAAAATATTTTCAATATTTAACAGAATGTGCATGTTACATAACTTATGCAAAAGCCTAGATACTAGACAAGTTGGAAACAAATCAAAACATTTACACCCCTATTAATAAAAAAGGCAAAACGACCTTATATTTTACCAAGTTTCTAGAACTTCACCTCATTGGTGAATAAAAGTTTTTTATTAATAAAACATACACTGCTAATTCTCTTAAATCTTGGCAAAACTTTAGAAATTTTAGAAGAATGTAGAAGTTTTGGCACGGTGATGACCAGCCAAGTTCAGGGCCCAATTATGGGGATTTTCGGCCCCCTCTAATTTTAGTATCAGGAAAGTCAGAAACTTAAAATTCGCTTGCAGTATCTGTTAAGCTAATTAGGCACAACCGCCTCACCAAATTTATCATCAGTAGTTCTTGAAACATAGCTAGGACTGCAAAAATCGCAAAAAAACCCTAACTGGCTCACTGACTGATAGAATTATCAAGACTCTGGACAAGCGCGGATCCACGGGGGGTCACGGGGGTCATGACCCCTCCCCTGGGAGATTAAAATTTTGTTTTTCTATATGAGTTGGAATAAGTTAGGAATAAAAGCTAAATCTTTTATGGTCATGACCCCCCCTTGAGTATCATGTTCTATTCATACATGATCTCAACATCGGTAGAATATACAAATAATTGTTTGGTTGATGACTTAATCCCACGCTTTTATTATCAAGGCCTCACTATTGGCTTGTGAGGCTTGATGATGATTAATATAATAGTGTGTCATGGCGAAATATAAAAACTCATCCAAAGAAGAAGATACGGTTATACATTTTTCAGTGTTTCTCTTTTACTATGTTATTCATCTTTATTTTTATGAATTCTTTGCTTTCATTTACAATACCCTTTAAAACATTCACTTTAGAAACTATTATTAAATATAACGCCCCCCCCTTCCGTGGCTGAAAGTCTGGATCCGCCCTTGACTCTGGAGTAATTCTCGTTACCCTGGAATCTTGTAATTTAGCACAACCGTAGGTCTTGTGTTTTCAGGTTTTCCATTTGAGGTGCGTTGCGTCCGCCTATTTTATCAGAATCGGTGTCAAATATTTAGCGCACTCTTGATTGTCGTAAGCCCGATTCACAATGCGACGAGAAATCACTTAAAAAATAAAGGAAACAACTGGTACGTGGAAATTTACAAAATCAAATATAAATTTTCTTTGACAATGAAATTATATTTATATGTACAATTTGCATTGATGATTTTAATGTTGTATTGTTTAAATTATTTGCTTTTTTAGCCAAAAATCATTTCCCCAGCGCGAGAAATAGAACACAAAATCGGGCATGGATAAACACAATTATTATAGTTTAAATAATAATTAATAATAAAAGTAATTTCAACTTAATTTTCCAGCAAAGACAATCACAATAAATAATTTAACGCTGTCAAAAAAACTCGTCGCATTGTGAATTGGCAACGATTTTATAACTAGAAAAAAATGGCACCAAATCACGTCATGCTCTCGTCGCGTTTACTCGTTGCATTGTGAAGCGGGCTGTAGAATAGTGAAATTTGTGGAAGCGGAAAGGTTTGAAGTGTAAGTAAAGTAAAAGGTTCACTTGGCAAGTTTTCTTTTCCCCACTCAATTTTCAAGATTTGAATTGAAAAAAAAAAACTAAAAAAGTAAGTACTTGACCTTGACGTACACTCTTATATATCACTATTTTTCATAGCTAGATGATTTGTGATGTGATCTTTTTTTAATAATCTACCATTTAACACCACATTTTTGAAGATCAAAAAATAATTACACTTTTTCTACAAAGGCATAAAGTATTTTTCAAACTTTTTTCAAATTTGTTTTTTTTTTGAGACCTTTTATGTGGAAGCTTTTACCAATTCTACCTTTATTAAAAGTATAATATTTAAACTTTGATTTTTTTTTATTATTTGTGCTTTGTTATAACATTTGTAAGCCTTGTTGTGTTGACTTGTCAGTGTAGCTACCTAAGCAAACTTTTTTTATTTTGTAAGCAATAACAAACCAAAAAGATAATATTTGTATTGTTTTTGTACACAAAGCAAAAAGTAAAAATAATTTTTTACTGTTTGTCTGTTCATATTTGCTGAGCTTGTAAAACAGGTTCATACCCATCAAAACAGGGGTATAGTCAATTTCTTAAGAGCCAACAAATATTAATTCAGATGGGTTTAAAATTTTGTTCAAATATTGTGATGTAATTGTATGTACACATTTTTCTTAAAATCGAATATTCTTTGTGACTGTATTCAACAAACGCTTATCTTAAAGATTTGTTTAGGAATTTTGTAAGTTCCAGGTTTATTAATATGTCTTCTATGTATGTAGTGCGTTCGACTGTCACGCTGGAGGTCTGGGATCGCTTCCCAGCCTCGTCCACCTAAAAAACTAAAAAGTTTTTTTTTCAGGGCTACTGCCTCTTGCGAGGAATTTACAAATCCTCCAAGAGTATCATTTTACACGAATAAGTGCATCTCGTCTAGTCGTTCGGATTCGGCATAAAATTGTAGGTCCCTTCCATTCCTGTCGAAAGGCGCACACAGGAATGGTTGCGAGTTGTTAGTCACTAGGCCCTGGTTCTTCATGAGCCGTTGTGCCACCTGATTTATTTATTTTATTTTATGTATATAAATAAAAGGGACTGCCATATCTGTGTGCACTCATAACTCAAGAACGGGAAAATCCGGTTCTTAGGACATTTATTCGCATTTTATCTAGAATTGAAGAAAAAATGGATTTCGATCGAGTCGCATTTCAAACAAATGTTGCAAATGTTTAATCCAGAACTAAAGCAAGCGTACGATAAATTGATGCCAGCAGTCGATAACGGAAATGGCGGCATTTTTTTTCCTGGATGCGCCCGTTGGAACAGGAAAAACATTCCTGGTTTAATTCATTTTGACTACCACCCCTATTGCGATTGTTGATTGATAGTTGATAAACATTGATATTTTGGATTTTTAAACTCAATTTACTGAAAATGTGATCAACTATTCTTTAAATTTTGTCAATTTTTTTATAATTCATAACGGTCTGCATTATTCCCAATGACCAAAACTTTTTTCGGTGGGGTGGTTTAATATCGATTTTCAATATTTACCAACTATCAATCAACAATCGCAAATTGTAATTGGAGTATATGATTCGTTCGAGATCTGAGATTTCTATGGTAATCGCCTCTATTGAATCAGCAAGGATATGAAAAACCTATATGCAGCATTACAAAGCACTCTATGATGCCAAAACTGCTGCAGTAATGTATAAGATTATCATCTGGGAGAAGCGTGGCTCACAAACGCTCATTGGATGCCTTGAATACAACGTTGAAAGATTATCGAAATTTTGAACAACATTTCGATGGTGCAATGATTTTGCAGTCAAGCGATTTTTGTCAAATGCTGCCAACATTTCAAGGCCAAAACCGGCAGATGAATTGAACACTTGTCTGAAAACTTTGGCTTTATGGCGATATGTGAAGATATTGCAATTGAAAAGGAACATTAGGGTTAGTCTCGTCTCGGTCTCGTTAAAATCGAAAACTTTCAGTCTCGTCTCGAAGAATTAAGTCTCGTCTCGGTCTTAGTCTCGTCTTTTTCGCAAGAAAGTTTAAAATTGCAATGTCTTCCCGGTCTCAGTTTGTTCTCGTCTAGAACTCGTTTTAGTCTCGTCTCTTTTTAGTTTCTTATCAGTCAATGTATGCAACCTGTTGACTATTAGATGGAATTATTCTCGATACGTCAAAATAAAGTTTGTCCCCTATCTGTGAAGCCAATAACTTTCTAATTCAGTTGAAGGATGAATGCCGACGCATTAAGAAACTTCTCAAAAATCCGAAATACTATTTTGCTTTTTATTTTTTGTTTTCTCCGAAAAAATACAACTAAAGTGCAACCTGTCGACTATTGAACTATTGAAGAGCTCATCACGAATGTTTTCCCAAATACCGCTCAGAATAATGTTGACCATCAAAAACCAGGATGTCGATCATTTGCATTACGTCATTCAAAATATAGTTATATTTTTTTATTTCGCAACTTCAATGCACCAAAACATTGCAAGGGAATGGGTTTGATTGTGAAGAATATGAAATCAAATGTCATTGAAGCGCTGATTTTGAGTAGAAAATTCAAAGTTGACAATTTTCTAATTCCGCTTATTCTGAACGATTTGCATTCATATTTAAGCCCATTCATTTTTCGGTGCGTCTTGAAGTGTGTGTCATCAACTTTGAATTCATATGTTTCTCACATGGTCAAATATATGTGACGTGATACATGAAGCAGCATGGTGATGCTCGGAATTATTATTTTCATTTCATTAACGAATTTGGGCGGAACGATGTAAAATTAAAATTTATTTTAGGGGCCAGTTATAGCTTTCATTGAAAACCATCATTGAAAAATTGAGCTGTTGATTTTGAGACCCTTCGAAAGTTTAATCATTGAATATTTTAATGCAGAAATATAGCTTACAACTTCAAAATTATTTCTCCTCCAAAAAAAATTCATTTTGACAAATATCTTCCCCATAACGTAACTTTTAATTTTTTCAATGATCATTGGTAAGGTAGTTCATCATTGAAAAAATAAAAGTCATTTTATGAGAAAAATTGTGCCAAATTGAATTTTGTTGTACTTATAAATAATTATTAAGTGAATTAGCTTTATTTTGGCATCAAAATAATCAAGGTCTGTTCCTTTACTCTGAATTTCTGCGATTTTCTGTGATTTTTAGTCCAAAGTTGTGTCAATTTCATTTTTTTTATATGAAATTGACAGGACTTCGGACTGAAAATCACAGAAACTCAAAGTAAAGGAACAGACCAATTTATTTTTTCTTCAAAATCTCTCAAAATTGACAATTAATATTTTCAATTATGGTTTTCAATGATAGCTATAACTGGCCCCTAAGTCTCTTAAAAATTAACCAAGCAAATTTCAATATCACCTTCAATTTAATTATTCCTTAAAAATATGCCGACAAAAATTAATAAGTGGATTATGACATTATAAACATTTTAAATGTTTTTTTTTTAAATTGTTGATTTTTTTAAATTTTGAAATGATACACTCGTCTTCAGTATACAATTTTCTAGCAGTTCGTAATGATTTTGCAGAAAGATTTAGACAAACATTTTGGTTTTATTTAAAGACTTTAACCTGGTTGATCGGATTATGATCCCATTGAATTCAACGAGCGACCAATAAACTCTTTGAAGCTTGAAGAACACCAATCCGTTTCCGTAGCCCCTTTGAACAGGAACGGCCTTGAATCTGCCTGCGGGTGTGAGCACTTATTTTCTACGAGTTTTTGACTGGTATTTGCTTTCACTTTACTTCTTCACATTACAAAAACAAGCACGGCCATCAAAATCAAGAATTTCCACCCCTACCGTCAAAGAAAATACAATTTAATTGAATTGCATATAGGTATACATAAATGCGCGTTTGACAAAGTCACGAAGAAAAAAGAGTTGGTTTTTCTGTTTCATTTCACTGATCCAAAAAATAAATACAAATGTCGTAAGTCGTATGCAATATATTGAATCATAATCTACTTTAGTTCCAGAACACACTAAAATTAACGACTGCCTTTAACACTATTCTCCTTTCGAAAATATTCAGAAGTATAACACAAACGAAAGGATCCAATAGCGATATGTAACTTGTACGAGTATGAGAAGAGGAATGTGGTGGAAAGTTTTTCCATTAAATGAACACCAAGATATTGTAAAGAACTATGCATATAGTTGACTCTTGATGCCAGCTCCACTCCGAGAGGCCGAGAAAGCTGGTTAACCGGTTGGCTGGCTAGATGGATAGCTTGACTGGGCATCTGGCGTTCGAATGAAGTTAATCAAAAAATGAAAATAAGGGTAATAATCCCTGTAATAGCACAAAAGAGGCAAAGGCAGTCGTCGATGAAATGAATGAGGCTGCCAGAAAGTTTGATAGGCTTTACGCTCGTATGATCTTATGGCATATACATGTACAAACATAAAGAAAAAATATAGCCCACTATTAAGGGAAAGTGAATTACTACTCCTATTTCATGGACTCAAAGGACGACGATAGGAATAGTATATCTTTCTTTTCTAGAGTTTTTTTTTTACATTTCTTTTTTTGTGAGACCATCAAACTCAAGGGACAGAGCGGAACTATAATATTCTTTTGAAGGACTTCTTTAAGTAGATTTTGTAAAGAGGGTCTCTTTTAAAGCGTGAAAAATTATTTGCATTTTTCGTATGTAGTGTGTATAGTGTATTGTATATGTGAATGTGTCCCTGTCCATGGTTATACGAGAAATTTGAATATGTACTTTTGAGAAGAATGAAAGTTTGAAGGTAAAATGCATTTGAAAGTTTCTCTAGAATAAGCGATTATGTATTAGTAGATCTTAATGGATTGAGAAATATAAAGACTTTTTGAACTAGTTTAGAAGAGTTTCCTTAAGTGATTTTTGATATGCTGAAAGGTCAGAACACAATTTAAATTTAACAAAATATTAAATGCAAAAATATAAGTCCACATTTACGGAACTGCAATTTAGGTTCCTTACAATAGAAATATTTTGGAATAAAAAATGCAATATAACATAAAATCCTCTACATAAGAAAGTACAAAAAATTGTAAAGCTTTCATTTTTCAAATCGATTAAATTAAACCAAGTGGGACCAAGTTGAACCAAGTGAAGAACGCTTTATTGAATACCGACTCCACGGATCTTCTGATATAGAAACGACCTAGATATCCTGAATTTCACAGGACACCAGGGAACGAGTCACACATGAAAATTTGTAATAATTTTTACAAACTAGCTAAATTGAGCTTACGAAATATGTTTTTTTAAAGAAAACGAATCGAAAAAAAAGCGATAAAATAATTTAAATAAAACGCTTGCGGATAACTTTGAGTTTCGGTTATACGATTATTGCCAGAAATACTCGAAAAGCAACTCTGCAGAATGAGATCATCTCTTTCATAGATGGCGCAGCAGTTCAATTTTCACCATTGTTGGGTGCCAGGCCATTTCAGGAAATTGTTAAACTGAAGAGCTCCTGCGGTGTGGAACAACACAACCTATTTGAACAGATAGGGCATCTCTATTACTACATGTCAACTTATGCTGAAGCAAGATCATATAAGAAGTACTGCTGGCCACGAGACGAGACTTTTGTAAGTCTCGTCTCGGTCTCGTTAAAATCTAAAATGTTCAGTCTCGTCTCGGTCTGGTATAGGTTTCATATAATTGAGTTCATTTCGGTCTCAGTCAAGCCTTTTTCGCGAGAAAATTTTAATTTGCAGTCTCGTCTCCGAAACGGACAACCTGTTGATTATTGGAACGAAATATTTTCGATACGCCAAAATATGATATGTCTCCCATATAGTTTATATAGTTTGAATATGTGCCGAATAAAATAAATATTTAACTTAAATTAGATTTTTCAATTTAAAAGACTCTATGTAAATATCGGTCTAAATATACAATCTCGTCTCGGTCTCGTCTCTGATGCTTAAAAAGCAGTCTCGTCTCATCTCAGCCTCGTCATATGAGACCGAGACTTTTCTCGTCTCATGGCCAGCCTTAATAAGAAGAACAAACTTTAGGAGGAACAACATCACCAATTGTCTGGTGGCCAAACAGATCTGAAGCGCTCTAATTATTTGATATCTTTAAACAGATTGCACATCAGAACCGTAATTGTTGTCATAACTGGTCACTGTCATATAGACAAGCGGCTTGGGAAATTTGCAAACGATTTCCGCTGAAGCTGAGTGGGTAAGGAATCGATTTTACATCTCTTATGCTCATGCCCTGATGCCCTATCAACGGCATTACGCAGATTCCATCTGGGTGACTTCTTCAACAATCATCTAAGGGATCTACATATAAAATATTGACATTCACATTAGTAGTCTCGCGGCCTTTATAAGAAGCTCCAACTGATTTTAAACAGTTGGAAGAAATTTTCTTAATTCACGTGGTACCACGATGGACCAACGTATGGTCTAAGTGCGTCGGTATTTCTGATGGCAGCCAGTTCATAAAATGGTGCACCGCTGTTTCAGATGCAATAAAGAGCAATGCTGGAGGAAGATGTGAAACACCACTAATCGTCCCGTGTTGAACATAAACTGCAATATTTTAGTGATACTGGAAAATCAGCTAAATAGACGGATGGAGCATTTCTGTGCACTACTTAATGATGACCAGAATGCGAATGAAAGTTCTCAAATTGTCCACATGCGCAGAACTTCTAGGGACATTGACTTAAACATACGATCCTACTTCGTAAAACAAATAAAGCATTTAAACTTTATGGCGTACCAGCCTAGTTCTTCTGGGTGGTTCCTGAAACAACAATGATAATGCTCCTGGAAACTATTTCCAAAGCTTAACTCGATTAAAAGATAGGTTTATTGCAGGTATTTATACAGACCATGGTGATACAATTTTTATTTTTTAATTGAATGGAATTTGTTTCAAATGTGTTTTTACGTAATATTTAGTTTATTCGACCTTCACACTGAAGGTCTGAGATTGATCCGCATCTGTGAAAAAAAAATTCAGGGTTCCTGTCTTTGAAAATAAGCTTCTCGTCTTTGTCGTTCCGATTCGGCCGAAAATTGAAGGGTCCCTTATTTCCTTCCAAAACAAACAGAAATTGTTGAGATTTGGAAGTCATTATGTCTTGGTTCTCCACGAGCTGTTGCTCTATCACAGAATTGCCCTGCCCTAAAGCCACCATTGAGATAAACTATACCTATTAAAGCTTTTTGAAGCTGTTAGTCCAATTTGTTTTGAAACATGGTATCCCACATCGCATCTTAAAATAGACAAACCAAACCTGTTAGCTTCCTCTTACTTTATTACACAATAATAGTTAATGTAATATTTTATTCCCAAAACTTATAACTTATTAATTTAAAATCTCTATTAAACCAAGTATATATTGTATATGTATATTGTACAAACACATTTACACATTACACGAATGCTTTTTTTTAATATCTTTAAAAGCATACTACGGGGTTGTTTTGTTACATTTGTAAACTCCTCGATGATATTCTTGAATTGGGCGGCATGCATAGTCACCACAGCCAAAAATAAAAAAAAGACGACAACCAAACTCTTTGTAAAGGGTGGTTAAATTTTAAGGGCCGATGTTGATTTTAAATAAATTATTTAGGAAATTATTGTCATTTCTTTGTATTATGATAATATTGATTTAGTTTATATATGGAACAAAATATAGGCCAAATGGCCGCCGCGACCTCGGCGGCACACCTCCAACCGGTGGTCCAAATTTTCGATGAAGCTGAGGCATAATTTAGGTTATATGCCGTTTTTGTGCCGAATTATCTCATCCTTTAGCTCTTGAATTGTTGCTGGCTTATCGACGTACACCTTTTCTTTCAAATAACCCCAAAGAAAGAAGTCCAACGGTGTCAAATCCCATGATCTTGGCGGCCAATTGACATCGCCACCACGTGAGATAACACGGCCATTGAATTTGTGGCGCAAAAGAGCCATTGTTTCGTTAGCTGTGTGGCAAGTGGCACCGTCCTGTTGAAACCACATATCATCCACATCCATAGCTTCCAATTGGGCCACACAAAGTTCGTCATCATCTCACGATATCGAACACCATTCACAGTAACTGCCTGACCAACCTCACTTTGGAAAAAATACGGCCCGATGATGCCGCCAGCCCATAAACCATACCAAACAGTCACTAATTGTGGGTGCATTGGTTTTTAGACAATCACTCTTGGAATATCATTCGCCCAAAAGCGGTAATTCTGCTTATTGACGAATCCACTGAAGATGATTTTTTTCGAAAATTGATCATCCACTGTTGCCCATTTTCATAATAAGCCGGAATAACTTTAACGCGTTACTCCATTGTGTATCTTTCCATGGTTCAAAATGAGTTAGTCTGAAATTGAGAAATGTCAAATGAAATGCAGAAAAAACTTGACGTTTAGGTGTGGTTCACATTCAACATCGGCCCCTTAAATTTCACCACCCTTTATAACCAAAGCACCTAATATAGTACTCTCATATATTCTCGTCAAGACTGAAATAAAATAAAAACAGCAGCAGCATCCTTTAGCCAACATGGTCCCTTGTTTTCGCGAAGCAAGAGGAATTTTAACTATAAAGACAGAAAACCGATAAATGGCAATGGCTTATAACTACTGCAACAAAAAGGTCAAAATAGTAAATGAAATGCATTTTATATTGCTTTTTTGCAAAACAAAAAAGATACAAAAAAAACGGCTTCAAGGGAAACAAAGTTTGATTATTTTCTTTTTTTTTACAGAAAGTACTTACACAAACAAATTGCAGGTAGGTACAGAGAAAATTCTTCTTTCACAGAAGTTTTTTGTTTCTTATGGTGATGTTTTCTTTTTTCTCATCGTCTTTCTTTACGACAGGTCCTTGCCGGACACGTTTTGCCCAGTGTCCGTTATTTTTTTTTAATAACTTTTAAAAGTTTTCCTTTTCATATTTTTTCTCCTTGCTCATATTTTGAAAAATAAACAAATGGCCAGGACCACAATTGGAAGGACTTGGATGGACTTGAAAATAATACATAGATAGGGACATTTTATTTTTGTTCTCCTTTCATTTGTAAGTGTAGGTCTTGCACTTCAAGTCAAATGAAGAGTAATTAACTACCTCATCTTAATAAGACGAAGAAAAATTAAAATTATCTCGGATGGTTTGGTGTTTTTCTTTAAATAATGAATCATTGATAAGGTACGAGCATAGTTAAAGGTAGGGAAGAATTTCTTGCAATTTTAGCTTGAAGGAGTAGAACTTTATTTTTTTTTGTATATTTTCCCATGGGAATCAACTCAAAAGAAACTACTAGAGAGAAAAGTTCAACAAGTAAACTTCCTGTTCAAAAAGAACTAAAGGATTTATAGCATGACCACCCACAGCCCACAGGAAACTTTGTTTGATGATTGTTTATGGCTACGTGAACAAATAAGCCACCAAAGGACGAAAGGACTTTATTCGACTCTCTTCTTGTGTGGGTTTAATATTTTCAAGAACTGAAATGGATATGTCTTTATATTAAATGTATAGGACTCTTGCAAGCAATCAAATTTATAAGTGAATTTATTTCAACTGAAACTCTCTTGGAAGTCCTTTGGGAATTATGGAAAAAACTTTTACATATAATTTACAATATAGAAAATAGAATTGGAAAATATGTATAAGGATTCAACATTCAAGTAGTTCTCTCTTTTTTAAGTATATTCAAACAAGCCTACTCCAAAAAGTAGTAAAAAAAACACCATTCAAATCAGTGACAGAAATTGTCAATTTGTCAGTCGTGTAATTTATACGAAAAAGAAAAATAATATGGTATTAAATTGTAACTCTGTGTGCGCAATTGGAAGCGGCTAGCTAGGGACAGTGCAGGCTGGAGGTGCTTGTTAGTTGACGGCGAAGCCCATTCTAGGCTGTGAGCGCCATCCTAAGTAAGTAAATTGTATTATTGAACGTAAGTAACTTAACTCATAGGCTATTGAATATACTGCAATATGAAAGGAACAATTGCATTGAAGGGTGCACTGCTCATCTTGTTGAATATGTTTCTTTCACCCTAATTCATCTATTAATTTCCAAGAGAATGGTCACACTAGTCACTTTTCAATATGTTTGGTATAGCTCGAAAACTAAGCCGAATTTTAGAGTTTATCTCAAAAGACTTTTTGTACAAAATAGATTTTCTATCGAAATGAATGATTTAAAAAAAATAAACAGGGAAAATTAACAAAAACTGTCATAAGCAAAATCAAAAAATCATTGAATATAAATGTTTATACTAAGCGGTTAATAACTTTTTTTCTTGCAAATATAAGCGCAGGATATATTCAAATAAGAAATATAACATAAAAACTGCAAGAAATAAGAAATGATTTATTATCTTTGGAGGGTATATTTTGGAAAATTCATATTCCTTGTACAAAATAAAAATTATGAGCAGTTAGTTAAACGAAAATTAAAATCACCAAGTAATATTTTGTTATCTTTCTATAATAAGATTGTTTGATGAAATTTTAAAGTCATCCATATCAAACAAAAAATCTCATAAGCTAAATAATCTCACATTCGGCTTAGGTTTTTGAGTTATACCAAAAATATTAAAAATTAAGCAGTGCAACCATTCTCTCAGAAATGCATGGGTGAATTCGGAAGCATTTCGTGGTACCCATATCCTTTTACATTCAATATTAATTCTTTAATTCAAACTTTCGTTTTGCACGCATTGAGATAGATGCGAATTCTGAAGGAACGATTTTGCTTATAAAAACTACATTTATGGTGGCAATTCCTATGCAGTTTCGACTCGATCGCACAAACCTGCTCTCGTAGCTAACAACTTTAAAGTAGTTAGAAATTGTTGATATACATGTCTTGGTTCCATAATATTATGATATCATTAAAAAAAATGTAAAAAAAAATATAACTACCTATAAATTACTATAGATTTGAAATTTTATTGGCTAGAAAAGATTGATAAATATAAATTTATTGAAAAAAAAATCAAAAATCGTTAGAGGGGTTTTCTTAAAATTTCATTTTTTATAAAATTTTTTGCACATGTTCAAAAATGGAAATTGGTATGGCAACTTTTACTTACTTAACTTAGGTCCTCGGACCTATTACATCCGTGATGTTTCCCATACGGGACATAGGGCCTCCACTACTCCTACGAGCCATCGTGTACGATTTCTGGAAATATATTTCAGCTCTCTCCAACTTTTCCTCAGTCGTGCCGATTCCTGTTCGACCGTTCTTCGCCGTGTACTTCTAGGCCGGCCCACTTTTCTTCCCTCCTGTGTGAGCGGGTTCCACTACATTGCTTGAGACGCAATGCACCGATCGCCTTTTCGAAGCGTATGGCCAATCCATTGCCACTTTCTTCTTCGTATAATGGAGTCTATGGGCTCCGTTCTCGCGTGAAGTTCGGTATTGGAGATACGGTTTGGCCAGAGAATCCTCAAGATGTTTCGTTTACATCTATTAACGATCGTTTGCAGCTTTCTAGTAACAGTGTCAGTGACTTTCCAAGTGCTGCAGCCGTAAAGCAGAACGGATTCAGCATTGGAGCGGAACAGTCGTAGCTTGGTCTTTAAGCTAAAAGAGTTGTTTCTCCATATTTTGGTCAGCATTCCGAACGCAGCCTTTGCTTTTCTGATTCGGCTGTTTACGCCCAGTTCAGTTCCGCCACCCGTAGAGACAATACTCCCAAGATATTGGAAATCCTCTACCATCCCTACCGGTTGTCCAGAAATATTTACTTGGATTGATGAGGAAGTTCCAAGGCTGATACTTTTAGTTTTTGCCGAGTTGATCTTGCCCTACGATTTCTGCTTTTCTCTCCACCCTTGTTGTCATTTGATGGAGATCCATGATCCTATGAGAGAGTAAGCATACGTCGTCTGCGTAGTCCAGATGTTTGAGATGAGATTGCAGAGTCCACTGAATTCTTCCATTTCCATTTGACAAAGCTGCGTGCAGTACGTCACTAACCACCAACAGGAACAGTATTGGTGACAGTTTACAGCCTTGCCTAACCCCACTTTGGATTTCAAACTCCTCTGACAGCCTACCTTTGTCCAAAACGTGACATTTGGATTCATCACATGTAGCCTTGATAGCAATCAATTTATCTGGGATGCCCCTCCTGCGCAAAGCAAGCCAAATAAATTCTCTACTGACACTATCGAACGCCTTTTCAAAATCGATGAACAGCAGGTGAAGTGGTGATCCATATTCAACGCACTGTTCGATGATGATTCGCAAGGTGTTGATGTGATCCACACAGGAAGATCCAGTGCGGAATCCTGCTTGTTCGGCGTCGAGTGTGTCTTCGAGGTGGTCTTTAATTCGGTCCAATACTATCCTTGCTATTATCTTGGCTACTGCAGGCAGAACGCATATTCCTCTCCAGTTTTCGCACTGTGTGAGATCTCCTTTCTTTGGGAGCTTGACCACTCTCTGTTTTCCAAGCTCTCTTATAAGTGGGTGCAGTAGCTCGCTCGATGTTGTTGGGGCTGCTCCTAAGAGCTCTACCGTCGAGTCCAACCGCTTTATTGTTCTTCAGTGCTTTGATGGCGGTGATAATTTCTTCTTTACTGGGGGGTAAGGTGCGTATTCGGGAAATTGTTACTTCGGGTGGCTCAGTGGGAATAGGGTTCACTTCACTGGCGCAAACGTGGTTTAAAACGGCAGAAAAGTGTTCCCTCCACCTTTTGAGCTGATCCTCATGTAAAATTAGCAGGGATCCGTTTGGTCTTTAACCAGGTGTTGTTAAGAGCTCTGGACACCAGTGAGCTCCTTGGTAATTCTGTAGACGGTCCTACTGTCACACCTACTAGCGGCTTCTTCTGCTTCTGTAGCCAATGCGTTGATTTAGTTACGCTTATCACGTCGCACACTACGGTGAACTTCCCTCATCTTCCTGGCAACTTTTAATATTTATTAAAATACAATTTTACACAATATAAAAAGATATTCATGAGCCCGTTTTCAAGATATTGAATTTTCAAAAAAAAAAATCCAAAATTATTTTTTCGAAAATTTGTGTATGCAAAATTATTTGAATTGTGAAGGAGCTCTTGTGTAAAAATTTTTATTTTAATCAGTGTAGCCGTTAACGAGAAATTTTAGAACAAACAAATCGATTCTATGACCGGTATACCGTTAATAACCCTTATTGGTAATTATTTTTTACCAAAACATTAGTAATAGGTACTCTCAATAAAAATTCATAATTTTTTTTTCAAAATATTTATAGCCGTTTTTGATAAAATACATTTTTGTATAATCGTTTCGGGGCAGGTACCGTTATTTCTTTAGGTAAAAAAAAAAAACAAACAAATTCAATTTCCCTCTAGGGAATCCCTAAATAACCTTAAGTACAAAGTTTGAACAAAATCAATTCAGTGGTTTAGGCTACAGGTAGAGGTAGAGACAGACAGAATTCCGGGACTGACTTTTTTCGCATTCTCTATCATCGTAATGTTAGGGAAAATTATTTACTCGAGTTCAATTTTGTTTACGATTTCAAAACATTCCCTAAGTACCTAAATACATAAATCGCAAGCAAAAATACATTCAAAACTGACATACATACATCAATGAGCCAATAAATACATATACATACTAGTACCTATCTGGTAAAACTGGAACAGTTGTTTTAGAATTTTTTTTAAGTTTTAGTTTATGTTGGATCCATTGTATTGAACCACATTAAAATAATAATGGGCGTACTCCAACTCTTGTGCTTTTACAATTACGACTTGAAGAACATTCACCCTTGTTTTCCTAAATAAAATCACGCATTTTATTATAAAATATTCATTTCATTAACCAAAGTTCATCATTTATCATATAAAATGTTTATTTTATTAAAACATCCATTTGTCACTTCAATAATTATTATAACTCGAATAATTTTTATATACTCCCTTACATTTTTGCCACTGTTACAATAAAACTCATTTTATTAAACGAAATTTAAGCAAATTTAAAAGTCTCCTCGGGCTTTTATCAGGGTTAAAAAATCTTCTTCACACAGAATAATCATCACCATCATAACTACAGTACACATGTATCATAAGCAACCTAGACTAGACGTCCCAAAGGAGTGCTAAGTGTATGATAATATTATATCGTATATGTATAAAGGCTATATACAATTATGGATACATATACATATATCGTGGGTATACAAGCAAAAGGCACTAAGTCAAATTTTTAGGTTTTTTTTTGGTTTAATTTTATTTAGCAACCAGTGCCATTAAAGTTATTTTACAATATAACATAAATTTCTTTAGTTTAGGTTCTATATTTTTTGCTCAGTTTAATGTTTTTTTTTTTTTTTTAAATATTAATATTAATTAATGTATGTTTATTCTTATATAATTTAGAATTTTTCTTTTAAAATCAACAATTCTTTCTGCATGTTTGATGTTATCTGGAAGACTGTTATACGTTTGAAACCCCATGTACTGTATAGTTCGCTGTCCTCTTGTTGTTCATACTCGTAGAATCCTTAAATCTTGGCTGTTTCTTAAGTTATACTCCGAGATATCGTTGTTGGTTACATTTTCACGTAAGTAACTTGGACATATTCCATTTTTTATTTTAAAAACAAATATCTTAGCACACATGAACAGTCTTTGATTAACGTTAAGCCAATTTAACGACTGAACCATGAATGATATTGGTGTGTATCTGTCACATTTTAAAATAATTCGCATTGACTTGTTTTGTAGCACTTGAAATCTGTTCTTTTGGTATTGGTGACATAAGAAAAGTACACTGCCACAATATTCAAAATGTGGTTTCAGTATGACATTGTATACTTTAACTGCACAGTTCATCGGCATATTTTGTCTAATTTTTCTTAAAACACCTATTTTCTTTGATATTTTGTTGCACATATAATCTGCATGATCTTTGAAAGTTAGTTTATTGTCTATTACTACACCCAGATATTTAATTTTATTAACTATTTCAAGTTGTACACTATCCATTGAAATAACGATTTCACTTTGAGGTTACGTATTGTTAAAAGCCAGAGCTTTCGTTTTTTCGGTATTTATAAATTAGCCTATTCATTTTAAGCTAAATAATAAGAGCACTAAGATCTTCGTTTATGAGGAAGCTACAGGTTTCAAGATTGGGCCCCGAAATGTATATTAAGCCGTCATCAGCAAAGAGTTTTATTTTACAATTTTTAATAACTTTCACTATATCATTAATGTATATTTGAAAAAGAGGTACGCTAAGTATTGCTCCTTGTGGTAGTCCGATATCTATAGAGACTGATTGGGACACATTTGCATGGACTCTGGTGCATTGCGATCGATTTGTTAAAAAGTATCTAAACCAGTTTAATTCCGAAGATCTTATGCCATATCTTCTCAATTTATCGAAAAGTACACTGTGATTCACTGTTTCGAAAGCTCTTTTTAGGTCAATAAAGACGGCCACTATTATATTACTTTGTTCTAATTCTTATTTCCAATCATTTTACACATAATTAACACATGTTTCACATGAGTGATTTGCTCTAAATCCAGATTAGTAAGTGGAAATAATGTTTTGGCTCTCCATGTGTTTTAAATTTTGTATATGCACTACTTTTTTTAATATTTTTTCATAAGTAGGTTACATATTTATTGGACGATATTCCTTACAACTCTTAGCATTATACATTTTTTCATTACTTACTTTACTTACTTAGGTCCTCGGACCTATTACGTCCGTGATGTTTCCCTTACGGGACATAGGGCCTCCACTACACCTACGCGCCATCGTGTACGATTTCTTGAAATATATTTCAGCTCTCTCCAACTTTTCCCCAGTCGTGCCGATTCCTGTTCGACCGTTCTTCGCCATGTACTTCTAGGCCGGCCTACTTTTCTTCCCTCCTGTATGAGCGGGTTCCACTGCATTGCTTGAGATGCAATGCACCGATCGCCTTTTCGAAGCGTATGGCCAATCCACTGCCACTTTCTTCTTCGTATAATGGAGTCTATGGGCTCCTGACCCGTTCTCGCATGAAGTTCGGCATTGGAGATACGGTTGGGCCAGAAAATCCTCAAGATGTTTCGTAGACATCTATTAACGAAGGTTTGCAGCATTCTAGTGACAGTGTCAGTGACTTTCCAAGTGCTGCAGCCGTAAAGCAGAACGGATTCAACATTGGAGCGGAACAGTCGTAACTTGGTCTTTAAGCTAAAAAAGTTGTTTCTCCATATTTTGGACAGCATTCCGAACGCAGCCTTTGCTTTTCTGATTCGCCTGTTTACGCTCAGTTCAGTTCCGCCACCCGTAGAGACAATACTCCCAAGATATTGGAAATCCTCTACCATCTCTACCGGTTGTCCAGAAATATTTACTTGGATTGATGAGGAAGTTCCAAGGCTGATCCTTTTAGTTTTTTCCGAGTTGATCTTAAGCCCTACGATTTCTGCTTCTCTCTCCACCCTTGTTGCCATTTGATGGAGATCCATGATCCTATGAGAGAGTAAGCATACATCGTCCGCGTAGTCCAGATGTTTGAGGTGAGATTGCAGAGTCCACTGAATTCCTCCATTTCCACTTGACAAAGCTGCGTGCAGTACGTCACTTATCACCAACAGGAACAGTATTGGTGACAGTATACAGCCTTGCCTAACTCCATTTTGGATTTCAAACTCCTCTGACAGCCTACCTTTGTGCAAAACGTGACACTTGGATCCATCATATGTAGCCTTGATAATCGCAATCAATTTATCTGGGATGCCCCTCCTGCGCAAAGCAAGCCAAATAAATTCTCTATTGACACTGTCGAATGCCTTTTCAAAATCGATGAACAGCAGGTGAAGTGGTGATCGATATTCAACGCACTGTTTGATGATGATCCGCAAGGTGTTGATGTGATCCACACAGGAAGATCCAGTGCGGAAACCTGCTTGTTCGGCATCGAGTGTGTCTTCGAGGTGGTCTTTAATTCGGGCCAAAACTATCCTTGTTATTATCTTGGCTACTGCAGGCAGAACGCATATTCCTCTCCAGTTTTCGCACTGTGTGAGATCTCCTTTCTTTGGGAGCTTGACAATCATTCCTTTTTTCCACTCTTCAGGAAAGCTCTCTGTTTCCCAAGCTCTCTTAACAAGTCGGTGCAGTAGCTCGCTCGATGTCGTTGGGGCTGCTCTTAAGAGCTCTGCAGGAATACCGTCATTTCCAACCGCTTTGTTGTTTTTCAGTGCTTTGATGGCGGTGATAATTTCTTCTTTTTTTCATTGGAACAATCAATGATTGTTTCCAAGAATCAGGAAAAATACCAGTAGATAGAGATACATTAATGACACGTAACAGAATAGGGCCAATTATGTATTATTTTAATTTTTTGCACTTAGTAAATCATCAGAACTTTTTGCACGAAACTTAAACTCTATATTGCACTCATTGACTAGGTTTTCATATATTCTATACATTTATCACAGATTGGTTTAATTCTAGTATACTTTGGACGAAATAATTATTAAATTTTTCACATAATATTGTACTATTGTTTATTTTATCACCGTTCTAAAATTGCACTTCAAATAGCACATCTTTTCTTTTATTAAGTACGTAATTTTGTAACTGCCTCCACATGTCTTTTTGATTGTCGGTTGATTCAAGTTTTCTTCGTATAAAAACGGATTTTGCGTTTCTAATTTGGTTTTTATACGTATTTCTATATTTACGATAATTTTCCCAACCAATGCAGTTATTTGTTATCACAGCTTTTTTATATAAGTTTATTTTCAAGGACCTTATTTGTTGCAGATCAAAATTAAACCATTCTGCGTTATTAAAAGGTATTGATTTTTGAGTTACCAATGTTGAAGTCTCTCGCTTTAGTTCGGTGACAAATCGTTCACTCAATACACTAACAGCCTTATGCATAAACGAATTATAGCGAGTGCATAGTGCTATGCACTCTTTATAATGCCTCTGAACGCAAAAACCTTATTCATAAACTTATGCAACGTTGAAAAGAGGCAACATAAGCTAAACGCGTTTGGAGGTTGTATAGAGCCAACATTAGGGTTGTTTAGTATCGGAATGTCACTTTGACTCACACACAACAATAATGTAGATAGATGTTAGGGGGGCGCTTATTTTTGCAATCTTTGAGGTGTTGAAATCTGTCTATCAAAATATTTTATAAAATTAAATACAACAGTAAATAATGTTGGTTTTGTTTATTTATTGAACATTTTTGTTGAGATATTGTTTTAATAAAATTAAGAATATTTTTTTGTACACTTTATTTTATAGAATCTACTTAATAAATGTACAAGATTTAAAGATTTTCCATCAAATCTTAAAACTTTTGCAAATGCTCGACGGCATGCGTGATTTAAATAAAATTATACAAAGATTCACCTTTATTATCACTTTCACGGAAAAATAAAAAATAAATTTTAAGCATTACAAAATAAGCACCACCCTTTTATTTTTCTCCTCAACAAAAACATCACGATGTGAATGGATGGAACAATTCATGGAATAAATCAAAAACCACGTTTTTTTGTTTCAAATATTTTTAATTTTATTTGCAAACACAAAACACCAACAAAGTAACTGGCTTATTATAATAATATTAAAACAAATTATTAAATATACAAAAAGAATCAAATCGCCAGCAGAATTACTTCTATTGATTTTTCACACACCACACACACAGCTGGGTCTCCTTTGTCAGTTTTGAAAGTAAAACCTAATAGATTTCTCCTTTATGGTACTAATTTTGACACAAGCTCATTATAACTATAATGGGACGAAAAATATTTTATGCATAACAATTTATGCAACGCTGTATAGTGGCTACATAAATCCTTATACAGTGCATAACTATTCATCTGTTCAGCGGATTCTAATGAATACGGCTGTTATACCATAAGGCTGATCAGAATCAAAATTTGAAATATTGGATTAGATCTTAATTTACACCTAAATATATCAGCATTGTATTTGCAATATTTAATTATGTTATTGTTCACTGTTGGCGGATTATTTTGATTAATTAGTATTTCGATTGATTCATGATCAACTTTTTTTTTAGATTATGATCAACTTTAGCAGTCGCTAGTTGGTAACTAGGATTGAGGATGGTGTTATAATTGGTTCCGATATCAACATCGAAAGACTATTATCATTAGCAATTTCAGAGACTCTTTAGTACAATTTTTTGCAGAATGATTAAAGCCACAACACTAAAAGCATCGCATTACACTAATATAAACAGAACATCTGTCCAACCAACATTTAATTTATCGCACTCAATAATTTTATCGCTGGCAACACTGTCAATTTCGATAATTGCATTGTAATTCTTATTCTTTGGTGACATATAAATATTTAAACACTTTATTTCCGTCTCACTCAATTGATTTTGTAACTTGACAGATCGCACTAATTCAGTTTCATCTAATTTCTCTTTCATTCCAACTATAAGCACACGCGGTTTCCTACGAGTAGGGATCTTTCATCATAATCGCTATTCATTTTTGTTTTGACTTCAGTTTCTATTTTTTCTACTGATTTCTTGTCACATTTAATCACTATAGCTCCATTCTGAGCGTTTTTAATATTATCGATTTTTAGAGACATATTTGTTGGGTTTATATTAATTTAATTTTTACATTTTAATGCAAAGTGATCAAGAATGATGATATCTATGTACTCCAAACACCTTCTAGATGCTTATTCAACGTTAAACATGAATTATTTGAAATTATGTTTTGACCTAAGTCAGTTAAATTATTTATAATACTGTTAAAACGCACTAAGTTGACTTGGTGCATTTTGGCTGTCATAGAAAAAAAATACAATATACTATAATAATACAACAAGAAAGCATTAAAAGCGACTTAGTGCTTTTTACCTGTCATCAATACTTAGTTTTTTAATTTAGGTAGGCGACAAGTTAACTTTTCTGTAGTCTAGACATAAGAGCAGATAATTTTTTGCAATTTGGCAGTTTTGGTCAAGGAGAAAGGCAATTTTTGTAAAGTTTTCTTGATTTTATTGTTAAATTATTCTTACCTTGTTTTTATTGTGAACTTATTATAACTCTGACTTTTTCTTAATTTTATTATTATAAGAAACCATTTCATTTTTCTGTGTAGGTATTATTATTCCTACCTGCTCTTAAAACATTAATTAAACTGTGAACTGTTTCGGCTTTCTGTTATAATTGCTTAATTCACTCATAATTGCAATATCAATACTGCTAAACAGCACTAAGTCAGCATATTTTTTAGTTTTTCTCCAATATTTTTGAATTTGTTAGGCAAAAACTTAAATTTCCGATTGGAAACTTAAGTCATAATGTCAATAAAGCTTTTTATGTGATCAGATGAAAAACTACCATCGGTATTGAATTTTCACTAGCAAACGAATATAAAATATCAATTTACTCAAAACTATGTTTTATGACTTAGTGCCTTCTGCAAGTATACCCACGATATAGTGGATACGATATAAACAGCAGGATATTATAGTCCTTTATTTAGCTTTATTTCTCCATATCACCTATAATAACATTTATATACGTGACAGATTCTACTTGGAAAAGTAGTCGAAATAATTTGGTTTTTACCAAAATTGGCCAAAAAAAAGATTTGATATTTTGAGCTCCAGCTTCATCAGCTGCCTTATGCCGAAGTGATAACAAAAAACTAGCATATTTGCAACTTTTTCGGCCAAAGATTGATTTTGCGGAGCGTGAAGTTAGCACTGCCATTTTTGAATTTCGAAAAAAAAATCGTACTGTAATGTGTCCAACTTGTACTGCAAGTTTGCAAGTTTCGCGAAAGTTTTTTTTTTGTTTCTTTTGCAATTTTGCGAAAAATGAAACATGTGCTTTGTCGTGCTTAGTTTTGACTGTTTAATTATACGAGTAGTCCTTTTTTTAAATAGAAAACAATAATAAGAGACAATTGTGACGTCACAGAAATATATATATATATATATATATATATATATATATATATATATATATATATATAAATACTAAGATGGCGAATAGGGCATGTAATGATAATGACAATAAGAATACCTTTGTTTCTGTTTATCCTCCAATAATGGCCACGTTTGTGTGGTAGGCAGATATGGTATCTGACCGGAACCCGATACGTAAAAATATGTGAAAACACAGCTGACAAAACAAAATACAAAAAAAAATAATCGTCGATGAAATTATTTGCTTGCAAATCTCATCCGTGTCCTCAATGTGAAACTCTATCCCAGTCTCATTGCAAATTGAATTGACGACGCGCCTAAAACAGATCCGAAAAATTTTGGGAAAGCTTTAGATTTCTTTTTGACATCAGCTGTTTGGTTCGTCAGCTGGTTTTTCCTTAGGCATTACAACAATACGAACAAATCCAGATACCTTTGGCGACGCACCCGACCGGGACCAATGCCTTTTCAATTTTTATTTACGATATAGGTACTATACGGTAAGTTATGGATTCGTAAGAAAAATTCGAACTCAAGACATAAATTTTCCTTAACACTAGGTACGATTATAGTGGGTCTCACAATTCTGTCTGTCCTTGCCCCTACAGCCTAAACGGCTGGAGGGATTTTCTTCAAACTTGGTTTTTTTACTTATATGCCCTACACGTTTTTTTTTTAATTTTGACCCTGAACTTTGCAGACAATTTGAGTATCATATTTTGGACTGTCACCAGCGCCCCCGTAAATTTTGTTCCACTTTGAAAATTTTAATGGTCATCGCTATGTCGCCTCAAAGTCTCGGTACGACATTTTTTGTTTTTTTTTTTTATTTACCGTTACAAAAAAGTTATCATGAAAAAAATTAAAAAGGGCTATGAAAACACCTTTTAAAACTTTTGGAATGCCACCAACTCCATTAAAATTGTTGAATTTTAAAAATTTTAATGACAATAGATGGATTATCTTTAAATTTCGGTACGTCATTTTTTATTTACCGTAACAAAAAAGTTTTCATTAAAAAAAGCAAACAGAGCCGCTAAAAAGGGCATCTAAAACTTTTGGACTGCCACCGACTCCGTAAAAATTGTTCAATCTTGAAAATTCTAACGATAATCGGTGGCTCATCCTAAAACCGCGGTACGTCATTTTTATTTTTTTTTTTTATATTTACCGTAACAAACAAGTTTTCATTAAAAAAGAAGAAAAGGAAATAAAATTTTTTTGTTACGGCAAATAAAAAAAATAAAAAATGACGTACCGAGGTATTAGAATGAGCCATCGATTGCCGTTAGAATTTTCAAGATTGAACAATTTTTACGGAGTTGGTGGCAGTCCAAAAGTTTTAAAAGCCCCTTTTTCGCGGCTCTTTTTACTTTTTTAATGAAAACTTGTTTGTTACGGTAAATAAAAAAAAATAAAAATTGACCTATCGAGGTTTTAGGATGAGTCATCGATTGCCGTTAAAATTTTTAAGGTTGAACAATTTTTACTTAGTTGGTGGCAGTCCAAATGTTTTATAGGCCCTTTTTAGCGACTCTTTTAACTTTTTTAAGGAAAACTTTTTTGTTATGGTAGATAAAAAAAAAATTAAAAATCTTCGTACCGAGATTTAATGATAATCCATCGATTGTCATTCAAATTTTTAAAATTCAACAATTTTTATGGAGTTGGTGGCAGTCCAAAAGTTTAAAAGGTGTTATCATAGAACTTTTTTACTTTTTTCATGATAATTTTTTGTAACGATAAATAAAAAAAGAACAAAAAATGACGTACCGAGACTTTGAGACGAGAAAGCGATGACCATTCAAATTTTCAAAATCGAAGAAGATTTACGGCGCTGGTGACAGTCCAAAATATGATACTAAAATTGTCTGCAAAGTTCCTGAACTTTGCAGACAATTTTAGTATCATAAAAATTTTAGTCGTAAAAAATAACGGTACCTACCTTACAATTTTTTTTTTTTTTGCCAAAAAGGAAAATGATGTTTATCTCAAAAACGGGTATTGAAAAAAATTCAAAAATATTAAATAAGGAAAAACTACTTTTTGATATTTTTTTTTATTTTCAAAAATTGGTTATTTTTGGTACCTCCAGTACAGCCATTTTTTTTTTAATTTTCTTGAAAACAGTTAACTTGAAACTTTTCACTTTTTTTATTGTAAGACTTCTAAAAAGTATAAACATTATTGTGAACCAAAATTAAGAAAACAAAAAATTGAAAATTAAAAAATCAAATTCTTTTTGTTTAAAAGCTAAATATTTTGAAAACGACTTGGTCAATATTTTCAAAACAAAGTTTAAAATAGTTTTTATTATTTTAGAATACATGAAAAAATCATGTATCTAAATTCAAAAATAACGGCACTTTCCATACATATGTTAAAAAACCGTTAAGAAAAAACTTTTTTTTCTCAAAACCCAGCTCCAAGATTTTTGATAAAAAGATGTGCGTTTACTATTTAAGCTATGGTCAATGTTTTGATGAAAACAAATTTTACCAATAACGGTTAATAACGGTACCTGTTATAAAACCGAATTTTATTTTCAAATTTCTCGTTGACGGCTGCAGCGATTTCAACCAAAATTTTTATACAAGAGCTCCTTCACAATTCCAATAGCTTTGCATATATACAAATTTTCAAAAGAATAATTTTTGGATTATTAAAAATATATTTAATTTTTTTTTTTTAATTCATTATCTTGAAAACGGGCTACTGAATATTTTTTTTATTTTGTGTAAAATTTTATTTTATTAAATACTGTTCATGCGTATTGCAACTTGTTGTGCCTTTCCGCTCAACTCCGCGTTGCAAGGAGTCTGCGCGGAGGGCCAACATTAGCAATACGCATGCACGGTAGTCCTTAAAGGTTGTGCTTGCCGGTTCCACCATCTGAGCGCACCCGAAACCCAGTATTATTCATAATACTGGGTTGTGGAATGTGTTCAGCTGGTGGACCGCAACCAACTTCGCCTCGAATTCACTACCTTGTGAGCTCATCCTTTTTTTCATGGGCATTCTTAAACTGTCACTTGGCCCTTTCGGCACTTTTTCATTTTGCTCCTTAAAATTAACTTATAAACTAAAATTAACCTAGATTGTATATATTAAAATAAAATTAAAACTAAAATCCTAAAACTATTTAAATTGAATACAAATTAAAATTAAAAGCTAAGGAAAACCTCTCGTATTTTGTGTTGCTGATTTGTGCTGTGGCAGTTGGACTTGGCCATAAAAAAAGGCTTTTTTGGACACAACCTCATTGGCCCCATTTGTGCCGAAACATTGGTCCTCAACGAACCGGATTTTTTTGCTGCCTGTGCTGCCATCGCCTAGCGCCAATTTTCATCGTGACCACGCCATCGCCACAGAAATAACGGCTTACGGGAAAATTTCTCGACGCCATCGAAACTAACGGCGTACAGTTTTGTGCCGTTGGTCTGCTGGTGCGACACAGCTATAACCGCTACTTGCCACCGAAATATAACGGCGTTTTACAAAATTTTGTTGAGCGCTGACATTTGTACGGGCACCACGTTTTTTGTGCCTACATGCAACTCGTTTTTTGTGTTGCTGACTTGTTTGCTGCCTGTGCCACTCAACGTTTTTTTTGTGACGCCACTCTGTTGCTCCAGAACTACTACGTGCAACTTGCTATTGTTGCCGAACGCTGTTGCCTCGTGTTTTTTGTTGCTGTTGGCCGCCAATTGAACCACGTTTTTGTGACGCCACTCTGTTGCTCCAGAACTACTACGTGCAACTTGCTATTGTTGCCGAACGCTGTTGCCTCGTGTTTTTTGTTGCTGTTGGCCGCCAATTGAACCACGTTTCTGTGACGCCACTCTTTGCCTCCAGAACTACCACGTGCAACTTGCTATTGTTGCCGATCGCTGCCGCCTCGTGTTTTTTGTTGCTGTTTGCCGCCAATAAATTGCACCACGTTTTCGTGACGCCAGTCATCTGCTGCCCCAACCACTACGTGCAACCTCTTAGTTGCTGAAGCCTGCTGCCACGACGCTGCACGCAGTTTTTGTTTGTGCCACAGCGACGTCACTGCTGCAGTCTATAAAGCAGTCTTTTGCCTTAAACGCTGCCAGATTCGCATAGCTATTCATTTGCGCACCACGGCATGCTGCTTGGTTTGTGACCAGCTACAAGTCACACAACCACACTTTTTGGACAACGTTTCTCAAGCATTTGAGACCAAAAAGGTGCTACCCGGAGCCACTTTATCACTGCTGATCGAAGTGGATATATTTATATATAAAAAAACACCATTGCCTCGATTGGTGGAGGAGTACCACCATTGCTTCGATTGGTGTGTGAAAGAAGGAAGACCAGAAGAAGAAGAAACCAGCCAAATCAATTGTCATCAGATCCAAGAAGACATCATCTCATCAATCAACAGATTTCAAAAAATAATTAAAACAATTTTGTACAGGTGAGTGTAAAGTTTTTATAATTGATTGGCATATCTTTTACATACATATTAGATAAGTATATATCACAAAGTTTGTGAAGTGTTTCTTTTTTTTTAACGTAAAATTCAATTCGTCACTCTTTCTTTTCAACCGCGATCAATTTTTTCATTCTTCGCGTTCTTCACTGGATCACTTAAGTTGCTCCTCTAGTGGTAAATTATATTCGCCTAAAAAACATTTTTTTTTTGTTTTCAAAAACAATTACTTTTATAAAACTATCTTTTGGATGTTAGTGCTTCCAACGACGGCGGTTAGTTTGGCATTTGACCACTAAATTCAGTTCTGGTGCTCCGATTTTTTTCATCGAAAAGTATCTTCGAGATTCTTTCTCATAAAATTTCATTCTATTTCACATTAGTTGTCTTTTTTATCGCAAGTTAAAGCATATTTTATCTCGGTGCTTCGTACTGGCTCTCAGTGACTATTTGTATTTTAAGAATCACCTCAATCTCGTCAATGTGAAAAGTATTTGCCGAACCCTTTTCACACTTTGACTCGTTTTTTAAGAAAACATTTTTTTTCGGTTTTCAATTATCTATCGTCTACAAGAGCTTCTTATGCAATCTCGAAGCGATTTTTTTCCATCTTTATCAGAAGTCTTTTTTGAATCGTTTGGCGTTTATATCGTTAACCATATCAGGAGATTTCCGCGTTTATCAGGAGTGATTTTTCCATAAGGCGAAAAAGTGAAACTCTTCTCTCGAACATTTTTTATATTTGATTTATTATATTATATTTGATTGTTTTGATAAATTTGATCGGGTAATTATTACTATTACTCTAAAGAGGAGTTAATCGCATGTGCTATTTGGACGATTATCCATTGATAAAAGTTTTTTGAGAATTTTCAAAACTTTTTTTTCAACAAATTTTTTCTCATTTAGAGATTCTTCAGTAATCTCTAAGTTTAATTTTCCTCATTGAAAAAAGTTTTTTGAGCATTTTCAAAACTTTTTTTCAACAAACTTTTTCTCATTTAGAGATTCTTCAGTAATCTCTAAGTGTATTATTCCTCATTGGAAAAAGTTTTTTTTAACATTTTCAAAACTTTTTTCAACACTTTATTCTCTTTTAGAGATTCTTCAGTAATCTCTAAGTTTATTTTTCCTCGTTTGAAAAAGTTGTTTGAGCATTTTCAAAACCTTTTTCAACAATATTTTTTCTCTCTTTTAGAGATTCTTCAGTAATCTCTAAGTTTATTTTTGATCGTGTGAAAAAGTTTTTTGAGCATTTTCAAAACCTTTTTCAACATATTTTTTCTCTTTTAGAGATTTTCAGTAATCTCTAAGTGTATTTTTCCTCATTGGAAAAAGTTTTTTTTTTTAACATTTTCAAAACTTTTTTCAACACTTTATTCTCTTTTAGAGATTCTTCAGTAATCTCTAAGTTTATTTTTCCTCGTTTGAAAAAGTTGTTTGAGCATTTTCAAAACCTTTTTCAACAATATTTTTTCTCTCTTTTAGAGATTCTTCAGTAATCTCTAAGTTTATTTTTGATCGTGTGAAAAAGTTTTTTGAGCATTTTCAAAACCTTTTTCAACATATTTTTTCTCTTTTAGAGATTTTCAGTAATCTCTAAGTGTATTTTTCCTCATTGGAAAAAGTTTTTTTTTTTAACATTTTCAAAACTTTTTTCAACACTTTATTCTCTTTTAGAGATTCTTCAGTAATCTCTAAGTTTATTTTTCCTCGTTTGAAAAAGTTGTTTGAGCATTTTCAAAACCTTTTTCAACAATATTTTTTCTCTCTTTTAGAGATTCTTCAGTAATCTCTAAGTTTATTTTTGATCGTGTGAAAAAGTTTTTTGAGCATTTTCAAAACCTTTTTCAACATATTTTTTCTCTTTTAGAGATTTTCAGTAATCTCTAAGTGTATTTTTCCTCATTGGAAAAAGTTTTTTTTTTTAACATTTTCAAAACTTTTTTCAACACTTTATTCTCTTTTAGAGATTCTTCAGTAATCTCTAAGTTTATTTTTCCTCGTTTGAAAAAGTTGTTTGAGCATTTTCAAAACCTTTTTCAACATATTTTTTCTCTTTTAGAGATTTTCAGTAATCTCTAAGTGTATTTTTCCTCATTGGAAAAAGTTTTTTTTTTTTTTTAACATTTTCAAAACTTTTTTCAACAAATTTTTTCTCATTTAGAGAATCTTCAGTAATCTCTAAGTTTATTTTTCCTCATTGGAAAAAGTTTTTTGAGCATTTTCAAAACTTTTTTTCAACAAATTTTTTTCTCATTTAGAGATTCTTTAATCTCTCTAAGTTTATTTTTCCTCATTGAAAAAAGTTTTTGAGCATTTTCAAAACTTTTTTCAACAAATTTTTTCTCATTTAGAGATTCTTCAGTAATCTCTAAGTTTATTTTTCCTCATTGGAAAAAGTTTTTCTTTGAACATTTTCAAAAATTTTTTCAACACTTTATTCTCTGTTAGAGATTCCTCAGTAATCTCTTAGTTTATTTTTCCTCATTGAAAAAAGTTTTTTGAGCATTTTCAAAACTTTTTTTCAACAAATTTTTTTTCTCATTTAGAGATTCTTCAGTAATCTCTAAGTTTATTTTTTCCTGATTGGAAAAAGTTTTTTGAGCATTTTCAAAACTTTTTTTCAACACTTTATTCTCTGTTAGAGATTCCTCAGTAATCTCTTAGTTTATTTTTCCTCATTGAAAAAAGTTTTTTGAGCATTTTCAAAACTTTTTTCAACAAACTTTTTCTCATTTAGAGATTCTTCAGTAATCTCTAAGTTTATTTTTCCTCATTGGAAAAAGTTTTTCTTTGAACATTTTTCAAAACTTTTTTCAACACTTTATTGTCTGTTAGAGATTCCTCAGTAATCTCTTAGTTTATTTTTCCTCATTGAAAAAAGTTTTTGGAGCATTTTTTAAAAAACTTCTTTTTTCAACAAATTGAGCGTTTTTCAAACTTTTTCAACAATTTGTTCTCTTTTAGAGATTCTTCAGTAATCTCTCTCTAAGTGGCTTAAGCCGTCAGCACTCGTTCTCTGTATCTCGTGCATCTCTCTTTGAACTTTGTGTTCACCCATCGTGTTGTTCTCACAATCACATCCTCGACTTCCTTTTAACTAAATTCCTCTCAAATACTTGCCCAGTCATGTCAATTCTAGAAGAATTGATTTTTGCCACAGATTTGTTGGTGAAATTCCATGCATCCGCAAAAGAGGTTCCTGAACAGAACCATACCATCATGTCTTTAGAAGCAAGAAAGACTGAGTTGAAAGATTTGTGGCAGGATGTTAAGGAAAAATACGCAGAATGTGCCCATTTTAAGCCTTCCGTCAAGAAAGAACAACTTGATATGGAAGTAATAGAGTCAAAGTACAGAGATAGTAACGAAACATATGTGAGTTGCTTGGCTATGTTTTTAGAACTGCAAAACAAATTAAAGCCCGTTATTTCTTTGGAGAACAAAAATTCGTCTTCATCATACAATCCCTCGCCAAAACCTGTGTCTTCTCATTGCATTAAGTTACCACCATGTGATACCGATATATTCCATGGTGACTACCTCTCTTGGCCAACATTTCGTGACATGTTTGATGCTGTGTACATTCAGCATCCCAAGCTTAGTGAGGTTGAAAAATTGTTTCACCTTCGATGCAAGACAAGAGGCGATGCAAGTAGGACTGTCAATCAGTTTCCTCTAACTCATGCTAGCTTTTCTATAGCCTGGGAAGCATTGCGCGCCGCCTATGAAAATACCCGCATTCTTGTTAACAATCAGGTTAAAAATATTTTCAATTTGCCCTTGGCACAAGACGAATCCGCAAAATCCATTCGAACACTTCAAGGCAAAGTGAATGATTCTTTAGCAGCACTCAAAGCACATCATGTCAACACAGAAAATTGGGATCCCATCCTTGTCTTCGCTTGTTCGAACAAATTACCCAAAAACACATTAGCCCTCTGGGAACAATCTTTAGATGATCCAACTAAAGTTCCATCATGGAAACAGTTGGACAAATTTCTTAGTTCTCGGTTCCAAACACTTGAGTCCATTTCGGACACTACTTACTCAACGCCTTTTATATATAATCCACAAACCTCTAGAAAAAATGTATCACAAAAGCCAAGTAAAGTAAATACGTTTCTTGCAAAGGCGGGAGGCTCTCCATGTAAAATCTGTTCACGTGACCATTCTATATACGAATGCCCCAAGTTTTCAACAATGCCTATCCCTACTCGAATCGAAAAAGTACGTCAATTCAAAATGTGCAATAATTGCTTAGGTACCGGCCATCAAAAGTCTTCTTGTTCTAGCAAATATTCCTGCAGTTATTGCAAGAAACGTCATCATACACTTTTGCATCTCGCAAACACTCCTGTACCTCAAAATCCCAGCAATGTTGGGAATAACCAAAATATACAGTCCGCTTCTCAACCAACTGATATACAAAATTCCCAAATTTCTGCTACTGCGCAGCCATTCACTCCTAAAACATCATATCAAAATTACATGGTGACCTCAAGCAAAAAGATTCTTTTAGCAACGGCTTTAGTTAACATTGTTGGAAATGAGACAGTTCACACCGTTAGGGCTCTAGTTGACCCTGGGTCCGAAGTATCATTCATTTCGGCAGCGGTTCAAAAACGTCTTAATTTACCTTACACGGAAAGAGACACCACCATTTCAGGAATAAGCGGAAATCTCTCAATTACCTCCAAGAAACTGTGCTCTTTTTTGATAACATGTTTCAACACACCTCAAGTAACCATATCAGCTCAAGCTATTGTGCTAAGAACCCTCACGAACAGTCTTCCAAGCTCATCTTTTTCAGTAGTAGATCCTAACTTTTTCAAAGGTCTCACGCTGGCCGATCCTTCTTTCAATAAATCGTCTCAGGTAGATCTCCTTATAGGGGCAGATTTATATCCATCTATTATTCGCAACGGAGTAAAACATATTTCAAATTCGCTCCTTGCACAAAATACAATGTTTGGATGGATATTGTCAGGGCCAGTTCCAGAGACTTTTCAATCCTTTAACACAACAGTAACATTCGAAAGTGATTCTAGCACTTTGGATACTCAATTGCGAAAATTTTGGGAGCTAGAGGAATTACCTTCTACTGCCATTCGGTCGAAAGAGGATTGCTTTTGTGAAGAACTATACACAAAAACTACTTTCAGACGCGCTGATGGTAGGTTTGTTGTTCGCCTTCCCTTCAAACCACAAACTTTAAAGACCAGTTTAGGTCATTCTCGATTTATAGCATTAAAACAGTTTTCTAGAACTGAAAAAACCTTAGCCTCAAAAGGTGAGTTAAAAACTCAATATTCTAAAGTAATTTCTGAGTATCTTTCCCTCAATCATATGCGTAAGATAACTCCATTGGAAAACGTTGAAAACGGCAAAGTTAAATCCTTCTATCTTCCGCATCACGCTGTCATAAAGCCTGAAAGTACTTCCACCAAAGTACGCGTCGTGTTCAACGCCTCCAATGCCTCCTCAAACGGTATCAGTCTAAACGATATATTATATCCAGGCCCAATTTCGCAACAAGACCTTTCCTCATTAATAATTCGCTGGCGTTTCTATAAGTTTGTTTTTAATGCAGACATAGAGAAAATGTACCGTCAAATTTTGATCCACCCACGAGACACTCCTTTTCAAAGAATACTTTTTCGCATATCCCCTCACTTAGAAATCGAAGATTTCGAATTACTCACTGTCACGTTCGGCGTGAATTGCGCTCCCTATTTGGCCATTCGCACCCTCCTTGAACTGGCTAAAATGGGAAAAAACGAATTTCCTCTTGCTTCAAAAATTCTCCAGTCAGAGTTCTACGTCGATGATGTCCTGTCTGGTGCTCATAGCATCTATTCCGCAAAAAGAGCCCAATCAGAACTTATTCATCTTCTCGAGTCAGCGGGGTTTCCACTTCGTAAGTGGACCTCTAATACTCCTGCGTTACTCGATCATCTGCCTCAAGATCACATTCTGAATGAAAACTTTCTTAAACTGGATGTTGATAGCAACACTAAAACACTAGGAATTCGTTGGAATGCCAAGGGAGACAATTTTTATTTTTCCACAAAACCGATTATTTTATCTGAAAGCCCCACCAAACGGGAAGTGTTTTCCGAAATTGCTAAAATTTTCGATCCCGCTGGGTGGTTGGCCCCTGTTGTCATCATTGCAAAAATGCTAATGCAACGCGTTTGGTCAGAACAAACTGATTGGGATTATCCACTTAAAGCTGAAACCTTTCAAACGTGGAAAAACTTTGCTGAATCACTGACTGATATCAAATCTATAGAAATACCTCGCTGGGTAGAATACTCTCCGTCGACAGAAATCCAATTTCATGGATTCTGCGACTCCTCTGAAAAGGCATATGCTGCCACGTTATACATACGTGTCTGTCAACCTGACGGAACTCTCACTACTCATTTGCTCTGTGCAAAATCAAAAGTCGCGCCCATAAAATCAGTTTCGCTTCCACGCCTTGAGTTGTGTGGAGCACTTTTACTCTCTAAACTGTTTAAATCCTACATTTCAACTTTCCCTGTAGACTCATATCAAACATTTTTATGGACTGATTCGTCCATTGTCTTGGCTTGGCTTAAAAAACCGCCATGTGTGTGGAAAACTTTTGTCGCTAATCGCACTAGCGAAATTTTAGACAATGTCGGTAATGTCCCATGGCGACACGTCAAGTCCGCTGACAATCCAGCAGATTTAGCCACGCGTGGTATAATGCCTTCAGACTTAAGGCTAAACACGTTTTGGTGGAAAGGCCCCTCATGGCTCTGCCAACCTATGTCTCAGTGGCCAGAATCTCCTACAGTCGCCCCCCGTGTTGAAGATCTTGAACAAAAACCAGTAATCTCCTTAGTAGTTCAGCAAAGTCAAGAAGACATACTAGAGCGTTTTTCCACATTACCTCGCGCCATGCGCGTTATCTCCTATATCTTTCGTTTTTATTTTAAACTTTCAAAAAAGGGAAATCATCACTACGTCTCACGTAACATTACACCTCAAGAAATGGATTTCGTTAGAAATCGCCTAATACTCGTATCCCAAGAGTCGTTCTTTTCACGAGAATATTCACTTTTGTCGGAAGGTAAATCCATTCCTTCAAAAAGCTCTATCATATCTTTCAATCCGTTCCTAGATTCAAATCAACTCCTTAGAGTTAACGGTCGATTATCTCAATCCGACCTGTCTTACAATGAACGACATCCTCTTATCCTGCCTCATAACTCTCGATTCTCCTACCTTCTCATTCTGTTCATTCATGAAATTTCACTTCATGGTGGCAACTCTCTGATGCTTCGTCTCATTCGACAAAGTTTTTGGGTACCAAAACTAAAAAATCTGATTAGATTGTGTATTCGACAGTGTAAAACCTGCATTATCCATAAAAAAGAATTCAGCAAGCAAATAATGGCTGCTTTACCCCCCTCTAGATGCACTTTTTCACCCCCTTTCACAGTCACAGGTATCGATTTCGCAGGACCCTTCGTGATAAAAAGTTTTAATGCGCGAAATTGTCGAATGACTAAAGGCTATGCCTGTGTGTTTGTCTGCTTTTCTACAAAGGCTATACACCTTGAGGCAGTAAGTGATCTGTCTTCTGAAGCTTTTTTAGCAGCCTTTGCTAGGTTTACGGCAAGGCGAGGCTTGCCTCACGAATTATATTCAGACAATGGTACCAACTTCGTTGGAGCAGATGCGATTTTGCGAAAGGAATTCAAAACATTCCTCACCTCCATTCCCCAACAAACTAGTGTCATATATGGCGTTCAGGGACTCAAATGGCGTTTCATCCCTCCCGGTGCTCCTCACATGGGTGGCCTGTGGGAGGCGGGTGTTAAAAGTTTTAAAATTCATTTGAGGAAAATGGGAGCTAGTACGAAGTTAACTTTTGAAGAATTTTCCACTGTTCTAGCACGTATTGAAGCGTGTTTAAACTCACGTCCAATCTCCTCGATGTCCAATAATCCTTCTGATATATTGGCCTTAACCCCCGGGCATTTCTTGCGCGGAGGCCCTCTTTTATCCTTTCCCGAACCTAATTTGGCAGATGCCAATTTGTCCCTTATTAACCGCTGGGAAAAAGTTAGATGCCTCCAACAGCAATTTTGTCGTCGTTGGAAAGATGAATATCTTAAAGAACTTCATCAACGTAATAAATGGCAATCGCCTAGTGAGGATATCAAGTTAAATGATCTAGTCGTTATTAAAAATGAAAACTTACCGTCTACGGAATGGCGCCTAGGGCGTGTTATAAATGTACACCCCGGCGTTGATGGAAGAGTGAGAGTGGCGACCCTTCGAACCCAGAATGGGGAAATTAGTAGACCAGTTGTTAAACTTTGTCTTTTGCCTATTAAGTAAGAAATTATATATCTATTATATTTAATACATGCCTTTCAATTATTACAAGAACTTTATACTTAACCTATTTTTCATGCTTTAATTAATTTTTCTTATCAATTTTGTCTCTAAAGTAACTTCATAAATCTTTAAAGTATAAATTCTCTTTTTGTGACCTCACTTTTCTTAATTTTTCATTAATTCATTTTCTCTTTCAATTTTTTTTTCATGATTTTTCTTCTTTGCTTTGGCGCATATCGCCAAGGGGGGCAGAATGTTCATGCGTATTGCAACTTGTTGTGCCTTTCCGCTCAACTCCGCGTTGCAAGGAGTCTGCGCGGAGGGCCAACATTAGCAATACGCATGCACGGTAGTCCTTAAAGGTTGTGCTTGCCGGTTCCACCATCTGAGCGCACCCGAAACCCAGTATTATTCATAATACTGGGTTGTGGAATGTGTTCAGCTGGTGGACCGCAACCAACTTCGCCTCGAATTCACTACCTTGTGAGCTCATCCTTTTTTTCATGGGCATTCTTAAACTGTCACTTGGCCCTTTCGGCACTTTTTCATTTTGCTCCTTAAAATTAACTTATAAACTAAAATTAACCTAGATTGTATATATTAAAATAAAATTAAAACTAAAATCCTAAAACTATTTAAATTGAATACAAATTAAAATTAAAAGCTAAGGAAAACCTCTCGTATTTTGTGTTGCTGATTTGTGCTGTGGCAGTTGGACTTGGCCATAAAAAAAGGCTTTTTTGGACACAACCTCATTGGCCCCATTTGTGCCGAAACAAATACTAAATGTTGGAATACCAAATTTTATTTTTGAAATGAGCTAAAAATTTTGTATATAAAAAATTAATTTTTAAGAAAACCGCTCCAATGATTTTTAATTTTATTTTTGTTCATAAATTCATATTTACTAGTACCGCCCAGTGGTCGAAATTCGACCATTCTCTATATAATAGGTACCTACTTTAATAAAAAAGGTTCTAACCCACTAAGCAACGTACATGAATTGTTGTTGTAATGCCCTGCAAAATATCGTACGCTCCACCACGACCGTCCTCATTGCATGCCCAAAGCACACTGATGATTCATAATATTAATAATCGTTTCTACTCTGGCTGTGGCTGTGTGAGCTGTTGTTGTTCTTTTTCGGTTTTACTTTGTGCTTGCTTACCAGCTTACCATTACCACTGCAGACTGCACTGACGTCCATTGGAAGGTTGGAATATTGAAAATTGAATTCGCTGCACAAACGAAAAGTGATGGTGACCCATAGGAGTATTGTACTACTTTCAACAACATCGTACTCCTCCTTTCACATTCGTACTCCTATTTTTTTAAAGACCTTAAATTATCTTACACTTGCAGATAACAATTAAGTTCCTCATTTTTATTCTAAAACTAATACGAGTATTACTATGAATTAATGATCCTGAACTTTGCAGACAATGCGTCCGCTGAAGTTTGAACAACCACCAAAGTAGTAATACTTGTTCGATTTTAAAAATCTAAACGATTCGTCTCGGCAAGACCTAGTGCCGATATTTTTTAGTTTTTTTTTTTTTTGTCTTACAAAAAAAGTTGTGGTCAAAAGATTCAAAAACCACGAAAAAATTAACTAAAAAAAACTTTGGCCTTCTGTCGCCACTGTAATTTTTGCCGCATTTTCATAAAAATTACGGCAATGACTTTGTTTTGACAAAATCTAGTGCCGATAATTTTTAGTTTTTTTTGTGTCTATATAAAAAAAAAGTTATGTCCAAAAGTTTAAAAAAACGCCAAAAATTTAACTAAAAAAACTTTGGCCTGCAGTCACCACTGTAATTTTCGCCGCATTTTCATAAAAATTACGCAATCGCTTCGTCTCGGCAAAATTTAAAACAATTTTGGTCTTCAATAAGAATATTCAAATTATCAAAAAAAAATGTAGTCGTAAAAGTTGTAAATATGCAATTTTTTGTTGTGTTTCTTTGGGATACAGCGGCACAAGCTAAGCTCAAAACAGCACAACTTAGCTTTTTTAAGATAACTCAAAAATTCAATAAATTGTAGTCGTAAAATTTACAAATTTGCAATTTTTTTAAATATTTATTTACGAAAAATGCCAGCAAAACTAAAGTAAATTACAGTACATTTTTTTTAAATCCAAAATGACGAGTTCGAATTCAAGCTAAAAAATATAGTTACCCTCTTAAGACCACCGATTTTTTTTAAATACGTCTCATGGCAGTGCAAGTTGGGCACATTACAGCTCAACTTTTTTTTCCAAAAATCCAAAATGGCGGTTATAGCCTGACACATATCCACTTTTTTCTAAAAACATGTCTTAAAATCATTTACGAAAATATTGACACTTTACTTTTTAAAAAACGCTGCATAATTATAATGATAGTAATTACTAACCTACTTAAATACATAATTAGCATCATAAACACTTACTAAGGGCTTATGATTAATAAAAAATCACTGAAGTGAAGCTAATAACTCAGATCCTGGAAGTCAATCTTAAATCCTCCTCTTTCGAAAATTACATTGAAGGGTATACCCAGTTCTATCAGATTTATAGGCGTTATCTTAAATACAATTTAGTGACATCATCAACTTTACAAATCTATCTATTTCCGGCAACACAGACACACAACAAAAAAAATACCCCAAGGAAATGTATCACAAATTTTGTCCTCATTTTATTTAATGTAATCGAAACCTCAAGATGAGGGCAGCCATTTTGTTGACCGGTAACAAAATGTCCGAAGAAGACACACACAAAAATAGAACAATTCAAATATACAACCCGTATAACCTCAACTCCAGGGAAATAAGTCCTTAGGCATCATTCTTCACTCCAGTCATCGTTGTTCCTTTAAAAAAAAACATTGAGATTTAACAGGAAACTGGGGGGGTGGGAGAAGATTGATGGCGTCATTTGTTAACGCTTTCAAAACATGGTTTTTTGTCTTCTTTACTTCTTGTAACTCTCTCGAATTTTAAGACACAAATCTACCAGCCAGATACCTTAAAGGACACCAAATTCCTCCCTCTTTAAATCTACTTTTCACAAAATTAGATCAAAGTAAAGGTAAATAAGTTAAAGTCGGTCATTATTGACACACAAAGTCTATCCTTTTCTCGTCCTTTGTTTTTTTTTTTTTTTCTTTAAACGTTAAAGAGAAAACATTAACTTGAAGTTGGGAGCTGTGCTACTAGTGCAAACAATAAATTTAAACCTAACATATAGAGCTAGCATCGAGGCTTTATATGGAATGGATGTATGTACCTTAGTGGTTTAAGTGATATATAGAACAAATAATCTGCATTCGAATGCATGTGAACAGCTGTTAGGAGGAGATTCAGTTAACACTTCAACTCATCCGGTTTATATTATTTTCTCCATACCAACGGTTGAGGGCAGGGCATTTATTTTCTTTTGTTTTCTGTATTTGATGATGAAGAGGTGAATTTACATCCAGAGATGTTATTATTTTGGACCACCAGATGAAATTTTTAAGTCTATACCGTTTTAATTATAGTTAGAAACATCGGTTAAGAAAAATTCCAAATAAGCTGAAAATAAGGCAATTTTCGCAAAAAGTATCAAAATCCTATTTTCGTGAGGCACACGATTATTTTTTTGCAAAAATTATTTTTTTCCTTCAAACTGAAATCGTTGAATCCCAGGCTATGAGGTAAAACACAAATTCAAGGGAATCACACAAAAACGTTCTGTTCCAACTTCCAAGCAAATTTGCTTTTTCTTTTAAGCTTATGCTCGAATTGCACCTTGACGGACGAACGAAGACAAGCACATACTTGTACGTAAAAATCGACAGACGCTATGATGAAAACCGCCTTTCTTTACAACAAACCAATTTACTAAATAGTTACCTTAGGTGCTGTCGAAAATTCCGCTGATAATGCCACCAAAAAATTCATGATTCTGAAAGTACCGAAAAAAGTGCGACCGAAAATGCCGCTGAAAGTTTCGCTTAAAATGGCCAAAAGTAGCGTCAGAAGTTGCGTTGCAATCAGGGTCGGCCCAAGCCAAACTTGTGCCCTGTGCAAGATTTTTAGAAAGCGCCCATGAGGTAGACTTTCTAATTTGTTTTCATTATTTTTTTTAATGCAATTTATTAAAAGACTTATTACTTAATTATAATCAATACAAAAAACAACAAAAACTTCTGAAGATCGAGAGGGAAAAATAAGAGGAAAACATGTAATATTAAAGTATTTATTAACTTAAAAAATAGAAATAAATTATAAATTAATTTTTTTTTAATACATTTTTAAATGCAGTTTTTTAAAAGACCGATAAATCAATCAGAATTCCCAACAAAATTAAGAATAACTGTTATAGTTCCAGAGAAAATGTTAAAAGTGTAAAGTTCCCATACAAATTTGTATGGGAAAAGTATGACCTTAGAGTTAATGGGCTCGGAAAAAATTTTTTTGGTCAATAATTTTTTCTTTTGGCATAAACTTTCGCTTGACGGAGTCTGATATCCAAAAAAATAAGTTTGGGAACTAACGGACACCCTAATATACATATACAAAATAAAAAATATATAAACTTCATTTAAAAAAAATAATTAAAGATTAATTAATTTAAAAACAAATTAATATAAAAATATATACATATAATATAAATAATAAATAGGAACTTCAGTTAATTTTTTAAGGAAAAAAAAGTAAAACCATAAACTTAAACGCAGCGAAGAAATGAGCAGAGGAGAAACGTTTAAACTTACTTTTCTGGCTTTACATTTTGCAAATTCTGAAATGAGATCATCAAAAGTCTAAAGAATTTTTTTGTAAAAATTAAGTTTTATTTTGTGTTTTTTTTTTTTTTTTATAAAAAAGTCATTTTTTTGTAAAAAAGTTAATTTTTTTTGTAAAAAAGTTTAATTTTTTTTTTTTTGTTAAAAAGTTAAATTTTTTGAAAATACTTTTTTTTTTTGTAAAAAGCTTAATTCTTTTTTGTAAAAAAGTTAATTTTTTTTTTTTTTCTAAAAAAGTTATTTTTTTTTTTTTGTAAAAAAAAAGTTTTATTTTGTAAAATCGCATTGCAGCGTTATACAGTCAGTGAGTCGGATGAGTGTAAATATTTATTTTAAAACTAACATTTGCCCTGTCTGCTTGTTCCTCGCTGCGTTTTAAAAATTTTGCGAAATGTTTGCTCTGTTCTTTATTTTGGCCTCAACTAGCCTTAGCCTTTTTCTAAATTCTGCCCCGAAGGCTTTTTTTATTCATATTGGAAAACGTATAATAAACACTTTCAGAAAATACGTCACTTCTATTAAAATCTGATAAACTGATAGCTATTTATTTAATCTTAACCAACAAAGCAAAAAACAATCTGCACCAGACCAGGTACAACCAACGCGACTATATTCTCCTTTTCCATTCTATTACTTAACCACTTAACCCTTAAAGACTGTACACATGAGAGCGACCGACGAATGAATGAACAAATGGGAATTAAAACATTAATAAAGCCCAATTGTTTACAAAATCTAGACAAAATAGAAGATATATAATTGAAGATTATTATAAGATACTAAAATTTTCAATTTAATTGCTTAAACAAGAGAATTTTAAGAAAACAATTTGTTCGTCGCGAATAGCCGCAATTCGTTACGACCAATTTATTTTCTCAAATTTCTCATATTTAAGCAAATAAAAATTCAGATTTTACAATTTTAAAATTAATCTTGAATCGAATTCTACCATTTTGCCTAGATTTTGTAAAATATTAAGGTTTATTAATTTTGTAATTCCCATTTGTTTATTTATTCGTCGGTCGTTGGTCGCTCTCATGTGAATGGTCCTTTACACAGTTAACAGTGTGCAATAAAAAACCTGCACGCTCTGACCCATATGATTCCGTATAAATAAGTTTTTTTTTAAATATTTTCCCATGTTAGTTTCGATACTCAGTGTGCAAAAAAAAAATGCACATCCATTGACTATATTGTAGTAGTAGGTAGCACAGCAACCTACTTGTTCTCTTTTTCGGAGACATTTTTTTGTTGTTTTTTTTTTCGTAGATGAGAAGTCACATATAGAGGTAGTACGGTGCGTAATACAAAACCGGCACGTTCTAGCCCACATGATTCAGTATGAATAATTATTTTTCGTTGTCATATTCTCTATATTAATTTTGGGACTCAGTGTGCATGAAATTAATCTTGCACATATGAGGTCGAGTCGAGGTGGCATGGAACTTTTTTGTGTTATGATTTTTTTTTTTTCTTTTGTACGAACAGGGTGAAATATTTGGAAATAAGGTAGGTAGGATTGAACTTGCATGGGTATAGTGGGATTTTTAATTCTACAATATCTTGACTCTTGAGTTAAATATGCAACAATAAATGTGATGTTAGGTAGTGTGCAAGGAATAACTTAGCACGGTTGTGATGGATGTTATTTTGGGATTATTTGAAGAATGTTTGTGGTTAAAATGAAAATGTCAGTACATATTTGTTTGCGCCTGATCAGATTACATTTTTTGCTCCTGGTAATGCACCTCCAGAATGTTGCGCCCTGTGCATTTGCACATCTTGCACATATGGTTGGTCCGGCCCTGGTTGCAATCGCCGCTTGAATTGAGGTCCAAAGTGCTGCCAAAAATGCCGCCAAAAGAGCTTTCAAAATTGTCGCCTCTCTTTAGTATGAACGAAGCCTTCATATGGAAAGATTTACAAGGAACTCTAGGGAACTCCGAGAAACAACACTGTACCCACGGTGCGGTGGTAGTTTGATGCCGTGTCCTCGTAGAATTTGATTGCCTCTTCGTCACTTATATAAATAATTCCTTCGTCCAGGTGTGCTGTAATATTCAGGTATCGAGGGTCGAATTCGGATGATGGCAAAAATTGCTGGTCAGTATTTTGGCAGCATTGATCATGTGTTCGTCAAGGGCTGTTATTGCTGATTCTGAATAGAGTCGTTCGTTGCAGAAATAAATTCGTCGTCTTTGGCCAAAGTGAAGTCCCGTGCAGATCCGCATGATTTTCCTTTCAAACTTTCCAAGATTTTTCATGCTGGTTTTGGAAATAGTAAACCATGTCAAAGAGCCGTATTTGATGATTGGCTAAGAAGTTGTTTAGAGAATCAACTTTTTCGTCTGGCTCAGTTCATTCCTTTTCGCATAAGAGGGTGATAGATTTAGTGTAAGGCGAAAACTACTCCTTCAAAGTAGTTTTTGCGTGCGGGTGGTGTCAAAATGTCTCCTCAAAATTGATTTCCAAAAATGTCATCGATGCGATGGTTTGGTTGTCAGTTGCAATCCGTCAGGTAGGTTGACCAAAAGACTTGTAGCTCAAGGGGTGTTACCATGTCCCGCGGGTCTTCTGAAGCAAACCAGCTCGAAATTGACTTTGATGCCCCATCTTGTTAAAATTCCCATAGGCTTCTCACGTGTTCTTCTACTCTTCGGGCTGCAATAATTGGATACCTGAATTTGGCTTATGTTAGAGCGTTCGTCTGCTTAAAGTAGATTTCTTGAATTATTCGGTTATGGTTGGTCCGATGTGTAGATATACATATGTTGTAGAAGAACGGTCATATTTTTGATCCTTGAGCACCTCGGGTGGAAATAGTTTTGCTTGTCGATTGGCTTTCATTCAAACTACACGAAGAAGGACATGGAATTAAGAAAACTAAAATAATTGAAACTGAAAAGCAAAAGTTCAAGAAGGTCAGTTTGTGGATTAGATCCCATATCCATATATGCTATCAAAAGCATTTTCTACATCGAGGAAGCATCCAACAGCAACTTGGTGGGTGTTAAAAGTGCTAGCGCAATGTCATTCTGGAACCTTAAGAGCGGATGAAACGTAGAATGGTTGTCCCGAAATCCGAACTGCATACTGGGGATGATATTGTTACTGTCACATATACTTTGCTGGTGTTGCTCAATAGTGAGATAGGACCACCTCGAAGTCAGCCGGCGCACTTTCGATTTTCGGAAAAATAAAAATGCCAATCGATGTATCTCTTATTGTACACTTGATTTAGCAAAAAAATCATTCTCCTATTTCAAACCATTATTGTACATAGCACATTTTTTTTAGACTTCCCCCAATCAATAAATCGATAATGAAAGTTTGCAAGCGAAATGCTTTACTGTGAAAATCTTTATATTACCAAACTAGCCCATGATATTTAATATTAACCGCAGTCTGTTCGCAGAGTTCCCGCCCATGGCTCCAACAGCCGTGAGTTCGAATCCGACCTGGAACAAACTCTCATTTTTAATTCACTGATTTTATTTTCTTCTTATAAAAAAATAACTTTTTTACAAAAAAAAAAAATAACTTTTTACAAAAAAAAAAAAAGTTACTTTTACAAAAAACAACATTTGTACAAAAAAAAATTTACTTTTATACAACAAAAATATTCAAAAATCTTAAAAAAGTGAATTATTTAATCATTTTGTTATTTTGGTTATAATATTTTAACAATAGGGAATTTTGAATTCTGCATAATTTTAAAATATTATCTACTTCGATCTTAAATTTTTAAATCAAAAATCTGTTATTGTAAATCCCTAGTTAATTTTTAAATAAATTTTCAAAAAACTTAAAAAACTGAATTTTTCATTAATTTTCTTATTTTGGTTATTATGTCTTAAATAAAACGAATTTTGAATTCTGCATAATTTTAAAATATTGTCTACTTCAATCTTAAACTTTTAAATCAAAAATTAATTTTTAAAAAAATTCAAAATTCGCTTTAGTTAAGAAATAATAACCAAAATAACAACATTATTTAAAAATTCAGTTTCTTAAGTTTTTTGTGAAATTCATTTAAAAATTAACTAGGGGTGTACAAAAACAGATTTTTGATTTAAAAGTTTAAAACTGAAGTAAATGATATTTTAAATTATGCAGAATTCAAAATTCGCTTTAGTTAAGATATAAAAACCAAAATAACAAAATGATTTAATAATTCACTTTTTTAAAATTTTTGAACATTTTTGTTGTATAAAAGTTAATTTTTTTGAACAAATGTTTTTTTTTGTAAAAGTAATTTTTTTTTTTGTAAAAAAGTTTATTTTTTTGTAAAAAAGTTTATTTTTTTTTTTGTAAAAAAGTTTATTTTTTTTTTGTAAAAAAGTTTTTATTTTTTGTAAAAAAGTTTATTTTTTTTTTCAAAAAAGTTAGTTTTTTTTTTGTAAAAAGTTAATTTTTTTTTGTAAAAAAGTTATTTTTTATGAGTAGAAAATAAAATCAGTGAATTAAAAATAAAAGTTTGTTCCGGGTCGGATTCGAACTCACGACTGTTGAAACCATGGCGGGAATTCTGCCAAAAGACTGCGGTTAATATTAAATATTATCGGCTAGTTTGGTAATATAAAGATTTTCCACAGTAAAGCATTTCGCTTGGAAACTTTCATTATCGATTTATTGATTGGTGGTGGTCTAAAAAAAAAATGTGCTGTGTACAATTATAATGGTTTGAAATAGGAGAATGATTTAAGCCCATGTACATAAAAATATCCGATATAGTGAAGGAGATATGGGCGTTTCAAAGTTCCATACAAAGTTATTTTTTTTTTATTTAAAAAAAAAGACGAGGGTGTGTACATTAATTTTTTTTTTTGCTAAAACAAGTGTACAATAAGAGATACATCGATTGGCAATTTTTATTTTTCCGAAAATCGAAGTGCGCCGGCTGACTTCGAGGTGGTTGAGATAGGACGATATACAAAAAGTGTACTTGTGTCTCCTTTTGTTGGTATTGGAACAATTTTAGCTATTTTCCATCTCTTCTGGAAATAGCAATTGTTGACGCAGTTGTTGAGCAGGATCGCAAGGAATATCGTATTATTTGGAGAAATTTCCTTATGATGTAGTTGGAAATCATGTCCGGATGATTTTTTATATCGTCCACTTTGGATTAACTCATCCACTTCTTCAAGGTTGATGAAACATCCAGTCGGCTCAGGATCGCCTAACTTTAGTGCCTCTCTGCAATAACTGTTGTATTGTTCACGTGACTTCCTCTTAAAAAACAGGGACATTTTTCTCAAAACATTCGGCAAATGCTTCCACCTTATCCTGAGTAGCAATAGATTTATCCCTTCTGGAAGATTCTGGCATCTATCTCTCGAAGAATTTGGTCTATTCTGATCGTCCAAAGCATTGGTTGTGGTATGCTCCATCGCTTCTATGGCTTCCTCAATTTTGTTGTTGGTGAGCTCTCTGTTTGCATCTGGTATCGCTAGAATTTCCCTCGCTTATTTGGGGATGTATTGCAGGTAGGGACTTGTGGTTTGGTTTGATGTTGAGTCCCACTGGTTCATATACCGCATTTCATCTTAAAGTTCTGCACGAGTAGTTCTGCAAATCTGAAACAATATTGAGTCCTGCCATGATAGTGTTCTTGAAAATGTTTCCTTCGGTTGATAAACTCAGTGCGTTTAAGAAAACATCAGGTAGTAGAGACAATTTTTCTCGAAATGTATGATAATTTTGCACAGACAATTATGTGTGAGAAACAAATTACCTATCTGCTTGTAACATCCCTGGTTCAAATGCAATTTTAAGTAAGCATACCATTGTGAAAATAGCCTTAAGCTGACATTTGCACAACTCGTTCCTTTAGTGCATTGCATTCAAATAAGGAATGTGAGCAAAAGATATTGACTAGGGAATCAGCAGTAGCGGCTCTAGGATTTGGCTGTGGGGGGGGGCTTGGAGTTTGGAAATCCAGTTTGTTAATTTGAAGTTATATAACAGAAAACGAATTTTGACATCACTTTTCCTTTAATAATAGCCGTATTTTTTGTGCATTTATATCCGCTCCACAATAGCACAATAAGAAGAATTTGGGATTGATGTGTTAAGCATGGGAATTTTTTTTTAAATAAATATTAAGGCTTCGCAAAACATGGTAGTATAACTAATTTTATAACTTTAAGTTCTAGCCACGTTACCACACGAACAAATTCGTTTATTTATAAGTATATTGCTTAATAATTGATAAGTATCAAGTGCCCACCTTTGTACATTATGTAAGTGTTTGTTTAAATTAGCTGAAGGTATGCTTTGAACTTCACCTTTTTAACAAACTTTAAAAACTGTTTGTAATGCTAGTTCAGAAAAATGATATTTAAGCAGTATTGCCGTTTTGACCTGTTTCATGTCAAATTTGACAAGATTTCATCGCTGTTGACATGAAATGAAATACAAATCTTGTCAAAAGTGTTTTGACTTGTTTTTTGACTTTAATAAATAATTCAATATGCAACTTAACTTTTTGTTAAAATACTTTAAAATACATTTCAACTTCAGTGTGAGCCGAGTGTAGTGTGTTATACTATGAACTGCAATCAATGAAGTTACGTTTGAATATATATAATATGGAATACAGCCTAACAAAATCCATTCCCAAATCCCAATCATATGCTGTCATTCTGGTTTAGCTACAAGCTGCACAAAATAACTGGTTTCGGTTTACAAACTAATCCTTATCTGGGAGCAGAAAGCGAGGGAATTGAAAATCAAATCGGAAGTGAGCGACGAAGAAATTCATATTTGTAGAAAAAACTGCAAAAGATTTATTATTAAAATAATAAAAGAATTACAGCAGAGAGTGCCAAAAAATCTAAAAATTCTCAAACAGATCAATAATAATAATAATATAATAATTTCTGGAAAAGATGAAGGTTGAGCCTGATTCAAAATATAAATGAGACAGTGCCTTTCTGGTGCGAAGTTTATTCGCATAAGGATGCCAGTGGAGAAAATCCATTTAAAGAGTTGGCGAAGTGTTCTGTATCAAAATTGGTTTTGGCAATTTCCATTGCAGAGGTAGAAAGAATCTTTAGTCAATTAAATTTTGATCAAAACGAAAAAAGGAAACTGAATGCAGCTGTTGTGAACTATTTCTCTTTGGACGATAAGAAATCATTTGTGCAATAAAAACTGTTGCAAAAACTTTGGAATTATGCTATATACAAAAATATAGATCATATAACCAATAAAATTGAATGTGATACCTCAGATTTTGAAGATCTTTAACTTTATGTACCATAACTTAAGTACCTATGTACCTATTTTTATATAGTAATAATTTATGAAATATTATTTATTTTAATTAACTCGTTGAATTGAAGTTGAAATACTTAACGTTTTGTTTATAATTAATAAAATTTGTTTATGTTATCATTATTATTTGGTATTTTGAAATTTGACTTTTTTATTAATAGAAACTAAATTTTCAAATATTTGACTTTTTTTTGACTGGATTTGGAAGAGGCAAATAAAGTCAACAAGTCAGATTTCACTTTATTTTGAATTTCGACTTGGCAACACTGTATTTAAGTGGTCTTTCTGGCAAAAGCTCATATGTGTTTTGACAGTATCAGTCCTCTGAGATCTCATTTTCTTTATTTAGTCAACGAACCTACCTGTTTTCTTCAAATTGTCACTGGATAGCACGAAAATAAGATTTTGTGGATCGAAAAATTAATTATCAAAATTTCAAGACTTTTAGTCGGGCATTAGAAACAGCTGCTCTAAGAAATAAGCTGCACGGCTCAATTCTGCAAGTGTCAATGAATTTTCGTTTACACTGCACCTACATACACTTCCTATTCCTGCTCAAAAAATGTGTCGATAAATTTTTAAGCCACTCAAGAGTCTATAGATATTGTAAATATTCATGTCCACCTGCAAGATTTTTCTGAGTTCACAGAGTTTCTCACGCTTTTGGAATTTGGCTCCTCGACTAGAGAATTTGTATTGAATTGCTTAGTCCAAAAATGTTTTGTATGTATTGCATTGGACCTTTGAAATTTTAAAAACTAAGCCCCAAAATGATCTAAGCCCAGCCAAGGCCGTAAGAAACAATTCCTGTTGTATTAAACATTTACACTAAGCCTTACACCCCGGTGTTCTCAATTAGCCTCATTTGCGTTTCTTTCGTTAAATTAGCTAATTTTTTTAGTGTAGGTAAACAGTTTTTGCTTTTGACATGTAAATGTTAAAATTATATCTTCAAGCTTTAGTTCCAACTTCGGACTTTGAAAATCCTTAGACCTATGCCCCAAAAGCTCTCTGGAATAAGGTTAGTTTTTAGGGAGTTAGTTGTTTAACCCTGACTACGTTTTTTGTCCAATATTCTCAGATCCCTATAGCCACCCCCCCCTGGATCCGCCACTGGGAATCAGTATTGCTGTGTGGAATGGACGGAGTTTTTCCTTTGTTATAAGAAAAGAGGATTATTATCGACAGAAAATCATTTTGGTGGAAGTTTGCGTTTCAACCAAATCTGCTAACAACCCGACTCCACAGACCATGAACGATGGCCGGACTATGGAACATTTCTAACAAAAATTCCAATGGATTCGCAAAAATCCATGGCCAAGCAGTGACATATCCATACAAATCGTTCATGGCCTGTCGAGTCGGGGTGTAAAGAGATATGCAATATATGTACGTACACAACCCACATATCTGCAACCACTAGGTTGTTTTTTTTATAATACCTTCTTTCATATTATATGAATCTCTTAACTTTTGTTAAATTCCAAATTGCGAAGTCTTTTGAAATCGTTATCCGAACGAATATTTTGAATTATTTCTCTATCCGTATTCAACTTTATATACTACAACAAACAGCGACCAACAATTTCAAAGTACTTAACTATGGTATTATATTATTTTTCTTGTTTATAATTAAAGTTTAGAGTTGAGTATGGGTTAATAATCTGCAAGCTTCCTACACATAATTATGCTGTATAGATGAAACTTTGGTTATTATTAATGAAGTTATTGAAGTTAAACACGTTGAACCCTATGGGAACACGCGTTTGAGTCGTTTTTTTGAACGTTCTATCCTTCATTATAAACACAGTAGGTTTCATATAACGTATATGTAAATACCTTTTAAGATTTCCCTTTGTTGAAAAGAATTCGTTTGTATAAGGCAATATACAAAGTAAATTTATCTTAATCCCTAAGGTGTTATCAATTGTAAAAGGGCAAGACTTTAAATTAATTTTTAAAACTTTATTATGACCGAAGCCTTAAGGACCTTTTAAACTTGATATACAAAAATAACAGAGAAAAGTCAGATCGTAAAGAGCTTAGGAGGTTTTTTCTTGGTAATGTATAGGTACTGTTTTCTTCATATCGAAATGATTTATATTTTTTAATTCAGCCTCAAAAATAATGTAAAGAAGGTTGAGTTATTAAACAAATAATTCGATTTGTTTAATACTTTAAGTTGTACATAATTTAGGAGGAAGAGTACTTTTAAGTTAATTTTGGCGCACGAAGATGTATTTGAAGCAGAATTTCAATGTATTTAGAACGGAAGGATATGCCATGCGTGAATGCTTCACTTCACAATACCAATACCCATCCCGCAGCTTTTTTTAAGCAGACAAATATATTTTAGCGTCAATTATATAAATGTTCTATAACTCTACCATACATGCAATGTTCAAATAAATAAATCCACAGGCCCAAAGTCAGAATACATTCTTATAAATGGATTAAAACTTATAAGTTATAAGTCCACAAATCAATTGTTAACTTTTAACACGCCTGCGCCTTCTTGATAAGCCAAAAATCACAATAATAATTTCATAATATTAAATAGAAAATAAATGGGTTATAGGTTCAAAATTATTTTAAACAATTTCATACTGTATTTAAACATTAATTATTATTATGTAGAATTTTTGGTTTACTTTCTCTATTGGTTGCAAGTATTGGTTTGGATTCGTGTTCAAAAAACGTGGCTTACTTTATGTAACGTCCGTCGGTCTGTGCGTCTCTGTTTCTACTCTACATAGCTAGAGCCTAAGCTGTTGGTATTCAAGTTATTTATATGGTCTGTAGGACCAATTTGATTTGTTTATCTAAGGGGCCAGTTATAGCTATCATTGAAAACCATCATTGAAAATATTAATTGTGAATTTTGGGAGATTTTGAAGAAAAAACACATGATTATTTTGATGCCAAAGTAAAGCTTATTGACTTAATATTTATTTCTAGGTAAGGGGCCAGTTATAGCTATCATTGAAAACCATCATTGAGAAAGTTAACTGTTGATTTTGAGACCTTTCAAAAGTTTAATCATTGAATATTTAAATGCAGAAATATAGCTTACGACTTCAAAATTATTTCTTCCCCATAATGTAACTTTTAATTTTTCAATGATGAACTACCTTACCAATGATCATTGAAAAAATTAAAAGTTACTTTTTTGGGGAAGATATAGATCAAAATTATTTTTTTTTGGAGGAGAAATAATTTTGAAGTCGTAAGATATATTTCTGCATTTAAATATTCAATGATTAAATAATCGAAGGCCCCCAAAATCAACAGCTAACTTTTTCAATGATGGTTTTCAATGATAGCTATAACTGGCCCCTTAGGGGCCAGTTATAGCTTTCATTGAAAACTATCATTGAAAAAGTTGTCTGTTGATTTTGAGACCCTTCGAAAGTTTAATCATTGAATATTTGAATGAAGAAATATAGCTTACGACTTCAAAATTATTTCTCCTCCAAACAAAATTCATTTTGACCCATATCTTCCCCATAACGTAACTTTTAATTTTTTCAATGATCATTGGTAAGGTAGTTCATCATTGAAAAATTAAAACTTACGTTATGGGGAAGATATGGGTCAAAATGAATTTTTTTTGAAGAAGAAATAATTTTGAAGTCGTAAGCTATAGTTCTGCATTAAAATATTGAATGATTAAACTTTCTAAGGGTCTCAAAATCAACAGCTAACTTTTTCAATGATGGTTTTCAATGATAGCTATAACTGGCCCCTATTTCTCATCAAAAAAAAAATCATTTTGACCCATATTTTGCCCATAACGTAACTTTTAATTTCGTCAATGATCATTGGTAAGGTATTGAAAAATTAAAATTAATTTTATGAGAAAAGTTGTAAAAAACTGAATTTTTTTTTAACTAAAAATAAATACTAAGTCAACTAGCTTTACTTTGGCATCAAAATAATCATATATTTTTTCTTCAAAATCTCTCAAAATTGACAATTATTATTTTCAATGATGGTTTCCAATGATAGCTATAACTGGGCCCTTACCTAGAAATAGTTATTAAGTCAATTAGCTTTACTTTGGCATCAAAATAATCATTTAATTTTTCTTCAAAATCTCTCAAAATTAACAATTAATATTTTCAATGATGGTTTTCAATGACAGCTATAACTGGCGCCTAATCTAGAATTGCTAGCTGCTTCGAAAAAATATTTCGGTTCTGTTTTCCAAATTTCTAGAGGACTTCGTATCTTTAAAAGAAAATTGATGCCTTTTCGTTTGGGTTATCCTCCCATGTCACTTAAGTGGCTGCACTAGTTTTATTTAAATTTCGCAAACAAGTATTTCTAAGGAGTAATGTTTGACTGAAACCTGCTGCAAGCAAGCATAAATGCGTTTTCAAAAGGTCTTGTATTTCCACGCAAACCATGCAATGATCGATGTTGAGCATCAAGCTGGCCACGGAAAGAACATTCCCGGTCTCAGTCTCGGACGAGACGAGCGAGGCCGAGTCGAGACCGTGTATTTGGACGGAAATTTACCGAGATTCTCGTCGGCTTCGGTTATGCATTTTAGAAATTGTATGGACACGTGTAAAACATTAAGTTGTGAAACTACTGTACCAGTTTTAAAAATGCTGATAAACTGAAAAATCAAATTTCTTTTAAATAACAACCGCGAAGTTAACCGACCGACTTTCGATTTTCGAAAAAAAAGAATGTCAGGCGATGAAACTCTAATGGGTCATACCATTTCTGCAAAAAAATAATGGGTCACACCAACCCTTTTTTTAACATAAACAAGTTGCTCTTTGCATGGAGCTTTTAAATGCCTATTACTCGGTAACTAAATTGAATTCCATATTCATAAGGACTTTTATATAGGGACAAAGGAGAATGGGCAAAGTGGTCTACCTACTCAACAGTAATGTGTTGTTTGTCGTTGAAAAGGTAACTTTACTGACTTCATTTCATTGTACGACCATTAAGCTCTAAACTATGGGGTTCATGAGATATTCGGAATCAAAGCACCGAAAAAGACAATAATGCATTTCTTCATTGGTAGTGTGTCCTCATACCTACATTAATCTGTGATACATCGTTGAAAAGATAATTTTGTGTACTTTATTTTTGTATATAGCCGTGAAGACGTAGATCATAGGGTGAAAGAGATATGTGGGCATACAAATCGGCAAATATAACAACAATGCAATTCTTCATTTGGTACTGGAATACCGACTCAACAGTAATGAGTCATACGTCGTTGTAAAGATTATGGCATTTGCTTCATTTCATTATATGGCAGTTAAGCTCTTAACCATGGGGTTCGTAAGATATTCTGCTCTTAAGCACAAAAAACAGCAATAATGCAATTCTGCATTGGTAACTTATCAACCAAGTCAACAACTATGAGTCATGTGTCGTTAAAAAGGCTGTTGCGTGTACTTCTTTATATTATATGACCGTTAAAGTGTAAATAATGGGATTCGAGAGATATGTGCCAAAAACGCTGAAAAATGCAGTAATGCAATTCCGCACTGGTAGCTGGTCTTTCAACTCAACAGAAATCTCTCTTATATCATTGAAAACGCTATTGCATGTACTTCATTTTGCAATATGCCGTTTAGCTGTAGACCGTGGGGTTCAAGAGGTATTTGGCCATCAAAATAGGCAAATATAACAAAAATGCACATCTTCATTGGCTACTGGTCTACCAACTCAACAGTGATGAGTCATACGTCGTTGAAAAGCTTATGGCATCTGCTTCATTTCATTATATGGCAGTTAAGCTCTAAACCATGGGGTTCGTAAGATATTCGGCTTTTAAGCACAAAAAAACGCAAAAATAAAATTCTGCATTGGTAACTGTTCAACAAACTCAACAATAATATGTCCATGGTAAATGAAAATTAGGTGTACTTAATTTTGTTATGTGGCTTTTATTGATTAGGTAGTAGGGTTCAAAAAATGCTTTACAAATTGAAGTTCCGTAGGAGATTCGCAAAATGAGAGGCCCTAGGGTCTAAACACTGACTCCATCTTAAACCGCACTAACTTCAGAGTAAGCATTGCTATGAAAATACACGCAATAAACGCTAGACAAACGGTCTACAGCTTAACGGCATATTGCAAAATGAAGTACATGCAAAAGCGTTTTTTAAAGATATAAGAGAGATTTCTGTTAAGTTGAAAGACCAGCTACCAGTGCGGAATTGCATTACTGCACTTTTCAGCGTTTTTGGCACATAACTCTCGAATCCCATTATTTACACTTTAACGGTCATATAATATAAAGAAGTACACGCAACAGCCTTTTCAACGACACATGACTCATAGTTGTTGACTTGGTTGATAAGTTACCAATGCAGAATTGCATTATTGCTGTTTTTTGTGCTTAAGAGCCGAATATCTTACGAACCCCATGGTTTAGAGCTTAACTGCCATATAATGAAATGAAGCAAATACCATAACCTTTACAACGACGTATGACTCATTACTGTTGAGTCGGTAGACCAGTACCAAATCAAGAATTGCATTCTTGTTATATTTGCCGATTTGTATGCCCACATATCTCTTTCACCCTATGATCTACGTCTTCACGGCTATATACAAAAATAAAGTACACAAAATTATCTTTTCAACGATGTATCACAGATTAATGTAGGTATGAGGACACACTACCAATGAAGAAATGCATTATTGTCTTTTTCGGTGCTTTGATTCCGAATATCTCACGAACCCCACAGTTAAGAGCTTTATGGTCATACAATGAAATCAAGTAAGTAAAACTACCTTTTCAACGACATACAACACATTGCTGTTGAGGGGGTAGACCAGCTCCCATACATTTTTGCCCATTCTCCTTTGAGATTCAATAATTAGTCATCAAAAAATTTGATTTGAAAACCCCGTAATTTGTTAATAAATCAATAATTAAAATCTTTACCAACCGAAAAGTTAACCATAGATATACAAATTGTATCGAATCTCTAAAATGTAAAATGTGCGGTAACAAACCATTGTAAAATTTGTAACGAAATAAAATATATCTATCTATCTGAAAGTAGCTTGAAGGATGTGTTATGTGAAAGATATTGATAAGTAGGCTTGTTTTTCATGAATTTTTGTGTAGCTTTAAGATAGTTATAAGGAAAATGAAAAATAAAAATGAATAAAAAAAAAAAAAATGTGTGTTACCGCCTATGGTGCCAGGGGTCACAGGTTCGAACCTCGCGATCTACTTTTTCTTAATATACTGTTTGTATGTGTTTAACTTTAATATTATATAAATATTCTCGACAGGGGGTTATTCGAAACAAAAAAATGGCTTAAGAGCGTCTGGTTGAGCATAAAAAAACGTTAAAATTTGAAAATTATTACAATTTTGCAATAAAATATTATGCTCAACCAGACGCTCTTACGGAGCTATTTCAGCTCCCGTGTTTAGGAAAATAAATAAAAATGTTCCGGACTCAAATGAAGCACTAACCAAATGCCTTTGGTTTGAGTCCAGAACATTCTTATTCCATGGTGTAGTTTTCCTAAACACGGGAGCTGAAATACCTATTTTTTCTTTATAAATAAGGGGGATAAAAAGAAAGACATAATAGTTAGGGCGTTAAGGGAGCCAACCTTGCACTTCATTCTGACGGGATGAGCTTTGGTACACTAAAAGTCCACATCCAAAACTAACTTTAACAAATAAAACTGATGGCGTTTTGGTACCAAAATTAAGGTTGTTAGTTATATATTTTTTTTTTTTCGGTTCTGTTTTCAAAATTTCTAGAGAACTTCGTATCTTTAACAGAAAATTGATGCCTTTGGGTTATCCTCCCATGTCACTTAAGTGGCTGCACTAGTTTTATTTAAATTTCGCAAACAAGTATTTCTAAGGAGTAATGTTTGACTGAAACCTGCTGCAAGCAAGTATAAATGCGTTTCTAAAAGGTCTTGTATTTCCACGCAAACCATGCAATGGTCGATGTTCAGTATCAAGCTGGCCACGGAACGAGAACACTCCCGGTCTCAGTCTCGGACGAGACGAGCGAGGCCGAGTCGAGACCGTGTATTTGGACGGAAATTTACCGAGATTCTCGTCGGCTTCGGTTATGCATTTTAGAAATTGTATGGACACGTGTAAAACATTAAGTTGTGAAACTACTGTACCAGTTTTAAAAATGCTGATAAACTGAAAAATCAAATTTCTTTTAAATAACAACCGCGAAGTTAACCGCCCGACTTTCGATTTTCGAAAAAAAAGAATGTCAGGCGATGAAACTCTAATGGGTCATACCATTTCTGCAAAAAAATAATGGGTCACACCAACCCTTTTTTTTAACATAAACAAGTTGCTCTTTCAATGGAGCTTTTAAATGCCTATAACTCGGTAACTAAATTGAATTCCATATTCATAAGGACTTTTATATAGGGTCAAATTTGAGATTCAATTAGTCATCAAAATATTTGATTTGAAAACCCCGTAATTTATTAATAAATCAATAATTAAAATCTTTACCAACCGAAAAGTTAACCATAGATACGTATGTTATTGTAATAAATCGGCCATGCAAGTATAATATTGAAAGTAGCTTGAAGGATGTGTTATGTGTAAGATATTGATAAGTAGGCTAGTTTTTCATGAAGTTTTGTGTAGCTTTAAGATAATTATAAGGAAAATGAAAAATAAAAATGAATTAAAAAAAAAAATGTGTGTTACCGCCTATGGTGCCAGGGGTCACAGGTTCGAACCTCGCGATCTACTTTTTTTTAATATACTTATGTTTTGTTTGCATGTGTTTAGCTTTAATATTATATAAATATTCTCGAAAAAGGGTAATTCGAAAAAAATGGCTTAAGAGCGTCTGGTTGAGCATAAAAAAACGTTAAAATTTGAAAATTATTACAATTTTGCAATAAAATATTATGCTCAACCAGACGCTCTTACGTCTTACGGAGGTATTTCAGCTCCCGTGTTTAGGAAAATTACATCATGGAATAAAAATGTTCCGGACTCAAATGAAGCACTAACCAAATACCTTTGGTTTGAGTCCAGAACATTCTTATTCCATGGTGTAGTTTTCCTCAACAGGGGAGCTGCGATAACTATTTTTTCTTTATAAATAAGGGGGATAAAAAAAAGACATAATAGTTAGGGCGTTAAGGGAGCCAACCTTGCACTTCATTCTGACGGGACGAGCTTTGGTACACTAATAGTCCACATCCAAAATTTACTTTTAAGAAGTGTTGCCACGGTGGGAACACTGGCTGACCGGAGATATAAGGGTTGCCTTCTGACCATGTTTTAACGCAAAATTTTACATAAATTAACCTGTAAATCGGGAACCAGACATCGGTTGATATCGTGGAATGTCTCGTTGGATTTAAAAAATTAATGTATTTTTTCAGTAGAGCAGATAACACATTTTCCCTCAAAAACCCCTTTGACAATAGATATTTGATTTATCTTTTTTATTCTTGGTAACCATAAAAAACAAAACATTCCTTCCAACTTTCAGCAACGCACTAGTTCTGGATGGGGTTTACGGGGCATAGTTTTATGCTTTTCAGTTTCACTCAAAAAAACACCCTTGAAATTTGGTAATGTTATGCTCGTTTCACTGAAAATTTAGCCATCATTTCATAAAAAGGTTATAACTTTTTCTAGGGAAATTATATTGAAATTATTTAATTGCATAAGATTGGGCATTAGAAATTACCCTAAGGTCATGTGCCATATGCTTAGATTATACCAACACGAATATATAGTGGTTGGATATACTGTCACCTTACCTTCCCCCCATTTTGAAAGCGATTATACAAAAAACTAATACATGGATAAAAATGGACTTGGGATATGCTGTAGAGTATGAAATTCTACGTCGACGCTCATCTTAAAATTTTATGAATATTCATTTTATAACCATTTTTGTCTGACAATTAAAAACCCTTATCCGCCGAGGGTATTTTGCTCCCCCCGCGTACATGGGTAGGGAAGGGGTCACAAAATAACCATATTCCTATGGCTTCAAATTTTCTTAATCTAACAAGACATTCCACGACATCAAGCGATGTCTGGTTCTCGATATATTGGCTAATTTATGTGAAATTTCGTGTTAAAGTATGGTCAGAAGGCAACTCTTATATCTCCGGTCTGCCAGTGTTGCCACCGTGGAACACTTATTAAAAGTTAAGTTAGGATGTGGACTATTAGTGTACCAAAGCTCATCCCGTCAGAATGAAGTGCAAGGTTTGACCTAAAATATGGCCTTAACGCCTATATAAAACCTATGACCCTATATAAAATTCCTTATGCATTTGAAATGCAATTTCGTTACCGAGTTATAGGCATTTAAAATCTCCATACAAAGATGAGACCGTAACGAGACGAGACTGCAATTTTAAATTTTCTCATGAAAAATGAAAGACTGGGACCGATACGAGACTTAATTATACAACACCGACACGAGACCGAGACGAGACTGAAAATTCTCGATTTTAACGGACCGATACGTGACTTTACAAAAGTTTCACCGAGTCTCGTCTCGTGGCCAGCCCTAGCCATTGTGCATTTATTTGCATTTCTGCAATAATTTTCCCATGGCGGATACTTTAGAAATGTTGCACGTAGGAGTATCAATGAGTTGCATGTCCAATGACAATTTCAAAGTGGAATACGCAGTTCTTCCACTTGGTGACAAATGTCACACTTGTTCCGGATGATTCCAGAACTCAGGCTTTCTTATTTCGGAATCGAATTGCTGCCAGATTCAATCTAATTAGGACATTTTTTCAGTTATTGCATTATTTTATCGTAAATGCTTTTTTGCTCAAGGGAATGCTTAATAATATTTGACTCCACATAATACAAAAGATCACTCGTATTGTAATTTTCTTCCCGACACAAAGTTCGTCATCGGAAGAAACTGCAGCAGATTGATTCGTCAATGACATTCCCAAATCCTTATACATTGAGAAATTTTGTAGCGATTATTAAACACAATACATCAATCATTCATTCAAAACTCTTATGTAGAGCTATCCGGATAGATATTGTGTTTTTTAATCGCGTTATAAAATAACTAATTTTTTTTCATCAGCTTTGTAATAAGCTGTGTAATCAGGAGGTTACAACAACACAAAGATGTCCGAGATATATTTGCATAGGTTTATGAATGTAGCCTTTGTTAGATTTCTGGTGTGTAATCCATCCATTTTTCCGCGTTTTCTATGCTTTTCCATAAGATAATTAACACTTTATTCTCAATCCAGTTTGCCAACGAAAATTCTATTCCTTCTAACTAGTGCCCAGTGTAGTAGCCCGTAGCGTAATGGTTAATGCGTTCGACTGTCACGCTGAAGGTCTGGGTTCGCTTCCCAGCCTGGTCCACCTAAAAACTTAAAAGTTTTTTTCAGGGCTACTGCCTCTTGCGAGGAATTGACAAATCCTCTAAGAGTATCACTTGTCAAGAATAAGTGCTTCTCGTCTAGCCGTTCGGATTTGGCATAAAATTGTAGGTCCCTTCCATTCCTGTCGACAGGCGCACACAGGAATGGTTGCGAGTTGTTAGTCACTAGGCCCTTGTTCTTCATGAGCCGTTGTGCCACCCGATTTATTTATTTATTTATTCTAACCAGTGCCGTGTATTGCATTTTAAAAACCTAGCGCCTAAAATATATATCTTCAATTTTTATTTCTCCCATAACTCTGTTGGAGATGAAGGAGATCTCATCTTCAATATGTTTGCAAATGATGCACGAATTTAATTGGGATGTGAGGTAATGCTCGCGTCATTGATGCATACCTATATATCCCCAGAGTCGATCGTTCTTCAATAAATTCAGAACTTGACATCCGCTGCGGGCATCCGTAAACTGTTGAGCTTTCCATTCAGGGCGTGTTGTATTAACGTCCAAAACAGATGGCGTAAGTAAGAACTAAAAGTAATCAATAAAACGCGTGCATTTGAATCTAACATTCTGCATCTAGTGTAATCAGTGAAGAACTTTCAGAAATTCGAGGTTTTGAACAAACACTTTTATATTTTTATTTATACAGATTTTTGAAAACTTGCGTCACTTAGTAAAATACCAATTTTTGTTATAAAAACAATGATTCCTTACAAATTGAATGTGTACCCACTTGGCCATTTCAGGGCGGGGTAAAAGTTTACCAACGATTTGTTGATTTCTAAGCCATTGAAGTGGATTTAGGACCTGCAATTTCAAAGAGTCCATAACATTTGATTCTTTTCCAGCTAAATAAAATAAATTGGATACGCATATTTTTTTAGAAATGTTTGAATTTCGTTCGTTGTTCCATAAAATGAATCAAAATAATAAAAAAAAAACTGTACAACATTTTAGCCATCAGTTCTAAAGGGTAAGAGAACCTATCTAAAAATGTTTTCAAAATAATCCCCACCCTTATTATGTATATTGTTATGAAATTCGTCCATGATGAGGATACATAACTCAAAAGTTGTTCTTAATTTACAAACTTACATAAGCTAAAGCTACCTACATAAGGACCTACTGGTAATTTTCATATACTTTGCAAAATTCCAAAGCCCCATATCACTAACTCACTCATCTTCTTCTTATACAAAACAATTCAGTGCAATGTTATCCCACTTGACATTTTCGTATAGAAATTCGTATTCAGGCGATAAACTTTGTAGGCTTTCGCCTTTCTATGAGTTTCTCGACTTGTTAGTTTTCGCACACTTTACAACAAACTTTGGCTTGAGTAGGTATTACCTGTACCTAGTTGTTAGAGAAAAGTATACCTAACCTATACACCAATGAACTTAAATAATAATTACTACGTAGCTACTGCACGCGTGAAATTAAATTAATTTCTTCTTTATGAAACGTTTCGACTTTTGTGTGTGTGTGCCTTACCTTCACCTCATTTTTAATATATTCAGTGTCTGCTCAGCCAGCCAAGCAGTATTCATTCCAACTATGCCATGTTTTTTCACTTATAAAAGGATTCAGCAGTGACCCCATCAGGATTGGGTAACATGGTTAGTTGACTCTGGTCAAAGTGTTGTTCAATTAGAATAATTTATTTAGTCCGAATGACCCTACCGCAATCCTGTGGCAATATGATGATGGTTTTGGAAGTGTGTACCCTGTACCTGTGTCCCTGTGTGGTGTATATATGTTGATGATGAGGTGAATTAAGTTCTCTGCAATTGCAGTATGCTTAATTCAATTCCTGTATAAAGCCATGCAGTTGTATACTGGAACCGAAATTAAACAGAGAAAGTATGTTTTGTACAAAAAGGTGAAAGAAAAGTTAAAAAGTTCAAGGATATGCACAACATGCGGCGGCCAGAGTCAGACCCCTCTGCCTCAGATCTCTATACAGAAATAACACTCACTCACTACACCTTGGATTGGATAAGGAAAAAGGAACTTTTAGTGAATTTAAATTGAAAACAATATAACCTTACACAATATGCAGAAAGAGGTCCAGGACGAAGTCCATGTTCAGCCAGCAGTGTGATCGTTTTTTTGGGGTTAAATAAATCCAAAAGTTTCATTCACATAGAATCCTTTGAGAAGTTGGTTGAGCAAACTTTTTGCCTGCCATAGACGTTGAAATCCTTTATATACACAAACCACATTCAATGATACCGTGAAAGGACACTGCTCACCGAATACCTGTATCTACGTGTTTTCCTTTTTCCTTTCCCAAAATCAGCTAGGTGTGTCCACTGACCGTATACAGAAGAGGAAGACTAAACAAAGCTTCCATGCAGAGGACAACACAGGACAATAATTACGTACGAAATATAAATTGAAATTGACTTTGGTAAGGTTTGTTTGTTTTTTTTTTTTTTCTTTTATTAAGTTCAAGTTTTAGATGAAAACTTTTGTTTTAATATAAAAGTTTTTTTTTGAAGAAAAGAGTGAATCGTTTTTGTCAAGAAAACGAAAAAACGATTACGACAGTCTTAAGCACATTTTTGTGGGGTGTCGTTTATATGATTTTCTTCAAAACTTTAATGAGACATGAGGTTTTGAAGATAATTTAAAACATTTTAATTGTTTCGGAATTAGAATTTTCTTTATAAACGTTGATTGGTAATTGAGTTATTAAGGAAGCAAGCTTCTATTCAGTAGAGCAGAAGGTTGGGTAGAAAGAAGGAAACTTCGTTATCATTTCAGGATAAGCAATTGCTGTTCCGCTGAATTTAACCAATTCAAAATTTTATTCAACATGTGTTTTAATTCAACGAATTTTTTTTAAAATATAATTAACAGCTTCCTCAGATATGCAAAATTAGATAAAGTTTGAAATTCTCAGAATTTTTATTTATTCGAAGTTTTTTTTTTTCTGATTGCTTGATTAAATTTAATTGTTATTTCTGAAATAAACTCAACTCATTAATGATACATTCTAAATGATATAACTTTTCCTTGCAGTAATAAGGTTGTGGAAAAAGGTGTCTTTAGACACGAGCTCCATGTTTTAGGGCCACAATATGTTTTCCCGTGTAGGTTCACGTGTACAAAAAAAAAAAACTTAATGAACAATTTGTTTGAATTTTTTTTTACGATGAGATGTTTCCCTGGAAAAAAATGTTTACATCGATATGAAACGAAAATTATCCTAGAGATTTATAATTTTTATTTTGATATTATATCTTACTTTTGATGTGTAAAATCTTAGCTAACGATTGGGGATTTTTGTAAAAGTCCGGTTGAGCTTTAAAGCGTTTACATTTGAAAATTATTTAAAAAAAAAATTATATATAAAATTGTAACTAAAAAAAATGTATATAAAATAGTATCCGGCTCTTTTAACTATTTTGTTCGCTATCAACGTAAAATGTTACACACACCTCATGGACGATTACTCCTATACTCGCTCGCTTTTTTTTTATCAAGCCGTACAACACGAGAGATTAGATAGGTTTGAAAGTATTTAAAAGCAGATACCAATGCGCACTGGTTTTGAATATCTGAAGATGGAGAAAAGAGGTGTGGAATAATTCCACATTCGTGTGGTACAACTAAAGAAAGAATCTCTCTACTTAACAGTTCGTCCGAAGTTAGCACAAAGTGAGTTGTTAGAGCACCTGCCGCAATATGATGAGAATTGTACTCATTTTTTTATAAATCAATGCCGGATCATAAAGGGAAAAACATTTCTTGCATCAACAGAGAAAACCTAAGCACCTGGCAGTATTTTTGGTGGTATCAAATACAATTTTCATTCCACAAAAGGTGTGGATTTTGACACACATACTGAGAACCGAAACTGTTCAGTTTCTCTCATTTGAGGTGATAGTATCGACTTTTAAAAGTATTAAATTGTACGCCATATTTGATTCACTATTGTTATCGCGGTAAGAATTCATAGAACTAAGCATACGCTAACGAAGATGTAGACATTTCATGAATTAAAATTACTTCTGTTAAAGGTAGTTTTCGGTTGGAGGTTCGGAGTTACTACTTTTTGACTCCACTTACTCCAAATTGGCTATTCCGAGTAATATTTTCGGAGTTATTTTCTGTTCCGGATTTTATAAAGGAGTAAATCCGGAACACACATACATATATATAAAGCTCATTCACCGGATAACTTGTCAAATTAATTTTACTCGACTGAAAATGCAATATATACATAAATATCAGACAATTTATTTACACACACATAATTTTTCGCAAATAACTCTTGGAACAACAGAAAATAATTCGATTAGAATCAAAAAGGAGTAGTGCTGTTCCGAAATCCAATCGAAAATGACATAAGTGGAGCGACGCATTTTCGATAACATGTAAGGATTTGTTTCACTTTTCGGTGAAAAATACCATCAGATTACCAGTGGACATATTCCCAAGAAGCATTCGTTTTTCGAGATATTTCTTGAGCTGAAAATTAAAAACGATTCCTTGGCCTTGGAGGAAGGGACTTTAGTGCAATTGGTCGATAATTTGAGGGTGAAGAAGATGCACCTTTTTTAAGGACTGGCTGGGAAAAACTCCTCGAAAAGATACTAGTAGAGTAGGTCTGGTGGAGAAGCTTACGCAAAAGTATTTCGTGTGTTTTCTACAAATGACCAGACATTTTTACTATACCTTTGGGACATTGTTTGACCTTGATAGCTTTACTCTATTCGGGATAACATTTCTCATTTGACATAAAATTAAATTTATTGCCATGTCTGCACTAGAGTCACCTTCACCATCGAGGAAGCATAGCGACCCAGTTAAAGTTTTTTTTAAGAAACTAATGCAAAACGGTTTAACAATGAACAAAAATTGTAAGACCCTGATAATGGTCATAAGTCAGATATTTTGTGATCAATATTTTGTAAAACAGCGAAAGATTTACTATATTACCAACAAAAAAAATTATTATAAAGTATCTTCAAAATGGGGGAATGGTTGCTGCTGTAGAGAATATTTCGGGCTACACCTTTTGTTAAAAGTTAAAACTATTTTAATCTTCGGTGCAAGGAAATTATTCCACAGGAATCTGCTCCACATGGAAATTTATTACACTTTTAATGGGAATCTGCTCCACTTTTCAAAGTGGAATCGATTCCAACCGAGGGCGAATTGTTTCTGTGGAATTGTTTCTGTTCTAAAACCGCGCGAATTTTTAATATTTTTTGCATAATACTCCCCTGCTCTACTTGGTGTATGGTCAGTTCCAGGCAGGCGCTTATGTTGTCAGTTGGTGTACTTTTAGTTTATGTGTCATAAAGAGTACCTTGGGTGGCCCGCTACGCGGGTTCAAGGATTTTAACTCCCTTTTCGAGTCCTCTGTCCCGCACACGCGACTTCGTCGCTCCGCTTAGGGTATGCTCAGTCGCATGGCAGGCGCCTATGTTGTCAGTTGGTGTGCCTCAGTTGAAAGTTGAAAGTTGAAAGCACACCAACTGACAACATAGGCGCCTGCCTGGCGACTGAGCATACCCTAAGCGGAGCGACGGAGTCGCGTGAGCGGGACAAATAAAATAAATATAAATCGGGTGGCACAACAGCTCATGAAGAACCAGGGCCTAGTGACTAACAACTCGCAACCATTCCTGTGTGCGCCTTTCGACAGGAATGGAAGGGACCTACAATTTTATGGCGAATCCGAACGGCTAGACGAGAAGCACTTATTCGTGACAAGTGATACTCTTGGAGGATTTGTCAATTCCTCGCAAGAGGCAGTAGCCCTGAAAAAAAAACTTTTTAGTTTGTTAGATGGACGAGGCTGGGAAGCGATCCCAGACCTCCAGCGTGACAGTCGAACGCACTAACCATTACGCTACGGGCTACTACTGCGTGAGTGGGACAGAGGACCCGAAAAGGGAGTTCAAATCCTTGAACCCGCCAAGCGGGCCACACAAGGTACTCTTTATTACACATAAGCTTAAAGTAACCCAACGGACAACATAAACGCCTGCCTGGCGACTTATTTAATATAACTGATTTAAAGAGATTACACACTAGTTTTTGAGAACAAAAACACTATTCAAAAGTAATATGAAAAGAAGTGTAATTATTTCTCACGCTAAGTGGGCAAGAACTTCACCATTCAAAGTGAAATTCATTCTCAGGAAAAAGTGTAATAAATTCTCTCTCTCAGTGGGAATCAAAACTCCACTTTGAAAAGTGAAGCAGATTCCCACTAAGAGTGAAATAAATGCTCATGTGGAGCAGATTCCCGTAGAATTTTTTCCCTGCACCTTAATCTTCACATAAAATGATGATAATTTGACTTTTTTTCTCAACAGATGAAAATTTCCAAAAGACACTTGCTAATATTCGGTATCAAGTAAAGTGTGGGAATCTTATCACACGAAAACTAACGGGAAATCAAGAACAATCTATGAAAGATCAACAAATGATTTTTCTTTCTTATTTTAAAATCGCATTGGGGGCAATTTTTAGACCATTAGTTTATTGGGTTCTATTCTTCATAGTCTCCGAACATTGGCTTTAGGGGTTGCCATGAGACGAGACTCTGCGAGACTTTTGTAAGTCTCGTCGCGGTCTCGTTAAAATCGAAAATTTTCAGTCTCGTCTCGGTCTCGTGTCGGTCTCGTATAATTAAGTCTCTTCTCGGTCTCCTCTACGAAAAATACGATTTCCGGCCAACTTGTTGATTATTGGAACGAAATATTTTCGATTGTAGTTTGAATACGTAGAGAAGAAAATAAATATTTAACTGAAATTGGATTTTTTAATTTATTAGACTCTCTGTAAATTTTGGTCCAAATAAACAATCTCGTCTCGGTCACGTCTCGGTTGCTTAAAAGGCAGTCTCGTCTCTTCTCGTCATGCGAGACCGAGATCGAGACCGAGACTTTTCTCGTCTCGTGGCCAGCCCTAATTGGCTTGTACATTTAAGAAGGAGCTAGTATGACTCTGTAGTCGATGCATATGAAAAAAACGTGTTTTTAATCCAACTTCTGTAACTACTAAAATTTGAAAGTCACTATGTAAATCGTTGTTGCATAACCATTTATTTTCAGAATTTGCTTTCTTTGTATTTGTTAAGTCTCATAGTTGGATGCCAAACGTCCAAATGTGTTCCAGCACTTGCTTTGATAGCATTAGTTTGTTTTGGATAGATAGGTGAGAGCTCTTTTTAGCCAGCAGTACATTTCTTTCTATTAGAAGTTAAGTTTTTCTTTGGCCCTTTTTATGTCTTCTTTCCACTTTAGCTTTTTATCATTCCAAGGTATTTGGTAATAATGCCCTAAGGTACTGACTTACCGTTTATTAAAATTAGAAAATTGCCTGGGAAGATCCCTTAATGCAGTTTATACACAAGTCCTAAATGCCAAACCTTATCACAAGCTTTATCAGCATCTGAGAATAGAGCCAAACATACTTATGTATTTTTCTTCAAAAGCCTTTTCCACAACAACAGTCCATACCCTTTGACTATCGTGGAATGTTTATTTCTTAATCCTGATGGTTTGGCTTATTTCTTCTATTGCTTTGCTATTAGCTTTTTCGGGAGAAATTTTTCGGATACCTTTGCCAGGATTGGTAAGTGATATAATGATATAAGCTTAGATTTAATGATGACTTCTGAAATTATTCAATGATCGGTCACATATCTTAACTTAAGGCATGCGTTTATTATGAATTGGAGTTTTTTCAGGGCTGTTGAAGGCATTTTTTTTTTTTTTTTTTCAAAATCTAAGCTGTTTTTAGATCGTACACTAGGGATTTGTTGTCAGATAGCTTGTGTTAACACAAGCTTCCTACTTCTTTGAACGCGAGCGCGACGAAAGGAATTTCACATTCATCGCTTCTTTCAACAGACTGGTAAGTTATCTGTAGGTCGTAACTTGTTTCTAAGGTTACATGATAGTTGAAAACTACAAACAAAACTTTTTCTACCACTTATACCTACAAATCCAATCGTCCAAAACTTTCTGTCCTTACTTTTTAAAGAAAATAGCTTCAACGGCACGGTCGGGGTTAGGTTTGGTATTTACATACAGACAGAATTTCGATATCCACTTTCGAGTTTAAGCGTTCCTTCACAAAAATCTAAAAAACATTCGCTGTACGTATTAAAGAATACCACACTCAAATAGCATAAGTTAAACATCTTAACACTGAATTTTTATCTTTTCTTAACAAAAGTGTCAATCTTTTTCTTTTCACAACTTTGTCAACGACGTTTTATCCTTCCTTTGCCCTCTCATTAACAGCAACTTTACTTAAATGCCATCAAACAAAACGACATTAAATTATTTCAACAATAATTATTTCAAAAACAAAACTTTCAAATTGTCTACCTAACCGTCAGTTTTGTACCCCATTCCACTCTCTACAAAGCGTACAACAATAATATCCTTGAAACTTTCTTATACAAAATGCCATTAATCTTCATCTTCAAGCTGAAAATTAAACAATTTTCGGCAATCAGATAATCTGGCAAACTAATTTACAGAAAGCCTACTTGCAATCAGCTACAGCCAACCCCACCAGTCCAGCCCCTCAATTGTGTCGAGTAAAATGTCGCGTGCCTCGCGTCGGTCGTGGGTCGTTTACCAACAGCTAGAATATATACATATGTAGGCACATCCAAATCCTTGTCATCACCTGCGAACAATACTTAGTCCCCTATAGGAGCAAGGACAAACATTCTATTTTTATCATTTAAAGCAAGCATTCTTACTCTTCCTTGTTGTTTTAAATAACGGAGCTGGAGCGGTGGCGGGTGTATTCCCGTCTGTGAACATATTACCACATTTCCCATGTGGATCTCCAGTACCTAGACTCGCTTCTCGACTCGGGTTCGGGATATTACAAAAAATCAAGGATATTGTGCTTTCGCGTCCTGTCCCTCCTCCTCCTTCCGTGCCAGTACCAAACAAGGCTAGGTATAATTTTTAATCTTTTTCAATTTCTCAGTCTTGGTCTTGTGCTTTGGTGGCATGGCAATGTGTTCGGTACGGGATGGCTTGAAATGGTTTCTCTGTGTTTAATGCCACCAACCCGCATCCCGGTCCGCTTGACTGCTTCCAGCTTCGAGGAGCTGATGGTGAACTATACGATTTAAAATTAAATGTAATGGCACTGCAATGACGTGCCGACGATTCATGGCCAACGCCTTCGGCATCGGCAGCCATCAGTGGCAGAATATGTATGTATGTATGTAGGTTTTGAATGTATAACGCTAGAGCCGGATGTTGCGGCGGATACTGCCTTAAGTCACTTCTGAGTTAAACAGTGGGGTGATGGTGATAACTTCCATGAGAGAGTGGGGTCGCTGATTACGGCCGTGGGATAGATGGCAGTTTAAGTTAACAAATCGTTTGGTAGCAGCAGTTGGTTTACGCTGCAAATGCTGACAGCTCACATCAGATTGAAAATAGAACAAAGATTAAGTGCACAAGCAGGAGTGTTTTGAAATTACCGATTTCATTGAAAGTTTCCCATTTTGTTTTTATTTTTGGATGTTGGACTAAGTGACAACTGTGTGTGTACTGCGTTTTTGAAATTTCTATGTCCAAATATTTTGAACAACATTTCGCTACTGCTGCACCTTCTTACTTTACTCCAAGTCATGTGCACGAGCAAGAGTATCTTATAGCAACAAAAATCGAAATAAATGGAAATAGTGAAAATACCGTTGAAAATTACAATATGTCCAGAAAAATTCCAGTCACGTCTCAAGGACCTTTTAGCATGGCACCCTGTGGTGCTGGGGTAAATGTGGTTGTGGTTGAAAAACATTGAACTAAGCATTTTTGATGGTATTCCAGTAGCAGAAAATGGGAGAACACGGACGGACATCTGGTGAGTTGTGAAATTTAGGTTGTGGTAGGAAGAATTTGTAAATGTGCAGTGGGTAATTTAAAAACGATATTAGGTGTGAGCTTGAAAATAATTTCCATTCTATATACAGACAAAACGTTATCTGTTATTTGATAAGTTAGCTACTATACAAATTCCAGATCATTAGCAAATCCGATAAAAGAGTTAAAATTATTTTAACTAATCTAGCTTATAATATGTGTGGTAAGTTGTAGAGATAAGATCTAAGCATGCTTATGTATGGATGCATGAAAAAGGCAGGGTCAAAGAAGATAGGTTTCTTGAAGTAACCCTTCAGGATAATTATTGTAAGTTTGAATAATAAAATCATTTTCAAAAGATTTTGATAAAATTGTAATCAAATTAAAACAAATCATAATCATTCAATTTTACAAAAATGGGCTAAGAAGGTCGTAAGCACGACCGAAATGTCACTTCGATTTTTAAAACACAAGATTTAACTTTAATTTAATAATCAAAAAGTCACGAGCCCCGTTCACAGGTTTAGTTTTTGTGAAAAATTAAACTTTTTTTTAGCAGATATAAAAAAAAAGTTATCCCCACAATTATAGGGTGCGCAAATGAAAATTTAAGACAAAATTTCGCAATAGAATAAAATAAAAATAGTACGCATACGCCCAAGTGTACGCTTTGATTGTAATGCATAGTGCATAGGTATAAATACTTACATACGTAGGTATTTGAAATTTTGACAAGTCATCAAGTCGTGTCTTTTGCAGTTTTGTTACTTAATAAAAATAGTGTATACCTAAATGCGTTGTTACGAATAGGAAAGACTGAAGAGACTGATACCCAAGATTTGCCCTTATGTTCAAGTCACTCCTGTAAAATTTAAAAAAAATTGGTACGAACCTTAAACCATGGATATTAAAAAAAGTTGAAATATTAATTTTGTTTTTATTTCTTAGCTGTAATAGTTTGAGCCAAACAAAAAGATGCCGTTTGATTACTTGAACAAATAAATTAACACTTGCAAAAATAAAATCCCACGAAAAAATTTAAAATCGTTGAACAAAATTTGGAGCGTTTATTTCAAAAAATTTTATCAACCAGTTTTGGAAATTGAACTTTGAATTTTTTTAAATTCAAAGAACATTTTTTTAAAATCGAAAAGCCTTTTTTAGTACAGGAAAATTAGCAAAAAAAACTGTCGTTTTATGGAAGGGCTCTTAGAAAAGTTTAGGCTCCAGTTATAGCTTTCATTGAAAACCATCATTGAAAATTTTGTCTATCAATTTTGATGCACTTGAACAAATAAAACTGATGGCATATTGGTACCAAAATGAAGGTTTTAGTTATATATTTTTTTTAGTTAAAAAAATGTTTAGTTTGCTTTAACACTTTCTAATAAAATCACTTTTAGTTTTTCAATTTCTTATGAATGATGTTGCCAAAAGTGGAACACATTCGTTCCAATGAAATATGTTCCTTTCTCTTCCTGTTCTCGTCTATCATTTCTTCGTTCAATAATCAACTCTAACCTCAAAGTTGGTTTTTGAATGGAATTTTCAATAAAAGAAAATTTCAAAATGGCTATAACCGACTTGTCAGAAAATATTCCACCATTTCACTGATTTGTGTTTCAATGATGGTTTCCAATGAAAGCTATAACTGGAACTTAATACTCAGTTTTTCGGGACGTCATCCCCCTGGGGAAATCCGCCATTTTGGAAGACGCGAATGGACATACATATATCTCCAAAACTATTGATCTTAGAGGAAAAACTATAAGGCCAAGGTTGTAGGCAATTAAACCATCTATCGTTTACATACACATTTTGTTTCGGTGCAGGCAATATTTTCAAGGTTATGCCGTTTTATTTTTAATTTGTTTGCAATTATAAATTGTTTACGTTCCCGAGGCAACTTAGTGAATTACATTCCAAAAACTAATTTTAGAGCACTAAATCATTTTGATATATTTTTGAAGATGAGGCGATACCGCAGTCAAAAGAAATGTCAAAAATGTGTAAATGTGTAAATGTAAAAAAAAAAAAAAAAAATAAAACGACATAACCTTGAAAATATCGCCCGCACCGAAAAAAAATGTATGAGTGAACGAATGATAATTTAATTGCCTACAGGCTTGACTGGATATAGATCACTTTGCGTTTTCCAAAATGGCGGATTTCCCCAGGGGGATAGCGTCCCGAAAAACTGGACATAAGCTTTTCTAATAGCCCTCTTCCAGCTATAATAAATTCAGCCGTCCTATATTTCGTTCCACAAAAAAATCTAACTTTCCTTTACTATTTTATGAACATTTTAATACACAATATTATTCAAAATTATTTAAAAAAATAATTTTAATCGGTTCATCCATTAATGAAAAAGTCGAAAATATATAAAAATGATTCAAATTAAATATTTAGCACAGGAAAGATAGATTTTTTTGTGGGACGAAATATATGTAGTACGACTGTATTTTGTATACTTGAAAGAGGACTATTAGAAAAGATTTAGTCCTGTTTTTCGGGACGCCATACCACTGGAGAAATCCGCCATTTTTGAAAACGCGAATTGATCTATACCTCCGAAAATATTGATCTTAGAGGAAAAACTGAAGGGCCAAGTTTGTAGGTATTTAAAACATCTTTCGTGCATACCTAAATTTTTTTCGGTTCTGGAAACGTTTTCAAGGTTATGTCGTTTTATTATTTATTTTTATCACATTTACACATTTTTGTCGTTCCCGAATAAACTAACGTGAATTAGTTATCAAGTAAGAATGTCAAAAGTTACAGGCATTTTGGTTGCACTAAAATGAATACTCCGAAGTAAATAAAACAATAAATTGTTATTAAGATTAATACAAATACCAAAATGGATGTAACTTAATAGCCTTTTCACACCAAACCCAAAACCGGGTTTTCGGCAATTGGTTTACGAAAACTTGAAATGCGTTCACACCGAAAATTTACAAGTTTTCATTTGACATTTCATTTGTTTTGCTTGAACACAATGGTTTCGAGGAAGGGCCGCGCCGCTTTGAAAATGTTCAGTGCCACAGAAAAGGGAAAAATCAAATGTTTTATGTGCAATTAAAAGACAATTTATTAATATTGGAATTTAATAATGGAAATATAATCAATCTTGATTCATTACAATTTCACGTAGTAGTTAGGATGCGCGACACTGCGTCGCGCTCCCTTGAAAAAATATTTTTTCCTGGCAGCAACCCGTGAGCTATTTATATGACATTTAATTGAGCGCTTAATGTTTCACAAGGTGTGTTTGTTTAATTCATCCTGCAAATCCAACATGTTTTGGACAGGTTTTATATAAAACTTGTGTTTTATCCAAACTTGTGGTTTAGCACAAATGTATGGGAAAATTTGTGTTTTCGATCTAGGTTGTCAGCCAAAACCGATATTTTCGTGAAAACCGGGTTTTGGGTTTGGTGTGAAAAGGCTATAAGACTGCGGAATCGCATCATCTTCAACAATATATCAAAATGTTGAAAATTGATTGTTATATGGAAAGTAATTCACGTAAGTTTCCTCGGGAAGGAAAAAAAAACATAAAATAAATCGACATAATGTTGAAAATATTGCCCTCACCGAAAAAAAATATATCAATGATCGAAAGATGGTTTAATTACCTACAAACCTGGCCTTAAAATTTTTCCTATAAGATCAATAGTTTCGGAGATAAGGGTCAATTCACGTTTTTCAAAATGATGGATTTGGCCAGGGTCATGGTGACACGAAAACCCGGACTTAAGGTGTTCTAAAAGCCATCTTTCATGTATGAACAAAACAGCTTACAAATATTTCGACAAACGAAAAAGTCTATCGTTACTGTAATACATTGGTTCCATTGATTTAGCAGCCAATTTTCCAAAAGGTCTAACTGCACTGGGATATCGCATCATCTTCAAAAATATATCAAAAATTGTTAAACTTTGTGCTCTACAATTTTTATTATAGGAAAAATTTACTTAAGCTTCTTAGAAAATGACAAAAATGAGAAAAATTAAAAAAGTAAACAAAAATCAAGATACATATATTACGGGTAATATCACTAGCGTGTTCATTTTTGTTCAGTTTTGCGCATGTTGTCAAAATCAAAAATAAGAGAGTTGAATTTCAAACAATCACCAACAAATTGTTTTTGTTTACTGTGTAATTACACAAAGGGCAGCCATCATGAAATTTAAAAAGCTTCGCCTGGTAATACTTTAGATATGTGTACTGTGAACAAAAATATTGTCGACACAGAAAAAAGTTTTAATGACAAATAAATTCCAAACAAATTTGATTATGACAACTTTCCACCTCAAATCGATAGTTTCGAAGATATATGTATGTAGATAAATTCGCGTTTTCCAAAATTGCGGATTTGCCCAGTAGTATGGCGTTCCGAAAAAACAGGACTTGTTTGTTTTTTGACGTAAGTTTCTTGTACTAATTGTAGTAAATAAAAAACACACACATTTTTTATCAAAATAGTCTTTTTCTAAACGGGGGTTTCGGGATTTGTATGATAAGTATGTACCGTTATTTTTGGTTCTGAACATGATTTTTTTTTCAAAAATTTCAGAAAGTGATAAGAAATCACATTATATCAAGTTTCATCTAAACCTAATAATAGCGACCTTATTTCATTTTCAAACGAAAAAGTTGCAAAAAATAATATTTTCATTGATGACTAGAAAATTAATTATGTAACGTTATTTTTGGTCCTAAAAAAATATCAAAACTTAACTTGAAATTTCATGAATTTTTTAACACCTATTCTCAATCCGTTTCAGTAATTGGTCAGCCATAGGTTTTTTTTAATGAATACTTTTATACTGTAACTTTGAAACAATCTTTAAAAATTCATTAAAAAAAACCTATGGCTGACCAAATACTGAAACTAGCTGACCTTTTATAACGAGTCAGTGGCCTTTTAATTGGTATACTTTATTTGCTCATATCCCATAAATGAGGTGCTAAAAGTCTTATACGACCTTGAAAAACAAAAAACTTCAAAAATTCGTATAAAATAACCTATAACTGACCAATTACTGAGACTAGCTGACCTTTTATCACGAACCGGTGGCCTTTCGAATAGTATACTCTTTTGCGAATATCCCATATATGAGGTGCTAAAAGTCTTATACGACCTTGGAAAAATAAATTTTAAAAACTCAATTAAACAATAACTATGGCTGACCAATTTCTGAAACTAGTTGACCTTTTTTGACCACTTACTGACCTTTTGGATGGCATACTTTTTTTGCGAATATCCCATGAGGTGCTTAAGGTAAGGAGCCAACATCTGCATAAGAAAAATAATTTAAATCGATTTATCTAATAATGAGAAAGCCGTAAATACGAAAAGTAGTTTTATGGGTACTGTTCATAAGAATGAAAAATAAAATATTTTTTCATTTGAAAGTAGATTGCATCAATATCACACACATCTTTTTATCAAAATTCTTGAAGGAGTATTCGAAAAAATATTATTTTTCTTAACGGTTTTTCTATAAAAAAAATCAAAAACCGTGTGGGGATATTACTCAAAACAACAGTAGGTGCCTACCTGGGATTTCAGAATTGGAATTTTCGGGATCATGGTTTCCGGAATTCTGACCCTCACCTAACAGTGTTCCACTCAACTCTTGTAAATATCAAATTCAGAACCAAAAAAAAACTCCAGGATTTTTATGTTGTAGCCGAAAAACAACAGGCACACAGAATATTTCGACAAGGACCTGTGGCGAACCTAGTTTCCCATTATTTAACTCAAAATAATTTATGAAATTTATTAATATTATTTTTTATAGAATAAAGTGAATTTTAGTATTAGGACAAAATACATTTCTTTTATTTATAAAGTCTAAGGATATGCTGCTAACATCTCCACACTTCCATAGACCTATTACCATAGTGGCTACTCTACTTGTATACTAAAGAAAACATATTATAACTAAACCGAATAATGGCATAAGTATTATACGTAGACCAAAAATGTTGCAAAGTAATAATATAACTTACATATATACATAATATAAATCGTTAAGCTTTGAAATTGTGTTTTTGAAATGTGTCAAATAATCCAACCGACCGTATACTATACTCAACTTAGATATACAAATCATCCTATTTCCCTTGCATATATTTAGTTTATTACTACAATTTGTATCTGTGCTGCACGTATACAATTTGCATTGAAAAATTGCATGTTCTGAATCTCCTTGAGTGACATAAGAGGAAACGAAAATGTACGCATCATCAAATGTCATAATATTGATGCTAACCCAACGAATAACACTGAACAACAACCATTTTGCTGCTTTAACTCGTTCCTGACGTCTCAAAACATTGACGACACAAATTCCGTACAATCTCACTAGTATATAGGTATATTAAACTCCTCGTCCTTTGCAGGTTGGATAGCGAAAATTGGATTTCAGATAGCAGAGTTCTCTCTTCTTCAGAGATATTACCCAATCCCAAATCCAATTTGCATTTCTCCCCACTATTATATGGCGTTGGTGTTGGCGTGGCACTGCTGCATACTCCCTCTGACATTGTCAGCTAAGAAAGTCCCTAGAAGTTAAAAAATAAAAATAAAAAAAAGAAGAAGAATTTACTCAAGAATTCGTGGTGTTATAGCAACGCACAGCTTATTGCATGGTTTTGTATACAGCGGATTGTGTACAAGCTGGGGAGGAGGATCTGCCAGATACAAATCCTTCTATTTCATTACTTCACTTCAGTATGAAATTCCTCGTGTAGGTACCTACATACTCTTCCTATTGCATCAATAATGGTGCGGAGGTTGGACGCTACCGTCGTCGTCAAGGAGCTTTATTAAATGCATTAGCTTAAAAGTGCCTCACTCTTTTTTTTTTGTCTTCATCTTTAGTGGCACAGTGCTTGATTTTTCCGCTGCTGCTGTTGACAGATTTAGTGTTTGCCAACACCATTGTGTTCAGTTTCAGCAAAAAGGTGAATTTAACCAGTAAATTTAATGAAATTTGATTTTAAATATTCCGTCTATCACATAGACCACCACGCCATAATTCACCTGGCTATATTAATAATAAGACTGAGATTGGAAAATTGTAATTTGACTGAAATGAACTTATACTGGGCGGGCTTTAATTTATCTGATGAAATGAATTATAACCGCGATTTAAAAATGAATTTAGACCACTTAAACATAATGGGGCATATCGCAGATAGATCCAGATTTAACTAAACTACAGTTTAAGACAATTTTGGCTCAATGAATACAGACTGATTATAATTGCAAATTGTTGGTTTTATATTTTTATAAGATAATTATCTTGGTATAGGTACTACACAAATAGCTTCAAAAAATGTTGAAATGATAAACTTAAAGAAATAGAATCAAGGTCCGAAAATTCAACCAAACATATGTTTAACTTAGACACATCTCGAAATTGACTATGAATACGCCCCAATTTATCTGACGAAATGAACTAAGACGCTATTGAAAAATTTAAATTAGAAATAAGACCGCATGGCCTTAATTTATCTGATGAAATGAACTCAGACCTCTATTCAAAAATAAGGTCTTAATTCATCTAACAAAATAGTTATGACCGCGATTGAAAAATGGAAAAAGACAATGTGGCCTTTATTTATCCGACGAAATGAACCTAGGGCGCGATCGAAAAAATTCATCTAACGAAATGAACAAAGACTGCATTAGCAGTGGAATGGAATGGAATAATACCACGTGAAATGAACAAAGACCGCGATTAAAAAGTCAAACAAGACCACGTGGGCTTAATTCATCTGACGAAATGAACTAGGACCGCAATTAAAAAAAATATGTAATTAGACCACGTGGCGTTAATACATCTGATGAAATAAACCAAGACAAGACCGCGATTGAAAACTGAAATTAGTCCACGTGTTCTTCATTCATCTGACAAAATGAACTAAGACCGCGATTAAAAAATGTTATTAGACCATGTGGCGTTATTTCATCTGATGAACCAAAACAAGACCGTGATTTAAAACTGAAATTAGTCCACGTGTTGTTCATTCATATGACGAAATGAATTTCGGCCGCCATTGAACAATTGAATTATACCGCGTGGCCTTAATTCACCTGCTGAAACGAACTAAGTCCACGATTGAAAGATAAAATTAGATCGCGACCATTTCGCCCTAATTCATTGGATGAAATCAACTAAAACCGCTATTGAAAAAATAAATAAGATCACGTGGCCATAATTATTCGAACGAAATGAACTAAGACCGCGATTGAAAAGTGAAATTAGAACGCGTGGCCTGGACGAAACTAAGACCACCACCGCTGCGCCTATGAAAAATGTAATAAGACCTTAATTCATCTCACTTTTTTTTGGCGCTTCTTCATTTAACTATCGCAACCTTATTTAATTTTTAAGATGAATAAAGACCACCACACAAAATCACCTACGGCCTTATTGCCGACGGCCCTTTTTGGACCCCTCGTTTGACAGCCATTAAAAGTGAGCGCTTTTTATTTCTAGGTTTTATACCTACTTCTTGGTCTTTACTTAAATAAATAATATGCCAAACCTTTGAGGAGCTTTTTGGGTAATTCTAAATACTTAACAATAAGACAGTAGGTATAGGTACCTTTATGTCTTTTAATAATGCCCTAATTCCTAAATCACCTCAATAATGAAATCCACCTTTTTTGTCCTTAAGCACTTAAGCTCTAGAAAATAATTTATAAACTTAAAGGGGCAGAGGAAGAGAGAGGGAGAGAGAGAGAGTGTGTCTTGTTTAACATAATCAAGTGGATATAGAAGACAAAATTTATCAAGCAAACTTAATTAGAGTGAATTTCTCAATCTTTTTTTGGACGAAACAAAAAAAAATATCATGACAACGACTCTACACAAAGTGAAAGACAATTAAAACTCATCTGCAGGGTGAGTGCAAGAATGAAACGCATTTCCCAAACGAATTTCATCAAGTTTTTACTTCTATCTCAATGATCATTTGGAAAAACGAAGACAATAATTTAGGTAAGGAATGTACATACATACATAGATGAAGACCATCTACTGATACATATGCACAATTTGTCTACAATTTCATTATTGCAACCATTCGAGATCCGCTGAAATAGGAAACGTGACTTTTGGCTGAAATCGAGGTGAGCTTTGAGTTTTGATGATGATGATGATGTGTAGCATCGGGAGGTACCTATGAAATATCCACGACATTGTTCTAGATATGTGGGATACAAAGTAGAATGTATTTTAACGGTGATTTCGATAGCAATGATGGTAGAAACGTGATATGATGATAATTTAAGCATATAATCGGAAACGAGATCGCATGTTTTCCACTTAAAGTATTCATGATTCTTTCTAAAGGAGTCAATAATGTAGACTATTCATTTCAATATTGCTAACTATTTGGTTTTGAAATTTAAGATAGGTACGTAAAGGAAAACGTGTGGGTGCATTGCATATATATGTACAAGTACATATGTACATAATGTATCTAAATGATAATTACATCTCGGATTCACTATGGGAAGAAATTATTTTTTTTATAAATAAGTATAAGTATAACCGTGGAGCATTTTATGTGTGAACAGGGGGGGTCATTTAGCAGCCGTAAATTCATACAAAGTATTTTGTAAAAGTATATATGAAATTGAATTGAATAAAACCACATTTCATGAAAATCGAACAAAAATGTTATAAGTTATGAATTCAATGTCGAACTAAAGCGAATTTAGCTCCCAAATAGGATAATTTTGAACAATTTGAAAAGCTTTTTAAGAAAATTTTGCTTAAATCGTATAAAAAATCATATATTTCACAATTTTTGATCGATTTTGAAGAAATGAGGCTCATATTTTTCAATGCTATTTATCATTTGCAGTTTTTTAAAAACTTCCTTCTGGTAAAATTAAGAGTTAATTTAAGATGAACTCTAAAATATTAACATGACTTTGTAGCTTGAGCAAAATCTTTGTACAATAAAAAAGGAATAACATTCTATGAAAATCCACAAAAAATACTTAAAATCTATTAAAAAACTGACTGAGTTAAAAGCCATTTAGTATTTATCATAAAAAATAAAAAAAAAATGATTCTAGTTCCTATTATTTTTTTTTCTGTCATCTATTTCAATATATTCAATGGAGTTTGGTCATAACAGCATAAGTCAGTTTTTTTTCGAAAATGAGTAAAGTATGCAGAAATATTTGAAAAAAAATCTATTTTCGTTTGGTCTTAACAGCATAACTCTAAGTAAACTTGTTCAAAGATATTCATTGGTCCTCTAACCACACTGAACTCCTTTTTCTAAAATAATGTTTGGTCATAATGGCATAACTCGACTTGTGCTGTTTTGACCAACCAAAAATGTTTAAATTTTTAAATAAGTGTTTGGTCAAAACGACAAAACTCAGTTTCTGCGCTTTTTTGTGTAACGACAGACGGTTTATTTTCAAAAAACTAATTGTAGTAGACAGGTAGGGGAGAGGGCGGAAAACGGACTACGGGCAAAAAGGACAACTTTATTTATAGCTTTATATTATTTTCAATGATGAGAACTAATTAAGAACGTCTTTTAGGACCTCTTTGTACGTAATGCTGCATTGAAAATGCATTTTTTTCTTAAAGCCGAGGTAGCCAGGGTAGAAACTTCAGAATTGTATTTATATTTAAAGAGCTGAGCGCCATAGATATGAATATAGGGTTCAAGACCTTTTCTGTATGTCTAAATGTCTGCAAGACGCACTCAAAGATTGAAGCTTTAAGTGCGTCTTGCAACCTGTTGGCTCATTGGAAAATCTTTTCGAGTCCATAGCCATTTCTAGGGCACTCAGCTCTTTTATTAAATATGATTTTAAATTTCCTACACTACTTTTTTAATGCACTGCATTTTAAATGCAGTATTGCATACAAAGGCCCCAACCCTGACAAGCCAGACTTTCATATTTGCATATATAAATAGTATGGACCTATCATAAAATAAAAGGAATTTTTGCTATCGTTCACCCCCAAAAATTGTTGTGAGCTCTTAGACTGTTAGTTTCATAGGTACAGTAAGTTGGTTTTATTTTTAACAATTATCAACTATCAATCAGTAATTGACAAACGCAATAGGAGTGATTCCAACAACTTTCCACGACTTCTATAAAACCTTGATGAAAACAAAAGGGAAAAGAGGATATATATCCGGATTTATCCGATTCATCTGATGACGAAAAATAATTTTACAAAAAATTCATCAAAGAACTCTATAAGATACTTATTCATTCCTGTTTTTTAATAATGAATTTTAACAATATGTTTTTTTTTTTAAGTTTTTACTTATTTTATTTTGTAAATAAAGTGAAATAAATTTGTTTTCTAATAAAAGATCTTGGTTTGAAACTTATTTCAATATTGGTATTAAGCGCAAAACTCGAAATAATCTTTTTCTTGAACGAAAAACAGTTCGGTCAGAACAACATATCTCACTAAAAACATATAAACAAGCTTAAAAATTATTTTTTTATTATATTCGTGTAAAAATTATTATTTAAAATAAAATTACATCCGAATGTAATGTATTAAATAAATATGGATTTCAAGGAATTTTTCTAACTTTAAAACGCATTTATCTCAAAACGAGGATTTTGGACTTACGTTGCTATGACCAAACTCCATAGAATTAATGTGTTACTAAATGAGTAATACGCAAACAATATTTTTTTAACCTCTAATAATAATATATGACATTATGAGGGTGGTTTGGGGGGTTGATTTGTAAAACGTTTCACGAATGTCAATTTAAAACTTTTAAAAAAATACCCATTTTTATTTTGACAAATTAAATTATACACACTTTTTCGTTTTTTTTTTCTAGTGATGATTTTGACAACAAACATGTTATTGAAAAAAAAATATTAAATGGAGTATAGAGATTTTAGGTTGATACATCGATTGCCGTCAAAATTTTTAAAATTTAACGATTTTATGGACGTTTCCCGCGCAGAAAAACAATCTAGTTTTCGATTAGGCACTAGAGAGTTTTACATATATTCTTGCAAGGCACTAGCAAGATTTAGCAAAGGCTAGAACACGGGCCTTGGCTATTATAAACCCTTTTGCCTCGTCAGGCAAAAAAAAAAGCTGGCTTATGTGGGACTTGATCTCGCAATTTTCTGAATGCCACTCCAATGCGCTACCCACTGGGCTAACTCGCTATACAAAAATTCAATGTCGAAAGTGAATAAGTTTCATTCCATATTTCATAACAAATACATACAAAATAGAACCGGATTTTATGTACTTGCTTTTTAGGTAGGATAACATACAACAGTTTTTTAATCATAGGGCTCTTTGCGAATCTGTCAAACTAAAAAGTGACAGCTAGCACTTGAAAAAAAAACAAAAGCTGGACAATAAATTTAAATGAAGTTCTGTATTGATAAAAGAAGAGTGATATAGTGGATAATAAATACATTTAAAGAAATTTCTAAAGACCAAAATATTTCACAAAATTTAAAAGTTTTTTTGGATTTTACTGAAATAATTTTACACAATTTGTTTTTCTTTGCCTTCTTTATTATGACATTCCCCAAAAAGTGAACATGAATGAGACAGCGATATTTTGCCATTTGGTAAAGACTAAAGAGTGTGATAGGAAAAAAAAGACAAAGGAAAGAGATAAAAAAGTGTCGGATGATGCTGAAATTGCCTGGAGCTTATAAAATTTGTGTTTCTGGTGTACAAGAGACATTCCTGATGGGGTCCCGAAACGTGTCAAACAACTTTTTACTAGAGATTGCCTCACGAGTGTTTGAAAAGTTTTCCTCGTCTAAATTTTTGGTACTGAAATCCAGCAAGGGCTTGTTAAGTATCTGACAGGTTTTCCTTGTCTATATTTACCCTACTAAAAACTTAGAAGGGCCTTGCCCAGACTAGACACTTGGCATTTTTCCAGCCGGGTTTAGGGTCGTGATAATTTTATAAATTTTTTAATTAAAAAAAAAAAACAGATAATTCTAAATCGAGATTTTAGGATGATATATCGATCGCCGTTAAAATTTTTTTAAATTCACCAATTTTAAAGGATTTGGTAGTAGTCCAAATGTTTTAAATGCATTTTTTAGAGGCTCTTTTTACTTTTCCATGATAACTTTCTTTTAACGTTAAAAAAATATAAATAAAAATGACGTATCGAGATTTTAGGATGATACATCGATTGCCGTTCAATTTTTTTTTAAATTCAACAATTTGTACGCACTTGGCGACAGTCCAAAAAATATAAAGATGTTCTTTTTGCATGATAACTTTAGACTTTGTTGTTGTTAATAAAAAAAATAGTAAATAAATATTCCAAGATTTAAGGATGAGCCATCGATTGCCGTTCAAATTTTCAAAATTCAACAATTTATATGGAGTTGGTGGCAGTCCAAAAGTTTTAAAAGGTGTTTTCCATTGGCAGTTTTTCATTTTTTCATAATTACTTTTTTGTAACGGTATGAAAAAAATTACATAACCAGACTTTGATGACAAATCGATAATCATTCAAATTATTAAAATCGAACCAGATAGTCAAATTGTCTGCAAAGTTCGGAATAAATTTATTCGAGAGGAGGTTTAAGATAGCAGAAATTCCACCCTAATAATAAAAAATAAGGCGGAAATGTTTGAAATTTAAAAAGATTAACGGAATCCCTTAATTACAGGAACAAAGTGAAAGGCTTTGCAAAGTTGAAAAATGGGTGTATTAATTATGTAAAATTGGCTCTGCTCTCAAGCAAGTAATAATATGGCTTCTGGATAGCTATTCACCTTTTTGTAAGCTTTAAATATTGTAGTTTTTTGAACTAATAACAAAGCCAACAAAAAAAAATGAATCCACCATAACATCTTAAATTTATCTCTCTCAATTTGTTTGTTTGTCCGGAATAATCTTCTAAGCGAACGCGCAGTTTTTGACGTGATGTTTTATACAAGTAGAGGACATTCCAAGGAATGATGAAGTCTACTTTTGTTCCAAAAATGTTAAAGGTTTCTTTGTTATAATAAAAACAAAAAATCATGGCCAAATTATATACAAAAATGTTTCTTTTCAAAATGATTACTATAAAGACATATGTAATGTATGTCTAGCACCTTCAGCATGAATGCAATTTACACAATTTATTATTTGTGTTCCATTGACTTCAGGCTAGCATGGCCTACGGGCATTATTTTCTAGCTGTCTAAAATTAAAAAAAAAAAAAACATCTACAGTAATATAATCTACATTAAATTTTTTATTTTACATTTCAAATTTTATTTTTTTTTCGTTAATCATCTACTTACATTTATTTCCTACAAGAAGCGTACGACATTATCTAACTGATAAGACCAACTGTCGATCATGGGCGAAATGCATCTGGACGAATGGTGGACACAAAATTACAATTGAAAGACATAAACCAAAACCAAACACTAATTTTAACTCTTTTGGTTCTCACTTCTTCTTCCAAAAGATAAACACCGGCCCAGAAGAAAACCATGGGCATTGCAAGTCGAAAAACTTAAGAGGTAATTTTCTCGTTTTCGCTTCCTTTCGACTTATATCGGTTTTTATTATTTTCGATCTCGTTTCTTTTAACTTTTCCAAACTATTTACACAAGAACCAGTTAGCAGTTTTTACCTGCTCAACCCCTTTTTTCTATGCGGACAACGGTTTTCTCGCTAATTATTATTCAAATCCATTGAGAAGGGTACGATAGCAGCTTACTGATGAGCTCAACTGTTATTCTTGCGCGGAACGCATCTGGACCAAAGATGGAAATTTAATTAATTTGTTAACACTTTAGTCATGTAAGCATTACAAAACACAAACAAAAACTCTGAGCCCGAAGGACTTAGCTGGATTGTAATTGCTCAAATTGAACTACTTTTGTTTTATTCTAAATACTGCAACAACCACAAATAAGTTAGTTTAAAAAAAAAAATCTTTTTACTCAGCTCACTTGGCACCAATAGTTTTCTGCTAAAACGTTACTTTAACATCCACCAAACCACCAATCAAAAACATCTTCGAAATAAAACAAACTATTTTACCGCACTTAAAACCATAAATAACTTTCTCTACAAAATTGTAAAATATGTGGCTCAAAATACTATTTCACTTAACCCTTGCCTTAAACAACTTGTGTTTTTTTTTTTTTTTTTCTTTTTTTAGCTGAAAATTTTCTTTCATTCTATTCATAAAATAGAAAGCAACTTTCTCAAGTTACTTTTGTGTAGTCTAGGTTCCTATACTCTTACTATTTTGGACAGTAACGATGCTGGAGCAAACTTTTGGGAAAAGGAAAGTCCCAAATGAAATCAATTTTGTTCATCCTTCCTGGTATTCAAAAAAAAAAAATCATAGAATAGCTAGAGCAGGAAAAATACAAAATTTTATTCAATAGAACGAAACCAAGGAGACTAAAGTGCACAACCAGATAGCAAATACTTGCTTATATTTTCAATTATCTGGATGATAAGATGTTTTGAATGGTTAAAGAATTTCCCAATTCAACAATAATTTCAAACGCAAAAAAAAATGTGTGTTCAACAAATTCTAACCCTACAAATGCGTTGGTGACTGGAAACTGGAAACATACGATTCTGCTAACATACCACTGGAACTACAGAAAGCTCACTTGGAAAAAAACATCGCATTTTGTATAGAGATTGTTCAGACCTTGTATCCAAAAAAAAATCGTAAGTCTGGTTCGATTTCCTTTTCAAATCCCGGCATTTCTTCTCAAAATGTCTGGTTTTCTTACAAGGTCCAGATTAATTTCTTCCGGATTAATTTTGTTTTCAGAGCCACTTGGGTTTTTCTTAATATCCCTTGTGACTGTTGGGTAGATTTACATACATCAGTAATATTTAAACCAAATACTGAGTTCAGTTTAAGGCTTCGATTCAGGTTATCGATTTTCTGATCAATGAAAATTTTCTTAAAATTATTGATCATCGTTTTCTGTAGTTCATATTGCTATCGCGATTTTTGAACGAAATTTGTAACCAAGGGTGAGTCGTGAGGGCTTTGTGTCTCAAATCCTCGAATCAAAAAGATTTAAAACGATATGAATATTAATATCAATCATTTTTGACTAAACATGTTGCATTTTCAATCAAAACAATTAACTTTCAATGCAAACTAAATAATTTATGTCTAAAGCCCTTCCACACTATCCTACTGTGTATTTATTATTATTATTATTATAAGCTTTATTGATCCATCTTCTATTTCATATACATATTTGATTTTCAAAAAAATTCAAACTTTCAATTTTTTAAGCAAATAAATAAAAATTTTTTTTTTGGTAATTGCAATGCATTAAAATTCTTTACATGCGGATATAAGCCTCCCCCAAGGTTTTCCACGCTGCCTTGTCTTTGCAAATTCTCCCCCATCTGCTGTGAGCGAGATCATCCCTCCAACGTTTTAACTGTCTTCCTACTGTTCGTAACCCGTCCCTAGGTATCCAGTTTGTTCATCTAAGAGTCCAGCGGTTGTCGTTCATTCTAGCCACATGACCTGCCCAGTTCCATTTCTCCTGTTTTGCCTTTTCAATTACGTCCGTAAACTCCGTCTTGCTCCGTATGACTTCGTTTCGAATTCGTTGTCTCTTTGAAACTTTTAGGATGGACCTTTCCATAGCTCTTTGTGTAGTTACTAGCTTTTGCGCTGATCTAGCTGACATACTCCATGTTTGGGATCCATACGTCATGACGGGTAAGATGGATCCGTCGAAAAGATAATTTCTAGATTTTTGGCTAAGATTTGAATCAAAGATGTGTTTGTGTCTTCAAAATTGCTTCCAGCTGTTGGTTGTTCTCCTGTCTATCTCTTTGTCTTCTCTGTTTTCCATAGAAATAGTTTGCCCAAGGTAGATGTAGCTATCGACATATTCTATTTCTTTACCGTCTATACAAATTTCTTTTTGTTCACCATTGCTCATCAGTTTTGTTTTTTCTGCATTCATTTCAAGGCCAGCAGATTCGCAATGACTTTGTAACTCAAACATCATTTTTTCTAAATCTTGACATGATGGCGCTAGTAAAACAATGTCGTCAGCAAATCGCAAATTATTGAGGAATTCTCCATCTATTTTCAATCCTAAACAATCCCAATTTAATTTCCGAAATATGTCCCATAAAACTGCACAAAAAAATGCTGGCGATAGTGGGTCTCCTTGTCTTACTCCCCTACCAATCTGGAACTGTCTTCCTTTGTTTTCTAAAGAAATTCTGGACGTTGCGTTCGTGTACATGTTTTTTATAATTCTTATATATTTGTCATTTGCACCCTGCGTTTTAAGTGCCCTCCAAATTGTTGTATGTTCTACTTTATCGAACGCTTTAGTGAAGTCGATGAAATCTAGTCTTAAGTCAAGTTGGTATTCGTTGCATTTTTCTATGACTTGATTTATTGTTTGCAGGTGGTCCGTTGTGTTAAATCCTCGTCGGAAGCCGGCTTAATATCTTGGTTGCTGCTCATCTAAGCTAGTACGCATTCTTCTAAATAAACACTTCGAAAATATTTTGTATATCACAGATATAAGACTAATGGGCCTGTAATTTATTTATATTTGCCGTGTCTCCTTTTTTATACAATAGAATTATCGTTGATTCTTTCCATTGGTTTGGGATCTTTTCACTAATATGAATCCAGTTGAACATGTTTGTAAGGCTGCTTATAAGTTTACATTTTCCAATTTTGAGCATTTCGGCTCTGATTCCATCTTGTCCGCCTGACTTGCCGTTTGGTAATTCTTTTAAAGATAACTCAATTTCTGATGGTAAGAATGGTAGTACTATTTCTTCATTTCCGTTTATACTCGTATTAACTATTTCATTTTGTAGCTCTTCTAAAGTCATTTGAGTTTTATAAAGATTTTCATTCCTCTATAATTTCCTTTATGACTCTGTTGTTATATTCAAGAACATCTTTTTTATTGCATTTTTACATTCTTTTCTTAGGTTTTTGAGCTCGTTCTTTTGGATATTTGTGATGTCTGATTTTTGAGGTTGAGGTTTTTCGTTGTTGCTGTTAGTTTATCATTTTTTTGTTTTGATTTTTCGAGAATGTTGTTTTCTGCTGCTGTAAGAATTCCATCTTGAAGTTGGTTGTATGCATCCTGAACAGAGTGTTTTCTTAAAATGTCCCATCTACATCTGTTATTTAGTTCTTCTAAGTATTTGCGGATATTTACTTCGTCTAGCAGTTTTGGTATTTCTGTTGTTGATGGCTTTTTGTGGTGGTTTTTCGTTTTATGGTTTATTTGGAATGTTCCTCTTTCAAATCTGTGGTCACTCAAGAAGTTAAAGTTGTTTTAAACTGAGACATCTTTTAGGATTGATTTTTTGTTGACGATTATGAAGTCGACCTCGTTTTTTATCATTCCGCTTGGTGACTTCCAAGTCCATTTTTTGTTCTTTGTTTTTTGCAAATAAGCTGTTTCCAATGCAAAGACCATGTTGCCACAACCATTTGATAAGCCTTTCTCCTCTTTGGTTTCTTTCTCCATATCCAAAATTTCATATTATCAAGTCGTTCGTTTTTTCAATTTTATTTCTCCATTTTCGGTTTATTAAGAATCCAACTCCATAGAGCCCTGTCGTTTCTCCTTTGAATCCAAATAGGTTGCCGTTTTCTTTTTCATTAAATTTTTCGCCAAACATCTTGGTTTCACAGAGACCGACAATATCCCATTTGGTTTTATTTAACGCGTTTTCTAATTCGTAATGTCGTTCTTCATCTTTTAGAGTGCGTACGTTAAAAGTACAAATGTGGAAATCTTTAGCTTCAACTTTAGTTTTATTTTTGTACTACTGTGTATTAACACATGTCAAAAAAGTGAGAAAGAAATCATGTATAGGTAATAGTGTGGAAACAATATATGACAGCCCATCCTACACAACGCATTATTCTATTCTACACGATTTGACATGTGTTAATACATACAAAATTTTAGGATGGTTCTAATTCTATCCCACATTTTATCACACTTTTTTTTAGTTTAAGGTAATAGATTAATATAAACAAGTGTGAAAGTAAAACATGAAAAGTAATTTCATTGTCACAAATTTGGCAGTCGCATGGAATTCTTCCCCACTTTCAATTTGACATGCATTAAAACACAGTGGGTCAGTGTGGAAGGGCTTTTAGCAAATTAAAATCATAAAAATGCGCTGGTGATTCATTGGATTATGTTCCACAATATCAAAACTGACAACCGATCGATGAAATCGATTACATTTGCTATCAACAATTCCGGCCTAAGTTCGCTTCACGTTCGAAGATTCAAATATCAAATTTCATGTTTTTTTTAAGAATCCAATACAAAACCTCGCACAGAATGTATCCAAATTAAATCGCAAGTAAAAATGTGTAGTCTTGAAAGTGTGCGTATAGCAAAGAAGTTGTCCCTTGTTTAAGGACACATCAGCCTCTGGCTTCGAAACTTGTCATATTGTTTTATACCAATTTATTTATTATCCAATTTAAATAACAATACAGCAGAACAACAATACAAAAACAAAATAAAAAACAATGCATTTTGCTTGTGTGTAAACAAAAAATAAACAGAAATCCAAAACTTTTTTCAATCACGTACAAGATTTGTTGTCGCTCTTCCCTTATCGGAATGGTGATAAAATTGAGGATGCATAAAAGCCATCCATTTAAATGCGAAAAAAAAGAAAATATAAGATATTTCCAACGTGCGTAGTGTTTCAAAGTTGAAAAAGATTTGTTTTTGTTGCAGAATTGTTTTGTTTTTAGTTGAACATCACATTAATCTTAAAAAGTGTCATATGTTGGTAAACGAAGAATGTTTGTTAGACAAATGGTTACGGTTAAGGACTGTCAATGATTTTACTGGTTCTTTGGGAATTTTCAAAGTGAATAAATGCATAGAGAGTGGTGATGGGCTTACTGAAATATTAGTCGTTTATTCAATTTTTGGGTCAAGTTGTAAGTTTTATTTTTGTTATATTGAAAGTTTTGGTTAAGAATTTTTCTGGTAAAATGCAAACGAAACGATTGGAAACGAAAAGTATTTGAATTTTATTTCTTAGACCCATTTGAGTTTTATACTTAAGGAATTAAGATTAATGGGTAAATGTTTTATGAAATCGTTGGCTTTGAATTTTTTAGCATGGAGAATTGGAGATATACGAATTCATTGGGATTTCTCAATATAGATTATACTATTTTTTAACATTTCAGGGACACTTTGCTAAAACACGGGTAAAACTTGTTTATGGTCAGGTCAAAATATTACCCTGAGATAAATTAAAAAGTTTTTAAATGTGTTTGTTTATCTGGTATTGCATAGAATAAACCATATTTTAAAGTACAGTCGAATCTCAAAAAGATGAACAGATATAACACAGGCCCCGACCATCTTTTCGAACTGTTCATCTTTCCAAGTATCGAGAATAAGTTTAGAAAAAACATACAGATATACATGAAAACATTGCATGTATCAAAATAAGAATTCAATTCATTAAAAAAAAACCACAAATACAAAAAATGTCTTTATAAGAGTTAAAAAACACTTGTTTTTTAACTCTTATGAAAGTCTATAGTAGACCGTAGCGTAATGGTCAGTGCGTTCAACTGTCACGCTGGAGGTCTGGGTTCGCTTCCCAAAAACAAAAAAAAAAAACAAAAAAAACTAAAAAGTTTTTTCAGGACTACTGCCTCTTGCGAGAAATTGACAAATCCTCCAAGAGTCACGAATAAGTGCTTCTCGTCTAGTCGTTCGGATTCGGCATAAAAATGTAGGTCCCTTTCATTCCTGTCGATAGGCGCACACAGGAATGGTTGCGAGTAGTTAGTCACTAAGCCCTGGTTCTTCATGAGCCGTTGTGCCACCCGATTTATTGTTAAGTAGACTTTCGCCCGGAAGAAAGAAGTCTCGTTATTGATTCCTCTCGTAAATTTCTTAAGCTTAAAAGAGTCGAGACATCGGCCTCACATTGCTCTGCAAATTGCGGGCCGCTTCCATTTTCGGCATTTCTGATTTATGCAATGTTTTGTGTTTTTTCGTTACAGAAATCGATGATTTACACACTCTCGATCGTGGATATAGCGATTCAATATTTGTTTCCAAAGTTTCGATAAGATATTTCATTCTTTAAGACTTCCGACACAGCAAACTTTTTTTTAAGGTTTAAAAAATTTACTCTTCATTTCACGGGAGGCATCTTTCCTCTTCAAAATCCACATTTAACTTAAGAATTTACACAAAAAGTAAGGTAAACCGCCCCCAATAGTATCGTTACCAAAATTTTATACAGTAACTAAAAAATTAAACGACGACATAAAGGGGAAGAAATAGAAAAAATCTTATTTGAAATAAAGCGTTCATCTTTTCGAGTACCCAGATTTCAACCCTTTCATCTTTTGGAACACTTCAATGGTTGAAAAAAAGCGTTCATCTTTCCAAACTGTTCATGTTATAGAACCGTTCGTGTTTTAATCAGAGCAGACAGTTGAACAAAACAAAATGCTCCACTTGATCTCACGAACTTGTTCATTTAGTTTACAACTAGAATGTACATAGCTAGACATTGACGGTGTACATTATTTTTTCGATGATGTTTGTACCTATGTATATGGTTAATGAGGAAATAACAAATACAAGTTAAAAATTAAAAAAGAAATTTTGAATTTTTTTTGATTTTAAACAAACAAATGTGGAAAAAATTAAAAAATAAAAAAAATATTCAGTCATTTTATTTGTTCGCAAAAAAAATATTAATTGAAGTTTTAAATGTAATAATTTTTGATTAAATTAGAAGTCCCTATAAAAGTAGGAGCCCGTAGCGTAATGGTTAGTGCGTATGAGATATTGATAAGTAGGCTAGTTTTTCCCAGTTCAAAAGGTAATAGCACAAGACGTTTCAACACTATCGCGGAAGAAAGGCAGGCGCAAAAACTCATGGATGAAACAAATTCAAAGACACCTGCATTTAGTTGGCCTCAGACATGCAACAATCCAAAACCGGGAGGCTTGTCAACGTTTTCTGAGGTCAACCCGGCGAACCCCACAAGTGGAACCTTAGGTGAAGCAGTTAAGTGGGAGAATTGTGGTCCCCCTCGAGATCATGACAATCGCCAGTTTAAAGAAGAAGAAGAAGAAGGCTAGTTTTTCATGAATTTTGGTCAAGCTTTAAGATAGTTATAAGTAAGATAAAAATAAAAAAAGTGCATTGGACTGTCATGCTGGAAGTCTGGGTTTCAGTTCTCAACCTCACCCACCTAAGAACTAAAAACAAAAAGTTTTTCAGGGCAGCTGCCTCTTGGGAGGAATTAACAAATCCTCCAAGAGTATCACTTGTCACGAATAAGTGCTTCTCGTCTAGCCGTTCGGATTCGGCATACAATTATTGTAGATCCCCTCCATTCGACACGCTCACACAGGAATGGTTCTTCACGAGCTGATGCGCCACCCTATTTATTCATTTAATTTAGAAGAATAGAACTGAAAAATTATGACGAAATCAGCAAAGTCAATGACGGTCTATTGGGAAATATGCTAAAAGCAAGGCAATTTAGTCAAAAAACCTTTAAACATAATTTTCGTTATTCAATTTTCTTTTGACAAGAAGCTGGTTTGCAGTAGGTATTATTAAAACTGTTCTTTAAATTACGGGCATGTTTAAACAAAATCTTTTAAGCAATTTCCCAGAATTGCAGCTACCCGTCATTGATGAGCTAAGACGAAAACTTAACTTTCTCTTCTAGCTCTTAGTCCAGTCAAATGGTGTATTGCAAAAGTTTAAAACGCTCCGTAGTTTTCTCATCTTCAATAAGCCATTGAAAAATTTACAATAAAAACCCTGGAACGTCTTAGTTCCATTCTATATGATATGACATATTCAATAGGCTATTAGTGGCTTCCTGTAATATGACATCACAACAAAAACATAAATGTTAAAAAAGTAGCCAAGCTATTCTATATACAAAAACTTTGCGTAACAAGTCGGCCGTAAAAAGTAATGCAATCTAAAAGTACACCAAGTTCTAAGTTTATTTATGTTTAATATCAAATATGTTAAGTAGAGTTGTATGGAAGAACCTCTAAATTATCAGAGAAATCTGTTATTTAATGATTACTGACTTAAATTGAGTTAGTTTACTTGGCAAGTTTTCTTTAGTAACCTAATTTTTTCAATTTTAAAATGAAAACTTGACTAGTAAACCAACTCAATTTAATAGTTAGGGCGTTCAGGGAACCAACCTTGCACTTCATTCTGACGGGAGGAGTTTTGGTACACTAATAGTCCTAAATTTACTTTTAAGATGTGTTGCCACGGTGGCAACACTGGCATACCGGAGATATAAGGGTTGCCTTCTGACCATGTTTTAACACGAAATATCACATAAATTAGCCTGTAAATCGGGAACCAGACATCGGTTGATGTCGTGGAATATCTCGTTGGATTAAGAATACTTGAAGCCATAGGAATGTGTAAGTATTATGACTCCTCCCCTACCCTTGTACGCAGGGGGAGCAAAATACCCTCGGCGGATATGGGTTTTTATTTGTCAGAAAATAATGGTTATGAAATGAATAATCATACACTTTTAAGATGAGAGTCGACTTAGAATTTTATACTCTACAGCATATCCGAAGTCCATTTTTTATCCATGTATTAGTTTTTTGTATAATCACTTTCAAAATGGGTGAAGGTGAAAGTATATCAAACCACTTAATATTTGGCTTGGTATCTAAGCATATGGCACATGACCTTAGGGTAATTTCTAATGCCCAATCTTATGCAATCAAAATAATTTCAATATAATTTCCCTAGAAAAAGTTATAACCTTTTTATAAAATGATGACTTAATTTTCAGTAAAACGAGCATAACATTAACAAATTTCAAAGGTATCGTGATGAAACTTGGCACACATGTCTCATTTATCGTAATAAATAAGAATCAAAAGAGTCCATACAAATATCTAGGGCAAAGGGGTGTTTTTTGAGTGAAAGGGAAAATCGAATTACTATTACCAGTAAACCCCTCCCAAAACTGGTATGTTGATGAAAGTTGGTAGAAATGTTTTATTTCTTGTTAGAACCAAGACTCAAAAGGAACCATGCAAATAAATTGGGTCCAGGGGTGTTTTTCAGGCGGAAGGAAAATATGGGTTATAAACCCAACATTTTATCTTTATGTAATCGGGGTACAAATATTCAATATGGTACATGATTTGAAAGTATTTTTTAGCGCTGAATCCAATTTAAGATAAATTAAAACGATACTATCACCATTAAGAAAGTAATCGTTGTTTTAATGGAAAAGTTAATGTATTTTTTGAGTAGAACAGATAAAATATTTTCCCTCAAAAACCTCCTTTGACAATAGATATTTGTCTTATCTTTTTTTACTCTTGGTAACAACAAAAAAAAACAAAACATTCCTATCAACTTTCATCAACGTACTAGTACTGGGGGAGGTTTAAAGGGCATAGATTTACACTTTTCCGTTTCACTCAAAAAAACACCCTTTATCCCAAGATATTTTTATGGACTCTTTTGATTCTTGTTTACTAGGACAAATGAGACATGTGTGCCAAGTTTCATCGCCATACCGTTGAAAATTGGTAGTATTATGCTCGTTTCACTGAAAATGTGTAAGTGGTTTCATATACTTCCACCTTCACCTTCCCCCATTTTGAAAATGATTATACATAAAACTAATACATGAATAAAAATGGACTTCGGATATGCTGTAGATAAAATTCTAAGTCGATTCTCATCTTTAAATTGTATGATTATTCATTTCATTACCATTATTTTCTGACAAATAAAAACCCATATCCGCCGAGGGTATTTTGCTCCCCCCGCGTACAAGAGAGGAGGAGGGGTCAAAAAATTAACATATTCCTATGGCTTGAAGTATTTTAAATCCAACGAAAAACTCCACGACATCAACTGATGCATGGTTCCCGATTTACAGTTTAATTTATGTGAAATTTGGTGTTAAAACATGGTCAAAAGGCAACCCTTATATCTCCGGTCTGCCAGTGTTGCCACTGTGGAAACACTTCTTAAAAGTAAACTTAGGATGTGGACTATTAGTGTACCAAAGCTCATGCCGTCAGAATGTAGTGCAAGGTTTGACCTAAAATATGGCCTTAACGCCCTAACTATAAGTCAATAATCATTAAATAACAGATTTCTCTGATAATTTAGAGGTTCTTCCATATACCTCTACTTAACATATTTGATATTTAACATTAATAAACTTAGAACTTGGCGTACTTTTAGATTTCATTACTTTTTACGGTAGTAGCCCGTAGCGTAATGGTTAGTGCGTTCAACTGTCACGCTGGAGGTCTGGGTTCGCTTCCCAGCCTCGTCCACCTAAAAACTTAAAAGTTTTTTTCAGGGCTACTGCCTCTTGCGAGGAATTGACAAATCCTCCAAGAGTATCACTTGTCACGAATAAGTGCTTCTCGTCTAGCCATTCGGATTCGGTATAGAATTGTAGGTCCCTTCCATTCCTGTCGATAGGCGCACACAGGAATGGTTGCGAGTTGTTAGTCACTAGGCCCTTGTTCTTCATAAGCCGTTGTGCCACCCGATTTATTTTATTTTATTTACTTTTTACGGCCGACTTGTTACACAAAGTTTTTGTATATAGAAGAACTTGGCTACTTTCTTAACATTTATATTTTTGTTCTGATTTCACTACTTTTTGCAAAGGTTCTTTTCATCAGGAAAAGTGGGTGGAATAAACGCCCAATCAGAGCCTTATAAGCAAAGTAAGTTTTTAACTTATGCATTTTGTATGTACTTCAAGTCCTAACCATCTACCAATTTTTATAAGTTGGAAGTGCTCCATAGAAATGATAATAATTTATAAGAAGTGGGTGGATGAAACGGTCTGCATGCAAAATTTCATGATCTCAACTTTTTCTTTGTATACAGCTAAAAACTAGCTCATTTACCAAATTTCATAATCCTGCACCAATCGAAAGTGCTCTCAATATATTTAATATTAATTCTGTGAAAACAAGTGGTTGCCACGCCCACTGAATGTAAATTCTCAAATTTTTAATTTTTCCTTTGCTTGCGTATCAAGTCCTATCGCTCTTCCATATTTCATCATTCTACGACAATCAGAAGTTATCTACATAGTTGTTATCAATTCTGAGAAAATGGGCGGGTGCCACGCCCCCTGAATGCTAAATATCAAATTTTAAAATTAAGCCTTTGTTTGCATTTTAAGTTCTACCGCTCTACCAAATTTCATCATTCTACGACAGTCAGAAATGCTCCTTAATATTTATATCAAATCTATTCAAATGGGCTGGTACCACGTCCCTGAGCGTAGAATATCAAATTTTAAAATGTTGCCTTTGCCTGCCCTTAAAGTCCTACCGCTGTACCAAATTTCATTATTCTACGACAATCAGATGTGCTCCTTATGATTGGTAGCAATTCTATGCAAATGGGCGGTTGCCACGCCCCTGAAAGTAAAATCTCAAATTTTAAAATTATTCCTTTTATTCATCATTCTACGACAATCAGAAGGGCTCCAAATAATTTATATCAATTATTTGAAAATGGGTGGACACCACGCCTGCTGAATGAAAAACTTCAAAATTTAAAATTTTGCCTTTGCCTCCACTTTAAGCCCTATCGCTGTACCGAATTTTACCAGTCTACGACAATCAGAAGTGCTCCAAATAATTTATATCAATTCTATGAAAATGGGCGGAAACTACGCCCCCTGAATGAAAAATCTCAAATTTTAAAATGTTTCCTTTGCCTGAACTTTAAGCCCTAACGCTGTGTTAAATCTCACCATTCTACAACAATCAGAAGTGCTCCAAATAATTCATATCAATTCTATGAAAATGGGTGGCTACCACGCCCCCTGTATGGAAAATCTTAAATTTTCCGTTGTGCGAAATAACAAGATTCTAAGATGTCGGGAAGTGCTCCATAATTTTGATGATCTGTCAGTGAGTCAGTGAGTCAGTCAGTTACGGTTTTTGCGATTTTTGCAGTCTTGTATCTCAGGAACCCCTAGTGCTAATGAATTGAAATTAGGTGAGTTGCCTAAACCCGCTGAGCTTAGCAAATGCTGCGAGTTTGAAGTTTATGACTTTATTGGTACTGAAGTTAGAGGGGGGGGGGGGGCGAAAATCGCCTGAGTTTGATCCTGTAAAAAGGGTGTAGTGCCAGAACTTGGCTGGGCACTACCGTGCCCTTTGATTAGTAAACCTAACAAAAAAACAACACCTATTTTTTTTTTGGTGAACCTTTCAACGCAATAACTATTGATGTTTCCCTTTCATTTTGATTTCACTTTACACTGATATGGTATAAACTAGGCTTTATGGCGAACAAAATAATGCCAAAAATTATTTGGAAATTATCCAAATTAACGTAATCACCTTGCATGAATATTTGTTAAAATTTTCAGGACTCAGGAGTAATGAAAACAGCCAATACCTATATATCAGTTTGGAAAAAGAAAAGGGGTGATATAAACTTATAATAACACTGCCGTAACAAGTCATCAAAGCGGTCAAAGTTAGCCTGCAACGAAATGAACAAAACTGAAACACTTCATTTTAAAATATAACACATTCCACAAAAAAGACATACCTACATCATGTCAAATCACCCAATAATACTAATGGGATTCTAACTCAGAAGGCTCTGTGTGTCCAGTCAGAGCTCGATCCAACTGCCCAAGAGATAAGCTGTGGTAAAATAATTGTACAATGATTATTTGAAACATTTACTTCGTCTTTGTACACATTTGTCACAGCCTTTCATATACAAAGCGAACAACAACAACAAATAAAAACCTACACACTCAGCAGATAAAATTTGAAGTAAATTGCATGTCAATTTATTTCGTTTCTTGTCAAAACGCAAGAAATCAAATTACAAAAACTAGCAAAGGCAACATGTTAGTGCAACGTAGAGCAATTTAGGAGTGATGCACGAATACTTTATTGGATTTCTGGCAGTTAGAGAGGATATGCAATGAAATCTGTTTTTTTTTTTTTTTATTTTTGTGTGATTTTGCTTGCTCTTCAGGGTAAGTAATGGTATCATGTAGATTAATTTTCAAGATTTGAAGTAAAATTAACATTATGATTTTGAAGAAGTCTAAGAAAATGGCTTTAGTGATGTTGAAGTCAACGTGTAAGTACACCAGTCATTGGCACGCGCCTGTAGTTAGAACCTGTTTAGATTGTGATTTTTCACTATATAGTGAAGAGTCATTGCGTGTCTCTGATGTAGTTTTCACTCATGTGTATCTCTGAACTCTCATGGAATAAATGCAAATAATGAACAAATTGGAACAGAATGCAACATTTTGAATGTGAATCATGACTGCTCACTATGTAGTCACAATAATCTTTGACCCGGATTTCGTCTTTCGTCTTTTTGACAGATTAGGATAGGGGTGTAGTTTTTTTTCGTATATACATAGTAATCGAGTATATATTTGAGAAAAAAGTGATTAAAAATATTTTTTTAATTATTAACTACTACAGTACAGATTACTTTCCCATAAAACAACCTCAAATTTCATGGAAGTCAAAATTAGGAAAGGAAGTACGAGGGTATTTTCGCGAACCGTGTAAACACACATGTGCCTTCTCCACGTGCCTGTCAAAACACGACAGACCAAACGATTGAAAAAACGAACCGTGTAATCAGGCTCTTTATGTCATACAACAATCTCGAGTTTTTTCAAAATGTCTCAAACAGCTGTAACTGCATTTCCGAATCATTGCCAAAAAATCTAATTGTATTTTAATGTATTGACGTTTTTTTGTAGAAGGTGCCTTTTTTAGGATATTGAAGCATAAATCTTGTAAACAGCTGGGCTTATTTTGTTCTCAAGGGTACTACGAAATTGTCGAAACAATATTGAATTCCAAAATTTTCCAACAATAATTTTTCATGAGCAAACAAGTCAAAGAAAAAATTGTTTATTAAGAACGTTTGACTTTTTTCACACATTTGAGAAAGAACAACAATGCAACTATTTTAATAAACAAATTAGTCTTCAAGTCTTATGCTGTTTTTCATTGGTTGCACTCAAGTTTCTGAAATCCAATCGAACAGTTTGAATGCTTCTGCTCAATTCTGACGTTCTATATTTGTATTGGTGAATCGTCAAAAGATGTGGTGTTAGGGATGAGCGATATTGAAAAATCATCGATTTAAACATCGATAAGTCAACATCGAAGAACCAATCTCGATGTCAAAAATTATCGAATCAGAAACGCCGATTTTTTTTTAACATCGATGTTTTTAATACATTTTGTTCAACATAAAAATGCAATACATTACAAATTCAAAGTTTTGAAAATTATAACCATATTCTTGAACGTTATTTTCTTCCATAACATCGATGAGTTTAAAATATTAAGATCCAGGCCAAATTATCTAGACAAAAATATATCGAACAAGTTGCCATGATTTGTTCTACTTCGCTGATTTTAATGTTTGAAAATTGAAATAAGTGCTTCTCGTCTAGCCATTCGGATTCGGCATAAAATTGTAGGTCCCTTCCACTCCTGTTGAAAGGCGCACACAGGAATGGTTGCGAGTTGTTAGTCACTAGGCCCTGGTTCTTCATGAGCCGTTGTGCCACCTGATTTATTTTTTTAGAACATCTAACAAGTCGAAGGTAAGAAAAATCTTTTGTAAACTGCGTCTATCCTTTCTGAACATCGATGATTTTAATGTTTGAAAATCGATATTAAATTAGTCTAACAAGTCGTTTATACAAAAAAATCATGTGTAATTGGTGCCTTAGCTTTCTGAACATCGATGATTTTAATACTTCAAAAGCATTGAAAGCTAAAATAAATTTTTCATCCAACATCAATGTTTTTTCGTTTAACATCGATGTTTTGCCAACATCGATAAACATCTTAACAACTTTTGTTCATCTCTCATAATTTGATGTCAAACCGCTTGAGTGGGTTTTTTGACATTTGATTTTAAATGTATTAGTGCTTTTTGAGTGGATTCTGATTTTAAATCATGAATCAAATTTCTCTTCTCAGAATCGTCAGAAGCGTACTTTTTGTGCCAATGGAATGGTTTCAGAAGACTTCCGGACGCTTCTGAACGCTTCCGGACGTCCAAAGGAAAACCGCATTAATGCCTTAAATGCTTAGCCAAATTTATAACCACAAGAGCAAGTGCGTGCAATTAAGTCGTGGATTTTATATTTGCCTGCATTCATTCCCTTCTGGGAAATGGATATTTTGTTCTCATTGCTCTTGCTAACATGCAGCTCCATTAGTTGCAATGACATGCATTTGCCAAGGGACCTGGTCGATGGAGATGACGGTATAGAGAAGTCATTGACGACGCGACGGCACGCAGCGGTGGTGCGGTGGTGGTGGTGGCAGCGACACGAACCGACGACGACGATTGTGCAAAAAGATCCTTCCCATCATGACATGCCTGTTGGCAATGGCATTGAGTTGCAGTTGCAATGCATCCTCCTAAGTCACTCGAAGTATACTCTCATATCTTGCAGTGTAATTCAATTCGTTTCGTTGATGGTTTAGTACTAACATTAGATTTTTTATTTTGTAATATATTGAGTGAAAGAAACTAAAAAAAAAGGAAAATTTCTATCATTTTCAGGGACAATGATCTAATAGAATTTTAACTGTTTATTTTGAGTGGTTTGGTGTCTCTCATACATAACTACATAGATGGAAGTTTAATTTAATATTAAAGTTTAATTCTGAGGTTTTTGTTTGGATTTCATTTGACATTTTGATTGGATGACGCTGGCCGTAGAAAATAAAACAGAGTGATAGTTATTTTTTGTAAAAATGTCCAACATGATTTTAAAATTAATTTAATGTAAGCAAAACATAAATTGGAACAAGAGTTTAAACTCTATACAATACATACATATAACATGCATATGTATCTACATACATATACAAACGTTCATGCGAAGATCTAAATCTGACCCAACGGCTCCACTGGCAATATTTGAGGCAATAAATGCCTCGTCAATTGCCCAAAAAGGCGAAACGCGAAGATTTCGTAAGCCGGAAGTCATGTGTCGCTATCGCTCCAGTGGTATTTCATATCCGTACAACCGCATTCGTTTTGTATGTTCTGTTGCTTTGTGGAGGAATAAAACATGCCTCCGCAACAAAACACTTCCGGCTTCCGGCTGTAAACTCGAACTTCGTTATCAAAATAATGATGTTGAAATCAGATTGAATCGACAATTACAGACATTGCCTCCAATTCTTCGGCTTTAAATTTTTAAATGTATTCATTGCCTAAAGTGGCTTTCACATGAGCTACGAACTGCAAGTGCGAATGAATGGGAATTTGCAATCCACAACAACAGGACGTGTTCCACAAACTTGCGAACAAATAGTTCGCTGGAATTCAACCTCAATTACTGATTTTACTTCTTTATTTAGTACCACAATTCGTAGCTCTCAGCGACCACTCATGTGAAGAAACTGCAAATTGCGAATGGACGTGAATTTTGACGTTTCTTCGCAATTTGCAGTTAGCATTAGAAGATTATATCTCTCACAAGGAATACAGTTTTATGTATAAGAATTCAGTTATAATAATACTCCATGCCAGCGGATCTAGGATTTGTTTGTGTAGGCGGGGGATTAGATATCCAGTGTTGGAGCAGACACATCATTATTATGAAAAATCTAAATAAACTTTTATATTATTAAAATCTCGAATTGATAACTAATCATTTACTTTTAAAACCTACATTTTTTAATTTAAATCTGGCGCTCAAATTATAACACTCGCCATAATTTTTAGGTTTATGAATTCGCCTTAATGTTAATTTAAAATATAACGTAAATTCTCTATCTAATTCGCATCAAAAATGGCCTATAAATACTTGAGACGAAATATCATGACAGGATTCTTGTATCAAAACCCTTTAGGGAAAATCTCTGCCTTTTTATTCAAAAAGACTCGTCGTTGTTTTTGCTTGCTTTTTACATGGTATTTTGTTCGGCCATATATCGTTGTACATAGTTAAAGTTTAAAAATACTTAAATCGCGTTCTTTTGCAAACATTGACAATTGGTTCACGCGTCAACGCGGACTTTCCTATCCCACTAAATAAGGGAATTAATAGAGATTACTCGGTTGACGGTCAAGTCACATGATCGTCCATCCAGCTTTAGACTTAAGTATGCGTGCACGCAAACATATACGTGCATTGGTTGGTAAACCACAACCACGTTTTTTGTCCAATCCTCGTCATGCCTTAGTCCCAAGCTAGTTTTTGCGGCTCAATTTTCTAGGCTTTGTTTTAAGGGATCCGCCACTGCGGGCCTGTAATTTTTGTCTTAAATAAATGTTTTGAAGTTTTTTAACCAAATTGCTTTTTGTGCCATGTTCCCGAATATCTCGTCAATAATGGCTTATTGTTGCATTCCGTTAAAAAAAATATTGCATTTGTTTATTCAATTTTTTTAACGAAAAAATAAAATCAAAGCAAAAATCATTTTATTGATTTTTTTTCAAATTTTTTTTTTTTTTATTAAATCAAAAATTTCAAAAATTGTTATTTTAACATAATTTTTATATTTTTTCGTTAACTTGTAAAAATTTTATCGAAACATTACACGATTATCGTCAATATTTAAATAAATTCTAGTTTTTAACTACAAGAGCAAGTTCGTGCTAGTTTCCCTTTTGATCAAAAAACGGCAAAAATATAGTGTTTTAAGCTAAGTCTTTTGGGGTTTTGAGTTGTAAAGGTGATGCATTTGAAATGGTTTCCCTCCGAATTCAAATATTCTGAAAAGTTGTACTTTTATTGCACTTTTTCTTTCTAACGCTGGCTGCCATTACGTTAACGTGTTGGCCGACGAACGCTTTCAGTATCACCTATAGCACGACTACTCGTAGCATTCAAATCGTTGGGATTCATATCACTCTAAAAATGTAGGTATTTTTATGTTTTTACTGATTATAGGTTTTATTCTTTCGAATCACCCTTCGTATAGGACATATAAAATACCCTTATTTAATGTAAGCCTGCAAATTGACACAGTAAATACCTTACTGATGTTATTATTTTTTTTCAAAAGTTAATTATTAATTTTTATTGCATGTCATATCAATAAGTACATTGCCATTTTTCAAAAATACCTAATAATTATTCATCTGAAAAACACAATGACAAAAACAGCCTACCTGCTGCTTGGGATTCCAACTCCTCCTGTTTTTATTACGATGTTATTGTGTATTTCTTAGGTAAGATACTTGTACGTACCACTACGTAAATTAAATTTTATGGATGGTATAAAACCTTCTCACTCTGCAGTTTTCAATTTAGTCTTTAAAGTACCTTGAAACTTACAACTTTTTCTATACCAGTGAATATATTTTGTTATAAATCCGAACAAGAAATTACCATCACATAAAGATGCTCCCTCGAAGACCAAATCCCCTACCGGATGTATTCTTTCAAAAAGTTTACTATTCCGACCAAATACCAACATCGGCACCAGTTGATCTTCATGCATTTGGTCACTATCGTGATCTCACCACACAAGTTGTAGATCCAGTCATCGAAAAAGAAATTGAAAAATTCATGAAGAAATTCCATGCTGAAGAAGATATCTTCGTTGATTATAATCTACGTGAAAAGCCAGTCATTTGGTATAAGAAAACGTCATCGACTACGTCAGCCGAAGCAAGTACTTCTGACTCAACTAAATTCGAACAAACCCCAAAATGTTCCAAATGTAAAATGCTCAGTAAAATCAAGAAGGCCAAGGCTAAACTTCGCTATCAGTTTATGACGATGAAATTGGAACAGAATGCTTCGACTTTACAAAGTTTGAGAAATTTTATAGCAAGTGCTGAAGTTAAATTAAGGAGCAGAGGAAGAAATGAAAATGTTTTGAAAGCGCTTCGTGATGCAATGGGAATTGATAGAGTGAAAGTTGAAAATCTATCCGATATTAATAGAAAGTTTTTCAAAGCAGCTGAAAAGGCTCCAGAAGAGTAAAAATCTAAATAAAGAATTTTTCAAATGGCATACTATAATTGCTGTGAAGTGTTGAGGTAATATAAAAATTACAAAATTCTGATAAGAAGTTATCATCCGATTTGTGTCATGCATACGTGCAAACAGAACGGATATATATTATGTAACCTACAAATTCCTGTGAAACTTATACTTTTAAATAGTTATGATTATAAGAAAATAAAAATTAATTTTAAACTAACTATATTATTTGTACACTGCTTTTTTTAGTTTCGAAGAGATGTGACGGTTAATTTTTACTTGCGATGATTTATTGGTGCATCACTAGTCAACGAATACAAAAAGGCAAGAAATCAAATTATGTTGATATTGTTTCAAGTGGTTGAGGAGATCTCAGTTTTAAAATGCTAAAAGTCCCCAACCTAGAAACTTTGGCCTTGTATTTTAATTCACAAGGAAATGTGTTTGCCGAACAAGACATGGTCCCGTATTGTACTGAATATCAACCGTGATTTTTGTGAGACCGCATAAAATATGGTTTCAATTTTGTACCCATATTTCAAGACGAATAGGTCATAAGCTGATCGCATATGCCTGACAAATGTGTCCTAAGCATACATATCGCAAGATGGATATATTTTCTTTTCCTGTTATTTCTAGATTTTTATCCGGAGCAATTGCCGTGGGTTTTCAGATTTTGTTTTCACATTTCCATCCCGGAATCTCCCTATGATCGTCGTAGACAAATAAATAACTTTCTGTTAAAGAACGATTTGCTATTATCTGGAATGATGAATTACATACTGGTCATTATTAAGTAGTGCTTCTTGATTGGTACAGGAATTTTATTGTTGCCATTTAGAGTCATTACGTTACACATTACCTACGTCTCAATTCTCAAGATCAAATTGATAGAAGATAGAGAACGAAGTGCATACAAAGACCTAAGCCTCAGTGGTTAAGGTACTCAGTCGATTTTTGCAGCTAAATCTTACCAAAATGAGGCACACCCTACAAGTTCTTTTAAGTTATAAACTCGAGGAAAATGTTTTTCTTGCGCAAAGAAGGGATGTTTTGCTTATTCTTTTTGATTATTTTTCAGCTGATAACAAAGAACTTCAGCTTCGTTAAGAAATTATAGTTCGAAATCTGTTAGGCTCTATAGATTTGAGAAACATTTGGCGTGTCCAGGAAAAGGAGATATTGGACATTCTGCTCCATCAAAAGCTTAAATTATTTATGTCGTTTTCGATTGGATTTCGGAACAGTACTACTCATTTTTGATTCCAATTGAATTATATTCTATTGTTCCGAGACTAATTTGTGAAATATTTATGTGTGTGTGTGAATATATTGTTTGATATTTGTATCATAGTGTTAGTTTTATGGATGTATGTTTGACTAGTAGCTCTCTGCGCGTCTTGTCAACTAGTATGATTTTTTTCAAGTATTTCATACAGAAAAATATACAAATTATGGAAACAAAACAAATAAATAAAAACAATACACAACACTAGCAGGATAACTGGCAGGCTACTCGCAGGCAAAAATATTATACTATTTGCCCTGCTAGTCGACTTTCTCGTGTTATACACTAACATACATATACGCTACTAGTTCTACTCACTTGTCTTAACCCCGGGTCAGTCGAGTAAAATTAATTTGTCAAATAATCCGATGAAAGAATTTATATTTATGTACGTGTGTTCCGGGTCTACTCCTTTAATTCCGGAACAGAACACTCCGAAAATATTACTCGGAACAGTCAATCGAATTATTTTGGATTAAGCGGAGTTAAAAAGTAGTAATTCCGAACCTCCAACCGAAAACGACATTATATTTGATTGAGTTTTTTGGACGTATGATACAGACGTTATGGACATTTGATTATGGGAAGAATGCAACAACTTAATCACTTTTATTTTGTATGTTTTTCTAATAATATATTTTTCAGAACATCTTTACGAAAACCTAAAAAGTGAGACCTTTAACTTATTTTTCTTAAATTCTATATTTCGAAAACGGTTTGATGATTTTTTTTTTGTTTTGCAAACAAAAAATTGTACCAAAATATTTTCTAAAATATATTTTTTTAAAAAGTAGTTTTTTTTACAAAAAACTCTCCAAAGATTTTTCAAAATTTTTTTGCATAGATTCATATGTATTCCAGAAATCAAATGAAACAGAAATAATTGAAACAGTTTAATGAATAATTACCATGCTTTTTTGTTGATATAAACAAAAAATGTAGAAATTAAAAAGTGGGAACACTGAACATTTGTTTGTTAGACCGCTTTCACACAAGGAAATTGAGTTGCTGGCAACTGGGAGTTTGTAGGCGACAAGGGAAAGAAGTAAGGGGAAGGAAAAAAATATCCCCAGTCAACGATTGAGGAGATTTTTGCACATTCCTTCTCACACTGTCTCCAGACACTGAGTTCTCTGTGTGAAAGGGGACTTAGTAGCTTTATTAGTTTGACACACAAAAACATAAATTTGACACCTAAGTGATGGGATAATTAATACACAACACCCTGAATCCAAGATGTTGGAGATCGAACCCTAGCCCTTGGTGGTTGTAAACTGTTTAATATAATTATTAAGGGTACTGTTCTAATAACAAAATTTGTCTTAGCAAGGAGTAATTTTTGAAAGAAAAAAAGGAGAGGAACATTTTTAATACAGACATAAGCATTTTACTGTAACTTTTTCTAATTTTTTTTATTTTACCATTATTATCACATTAAAACAAAAAACTAACAATAATTCAAATATTTTAAACTATATCATTAATAAATTTTTTTTTTAAGTTATTCTAAAGTCTTTTCGGCAGCTCTGAAAATCATCCTGTTGATTTGCGGTAGATTTGCAACCCTGGCTCGATCGATTCCCATCGCTTCACGAAGCTGTTTTAAATCATCTTCTCTTCGTCCGTTGGCCCTTATTTTCGCTTCAGCACCGGCAATACAATTTCTGAGATTTTGCAATGTGCCAGCATTTTGTTCCAATTTCATCGTCATAAATTTATATCGAAGTTTAAATTTGGCCTTCTTTATTTTGCCGAGCATTTTGCATTTGGTACAATCCGAAATTTGTTGTAGTTTATCTGATGTTGAAGTACTTGCTTTGGAAGAACTCGATGTTGGTGATGGTGATGAAGAAGATGATGATGATGGTGATGGTGATGATGATGATGATGATGATGATGATGATGATGATGATGATGATGATGATGATGATGATGATGATGATGATGATGATGATGATGATGATGATGATGATGATGATGATGATGATGATGATGATGATGATGATGATGATGATGATGATGATGATGATGATGATGATGATGATGATGATGATGATGATGATGATGATGATGATGATGATGATGATGATGATGATGATGGTGATGATGATGATGATGATGATGATGATGATGATGATGATGATGATGATGATGATGATGATGATGATGATGATGATGATGATGATGATGATGATGATGATGGTGATGATGATGATGATGATGATGATGATGATGATGATGATGATGATGATGATGGTGATGAATTTGATATTCGATTATACCAAATGACTGGATTTTCGCGTAGATTTGTATCAACGAACATTTCTTCTTCGGCACGAATTTTCTTCATGAGTTTTGCAATTTCATATTCAACGACAGAATTAACAATTTCTGGGGTAAGATCACTGTAGTCGCCAAGAGCTTCAAAATCCACTGGTACTGGCGGTGGTGGTTTATCTGAATAGTCAACCTTCTGAAAGAAGATGCCTGGCAAATAATTATTTTGTCTTTGTTGTTGCATTTCGATATAAAAAAAAATAAATTCACTTGATATAGTTAAGTTGCCACTTGAAAGGTATTTTGTGTACTGATTTAGAAAATCTATCTTCACCAGGTTTTATATGCCAAAAGTCTACCTCTTTTATTGGTTTGGTAATTTGCAATAAAAAAATAAGTACGGAATTTCCTTAATTTCGTGAAATTTCTTAGAACCAAACTGCAGGTAGGATCTTTCGCACATTTATTGTATTGCGTAGTTATAAACACAAGGAGTTGACATAAATAAAATTATTTAACTTATCTATGTACCTACAAACTTGCAACGAAGATCAGTTTTTGATAATTTTTTAACAGCCTATAGCAGTTAGATCAGTGGGCTGACAGTTGGTCTTGTTATCGTGACACTTAGATAAATTTAGATCCATTGTGATACCCTATAGGGACCTACAGCAGTTAAAATCTTTCATAAAAAAATTGTTCTCGGTTCGTTTATTCCAGGAAGAAAATTTCAATTCTTCCAGAAACAAGAGACTGAACGTCGATTCCAATTGTCAAACAAATCAAAGAGGTTACTAATTCCTACTTTGCTGTAAACATCATTCAAGTTTGTTGCCAGTAAACAGGAAGGTGACTATAGAGGTCTTGCACTACCCCCCCTTCCCCAATTTGTGTAGAAAAGCATTACTTACTTGTATTGTCCTATTGCATTAAGTTTCTTGTGTATATAAGTAAACTAGGCATATGAGGTGCCAAAGTACATATAATGCATATTATACATATAGGGTGTGTCATAGTGAAAACTGAAACTGATACAAGAGGTCAGGTAGGCTATAACCTCTCAGAATTTTGTAACTTGTATATGCCACCTTAGGATTATTGGACTATTTTGGATTAACGGATGTCTGTCTGTATTACTGACAACCTGCATCCTAGGCCACTGAAGCGATTCTCTTCAATCTTTGGACTTAACGTTTTAAGGGAATTCACTAGAGGAGGAATTTGATTTGTTTTGTAGCTTCAAAATTAACAGTACGCGCAATATAGCCAATACACAAAAAAAAAATGTTTATCGGTTATTAACAGTAGGTACCTGTCACAAAGAGGATTTTTTTTTCTTAGTTTTTAATAACCCACTTCATCAATTGCGACCAAATACAGGAGATCCTCTCATGTCTTAAAAATGTTGGATATACGAACTTTGAAAAAAAAATTCTTAGATTTGTAAAACAAATTTGTTTTTTTTTTTGTTTTGTAAATTATATATCTTGAAAACTGGTTGATGATTTTTTTTATTTGTGTTTTGCTCAAAATTGTCTTATATTTAATACTTAAATTAAGCATTTTAAATTTTTACTTGCTCTATTATAAGGCAAGTAAGTATTGGTTTCGTGTCAAAAAAAATGCTATCAAAAGACACATCAGGACATAACGATGATGTCCATTTTAAAAAAAGCGATTTGCGACAAAACTTCCGTCAGTCTGTTTGTCTGTCTCTGTGCGTCCAAAAACGGACATAAAGTCTTTTTTGGAATATTCCCAAATATTTTTTCATTGGCTTTGTTGATTTTATCATAATTTTGCAATTCATTGTCTTAAGTTAGTCAAAAAATATTTCATTTAAAATAAGAATGAATATTTTTTTTTACGAAAAAAAAAATCAAATAACTACTGAGTAAATTATAAAAACTAAATCATTTTCTGTTTTAACATTCACATTTTTTTGTATTAAATATAAAAAATTCAAAATTGGTATTTTAACTCGTATAAATTAACTATATACACATAATTATCGAAACATTTGTATACACAGTCAATGAATAGCTACATTATAACTGTAAGCTGTAAGAGCAAGTTAGTGCGATCCAGTCGTGCATTTTAGTTTTCAGTGAACAGCTGTTTTTTTTTTACCACAAACGACGCGGAAGGTTTAAAAAAAAGTTGCTAGAAGTGTTGCTGCTGTTTTGAGAGAAAAAGCAATCCGAAATTAAGGGCGATCTGCCTACCTACCGGGCCACAAAGTAAAATGAACTTGTGCAGTTAGACAATCGTTCCATTCATCAGGAAGCTTTCGGCATCTCTAGCTGGATCTTGATCTTACTGGTGCTGAAACATTAGTAACCACTCAACAGATATGTACCTAATTGAGGCTGTGAGTGCAAAAGTTGCGTAACCCACTTTTTGTAAATGGTTTTTAATCGACTAAAACAAGCACATATGCCTTGAAAATAGTAATATTATATTTTTTTTTTTGGGAAGATTATATATTCAAGAATTTAAAACTATGTTTAAAATAATTTATCTCCATAAGACAAAAATATGAGAGACAAAATAAGCCAATTTTTCAAAATAGGGTTACGCCACTTTTGCACTCAAAGCCTCAATTGAAAAGTCACTTTGTTTCATAAGTAGTATTCTGACCTAATCGTATTAATATACATAATCTTTTTTCTGCTGTGCGTTAAGTTTCGTATACAATCAAAATTTTACTTAGTTTACTCAATCATAATGTGAACAGGGTCCAAGCTGCAGCAAATTGTCGCATTCTGCTGATGAATGCGACAATTTCACTCTTTATTAACCAAATAAATATTTAGGAACCGAAGCCTGATGTTAAACTCTACAAACACATAAGAATTTCTTAATTAGGTACTGATGTATATAACTAATCACTTTTACTATCCAAACCAAAACTGTTTAGCAACAAAAAAAAAACTTTTCTACCTATTAATATGCCCAACTTTACATTTGCAACATCCTGTTCTTCTTGGTGTAGTATAAATGAAATGAAACCAAACTAAAAAAAAATTCTTTTTCAACCTAATTAATGTTACCAAAGTCATTATCATCACCGAACATCCTTATGGCCCAACCATTATGAATGATGCTTTCCATAAGCTGTCTCCTAATGACCCAACATTATCCTTGGTCTCATTCGAAACTAACCCCAAACTGCGGTTATGTTCTATTTCTTCCTTATTAGAATTGCTAATATTTTAGCTGGTATAACACAGTGTTTGTGATTAAACCAACCACTCTATATAGGAGCCTTTTGGAAAAATTCATTCCAACCCATATAAAGAGACAAAAAAAAAACTCATATATAAGGCTAATGCTAAGGCTAAGGCACCGCGTTATGTTCTATACTTGGTCTTTTCCGAGGTTCTCTCTTGCATAGATACAAATCACCAAAATTAGACAATTTACATTCATTCCGGGCAAAGTTAGGCGCTTTTGTGCCTATTAGGCTCGTTTGGAATATAAATTATAGGGCAAAGTATCTGTCACAGAATTTTACTGCCTCAACTAATAAAATCATACTATCATCATACTCGTATAAGGCAGAGGACACATTTATATGAATTGAGTATCCTGTCTAAGGATTAGCCATAGCCATACATGCATTCTCTGGATTCTTTTAAATTAAGTCAGAAACACAACAAGCAGGTATTTCCTATTACCACGAGCATCAACAGTATGTTATATCTACATATACTCACATTCGCAACCTCAATTAAGTAACCGAAGCTTTATGGCGCTACCTCTTTCCTGTGAGCTCATAATCAGCAGCAACAGGAAGGACGAAGGACATACATACCTATAAAAACACAACAAAAACAAAAAAAAAACAATGGCGTTCCATCAGATCAGATGCCGTCATTTACCTTCCTTCCGCAACCTGTGTGATACCTCTGTTTGCGTAATAATTAAGTGAACCTATTATATGAGTCATTTACTATGTTGTGTGTGTTTCTGTCTACCTATAGATTGTGATCCTTTTTTTTTCTAAAGTAGCTTTTGTCTTTCATTGTTTTCTATATCCTTTTTTTTGTTTTTGTGCGCGTTATCCTCATCAGTTGTGGTGATTGTTTGCTGTTTATTGTCACAAATGCGGGTGTTGTTTACTTTCGTTTTAGAAAATCTATATAGGAAGGTGTAGGTATCATGTTGGTGTAAAATGTAAATATGTAGGTATATGCGAACCAGCGTGTCCTTGAGATTTATTTGAGCTCGCCTCATCTCGCCTCGCCTCTCTGCTGACACAAACACCAGGATTAAATTATAAATTGTGGATTTGTTTTTTAATTGCGGAGAATTTTTGTTGTTCTTTCATCTCGAACAGGCTGCTGATGAAATTGTTTATTAAGTGGATTAAAAGCCATAGCTATGTACGAGTACATGTTATATCTGTTAATGTTTTTTTTTCCCGAAGGGAGAAGTGTGGAGCAAAAAAAAATAATTTTCGGTTATCTGGAAGATTTAGGGGATTTACCAGAGGGTTTTTCATTTTATGACAACTTATATGTTTTTTCAATGCTCTTAGATCGAAATCATTAAGAGCTGCGTGCTATGGGTTTATTAAGGTCGGATTTAATGATTTAGGCTCGTATCATCCATTGGTAGTACCCACCGCCCCCTCCCCTAGATAACAAAAAAAAAAACAAAATTAATTATTAAAGAAATGGAACCTTTTTTCCTGCAGGGTGCGTGATTAAGTATTAAATTTCTATTTATTATATATGTATGGTGTGTCTGGCTATTTACAAACCGTTAAAAAAATGTGTTCATTTTACACATAAATTAGATTTTAATAGCTATATTGGGATTTAATCAAGAGGCAGAGGAAGGAGGTTAAATGGGATTTTAAATGTCGATACCAAATGTTAAGCGAATTCCTCCAACCGTTTAGGCTCTAGTTCAATATACATTAGGACGCACAGATGCACAGAAAAGCAGACCTATGGACTCCTTGACGAACCGTTGCCCTTGTCTATCATCGTAATGTAAATTTTGATTAAAACATTGACATTTTATTTTTGGCACGAAACCAATGCTTGCTCTATATAGTAAAATATATTTCAAAATTTTGCTTTATTATTTTTCGTGGATTTTGATTTGATGATTATTCATTTTTAGCATGATTATTCATAATTTTTCATAATTTTACATTTTTTTTCGCAAGTAAAACAAATTGACGGATACGTTAATTTCGGCTAGGGCTGGTCACGAGACGAGAAAAGTCTCGGTCTCGTTCTCGCATGACGAGACCGAGACGATACGAAACGAGACTGAAAATTTTTGATTTTAACGAGACCGAGACGAGACTTACAAAAGTCCCGCCGAGTCTCGTCTCGTGGCAAGCCCTAATTTCTGTAGCATTCGTTAAAATTTGGTCTTGAACTTTAAAACAAAAAAAAAATAAGGCTCAGTTAGTTATTTTTTTAATTTTTTGTTCATTAACTAGTCAACAGTAAACCTTAATTCATCTAAATCACACACTACTTATCCTCTTAAGCCCGTTTGCTGATACGAAACACAAATGCTCAAGTTCTACTTTTTGCTATTTCCTAAGCATATAAACTGTCATAAAGTTCTTATGTTGAACTTAAATGCTTAAATTTCGTGTCAGCAAATGGGACTTGGTTAATCAAATTTTGTTCTGCTTGAATAATCAAAATTTGAATTTCTAAATTAAATTCGAGATTGCGTATAGATGTAAAATAAAAAAACATATGAAAATATGTTTCCACTTAATTAGTTCAAAAGGGACGGATATAATTAACCTGATTTGTTGCCTTTTTTTAAGTATACAATATTTATATCAAGCAAACAGTACCCTTACTTTAAGTTAAACCAAATATTGTGCTAAATTTGAATTTTTTTTGCGAATACACATACACAAAAAATTCAAAAAACCATTGCTCTTTTCAATGCTTGAAATGAGTTGCATGAGCGAGATAGAGGATACAAAAAGGGAGTTTAATTCCTGTCAAATAAAAAATTGTAAAACACCATTTCAAACTTTTACCATTTTTTGAATTCTTAAATTTACTTATTGGAGTCTTAGTGAAAGTTAACATCCTGAATTACTGTCACATTCAATTCCCATTTGCACAGGCAAATATGGTCCTTTTGGGCTCTGTTTTTCTCTTTGTTTGCTCTCATAATTAATATCAAATTCAACCAAAAATGTGATTTAATAGTAAAATCAGATCGTAATTATTTTAGCACTGATTGATTGTTTACTTTTACGAAGTCGGAGGTGATCTTGAAACATAACGTTGAAGGCTCCCCACGCAAACGCGAAATATTCGGCGCAGCGTAGAAACATTCGCCGTTGGTGTGGGAACTCTGATTTATCACTATGTAAATAAATTTTGAAAGACGAATGTTTCTCCATCGCGTTTTTGCGGGCTCTCTCAATTCTCGCCATATTATGTATGTATGTAAATAAATTTTGACTGTTGAAAGTTTCTCCGCCACACTGAATGTTTCGCGATGGGTTGAGAGATCCTTATACATTTATCTTTGGCGGCCTTGGAAAATAAGTAAATACAAATGATAACAAATAAACTCCCATTTCACACAAACTCTGTCAAACTCGTACATACAAAATATTTATTTTTTTAAATTTTAAAGCTTAGTCTTATTTCTTATGGTAGTTATTTTTAGCCAAAAATATATAAAAATTTAATTTTCTGTGCTTAACGGTAAAATATGAACTACAAATTTTCCACCAAAAATCGAAATCAATAATGGCCATCGTCTCCAAAAATTTCAGACTTCTAAACCCAACCCTTAAATTCATAAAAATCATTTATCTGCAAAAAAATCAAATGTCAATTAAATGCTTTAATAGCTTCATACATACATAATTTTGGCTTCCATTCCAACGTTATATAATTTATGTAGTTCCGTTGAGTATTTACAGAGAAAAGTGTACCGTTATGTTTTGCTTAGGTTTTGCTAAGCGTATTAATATATAGATAAACACATGTAAATCGCAATTGAAATAATAAGTACCTACTTATACATGTAAAACACATGGAAATCGCAACTGAAATAATAAGTACCTACTTATTTAAAACATATAGTAAGGTTGAAGTTTCAAGTGGTTTGGGGCAGCACTAAAAATAATTTGATTTCAAAAATATATGGACTTACTCTTGACCTGCGACCCAAATCGATTTGACAAAAGAAAACTTTTTCCGTATTAAAGCGATCCACCCTATTATACTCAGTGTTTTAAAGCTCCATCACCGCTATATTTTAGACACAAACTTAAATAGATACTTAATTCCCAATATACCCAATCCAAGTTACGACTCTATCCCATTCCCATACCCAATTAAATGACCAAATTTACAAAATTAAATAGCTTTCTTAGCCAGTCAAATCTGTTTCCGTATCCCATAAACCAGCTTACTAACCTGCCACAGATTTAGAATTATTTTATTTTTCCCAAGACATTTGAACCCAACACTCAATCTTTTTTTGTTTGTTCTTGTAGGTAATATGAAAAAAGACGAAAATTCATTCGACATCATAAAAAATCTTACTACAAAACGAAATTAGCTTAAATGATAATAAAAAAGATTTATTGTCCCGACCATCAGAGTGAAATCCTGTGCCGGTGGTAGGTAATGCGTTCCGGACAAGAGGACATTTCATTCTTCTGCGCCATCTTTTTTTTTTTTTGGTTGAGCATTGAATCTGCCTCAAAGTAGGTAAGGTAGGTACATAAACTTATAAATATGTATATGAAATATTTAAGAACTTTTCCATTTAATGCTTATAATCATAAAGTTGTATATCTTTCTGTTTTCAAAGATGTCCTTTTCCGGTTTGGAGGTTTCCCTTTTTTCGGTTGAGTTCCTCGTGGGATAATTTTAATTTAAAACAAAAAAAAAATGAACAAAACAATTTAACACCTAACAAAGCCCAATGCGGCAAGAAACAAATCCCAACAAAGAGGTTTCAGAAAAAAAAAGTTTTTGACATTCTGGTCGATAGTAGAAAAAGTCATACCTATACAGTGCGGTTAACTTGGTTGGTGTAGTTTTATTTCTCTTATCCCAAGTAAATTGTATAGATCAAAAAATTAAAGAAATATTTGAAAATGATAAGCACCTAAAAACTTTACTTCCGTTGTTCGTTTTTTTTTTGACAAAAACCTGGTACGCAGTCTTATTAAAACTGCTCTTGAAATTTCATTTAATCAAAATCGTAAAACACGTTTTCGAGAAAATATGATACAACCGAAATTGTTGTATAGCTATGCAAGATAATTTCTCTAGTGCAATGCTTTTCAAACTTTTTGAGTACGTGACCCCTTCGTCAGTAAAAATATTCTGGCGACCGTTTGCCGGGGTGAAGTTTTCTCGTACATATTGCCAAAAATTAAAGAAAAAAAAATAGCAGTCCTTGCAGTAATTTTCATTTTTTTAATTCTCATGCCTGTACCCAACCTTGACGAAAACCAAGATACATTATATTACAGGTAATATCACTAGCGTGTTCATTTTTGTTCAGTTCTGCACGTGATGTCAAAATCAACAATAAAAAAATTGAAATTCAAACAATCACCAAAAATTTGGTTTTGACGGAAACTTCTTTGCGCGCGTTGAGAGTGAAATTTCAAGGTTGAATTTTTGTGAAACGAACAAATGTAACGCCACATGTGCAACGCTAAGATCGTTGATTAGCTAAGTGGTGGGAGGTAGGGTAAAAGTAAAAATTTGTATTGATAGGCTAATATATTTAATAGTGCAATAAGTTTGGATTTTTTGATAATCTATATTATTGTAGCAGATAAAAGGCAAAATGTCCTTATATATCTTTTTTCTAATTTCTTTAATTAGAATGCTAGAGTTTTGAAATTTGTTTGGTGAATAGATAATGAAATTCTAAGAATCTTACTAGTTTAAGATTTTTATCTATCTCCTACTGGTATGGAGATATAAATAATTTTAAACATTTTATTTTAAAATAGGCTAGTTTCAAAAACTTGAATTAAATCAGGGGAGCCCGCTAAAAATTTGAATTATATATGGTTGCAAAATCAATAAAACCAAATTAAAGGTGCATATACAAATTTTTGATTTTTCAGAGATTTTGAGTGTAGGAATTTTTGGAAATAGTCGGAAAACCTACTTAAATAAACTGATTTATTTTCTCTTTTAAATTTGTACCTTTTTTTACTTTAAATTTTCACCATTATTATTTTATTTTCAAGTTTACAACGCCAACCCGAGCCGGACCAACCATATGTGCAAGATGTGCAAAGGCACAGGGTGCAAAATTTTGGGGGCGCACTACCAGGAGCAAGAAAAATGTAATCTGATCTTGCGCAAACAAATATGTACTGTCATTTGCATTTTAACCACAAACGTTCTTCAAATAATCCCAAAATAACATCCATCACAACCGTGCTAAGTTATTTCTTGCACACTTACTAACATCACTTTCATTGTTGCATTCAAGGAAAATTTAACTCAAGGTATCGTAGAATTAAAAATCCCACTAGACCCATGCAAGTTCAATCCTACCTACCTAATTTCCAAATATTTTATCCTGTTGGTACAAAAGAAAAAATCTCAACACAAAAAAGTTCCAGGCCACCTCATATGTGCAAGATTTATTTCATGCACACTGAGTCCCAAAATTAACATACAAAATATTATAACGAAAAATACTTTTTCATACTGAATCATGTGGGCTAGAACGTGCAGGTTTTGTATTACGCACCTTACCTCTATATGTGACTTCTCATCTACGAAAAAAAACAACAACAAAAATGTCTCCGAAATAGAGAACAGGAAGGTTGCTGGGCTTCTACAATTACAATAGTCAATGGATGTGCAAGATTTTTTTCTGCACACTGAGTACCGAAACTAACATGGGAAAATATTTAAAAAAAACTTATTTATACAGAATCATATGGGTCAGAGGGTGCAGGTTTTATTATTGCACACTGTAACTGTGTAAAGCCTACTACACTGCTGATTCGAAAAGAAATTTTCCTGCGGTCTCCAAAAAGACAACGAAATGCTAACGAAAACACAGCGGAAAAATATTCATGGAGAGTTTAAATAAATTGCAAATAAATAAATCGAAATTTAACGAAAAAAATCAAACAAAAACAGTGCTGTAATGAAAGAAACAACAAATAAAAACATGACCAAACCCAAATGTCATTTTTGCTCACACAGACACAATTAAAGCCTAGTACGCTGCTGATGTGAAACGAAAAATCCCATACAAAAATGACATGACGAAATCATAAACGAAAAAATTGGTTCTGCTTTTCGTTCTGTGGTACGCTGTTCGACCAACGAAATTCATGATTATGCCAGATCGCTTTGACAAGTCTCCACTTTTTTTTCGCACATAATTAATTGACCAGACAGTTAATTGTGTGCGGAAAAATGACATTTGGGTTTGTTCGTGTTTTTATTTGTTGTTACTTTCATTACAGCATGGCTGTTGTTTGATTTTTTCATTAAATTTTGTTTTATTTATTTGCAATTTGTGAAACTCTCCATGAATATTTTTCCGCTGTGTTTTCGAAAGCATTTCGTTGTCTTTTTGGAGACCACAGGAAAATTTCGTTTCGCATCAGCAGCGTACTAGGCTGAATGGTCCGGACAATTAATTCATTGCGAAAAGAGAGTGGAGACTTGTTAAAACAATCTGGTATAATCGTCAATTTCGCTGGTCTAACAGCGTACCACAGAACGAAAAGCACAACGAAATATTTCGTTTATGATTTCGTCATGTCATTTTTGTATGGGATTTTTCGTTTTGCACCAGCAGCGTACAACTATTTTACTATTTTAGCTACGTGAGATCTATTTTAGAATACTGTTGTATCGTTTGGAACCCGTATTATAAAGTTCACACGTTAGAAGAGAAACGATTTACTAAAATAGCTATAAGGACTTTGCGCTGGAACATCGATATGCCCTCTTACAACTCGAGATGTTTGCTATCAGGGATCCAATATCTGGAGGTTCGGAGATCATATTTTGAAATAATGTTTGTCAGAGATTTAATTAATTATAAAATCAACTGTCCTTCTTTGCTTTCAAAAATCCATTTTTATGTGTCTGCGCGAGATTTTCGCTTTTGGTGTCTTTTCTTTGTCCCTTTCCATAGGGTAAAGTTAGCATGACAACTTTCGAAAAAGTGAAATCTGAGTATGCCATTAATTGCCGAGTAATTGCCGTAAATATGCCGTGGAATCAAAAAAATTGCCGCGGAATCAAAAAAATTGCCGCGCTACGGGTTTGCCCCGTAGCAATGCTGCTAACTTTATATAAAGTTAGCATGACACTTTTTTGTTTTTGGGCAAAAATAACTTTTGAGTATGCAAGAAGTTGCCAAATAATTGCCGTAAATATGCCGTGAAGAGAAAAAAATTACCGCGCCCTGCGTTTGCCTAAAAAGGGCAATCCAGCTAACTTACGCGTAAAGTTAGCATGACACTTTTTTATTCTTAGTCCAAAAAAAAATTAAGGGACGCTAGTAATTGCCGAATAATTGCTGTAAATAAGCCGTGCAAAGAAAAAAATTGCCGCGACCTTCGTTTGCCCATAAAGGGCAAAAAACCATTTTCAGGCTAATTTGCATGTAAAGTTATGACACTTTTTTATTTTTAGCCAAAAATAACTTATAAGTATGCCAAGAATTGCCGAATAATTGTCGTAAATAAATCGTGAAGAAAAAAAAATTGCCGCGCCCCTCGTTTGCCCATAAAGGGCAAAAAACCATTTTCAGGCTAATTTGCATATAAAGTTGGCATGCCACTTTTTTATTTTTAGCCAAAATTAACTTCTGGGCAAACGAAGGGCGTGGCAATTTTTCTTCTTCACGGTTTATTTACGCAATTATTTGCATACTCAGAAGTTATTTTTGGCTAAAAATAAAAAAGTGTCATGCCAACTTTACATGCAAATTAGCCTTAAAATGGGTTTTTGCCCTTTAGGGGCAAACGAAGGGCGCGGAAAATGTTTTCTCTTCACGGCATATTTACGGCAATATTTGGCAACTTCTTGCATACTCAAAAGTTATTTTTGCCCAAAGAAAAAAAAGTGTCATGCTAACTTTTTATAAAGTTAGCAGCATTGCCCTTTGTGGGCAAACCCGTAGCGCGGCAATTTTTTTGATTACACGGCATATTTACGGCAGTTACTCGGCAATTAATGGCAAACTCAGATTTCACTTTTACGAAAGTTGACATGCTTTACGCGGCTCTGTATGCTCTGTTTGATGAATAAAATAAATAAATAAATAAATACTAGGCTTCGCTTAAGGGTTTAGTGCCTGCTTACACAGGAGATGGAAATTTTAATAGAATGGAAAAGGAAAATAGAGTGAAAAAGTGAAAGCTACGAGGGATGAATGTATGTATAGTCGAATCGTTCTTGCGCAAGCAGTTTGTTTTTTGTTTTGTTTTTTTTTTTTTTTTTTTTTTTTTTTTGTACCTGGTCTGGTGCAGATTGTTTTAATTGTTTTTTCGCTTTGTTGGTTAAGATTAAATAAATAGCTATCAGTTTTTAATAGAAGTGACATATTTTGTGAAAGTGCCGCAACCCTAGTTTAAAAAATATTGCTCTAGTGTATTGAATGCTTTTATTTAACAATGACTGTAGCATATAGATTCAATTCAATATTTATATTAACAACCTTTCAGTCTGAAATCTAGTTTATTTCTCCCAATATATTTTATACAAACTGACAGAATAAACTATATAACTACTTAGATTATATTTTATATATAATTTTTAAGTAGAGTAGAATGATAGACACTACAATGACACATATTTGTTTGACCATCGAGTTTTAATTTACAAATTCGTAAATTTGTCTTAACCGAGTACACCGCAATGTATACTTGCCCTCTACAACCATGATATGATGGCATGGGAATTAAATTCCACGACAGCAATTTTATAAGAATGTGATGGGAAATGAAAAATCCTTCATTGCATAATATGCCACCGGAGACTGGAAAGATTGCTTTGAAAAAGTTTTACGGCTTAAGTTTGGCATATTTCTTTCGCAATCAATTTAAACGAAGAAATATATATTAACGTGACGCCTCATTCCGATCTAGTAATAATTCATTTCTAATTCAAGTTGATGTCTCACTTGCAGCAGTAAAAAGTCAAAACGGTGCGCCCGCCACAACGACACAGCCAAGAAAAAAATAAGAAGTATTAAAGCCTCAATTATAATTAAAAACCGATTTATTTCAACGGAAAGTTTTGTAGGTACTTCCTTCACGATTTTCGTGGCAGGAATAATTCGAAGTTGACAACACTTTTTTATAGTTGTTTCTTGTTGTTGTTGTTGTGTGTGGCCTTTGTTTTTATTCCCTAAAGCACGTACCTTCTAAAATCAATGCTGATGCTGTCGTAGCACAAATGGGCTCAAACCAGCTTTACGGCTATAAATTAAAGAGCAATTTATTAATGAGAGAGGCTAACTTTGTTTTTGGATGGAATGTACCGGTTGTGCCGGCACTGGTTGCAAACCATGTTGTTGTAACTCCCCATCACCTTGCAGTCATTAAGGCTATAATCCTTACTTTTTTGGAACACACAGGGTCGAGACCGGGATGAGATTATTTATTACCGAGCAACAGATGTGAGCTTCCTTTTTATGGGACTTTAATGAAAAATAATATAAATGGGGGTTAATGTATTCAATGTTAAGCCAATTTATGTGTGGTGTGCCTGTGCACCCACAGACGGGTCAAAGAAAACTGGAAAGGTACCTATAGGAAGTTGTGTGGGATATCTTGTGTTTTTTGTTTATTAGGGAAAAAAGGATGTAAGTTGCTGGTTCTTTTCAAAGTCATATACAGATCAATAAGTTTAAGCTGTTAAATGTGTTACCATATCATAGAATTATGATGAGTTGTTAATGGGGGTTGTTTTTTCTTATACATATTTTAGTTATTAATTCTGAGCAAATTTTATTTATGCTGGGTTTTATTTTCGAGAGTTTAGAAGTTAAGCATTTCCAGATACATAACTTTAACTTAAGCCGATTCTATTTAAATTTTTGTTAGAACTGACACAACAAAAAGGTTTCCAATTCAAGCGGAGAGTTTAGAAACTCGCAGTAAACAGACAATCATCATTATGCTTTTAAATGCACATGCACGATGCACCCGATGCAAAACAAAAAATCCCATACAAAATTGAAAAAATGAAGTCATAACTAAAAAATTAAACATTACGCTGTTCGTCAAGTTGGTCTGTTGGAATAATATACTTATATATATACTTTGACAGACTGGGCTTAAACGATATGGCAGTTTCGAACCCGTAAGTGAACGGATTCAACTTACCAGATTGTTGGAGGAACTTGCCACTCTCTTTTCGCTGAGAATTATTGGCCGAAACCATGTGAAGTGTAGTTTTTGACAGAAGAGAACGCTTACAAGAAAGTTCATTTTATCCCCTTTCTGAAAATGTCCGCCTTTTCCTGAAAACTCCTATTCATGTATTTATTATTTAATGCAACTCTCAAATCTCCATCAATATTTTTCAGCTGTTTTCATGAGAATTTCGTTGTCTTGTTGGAGACTACAGGAACATTTTGTTCGCGAGAATTTTGGTCTATTCTTTCAGGAAGGATGTTAAAGAAGATCCATGAAAGCTTTGCCTTGTAATAAACAAATTTTAAACATTAGCTTAAGGCGAGCATGCTTTCTCCATTGCCATCCTGAACAAATGAAAGATTTTGGATGACAAAACGAGCCATGGCTTTATTGCTGGTATATAAGCGATCTTGAAATTCATAAAAAGATCGTAAGTGTCGAGACTAGACTAAAAGTTCCTGTGTTTATTCCAAGTTCTGGAATTTGAATACTTGGTTGTTGATTATCATATTGCTGGTCTTAATATATAACCTATGCAAGCTGACACACATTGATTAGATAGGCTATATTTTTCATATAAATTGGTGCATATTCCTAAACATGAGATCAGCTGCCGTTTTGAATATTTCGGTACCAAGACCGTCTTTATTAACTTCGTCTAGGGTGGACAGTCTACATCGTCCAGGGTCCAGGTTAAAGGGTAGAATTTGCCTGACTGTGAAATCAACCGAATGGTTTGCAGAATTTATTTTCTCATACTTAACATTTCTTCAGCTTACCCAGCGGCTCCATTGGCTCATTTCCATAAAGTTGAATATTGCCATTGGAGATGCTTTGGTAATGATAATATTGCCTGGTAGATGAAAGGCAATAATCCATATATTCAAAAAAAATAATAATTCTTAATTTAGTCCAACCAAATTAAATTCAATTTTGTACTTCTTGACAGCTGATTGGAAACTGTCAACTGTGCTGTTCTGAGCTGTTCTGTTCTAATCTAGATTTTTTTCATCAAACAAACCTTTTGACAATAAATGGAGACACAGTGTTAAGCGGGGTACATATTGGGCGCGTTCAGGAAAGAAGAATGTCGGAGATTTTGCTCGGTCAAATATTTTTGTCCCTAGTATTTTGACAGACAAACTGAGATTTTTTGATGAGGCCCTCCGAAATCTCCCTTTCTTGAACTCGCCAATTATCAAACCTGTTTGACAAATCTGTTCACGTTTGACAGAGTGTACTACTGTTTGACAAACACGTTTTTTATTCACAAATTTTGTTGATACTGTTTGAGTGTGTGATGTCGAAAAGATTTGTCCAGTAGATTTGATAATGAGTACCCCGCTTTAGACTTCTACTTTGTTGTTTCAATATTCTTTTCTGTCAAGACATTGTTACTTTGACAGTTGCCGTTTACTATTTGGTCAAACTTCCAAACCTTACTCCTTTCATGACATCCCTCTATTTCACTTTGAGTATATATAATATGGAGTGCTCGTTTACATTCCAAAAACGTAACCATCATAGGGGAAGCGGTAATTCAATTCTTAATATAGAGAAGGTTTTTTACAACAACACCATCATAGATGTGAGCTGTCAAAATACCCTCTCTATATTGAAATCACGCCTCTATCACCGGCTCAAGTACTTCAATGCATTAGGGATAGGAACGAGCACTCCATAATATATATACTCAAAGTTATTTCATTGAGGAGCTTGCGTGTAGACTTGGTCCTCATGTAGGTACATATATATAACATCTCATATTTAGCTACACGTGCTTGCTACAACGTGATAATTGACAGGTACAACGTACAACTTCATAAGGCTTCATGCTTATTGAAGAAAAATACCATATCCCAATTCAACAAACAATAAAACCTCCAATACTAAATTAGACCAGCAGAAATCCCCCAGGGGTCATTGTAACGCACATTTTTCACTTTATGTACTACATGCATACATATGTACATACATTCAAAGGTGATACAAGAATCGAAGATGTGCTCAAAATTAAGTTCAAAATGTGACTTACGTTAGTTCTTTGAACATCATTTTATCAGAACTATTTGAAGACAAGGAAATAAATTCAAACGTCAAACCTTAAAATACATTAATTTTTAGGTTATGTATGTTGGAAGTATGTACGAAAACAATTGTCGTTAAATGTCATTTCAAGAATTTTCTTTTTGTTTCCTTAAATTTGATGTTATTTTAATGGCCAACCATTGGATTAATGCCGTGCCAAGTTTGCCTTAACTCAAAGACATAAAAAAAATGGATATGAAAAATGGTACTTTCCCAAGAGTACACCTCAAATTATGGGTACTTAAATTTTTACGGCATTATGGTTTCTAATGAAGATTTTATGTCAGCCCATTTATTGTCGTCCGTTATACCTACATTACTTTTTTTTGCCTTTTGTTTTTTTTTTTCTTCATAAAAACATTTTCGTTAAAATGTACTCCCTTGAGTTCAACATCATAAGCAGCAACCCTTTAATAACATTTATGTTTTTCTTGTTTTTTTTTGTTGGCTCTAAATATTATTTCCAGTAAATTTAATTCAATGTTTTGTGAAAATGTATACGAAAATCCCAGAAGCAATTGAAAATCATGAGCACAACAAAAAAATAAAAACAAAGTTGTGTGTTGACTTGACTGGTATTTGGGCGCTTGGGCTGATGCTGGTGCTGGCTGGTGGTAATACTATGTGCGAAAGTGTTAATTAAGGTTCCTCAACAATTCTCCAGACTCGTTTAGGGGGTTCATCTTGGTTAACGAAGGGTGTTTGTTTTTCGTGTCGCATTGGTGGAAGAATGAAAATTTTGTAACTGTCAGTTACAAGTAAACCCACTTTAAAGTGTTGACAGGGTGTTAAAAACACTCTTTGGCATTTTCCAAAGGCTTCTTTTTGTGTCAAACAAAAAAAATACTTGGAGAAACGTTAAGGTAAAGTGAAACAAGCTAGCTTCATTTTAGTTTAAAAATAGTTCTCAAGCTTTTCTTGAACTAATAACACTTTTTACCATTAGATTACGAATTTCACATTGATCACGTCTCAATCAATGACAGTTCGTGCTAAAAATATGACAGATGTTATCGCTAGAGTGCAACACTCACAAGTTAACATCAGGCTCTGAAAGTTTTAAAACTTAAAGGCAGGAGGTTATTAAATAGAAAATGAGGTCTTTGAGTGTATCACTAAAATTGTTGCAGATTACAATAAAGTTGTCTTGATTCGCTTGTATTTTTGGAGTCACGTCACGTCGTTTGGACTCTTGGACTCATTGTACATCAAATTTTCCATATTTGATATGACAGTACCAGTTAAAAAAATACAACTTGCTAACTGAAAACTATGGGGGTTTCAACGTTACCTTGGAATACCCTATCCATCTTCATTCACCAGACAATTTTATCAAGCTTAACTTCATAATAAACTGATACCTACTAAAAATTATATAGCTAGGTATATACGGAGCTTGAAATTTACCAAAGAACATCAACACAGCTTATATGAATAGGTGCTTCTTGTAAGGCAGTGCGGCGCCCCAGCACACACACAGGAGAAAAGTAAAAGTTTATCCGGGTGGAAGTGGGAAATTTAATTAAAGAAAAGGAACATTTTCTCAAGTTTCATCTTTGTCTTGGCTTTAAAAGGACACACACTTGAGCTGTCATGAATATTCTGGTGATATTTTGCCATGTTATGTGTAAAGTATTTTCTGGCCAGCAATTTTGTTATTTTGTATAGGTATATCAAGTTAGGTACCTACGTATATAATCAGGACCACAGGATTAAAATGATAGGAAACCTTTTTTCTAGGTAAAATTATGTTATTTGATTTTGTTTTTATTAGTAACTCAATTTTTAGTTGTTATGGGGCATTTTGTTTATTTGTTGGTTTAATTTTAGATACCTTCCGATGTATCTATATTTAGAAACATTTTTTAAGGATATTTAATGTCTATGTTGAATTTTTTTGAATTGCAATGAAGTTTAAAAATTAGTTCTCGTTGGCAGATATTGTTATTAGGTTTTCTTGAGATTTCGTTATAGGGGCTATAAATTGGAACACTTAAAGCACTAGGCCTAGTATAGAAGGTTCAGGTGGAAATAAAAGACATTTTGTATCCCTTCATCCAAGGGCGTAAGCAGGCTTTTGATGGACAAAAAAAAAAATATTTTCTAAACATGAGTAGATAAGATATATCTTTCGGTTAGAAAGTCCGAAGACTAAGCCAACAGATTTCACCCCATTTTAAAAAAAAATTATTTAAAACAGACCATTAAAACGTTAAAAACGAATTGTGTGTTGAAAAATAAAGTTTGACTTAACAATTTTTTGAAAAAAGCCCCCAACCACTGTTAAATTCAGTTCCTAGAAGTTTAAATTAATAGCCGTGTTTAGCTCCGTGAAATTAGGCCCCAGGAAATAAGGGCCCAAAAGTAAAAATGAAATAAGGCCCCAAATTGGGGTATTTTTTCGTAATGAAATTATGCCCAGTGAAATAAGGCCCCACTGAAATATAAAAATGACCCAAAAATAAATGAAATAAGGCCCCAACTTGTTTTTACTTTTTTTTTGAAAAATTAATTAAAACCCCAATTTTTGATTTTCATATTGAACTTTAATTGTATCGCGCGATTTTTTGCAGCTATTCTGGCCTTATTTCTTTTTCATTATTTACATAAAAATGCTAAAGTAACATTGTCTTTCACAAACAAAATTGTGAAAATCCGCTAATCGGGGACCAATAGCTTGTAAAGTACCGCAAACTGTTAAAAAAAAAAATTGAACCCAATTTTTTGCAGCTATTCTGTTACTTTCTAATGTTTTTTCTTTCAGTGTAAAGATCGGACTGCAAACCAAACAAGCTATTGGTTCTCGATAAGCGGATTTTCACAATTTTGTTTGTGAAAGACAATGTTAGCATTTTCATGTAAATTAACAGCTTGGGGTGTTATTTCATTTTCTAAAATAAAGTTCAATATGAAAAAGAAAAATTGGGGTTTTAATTCATTTTTTCAAAAAAAAAGTCAAAACAAGTTGAGGCCATATTTCATTTTTTTTCGGGCCATTTTTCATTTCAGTGGGGCCTTATTTCATTGGGGCATAATTTTACTATGACAAAAATACCCCAATTTGGGAGCTTATTTCATTTCTGGTATTCTGTTACTTACTAATGTTTTTCAATGTAAAGACACAACTCAAGTATTTGTTTAACAGTTTGCGGTACTTAACCAGCTCTATAAGTCCCCAATTTAGCGGATTTTCAAAAATTTTGTGAAAGACAATGGGGCGTATTCATAGTCATTTTAGACCTGCGTCTAAGTTAAACATAGCTTTGGTTGAATTTTCGGAAGTTGATTCTATTTTTTTAAGTCTAGGCTATTGAATAGACCGGAATTTTAAGGGAAGAAAGGAAGAATTGCGTTCACGGGTTTTTATTATTGAATATGTTAGTATGGAACTTAAGCTTACTTAAAACACAAAATTCGCTTAAATTCATCCATGCGTTTCTGAGAGAATGGTCACACTGGTCATTTTTCAATATTGTCGATATAACTCGAAAACTGAGCCGAATTTGTGAATTAAACTCAAGAAACTTTTTGTAGGAAATGAGATTTTCTATCAAAATTGGTGGTTTGAAAAATTTTATAAAAAAAATTTAGTCAGGGTAATTTGTCAAAAACTGACCTAAAAAAACTTGAAAAATCACTGATTTGAATTTTTTTTACTATATTGCTCATAACTTTTTTTGGAGCAAAGGTTTGCGCGAAATATATCAGAATGAAACAAAGTATAGATGCTCAAGCCTTTAATATGACAGATCAAAAAAAAATTGGATGCAAATTGGCGAAACTGTATCCTATTAAAAATAACCTTTTTTTATATTTTGTTTGTAGTTTTTGCTCGTAAGCATCTTTTTGGCTTGCAATTAATTGGTACTAAATGGCATGTTTCCCATTCTTGAAATAGTTTTAAGTAGAGATTTTGATCAAATATGTCATTCCGATAATAGAAAATTCGGAAATAGTGTGTCCCGCAGTTTTATCTGTTCATCTGTCAATTTGTAACACCTAGGCCTACAGACTGGATGGATGGATCGATTTCTATAAAACTTAGTATTTTCTGTTTTTAAGGTATGTTTTATATGTTTAATTGAAATTTTTGTTTTTGGACCAAAAATAGTTTCATTTCCTTCTTTCGAGCTAACCGCGTTACCGAACTGAATGAATTTTTATTATAAGTAAGTTTTCAATCAACCTTAGTAATATTGCATACAAAAATTTTGATTTAAACAAAAATTTAAATTAAAAAAAAAAATAAATAATCTTATTATTTTATTTAAAATTTTAAATCAAAAAATTTGATTAAAAAAAATTATAAATAAAAAAATAATTAATTTTATTATTTTATTTAATATTTTAAGAAGGCATCCATGATTTATTTTCAAACTTTGGTTTTACTATCAAAAATAAATATTTTAAAATATGATGTATCAAGAACTTTTTTTTAAATATTTTTAAAATTTTGTAACCTCAAAAAATTATTTTCCTTAGCATAAAGCTCAACATAATTTCTTATATCTTCTTGTTTATTCCATTTTAAAGAAGAAATCGAATGATAATACGTCTCATTCATACCTTAAAATCGTTAAGAAAGCAAGGCCTTAGTATTCAAAACAAAAAAACTATTTTATTCCATTATTAATTATTACGTTTTTCTTCAACTAAATTTGACCATACATTATATTATAATTTAGTATCTATTTTATAACCAAATCTTAAAAATCCTTAGAGTCCAAAACTATGTACAGTTTACATTCAAAGATAAGATGCTAGTAAAAATTAGAGATGAGATTTCAGCATAAAATTATACTTTCAGCTGGTGTCCAATTATCTTCGCCAAAACTTGTACAAAGTCAGGACAGGCACAAATTTAAGTTATTACATTTTTTGTATGTATATTTCAATGAATATGCTAATCTTTTCTTTCCAAGAGCAATGAATATGAGAAGCTTGCAAATGTTTTTGTTTTATTTCATTTTCCTATGAATTTTCTTTTTTAAATAGTTTTGAGTTACGAAAGAAATAATGTTTTGAGGTTACGAAATTTTAAAATTATTTTTAAAAAAGTTCCTGATACATCCTATTTTAAAATATTTATTTTTGATAGTAAAAACCAATTTTGAAAATAAATAATCGATGACTTCTTAAAATATTAAATAATAAAATTAATTTTTTTTTTTTAATTTAAAATTTTTTTTAAATCAAATTTTTTGTATGCAATATTACTAAGGTTGATTGAAAACTTATTTATAATAAAAATTCATTCAGTTCGGTAACGCGGTTAGCTCGAAAGAAGGAAATGCAAGAAATGGTTCTATGCAAGCTACAACTATTTTTGGTCCAAAAACAAAAATTTCAATTAAACATATAAAACATACCTTAAAAACAGAAAATACTAAGTTTTATAGAAATTGATCCATCCGTTCAGTCTGTAGGCCTAGGTGTTACAAAATTGACAGATGGACAGATAAATCTGCGGGACATACTATTTCCGAATTTCCTATTATTGGAATGGCATATTTGATCAAAATCTCTACTTAAAACTATTTCAGGAATGGGAAACTTGGCATATAGTACCAATTAATTGCAAGCCAAAAAGATGCTTACGAGCAAAAACTACAAACAAAATATAAAAAAAGGTAAAAAACTACAAACAAAATATAAAAAAAGGTTATTTTTAATATTATATATACATTTTATATTTTTATATTATATTATACATTTTCGCCAATTTGCATCCAAATTTTTTTTTTGATCTGTCATATTAAAGGCTTGAGCATCTATACTTTGTTTCATTCTGATATATTTCGTGCAAACCTTTGCTCCAAAAAAAGTTATGAGCAATCTAGTAAACAAAATTCAAATCAGTGATTTTTCGATTTTTCTTAGGTCAGTTTTTAACAAATTGCCCTGCTTAAATTTTTTTATAAAATTTTTTAAACCACCAATTTTGATAGAAAATCAAATTTCCTACAAAAAGTTTCTTGAGTTTAATTCACAAATTGGGCTCAGTTTTCGAGTTATACCGACAATATTGAAAAATGACCAATGTGACCGTTCTCTCAGAAACGCATGGATGAATTTAAGCGATTTTTTTGTATTAAGTTAGCTTAAGTTCCACACTAACATATTCAATAATAAAAACCCGTGAACGCAATTGTTCCTTACTAAAAGGTCTATTCAATAGCCTATTATCATTTGAAAATATTTGAAGCTATTTGTGTATTATACCAAGTTAATTATCTTATAAAAATATAAAACCAACAATTTGTAATTAAAATCGGTCTGTGTTCATTGAGCCAAAATTGTCTTAAACTGTAGTTTAGTTAAACCTGGGTCTATCTGCGACTACGAATATGCCCCAAAGATATTCAGCATTTTCATGTAAGTTATGAAAAATGAAATAAGGCCCCAAATTGTTTTTAAAATAAAATTAAATTAAGCCACAAAACTAGTATTGGGGTCTTATTCCAATGGGGGCCTTATTTCATAATGAAATTATGCCACAAAAAATGCAATAACACCCCCAAATTTGAGAAATTTCGTTGTTGTTGTTTTTTGTGCTTTATTTCATTTTTTTTTTTATTTTTGCCTTATTTCCAGGGGCCTTATTTCGCGGAGCCGCCGTGTTTTGGTGAGAGTGAGTGGCCAATTTTTTAAAAACTACCAATTTTAGTCCTCGCTGCTGTTATCTGTGTGCTTCAACACAATGTGTTGACGAAGGGCCGCACCGCTTTGAAAATTTGCAGTGCAAAAGTTAAGGGAAAAAAATTAAATGCTTTTGTTTAAAAGACAATTAAATGCTTTTGTTTAAAAGACAATTTATAAATATTATAAGTTAAAAATCGGAAATCCATGAATCCTGATGATTCGTTATATTTAATTTATTTCTTAACCGAACCAGTTCACGTAGTAGTAAGGACAAAAGCGCTGAATGTTTCACAAGGTACGTTTTTGTTTAGCTCAGCTTGCATATCCAACGTGTTTTCGACAGGTTTTATTCAAAAATTGTGGTTTATCAAAACTTGTGGTTTTGCAAAAATATATGGTATGATATTTTGATATTATGATATTTTCGCGAAAACCGGATTTCGGGGGTTTGGTGTAAAAAGGCTATGACATTTGATCATAATTTGGCTAGCTATGTTTGTATATATTATGGGAAAACTTGTATGTGTAAACTCTGATAAAACATAATTCCCCTTTGGGTTTGGGTCATAATTCCGTGAATGACAAAATACAGTTTCCGAAATTCTGTAATTCAAAATTCTCTATTTTAAAACTCTGTAAATCCAAAATTCTGTATTTCAAAATTCTGGAAATCCAATATTCTGTTTTTCCATAATCCTGTATTTCAAAATTCAGTAAATGATACAAAAAATTGTTTTGAATTTTGAATCACAGAATTTTTTATAAAATAATGAATACAGAAAACATTGCAAATCTACTACATTTTCATTAGAATCGAATTGAACTTATTTTCAAGCTTGATGATTTTGTTTAACAGGTCGTTCGTTATATTGCTTTGAAATAACTGATTTTAGTTATAGTGTTTTTAATGATTTTTGGAAATAAGTTGTTAAATCATGTTTAAATAGCCCGACTGGAAAAATCCTAGTTTCTATCTAGTTTGGGCAAGGCCTTAATAAGTTTTCAGTAGGGGAAATCTAGGCAGGGAAAACTTGTCAGATACTTGGCAAGCTCTTGCTGGATTTTAGTACTACAAATTTAGACGAGGGAAACTCGTGAGGCCCTGTTTAGTAAAAATATGTTTGACATGGATGTTTGACAGGAATGTCTCTTGTACACCAAAAACAAAAATTTTATAAGCACCATGTAAATTAAGCATCGTTTTCTTTTTCATATCACACTTCTTACCATGGGTGAGCCACACCTTTGTATTATAAGATTGTTCAATGAGAAAAAACCTGTTTTAAGTTGTTCTACGTAAAAAGCAAGTACATAAAATCCGGTTCTATTCTGTATGTATTTGTTATGCAATTTATGTAGAATGAAAGTTATTCACTTTCGACATTGAATTTTTGTATATCGAGTTATATTGGGAAGCGCATTGGACTGACAAACAGAAGATTGCGGGACCAAGTCCCACATAAGCCAGCTTTTTTTTCTGACGAGGCATTTGGGTTCATAATCGCCAAGACCCGTGTTCTAGCGTTTGCTAATTCTTGCTAGTGCCTTGCCAGAATCTATGTAAGACTCTCTAGTACCATGTCGAAAACTAGATTGTTTTTCTGCGCGGGAAGGCTTTTTAATCTGTTTTCCATAATACAAAATATAGGCTTTTTTTTTGAAAATATTTTAAAATTATATCGTTTAGACTTGAGAGAAATGAATTTGTGTCATTTTGAACAATTCTTCTAGCTCTAAGAAAAACTTCCACTTTTTTTTTTCATTTGGCACCAAATTTATACACCAAAAGTAACTTTGAAACGATGTTTCTTGGTATTAAAATTAAAAAATCACAAAAAAGAAAAGTAACATAATCCCTTCAAAAGTCTTACATTTTACTATGCTAGATTTGCCAACACGTCAAGTCTTGACAATCAATTTTTTTTTGTTTTGTTTATTGTTCAGCATTACAATGCAGTATTTTAAATTTTTCAGAATTTTAATATAGAATTTTGGATTTACAGAATTTTGAAATACAGAATTTTGAAAATACAGAATTTCAAAAACACAGAATAATGGTCACATAGAATTTTTGAGTAATTTACAGAGTTTTGGTCATTCAGAATTTACATACAGAATAACGACCCGTTCCCTTCCGCTTTTCTACAAACTGTCTTTGTCATCTCTCTTTCTAGTTCTGACAGTTCGTAAAAAATAACACATACAAATCTAGTTGAAGGGAAAACGTTTGACGTTCTCTTTTGTAAATTCAAAGGAGTCACGCCAATGTGAACACCGTCAACGAAAGACAAATTCTCAAAACTTGAATCAGCAGACAGGCAGCATTATCCTTTTACTTTTCACTTTCCACTTTTTTCACTAAAAAAACACAATTTCACTAAAACTAACTTCTTAACAATACAAAAAACTTTTACTTACTGCTTTGTTTTCAAAACAAAAAAATGTCAAAAAAAGCGTCCAAAAAATTATTGATGCGCAGTTTGCTCAGTTAAATGCGGAACATTCGTTGCGGCGAAGAAACATTCGCATGTCGAAATTTATTTACATGGTGATATATGAGAGTGCCCACACCAACGCGGTGGAGAAACATATGAATTAATTTTGACTGACGAATGTTTCTTCGCCGCACGAATGTTTCGCATTGGTTTGGGAGAGCCTTAATGAGCATCGACTACGCATCGGATGCATTAATAAACTTGCTGCTTTGTAAACATTTTCACGTTTGAGTTTTGGAACTTATGACTTTGCATCAAATGCGCATCTGATGCACTTCGGAACTCAGCCAATGTGTTTGCTAAAAAATTAAAAATTTGGCTTTTATCTTATGATCTTAAAAGTATTGAACTTCCCTTCAATGTTCTTCGTTAATATTTTGGTGTGCTGTTTGTTTTTTTTTTTTTTAATTGTTTGTTTGTTTCTTTTCAATTTTTTTCATTTTTTCAATCAATTGATCTAAATTTGTATTAAATTCTAAATTCTATTTTGAAAGGTCACCCCACCCATTTGATTCAATGATACTTAGTATTTTCAGGCAGACGGCAGTAAAGCAAAAAAAGAAATTTATATATCTATCAACTAAGTATTTTTGTTTGTAAATTATGCTTCTGTTTTTTTGTCACTATTATTTCTTTGTAATAATTTTATCTTAGCTAATAATTGTAAAACACATTGGGGCGTATTCATAGTCGTTTTAGACCTGGGTCTGAGTTAAACACAGCTTTGGTTGAATCTTCAGACGTTGATTCTATTTTTTTATCATTTCAAAATATTTGAAGCTTTTAGTGTAGTTTACCAAGTTAACAATCTTATACAAATATAAAACCAACAATTTGTAATTAAAATCGGTCTGTATTCATTGAGCCAAAATTGCCTTAAACTGTAGTTTAGTTAAACCTGGGTCTATCTGCGACTATGAATATGCCCCATTTTTATTAAATTTTGTTGAAATATTTAAACTTATAAGACTAAAATAAAAATAATTAAAAATACAACTAAAAATGTATTCACGATTACACGTATTTTAAAGTGTATGTTTCCCCTGTAAGTGTTTGTCCTTTAATAAAATAGTCGGCTATAATCATGAGACTTATGAATGGTTAGCACCACTCTGAAGTCTAACCTTATGATGGGACTCTCAAGTTTTTCAATAAAAAAGAAGAAATAGGTAATGTTAATTAAATTTTATTAGTTTTTCCTCAAAAACGTTCCTATCCTTACAAACAAAAATAGATTACATTTAGTTTCCATAAATCACATTTTGTTAGTTCTTTTATTAATTGTTTCTATGTACAAAAGTAAAAGTAATAATATTTCACATTTTTCTTTTTATAAGTTAGTATATACAATCATTTACATTATTTTTTAAAAACAGCTAAAATATCTCTCAATTAGTATCAGAAACATTACCAAACTGCCGAGTAATCTCTGATAAATTATCAATTTCCATTCGATCAACGCCCATGGCATTTCGCAGCTTTCTCAAAGCAGCTTCACTATATCCGGTACTCTTAAGCTTGGCTTCGGCATGGGCAATCACATCCCTAATACATTCCAGTGCAGCTGCATTTTGGGCCAATTTCAATGTGATAAACTTATGACGGAACTTGGACTTGGCTTTTTTGATTTTATTGTTGATTCTTGACTTCCTACACGATTCGGCTCTCTGTTGCTGCAATGGATCACGAGTTGATGAACTCGATTCGGAACCTGATCGATGGGATGGTCGACGTTCACAGATCACTGGGTTCTCGATTAACTTCTGTTCCACGAAACTTTCTTCTTCAGCGGCGTACTTGGACATGACCTTCCTCATTTCGAAATCGATAACGCTGTCAACAGTTTCTGGTGTCAGTTCATGGTAGCAGGCAAAAGCCTTTAAGTCCATAGGCTCCGATGATGTGGGGCACATTTTTTGTAAAAACATTCCCGAAAGATAATTGTTAGCGGCTTGAAGTTGCATTTCGTTTTGCATTTTTCTTCTATTCGATGTATTAAAAATCAGTTTTTGTAAGAGCACTCTTTGACAGCTAAGTTGTCACTTCTATGTCACTTGGCAGACTGTGATGATTTGCTGTGGTCCTAATAAGTCTTATATAGTTATCAACACCTCGCAATCTTTCTCTATCCCCTCCCTAAGTATTCTCAACTTGTTATTGTTTGCAACAAATCTGTCATAAAAACAGACATGTACCTTTTTTATCTGTCAACAACTTCCAGGCTTCTGTCATTCAAAAGGGATTAACAGGTAGTCATTTGCAACTTAAAAGATCAATTATATTAGTCATTGAAAAGTGTTGTCTGCCTGTCAGATCGTGTTGTATGCAATAAAACAAAGTTGTTTATTTATCAGGGCGCACGATAGGCTGGATTTTGTTTACGAACAAACACAAAAATGTTGTTTATCTCCAAAAATTGATGAGAGTGACTGTCACAGGACTAGACAATACTTGTATTCTCATTAGGTGTGTATGTGGCTCGGAAAAATTCTTAGTATATTACTAGCCCAAATTATTTTTGTTGTTGTTGTTTCTTCAGCGTGTTTGTGATTTCATATTTTTTACATAAACATGTTATTGTGATGTGCAAACATGGATGCAATTTAAACTGAGCATTAATGAGCGATAAGTAGTACATCATAATGTTTTTCTAATCTATTGTCTAGATGAGATGGAATTTCAAATTTCAACGACGACGACGATGACAAATTATTGAATTAAAAATTGAGTAATTTTAAATTGTTCTTGTTATCGTAAGTGAAAGCGGAGACAAAGATGTTTGTAGTACCGAGTTGTTTTGAGATAAGCTGGACGCAATTTTTTAAATAATGCACACATATTTGAGACATCTGCTGATGCATATTTGTTTTTGTTTTTGAATATGATAAGTATTTTAGCGTCATTTCAAAATCTGCAGTTTTTTGGAAGATGAGTCATTGGGTTTTTACTAAGATTGGAATAATTGGTAGTCAAATAATATATAAAATGCTTTCACAACTTTTATATATATTTTATATGTGAAAATCCGTTTACTGAAACAAAACTTAAATATTTAAGTTCAACATAAGCAATCATGTATATTATTGTATGACGGTTAGGGCCAACTAAAAAGTAGCGCATACCGCAATAGCATTTAAGTTGTACTTAAATAATTAATATTTTATTTGATCAAACAGATTTAGAGCTGTTTGTTGATACGAAACATGAATACATAAATGTGGTGTTTGGTCCACTTTACATTTAGATAAAGCCTAAATGAGTTGAATGATTTTCTTCAAATTTGTTAGAAATATGCATTGGATTAAATATAAATAATTCCCTTATAGTTTTCAAAGAAATTTTCCAACGTTGTAATACAAATTTAAATGCCTTTACATTAAAAACACAATTACGGAGTTATCATGTTTATATACCAAACACCACAGATATTTTAGTTCAACATAAATGCTTTTGTTTTTTTTTCCTCAGCATTAACTGTCTCATTATGTTGAACTTTAATACTTTAGTTTCGTTTACTTCAACAGAATTATACAAAAACTGATAAACTGATTCAGGAAATTATGCTTGAACCTTTAATATCGTTTTTAAGAACTTAATATTTTACCAATTTAAAAAGAGTAAGGAAAAATTGTTTTATTGCAATTTATGGTGCAGCAGGCACTAAATATAAATATGTTTTTTATAAGTATAAAATTAATAATCTAATAAAACTATTTGTACCGTATTTTTATTATTTTATTGCATATCTACCTGCGTTATCCGGAGACCTGGGATTAAGTCTTTTCATAACCAAAATTGTATAGGGTCGACTTACGTAACTCTCATTTCTCATCACCTTTTTCTAATCTATGCAACTTAGTTATACAATATACTGCATGTGAATCAAAATATTTATTGGTTTTTCTTCACACAGAGAAATTAATCCAAATAGTAAATGCAATAAATCAAACTGTTAGACTGAAATTAAACAGGTGCCTTATTGAATGTGTAAACCTGAATATAAAAGGAACAATTGCGTTCACAGATTTTTTATTATTGAATAATGTTTGTCTGGAACTTAAGCTTGCTTAAAACACAAAATTCGCCCAAATTCACCCATATGCATTTATTCTGATGGAATTGTAATATTCTGGTGTAACTCGAAAACTAAGCCGAATTTGAGAATTTTATTTGAACGATTTTTTCTATTAAAAGGGATGGTTTACAAAAATTTGTAAAAAAAATTAAGCACAACTAAAAAAGGCGAAAAATCATTGATTTTAATTTTTTTTTACTAATCTGCTCATAACTTTTTTTTTTTAAGAAAGACGCAAGAAATTTTTTTTTAAAAGGATGAACCAAAAATTTTTTTTTGATTAAAAATTGGCGGAAATTTGCCCATCCATTTTATTTTTATTTGATATTTTTGCTTATTTTATTTTATTTTGCACATTTTAAGAATGGTTTTATGATTTTTTAATATTAGTTTTTGATGTTTAAAAATAAATATTTGAATATGACGTATCACATCAACAATTATGTCTAGTACCACCTGGGTTTCCAGGTGGAGGAAAAAGTACCATTGTTACCCATTTACTAAAGCAAAAGGGCAATAAATTATTTCCAAAATTGATACACAAAGTGCAGCTATACAATTTTGGAAAAAAATCATGCAAACATAAATGAACAGCATTTCAGGAAAGCCAACAGTAAAAAATGTTTTAAATTATAAGCATAAAACACCGCACTTATTATTTTGGTGTTTTATTCATTCATTGCATTCTTTTGACATCTGTCGGGATTGGGAAAACTTTATAGACCCCATTCACATGAGGTTACTATGTTTGCAGGAAATCACAATATCTCTCTTACGATTTTTGCTTAGAAAAAACCGTCAATCGCCAGCAACTTATTTCCTTATGATTTAGTTCACAGCAAATAGTTGATATTGTACCTATGAACATAGTATGTTCAAACTGCAAGGCATTGAAGTTCAAAAAAGAAGCCACTGTATTTTGTTGCGCTAGCTAGATACATAACTGTAATGGGAAAAATTAAAGTTTTACCCAATGACAATAACAATGACATATGACTTAAGACATATGACAGTGACAATTGACAGATGACATATGACATATGACAGGTGAAAGATGACAGGTGACAGGTGACAGATGACAGGTGAAAGATGACATATGACAGCTGACAGATGATAGATGACACATGACAGATGACACATGACACATCACACATCACACATGAAATATGACACATGACACATGTCACATCACACATCACACATTACACATTACACATGACACATGACATATGACACATGACACATGACAGGTGACAGATGACAGATGACAGATTACAGATGACAGGTGGTAGATGACAGGTGACAAATGACTTCGTTGTTCCTGTGGTGATTTCAATGAAATTGACACAGGTAGGACTTCAGATGTTCACATATCCTTACCGCGAGTCCAGATACTCACACATTTTTTTTATATCTATTCACCGTTGCAGATTGAAGGTCAAATATATCATCAAACGGGTTCCTTATTGCCAACTCCGGACAGTGACAATGACCATTCGACTTTAAACGGTTACAATTTCCAGTGCGGCTGGCATTCGCAATGTCAATAAATAAGTCGCAAGGGCAGTCGTTGAGTGTTTGTGGCATAAATCTTGAAAATCCATGTTTTTCATATGGCCAACTGTATGTCGCCTGTTCCCGTATCGGCAAACCATCAGCATTATTTATTTACGTGCCAGGAAACAAAACAAACAATGTGGTGTATCAACAAGCATTACAATAAACAATATACCTATAGAAATAATAATAGATATAATAAATATTTACAACAATTGAAATGATTGTTATTAGTATATAGTAAGTATTCCAGTTTGAATTGAATGACAGGACAACGTCTGTCGGGTCAGCTAGTATACTTACTTACTTACTTAGGTCCTCGGACCTATTACGTCCGTGATGTTTCCCTTACGGGACATAGGGCCTCCACTACACCTACGCGCCATCGTGTACGATTTCTTGAAATATATTTCAGCTCTCTCCAACTTTTCCCCAGTCGTGCCGATTCCTGTTCGACCGTTCTTCGCCATGTAGTTCTAGGCCGGCCCACTTGTCTTGCCTCCTGTGTGAGCGGGTTCCACTGCATTGCTTGAGATGCAATGCACCGATCGCCTTTTCGAAGCGTATGGCCAATCCACTGCCACTTTCTTCTTCGTATAATAGAGTCTATGGGCTCCTGACCCGTTCTCGCATGAAGTTCGGCATTGGAGATACGGTTGGGCCAGAAAATCCTCAAGATATTTCGTAGACATCTATTAACGAAAGTTTGCAGCACTCTAGTGACAGTGTCAGTGACTTTCCAAGTGCTGCAGCCATAAAGCAGAACGGATTCAACATTGGAGCGGAACAGTCGTAACTTGGTCTTTAAGCTAAAAGAGTTGTTTCTCCATATTTTGGACAGCATTCCGAACACAGCCTTTGCTTTTCTGATTCGGCTGTTTACGTCCAGTTCAGTTCCGCCACCCATAGAGACAATACTCCCCAGATATTGGAAATCCTGTACCATCTCTACCGGTTGTCCAGAAATATTTACTTGGATTGATGAGGAAGTTCCAAGGCTGATCCTTTTAGTTTTTGCCGAGTTGATCTTAAGCCCTACGATTTCTGCTTCTCTCTCCACCCATGTTGCCATTTGATGGAGATCCATGATCCTATGAGAGAGTAAGCATACGTCGTCCGCGTAGTCCAGATGTTTGAGGTGAGATTGCAGAGTCCACTGAATTCCTCCATTTCCACTTGACAAAGCTGCGTGCAGTACGTCACTTATCACCAACAGGAACAGTATTGGTGACAGTATACAGCCTTGCCTAACTCCACTTTGGATTTCAAACTCCTCTGACAGCCTACCTTTGTGCAAAACGTGACACCTGGATCCATCATATGTAGCCTTGATAATAGCAATCAATTTATCTGGGATGCCCCTCCTGTGCAAAGCAAGCCAAATAAATTCTCTATTGACACTGGCGAACGCCTTTTCAAAATCGATGAACAGCAGGTGAAGTGGTGATCCAGTGCGGAAACCTGCTTGTTCGGCGTCGAGTGTGTCTTCGAGGTGGTCTTTAATTCGGTCCAAAACTATCCTTGTTATTATCTTGGCTACTGCAGGCAGAACGCATATTCCTCTCCAGTTTTCGCACTGTGTGAGATCTCCTTTCTTTGGGAGCTTGACAATCATTCCTTTTTTCCACTCCTCAGGAAAGCTCTCTGGTTCCCAAGCTCTCTTAATAAGTGGGTGCAGTAGCTCGCTCGATGTCGTTGGGGCTGCTCCTAAGAGCTCTGCAGGAATACCGTCAAGTCCAACCGCTTTTTTGTTTTTCAGTGCTTTGATGGCGGCGATAATTTCTTCTTTACTGGGGGGTACGGTGCGTATTCGGGAAATTGTTACTTCGGGTAGCTCAGTGGGAATAGGGTTCACTTCGCTGGCGAAAACGCGGTTTAAAACCGCAGAAAAGTGTTCCCTCCACCTTATGAGCTAAATTACCAAAACCACTTTTTAATAATTTATTTTTTTTATCTTTAAGTACATGCAAACCGTCATCTTTGATCTAAAAACACACTGGAATTTCATTTTTTTGGTTGTTCATTTCAATCAATAGCATAAAATAGATTCCCCAGGAGCCTTACACCATCTCCATTATTTTACACCGTTTTTTTAATAGATTTATTTCGTGTTCTTTTGTAGGAAAGAAAAAGTCAGTTGACAAAAACGCATTTTAATATTGTTTGTACATAATGAACCCTACCAGTAATCAAATTTAGTAACGACTTAAATATTTAAGTAAAATGGACCATAATGGTATGGGCTCTAAATCCATTGATCTCATCGAATGATCATCCGGCCGCTGTGCACCATGAACCCCAGCCAGAACCTTAGTCCGCTATCTTGCAATCATAGGGAATCGACGGAAGGTGTGATGCGGATGCAGCCGAAATTTGTCCTAGAGCCATTTCGTCGCGTTAAGGAAAGAAATCAAGTCTTTGATCTTCATTTCCGAAAGTTAGTTAATGTCGTCAACAAATTCCCAAAAAGGCATTTGCAGAGGAAATGAACTACTGTTTCCTTTTCCTGCTGGTCCGACAGTGTCCGACAGTATTGTGAGGTAAGCCCAACTTCGCTGCATTCTCTCCTATTGGCCAGTGTCCACTACAGGTTGCAATGACACTGGATATGTCTTGCCTGGGTCTGCGTATTAGTTTAATTGTTCGGGCTTCATCATAGGTGGGCCAAATCTTTCTAGAAATAATACAGTTTGATAAACTGTTCCACCTGCGATTTGATTCAGTAAGAAAAAATGAGAGAATATTGCCCTTCATAACTCCTTGCGGAACGTTGACTCTTTCCGCAAGTGAGCCATGAAGCGCTGATGCTTGCCTGTCCAGATCGTCAGCCCTTTCATTGCCTTCAATGCCACTGTGCCAGTGTTCATAATTGCAAGCTCATCCCGGCATTGATGGACCAATTTGGAGGATGATTATCTGAATTAGTAGCCTTAACACCCGCCTGACTGTCTGTAATAATAGCTGCATTAAGGTTCTGGTTTGGATCTTCTTTCAGTAACTTGATGCTTCCCTGATTGCTAGTAATTCAGCTTGAAAGACACTTGCAAGACAGGTAGCCGAAAGGACCTAGAGACATTTAGAGACTTAAAAAGTTCTGCACCAACACCACACTCCATCTTTGAGCCATCAGTGAAGATAGTTGTGTCTTGTTTTTTTGGACATGGTAAAGTGGAGTGGCATCGAACTCCAAGTACTACATACTGAATGCCCGATTTAACAGAAGCCCTAAAGAATTTGAGCTGCACCCGACAAGCTTTTTACAAGAACAAGCTCAGTGCAAAGGATTCCAACACACATTAGATGCACTCAAGCAACACGTGAAGCCATATACCAGGGCTGCTTCACCTGGGGCAGGCACTGATTCAAGTCCTGTACTACATCCTGTTACTAGTTGGGGTTGGAGTGGCTTTTAAGCTAAGGCATGTGTGGAGCTAATTCGTTGTGGTTGCAAGAAGGGATGCCAGAGCGGCTGTAAATGCATAAAAAGCCATTTACCATTCACAGATCTTTGCATATGCCAGTTTCATAACTTAGGTACTTTTGGTAAGAAGAAGGGATGCCAGAGCGGCTGTAAATGCATAAAAAGCCATTTACCATTCACAGATCTTTGCATATGCCAGTTTCATAACTTAGGTACTTTTGGTAAGAAGAAGGGATGCCAGAGCGGCTGTAAATGCATAAAAAGCCATTTACCATTCACGGATCTTTGCATATGCGAGTTTCATAACTTAGGTACTTTTGGTAGGTATACCAATTTGTTAGTAGTGTAAGATAAAATAAAAATTTGAAAATACCTGGCAAACTTAAATTTTTAAATTCAAAAATATAAAAATATAAAAACAAAAAAATAAATAAAGAAAATATAAAAGAAATCCTAAAATAAAAATCCAGTGTGTTTTTAGATCAAAGATGACGGTTTTGGTAATTCTAAATTTTCTCAAAAACTAGACAACCTATAACCATCTAGTTCCTACCATTTTATCAACAATTAATAATACTTTTAAAAGATTAAAATAAATTTAGTAATTAATTACGTACAATTTTGAACAAAAAAAATCATTACAAATTTTTTTGTCAAAATTTTGACTTTGAAAATATTTTTTTCGAAAACTTAGCAATAAATAAACTTTATTTAAATACAATATAAAAGAATGAAGTATTAGCTTTAAGAAAAGCTATAACACAATTTTGTAGGTATTGTTTTTTTTTTTAAAGGGGTGGACATATCAAGTGGCCCAATCTCTTAAATTAATGTTTTTGCAAGGTAATAACTATGATACAAATTTCATGCTTGTATCACAAAGTGCACAATTATATTGCTAAGCCGCCGCACTATTAAGTGTCATTTTATGTTGAAAACTTAATCAATTTTTAGTTAGATTTGAAGAATTAAGGTATTTTAAGAATTTCTGAAACTTATCTTACAATCATAGTCAATGTTACGTATCGTTATAACATATAATTAAAACATACGCATATACGCCACAGTGTCAAAACCTGTAGATTGATCTTCATAAATACTCTTAAAAATAAAAACAAATAAATACAAAAATTACGTTCATGCCACAGTGTCCAAACAATTAAATAATTTGAAGTCCAACTATAGATTGCTTAGTTCATGTATGTAGGTATATTACTTGATTATTGTAAATAGGATTTGTATTATAAACCTAATAATTCTGGGCATTGCCAGATGATGCAGCTATTCAAGTTAAATACCAACAAGAGTCGTTCAATAATTAATAAAAACAAAATGAACTAGGTTCTTTTCTGTATTTCATTATCTACTACACTTCTTGAAAATCTACACTCACGAGCAAAAAAAATGGAATCACTCAAGTCTGCCTTCTAAAAACAGCAATTGCGATTGATACAATATCTATAATTAATCTTTATGGGCTCGTTTTATAGCTTGAACTTAAAACCTTAAATTAAGGGTAAAATCATAAAAATCTGGTGGATAGTTTCCGCGCTATCCGCCATAATAACAAAAATAGCAATTATACTTGTTCAATTAGGCAATAAATGCGCTTATTGTTGGGCTTTGGTTTTGAGTGTGCTGTTTAAAGTGGATTGCAACATAATCCCGACCTATTTGGCATCCTTATCTGAAAACAATGGATATTACGCCTGTTGAAGTAAGTCAAGTTGTCACATTACTGCAACAAGGAATAAACCAATGTACTGTGGCCCCTCAGCTCTGTCTAAGCCAATCTTGCTAATTAAAGATCTACGGAAGGTTCAGACAAACTTGTAGGTTGGTGTAAAGGCCAGGATCTGTGTAGCACCGGATGTTATGACTGATTCATCGTGATGACGTTTCTCCGAAATCGTGCTTTGACTAGCGTTGACGTCTAATAATAGCAGAGACAGGTATAGTACGATAAAGTCTCGTTAGTTAATGTACAGTTAAGAGACGACTTAAGGAAGCAGACCTTACCCCAAAATTTCCCGCCACGGTACCAATATTAACTGCAACTCATCGACAAGTTCAAGTACGATTTTCACTATGCACTACAGTTGAGAAGTTGAGCAACGTAGGCGATTCACGTTATCGGATGAATGCAGAATGTCTCTGAATGGAAGCTATAGTATAGAGGCAGAGCAAACAAATGACCTGTCTTCCATAGAGCCAAATTCTGCACTCATCCGAAAACGTAAATCGCCTACATTGCTCAAAAAATCGTACTCGAAATTGTCGATGAGTTGCAGTTAATTCTGGTACCGCGGCGGGACATTTTGGGGGTATGGTCTGCTTCCTTAAGTCGTCTCCTAATTGTCTATTAAATAACGAGTCTTTATCGTACCTGTCTCTGCTATTGTTAGACGTCAACGCTAGTCAAAGCAAGATTTTGGAGAAACGCCATCACGATAAATCAGTCATAAAATCCGGTGCCACACATATCCTGTCCCTTACACGAACCTGCAAGTTTGTCTGAACCGTCTGTAGATCTCTGATATGCAAGATTGGTTTATACAGAGCTGAGGGGCTACTGTACATTGGTTTATTCCTTTTTGCAGTAGTGTGACAACTTGACTTACTTCAAAAGGCGTGGTATCCCTTGTTATCTAAATTAAGGATGCCAAATAGGTCGGGATAATGTTGCAGTCCACTTTTAACGGCACACTCAAAACCAAAGACCAACAATGGGCGCATTTATTGTGTGTCAGGTATGGTATGTTTCGTCAGAATTGTTTGTCAAATTGACGATTCGTGGAGGGTCATTTCGCGGTTTTTCGTTTCGCTTTTCTGTTATTAAGCATTTTTTTATTTCGCATAATACATTTTGCAAATTACGTTTCGTTTTTTAAATGTTATGACAAATCATCATTGCCCATTTTTCATTTCGCAATTTTCATTTAGTTTTTAGTTTGATTGGCTTTTTGAAGTTTGGCAATTTTTTATTTGGCTTTCTGTTTTTTTGCATTTTTTCATTTGGCATTTTATAGTTTTGCTATTTTTATTTAGCATTTTTTTATTTAGCATTTTTTATTTAGCATTTGGCATTCGATTGTTTAGCCATTTTTTGGCTTCCATTAAATTACATGCCTTAAAATTTCGCGCGAAATTTTAAAGCATGTAATTTAATGGAAGCTAAATATACCTTTACATACTTACCTACCAAAACATGATGAACAAAAGAGCAAGACACATGATTATTATACAAAAAGAGTTTTATATACATTTTTCAAATAATCACTAAACGGCGAAACGATCCACCAGCGAAATAATAAAACGGCTTAACGATATTAGGCAAAACAATAAAACGGCGAAACGTCATTTTGCGAAATGAACCCTTGGTCAAATAATAAAATATTTAGCAACAAAAAGCTAAAGAGCTAATTACCAAATGAATCTTGCGAAATGATCAAAAATATTTTTGATAAAAACCGAATAATAAAACCGCAAATTGTTAATTGCGCATTGACTTAAAACCATAACGAATAAAAAAGAAAACGTATATTGCCGAGTAAAGCGAAACAATGAAATGCCAAATGAATTTTGCCAAACAATGGCGAGCCATTCCATGTCAATGTTTCAAGCTCTTGCTAATTGAACAAGTATAATTTTTGCTATTTTTGTTATTATGGCGTATAGCGCGAAAACTATCCAATTGATTTTAATGATTTTACCCTTAATTTAAAGTTTTAAGTTCAAGCTTTAAAATGAGCCTATTGACAATTTTACAATATCTATCCATCTCGATTATTGCTCGCGAGTGTACTTCGTATAGACCAAGAACCGACAGCATATTTTGGGAGTGGAGACATGAGTATGAGGGTTTGTGGGTGCACAAATCGTGGTATCGAAACCCAAAGTCTGCCAGATTTTTTTTCAGTCAGGAGTGGGGTTTAAAAAAAAAACGATTTTACAATTTTTTCAGAGGTATTACCACTTCAATAAATTTTAAAAATACATGTTATGATGCTCTGTAATTATCCTTAAGTCCAATCATCATAACCTTGGCAATCCGACCAATATAACTCAAAATATTATAGCTTTTTAAGGGAACCATAATTGATTTTTTTTTTTTTTGAGATTTTGTTTTGTTGACTTTGACAGACTTTGATTTTCGATACTACGATACATACATATACATTAGGGTGTCCGTTATTTCCCAAACTCATTTATTTGGATAGCACACCCCGTCAATCGAAAGAAAAAAATATTGACCAAAAAGCAGCAACTTTTGTTGTTTTTTTTTTATTTTGATTATCATAAAGTAATAAGTTTTTTAAATAATTACATTAAAAAAATAATGAAAACAAATTAAAAATAATTTATTTCGATTTTTCAAAATATTAAATAATTGTATGTTTTATGTATTTAATTTTTTTTTTTTATCAAATAAAGTTTTTTTAAATGATTTATTTTGACCAATATCTTGTTTAAAACCACATTCAAAAATTAGTAAAACAAACTTTATTTGATAAGAAAAAAAAATTAAATACATACAAAAATAAAAATATTTAATTTTTTCGAAAAATCGAAATAAATTATTTTTAATTTGTTTTCATTATTTTTTTAATGTAATTGTTTAAAAAAACTTATAACTTTATGATAATCAAAATAAAAAAAACAACAAAAGTTGCTGCTTTTTAGTCAATATTTTTTTCTTTCGATTGACGGGGTGTGCTATCCAAAATAATGAGTTTGGGAAATAACGGACACTCTAATATACATATGCATGCACCTACAAACCCTCATACTCATTTTTTATTAATAAATCCACTCCAAAATTTTCTGTCAGCTATTTTTGGGCAATTGCTTTACTCATTGAAGTTTAGACTGTAAGCACAATGACCCACTCACCCACCAGTCCCTTCTCAATATTACTAAGCTTAACATATTATTGAGGACAAAAACTCTACGACACAAATTAGGTTCATTAAATAAAAAGCTCGTTTTTTTTCTCATGTGTAATTTTGGCCTATGTAAGATTTTTACAAGAAAAAAATATTTTTTAATATAAAAAAAAATATATACTTGGTATGTGCAACTTTGTGAAGCAAATTTCTTCCTTTCAAAAATAGTCGAGACGCGAGAAACGAAATCAATTTTAGGCAATGACTATCAAGTCCTATAGTACATTTTTGCTTTCAACATGATTAATAACTATATTTTAATGGACCTGTCGTATTCTAAATATTCGGCAATTAATAATTTTGTATCTTTTGAGATTTAAACTTAGGATGATTTACTTAAAAGTTTTAAAAGTCTTTAACAGACACATTCCTCAGCCCTAGGTCCTATACAAATTTGACTTTCATGAAGAAATTTATCTGAATTTAATGTGTGTCTTTCAAAGAACGTTATTTGTATTTTCTCTGGTTATTATTTGTACTTCCTGTCAAAGTCTCCTTCAAAGTCAATGACAGATTGTCTCATTAAAATGTCCACAGAAAAGAAAGAAACCATCAAAAGACATCCGATTTTGGACGCCAAAATGGAAATGAACAAAATATGTATATGAAATGTTTTCGTTTGCAGAGTTTGATTTTACTTTATACTCCGTTTTTTTTTTTTTTATTGTGATTCGTTTGGATAATATTTTTGTATGTTATTAAATTATTTTGAGGACAAGTCCTTTTTAAATTCCATTGACTTAACAGTGGCAAAACATTTTTTTGATTTATATATGCATGTATGCTAGACATTTCTGACAGTATTATTAAGACTTATACAAATTAGGTCAGTGTATAAAGGGTAGGATAAAATTAGAAAAAAGTCATTCGCCACTATTGTCGGTTGTCGAAGTCAACAACAAGCCAACAAATGCTCGACAAATTTAAATTAACGTAAAGAAGTCAATCATCAAATAGAAGATGTTAATATTTTAATGAAGAAATGACTTATATGTTCATATATCCTAAGGCATAGATGAAGGAATTACGGAGCCTAGAATTGTCTGCTGAATCCAAAAATCTACGACCTGAACGAAATCCACTTTGACGAGACATACTCTTCAAAGATTTATAACTTCCTCGAAGAGGCAGTAGCCCTGGAAAAGAACATTTTTCTGTTTTTTTTTTAAGACTTGAAGCCAGAGATCAGTAATAAATCTCAACCTTTTGAAAGGCTCTTTAATCACTATTATTTGTTGTCATTTTCAATAAAGATCACACTATAACCTTTATTCCCAACAAACAAAACTATCGGTTAAGGTCTGAGAGAAACCTTTATTTTGCTTTTTTTAGGTTAGGTCAACCAGTGAGATTTATCTCTGAGAGAAAAAAATAAATCTCATCTGCAATTTTATCAATAAGAATGCCCGTTAGTGCAGTAGCGGATCTAGGAATTGGCAGTGGGGGGGGCTTGGAGTTTGGAGATTCAGTTTGAGACCTTAAGTAATAAAACTTGCTTGTTTTAAGATCAATTTTTTAATTTATAACAAATAATAGTGATCAGTTTAGGTTTAATGAAAGACCGTACTCAACTTCAGACGAACTACACTTCACGACAACGCGGCTATATCGCACTAAGCGGCAACTGAACTTCATAAAAATTCATACGAAGTCGTATAAGTGTAGTTCCGATGCAGTACAATTCCGGCGAGTGCGGCCTAACCTTTATATATATGGATATATGGAGATTCATGTGTCGTTATATAAAAGACGTCGAATTTTGACATTCCCACTTTTCGTTTAATGATATCCGTTTTGTGTGTGCCTTTATATCCTCTCCTGTCGCGCTTTTAAATGTTTTTAATACAAAGTACAATAACAATTATTCATAATTGCTGTAGCGGAGACAGAAACAAATTCAAAGGCCAAAGGTATCTGGTATAACTAGTTAATGTATTAATAAAATTAATAATTTTTAGCCATATATGCTTGAACCACGCGTACAAATTCGTTTATTTATATTATTTGAAAATTGATTAGGTACCTACGTAATGTAGTTATATTTTTAAATTAGCTGTGGGTATGTTTTGAACTTCCCATTTTTGACAAGATTTGAAAACTGTTTATAATTGGCTAGTTCAGAAAAATTATATTTAAGTGTTCGTACTCGCAAAAGCTCATACATATGTGCTTTGACACGGTATCAGTCCTCTGAGATCTCATTTTTCCTGAATTAGCCAAATCAACGAAACTATTTTGTTCAAACTGACACTTTAGGACATAAGACAAAGCTGCTCTAAGAAATAAGCCGCGGCTCAATTTTGCCAGCGTGAATGAATTTTCGTGTATACGCTGCATACACTTTATATTCATGCCAAAAAAATATGTCGACAAATTCGCACGTCACTCGAGAGCCTAGAGGGATTGCAAATATTCATTTGCTTTTGCATGATTTTCTGAGCGCGCACAGAGAAAACTCACGCTTTTGAAATTTGGCTCCTTGACTAGAGAATTTGTGTACAATTTCCTAGTACAAAAATGTTTTGTATGTACAATTGCCTTCGACCTTTCAAATTTTGAAAACGTAAACCGAAAAATCTCTTAGCGTAGCCAAGGCCGTAAGAAAGAATTTCTGTTGTATTAAACATTTACACTTAACTTGACATTCCGTTGTTCTCCAATGGTTAAAGCCTCAACTGCGTTTCTTTCGGTAAATAAGCTTTGTTTTTAGTGTAAACAGTTGGGGCATTTGACACGTTAATGTTAAGCCCCAACCATTTTGTATCTCTTTTTACTTATCTCTTCAACCCTTAGCCCCAACTTCGGACTTTGACAGTCCCTAGACTTGAGCCCCCAAAACTCTCTGGAATAAGGTTAGTTTTTAGGGAGTAAGTTGCTTAACCGTGGCTAGGTTTTTTGTCCAAAATTCTCAGACCTTATTGTTCCAAAGCTGGTTTGTTCGTCCCAATTTTCTAGATTTTATTTTTAGGGAAAAATTGTCGTGCCATGAAACATGTCCATATTCATAGCCCCCAATTTGGATTTTGTCCAATTCGCTTCAGGATCTAGCCCCAATCTTTAGGCTTAGAAAAAAAATTTGATAACTTGACGTATGTAAATAGTTCAGCCCCAACCACGTTATTTTGTCCATCAAATTTCATATCTTAACTATATTTTAGACGGAATATAAAATTCTACACGTTGTAATGTATTGCTTTCTATATTTCAAATTATTTTATGATTCGGCTGTGGGGGGGGGGCTTTAGCCCCTATAGCCACCCCCCTGGATCCGCTACTGCGTTAGTGTGATCGTTAGTATTTTGTAAGCACTGATTCATGTGGACATGTAGGTTATTGGGCTTTTGCAAAATTGCATTGGCTGTGCATGGCATCCCAGTAACTTAAGTCACAGTCAAAAAGGCATTTTCGGCTTTTCATTTTATTTTAAGCAATTATATTAGTAAGACTTAGGCCCGTTAGCTGATACAAAACATTAATGCTTAAGTTCAACATAAGCGCTTAAGTAATACATATTGCTTTGCACAAAATGTAAACTAAAACATAAATGTCCTTAAGTTCAACATAACTTAGATGGCAGAAAAAGTACCCCTTAAGAGATTTATGTTGTAGGTACATAAGGTTACATTTATGTTTTTTTTTTCCTAAGAATAGCGAAGCGACAGCGTCAAAATTAACATCAAATTTTATAAAAATGCACGATGGACTATCCAAATAGATTCTAGATGCTTAATTCACTCACCAATATTTAAAGAAATAGCGAAGCGACAGCGTCAAAATTAACATCAAATTTTATAAAAATGCACGATGGACTATCCAAATAGATTCTAGATGCTTAATTCACTCACCAATATTTAAAGAAATGACACATTATTTTTGTTATTCTAAAGCAGCAGATTCACAATAACAAATCTTCACAATATCACTTTTTACAGAAACACAAAAAAAAAACTTCGGACAGTTTTTTAATTACACACAGAATGCAAAATACTAGAAATAGATTTGACTTTTCACATGAGAGTTCTCTCATGAGATTAACCTATGGATAGCTAAGTAACGTGTTCTTTTGCAGGTTCAGATAGAATTTGACGAAAAAACAACATCTGAACTAAGGAATTTAGATGTAAAATACAAAAACAACTGAAGTCCATATGAACTAAGCTAAGTCCAGATAATTATCGGTTCTTAACTTAAGTTCAGATAGAAAAAGTACTGCCAGCTCAAATTACTATTTTGCTATCGATAGGTTGTATGAAAACGTCAAAATATCTGAGCCAACGAATGAAAATATTTTTTATAAACAAAAAAAAAAACGGACGACCATTGTTTTGTAAATAAATTTTTTTTCTGATTTGTGATTTAAAATTGTGTTTTTTTTCACGTTTGTTTGTTTCATTAACGATCGGGATAATTTTGTATACGAGATTTTGCATGCTTGTCCAAAAGCTGATCGGTATGGCGATTTCTGAGTTTCGAGATAGTGCTGGTCATTTTTGCTTCGATGACTTTACTAAGTTCGGATATCGTTTTTTTCAACGATTTTATCTGAACCTGCAAAAAACACGGCCGATAAATATTTTCTAGCAACAGAAAATAAATTAAGTACAACATACAAAATATGTTGAACTTAGTTATGACGTAGATTTATGTTTCGTATCAGCACACGGGCCTTAATACCTAAAATAAGAAAAAAAGCTCATATGTATTTATTTTAGAAAAATAAACATGTTCTCGGCAAGTTCCAAATTTGTCTGCATTAACCATTTTTGATTTATTTTCAGCGAAAAGGGGTAAAGGTAAACCTTTTGCATTAATTTTTTCGTAAAAATATCAACCATTGAGAGATACTTTTGAAAATAAAAAATAAATCTAAACTGATAACCTAACCTTTTTTTTTTAATAAATCTCAACCCGAAACCAAAATCTTTCTTAACTAATGTAGTAACTCTTTGAGTGAAACCAATTGAAAATAAAGGTTGACAGTTATTTCTGATCTCTGCTTCTTGAAGAAAATTCCGGAATCGCAATGACAAAGAAATTAAAAAAAGAATAAACTGCACATTCCTGTCGTGGTATCGGTCTACATAAAAATTATCTTGCTAACTTCAGACGTCTCTTGTTAAAAGTATATCACAAATATATTCAGAAGTAAATGAGGGTCGAGAGCGTTGAGGTTGCGATGTTTTGATTCACAATAACCTCATTATTTCTATTTTCAGAGAAATGGTTTTTTTAATGCACTTTACCTTGTTGCGTTGTAACTACACGTGCTCGTGAATAAACATATTCGTTACCAGTTACCACATTCGGTCAGGACTACTTATTGCCGTTGAAATATTTGTCGATCACCCTTTAGGACAAAATCATCTGCGAACTCACGACCATATTATTTTTTGTGAAGTGATTACCACTTAAATATGAAATTTAAAAAAAAAATCCAAATTGTATGTTCAGGTTCAGGTAAAATAACAACTCACAACATTAAATATTTTTCCTATAAAAATTCAAATAAGAAAAAGAAAAAGAAACCATTCAGCCATCATAACCAAAAACTTTTCAATGGAAAATATTATTTCCCTCTTTGAAATCGATTGAATCCACCTCATCCTAATTCAAAGTTTTACAAATTTCAACTTATACCTATCCTCTTTTGTTTGCTTTTTCAAAAACTTTGATGGTAAATGCTTCAATGATTTTTCGGTTAAATTTCCTGAAGAAAAAAAAATTGCATTCACTTCTTGTTGGATCAATTCACTTAAACCCAAATTGATGTTTCTACTTTTGTATTTACAATGGGTTAAGTGTGACCATCTGTTCAGTAATACAAAGGACATATTATTATTTATATTTAGGTTTTGTTTCAAGCTATTAATTTTTCTAATATGCATTAGACCCCTTTCACACAGGGAAAACAGTTGGTGAAGATTTTTTGACGTTTTATCTTAAATGTCTTGCACCTTTCACACGAAGAAACAAAATTGCTAGAGATTTTTGTTTGTTTCCTTATAAAGTCTACATATTAGTAGAACTTGAACGTACATAACTCTACGTACTGTACTTGTACTGTTTGTTTGTTTCCTTATAAAGTCTACATATTAGTTGAACTTGAACGTACATAACTGTACGTTCAAGTTCAACTAATATGTAGACTTTATAAGGACACAAACAAAAATCTCTTGCAATTTTGATTCTTCGTGTGAAAGGTACAATACATTTAAGATAAAACGTCAAAAAAATCTCGACCAACTGTTTCCCCACAGTGTGAGAAGGAATGTTATAAAAATCTATTCAAATCGGTGACCCGGGGAGATTTTGTTCCATCCCCTTACTTCTTGCCCTTCTCAGTTTCCTTCTGTGAAAGGGGACTAAGCTCTTCAAGGAATTGTCCCTATGAATTGTATGCTATGCACACAAAAGTATTCCCCCCTTCCCAGTGTTTTCAGAGTTTACAAAATTTCTCGAAATGACTTTAATTATTTTGATTAAATTTTGTATCAGCGATGCTTTAAAAGTTATTGAAAAATAACAGAGTTTAGGATTTGACCTAAAAATGCATTAAACGGAAATAGGGCTTTGAAAACATTTTACATCACGGTGCTTATAGTAAGTACTAATAGTTTTGAATTCCACAACTCTGCAAATACCTATAGTTTTTTATAAGATAAAACTATATTTTGTACTCTTGATTTTTTTTGACAAACTGGATTTATAATCTCAGTTTTTCATTCTATAAAAAAATGGTCACCATCATAACAATATTGAAAGCTATGTAAAATAATTGTACATGAGTAAACCTTTATTTTCTGTTGTTCTTTTTTTTTTTGGTATATACAGTAGCATCGAAATAACAAACTTTCAAAATGTATCCAATAAATATGATGTGCCGAAGAAGGACATATCATATATTGTACATCAAAAAATAGGTATACTCCTTTACATTGACGATACACAAACGGAGGATATGAGATATATTTGTATAGTGATGTCTGATGTATCCTTATATTGATGCACATGCACACCCAGGTCAATTGCATCAATTGAGTATCCACTTTATGAAAAATGTTTTGCTGAGTTAGGTATTTCTTTGCGAAGCCCTCGAAAAGTATTATATTTTATGACATTTTTATTTTGTTCCAAAGGAGCTAGGACAAACTCTTGACAAAAATTTAATAATTCGAAATGACATTTTTTCGAGAGAATTTATAGTTATAGAAAGAGAGAGATATGGTTTCGAAATTAAAAGATAACTTTGAATTCTGAGGGACGACTTGTATTGTATGAGTTGAGTGTGAGTATGTTAAGTTTTAAATTCAAATAAATACTATACAGTTGTTTCACTATTGACCAAGCTATTCAATTGTTTACAAGTGATTATTTTTTATGTTGTTTTCCATTGGTAAAATAAATCAATTTATTTTCAATTTGGATCTGTTAACGAAGTATACAGGGTGATTGGTATAAGGTGCACCAAAAAGCTGTAATGAGTAGGTTGGCCTAAGACATACAAAAATCATATGGGAGGGGGGGTGCCTATTTAGGCGGGAGGGTAAATTTTCTAGAAAATTTACTTAAAACAAAAAAAATGTATTTAAAAACAACGATAAAACTTGTAATGCTTTTCTGTACCTTTTTGGAAAGCCAGAACTCTCTTCTTTAATTTTTATTTTAAATTAAGTTGCGTTTGTGATTAGTTTTAAAAAAAAATAATGTTTAAACTTAAAATTTGAAAAAAAAATAAATTTCAAACTAATTTTGTTTTAAATTTTATGTTATTATGTAAAATTTTTGTTTTCAAAATTCAATGCTCTTAAGCCCATACGATACTACATTTTTTTCTCATTAAAAATGAACATATTTTGAAATTTAAAAATTATTTCAAAGTACACTGTGACTACAAAATAAGTATACACTGGACTCATGAGAACACTAGTTTTTGGTGTATATTTACTTTTGCGGACATTGTAATTGTCAAAACATAATATCGTTCTTTTCATAAAAAATACTATTTTCTCTTTTCCACTTTGCTGACAATAAGTCATGATTCAATGAATTAAAAATGAGAACAAAATGTAGTATCATACGGACTTTAGTAATTTTTAGTCAAAAACAAAAAACCAGAAGGCTCTAAAGCTTTAACTTTTAAAGATATCAAAAAATAAATAAACCATTTTTCTCATAAAACTAATAAGAATACGGCTAAATGATCACTCCACCAACCAGTTAATTACCAACAAGCTCGTTTTATCTCGTTTTTACTAAAATGTTGGTTTCTTTATTTTGTAATATTTTGAAAAGTTAAAGCTCTAAAACCATCAAATTTTTTATATTTGAATAAAAATTAATAAGAGTATTGAATTTTGAAAAAATAGTATGTTCTTAATAACGTGAAATTTTGAAGAAAAAAAATAGTTTGAAATTTTGTTTTAATTTTTTTTTTTTTTAAATTCGATTTTGAAAATTATTTTTTTAAAAATTCAACTTAATTTAAAATTAAAATTAAAAAAGAGATTTCTGGCTTTCCAAAATGGTATAGAATAAATGAATAAATTGGGTGGCGCAACGGCTCATGAAGAACCAGGGTCTATTGACTAACAACTCGCAACCATTCCAGTGTGCGCGTGACGACAGGAATGGAAGGGACCTATAATTGTATGCCGAATCCGACATGCTAGACGAGAAGCACTTATTCATGATAAGTGATACTCTTGGATACTCGCAAGAGGCAGTACCCTGAAAAAAACTTTTTAGTTTTAAGGTGGACGAGGCTGGGAAGCGAACCCAGACCTCCAGCGTGACAGTCCAATGCACTACCCATTACGCTACGGTCTACTACCTTCATTTGTGTCCGTCCTCAATATTATTACCTTTCCAATATGAAATAATTCTTAAAATAATTCTTAAAAGCTCAAAAGACATATCTTCAAAGTTAAGCATCCTATTTTGGTCAAATTCAGTAAACAATAAAGAAAATAAAAAAGTGCGTATACGCCCGAGTGTACGTTTTAAGAGAAAACACAAATACGGCATGTTTCAAATTTCAATTTTAAACTTAATTATTAAAGGGCTAATTATAGCACATGAAGACATACAATATCTTAAAAGTTAGTGCAGGCTTCAGAATAACCGATTTATAATACATGTATGTAGCTGAATACTAAGTAGTGACAATATCAATGCAAATTTGACTTCATGATAATGTCAGGGACGAGGATACTTATAGCCACATTCTTACATAAGTTTTGCTCATAACTAAAAACGGCAAAGCTAGATTTTTTTATGCAAACATACTTATATGATAGGGATCCGCCAGAGGCCCACATTTTCTTCGAAGCAATGTTTTATAGCTGCTTCAGTTTTCGAACAACGACCTTTCAAAGGTACATTGTCTTATAACGTTTCATAATTTGGAAGAGAATGAAAGATTTACTTAAATATGATCATGAACGGTTAACTAAATCAACGGGATATGATATGAGATATAAGTAGGTACCTTAGGAGTGTCTATTATTTTTTTTTGTCAGATATTCAAAGTGGGTATCGTGGATCTTGTAGAGCATACCCACTCAAGTATTTCTACGTCCCGGAAATTTTTTAAAATGGTACTTCCAGACCCCGCGCCGTTTTTTTATGTAAAAAACACGTTTTTTTTCAAAGTCAACAAATGATCAAGAATTTCGCGTATCAAAAGTGGCTTCACCTACTTTAAAAAATTTCTTTCGACTCTTTAGGGATGCTAATAATAAAAACCCTTAAGTAACTGCCCCTTTAAATTTCAAAATATGCCTGTTTACTCGATAAATGGCTGAAAAACACGCAAAAATCGGTTGATTTTTAAGCTTTTCTCGATTTTAAAGACCTCCATGGGTGCAGGAACGAGCAAGTAAGACTCGTATCAGAGGTAATTTCGTGTGCTGAACTCAAATCTACCATCCATTTTTCGCCATTAGCTCTAGTTTTTAAGATATTCCAGTCTGAAAGTGAAATATAACCATTTTACCTATTTATTGCGATTTTGTAAAAATTCGAAATACTTTTTTTTTCAAAAAAATGCACCGATTCATACATGAACATGAGTCATATTGCAGTACTTTGATGAATCGGTGCATTTGTTTTGAAAAAGAAGCTTTTCGAATTTTTACAAAATCTCAAAAATAGGTGAAAAAATGGTTATATTCCACTTTCAGACTGGAATATTTCAAAAACTAGAGCTGATGGCGAAAAACGGATGATTGATTTGAGATCAGCACACGAAATTACTGCTGATACGAGTCTTACTTGCACGTTCCTGCACCCATGGAGGTATTTAAAATCGAGAAAAGCTTAAAAATCTATCAATTTTTGGGGGGTTTCAGCCATTTATCGAGTAAAACAGCCATATTTTGAAATTTTAGGGGGCAGTTACTTAAGCTATTTTATTATAAGCATCCCTAAAGAGTCAAAAGAAATCTTTTAAAGTAGGTGAAACCATTTTTGATACGCGAAATTCTTGATAATTTGTTGACTTTGAAAAAAAAAAACATAAAAAACGGCCGCGGGGTCTGGAAGTACGATTTTAAAAAAATTCCGGGACGTAGAAATACTTGTGTGGGTATCCTCTACAAGATCCATGATAGCCATTTTGAATATCTGAGAAAAAAAATTAATAGATACCCCTAAGGTACCTGTACCTGTACATGTGTCTAGCTACAGTTATACTTAACAAGTAAGTCATTAACGAATTCTTTTGTGGGTGGCTAAAAAAACGTGGTTTCAACATTCCATTTCAAAAAAAAAGGCTTATAAAACTTTTATTAGTTTGACTCCAGCTCTACAGAATTTTGTAAGGAAAAATGTACTTCTAATACTTTACAAAAAAAAGAAAAGAGAAAGATGAATTGAATTTCCATAAATATTTTTTTTTTCCAGGCCGCTAAATTATTCAAAAAAAAGGTCACCAAGCATCACTCTCTCATGAACAACATTACCATGTACAATAGTATGACAGCCATGTCACACATAATATCCTCTAGCTAGTGTAACAAAAATGTAAATTGCCCTTGCCCGCAATGTCTTCACCAGAGGACGTAATCTTATATGACAGCGATACATGTTAGCGATATCAACACAGCGAAATCCTTGTTAGACATGTAGTATACGAAGGAAACGAAGGGTTTTTCCAAACGCTAATGTTTACACTAAGCATAAATCTTCTGTCACAGCTTTCCCGCAGCGACCATCACCATGAGCGAGTGAGTTGTGAGTGGTTGTGGTGTGTTGGCGTGTGGCATGAGTGCAAACAGGAATCTGCAGGTGAATTTATCACGTCATATTGAACCAATTTTTACGAGCGAGCAGGTGGTCGTAGTCTTGCAGTCATGGCTGTCGTTTTAAATGAGCATTGGCATCATCGCCATACGCCATACCAACCACCAACGTCACGAGCGCCATGTCATTTGTTGAAGGATATGTGACCAAGAACAAGGACAGCCCGATGATGGATGGCATCATACATTTTACAGCTAGCTTACCTACTATAAGGACACGAAATGAAGGTTTGCTTGTGCTTTGGCTTTTAATACCTCTGCTTTGTGTGGTTATCGTTGAATTTAAACTATTAAACCAGCAAACATTTATGATAGTGATAAATTTAATTCTCATAGGATATATAGTTTTTTTAATAAGTCGTTATTTTAGAATATTTAAGGAAAAGTTACCTTCAATAGGGAAATATGTATGTTTTAATTTTTAATATTACATATTGATATAAAAACTGAAATGAAAATGTTTCAAAAATTTATTATAGAAGGACACAATCCCCTTTGGAGTTCTTCAATATAAATTGATTAGTTAATGGATGGCCCTTTTATTAATTTCGCACATCGACTTTTCAAAATAATGCATTTCAGTCTTGTCTGGGTCCAAATTATTTTTGTATTCTAAAATGGATTTTATATCATCAACGTATAAAAAATTTCCCAACAATCTCAATTGGTTGTGAAAGTCGTTAAAGAACTTCAAGAAATCAGCGAAGAGTTCGATGTAATAGTATATTGGTTTGCATTCATTATAGCCATTAATAATTTGGCTTGGTGTATTCGGATCAATAGTATTTTCCAAAACCTTGTCGAATGTTCTGCATTTTTGCCTCAAATCTTCCAATGATGCCGCCAATTTTGAGCTGGAATAAATAAAAATGATTAAAAACTGTGCGCTCCTGGTTTAGGTACTGATGGAGAATGAAAAAAAAGTGGTTCTCTATTTTTGAGGTCATGTAACAATGCAAGGCGATTTTTCAAAAAAAAAAAAAATTAGCAACGATTCCTAAAATACTTAGTTTCATCTTCAAACTTTAGTTTAAATCTTTCTTATATCTCTTTAACTCTCCGAGGAATTCTTAGTTAGATGTTTGCCTTCATTACTTTTTTTTTCAAACGGAAAACGGGTTTAAGTACCACCTTCCACTTGCTCGTGTTCAAAAGCTAACCCATATTCGTAAAACAGTGAACACAGTAATAAGATAACGAAACAATATTTAACGAAATTTTGGCCTTGAATAATACTGTTCCTAACTCAACAGAAAATTAACCAAAAGATGTGTCTACATCTACATTTGTCAATTTTAATAAACATTAAACTAATTTTCAGATGGTTATTTAATACGGATCATTTTCCACGGATAAAAAGTTATAGTACTTACTTAAAATTGTAAAGGTCATCCTTTTTTATTTTAAATTCTGCTCTTATTTCTTTTGCTTCTCGTTCACTTTGTTCCCGTGGGTATGGACTCACACAGATAGCACCTCTTTATTTGTTGTATATTTATTATTATAAAATTTAAACTATGACTCTTAATTTATGCATTTACAAATTTAAATTTAAATTTACATTGAAAGCGTGTCCCACAGCCACCAACCTAGAGGAAAACTTCACTCAACTTCCGCTTAACAGAAAACATCGGTTATCTGAATTTTTGAGAATATTTCACACAAACTGCTTCGCATAACTGAACACCGCTTAATTGCAAACTCCGAGTAATTGAAACAAAACTGTTTGTCTCAAATGAACATTTGAACAAGTGAACCGACCGTTTTTTTGTTTTTAAATATGTTGCATTCATATTTAGCCCAGTCAAATTCAACAATAAATTCGCAAAGTACGGTGTAGTTCTGCATTTTTGATATGTTGTTGGGGCATGTAAGAGTAGTCTGTAGCTAAGTTTGCAACTACCAAGAACCTGTACTCGCTGCAGGATAAATGCAACAGTGAAAAAAACACAAAAATCACCCCATTTTTTCTGACATTTTCCTTTATTTCTTTGGAAATATGCAACTAAGGAAAAAACAATCCATAATATGCTTGTTTGTTATAAAATTTTCTACAAGACCACATTAGTTTAAAATTCATGTATGTTATATTTGAGTTGCTATCTAACCATGAGTAAAAACAAAAATTCTGAAAAACTAAGTAATCTTGAAGCGCTACAAAACTAGGTCAAAAATTGTCCAATTGTGCTCAAAATTTGCAATCAAATAGCCTAGAGTATTATAAGATAAAATTTAAAAATTTGGTAAAAATGGGTAAAATAGTTTTGGCAAGAAACTAAGTGCAACAAGCAATGTTTGCATCATTGCTGTGGTCGAAATAGGACACTTAAGTTGGCATTTATTTTTGTACACGTACTTGGAACCCTTAACAATGATAAAATATAGGTAGTGGATTTAAAAGTTCGAAAATTGTTCACTTGGCATGTAAATATGTAATTTCGTGAACATTTTCGAAACATTTAATTTCACTACCAAAGTTGCTTAGAAAAATATGTAATTATTATAACTATATTTTATGATAGTTAAGGGTTCCAAGTACGTGTACAAAAATCAGTGCCAACTTAAGTGTCCTACTTTGACCACAGCAATGATGCAAACATTGCTTGTTGCACTAAGTTAACATCATGTTTCTTGCCAAAACTATTTGACTGATTTTGATCAAATTTTCAAATTTTGTCTTATAATACTCTAGGCTATTTGATTGCAAATTTTGAGCTCAATTGGACAATTTTTGACCTAGTTTTGTAGCATTTCAAAATTGCTTAGTTTTTCATAATTTTTGTTTTTACTCATGACTAGATATCAACTTAAATATAACATACATGAATTTTAAACTAATGTGGTCTTGTAGAAAATTTTATAACAAACAAGAACATGGTGGATTTTTTTTTCCTAAGTTGAATATTTCCAAAGTTATAAAGGAAAATGTCGGAAAAAATGGTGTGATTTTTGTGTTTTTTTCACTGTTGCATTTTTCCTGCAGCGAGCACAGGTTTTTCGAAGTTGCAAACTTAGCTACAGACTACTCTAACATGCCCCAACAACATATCAAAAATGCAGAACTACATCGCGCTTTGCGAATTTAGCCCTTTTGTTTTGTAATTATTGACTGGGCTGGTTAAAAATGTAAATAGCTTTGTTGTTTGAATTGTTTCATATGGAAAAATAACTATTTTGACATAATACAAAAAAATCATACCTACATTTTTTTCTTCAGACTAAATTAAATTTAATTTGTTTTGACAAAACTCCGCTGATTTGAACCAAGTTTCAATTATTCGAAGTTCGGTTAACTGAAAACTCCGCTTAACTGAAACAAATGGTCTGCTATTATGGTATTCCAGTTAAGCGGAGTCGACTGTTTTTAAATCGGAAAGCATAACTTCGATTTAACGGTTGGTTTTGGGATCGTTTTTAACTGGCTCTATCTCTGTCAAACTACTACCGAATTTTAATTTGTTTATTAAAATCAAAATTCTAACCAATACTTTGTCGCAATCTAATGATGTCCAATATTTGGTTCTGTCCAAAATACTATCCAAACAAAATTCTTGAAAATAAGCCATTCTAATAGGAAACAATATTATTTACTGAGATTATAGATTTTCTGAATTACCTATAATTTGTGAGGTTGTGTGACTGTGGCACACCCTGTATACAAAATTTAAAAAAAAATGGTGTTTAAACTTACATACCTTGTTAGGATTAAAAACCGTTGACTTATAACCCACATTGAGTCAATTATATTCTTTTGTACTTCGAGATTGGATTGAAACAATACTAGATGTTTCTGAAATCTATCTTGAAGCGCAAGAAGCAAATCCTTAAAAGCTTTTTGGCATTTAAAATTGCAATCTTCAGTTTTAGTTATATTCATTTTTAATTGAAATTGGAGAATTTGAAAAATTAAATTGCGAAAAATTGACAAAAAAATTTATGTACATATAGATGTGTACATATATAAAAATGAGTTTACAACAGTCAGTGGTATACCTAAGGTGAACACCTGTACCGAAAAGAGCGGTACAGTACCGAAAATTAACGCAGTGTACGGTGTATCAACGAAAAGCCCCGGTACACACAAATATACTGATATAAAATTCGTTTAGCGAAATTTTAAAATAAATTGAGATTAAATTTGAATAGTGTAAGCATTATGCTTAATTATTTCTTTCCTTGTTTGCAACTGTGAGTGTTTGACATCTCATTATTCTTGTATATGATTTATTTTGTACTGTATTACAACCATTGTCGTTTCAAATCCTTTCTTATGGTATTCGTGACTGGTTTTATTTGTTTGTTAAAAAAAAAATTTAAACTGAATCCAAAAAATTCCGAGAAATGGTCTACCGACCGATAACAACCGGTTGAACGTTTCAACTTTGTAAGACCCTTTGTTTTACATTAGGTAGGTACAACATAAAATGGCCATGTCTTGAGTTCTTGAGGGGTCAGCCAAAAATATTTGAGAAATAAAAAAAGCACGATAATTCAAATATTTATGTTTATTTATATTTATTAAATATTTAAATAAATTAAACAAAATATTTTCTTGTATACCGAAATTGGCGTTGGGAAAGGTGGCCACCCTAGGTAACATTTAAATTGGCTAAGAATAAGTGCTTTAAATCAAAACCGAATTTTATAAAAGTATAGTGGTACTCGAGAAGGTTAATACATAGCCTCTTAAGAAGCAATTTCCCAAAAGAAATCAATTAATAATGGAATAACTGACGAATAAGGGACTCCAGCTGGATAAGCTTTTTTCGTATTCTGTATTATTTTTACGTAGTAGAAATGGGAAAACTTATTTGGAGTAACGAATTAAGGCTGCATTTATTTAAACGATATTTGCGGTAATTAAAACAAATAAGTCGTATAACAGAAACTATCAGTTCCAGGTTCCTTACATATGGTATATAATTTTCATGTCTAGATAAATATGTGATTACTAGACTTCTTCAAAAATAGATACTTAAATGCTCTATAACAAATTTCTAGCGAATCCGTTAAGCCAAGGATCCAAAACGGCAATCTGCAAGAACGCACAGTGGGCCAGTGCGGGGTCAAACCTCTGGTTTTGTAGAAAAGAAAATTCTAAGTGCTACGACAACTAAAAACTAATGGCGTTTTCCATTCTGAATTTCTCAAAATAACGGTTGAATAAGTGCTTCTGGATTTGATTTCAGAATCCTAACTACCATATTACACAAGGACCAACAATAATTATTAGATAAGAGAATTTTCCAAAATATGTATTTTAGGGATCAGTGTTAAGCCCTTATTTTTACTTGCGATATACGTAGTATAGGGCAAGTTTAGGATTCGTGCAAAAAAAAAAATCGAGATAATAATTTTCCCTAACATTACGATGATAGAGAAAGCGAAAAAAGTGGGTCTCGCAATTCTGTCTGTCTGTCCGTCTGTCTGTATGTACCTCGACCTGCAGCCTAAACGGCTGAAGTGATTTTCTTCAAACTTTGGACTGAAATTGAAATTTTTTTTTTCTCAAAAAATAACGGTAACTGTCATACAACCAAAATTTTGGATTTTTAAAAATATATTGAATTTTTTTTTTTGGAAAATTCAATATCTTGAAAACGGGTCAATGAATATTTTTTAAATTTTGTGTAAAATTGTAAATTATTTAATTCTAAAAAATGGCATAACCAAACTTTATTTTTAAAAATTTTCAAGAATTTTTATATATAAAAAATTAATTTTTAAGAAAACCGCTCTAACGATTTTTGAAATTTTTTTTTCGTAAATTTACATTTATCAAACAAATCAGATGGCACCCTTTTTTTAAGCTGTATCTGTTTAAGCTATTAAAAAAAAAGAAACAAATCTATACCTAGTAAATTATAGTAATAATTTATATTTTAAATTGTGTTTAATACTTTTTTTAATGATTTCATAATGTTATAGAACAACAATGCACGTTGACAATTTTAAGCTACGTTAAAGTTGTTAGCTACGAGATCAAGTTTGTGCGATCCAGTCTTATCCATTTTTTTTTGGTATATGTACATTTTGCTCATGATACTGCATAACATACGAACATTTCATTGGGATAGACAGTAACGTGTGTGGTTCGCAGTTTCAAGGGACTTTAACTCCCTTGTCAGGATCTGTTTCCCGTTTTTTTTTTTTCCCGCCTTGCAAACAACAGTTCCTCGGGTAGCCCAATTAGTTCTGTAGTGTAGTAGCATATTGTTTGTTGTTACCTTTTTAATACTTTACAAGCAAACTGCCTATGACCACAGAGTTCTCTGTTGAGCAAGAAAAAATGGTACATTTCCCGGGTGATCACAAAGACGAATTCAGACGAGTCATCTAGCTGACGTGAATTCGTATTGTTTTGCCCCGGTTCTTCTAATATTTTTTCTACATGAAAAGATAAAATCAAATACATAAATCTTAATCGCTTAAAAGCGGTAATAGCTAGATCGTCTGAGACAATTTCGAATGCATACAATTGAAAACATCTACCAGGAATAGTGATTTCGTTAATGCGTATTCAACAAGCCTGTGAAAAGTAAACAATTAAACATAAGCAGGATTAATCTTAATTAGCTAATTCGTTTATTAATTTGTTAATTAATAAAAGAGAGAATTGTAAAAATGAAGATTGTTTTTTGTTTGTTTTAAATCATACTATCCAGAACATCCACGACATCCGCAATGGACACACTCGACTACACGTCCTTCCTCTAGCTTTGATTTCGGCACTCTGCAAATGCAGTTTGTTCCAAAATTAGTGTCTCTCGTTTGTATGCAACGCAGGCAACAAAGATTTTCGTAGCCAGACTTCTTCCATTTGGCTATTAAGTTGGGATCTGCAATTTTTTCTTTCAAACAATAGTCGTAGAGTTCCCGACTTATAGCTTTTCGACGATAGAAAAGATCATAGATGTACCGAGACTTTTGATGGTGGATCTTGAAAATTGGCCACAAAGATTCGTTGATACGTTTTCCTTCGTGTGGTTCTGTTTCAGCTGGACGGAAGAAAATAAAAAATTTAAAGTTAGAGAAATAAGAATTAGAAATAAAAAGCATTTTACCTTCACGCATTTTTTGTTCCAATTCTTCTAGGGTTGGTTCAATCAATTCCCATCCGTCTGGAGGTGGTTTTCTGCTACGTTTTACTTTAGGCATATTTGTTAGTGATTTCTGTTTATTCGAAAATTTCGAAATGAATAAATTGTAATTATAAATTAAAGATTTTGGCAAAATTAATTTGTTAACAAACAACGGTAGCAGAAAATAATGAAGAGAATAAAGTGATAGGTGTCATTTTTTGACAGGCTGAGACAACAGCCATTGTGAATGGAATTCAGCATTCACAATAGATGCTGAATAGCTTTGATGTTTAAGGAAGACCTGTTTACACTTTTGTATATTAAACCGTGAGGCTACCCGGCCAAGCAAGTTGGGCCCGATCAACACTGCCCAATTTTTCCACGAAGATTTTTCGAGAAACCGTGTGTAATGTACACACAAAAGAATTTTTTCAATGAAATTTTTTCCTTGTCTTCTTTTTTTTTTTGCTATGCTCTTCATTTTTCATTAAGATTCACTCAACACGATCAAACAAACACACACACAAAAAACTCGAAAGTCCCGATCTACATTCACCGATTTAAGTCTTGCCGACAAAAAATTGTTGTTGTTTTCGTGTGCGAATGGGAGGCACAGCTGACATGTTCCTTCCAGTTTCAACCATTAGGACATAAACAGACTGGAAAAATCGTTTTGTGGTACAAAGACCGCTTTCACACGAGGAAACTGAGTTGCCAGAAACTAGCTAGTATGTAGGCGAGAAGGGTGTGAGGGGAGATTGTTTGTCTTTCTTTTACGCCCTTTTCACCAACAAACTAAAAATCGTTGGCAACTCAGTTTCCTTGAGTGAAAGGGGTCAAACGATTTGGTCCCTACCCCTCACTTTTCACTCCCTTCACCGTCCAACAAAAGATCGGCATTGGAAAAATCGTTCAATGTAGATAATGTAGATTGGGACTTGCTATACACACACTTTTTTTTACTGAAGGCTTTCCAAAACCAACGCGGAACATTCGCTATGCAGGGCGACAGAAGACAAAATTTAGATTTTTAGAATTTTCTTGGTTTCTGATTGGGCAACTGTATAAGAAGTTCAGTTCAGTCGACTTGTGCTTTCTGCTTTGTGCTTTCATACTAAACTGCCAAAATTGGTTCGGTTCGGGTGTGTATGGCACAAAAAATTAGACCGCCCAACTAACAATTTTACTCCTATACTCATCCATAGGAGCTATTTATAATCGTTTATTGTACTCATTTAATCTCTCTTTAGTACTCCATAGAGTTAAAAAGGAGAACTTTTTAACTCCTATAGCACCTTAATTAAGAAAATTCAGTTGCTATGAACAACACTCTAAGAGAGTTCGAAAGAAGTGCTAAAGGAGTAAAGTATAGAGTGCGAATAAAAATTTAAAAAAAATCATTTAGGTAAGCCTAGAGGGATCGAACTCTGGATGCCTCGCACTAACTTGTCGAGCTCGCTAACCGCTCGAAATAATTAGCATTAAAACGGATTGACTTTATCCTTCAAAGAATTTTTAAGCTCGTTATTTATCTAAAAAAAAATCTATTGAAAGCGTTTTCGCCTTCCGCACGTGAATTAAAAACCTTATGTTTTCATTGCACATAATTATTTATGCAAATAATAAAGGTTAGACCGCACACAACTGCAGCGGAACTACACTTCATGACGCGGCAAAACATTATTTGTATGAAATTGTATGGGCTATATCGCACTAAGCGGCAACTGAACTTCATAAAATTTCATACAAATTATTGTGAATCGCAGTTCCGCTGCAGCGCAGTTCCGCCTAGTGCGGTCTAACCTTAAAGGTGCCCATACATTTGTGCAAAATTAAAAAAGCGTGCGCTCATTCGCATTATTACAAATTTATCAAATAACATATAATAAATCACATAACACGTTTCACTTGAATTGCAAATGGTGGCAAAATGGAGTCATGTCGTTTGCAATATAAAGCATTAACTACATTAAACACACTTTTGTACAAAAGTGAAAAAAATGTTTTGTCTTTTTCCAACATGCTACTCAATCCTATCTCTTATCTCAAATTTTACAAAAGTAAAAGTAAAGGCATAACTACATAGGCCTACTTTTGTACAAAAGTGAGAAATAAATATCTATTCTGAAGACACTTGTTTGCAAAAAAACAATGGAAAATTGTGCACGGTGGTTTAATTAAGGTTAGACCGCACACAACTGCAGCGGAACTACACTTCACGACGCGGCAAAGCATTATTTGTATGAAATTGTATGAGCTATATCGCACTTAGCGGCAACTGAACTTCATGAAATTTCATACAAATTATTGTGAATCGCAGTTCCGCTGCTGTGCAGTTCCGCCTAGTGCGGTCTAACCTTTAATGTGTCAGAAGAATTTTCGTTTGGTTTTTTGCAAACATGCTTCTCTAGCGAGCATTTTAATTTCTCACTTTTGTACTTTTGTACAAAAGCAGGTCTATGTAATTAGGGCTTAAGCCTTAACTTCATAGGCTTAAGCCTTAACTACAAAGCTTAACTTAACTTAAGCCTTGTACAAAAGTACAAAAGTGAGGAATTAAAATGCTCGCTAAAGAAACATGCTTGCAAGAAACCAAACGAAAATTGTTCTGACACATATATTAAACCACCATGCACAATTTTCCATTGCTTTTTGGCAAGCAGGAGTCTTCAGAATAGATATTTATTTCTCACTTTTGTACTTTTGTACAAAAGTAGGCCTATGTAGTTAAGCCTTTTGTACAAAAGTAAAACACCAATACAATCATAAGAAACAGTTTTGAAAACGACTTATAGATGTCACTGGCCGTAGGGAAATTTTAGGGGAACAAACCACGAACATACCTTACAGCTGATAGCTGACGTTTTATTTGTTCAAGAAAAAAATTGAATTCAATGCAAAAAAAAAAGTGTATATAAATAAATATGTATTTTATTTAAACAAATTTTAAATTGATGTTGTAGCTGGCACCACGGATTCAACTGTGTTCTTTAGCAAAATGATCTCTATTTATTATGAAAAGTAAAAATATCATGCGCCTTGGATCACATCGAACGTTTGACGATCATCTTAATTTGCAGTGCTTGCAGCTGGAACCCCAAACACACTAGACAGAGTACCTAAACCTAAACAGAATAAGTTATGTACACTCCAGAAAAGTTGGCTTATAATTCTTCAGCTAGATTAGAACAATTTTATTTTAATGAAAGACAAATTAAAATAGATATTTTGGATAATAAAAATCGAAATTTCAAGTTTTTTTTTTTGATAAATGTCAAAAACTCTAAGCTTTAAACACAATTTTCGTTTGATTTTTCGCAAGCAGATGACGCTAGAGTATGTGTGTATTTTTTCACTTTTGTACTTTTGTACAAAAGTAGGTCTATGTAGTTAAGCCTTAAAGGTTAGACCGCACTAGGCGGAACTGCGATTCAAAATAATTTGTATGAAATTGTATGAAGTTCAGTTGCCGCTTGGTGCGATATAGCTCATACAATTTCATACAAATAATATTTTGCTGCATCGTGAAGTGAAGTTCCGCTGCAGTTGTGTGCGGTCTAACCTTAAAGCCTCAACTACATAGACCTACTTTTGTACAAAAGTACAAAAGTGAGAAATAAATATCTATTCTAAAGACACCTGCTTGCAAAAAAACAATGGAGAATTGTGCATGGTGGTTTAATTTATATGTCAGAACAATTTTCGTATGTTATTTTGCAAGCATGTTTCTTTAGCGAGCATTTTAATTTCTCACTTTTGTACTTTTGTACAAAAGTAGGTCTATGTAGTTAAGGCTTTAACTACATTCAACACACTTTTGTACAAAAGTGAAAAAAATGTTGAATGTAGTTAAGCCTTTAAGAAGGCTCTATCTTTTACCTTTGTTAAATTTGATATACGAGATAGGATCGGTTAGCATGTTGGAAAAAGACAAAACATTTTTTTCACTTTGTATAAAAGTGTGTTGAATGTAGTGAAGGCTTAAAGCACCCACATGCAACTATCACCCAGCAAACGTAGAACTACATAAAATACCGGTGAAATATGTACGTAATAGAAGTACTTCTTTTCCACTGAAAAAAGACAGGGGCTCGGGAAAAAACTCAGTTATATACCTCCTATACATGAGAATACATGAAGCAGCTATCTCTTTCTAGCATGTGAAATGTAGTGGATTTCCCCTCCATTTAAGTACTGACAAAGGTACTTCAAATGTATATCAGCGAAGCACTACTGGAAGTACTTCTACCCCCATATTAATAAACGAAGCCAGCGGCGAGTAATCTTTAACTCGCGGATTAGGAGTAAGATTTCTGCCACTTACGAGCTAGCTAAACCACAAAGGAAGGTAGTTTAGCGAAGGATTAACTATGACAAATAAATATACCTTCCTTGGTGGTTTAACTAGCTCGTAATACCCGTGACACACTCGTGGTACGGATACTATGGTATTCGCTTATACCACTAGTGTGTCATGTTATACTATCCTTATACCACGAGAGCAAACTAGTATCAGCATGGTATCAAAACTTGGGTTTTTACCGTAGTATACGTTGCCTTTTAACGATACTAGCGCGTTTCTCCAAAAGTGACGAGTACGTGAACTACAATTTTGACAAGGAAAATAATTTTTGTTTGTGTTTTATAAATTTTAAAATCGAATTCAAAAAAAAAATTAAACAAAACCAAAATGAATAATAAAAAAAGAAAAGTATTCAGTTCTTCAGAAATAATTCCCAATTATTTCATTTTATTATTTTGTAAAGTAAACAATTATTGACAGCAATCATGTTGACAAATATCAAAAATGTAGATCTGCAAATTGAAACTATACAAGGATGTGTGTCACCCATCGTGGTATCGTCAATACCATAGTATCTGAACTATAGTATGAAAACCCCATGTGTGTCTTTAGTATAAGTGGTAGAAATCTTACTCCTAATCCACGAGTTAAAGATAGCTTCGTTTATTAATATGGGGGCTAATGTTTATTTGCCAGTAGTTTCTTAAACCATATTTTTTTTTCTTAAACCATAGCGAAAGCACAAAAGCTTGTCCTTTAGGCTCGTTTCACACACATTCGGTTTCATTCGGTTCGGTCTCTATTCGGTTTGTATTCGGCTGTGCCTGATATGTGTGAAACGATAAAACGGTGCTCTACGGCTTCTATTAGGTTTTAATTTTTGCCGTTTTATCGTTTTACACATATCAGGCACAGCCGAATACAAACCGAATAGAGACCGAACCGAATGAAACCGAATGTGTGTGAAACGATTCATAAAAGTACTTCTTGTGGGTATGCATTTTACCAGTTATATCCGTACTGCTACAATTACTGAGTTCTCGAATCTAGAAGTACGGATATAACTGGTGAAACTTGTACGTAAAGGAAGTACTTAGTTTGTTTCTTCTGAAACATGAGCCTTTTGAAATTATATATACAATAACAGCCCTATTCTGCCGTTGTGAGGGTCACAAGTCACAATTTTTTGTGAGTTTGTTTTTGTATAAGACGGTCACAATTTCGGATTCTGTGGAAGCCCTCATAATAAACCTCACAAGAACAACGCGAGTTGTGATCTCCCAAGGAGCAGATCATAATTTTTAAGTTTTTATGAAGCGAGTTTACTACGAGTTATGAGGTTATTGTGACTTGTGAGCATCACTGAGGTTCCCAGAATAAGGCTGTAAATTTATATGATAAATTGCATTTTACGAATAGTTTTCATCACCAGTTTATTGCTAGTTGTATCAAAATAAATACAAAAATTGTTCAGACTTTAGAGTCGTTCCAATAATTGAACAATTTGCTGTAAAACAATCTCAAAACACACGACGATCGTGGACAATGGTTTTATTGACCCTGATGAATCTGAAATGCAGTATAAAACACTAATAAAAACATTTGTTTATTTTATTTAAATTTAATTACAATAATTAATAATAATTTGTTTCTTGTATAAACAACAACCAAAAAACAACCATTTATAGCTCGCGCTCGCCGATAAAATAAATGTTTTTGTTTGTCATGTTGTGCACATACGAAATGAGACAAAACTTTTTGCATCGTATACATCGCACTCTTTCTTCCCTTTTACGATAGAAGAGTTTTAGTTTTTGTGAGGAGAAACAAAAGTACTTTTTTTGAGGGGAGATTTTTTGGTAAATAAGGAAACACATACCTACATTTATAGAATGCGTTTTGTTTGTGGTTGTTCTTAAAGGCAAACTACTGAGTTTTGGTTTGCAGGGCAGTCACGAAACAGTTTGCTATTTTTTCTTTATAAATATGGGGGATAATGTTGCGCAAATTAGGCTTGGAACAACAGAAAATAATTCGAATGGAATCAGAAATGTGTAGTATTGTTTCGAAATCCAATCGAAAACGACATTAAAAAAAAGCCTAGAAAAATTTGCGTTTTTCTCACTGAACGAATTCATTTCTTGCGAGAAGTCTGAAACTGCTCCTTGTGCCATCTATAATCAAGCACTCACAACAACGACGCTGGGATTTTTTTCATCCCACCACTAAAATATTTTGACAGTTTCCATTTGCAGAAAAATTTTTATTGTCAAAACTTTCACTATGAGAACGCAAAGTCGCACATAATTTTTTTTCCGTACGAATTTAATTCAATTTTCAACAAATTCCTAAATATTAATTTGAATAAATTTTATATTAAAATGATCGAAAAACAATTCGGATAATCTGGGAAGTAATGAAAACAGTATTGTGCAGCGAATGAGAGTGTTATAAACATAAAATAGAAACGAAGAGAAAAAAATTCTTTAGTGCGTGTGAAAACAAAAACAACAAACATTCAGATAAGTGCAGCGAGAGCTCTAGTTTTTGTCCATTGTGAATAATGTGATGAAAAATTGGTGGATAAAAAGAATTTTATTGGCTTCCCTTCATCAAAGCAAAACAACTTAGTACGAATACACTTAATTCAAAACTTAATTAAACGAAAAAACGATATTCTAATGAGGAAAATAAATAATCATCCAGGTATGTGGCTCAACAAATAAATTGAAATTGGTGACAGTCTGTGGAAAGGTATAATATTTTATAAGCATCTATGATCATCGTCGTTGTCTTCATCTCCTTCATCTCCGTCACATGGATCACTTGATTGGGGCGATTATAATCAAGTCGTAGGTACAACCTTTTCAATCGAAGTTTGCTCTTTGTTTAGACTACCTCGAATTAAGCAAGCTTTTCGTCAATAGTTCCATCGAAATAAGCTGAAACTCCATTGCAACTTGCTAGCAGTTAGTACAATTAATTTGCACTCCATGCCATTGTCTGTGTATGATTTGGCAGATTGATGATTGATGTGGGATGAAATCAATTTTAGGTCCAGAGAGCGAAACGCGGAAGAATGTAAATTTTCCGTTCGAGTTCCTTTTAAGTGGGTGTTTTGTTCAATGGAGGGGGGAGGTAGGAAGTGATTTAGCGTGTGTGCCTGGTACTGCCATTTATGACTGATAATGCGCCGTTGTACGTCTGAGTAACATGCATTAAATATCACCACAACAGCAGCAGCAGCGTCAACTGGAGCGCAGTAACTCGTTAAAAAAATAAATGTTAAATTGTTGTTGGTTTTTCTTCAAAAATATATTTATAAAAAATTTGTTATTGTGCACCGATTCAGATCGTGATGAACGCAAATGACCTTAAAACTTAAATAACTTTTTATTTGTTTTAAGAGAAACAAAATTCAAAGTATTGTCAAGATTATGTACACCTACCTTCCTAGAATATCTTTTAATTCCTGGAAAACAAAACTCATTTTCAGATGTAAACAAATTAAAAAGGGGACATAAAATAGACATTAATTTTGAACAGCTAGACAAATGCGTAATCATTCGATAATAGAACATTTTTTGTATACCTATTGTGTTCCTAATAAAATCGCGTTTAAAAATTCAATTAAAGATTTATTATGATATACAAAAAAGTTTAGTCTGGGGGCATCATTATACCTACCTACCTAAATAATAGACCTAGTGACGGATTTATTTACTTCATTTCAACTTACTTATAAAACGATTTATGGCATCAAATACAAAAAAAAAACGATTATTACACTGCGAATCGGTCAACTAGGTCCTTATTTAAATACTTACATATGCCGTTTTCGATTGTATGTTCGGAGTTACTCATTATTGACTCCTTTTACTTCAAAAGACTTCGATTGGCTGTTCCGAGTAATGTTTTCGGAGTGTTTTTCTGTTCTCGATTTTATAAAGAAGTAGACCCCGAACACACATATCCATATAAACTCTTTCATTGGATTAAGGCTCTCCCAAACCAAAGCGAAACATTCGGCGCGGCGGAGAAACATTTGCCGTTGGTGTGGCTACTCTCATTTATCACCATGTAAATAAATTTTGGCAGGCGAATGTTTCTCCGCCGCGTTGGTGTGGCTACTCTCATTTATCACCATGTAAATAAATTTTGATTGGCAAATATTTCTCCACCGCGCCGGATGTTTCGCATTCACTTGGGAGAGCCTTTACTTGTCAAATTAATTTTACTCGGCTGAACGTGCAAAATATACATAAATAACAGTGAATTTACTCAAACACACACATATTGCTAAAATCGCAAAAGACCGCTAGAACTCTTAACCTCTGATGGGTTTCACTAGACACCCACAACTAAACCCCTGGATCGATGAAGAGTGCTGGCTGGCGCACGCAGCTAAGAACGAGGCCTAGGTAGAGATAGCAGCCATGCTCGATGACCAAATTAGTGCTGTAATGCGCCATTTTGATATATACGAGGCCTACCAGGCAATGCTGCAGACTCAAACAAGAGTTTCTGAGATAGCTGCCCGGGAGCTCTACGGGCTAAAAAGAAAAGAGGAACGCTGATTTCTCATGAGGACAAAAAGAGAGCACGAGGGGCGGGCGATCAAGTCTATTGAGGGTTGTAGCGGCAGCGGTGATGCTCGAAAATGTTGGCAAAGGGCGAAACGATCCACCCAAGGATACAAAGTTAGAACGGAAACCTGCCGAGATGTGAGTGCAAATCTGGAAACAAAACAACAATGGCATAGACAGACAAGATACGGCTAGTAGGGAGAACACTCCATTCAACTTGGACAATGATGGCCAACAGCTCCGTCCACCCGACTTAACCGAATTGGGGCTGGCGATATCCAAACTTGAGTTGTACATTGTGCAAGGCTGCTGGGACAGATGAAAGTATGCCCTATGAATTGAGCCTCGATATAGTGGATATATGTAGATCAAAACACAATACCTTTTTACCGATTTTGAAGTCGCGAATGATAGCGTGAAAAGGGACGAAATATACAGAGCCATGTCATATCTCGGCATCCCTGCCAAACTCGACAGCTTGTGCAAGGATGGCGATGGAGAAATCTCGCTGTACCTTCAAAATCGGTTAGAATCTCGCCGAATCCTTTGATGATGATGGTGGTATTAAGAAAAGTGACACGTTATTATGCCACCTATTTAACTTCGTTCTTGATCAACTGCACGCAACGTATAAATCAACACTAGCCGTACAATTTATGAAAAGTCCGTTCAACTACTTGCTTATGCAGACGACGTAGACATTGTCGGCAGAATGAAGTGCTTAGGTGGATAACGAACTCAACCAACTTGGTGTGCGGAACTGGGAGCGGCTTGCTAAGGACAGAGCTGGCTTGTTGGTTGAGGCCGTGTTCCATCCTGGGTTTTAAGCACCATCTAAAGTCTGGCCAGACAGAAAGTTTTAGGTCGTCTTATTAATTCAATACTCTTGAGGTTTTGTGACATTTTGCCCCTGGGTACACTTATTTAGGCTTCTTACAAACGTACCACTGCCTACGCAGATATACAACTAAGCAATCTTTACTGTACGGCTTTGATAGATTCCGATTTCAGTTTGAACTGTCGCACTGCGAACTTGACAATCTTTACTAGGGTTCACTTTTACGATCCTTTATTTTTGCCATTGTTTGCGAGGGCTCCTCCCATCAATTTATAATCACAATACCTCCAACTAATAAAGGTTCAGGCGACAGGTTTCACTTTTCTCGTCTATTAAGTTTGGGCAGGTACTTAGCGATCCAGCGTCACCAAAAATGTCATAATTCAAGCTGCGACATAAGCAAATTTGATTTAAATTACATCCCTCCAGAAAACTGACGAAGAAAATGGGTAAATCTTTTGGATTTGGATTGTTCAGTGTCGAGTGGTAGATAGGTTTTTGCCCGAATGTTGATCATGTCCTCAACTTCAGCCAAAAAATTACGAAAAAGATCATCATTAGATTTGTTGGATATCCCGTTGCTCAGGACGATCTTAACAGATTTTTTAAGCTTTTCACAACATCCATTCATGTCAAGTGGAGGATCCAGTTCAGAGTTCAAACTAATCCGCGATTCGTTAATTATCAACTGATTTTAAACTTGATTTCAGTCATTTTTCAGCTCCGATAAAGTTAGTGCTGTGATCACTAATTTGTTCTCACATTTTTTCCTATATTAAAGAATAAATTGGCACTCTCGATGTTGATAGCTCTAGGTTCTAGGCATGTAAACAGGCAGATTCAGCTCTTTTCTACCTTTCGAACACTTTTGAATTCAAATGGGGCCCGATAGTCCACAGCAGAGTAAGAAAAGACAGGTATAAGCGCCTCTACTCAAAATTTGGGTAAAACCGGCCGCTTTGAGCAACAAAAAATGCGTAGTCTAAGACGGCTCAGCGATCTCCTTACTATATTTTCATCCAAGTATGGAATCATTGAGAATATCTTGGCACTCGAGTGGTGTTTGCTTTTTGATATAAAGTTTTCATGCTTTAAAAGATAATTTAACTTGGAAGTTGAATGAATCTGTAGATCATGCTTGTTATGAAAGTGATTCGTTTCCTCTTTTCTTACTTCCTAGGCAAGGAATGAACAAGTTATTTTACCTTTTGACTGTACTCGTAAGTATGGTAATGCAGCTTACAGATATTGCTAGCATCAATATCCGTGAACCTCAAAATTATTACAGAAATTTGTTATTTAATAATTTCTGTCTTAAAAATTGGAGGTTAACTTGGCAAAATTTTCATTTATAGCTTATTACAGAACTTTGAAATGAAAACTTGACTAGCAAACCTACCAAATTTAAGTAGCTAATCATTAAATAAAAAATTTCTCTACTGATTTTGATGTTCTTCTATATATCTCTACTTAATTTTTTTTGTATTTTACATTAATAAACTTAGAAATTGGCGTTCTTTTAATCTCTGACTTGTAACGCACAGGTTTTTGAATGTATGTGCATAGAAAAACTTCTTTTTTAACATTTATGTTTTATGGTGTAATTTTGTAACCCCATAGTAAGGCTCCAGCAGCTGCAATTAAGTGATTTCCCTCAATTAATTCAACTTCAGGCAAAACCATTTTTATTGTTCGGTATCAACAAATTAACTCCCCCCTTTAAACAGTTCAACTGTAATACTCGCGCTTCAAGGAATGCCGGTCAGTTTACCCTTGAGCAAAACTTCGGACATAGTGTCAAGTACAGAGATTCTTTCATTAGTTCCACAAAACGAATGTAGAATATTCTACCCACCAAAATTGCCCCTCCCATTTAGATCTTCAAAATCAATGTACATCGGTGTCTCCTTCAAAATCTCCTACAACCTACCTAATCGCTCGTGCTGTGTATATCATTTTAAGGTTAGTCACCTCACAAAGCTTTTTCGTGCGCGCTTAATATAAAAAAAAAACGAAAAATTAGGATTTTTTGAAGCTTACACACCAGCGATTTGATGTTAAATTGCAATCAAGGAAATTCTTTCAAAGATATTCACTTACTTTCTCTGGCGCTGTTCCGAAAGAATGTTTAAGCTACAATTTGTTTGTCAAACAACTAGAGCAACTACTTAATTATAACCGGCGCAAAATTTTAGGCATAGCTTTTAGCAAACAATTTGCATCCTAAAATATTTAGAAAGTAAGTTTTTGTAAGAGTTCGGTTAAAAAAACTGCTTTACCTCTAATTTTCTAACATTTGATTTCATCAAATTTAACTTAGTATCTCATATTTAACTGATTGAGTAATACACCATAGGTATATACCTACAGACTATGATGTATGTATGTAATATGTTATTATTTTTGTTTGTTCTTCAAATTCCACCTTCCCAACCTGTCGATACTATAAATAGCATATGAATCACTCGATTTGTTTTTAATATCCGTCTTATTAGGTTACTAACGAGAACATCTGTCACGGAAGCCTTATGCGTTTATATTCCTTAGTGTATGTGATAAAGACTTCCAAATTAAGGGTTGCAATGGCATTCAACTTCTTTCATTTCATAGTTGTATCAAGTGGTTCGGAATGATTTATAAGCAAGAAGGTTTGTTGTGCAATTATTTTGAATTTTCAGGAATCACCAGTGACGAAATAAATATAAATTCTTGTTAACTGATAAGAACATTTTTGTATTGTTATTTAGAATAAGTTTCATTTTTTGTTTATTTACCATTTGCGATGTTACGTAAATTCCATCCAAACAACTATTTGAAGTTCATATTGTGCTTATTGGTTGAAGTTTATTTTTGTAAACTGCTATATGGCTAAGGAAATGAGAAGAGTGTCTAGATTATTTTGAATGGAAATAATGTTTAACATGATGAGAAGAAAAATTGAGTTAATAAACAAAACGACCTGAAGATGACATGCTATTACGTTCCAAGTACACTCAAAATATACTTTTTTTTTATTTAGAAAGAAAACACGCAAAAATTAAATTGACGCTCTTAAGGCGTTGAACTTAATATGAGAACCCGTTCTTGTCGTGCGTCCTTGTACTGCAAAACGGGGCGAGTTTCTACAAATGTTACAATTAATTTTCCTGTGTAGGACAGATTATCCCACGGCTTGCTCGTTGTCTGTGATGATATTGTCGACCAGGATTTCCAGCGTAGTGAGGTATCTCGGCGCGGGTTGTCCATGCTCTTTGGCCATCCTTCTCATTAGTTGATTTGGGTGACTGTTGGTTTGTCCTACTAAATTCTTTGCTAAAAGCAGTAGGTCCCTGTCGAGGAGGATCATGTTCTCTTTTCTGTGATGTTTCATTCGCTGTCGCTGTCGGTCACAATGTAGTCTGGTGTTGATCTGCTACTTTCATTCGAACATTTGAAGTTTCTCTATGACCGTCTTCGAGATGGAGAAAGCTGATAACAGGCCCCAGTAGCTGCTTGTACATGAGTATCCTTGTCTTCTGGCTTAATTCGTTTCTGTGTATCGTCAGTGGGTGGAGCCTTTTTGAGCACGTTTCGTGATTGGATGTCTAGGTACTTCACGACCTTTTTGGCTGCCATTGTAGATCCGTACGAAAGTTTTAATAGATTAAATCAACAAGTTCAAAATTTTGAGTTTAAAATTTAATTTTTCAAAAACGATTCACTAAAATAACTTTATTTATTAATACAATAAAAGAAGAGATTTCTGGCTTTACAAAAAGGTATTACATGGCATTGTAGGAGTAACCGATATTATTCAATATTTTTTTCAATTTAAGTCATTTGTTTTTAGAAAATTGCCCCTCTCAGATAAACGGAGGGGAATAGACCCCCTCCTGTACGATTTTTTTCTTGTTTCGACGCAACCAAGATGCTCCAGCTTTTTGGCTCACCATCTTTCTTAGTCTTCCCAATTCGCAAGTTTTCGCGGTGTTACGACATGAAATTCGAATACAAATATTTTTCGGCCCACTCTATTGTATATTATGTATAAGGTTAAATCGATTTATATAAATATTGAAATTTCTGGTATGAACAGGACAGTTTTAAGTGATTGCTTGCACGACTTGCCTATTTTATTTAAAGTAATTCTATTCTTCAAAACTTTTAGATTTGTACAATCAATTTATCTAAGCTTTTTAAGTAAAAGTACATTCACTCAAACTACACACCATGGACGGGGATGGCGAAGGTAATCTCTTGGAGATAATGGATCTTGCACGCACCTTGCGGCAAGAGCAACTCTTTATTCAAAGTGAACAAGCTGCCTTTGCAACGTTAACCGAATCGCTGGCTTTGAATTCTTCACAAATAGCTGAGGTTAGTTAATCACAAAAAAACCACAGCTTGAAAAGTATTTTTTACATGGCGGTTTTATTTTTTCAGCTCGCCTATATTTGTGCACAACAAAGAGAAAACCTAAACGATCTTATCACTTCTCGGCCAGAATCAATACCATCAGTTTGTTGCAATCGTGCTAATTGCCTTGAGAACACCAAATTCGTTGATGCAAACAAAGTCAAATTTCTTAAATATGAGGTTATTTCTTAAATAAAAATTATTTTTATTATTATTATTATCAGATTTTAATATATTTTCATTTTAGTACACCATTGCATATGTGGATCTATTTAATTATCTTTACCGAACACCTTACGTCCTGGCTATGGCACTTTCCACTGGCGATCGCATTCCAGAGATCACTCCAAGTCAATTGAATTCTGTCAATCATACCATAGCAACCGGACTCTATGGCAATGCAATTCATACTAAGGATGTTGAAACTTTACTAAAACTACTGCGAGAACTTATAGAAATACAAATCGCTGTCAGCGAAAATCCAAGAAGAATGATACGTGCGGGGTCGTCATCATTTGCAAGACTTTTCCATCGACTAAATGAATCTTTGTTTTCGGCAAAGATTTTCCTCACAGCAGCATTATATGAACCACTTATGAATGTTCTTGTTGATAGTGAAACGATGCTGGACGTCGATCCCAACAAGGTGGTTAAGAATTTCAATAGCAAAGAGAGGGTTAAGCGATTTGGCGAAGAAGTGTCTCCGGACTATCAAGAGAAAGTTCAGAAATTTCGTGAAGAAATCATAACCAAGCTCCATAAGCTTGCCAGTTCATTTATTTCGAACATAACCGAAAACTGGTCGCTTTTCCCTTCTACTCTACGATGGCTTATTCAAACTATGTGCCACCAATTGAAGCAGGCGCAAACCAACGAGAAGGATATCAATGAGATCATTACAGATATGGTTTTTACGCATTTTATTTGTCCAGCTATTGTCAGTCCGGACATACTTGGCATCATAGATGCTCCGATCTCTGAGCTGGCTCGTTTTAATCTCATGCAAATCGGTCAAATCATCCAGATGCTTGCTCTTATGAAGTATCAAGATGTGGATCCCAAATTCAGCGAAGTCTATCAACTATTTGATGCGAATATTGTGAGTAAACTGTTGGACTTGCTGCTTGTTAGTGATTCTGGAGAAGATGTTGTTGCAATAAGGTCCCAACAAAGTGATTTCGAGCGAGCCCATCTGCTTATTACACAGTCGGAGTTAAACTCATTCATTGAATTCTTTAGGGTCCTTTTGCAAAGCGATGAACTTGCTTTGTTGGAAGAAGATCGTCTAAAGCTCAAGAAGATAATCGATCAACTACCGGAACATGTTCAGGTAAATGGTGATGCTCCTATCACCAGCACCAGCACTACAGAATTTCCTCTTCGTTCCAAGCATGGTCTTATCAATTTGGGAAAGAGCACAAAAAATAAGCTTTCTAAAAGTCTTAGCAACGGCGCAGCTTCGTTAACTAATGGCTATCCTCTAAATAAGTCTCCATCGATATCACATGCTTGGGAAGACAATGAACAAGTTTTAGTTTTTCGCATTTGCATTTCTGACGATAACACTCTACAACCACTAACTGAAGAAGAAGTTCTCAAGATGAATGCTATTGGACAAGAAATTACCGACGATGCCAATAATATTGAGAAAATAGAAACGGATAGCATGGATGGACCTTTGCTGAGGCCTTTGCATGCCAAAACAACACGTTTTTCGCTATCACACGACGATGCATCCATCGGAAATTCAGACAATCTGGAGGCAGTGAGTGAGGCTCCAAGTAACCACTCTGTGACGAGCTCTCTTGAACTGGAAGAAAATGACCAGAATGATAATCTCTCTGATATGGTTTCAGCAAATGTTTCGGGTCGTGGAACACCGAACATTTCCGGCCGAGATACGCCTTCATCGCAGGTTACAGATGGTGAATCAGTAACAAATGTGATTCCTACTCCCCAGATGGCCAAGTTGTTGTCAAAAGCCCGGTCGGACATTGAAGATAAGTTTTGCAAGTTCGAGATTAAAAAACTAATAGAAGGTGATGAGACGGTTTCAATAATTTCCGACACCTGGAGCACAGACGTTCTAGCCAGTGATTCTGAGACTTTGGATGCCAATGAACGAGATCGCAACTTTTCAACACCACTTATTCCATCTGCAGTCGTCCTACCGGGGGATAACAATTTTGATCCCTTATCCAATGCAATTCCTCAAGCTAACTACTTAGAAGGCTCTGAGACGCGTTCCGAGTCGAATTGGAGCACCGATGTGCTGGTAAGTGATTCGGAAAAACTTGCGGAAGTCGATACAGATGACAACTTAAGCATAACTGCTAAATCAGACATTACAAATGCTTCTGTAGCAGAAAATCTCTGCACCCCTGACTCACCCTTTTTTGCACCGCGTGCCATAAATGTCAATTACAACAACCAAGAATCTCCTGCCGAGTCAGCTGCTGGAGTACCCAATGAAGAACCACCCCAACCATCTGCATTCTTCGATGGAACCGATTTGCAGGCAATATCTTCGCTAGCTAGAAGCTCAGTTCGCACTACAAACCAGTATACAGGAGAAAATAGTTTCCAGCAGAATTACAAGAGTGATAAGGAATCATTCCTATCGCCTCGGATGAGACGTCAGAATTCCGCCGAAAGCAGTATATCCAGTCAGAGTCTCAACATGGACGACAAACCATCGACATCCAGGCAGAGGAGAAGACAGAATAGGGCATCAACAGCATCTGTTAAGGATCTCATAGACTTCTCCGATTTTGATGACGGAGCCGTTGGCGTTGAGGAGAAGGCTGTGCCAGTGAACGAAGATGAAAATGAGTCATTTAGTGACATTTTTGAAGCTGTCGTTGTTCACCGCAGGTCGGGCAATGAAGAAAGATCACCCCCATGTGATGATGGGCGTCGCAATGGCATTATGGTGGAGTCAAAGAGTTCAGAAGCCACCACTTCTTCCCTGGTGAATATTCGACGACATCAGAGCTTAAACTATGAAAACCACGAGATTATTGTAAACAAGAACTCTCAGAGGATTACTATGAAGGAATCGTCCGTAACCGATGATATCAAATCGCAACAGCAACAAAGTGATTTAGCTGATGAAACAATGCTCGCCCTCAAGACCGAAGAACTAACTCTCAATGGTCCGGCTCATTCGTCTATGGAAAATGTGGTTGCAGTGCCACCTGTTCCATCTTCATCAACCGCAAAACCAATAAAATCCACTGGCGCGATCCCAAAGTCAATCAGTTTCGATGCATCGGCTGATAAATCAGCGCGCAATATGCACTTACGTCGACTTCAGCAAGAACACACTCTTAAAGCAGCTTTAGCACCAACTACAAGCACAAGTGCAGCTGTCACGCATGGCGTCAATGGATCTGGGATCTTCAATAAACTGAAACAAAATTTCTTTAAAAATCGTCGCGGCAATAAACATCATGCGACCACCGATGACTTTCCCAGCCGGAATGTGTCATTTTGTACGAATGCCGAAACGTTGGAATTCGATGATGTTAATATGCAGGTCGATTCTGTTGCAAATGAACAGCAGTACTGTGATAACAACGAAGATATTTTAGCCAAGTATCGAACAAAAACCTATGCGTCAAGTTTGAACACGAATTCTAATGCAACTGATAATAGTTGTCATGTTAATCGAAAGAATTCATCCGACAGTGACAATAGGTAAGCTCAATTAATTTCTGCCATTTAAAAAAAGAATTGAGTTATAATTCTATTTTCCTACGATGTTGATTGCACAAAAACACTTCATCGTCAAGAGTTTAATATTTCATAACTACCAATTTCTATTTCAGGATTCCTAGTGTTGTGTTGCATGACAAAGTGGTGGCTTTCAATATGGTCAAGCGAAAGGTACGCAAAGTCTTATCTAAAACTGATCTTCATACTGGTGATTTCCGACACACCACCGTAAGTACCTATTACAAATTACAAATTTGTATATATCGGAAAATGTAACTGTTTTTTTCTTCAACTCAGTTCTCCAACGCCTCTCCCTTGCTCACATATATGCAAATACAAATGGCACAAGCAATTAATTTGCAGAATTCCCAGCAAATCTCTTTTGTATCGGAGGCAATACGATGCCTGGCAACTCTGGAAGCAGCACAGCATCAACAGCTAATGGAAGAACTACAAAGTGACATTCTCAAACGGCAAAGTTACCTGCAATATTTAATGAGGTATCGCCAGAATTTACTCTTGATAACTGAGAACATCAACCAGTTCGAGCAACGTCTGCGAAGTGAAACAAAAATATGCAACAGACATTTAATAGCTGTATGTGTGAGAATGTTTCTCGAGAAACGAGAAACACGAATTGAGACTTTCCATGAAGATTTTATCAAACTAACTGCAGTTGACGATAGGATTTATTTGCTCGACGTTTTTATGAAAGACTTGATGTGTGAATTGGCCGATGGTGGGCCATTACATGGAATGGCAGAATGGCAGCTACAAGAGGCGAGGATTTCAATAGAAAGATCTCTATTGCAGAGGTTGTATCAGCATGTGATGTTTCCAAATGAAGAAGTTGACTTGAATAGGGATAAGTAAGTGAAATACATAAATGGGATTTTAAGTTTCATTTTTATTTTATTATTTTTGTTTGTTTTTATGCAGGGTTTTGAATGAACACATCCGTAAACTTCAGCAAGTAATAAAGCCATCTCATCCGGCGTTACGTATTCCACCTGAGTATCTTACGGAAGCGCCTTGGACATTTGCTCAACAGCAGTTGTATTATATTTCGGCGTATACGACTCCACAGGAGAAGCTACAGTGTGTTATAAGGTGAGACAAACTAGCATTTTACTATCTACTTTCCTTAAAGCTGGAAATAAGAGCAGGAACTTATAGACCGAGAGTCGAACGTCCGTCGTGGCGTCGAATCAAATTTATAATGATCGTATGGCCTTGGCAACCCTATATGAAACACAGTTTTTTGACTTTCACTTGATTCTTTGCCCACCAGGGCAACGACAGATAGTATTGTACTGAAGACAAAAATAAAGAGCTGCCACTTCTAAAATGGTTGCATTTAATGGCAAGGCCTTGCAATGATATTAAATTTGGTAAGACTATGTTTTCAATCCAGTGACCTCTACTGCTTGGGTGTAGTTTTAACTCCACTGAACTCTATGAGCTTAGTAATGGTCGCAAAATGGACCCCAATAAACCCGTGCAAGACCCCATCCGGCCAGAATTTACTGCCTTGGTGCCATTTTTGTTCTCTTGGTTAGATCATTAAAATCTCTGACCTTATCTCCATCTTACTGATAGAGAAATTCGACTTTTAACCATTTTTACTCTTAACGGTTACATATGCAGATTGCTTTGTGCACATCTGTAGGACAAACACTTTTTTGACGGTACATAATTTATGTAGTTACGTTGAGAGTTTACGGAGAAAAACGCTGGACAAAGTTTGGCCACCACATATTAATATATAGATTCTAATATGAAACCAGTTATACAATTTTAAATGTTATAAAAAAAATTATAACTTGTAGATGCATCACCAATATCATGAACCTTCTGCAAATGGCATGCGATCGTATACCGGCGGCTGATGATTTACTGCCAGTTCTCATCTATGTTGTGATCAAGGTAATTTACTTTAAATTTCCTAACAATTATTGGTAAACAATGTATTATCTTTTAACAGGCTAATCCGCCATATTTGTTATCAACAATCGAATACGTTACAAGTTATATCGGTGAAAAATTAGATGGCGAGGAGCAGTTTTATTGGACCCAATTTTGTTCGGTAGTTCAATTCATCAAAACCATGGATTATTAAGATATACAAATATTTATTCATTCTCATTCTCCCCTTCACATTTAAATTGTTTTTTTTTTTTGTTTATTGTCTAATGTTTAGTTTGTTTTGAAAAAAAAAATATGTATTTAAACAAATATTCCTTGTTACATTTTGCCAGATTTATATATTCTTAAGCAGAAAATTGTTATTTTTTTACAATTGTATATCCACTCTCAGCTGCAAAGGTGAGATATTAAAACAACCATAACAAAAATTGTGTTTCAATATCTTTTTTAAATTTTTTCCAAAAACAGAAACTAAAACAAAAAGAAAAGAGAGAAAAAGAAAACAGTTGTAACAATGCAATAACTAAATATTAAGTTAGATTACTAAAGAAAGTTTCGCATTCATATTATAAAGGCGTTTGTTTGTTATAAGAATAAAAATACATAATAATTAATTAAAAATAATCGCCAGAGGATTAAATAAATATACATATGCTTCATAAAATCAACAACTATTTTTTTTTTGTGTTCAATAAAATATGAGGAAAATAAGTATGCAAATTTTGGGTGTGGCCCATAGGTTGGCCAGCTTGTACTACAGATGAAGAATACAATATTCAGTTGGTCACTTTCTCAATCCAAATCGAATTATTCGTCACTACATTTGACTAATGTCCAATCCAATGATCCATTCGCTATCGTCAACTTCTGAAGTTAACAGAATTTTAAACTTACTAATTTAAATTAATCCCCGAATTCATATAATATATAAAAATTAAAATACGGTATTAATTCTCCATAATGGTATGCATAGCTTTGAAAAAAATTTGATGTAATTCTCAAAATGAAACAACAATAATTCTAGAAAAACTATACTAATTGTGTATACAAAATTTCATTTTTATAACCTATACCGATATTAATAAATTAAAAGAGTTGAAATTCGCAAAATCCTAACACTTTACTTCTATAGAAACATCTTATAATCAAAAACAGTGCAGCACAAAAGTATTTTGTGGTCGATCGTTATTTGTAAGCGACCAGTTTAAGATTATTTTATAATTTTAATTCATTTTTCTCTAGAATGAATTGAAATTGGTTGATATTTGATTTTAAACAGCAATTAAATTTGTCCATGCACCTTGTCAAGCGGTATTTATTTACAACTTGTACTAGGGCAGACAAAACAAGAATTTTTAAATACATTGTCCTGCCAGATTCATCATTTACATTTATAATACCTACTTACATGCAAAGTAAATTATCCTCGTCTCAGTCTGGTTCTAGCCCTAATCATTTCTACAACTATAAATGCAAAAATGTATATACATACCTAGGTAAAACTAAAAACTTAGCAGTTTTACATTCGATCACTATAATTCAGTATTTTACATTTTACCAAAAGCAAGATTTGAATAGTGCCAGAAGCTAATTTTTGAAAAAAAAAAATAATAAAAACAACTAGTAAAGGTCTTTTTTTTTTTAATAGTATGAACTCTAATACATAGTTTTATGATGTATAGTTCATTTAGAAATAAATTAAGCGCTTGATAAACCAACCTCTTCAGACCTAAAAAGGATTCCTTCATTAAAACCTTTTTTCTTTTCAAATTCAGAATTACTCAAATAATTAAATTCGCTAGAATTGTTTTTTCTTCTGAAATCAACTTTTGGCTACATGTCTATAGTCTACTACTATATCATTAACCAAAGGTCAAAAGTTATAAATCCACAACAAAAGCTCCGCAGAAAACAAAACGTAAACATTGTTTTTTCCATTCGAATTTTACATACTATAACCCACTTGGACTTTCATGCATCTATCCAACTTGTTCACGCGAATTCATCGACCAAAACAAAGACCGTAATGCTGTGTGCGCTCTATCTCTGACGTAATATCTAACCAAGTCTTCAAGAAGCCTACAGAAACGTCATCAAAACAATGTATAAATTAGCCACCTGATGTACCATATTGCCTATGTACCAGCAGTCCGCTTCAGTACGGTTTTGATGGCCCTGAAAAAAAGCTAAATAAAATACAAATCTAATGCCTCTCTTTCTGTCTCTCAGTAACGCAATCCATCAATCCCCTACTCTGAGCTCTCTCCGCTTTCTGCACAACAGCAGCATCTTGTCTCGTTCTTAGTAGGTACACGCAGTCTTCAACTAGACTGGCCTGGCCACTTAACCACAACAAAACATAAGCCACCTTCACATTTTTTTATTATTTTATTTAGCGATCGTCGCGTCGCCGTCGTCATTTCTAATGTTCAGTAGGTATTCAGTTACGATTTTCATAGCAAAGCACGTAAAACGGATGAATCGATACGTCAGTTGGACGTGTACGCTTTCAGAGAGAAGTCGCGAGAAAATATTTTCAGGCTCAGACGGACGCGGCCATAAGTTTACTATACTCGTATCAAATTTACAACAGTTGTTATTAAATTTAAATAAATAAATCATTGGCTAGCAAAATGAATGATGCCAAATTGATCGACCTTGTCGAGGCACAACCCTCGATCTACGACAAGACAGACATCTTTTACAGCAACAAGGAGCATGTACGGTCCATCTGGCAGATTATCGCTGGCGAAATGCAACAGGAGGGTGAGTAGGGTGAAAAGCCCAACCCAGACCACTGCATGTGGCGCGGCTAGACAAGATAATCACACCGATTCAGTTTAATTTATGATAAAGTTACGTGGATAGTGAATGTTCACATCAATCACATTGTTGGTGATAAACGACCGACCAGAGAGCTAGACTAGCTGCATTAGCGGACCGAAGTACGGATGTTATGTTAATGATTGCTCGTAAAAAACTAAACACACAAATCTATATAGTAACGGCGACCTTGGTGTTTGCGTAAAAACCGCTTTTGAATAAATTTTGCAATACGATCACTTTAAAGCAGCCCCGTTTATCTTGTCTTTGCAGTTCCGGTTTGTCAGAAGCGCTGGAGGTATTTGAGGGACTACTTTGTTCGACAATTGCACATCACTGAAGACAACAAAGCTTTAAATAATGATGACAGTGAGAAGCAGGTGGCAACTATTAGCGGAAAGCGAAGTTATTGGCCATTCTATGATAGATTGTCTTTTCTTAAGCCATTCTCTTCTATTCGGCGCCGAATGAAGAGAATTTTAACCGAAGAAGGTACTAGTGAAGCATTGAATACCCATGATGACATCAACTACACACAATCTATATGCAGTGAAGGCAGTGACCAATCCAGAATTAGTAGTAGTACAACTATTTCGGGGCATCATATTCCCGAAGACACGATTTCAAATATGGAATTTCTGAAGTTTTATCAAGCAATGCAGATGGTAGCACAGCAAAATTTCAATTCAAATAATAACGGCTATGGGAATAAGTTTCCGGTTGGAAGTGATACAAATTTACCAAACAAGAAACGTCGTCAAAGTGATAACCTTTCAGCTTTTCCGCAAGCTGAATATGCCATCGATGAACATGATTGTTTTTTTAAAAGTATTCTTAGTTCAGTTCGGAAGATCAATGATGAGCATATAATTGCATTTAGAACAGAAGTTCTGCAGGTTCTAATGAAATATCGAAATTTAAGTGAAGCTACTGATAATGAAGCTTCAGATTCGGAAACATATGGCGAAGATGATGTTGTTGTGGTAAATACAGAGGAGGCGCATTGGAGAAAAAATCTATTTCGAAAACAACTTTAAATAAATTGGTGATTTAGCACTTAATTATATACTTCAAAATGTTAATGAATAGATTATTAGATAATGGAATTGTTGTATCGCAGCCAGTATTTATAGTACAAATATGTTTTTTTGTTTTGTGTTTATTTTTTCTTTAAGAATATTTTTGGAACTAAAGTTAACTATTTTGTAAATAAAAAATACATATTTCTTCCAATTTTGTTCAAAAAGCATTTTCACAACGCAAAATAAATCTCCAAAAGGCAGAGCCGATTTTCCATTAAAAAGCTTACCTGTGATCTGTATTTCGTATGAATCGAAACATCAAAGTTGAGAAAAACGACAGAGGCAGGCAACATTTCCTTTTTTGAATTTATGAAACAAAAATTAGAAGATTTGCTATTTTTGAGCCCCACCCCAGCATAAGGTCGGAAAAAAATAAGCTAGACCTGTATTACACGACAAAAAACCATTATAAAATGATAGATAAACCAGAAAACGTCACCTTATATTTTTACTCGCGATACACCCACGTAGGTTCTATAGGGCAAGTTTTAGATTCGTACAAACATCGAACTGGAGATACAAATATTACCTAACATTACGATGCATCGCATAATCGCGATGATAGAGAACGCGAAAATATGGGTCTTGCAATTCTGTTTGTCTACCTCGACCTGCAGTCTTAACCCCTGAAGCGATTTTTTAGGGGGTTCACAATTTGGAATTCAATTTTTTTTAGTTCCAAAAATAACGGTAGCTAACATACGGCCAATATACAAAAAATTTTTTCTCTCAAAAATGCCTTAATGATTTCGAAATTCTGTTAATAATGTTAATACTTTGGTAAAAAAAATTACAACGGATATTAACGGTACTTATTATAGAACTGATTTTTTATTTTCAAGTTTATCGTTAATAGTTTCTCTCAATTCGACAAAATGTATGCAGGCGGTCGTTAACAACTTGAACAATTTGGAATATACAGTCGACGCTACCTATAACGACATAGCTTATAACGAAGAGTAGTTTTTAACGACCAATTTTCCTTCATTAGGAAGGTTTTTCACTATAACTTCGTGAAATCGTCGCCTTTTAAGACTAGCTGCATATAACCACGAATTTCAGACAAAAAATACTTCGCTTATTAAGATGTAATGAAGGAAAATGTAAACAAAAAGTTAGTTACTCAGTATTCAAACCTGAACGTGTTCGAATATACACAAATTCCATTCTTCGCGAATGAATTTAAAAGCCCATACCTACGTTCCTCCGTTTTTTTTATCGATAATTGCGACCGCATTTGACTGGTACCTTGGCGGTCTCTATAAGAGGCGTCGACTGTACATATTTTCGAGGCAAAATAGGGTGTACGACTCAAAAAAACTATAAAAAAAAAGCTGATGACGATGGGCGTTTGCAAAAGTTCTTTTTTAACGCAAATATGTATAAATATACCCATTAAAAGAATAGAATTTTTTGTATTTGCATTGTTGACACTCTATGACAATTTATTTTCTAAATTTCTTCATCTTCGTTGTTGGGTTATGTACAGTTTATGGTGAAAATGGAGGCATCCCAAAAAATTTAAAGTACAAATGGGTAGGTTCAGAGAACTTAGGGTACTTGCAAGTAAGGCAAAATTTTAGACTGTGATTGGCCAGCTTGGCCAGCTGTTGAAAGTTCCCTTCATTTGAAACTATTTTTTGACAGCTGATCAATCACAGTCTAGAAATTTGCCTTACTTGCAATACCCCTAAGTTCTCTGAACCTACCCATTGTAAAATTGGGATTAGTTTTCGTGTTTAGAAACGCAAAGGTGAATTTTTTAATACCAGACGAATAGTAAAAATATTGTTCTTTAATCCAAGCGAAGTGAAAAGTTCATTTTTTTTAAGTAATTTGTTTTAGCAAAATGATAATAATTTTGGTCACTTAATTTATCGGTATCATCTTAGTCCCGATATTTCCACGAAGATTTTTCCAGAAATCGTGTGAAATGTACACACAGAACGATTTTTTCCATGAGATTTTTTCCTTGTCTTCTTCATTTTTTTATTTCTGTGCTCTTCATTTTGCATTGATATTCACTCACACCATAAACCCAATGGCACACTGACACCGAACACACACAAAAAACTGGAAAGAGGGCGAAAGAGAACATAAACAGACTGGAAAAATCGTTCGAGTTTTGTGGTACAAACGATTTGATCCCTACCCCTCACTTTTCACTCCCTTCACCTACGAACAAAAGATCGGCACTGGAAAAATCGTTCAATGTAGACCGGGACTTAGCGCCATCTTATATTCTACAGAAGTTGGTGACGGGTACAAGATTAAAATTTCACTTGTTTTCTTATGAACTTTTAATTCTTAATTTGTAATTAAACAAAAGAACTTCTTAGTCTCGTACAAAGTTAATTTTTATTTAGTAAACGTTTCCGAGAACATTCAATATAATCATCAGACCGAAAACGTTCACTAAATCAAAATTAACTTTGTACGAGAATAAAGGCTCTCCCAAACCAATGCGGAACATTCGTTGCGGCGAAGAAACATTCGCATGTGAACATTTATTTACATGGTGATATATGAGAGTGCCCACACCACCGCGGTGGAGAAACATATGAAATAATTTTGACTGACGAATGTTTCTTCGCCGCAACGAATGTTTCGGATTGGTTTGGGAGAGCCTTAAGAAGTTATTTTTTTCAATTACTTAAATTAAAAAAACTCGTGCAGTTGTTCCACATAAAAAATACATAAATTAGGTGGCGCAACGGCTCGTGAAGAACCAGGGCCTAGTGACTAACAATTCGCAACCATTCCTGTGTGCGCCTGTCGACAGGAATGAAAGGGAGCTACAATTTTATGCCGAATCCGAACGGCTAGATGAGAAGCACTTATTCGTGACGAGTGATACTCTTGGATGATTTGTCAATTCCTCGCAAGAGGCTGGGAAGCGAACCCAGACATCCAGCGTGACAGTCGAACGCACTCACCATTACGACCATGACGCTACGGGCTACTACAGTTGTTCCACAACGTTATGTATTTCAAAAAGTGTAATATAATAATAGTTAGATGTAAATTTTAATAAAGAAAAATGTAGGTACGCATTTTTGGTTAAACTTTATAGGTAACTAAAATAAGAACAACTAGCCCACCCGTGCGAGACCTCTCGCACAAAATTCTGAAAATTGAAATCCGTTAAGGCTCTCCCAAACCAATGCGGAACATTCGTTGCGGCGAAAAAACATTCGCATGTCAAAATTTATTTACATGGTGATATATGAGAGTACCCACACCAACGCGGCGGAGAAACATATGAAATAATTTTGACTGACGAATGTTTCTTCGCCGCAACGTATGTTTCGCATTGGTTTGGGAGAGCCTTTATCCGCCAAAGTCCCGATCTACATTGACCGATTTTTTCAGTGCCGATTTTTTGTTGTTGTAATCGTGTGAGACTGGAGTTCGATTCACAATGTGACGTGAAAACGTGACGAGAGCGTGAAGTGAATCGCTGTCATTTTTTTTCTAGTTAGTCTGGTATTACACCATGCATCTAGACGCGTGCAACTTTTCGAACATATGTAAGTGCAAAAGAGAAAACAAATTCTAAAAGATGAAACGGAAGAAAATCTGCCGTGTGTCGCGTGGGTAAAATATTCGTGCAACAAGAGAATTCGAAAAAGTTCGAAGAAGTTGCACGCGTCTAGATGCATGGTGTAATAGCACACTTATAAAATCGTTCCCCAATTCACAATGTCCCAATCTACATTGCCCGATTTTTCCACGAAGATTTTTCCAGAAATCGTGTGAAATGTACACACAGAAGGATATTTTCCATAAGATTTTCTTCCTTTTCTTCTTCCTTGTTTTACCAAACGAACGGCACACTGACACCGAACACACAAAAAACTGGAAAGGAGAAGAGAGAGAACATAAACAGACTGGAAAATCGTTCGAGTTTTTTGGTACAAGCGATTTGATCCCTACCCCTCACTTTTCACTCCCTTTACTTACGAACAAAAGATCGGCACTGGAAAAATCGTTCAATGTAGACCGGGACAATGTCCCGATCTACATTGCCCGATATTTCCACGAAGATTTTTCCAGAAATCGTGTGAAATGTACACACAGAACGATTTTTTCCATGAGATTTTTTCTTTGTCTTCTTCATTTTTTTATTTCTGTGCTCTTCATTTTGCATTGATATTCACTCACACCATCAACCCAATGGCACACTGACACCGAACACACACAAAAAACTGGAAAGAGGGCGAAAGAGAACATAAACAGACTGGAAAAATCGTCTGAGTTTTGTGGTACAAACGATTTGATCCCTACCCCTCACTTTTCACTCCCTTCACCAAAGAACAAAAGATCGGAACTGGAAAAATCGTTCAATGTAGACCGGGACAATGCGACGAGTTTCTTGGCGACGAGTTTTTTGACAGCATTAAATTATTTATTATTTTTGTTCTTGCTGTGCTGAAATAACTTTAATTATTTAAATATTATAATTCTGTTTGTACATTGGGCTGGTGAAATGATTTTCGGCTAAAAGTGAAAAGAAATTAAAACAATACAACATTATGATATTGTCAACACAAATAGATCTATAAATATAATTTCATAGTCAACAAAATGTATTTTTAATTTCAACTTATCTGTTGTTTTCTTTATTCTTTTCTACAATTTCATAAAATTCACCATCAGTCAAATATAAAAAAAAAACAAAAAAAACGTCGACGAGCGTTTTTTTTTTCAATTTTCCCAACTCCGGCGTGACGTGACGACGAGGAACGTTTCATTGTGCATGGAACAAAACAAAAAATAGACACTGGAAAAATATGTAGATCGGGACAAACACTTCCACTTTCCAATCGTGTTGGAAAAACCTTATGAGAAATTATATCTGAAAGGCAGATGCAAATAATGAACTTTGTAAAAAAAAAATGTTAAAAAGCTGAACAATGCAGCAATGAATTAGCGGATTCGTCCGCACTCTTCGAAAATGAGGAAGACCGTTTGCCAACATTAGTGCAAATATCACATTCTGATAATGAAATTTCACCAGTGGCTTTGACCTACAGCAGCTTTTCCAAGCAAAATTCGACAAATTAAGGCTCTCCCAAACAAACTGTTATTCACACCAAGCACTTGCAAGTTAGTGCAATAATAATTTTTATTTTCTGCTGCTCCGTTAAGTTCCGTCAACGTCAAGTGCGTTATCTTTATTTCCACCCACACAATACATCGAACCAACCGAATTTCCCATAAGATGAAAATAGCTGCATTCAAGAATCTATGCGATAGCCTATCTAAGATAGATTAGTATCCATATATGTAGGTTCGCTTGGGATACAAACGTATACCAACATTTTTCGGATAGCTTCGATAGCTATCTAACAGCAAAATATGTTTTGTCCTCAGCTGTTTTTTTACACAACACGAACCTATCCGGATAGCTCTTCATAGGCCACATTCGGGTGGTAGGTAGATATGGTATTTGAGATAGGTATCTAATATGTTTTCGAACGACCAAAACCGGATGCGTAATCAAACCAAACGAAAACGACCCTGCACAAAGGAAAATTAACAGATAAGCCGTTCGTAAATCCAAGCAGATCCGAAAATTTTTGGGATAGCATTGGCCACGATGGTAAGCTGATACGTATCTGAGATACGGTAGAATCTGATATGTTTTCGAACGACCAAAACCGGATACGTAACCAAACCAAACAAAATCAAGAAAATGAACAGATGAGATGTCAGCTGTAGTATAATCAAAACAAATCCGAAAATTTTTGGGATAGATTTATGCTGGGTTTCCACTTGTCATTGAAAAGACGCAAATTGACAAACTTTCCAAGACAGCGTGAGTTATAGCTGCTCGCTACTATTACTCTCTTTGCTTTTTGTGTTGGTAAAAACCACCCTGTCGTGGAAAGTTTTTCAATTTGCGTCTTTTCAATGACAAGTGGAAACCCAGCATTAGATTTCTTTGACATCAGCTGTTTGGTTCGTCAGCTGGTTTTTACTTAGGCATTACAACAACACCAACAACATCCAACATCCAGATACCTTTGGTTACGTATCCGAATGCGGCCATTATTTTTTGACATCAGCTGTTTGGTTCGTCGGCTGGTTTTTCCAACACGAACAAATAGGCCATAGGTTTTTAATCGCTGCCAATGAATTCGTAAAATAAACACATCCAATTGCAATGGAAATGAATTGTCAAAATTTCCACTTTCCAATCGTATTGGACCACACTCTCTTACACCCCGACTCCACAGGCCATGAACGATGTCCATAATCCAATCTACAATCTAATCCACAATCCGATTTGTATGGATATGTCACTGCTTGGACATAGATTTTTCCGACTCCATGGGATTTTTTTTAGACATGTTCCATTGTACGGCCATCGTTCATGGCCTGTGGAGTCGGGGTCAGGCCTATTCTGCCCGATCTGTTATTCTGCTATGAATTTTCTGTTATCATGCATGACAGATCTCTACCATAAAAGATTTTTATAATTGGTATTCATGAGTTCGATCCTTTATAAAAGTCTGTTATGGAACTTCGAAAAAGGCACATCTATACGAACAGACCTAAAATCTGCTATCAGCTGTAGTAAATAAAAAAAAATCGACACTTATCCCGTTTACATGAGGTATTCGAGCGAGCTTCAAGCTCGCTTGGCTCCTCCTTTGTATACCTGCGTTGACTTGAAATGAGCTTCAACTGACTCGATTCCACTTCAGGAGCGGCGTCGAGTCGAAATTGTTGATAAAAAACCTGGATTGAAGATTCGGTCTTGAGGATGTGTTCACCACAGTGTTTTTGCACATGTGCAAGTAAAATTTTTAATTTGTTTTGATAGCTATGTGAAGTATGTACTAAAATTCATTAAATATGGACTGTTTTTGTGTAAAATAAATATATTGTTGCCATTCCATTAAAGGTTAGACCGCACTAGGCGGAACTGCACTGCAGCGGAACTGCGATTCAAAATAATTTGTATGAAATTGTATGAAGTTCAGTTGCCGCTTAGTGCGATATAGCTCATACAATTTCATACAAATAATATTTTGCCGCGTCGTGAAGTGTAGTTCCGCTGCAGTTGTGTGCGGTCTAACCTTAAATGTAATCTCAACACCATATCAACTCAACTTCAAATGGGGCTCTCAACTCACGTGACGAAACACCTGGGTCGAAAATCCGACCCTTATCCAACTCGAGCTCTCCATTCTGTTTGTAAACGGGGTAACTGACGATAGTGACCGAAATAAAATTAACCCGCGAAATGGTCGTATTTTGTTTCGCGTAGATAAATTATTTTTCTATTTTATTTGTCTATAACAGTTCGTGAATTTAATATAAACAATTTAAAACGTTATGCATAACCAGCAAGATAAATCGACTTCTGTTTTTAAGATTCATCCATCATCTCTGTGTTTTGTGCTTTCGTGCTTTAGTTTGAAATTACTTATTTGTGTTTATAATTATGCAATTTAATATTATTTTGTTATATCGGTCTCCTTTTAAGAACAATCCATTAAATAAATTAAAGTTTTTACTTCATGTATTGAAATCTTTTATGATAAAAGTCAAACAAATCTGTCTTTTATTCTGTTATGTTTTATAACAGATTTCATAACAGAATTCGATATGCGGAACACCAATTAATAAAAGAATAAAAAGTTTTTTGACAGTTCGAAAATTTGTACGGAAATTCATAAAAGAAAAAGATTGCGCCGAATAGGCCATAATTATGGGTCCGTTCAATATATGGAGAGATGAAATAAAGGTAAGAACGCACTTGACTTCGACGGAACTTCCCTTAAGCAGAACTGCACGACGCAGCAAATTACAGCATTAAGGCTCTCCCAAACCAATGCGGAACATTCGTTGCGGCGAAAAAACATTCGCATGTCAAAATTTATTTACATGGTGATATATGAGAGTGCCCACACCAACGCGGCGGAGAAACATATGAAATAATTTTGAGTGACGAATGTTTTTTCGCCGCAACGAATGTTTCGCATTGGTTTGGGAGAGCCTTTACAGTTTTGCTCACGAATAATAAGTTATTAAAGATGACATATACTACGTTTTCACCAGACACTAAACCGAGATTTAGGTAAAGAGATTTATTTGGTGTCAAAAAAAGAGGATTATGACCAAACATTTAAATGGTGCTTAATTTTTTGATATGAAGTGGAAGTGAGATAAAGTGTTTATTTACAGAATGGTGCTTCATTTTTTGATATGAAGTGGAAGTTGTTTTTTACATATTTATCTGTCAATAAACGAAAATGGTGTTTAAATGGGTCGTATCCACAATCATTCTACAAAAAAAAAGTTTGTTTGATATGACAAACTAATGTTTCCAAGATTTTAATGAGTTTTATTTGAAATCTTCATTTGAGGAGATTAAAATGTGTATGATAAATCTTCGAGATTTCAACAAGATTAGCGATAATCTTGATAAATCTCAGTTCATTGTCTGGTGAAAACGTAGTAATACATACATATATTCTATTTACATAAAAAAACACTTGTTCATGTCTTACTTCATGATTACACTGTTCACGAAAAAAACTACGTACTTCCTTTTCGTTATTTTCACATTCATGGAATTTGGGGTTGTTTTGTGAAAAAATAATCAGTTAAAATAATTAAAAATGTTTTTAATCACTTATTTCCCAAACAAATATAAATATGTACACAACGTACATAATGTATATGAAATTACGAAAAAAAATTTCAATGCAATCATTTTTGTTTAAATCATTTTTTGCTACCACCGAGAAGCATTGTGGTGGTTGCCAAATCAGAAACGTCAAAGTTCAACCAGAAAAAGTCTTAAAATTTTCTTTCCTGCTTTCGTTAGTCCCGATCTACATTGCCCGATTTTTCCACGAAGATTTTTCCAGAAATCGTGTGAAATGTACACACAGAACGATTTTGTCCATAAGATTTTTTCCTTGTCTTCTTCATTTTTTTATTGCTGTGATCTTCATGTTTTATTGAGATGCACTCACACCATCAAACGAACGGCACAGTGACACCGAACACACACAAAAAAATGGAAAGAAGACGAGAGACAACATAAACAGACTGGAAAAATCGTTCGAGTTTTGTGGTACAAACGATTTGATCCCTACCCCTCACTTTTCACTCCTTTCACCAAAGAACAAAAGATCGGTACTGGAAAAATCGTTCAATGTTGACCGGGACTTACTTCCTTCCCTCTACATTTCTACACCCTTCACCCAATCTGTGAAAAAAACGAAAGACGAAACAACCGAAAAAATGAATCGTGTAATCTTGGTCTTATTTTTATTCCGTCAACTTCAAGTGATTCCTTGCCTTTAATTTCAATTTACACAACACTATATTGAACAGACCTAATTTGCACGATAGGAAATTGGAATATTTGTTTTGAAAGTTCAATGGAATTTGAAGTGTTCATTTTCATTGGAATATTATAATAATTTCAAAGCTAGTTTTTAATTAAATTATAAATATTTATAAAATAAAACTATAACTCTCGATTATTTTGACACCTCAACCATTAAAATCGGTTCAGTATGTTGGCTTAAAAACAGTCACGTACTACTGAAATAATATACGATGATATTAAGAAATAAAGAACTAATTAAGCCACTTTATTTGTAAATCATGACTGCATTGCAATATTATTATTGCTAATATGCTGATTATAGATCTCGTAAATAGATAATTAAACAAATATAAATGTTAGGCTGTTGAAAGCGTAATCTAGTAATTTTGGAAGTTTTTTTTTTTAATTTGGTGATTGCTTGTAAAGTACTCCTGTGATTTCGCCATCTTTCTGAATAATGCATTTCCTAAGGTGTAGTAATATAGCATACAATTTGTTGTTTTCTAATCAGATCAATAATTAATGAAAGAAAATTTACCTATTTCCACTGTACATGCATATTGTTGGTGGATTAAGGTTCGGTTCCAATTTGCAAGCCTGCTCCGATATAGCTATACCAATACCAGCCATTTCGGAGCTAATTTGTCCTTTTGCTATCGTGTTCAAATAGATGTTTTCGAATATTTATTACACTCGTAATAGTTATGAAAAAATAAATAATAAATGTGGAACTTACTGCAGAGACAAAGGCCTTGTTTGTTGGCCAACAAACATGCTGTTGTTTCAGGTGCAGATACACTTTAAAAGTTAAAGAAATGAATATGGGATCTATTCGTTATCAAAATTGTTTTAACTTACATATCAGATAGAACTTTTTCCAAAGATTGTTCCATTTTTATAAAAAAAAAGTAATCTACTTTGTCCTGTTCTGTCTGGTGCGAAATATTGCACAAAAAATCATAAACAAACCCAAAAAAACAAAACTGACGTCTGACGTCGTTCTGGCTTCTGATATCAGCTGACATAAATAGGGTGATCGAATTTTTAATTTAATTTGATTTTACTTTAATGAGGGCTGTTTTGATTTACACTATGGGGCGTATTCATAATCGTTTTAGACCTGGGTCTAAGTTAAACATAGCTTTGGTTGAATTTTCCGACGTTGATTCTATTTTTTTAAGTTTATAATTTCAAAATATTTGAAGCTATTTGTGTAGTATACCAAGTTAATTATCTTATCAAAATATAAAACCACCATTTTGTAATTAAAATCGGTCTGTATTCATTGAGCCAAAATTGTCTTAAACTGTAGTTATTTAAACCTGGGTCTATCTGCGGCTATGAATATGCCCCTATGACTTCTTCTTAGGTCCGACGTCATGAGCTCTGAAAGATTCTTCAAATTTATTTTTTGAAGGCCAAACCACTGCAGTTTTTTGTTGTTGTTTAGCATTGTGTATCTTTCATTTTTTCTATCGTGTCTGTTCCGCCGCGTTTTCGCGCTAGTTTGAGAGATCCTTTACCTTAGGGCTCTACCGAACCTACGCGAAACATTCGCTATACAGGGCGAATCATTCACAATGATAACAGAAATGACAAATAAACAATGTCCCCTTTCACACAGGGAAACCAGTTGCTAGAGATTTTGTTGACGTTTTCATTTAACTTCCTTGTACCTTTCACACAAGGAAACAAAAATTGACGGAGATTTTCGTTTGTTTTCATATAAAGTCTATTGGCTGAATGCACATTACGGACAGCGTGAGAAGGAATGTGATAAAAATCTCCTCAAACGTTGACCGGGGAGATTTTTTCATTCCCGTTGCTTCTTGCCCTTCCCGCCAACAAACTCCCAGTTTCCAGCAACTCAGTTTCCTTGTGTGAAATCAGTTAATGCTAAATATTCTCAATTCACCTAACGTTAAGCCTGATCCACATCTGTGTCGTGTTGTGGAGTCGTGTGTCGCTGTCATTCCATATATTTTATGCATCACACTGCAACACAACACACGAGACAAATAAGGTTCTACGCATATGAAATACATTGTAGCGATAGCGACACACAACTCCACAACACAACACACTACATAGATGTGGATCAGGCTTTAGTTTAGGATAGGCTTTAAGGCTCTCCCAAACCAATGGCGCGGAAAATTCGCCGATGGAGTTTTTGTTGTTGTTTAGACCCCTTTCACACAAGGGAACTGAGTTGCCGGCGGTTTTTAGTTTCTAGGCGAGAAGGGCGTAAAAGGAAGACAAAGAATTTCCCCTCACACCCTTCTCGCCAACAAACTAGCCAGTTTCTGGCAACTCAGTTTCCTTGTGTGAAAGCCGTCTTAGCATTTTTTGTTTATCATTTTTGTTATCATTGTGAATGATTCACCATGCATTGCGAATGTTCCGCGTTGGTTTGGGAGAGACTTTAGGGTTCCCCAAAACAACGCGAATCTTTGACCGGGTTATCACCGGGTTCATATGGAAAATCGCTTCAACGTGGGTGCTCTCGTTTATCACCACGTACATTCATTTTGAAAGTCGAAAGTTTCGTTGTCATACTGAATATTTGGTGTTGGTTTGGGTGATCCTTTAAAGCTTTTATCTCATTGTTGTAATTTTCACGACGCTTCATTACCCAAGTGGTGCGTTCTTTTATTAACCATAGTTAACTATGGTTAACTATAGTTAACAATGGTCGTTCCTTTATTACAAAATAGTTACGATTTGTAACTATATGACGTCATCACATCGTTCCTAAATTCAGTTTATTAGTGTCAAATAGTTACAATTGGTAACTATTTCCAACTCATCTCCATGATATGAGTTGCAAGTGTTGATCTGTCAAAGCACATGTGAGAGAGTTGTTTAAAAAAAATAATAATTGAAGAATCAAAACAAAGCTTTTGGTGAAGTGAAATGAATTAAAATTGAATTTTCTACCATTTTTAATGAAAAAGGAGAGTAATTGTATAAAAATAACATGATTTTATGGTAATTAACGATGAAATAAAGTTTTCCAAAGTGTTTGTTTGACAGATCAACAATATCTAACAATAAATCGTTCCTAAATGAAATGTAACAATTTTCAACTAAATCTAACAATGACACTTCAACAATTTTTTTTGACATAACAACCATAGTTAACTATGGTTAATAAAAGAACGCACCAAAGGGGAAATAAAAAAGATTTAAGTTTCGTTTAATTTGTATGATATACATATATGAGAACCCTCTCGTACCGGGTTAGTACCAAAAATCGATCTCTAAACGTGATATCACGTTTTGCTAAATTCAATACATCATTTTGGAAAACATATTAATAATTTAAAATTTTTAAACGGGAGTTATCACTCTTATTTTATTCGCAAGTCCCTGTAGGGTACATCGATGTGAAATTTACCCCCCCCCCTCAATTTACCCACGAAAATGTTCAGCTATCGTAAATCTCCAACGGAATAAATTCACTTTGAACTAAATTCCTAGGAAATGCAGACGAACTTTTCTGGAAAATGTATTCCCTATACTATTCCGCTGTCAACTTTCGAGCATCATTCACGTTCCCAGTGAAATTTTTTTGCGATAACCCCAATATGTAGCTGTTTTTGGTAATCTATTTTTAAAGTGTGCACAACTGTAGGCTGTATATAGATCGTTAGAGCTGTTTATTAACGGTTGTGGCTTTATTTATGGATCTAGATATAAAAATCGATTTGACTCCGTGAGCCGAATGGCTCGGAGCCAATTTGTCAGAGGTCAAAATGGTTCGGTTTTCTTTTCGTCCGTTTTCTCTAGTGAGCTGACAGGGTTTTTGTTGTACTTTTGTTTGCCTTTATTACCTACTACTGTTTATTTCCCATTTGTTGAATTTCTAACATGAACAAACTTCCTTTCTCATCCTGAGTTAAAATTTTAAATTTTGTACGTACACTACCGGACCATTAGGATAAGCGCGTAAGTTTATTGATTAGGGTGAGGGGTAAAATACAAAATTAATAGTAGGAATTCATGGTTTAATAAATCAAATGTCATAAAAAAGTTACTGTTATTATTTTATTACAAAGTTCAAAATTTCAATTGCAAACAAGAATTGAACCACAGTTAAAAAATGCTTGTTTTTTAAAAGAAACCTTCATCAAAGTCTTCTGCTGGCTTATCATCGGCCATAGTTCCACGACGAGCTGCCTCTCCTCCACGAACCTTAACATTATAGCAAACATGTTCAGCCTTAATGACGCTCTGGTGCAATGTATAGAGTTTTCTTCCAAATTCACGGTTCCTAACCCCATGGAGGCCTAAAAACCTATTAAAAAAAACACGAGATAAAAAATTACTCAAATTAACTATAATTAGATATTTTAAAAGTTACCCTTTATAGAAATTCTGCAAGACCTTACAGGAATCTTGGCAAGTGATTGTGTCACCGCTTCCCAGTGAGTTTATGCAACGACGCATCAATTCCCCTGTCAAATCACCCAACCCAAGAATATACTCGGTAGGATCGACATGGCAGATTACGGTTTTTTCAACATTTTCAATAGGTGTTTCTTCGGCTTCATCACCTTCCTTATGCTTGACAGTGAAAGTAAATTTCATTTTTTCCTGCAAATCATTCCAATCGGATAGGTTTGATTCATTGAGATATTCATAGTAGGTGTAGGCTTCTATGAATTCTTGCAAGCCACCACAGTATGCTCGCATGTACTGATAGGAGTCACGATTTTCCAATTCCTTGGCCACTTCGAAGAATTTATTAGAAAAAAGATTATCTAAGCGTGTTTTGGCTTCAAGTAGAATCTTTTCTTTGTTGTTTTTACTAAAATAAAAAAAGATAGTTATTTAACTAAAATCTTAAGATCAATATTAAATGCTTGTTTACTTGGGATCAATTGTATGCAACAAGAATATTATGCGCTTGGATTCAATGGTGGTATCCCGACCTAGCTTCACTATACGTTCATAGCGATCGTGTTTATCGTCCAATTCGAGTGCATATTGCTTGAATGAAATGATAACTGGATTCGTTTCATCAACTGGGGCCAACTCTTTGTTATGAGGCTTGGAGTTCTTGTTCCAAGAGCGGTTGTGATTTGGTTTAAAAGACATTTTTTATTTGATTTTTGTTAGTATTTGCTGATTTAAATTAAAATTTTACTCTGGAGCTTGGATTTGGGATAGGAGAATTAATTCGCCGCTATTTATTTACTTCCTTTTCTACATTCTTTCGGGTGGCCGGTGTTGGATGTTTGTTGGTATTTTGACATTTGTACTTTTGACGTTTTTATTTAGCTGGATGCAGTCATTGACCATATTCCAACAAAATATAGTAGTCGCCTTTCACACGGAGAAATTGATTTGTTAGCTACTTTTATAGTGTTTTCAATTGGTAAAATAAATCAATTTATTTTTGATTTAAATTTGCAAAAACGCAGATTTTACATGGGCAAATAAATTGATATATTTTTTGATTTAAAATCAAATTTGCAGAAATTTTTCGGCAGGTTTACCCCTCCTGCACTAATACTAATACAATTTTAAGTTGTCACTTTACAAAATTTTGATGAAAATTGTGTTCTAAATATAAATGGAAGCGTTTCTGGTGTAATATAGAAGCTGTTAAAAATGAATTAGTAAATTCATGAATCTCATTGTTTTCTTCTGAAAGTGCACCAAGTGATGACGAGTTTTGTGATGTTATGAAACATACATAAAATTACACGAACACAATGACAAAAATAAATCAATTTGAATTGGCGTTCGATTCACCACGAAATAAATCAATTTTTAGATTAAAATCTGAATTTGCCAATCGAAAACACCATTAGTTTCTGGGAAAAGAAAGCAACAAAGTAACACCCGGACTCGACAGGCCATGAACGATGTCCATCATCCAATCCACAATCTGATTTGTATAGATATGTCACTGCTTGGACATGGAATTTTGCGACTCCATTGCATTTTTTTTAGACATGTTCCATATTCCGGCCATCGTTCATGGCCTGTGTAGGCGGCATGTAAGGGAAGTGATCAAAGTATTCCCGCGTCCATGAGTTGGAGAGATTTGTACCACATTGCCCCCTTTTTATACGAAGAAACTAGTTTCCAGAGATTTTTGTTTCCTTAAAGGTTAGACCGCACACAACTGCAGCGGAACTACACTTCACGACGCGGCAAAATATTATTTGTATGAAATTGTATGAGCTATATCGCACTAAGCGGCAACTGAACTTCATACAATTTCATACAAATTATTTTGAATCGCAGTTCCGCTGCCGTGCAGTTCCGCCTAGTGCGGTCTAACCTTAAAATTCTCTTGTACCTTTCACAAAGGAACAAAATTGCCTGGACATTTTTATTTGTGTCCCTATTAATAACCGCCATATAGTAGTTTCACGAGGCCAGATGAGGTGATTTCGTTGCAAACCTTAAAATTCTCTTGTACCTTTCACAAAGGAACAAAATTGCCTGGACATTTTTATTTGTGTCCCTATTAATAACCGCCATATAGTAGTTTCACGAGGCCATTTGAGGTGATTTCGTTGCAAACTTAAAAATTAAATCCAAATTACCTCATTTCCCATACAAATTCTCGTTTCCAATTGAGTTAGTATATTGGTTGGAGGTGTTTAGTTTTACATATATATATATTTTAACATGGATATACATATTCGTATACCTATATATAAATTAGGTACTTTTATGACCTAAGATAAATTTGGACGGCGACGCTGTGTCGCGCCGACCTTTTTCATAGTAACAGTAAATAATCTTGCAGATGTGTTTTATGACCTGCATCTGTGATAATTATGTTTTATGATCAAGGGATGTGACGCATCGTCGCTATCCACTTACCCCTTGAACACAATGCAAGTCGCTGGTCGCGGTATAAATCGCTGTAGCACAAGCTGTCATTAAAATCGCTCACTGAGTTGCTGGAAACTGGGAGTTTGTAGGCGAGAAGGGCAAGAAGTAAGGGGAATGAAAAAAATCTCCCCGGTCAACAATTGAGGAGATTTTTATCACATTCCTTCTCACACTGTCCGTAATGTGCGTTCAGCTAATAGACTCTATACACAAAAAAACAGAAATCTCCGGCAATTCAGTTTCCTTGTGTGAAAGCTACAAGGCAATCAAAGGAAAGGGGTGAAAGGGAACAAAGGTCGTCACACACTGGTGTAGCGCAGAAAGAACGTTTGTTTGACATTTAGATTTGTTTGGGTTCGTTCAGATGTTTGGAATTCCAATTTTTACAAGGCGTGTTCCATATGTTGCATGTTGTTTTCATTTCTATTACAAATGCGAGACTATCATGTTTCTCTTTTAATATATAAGACACAAAGTATGCTGGTATTTGACAAAACAGAAAACATACAAACAAAATTCCACATGGCAGAGTACAACGCAGAATATTTTATTGAACTTTTAAAAAGAAATAATATTTTGTGCAGCTGCATTGTGGGCATATGAAAAATAGCACGCACGATACTATTTGATAGCTATTTCGGCTATGGGTTCAGTTCCAGTTGCGGCACTTTTTTGTATCTATTATAAAGACACTTGCTTGCCAAAAAACAATTGAAAATCGTGTATGGTGACTAAAATTATCTGTCAGAACAATTTTCGCATGTTTTTGTTGCAAACAGGTGTCTTTACCATGCATGTTCATTTCTCACTTTGGCACTTTTTGGAAAAAGTAGGTCTATGTAGTTAAACCTTGCCCTTGACAGATACAAAATTGCAAGGAGAAAAGGACAACAGTATCTAGAAAAATTCCATCAGTTTTATAAATGTGAAGAATTTGTTTATTTTTTTCGTTTGTTTATTCATCCAAGCCCATTGGAGCTTTCAAACACTTGTAGCGTGAACACTGTGCAATTTTAAAATTGAGTTCTCAAAGTTGTGCAATTTTGGGGTCAGTGACAACATACTCAAATTATTAATAATAAATAAGACTCTATTCAAATGCTTTTTTCTACAATCATTGCTATCGAAACCAATTTTTTTCCAAATTTCAGTTCATAATAAACATGAAAAAATAACTCAATGTGCTGAACGAACCCAATGTCTAGTTTACATACAGTGTTTTGAACATACCCACAGATTTGTCAAAAAGTAGCGCGCCTAAAAACAGAAAGTTGAAAATTATTCAACTTTGGCGACAGCGATCGCTGCAGCTACAGCTTCTCATTGTGGCGCTGTGTACTGTTTTCGTATATTTTAACTTTGACAGTGCGACAATCGGCCGCTACAGCGACTCCATTCTGCTCGGGCAGTTAACATCTTTGTTTAGGAAAACTAGAGATAAGATAGGTTAAGAGAATGTACATATTTGTGTATAAAAGCCTTTTCACACCAAACCCAAAATCCGGTTTTCGCGAAAATATCGGTTTTGGCTGAAAACCTAGATCGAAAACACAAGTTTTCCCATACATTTATGCTAAACCACAAGTTTTGATAAAACACAAGTTTTAAATAAAACCTGTCCAAAACATGTTGGATTTGCAGGATGAACTAAGCAAACACACCTTGTGAAACATTCAGCGCTCAATTAAATGTCATATAAATAGCTGATGGGTTGCTGCCAGGAAAAAATATTTTTTCTGCTGGAACAAAAGAGAGCGCGACGCAGTGTCGCGCATCCTAACTACTACGTGACATTGATCGGTTAAGAAATAAATTAATTATAACGAAACAGAATTGATTGTATTTCCAATATTTAATTCCAATATTAATAAATTGTCTTTTAATTGCACATAAAACATTTGATTGTTCCCTTTTCTGTGGCACTGACAATTTTCAAAGCGGCGCGGCCCTTCCTCGAAACCATTTGTGTTTAAGCAAAACAAATTAAATGTCAAATGAAAACTTGTAAATTTTCGGTGTGAACGCATTTCAAGTTTTCGTAAACCAATTGCCGAAAACCTGGTTTTGGGTTTGGTGTGAAAAGGCTATAAGGTAGGTATAAGAAATTATCATATTGTAGTTAGTTTAATTTAAAATAAAATGGAATACTTTGTACCACTAAAGCGAGCGGTTGTCTTATTTTTCTTTCTCTCGGTTTAATTTGAGTTATACGATAACGATGTTTTTCATGGTGACCCCAAGTGTTTTACTGAACACAAAATAAAAAAAAAAAATATATATATATATGTCGTGTAAATTGTGCGTGTAAATTGTTCGTGTTTTTTTTTCGATTTTGCTGTGAATAAAAAAAAAATATATAGTAATTATACAATGGAAGACTTAATAAAGGAGCAAAACACGATTGGTCAGGATGTTGTTGCCCTTTATAATTTGATGGTCTCGGCAACATTGGAGCAGAAGAAGACACACTTAACGGATTGGAAGGAACAACTGGAGGAGCTGGAGCAGTTTTTCCAAATAAATGACCAGGATCTTGGTAGATATTGTGAGGTCCACAAAAAGCATGACTATTTCAAAACGAACTACTCCGAAAAAGTTCGCAACCGTCAGGTAAGCGTCTTTTAGATAAACTGTGCAGTGTCATAAGGAAAACAACAAAGTGTCCTGGAGCTAGCGAAGCCGAATCAGTGTTTGATACTGCCTTGGTTAAAAGGTTACAGTTTGCGCTTCGGGAACTTAAGGACGCCTGTGAAGATTTTAATATAGGTGCCGAATCTGCGGAATCGCTCAGAAGGGCAAAAGATAATGCCCAAAATATTTGCGAAGAATATGTTCAGCAGTTTGATGAGGATCAACTCACGGCCTCGTATTATTCGCTTAAAAGTAAAGTCACACAGTTAATTAGTGGTGCGTCAAAGGAGAATTCTTCTTTAAGAAGCCTTCCCTTTGGTATTCCCAACATTGAACTCCCAGAATTCAGTGGAGATTATACAAAATGGAATTCATTCAAGGAATTATTTTTTGAATTAATAGATTCGAAAAATATTTCAAAAACGCAGAAAATGGTCGTCCTTAAATCAGTAATTAAAGGTGACGCTGCGAATACCATTTCAAATTTACTTCCTACGGAAGCAAATCACAACACAGCGTGGAAACTTCTTAACGAAAAGTACAGGAATAAAAGAGCAATAACGTCCATTTATTTCAAAAATCTTATTTATGCTCCACTCGTAGAATCTACAGTGGAAAGTGTACACATTTTTAAGGACAATATACAAGAAAGTTTGCAAGCTCTCAGCCACAGATTTATCATCTGAAGAATTGCTGCAATCCTTTATGAGTTTTATGTTGGTCAGGAAAATGGATGATAACTTGGGATTGAAGTTTGAGGCTTCATTCAAAAGTTCCAAGGAGTTACCAAAAGTGGACTCCTTGCTTTCATTTTTATAACACGAGTTCTATGTCTTGGAGGCCTTCCATGGATCATCAAGTGATGGTCAATACTATTTGGAAAAGTCTATTAGAAAGACATCCTTCCCAACAAAATCTAAATGTATAATGGGGTGTAAGTCCACACACTTTACGGATCAATGTCCAACGTTTAGAATTTTGAACACAAGGGAAAAATGGAATAAAATAATTGCCAATAAATTATGTGTCAAGTGCTTAAAAAGTGGGCATTCAAATAAAATTTGTACTGAGAATAAATGTAAAAATTGTAACGGTAATCAACACCTTGCTTCACGGGGAAAAGGAGCCAGATGAGGCAAAGAGTGTGCTTGTAAGCAATCTAAATGTTAAAGAAAAAAACGAATTTGAGAAAAAATGTGTATTACTTTCATCTGCTATTGTAAAGGTTTCTGACGCCAAAGGAAACTGGATCAACTGTCGAGCACTTCTTGGTCATGGTTCTCAAGTTTGTTTCATCAGAAAAATTAAAACGAAAGTGTCTCGACTAATGTAACTATTGAAGGTATTGCAAAAAATGTGTCAAACATAAGAAAAAAGACTTAACGTCTGTATAAAATCCAAAGAGCGAATTTAGATGTTCTGGTAGTTCCACAAATCATATCAGATTTGCCCGCAAGTAAAGTCGTTCCAGAAAACTTGCCTGGTCGCTTTGAGCTAACAGACCCTAATTATTTTATCCCAAGTTGTAAGATATGTTAATCGGTGCTGAGTTGTTTTACGAGATTTTATTCAAGGAAAGCGTTTGACTAGATGAACATAAAATGCTCTTACAATATACAGCATTGGGTTGGATTGTAAGTGCACCAGCTCTTATAGATAACCCTGTTCTCTGCTGTAAGGTAGCATCTTATGTAGAAAACAGTTTAGACCAGCAATTACAAAAATGTTGGGAAATAGAAGAAATGGAAAAAGAGTGTGAACTGACCAAAGAAGAAATTCAGTGTGTAGAGAATTTCGAAAAAACTGTTTGTAGAAAGGAAGATGGTAAGTTCGTTGTTCAGCTTCCCTTCAAATCTGAGAAACCCAATTTGGGCAAGTCAGAAATTATTGCTCAACTACGATTTCTTGCTATTGAACGTAAATTAAAAAATAACCCTGAGATAAAAACCCAATACTACTCTTTTTTACAAGAGTACTTGGAACTTGGGCATATGGAGTTGGTCGAAAACATTTCAGGCGAGGGATACTATCTTCCCCATCACTTTGTGTTAAGACCTGAAAGTACTTCGACCAAATTGAGAGTAGTTTTTGATGCTTCATGTCAGACTAATTTAAATAATTCATTGAATGATTTGATGTACACTGGGCCTCGATTACAAGATAATTTGTTTGATATCCTGTTAAGATTTAGAAAACATAAATATGTTATTTCCGGTGACATTGAAAAAATGTTTAGGCAAATATGGGTACACGAAAACTATCGTAATTACCAAATGATATTTTGGCGCTGGAACCCATCCCAAAACCTGCAGACATACCGTTTAAATACTATTACTTATGGAACAAATTGTGCTCCGTATTTAGCTACCAAATGCTTAAAAATAATGACAAATTCTGTTAAAGACAAATACCCAAAAGCTGCTGAGATAATAGCATCTGAATTTTATATGGATGATTTATTGACAGGCAGTGATTCCTTGGATGAGTTGAAGATCCTACAGTTACGACAGTTAGACAGTTAGGTCTATAGTATTTTGAAAGATCACGGATTTCCCTTAAGAAAATGGTGCGCTGATCACTCAGAATTGCTGACAAATTTTCCAGAGAAAGATCTTCAAATTTCGGTCGACTTAAACAAAGGCAGTTTGAACAACGTTAAAGCACTCGGCATGGCTTGGAATCCATCATCAGATGAAATCTTTGTCAAATCAAACTGGGATACAAGTTATAAAATATCGAAAAGAAATATTTTGTCGGATATTGCTAAGCTGTTTGATCCCCTTGGATTGTTGGCTCCTGTTACAGTAATGGCCAAAATTTTATTGCAAGAACTTTGGAAATTAAAAATTGATTGGGATTCAGCAGTACCAGATGAAATAGCGAGCTCATCGAAACGTTTTAGATTTGAAATTACTGAATTAAATATAATAAAAATTCCTAGACACATGATAGCAGATCATCCAAAGGTAGTTGAACTATATGGGTTTTCTGATGCATCAATGAAAGCTTACGGTGCTGCAATTTATATAAAATCCGTAGGAAAAACAGGAAATATTGAAGTCAAATTAGTCGCTTCAAAATCTAGAGTCGCTCCAGTCAAAATTGTAACAGTTCCCCGTTTGGAACTTTGCGCAGCAGTATTATTGATAGACTTAATGAAAATGGTTATTGATTGCTTGAAAATAAATTTTAATAATGTTTTCTACTTTTCAGATTCAAAGATAGTTCTTAGCTGGCTGAAAATGGATCCTGCTACACTGCAAATATTTGTCTCCAACCGAATTAACTATATACAAACGAACTGTAAGAATCTGCTAATCCAGGAAGTCCAATACCAATTTAATAAAAAACAATTATAATTCAAACAAACTAACAAGATGTTTATTAAACAAGAGTAGCAGGAAGAATAAATAAATTAATTGAAAACTATCGATCTTTAATTATGTTCGATATTAAAATAATTATATGAATATTACAAAAGTGTTCTTATAGCAAAAGTATATAATACAACGAGTTATATATAGTAACACCCCTTCTTAATAAACACTTCTTAAATAATTCCTTACTCATTTTGTTTAAGACCAGTCAAACTTCTGAGCCTTGATAGTTTGATATTTTTCAATGGCTTTGTGAGAATGTCTGCAATCATTTAACGTCACGCAGAAAGTAGTACTTGACATCTAAATGCTTTGTTCGAGGGTTTATTTTCTCTGAATCCAGTAGTTTTAAGCAACTTTGATTGTCCTCAAACATTGTTTTATTTTCTATATCAATTTGCAGGTCTTGAAATAATGTTCTCAGCCAAATAAGTTCTTGAGTTGCTTCTGCTAAAGGGACAAGTTCTGCTTCACATGATGATAGTGCAATAAGCCCTTGCTTCTTGCTTGCATAAGTGATAGTAGCCTGTCCCAATTTAATATATATCCATTTGTAGATTTTCGTCCTTTTACATCTGTAGCCCAATCTGCATCGGCATATCCGACGAGTTTCTTTTCTTTTCTACATCCAACACATATTATAGAGTTCGGATTTCGTAGATTTCGTAGGGAAGTAGTAACTACCTCGGAAACTATTCACCGGGGGGAAGTTAAGCCGTTGCGTTGCTATATGCATTAGATCCGTAAGCTGGGCGGAGTTAGCTAGAAAGAAAAAGAATAAAATAAAAAAATTGCAAAGAGCTGGCGTGATAAGTTTTGAATTTTTTTTTATTTTTGTATCCATTTTGTAGTATTTGTTTTAGATTAGCGCACTAGAGGAAGAATCGAAATTAGTTCTCATATAAAAAAAAGGAAACTAAGAAAAGATCTCGCAGAATAGCGAGCATTTCAGCTGGTCTAGCCCAAGTAAGGCGAATTCCCTTGTAGGTAGTTGATTCTAGGCAATATTTTGCCCTCCTTTGTGACACCCCCACAACGAGCTCGATGTAGGTAGGAAGCCAAAGGTAGGAGAAGTCGTTTATTTCAGCAATCGAAAGGCTGTAGATAGTAGGTAGCAATTACCGGAGGACTTAGGCTCACTTAGGCTACGCAACGTTGAGGGATTCTTTTGTTTAAATGTAATGAGTTGGCAAAGCCAATCGCCATATTTGAGGGGCGGAGAATATAAAAAAAAAAACAGAAAACTTTCGATACTTCCAATATACCGGAAAAAGTTAAGTCTATTATCAAACATATATTTGTACTTGCAAGTGATCGATCAAATTCATTGCGAGTTACAGTATAGACCCTATTATTGTTATTTTCTTTCTTTCTTATTATTTTTGTTTTTGGTTTGATAACTATCTAAGTACCAAAAAGATCAGGTTAGGCTTAAGAAAAATTTTCCTGTTAAGAATAATCGGCGTTATTTCTATCGACCTTTATGGTATACATATTCTTTCCCATTATAATTTTTTTGTTATTTTGTTCTTATTGTTTATTGAAAACTCAATCTATTTTTACTTATTGGTGTAGGTCCATTCAACGAATGAGTTAATTATACATTTTTTTTTTTGTAAATAAATATTGTAAGTCGCGCCAATCTTGGATGAATCATTTGCGTTTGTTTTCCATTGAGCGTTTCAGCCTAATGGAGTGCTAAGTGTTCTTTTAATTTAGGGGGTGCGGTAGGGTTGGTGATAAACCGTCGTCGGTGAAGCATGACCTAACAACCGATTCCGATAATTTCGATACGGGGAATTCTGAAATCGGGCCAATCGAATTCCAGGTCGGGTGGGAAGAGGCCAAGCTGCGGCAACACCAGCGGCACCCGAGGGGTGGTAAAACTAAAGTGGTGGTGGTGATTATCTTTATGGAATAATTTTGAATACGGCATGATATATGTTTTGAGAAGAGGTGAGGTCCGGTAGGTGAGCAAGACCCCCCCAATTCCGACGAGTTAAGCTGAGCCAAACGAGCATGCCACAGCCTTCTTAACGGACGTCTGGCCGATCAGGCCTACCCTTTCCCATCCTATATCTGGTGCCGACCCGGATTGAGACTCCTTTCCTCCAGTTTCCCTTTTCAATCCGTAGCCTTCCCCCTTGACATCTCGTCGTCGGTGCCTAGTCCTCCTATTTTATTGTTATTCTATCTTTATTTCACTAAGTCCTATACTATCTTCGCAGTGGCAGAGTCCGTACCCAGATGATATCCCCTATCCTATTACCTCGTTTCAAATGTTCCCCCAATGAGTTGGAAGAGGGGCAGGGTTGAAAAGACATCTCTGGGAGAAGATGGTCTTTGTCGGATAGTAAACGTAAGAACAAGCAATGGAGTGTCGAAAAGGTCGATTCACAATGTTTGTCCTTTTCCAACTAAAGAAGAAAGTAGTCCAAAAAATAATAACCTTGCTTACAAAAATAATGTAGATGACAAATTTCAAAACTTAAATCATAGTTCTAAAGGTTAGACCGTACTAGGCGGAACTGCACTGCAGCGGAACTGCGATTCAAAATAATTTGTATGAAATTTAATGAAGTTCAGTTGCCGCTTAGTGCGATATAGCTCATACAGTTTCATACAAGTAATGTTTTGTCGCGTCGTAAAGTGTAGTTCCGCTGCAGTTGTGTGCGCTCTAACCTTAAGGCTAATAAAACTTTATATGTAAACTCTAGCTCTAAGTATTATAAATATTCAAAAAGAATACAAAATAAAAATTGTCTGTTAACTATGTTAAGCATAATATTAGTTTCACCCCAAGTTTGGAGTTTTGACCGAAAAGCATTGACGGATCGATCTGGAATTTTCTTTGAAAACCAAGGGGTTGTCAAGCTGCAAAAATCTACATGGTCACTGGTGGCCTTCATCAATCTCATCACTTATATCAACCGCTATGATGACCTCAGCAAAACAATTACGCAGATACGATGGATATGTGCAAGAAAGGAACTTAACCAATCAAGTGGATGCCAAAATATTCAGGAGCTATTGAGAAGAAAAATGTCTTTCATAACTGACAACAATAAATTCATCGTTATGATCGTTACAGAAGACAAAAAAGAGCCCCCTTAAGTTTTATAAGGTCAATTCAACATGCGCTTTTTGTTTTTGGTATAGTGGATGAAGAACACGCTCAAATGTTAGAAGTGAAAGTTAAAAAGACAAGTAACAATGAAGCATATTGAAGGTTTTGAATGAACAACAACCACTTGTTTGGCTGGAATTATTGCAATTTCATGGCTGCCACACCAATCACCAAATTCCTTTTAGTGGCCTTAGTCTATAGTTCCAATTTTAATTTATAAATTGTTTTGCCGTCAATTGGATTCGAACCTAGACCAAGCTACCTCAGAGGCACTACGCTTTGCGCCACCGAGGTCACCTGATCGCGTCCATCCAAATGATGGTTTTTCTAATTTACAATTGCATTTGGACAACTAGCATTTTTACAAGCCACACACAAGTTAGATGTTATTCATTCGGGTTCTTTCTTTTTCTCCTCTCCGTTATCACCGCAACAATTCGTTGCATATCAGTAAGGAGGGAAATTGTATGAAAGATTTGACACTGGTCAAGAATTAAATTTCATTCAAAGGTGTTTTCTCGTGATAACACTTGCAGTTAGGCTGCATAGCTTTCGCTCCGTCATATTAAACATTGAAGGTTTTGAATGAACAACAACCACTTGTGTTGGCTACCACCGAGTATTACATTTGGCTGGAATTATTGCAATTTCATGGCTGCCACACCAATCATCAGATTCCTTTTAGTGGTGCTTAGTCTTTAGTTCCGATTTTAATTTATAAATTGTTTTGCCGTCAACTGGATTCGAACCTAGACAAAACTACCTCAGAGGCCGTTGAACTACGCATTGCACCACCGAGGTCACCTGATCGCGTCCTTGCAGCTACTCAAAAACATGTCGTCGATACAAGATGTAACCTTGAATATTTTAAAGAAGATAAACGGTCATTCACAAGAAAAATTTATCAAAACACAATCCAAGTTTGAGCTTGTAACAGAACAGCTGAAACAAGGAGAAGACATACAACAGCTTAATTTTGCTGTTCTGTATGCCTTCCTTATAATGGATGATTTTGAGCATTTTCAAGAAGAAATAAAGCAAGGAATGTTAAATCCATATGGAAACGGTGCACAGCAACACATCATCACAAGTGATCAACTTCAAGAGCATCTAGAAAAAATCAAACTCCAACTCCCATATGATTTGAGACTACCCGCAGAGGAAGTCAAGGATCTAGTCCATGTTCTGGAAACACCTGGGAATTTATACTATTTGAAGTAAGAATTCCCCTGGTGCACCATGAAGCCTACGGCGACGCTGTGTCGCGCCGACCTTTTTCATAGTAACAGTAAATAATCTTGCAGATGTGTTTTATGACCTGCATCTGTGAGAATTATGTTTTATGATCAAGGGATGTGACGCATCGTCGCTATCCACTTAACATCTTTGTTTAGGAAAACTAGAGATAAGATAGGTTAAGAGAATAGGCGTGTACCATCAACTGAGCGCTCGGAGCGCTCAAGGATTTTTTAAGTGAGACAAAAAATCTCAACTGAGCACTGAGATTTTTTGCGGAGATTTCTGATCCAAAAATTTCTTGGATTCATTACTCAATTTTTTTTCTCAGTCGAAACAGCTGTTTGTTTGACAACCAAGTTATAATTTTTTGAGGTTGTGCAAATAAGAAAGTGGTAAATAAATACAAAATAAAGACGAAATGTTGATGAAAACTAAAACTAATTGAATAAGCTATAATCATTTTCATCAATTTCAATCATTTTTTTTGCTTTAACAATAAAATATTTAAAGAAAAGTTGACATTTTGTTTCTAAACTTGTATGAGAATAATAACACATGTTTTTTTTTTTAAAGAGAGCGGAGAATGTTGTCCCACCAAATGATTCTGTCTCCGTTAATAGGCGTGTTTCTTTTTTAGTTCAGAGCAGAGCCTGAACTGCCAAACAAAAAATTGTGTTTCTTTTTTACCTCTGAACGTTCAGAGCTTCAAATTTGTGTTTCTTTTCTCGTTCTGAACGTGTTCTGAGCTTGTTCAGAGCGCGCTCTATGAGCTCAGAATAAAATAACTGAGCAGACCGAGTTGAATGCTGAACACAAACATTTGATAGGTGAAATTGAAAAAAAAGTGACAGCTTAGTGTTCAGGTGTGTTTCAAAAATAATTCTGAGCGCTCAGAACCAGAACACGCTTTGTTCAGAGTATGTTCAGAGCATGCTCGATATGCTCGGACTCTGTTCAGAACTCTTTTCTGAGCTTAAAAAGAAAAACGCCTAATCTGACATTGAGCGCTCAGTTTGTGGTACACGCCTAATGTACATATTTGTGTATAAGCTAGGTATAAGAAATTATCATATTGTAGTTAGTTTATTTTAAAATAAAATAGAATACTTTGTACCACTAAAGCGAGCGGTTGTCTTTTTTCTTTCTCTCGGTTTAATTTGAGTTATACGATAACGATATTTTTCAGAAGGAACGTGATTAAAATCTCTTCAAATCGTTAAGCCGCAGATTTTTTTCATTCCTTCTTGTCCTTCTGTTCTAGAAACTAAAAGTTGCTATCAAATCACTTTTTAGGTGTGAAAATGAACATTACTTTTCGTCTACCCTTGTATGCGTTCAAATAAGACCATTAAGGCTCTCCCAAACCAACGCGAAAGCGGCACGTTCGCCGACGCGGCGGCAGTTTTTGTTGTTATTTAGTTTATTTGTCATTTTTGTTATCATTGTGAATGATTTGGCTTGCATAGCGAATATTCCGCGTTGGTTTGGGAGAGCCTTTAAATCTTTATAAATGCCACATTTCAACGAAATTTTATGGTGTGTTTAATTTTTAAAATAAATAAATTTACCTCGGTGGTGCAATGCGTAGTCCAGCGGCCTCTGAGGTAGCTTGCAGCCTTATTCGGGCAACCTCACTGATACCTCACAAGTCACAATAACCTCATAACTCGTGGTGAACTCGCCTCATAAAATCTTAAAAATTATGATCCGCTCCTTGGCAGATCACAACACACGCTGTTCCTGTGAGGTTTATTATGAGGGCGTACACAGAATACAAAATTGTAACCGCCTTATACAAAAACAAACTCACAAAATATTGTGACCTGTGAGCCTCACAACGGCAGAATAGGGCTGTTAGTCTAGGTTCAAATCCAGTTGACGGCAAAATAATTTATAAATTAAAATTGGAACTATATGTAGACTAAGCACCACTAAAGGAATCTGATGATTGGTGTGGCAGCCATGAAATTGCAATAATTCCAGCCTATATAATACTCGGTGGTAGCCAACACAAGTGGTTGTTGTTCATTCAAAACCTTCAATGCAAATATGACGGAGCGAAAGCTATGCAGCCTAACTGCAAGTGTTAACACGAGAAAACACCTTTAAATAAATTTATATTTGGAATTGTCAAAACGCAGATTCTGCATTCCGTTGGGCAAAAAAGTAATTTTTTTAAGTTGAAAATCAATTGTGTATCACAGATTTACCAACGGAAAACACCATTATGTTTCCGGCGAAAATAGTAACTTAAAAATTTCAGGCGAATAAAAATCTTTCGGGGGAAATGTATTCCGGGTTTCACATTAAAGCTGTTTTTGAACGCCAAATTTTATAAAAATCATTTTAAACTTCAAGAACCAACTCTACATGACCATAGAAAAAGAGGCTAACTGACGAGGACGACAATACGTAGGTAGTTATTGATAAAATACGATCAATATTTTTATTTTTTAAATTGAAAATATTATCGAATAATAATAATATTTAGTGCTCGGAAATATGTATGACCGATTTAGAAAATAAGATAACAAAAACGTTTAGACGTGTACAAGATAAAATACTTTGGTGTTCCTCTCTCGAAAAAAACATGTTTATTTGTATCAATATTTTTTTTATCATTCTAGATGTACATGTTCCAACAACATTTTAAACAATTTTAACTTTGAATTAATGGCGCTGAGGAAAAAATATTAAGATAGTGGTGTAGATTCTCACCTTACTATTTAACATTTACAATTTTTGTTTAATAAATGTACCTATGTGTATTAAAAATAAGAGAATAATGTATATTTATATTAATGTTTGTATAGTGGGGAATACGAATATAACAGATACAAAAACTAAAATCTTTTAGACAATTTCATATTTGTCCACAAGCAAAACAGATTCGGTTGAGTGCTTTACTGGAGTTTCATCATCTACATTAACCACATCCTTTGCATGAATATCAGCAAAAGGAGTTTTCGAAACAAAAGTAACCTGAAAATTGACAACAATTAGCAAAATGTGAGATTTAGCTCGGGAATTTTTTACTTGTAACGGGAAAAAGTCCCCTGGAATGGATGACGCACAACTGAATTCCATTGATCCTGCCTTGTTTGAAGCATCAATAATTGGGATAAGCCATTGTAGAACGTGTTTTCGTGAGTCATAATTGTAGCTGCCATCATATTCGCCTACAGATGGTTGAATATTCAATCTGAAAAAAACATTGCTTTTTAAAGGGAATCTTTTGATATTGAATGAGACTTACGGCAGGGGAATAGCAATGCAAACATCTTGCAATTCAAGGCGTTGTGCCTCGAGTTCATACTCAATGTTTATATCACAACCACCATCGCCATTTTCTGAAGGCCAACAGTTAACTAAAAAAATATTCAAGAATTTAGCTAATTTTCAATCAGAAACGATTTTTTGTTAAATACTTGTTAGGGGAATAGCTGAATCATCTTGTGTGGTGTAGCGCCATTTCAGAACACCAACATCTGTGTTTAATGGAAATGGCCTGGCCGGATTTTTGAGACCAATTACTGAACGTGTTTTGAAGAGTTCTTTATCGACGTTTGGATGTGTTTGCAATTGAATTCCATGCTTGTCCTTGTTCACCAAAATAACCTTAATCCGTCCAAATGACTCGTCTGATATTCTCAACGTTAGCAGACCTGACAGTTCGAAAGCTTGTAGTCCTCCATCGCGACCTAGACGAACAACCAATTTATCTTCCATCTTAAGATGGACACTGGAGAAGATTTTCCTTAAACATATAAAACCGATCTATGATAAACTTTGTACTTTGATACCTCTCAGTGTGAACATCAGAAACTAATTTTGGCCTAGCAGTGGTGGTTGAGGCTATTCCGCCAGTATTTGGAGTTAAATTGGCAATCTTTTCACCCTCACTCTTCAGCTGATCAACAAAAGTGTCCACGTCCTTGGTTTTTCCACCTAATTGCAGTGCTTTACGAGGAATTGGTTTCCTGCAAAAAAAATACCTTTTCAGCCGAAGCCTGGAAAAAAGCCGCTAATACCTACTGTGCCTTTGGAGCGGACTTGATTTCAGTAGAATCAATTGTTGTCGTTGTAATCGACTGGCTACCCATCCCACCAGATGGTCCGAATCCTTCCAAGCTCGAACTGACATGATGACTAAGGCTTCCACCACGCTTGGCCGATTCCATACGTTGTCGTTGCAGTTCCTTTGCCTTTTCTCTCATCTTTTGACGAGCTTCACGCTCTTGAGTTTCTCTAACTGCTTGATAGACCTTTTCTTCATGCGAGTCCATCTCGACGAAAGTCTTGATCTGCGCCAAGTTGACGCTTTCGCGATATCCTAGTGCAACAATCTCGTCAAAAGCAAAAATTAAGTTGAATGCATTGTCGAGAATATCTTTCTCCTCCAGGGAGTGACAATATTCTGGAATCTAAGTTTATGATTCAGTTAAAAAAAATCATACCTACATAATTTCATAGCAAGCGAGTAAACTTACAACTTTCGAAAATAAACGCAGAGTTTCAAGATCTTCTAAGATATTACTAGCTTTTGTGGTGATCAGGAGCATGTACAGCTTTTCCATTGGTTGATAGACATACCGAACAGAATCTGTTTCTACGAATGTATGTTGCTTGCCGGAAGTCATGAGTTTTGGGAATGCAGCTAGTAAACCTTCAATACGGGCTTTGGTCATTTCGACAAATTGTCGTGATATGATCACTAGAATTCGTGTACAAATATTTTGTTTTAAAATTTCATTTTTCAAAAAATCAAGCTAACTAAAAATTATTTACCTTTGCCATTCTTGGTGCATACCGCTGAGGCTATGAGAACCTACAAGAAAATTTTGACATACAATTATGATAGATTTTGTAGTATTAGCAGGTTTATTTTGATTTAATTTTATATTTACCATATTGTTTTATATTTGATGGCTTATTTTTGTTGATGTGTGATTAAATATTTTGCAGATTTAAAGCAAATTTATTTAATTTACTGTGGGGCTACAAAATAATTTAATAAGCTGACGTGTTCGTGTCAAAATTCTGTTCTGTTGACAGTCTGGGAAATGTTATCGATGACATGAACGTTTTATTTTTCGATACAATTTAGTAATGTTCGATTTGAAATTTCAGATGGACAGGGTTATGGTCGATTCACAATGCGACGATAGATCGCGATGTGAGCGTGTCGAGAGCTCGTGGTAGTAGTTGTCAAAGACCGCTTTCACACAAGGAAACTGAGATGCCAGAAACTAGCTAGTTTGTAGGCGAGAAGGGTGTGCTGGTAAATTTTTTGTCTTCCTTTTACGCCCTTTTCGTCTACAAACTCCCAGTTGCCGGTAACTCAGTTTCCTTGTGTGAAAGGGGTGAAACAAATTTAACAGTCCTATTCTGCGTTGTGCTCACAGGTCACATTTTTTTGTGAGTTTGATTTCTTATAAGGCAGTCACAATTTAATTTTTTTGTGGAGGCCCTCACAAGAAGAACGTGAGTTGTGATCTGCCAAAGAGCAGATCATAATTTTTATGTTTTTGTGAGGCGAGTTCACTACGAGTTATGAGGTTATTGTGACTTATGAGGCATCAGTGAGATTGCCAGAATAAGGCTATTAAATCATTAAGCTGGCTAAGCGAACCAACGAGCCGAATGGCCCGGAGCCGAACCAAAATTGTCCAAGATGGGGAAAAATCAGATGGTTTCGTTTGGTTTGGCCGAACAATTTGGATATTCAGCCAGTCCAAAATCCACGAACAAGAACCTGCGAACCAATGTTCGGCTCTATCGTGTGTGGGGAATCAGCAAGCCGAGCAGTTTCTGTTTGCTTCCAACTTGCCAATCACTCCACCATCACTTAATAATAAAATCCCACTTTCCCACTCTATAGCCTTAACTACATAGACCTACTTTTGTACAAAATAACAGAGTGAGAAATTAAAATGCTCACTAAAGAAACATGCTTGCAATAACACATACGAAAATTGTTCTGATTGTGGCGCATACAATATATGGAATGACAGCAACACACGACACAGATCGTCACCTGACTTCTATCTTGTTCAATAGACAATTTTTCACGAAATTGAATTAGAAATGCAGTTTTTATAATTTGATGGTGCTTTTAGTTTTCGAGTTATGGAGAACTGTTTTGTTCTGACCCATTTGAGTGTCACTTTTGTTCAATAAACCACTAATCATTCTTTTTGTATCATATTGAACAATTCATGGTATATCTTTAAAAACATACCATCTTATTTCTTTCTTGTTCAATATCCAAATTATTTTCGTTACAATTTGTATCTTATTGAACAAGAAAGTATGAATTTGGTTGTGTTTAAACGAAAATTCCATTTTGTTCAATATCATACGAAACCACCATTGTTGCCCTTGATTTGGGTATAATGTACTATGTAAAGGGCCAAAAGCGTATAAACGCAAAATTATAATGTGTCCAAGTTGCAAACATTAGTTGCTGTCATAATTGTTTTACAAAATTTTCCGATGAAGAGCTTCGACAAATATTCAATGCTTTACCTATTCTTAAACTTATAGAATGTTACGAAAATATTGTGACAATAACGTACAAATATTCTGAACCATTAGGCCATTTACAAGTGCAAGAAGTGGATGCTGTGCACAGTGGAATACAGAAATAATTTAAGGACTTGGAAGTTTATAGCCTCGTTTCTTTAATAAGGATTCTGAAGGGAATTAATTACTTCGTTTACATGGAGAATTGAATCAGACTTGAAGTCGGATTCAATTCCATATAGACCTGGATCGGATTCAAACAGGATTTTTCGATCCGATTCCCCTCTGCGAGCTGAATCGAATCGAAAAATAGAAGTAGACCTGGATTGTTGTTTTTTTTCTCTCGTAGTCACCATATTCATTAACTTATTTCCGCACGCACACAGTAAAGTTAAAGTGTCACTTCAAGTGTACTTCGATTCTATATGAAGTCGATTCAGTGAGGTCGTATACCTTGATTGATATATCAATCCGATTTGATCGTCGAATCCTCTCATTTAAACGGAGTACATTACACCAAAATTAAAATGAGATTGCACGGATTAAAAAAGAAAGCCAGCCTTGGATCTTAAAATGGTTCCCTTCAAAGGTTGCATACAAATCAAATACAGAAGCAATGACCTTCTTTCCTTGTATTAAAAGACAAAACATAGCAAGGATTTTCCAAATGCATGAATCGCTAAGACTGTGAGAGACTCGAAGTGTGTCATCCTTCCTACCGTCATGTCATTCAAAGTTTTTTTTTTCAAGCTAAAGCCTAGTACGCTGCTGATGCGAAACGAAATTTTCCTGTGGTCTTCAAAAATACAACGAAATGCATACGAAAACATAGCGGAAAAATATTCGTGGAGATTTTCACAAATCGTAAAAAAATAAAACAAAATTTAACCAAAAAAATAAAAAAAAGCCATGCTGTAATGGAAGGCACAACAAATAAAAACATGAAAAAATCCCAATATTAATTTCCGCACACAATTAATGGTCCACTCACTTAATTCTGTGTGAAAAGAGAGTGGAGATTTGTCAAAACAATCTGGTATATTCATCAATTTCGCGTCGAACAGCGTACTCCAGAACGGAAAGCACAACGAAATTGATCGTTTATGGGATGTATGGGATGTTCCGTTTCACATCAGCAGCGTTTTAGGCTTTACCAAAGTAAAAGAAAAAAGACATTCAAGAAATGTTGCCGTACATATGCCTAACATAAGATCCACGTTTTTATTTTTATATTATCGCCTTAAGCTAATTTTTAATTTAAAACGAGGCAAAATAATTCAGTGTGAGTTTCCCCCGGAAAACATTTCGCCCGAAAATGTTTTGTTCACCCGGATTTTGAAAAGCTATTGTGAGTTTAACCCTCCATTTAACAACTAGGTGGCCTCGTTTGCCACCAAAAATTAAATGGAAATCTTTTCGCCCGAAACTCACAATAAGCAAAGAATGAAATGTAATTTTTCCGAGCGGAACTTTTCACGCTGAACTCACAATAGGGCTGAATGTGAAACACAAACTGTGAAAAAGTGAATTAATAAAGACTGCTTCTTAATTGTACAGTATTTTACGGATACAAAAAACACTCGCATAAGAAAAACTCGCACACAGGAATTCATTTCCTTCTCCAAACATCAATTTCAAGAATAAAAAAGTACGCATATGAGAAATTTTCTTCATCAATTTTTAATTTACCTTTGTCAAAACTAGTTTGTGCCAATAAATATGTTCCAATAGTTAATAACAGGTTTAAATGTTTATATAGAATTGCAGAAACAGTATAAAAAGCGTTAGAATACTCGGAAAATACATATGTGTCATTCATTAGTTTAATATCTCTTTGTGTCTCTTTTATGTCTGTGAAATGTATACTGTATACTGAAAAATAAATAATAGTTGAGGATTAATATGCCTATAAGAATTTCTTTTTTATTTTTTATTTTACAAAATAAACCTTATAACCTAATAACCTTTTGTTGAGAAATAAATCTTTTAGTTGCGAAATTTTTTAAAACCTACATGATTTTTCTCCATTTCAGATAAAAACATACCAAGATATTCAATTTATTTGTTCCCATTCATAGTACGAGAACCTAATAAAATCTGATCTGAATAATGACTTATGTTTTGGTTCAATTTAATACAAAATACCTCTAGTTTCCTATAGTATCTTTGTTTATGTCTGTCTTGTTCAATATTACGGTTTTTTGTTCAATATCCACCAATTTTATCAACTTGTCTTCACTCCATATAAATTTGTTCAATATCCAAAATGACTTCTGCGTGGATTTTTATTTATCCTTTTTGTTAAGTCTTTCAGAAAAACATCACTTCCAAAAATAAATAAGGTAAAATAAAGAAAAGTTTTCGATCTGAACTTTCAAAATCGATTTCCCAACAATTTTAAAAATGGACATAGAAGAAGATAGAACTCAGGTGACGAGATGTGGATCAGACTTAAATTAGCCGCGTTTTATTATCCACCAAGATCCATATGGATCATCCTGTGATAATTAAACGATCCAGATCGATTTTGGTATTCCTGAATTTTTGACGTTTTCAAATTGACATGTAAACAAAAAATTAAAATAGAAAAGTAGTTGAAGTAAGTGTCTTATTAGCCGCGTTTTAATTCGCACCAAGATCCATATGGATCATCCTGTGATAATAAAACGATCCAGATCCCACAAAAAATTTGCATTAAGATTGTGGTATTCCTGAGTTTTTTGACGTTTTCAAATTGACATGTAAACAAAAAATAAAAATGGAAGTGTAGTTGAAGTAAGTGTTTTATTATCTTTTATCGGGATCTGGATCTAGATCTTGTTTTTTTATCAGTGCTGACAACATTTACGAATAAAAATGGTCATCTGGGGCCTATTTCACCAACGTAACAAATTGTAAATACAAGTGATTTTTCACAATATTTGTGAAAAAAAATCGATACATTTTATTTCACCACTTTTTTGTGTTTACAAAATTGTACTTGTGATCTACTGTTTCACCAAAAGTTGTTTTTTACAAGTAACAAATTTGTGAGCTTTCAAGTTTTTTGTAGATTTCCGTTTCACCAAAGAAAAAAAATTCACAAATTTCCGTTTAGTTGTGACAATTTTCTAAATGGCTCAAGACCTATGTACATTTTGTAACAAATTTATTTTCGGTCATATTAAGTGGGTTTAAAATGGCCTTATGTCCGGCTCGGCAGAGGAATAATAGTAGTACCGACAGCAGTGATGATTATTATAATATAATTCTGAATCGAAGAAGAAGAGTGTATCGTCCTCGTATAAATAACAAGATCTCAGCGTATTTTTATTTTAACGAGTTTTCGTGTGAGTTCAGTCAAGGCAAAAGAAATAATATCTCTAGTTGGAGAACATATAAGTCACAAAACTGAAAAGAACGTTGCATTGTCCCCAAAGCAGCAACTACTCACTGCCTTGCACTGGATTGGCAATGGGGGGCAGTATCATGGAATTGCCGACATGCATGGTATCTCCAAGTCCAAAGTGTGCAGGTGTGTTTTGATCAGGTTTGTACAGCTATCGTGGATTACCTGTTTGAAGTTGCTGTACGATGGCCTGATGAGGTGGACATAATTCCGGAAAGAGTTTATGCTATTGTAGGTAGTTTTTTTTAATTTTATAATATATGTAAAACCGTTGCAGTGCAATAAAACCCACGAAAGTAAGAACAGCGAGCTTAATTGTGGCGTATACTATTGCACAGTACCTGCAAGCCCAAACACAATTTTAAATGTATATTTTTGTAGGAATAAAATATCTTTTTTTCGCGAACCAAGGAAGCAAAAAACATTTTATAAGCTCTGTCCATCTTGAACTGGACCCTAACGAACTCTACAATTAAATAAGACAGACTTACAATTTATTGAGAATGACTTACAATTTCGAAAATAAAAAACATGGTGAAACAATAGTTTGGGAAAATTGTTGTTTTCAAAAGTTCTTTGTTATTCTTTTCACATATTTGTGAGAAAGTTATTTGTACTTGGTGAAACCGAATGCCCTCCTACAAATTTGTGTTTGTAAATTACAAATCACAAATTTGTGCTTGTAATTTGTATTTGGTGAAATAGGCCCCTGGTGTTGAGAATTAAAAGTAATTCTTGGATCTTGAAATAGATCCAGATAGAAAGCAGGATCCCAAATTGTTTTTGTATTGCGTGTAAAAGTTAATCCAGATCTAGATCCAGATAAAAGATAATAAAACACAGCTATTGTAGAATACAATTTCCACCAAAAACATCTAACTGTCTCATTCTCTTTTTTGTCAAGTTTTTTCATGTTCAATACACAAAATACGAAATACAGATTTGTAGAATTTTCTTGGTTTCTGATTGGGCAACTGTCATAAGAAGTTCAGTTCAGTTGACTTGCGCGTTCTGCATTGAATGGACCGCTGACGGTTTTTGTTTGGACAAGAACCAAACTGCCAAAATTGATTCGGATCGGCCGTGTATGGCACCCAAATTTGGACCGTGGCCAAATGGACCGGAGCCAAATGGCTCCTAGCTGTTCGGCAACTTGCATGCCAGTGCTTGCCCGTGTAGCCTCAGGGTTAGTGACAGTGGAGCGATTGGAAAGTTGGAAGCAAACAGAACTGCTTGGTCCCGATCTACATTGAACGATTTTCCCAGTGCCGATCTTTTGTTCGTAGGTGAAGGGAGTGAAAAGTGAGGGATAGGGATCAAATCGTTTTCCCTGATCTACATTCCCAGATTTTTCCAAGAAGATTTTTCCAGAAATCTTGTGAAATGTACACGATTTGTTCAGTGAGATTTTTTCCTTGTCTTCTTCATTTTTGTTTTGCTGTGCTCTTCATTTGTCATTGATATTCACTCACACCATCAAACGAACGGCACATTGACACCAAACACACACAAAAAACTGAAAAGAAGGCGAAAGAGAACATGAACAAACTGGAAAAATCTTCCGAGTTTAGTGGTAAAAAACGATTTGATCCCTACCCCTCACTTTTCACTCCCCTCACCTACGAACAAAAGATCGGCACTTGAAAAATCGTTCAATGTTGACCGGGACTTCGTACCACAAAACTCGAATGATTTTTCCAGTCTGTTTCTTTCACCTTCTTTCCAGTTTTTTACGTATGAATGTAGGTTAATAAATGGGTGAAGCTATCTTGAAGCTCGTGGTATATAGAATTCAAAAAGTGATTTGATTTATGTTCTTTGTATGGTTTTGTTAATATTTTGGAAACTTGTTCCGTTACCATCAAACCATGTTGTACAACATTGGTGTTGCACATAAAACCTTCTGAATGATCAAACATCCGTGACCCAGGAGCTCTATTGGCAATATTTAAATTACCACTTTCATTCAATTTTCTTTTAATTCCGCCAATGGAGATGGTTTGGCAAGGGCAATATTGCACGGTAGATGGACGGCATTTATTGCTTTCTATCGTCGAGGCAATAAATTTTGAATTGTCGCCTTTTTGTACAAATTGAGATGCAATTACTGCCTCAAATATTTGCCAATGGAGTCGTATGGTGATTCTTACCACAATCCAAATCAACAAACAGTGCATTTTTACACTGGGCAAATCATGTCATGTCGTTTATTATACTACGTTTTCATTACAGCCGAAATGAGGTGATTTCGAAATTTGGCAAAAAGGTGTTTTCATTATCAAATTTGCTAATTTCAGTTAGCCGTTTATTTTTGTTGTTTTCTCTTTCTATTTATGTTGTTGAATATAGTGTATTGATATTTTAATACAAAAGCTTTTAAGAGCTTTTGAAACTGATTCCCGCTGGATACTTTCACCTAATTTGCAACCTTATTTCGTGCAAATGAGGTTGAAATTACCTCATTTTGAAATGTGATTTTGTATGGGAAATTAGGTAATTTCGGATCTCATTTGGAAATTTGCAACGAAATTACCTCATTTGGCCCAGTGAAAACGGCAAAGCCTTTCACAACTATGCTTTTATCTTTTACAACAAAATTCCCTTATATGTCCTCTGAGAAACACGAATACTTTTTGCGAATGGCAAAATGTCAGCACCTCATATTTGGGTAATAAGATATCCATGAAAATTGTAACTGGAAAGAATATTTCGCTAGCAAAACATTTGCATTTCAGCTTATTATAAAATAATGAATATAAAATAAAAATCAATTTCATTACATACTATCACTTTTCAAAAAACATGGAGTCGCAAAAATTCATGTCCAAGCAGTAACATATCCATACAAATCAGATTGTGGATCTGATTGTAGATTGGGTTATGGACATCGTTCATGGGCTGTGGAGTTTGGGTGTCACGATGCCTTACAAGTCACAATAACCTCATAACTCGTGGTGAACTTGCGCCTTATAAAAACTTAACAAACAATTATGATATGCTTCTTTGCAGATTCACAACTCACGTTTTTCTTGTAAGGTTTCTTATGAGGGCTTCAACAGAATATTAAATTGTGACCGCCTTATAGAAATCTAATTCACAAAAAATGTGTGAGTACCGGGACTCAAGGGGATGATGTGTAAACGTCAGTGTAGTATATAGTTTATACTATAGCTTACAGTATATAGTAAACTAATGAGGTTGCCAAAGGCGCCCGTCGAACATGTTATGTTATTCAGGGCTGAGCGTAAATATGTATTTAATTTTGTTTCTAACCTCACCCTCCACTTTCAAAAAAGGTACTTTTAGAGAATGTGGCAACTCTTAAAATCATACCCAATTTAGACCTTAAAATCATAACAGTTGCACCATGCCTTAAAAAACTGCATTTTCCACAATTATATGATGATGATAATTTTCCCGACACTATTTAATGCACAAACCGTTGGCTTGGTTGGTGTCGTTGGTGTATTACTATACCCAACCACATTACCGACATTTACCACATTATCTCAATTTACTCTGTTCAATGCACGAACCATTCGCATCCATTAGTTAAAAATCTAAATAAACAAGATGGTGGCGTATCCGTAATTTTGTCTTGCCTCTTTCAAGTTTACCCATACCGAGAGTTTGTTTTTTTCTTAATACCTAGCGCTAAGATGTTTACACATCAAAACCTACTTCTAGGAAAGTGGCAACCCTGACATGTTCCCCTATTTAAGACCTATTTTTTAGTATATCGCCCATAATTTTCCCATTTTCCGTTCTCCTTCAGGAATCGATTTTCCGATGTTCCCGCTACCCAGAATCTATTATTTTGTATGAAAAATGACAACCTCACACTTCAACATCAAAAAAACCTACTTCTAGGAAAGTGGCAACCCTAACATTTTACCCCAATGTTCCCCTATTCAAGACCTATCTTTTAGTACATCGCCCATAATTTTCCCGTTTTCCGTTCTCCTTCAGGAAGCGATTTTCCGATGTTCCCGCTTCCCAGAATCTATTATTTTGTATGAAAAATGACAACCTCACACTTTAACATCAAAAGAAAACCTACTTCTAGGAAAGTGGCAACCCTGACATTTTACCCCAATGTTCCCCTATTCAAGACCTATCTCTTAGTACATCGCCCATAATTTTTCCATTTTCCGTTCTCCTTCAGGAAGCAATTTTCCGATGTGCCCGCTACCCAGAATCTATTATTTTGTATGAAAAATGACAACCTCACACTTCAACATCAAAAATAATTTTCCCGACACTAGTTAATGCACAAACCGTTGGATTGGTTGGTGTCGTTGGTGTATTACTATAGCCAACCACATTACCGACATTTACCACATTATCTCAATTTACTCTATTCAATGCACGAACCATTCGCATCCATTAGTTAAAAATCTAAATAAACAAGATGGTGGCGTATCCGTAATTTTGTCTTTCCTCTTTCAAGTTTACCCATACCGAGAGTTTGTTTTTTTCTTAATACCTAGCGCTAAGATGTTTACACATCAAAAATTGTGACCTGTGATCCCCACAACGGGAGAATAGGGCTATTATATGGCGTTTTCACTGGGCCAAATGAGGTAATTTCGTTGCAAATTTCCAAATGAGGTCCGAAATTACCTCATTTCCCATACAAAATCACATTTCGAAATGAGGTAATTTCAACCTCTTTTGCACGAAATTAGGTTGCAAATTAGGTATGAACAAATGAAACACACCTTAATTGAATTCAATTGAATGACAATGGAACAAAACTGAATTCAAATGTCATACTTATCGACGTTTAAAACTTCATATACAGAATTCAAAATAAAAACAGCAACAATTAAAATTAAAAGGTTTCAGGTTGATAAACTCAAATTCGAATTAAAAGCAATATTTTTAAATCAAGTTAATATTTTTTAAAGTGATGGGGAAGGAAAAAAAATCGAAGTCATATAAGAAAAAAAAAAAAAAATATGGTCGCTAGAAACTGAAGAGCTTCTCTGCGAGATATGGCTCGAGAGAATCTTTGAAATGCGAGGTTCTTAAAAAAACAGCCACATCTATGCAGAGATGGCTAAAGAGTTCCTGAAGTGGGGAATAATAATAATTCCACAAGAAGTCCATGTTAAGCTTAACAACTTAACCGCAAAATATAGTTAATTTTTGTTTAGTCATTTGTTTTATATTTGTAGCATGTAAAACTAGGTTTAATGATAGTGAAGGATTCCAGGGTGTACAAAAATCAGTGGTGTCTGAAGTGTCTTACATTGACCACAATAATAATGCAAACACTGTGCGCTGCATCAAGTTAACATCATGTCTGTGGCGAAAGCTTGGACCGATTTGGATCGGATTTATAGATTTCGTCTTGCAAATTATTATACTCTAAAGAGATTGATTCCAATCGGTAGAATTGAACATTGTTTTGGGTTCTCCAAAATGTATTAGTTTTCATATAATTTGTTAAGCTTTATGGCTGCAAACATAGAAATTAAAATAAGACATGCATGAATTTTTAACTAATGTCATAGAAAATTTAATAACACACAAAAGAGATGGCCAAAAATGTAGGAACAAAAAACCCAGAATAGAAAAGTAAACCCCGAAATACATGGGCTATGAGTCGTTTCGGTTATCGATGCAATGATTTCATATTTTTGAAATGCTTATCAAGCCTTCCCAAACCACATATTAATTTTTTTTTGTTGATTGGGTTTCTTCTGCTATCAATAATGAATGCTTTTTCTAAATTGAATATTTCTAAAATTTAAAAGTCAAGTATCAGAAAAAATGGTGCAATCCTAGTTTTCACTTTTGCATTTTGCCTGCAGCATATGAGAAGATTTAAAACATCATATCGCTTTAGAATCTGCGATAAGGTACAAAAGTATTAAAAAGATTCCACGGTACAATTCTAATAACAAGTCTCGCCCTGGCAATGGCTTGAATAGATTGCAAATTTTCGCATAAAGGTCCTTTCATTGATGAATATATCATCTAGATCCGTTGAGTACTTACGGAGAAAAACCTATGACAAAGTTTGGTGGCTACTTATTAATAAATGTACCTATAGATAACAAATAATTGTACATTGAACAATTACACCAACCACAAATGAAAAGGCGAATGTGGGATGTTCTGGAGGGTCTCCTTTTGACTGGCCATTGTATCATAAAGTGCATGCAGTACTATGCCATTTCAGGATTTCAAACCCAGAACATCTTATTGATGAAAGCATTGGGGCATATTCATAGTCGCAGATCGACCCAGGTTTAACTAAACTACAGTTTAAGACAATTTTGGCTCAATGAATACAGACCGGTTTTAATTACAAATTGTTGGTTTTATATTTTTATAAGATAATTAACTTGGTATACTACACAAATAGCTTCAAATATTTTGAACTGATAACTTTAAAAAAATAGAATCAACGTCCGAAAATTCAACCAAAGCTATGTTTAAGTTAGACCTAGGTCTAAAATGACTATGAATATGCCCCATTGTGTTAAATGAAAGTCAAAACACAAATTCACCATTTCACGTGGAGTATTTGGATGGTATGTTTTGTTTATTTATGTATTAATTAATTTTTTTTTAACGAGTCTATTTTGAGATAATCAGATCTTCTATGTGATTTGATTTTTCTAAAGCATTATTATTTTTGAAGTGAAACTCTTTGCGCGAGTTGAGAGTGAAAGCTATGCAGCCTAACGTTGAGGGTTGTATCACACGAGCACCCCTTTAAATATTTTGTTTCATTCCGGACTTGTTTTTAACAATTTCTTTTTTAGTTTTTGTATTTAATAGTATAGGAATGAGAAAAAAAGATAAACGTATTTGGTTTCAGATTCGTTTATAAGATGCTGGAATATGTTTTTTATAAAAAAATTAAAATAAGTAAGTATACTTACACAAATGTTCACTGATTGCTCTTCTTATTGTTTCGGCATTTGGGTCATTGTCAGATAGAGTTGAACTATACGCCGGTTGTGCTCTTCCACTGTTTTCTTGTTGCTCTTTTAAATGTTGCATCCAGTTATTATTAATATTATCGTTGTGGTCATTTAAAAAATTGTGCAAAACATATGCACACCTAATGATAATATTGACATTGTCTATATGGTTGTCGAGACCTTTGCCGATTCTACAGAATCTTGCCTTAAGATGCCCGAAAGCATTCTCAACTACTCGTCGACACTTCGATAGACAGTAGTTAAAATGTTTTTGACGTGCACTGGATGATACACTGAAAGGGTAAGGTTTCATCAACACATTTGAGAAACGGAATGCCGAATCACCATTAATATGTACTGGAACCGAAACTCCAGAAATTTGTGTTGACATATTTTTGAAGATTGGCATTTCATGTTGTTTTTTCAAAGATGATCTCTCATATATTTGTGAGTCATTGCATCGACCAGGACTTCCAATATTAATGTAGAGAAACCTATACCTGAGTGTAAAAAGTATTAATAAAAATTAAGGTAAATTTGCTTTGAATTTCCTACCTGTAATCACTAATGCAAGTAAAACCGTGGAATACCAACCCTTATAGTTGAAATAATCAACAGCGTCCTCTTTTATTGGTCGAAGATTCTTTATGGCAACCATCTTTTAATATACAAGTGCAAATAAAAGGCAAGGAATTAAAGTGAATGTAATAAAGTATTTACCAATAATAGCTCCGAAGCATTGAGGATATCCCATTTTCTTAAAACCTTCCACAGATTCTCGAACAGTTGCTTCGTTTAAAGGATACTTATTAAGGTATTTTGGTTGGAGAACTCGCCTGAAATCTCTGTACTGAAATCTTTCAATACAAAACAAACTGTTGACTTTCCAACACCAAACAGATTTGCAATCGTTCTATTCTCTTGTCTAATGCTATGGGCTTTCTAAAATGTGTTTCTTGTTTTTGTAAGGAATCAAGTTCAAGGCACAATTCAGCGAACGTGGCTCCGTTCATGCGGAAGTTTTCCTTAAAAAATTCGTCACTTAATTCGGGCACTTCCTTTTCCCAAAAAAGACTTTCTCGCGGCTACAAACCATAAAATGTAAAAGGAAGGCAATAAGTTTGGATGAATTATATCATAAACATAGGTATGTAAGGACCTTCTTCCAGAATCTTTTTGGCTTCTTCCATCTAGATATCTCCTTGGACAGCATAGATATTTGTAGTAGAACTAAATTTTTTATCGATCGCTTCCTTTGTTGTCGCCGGCGAGTTAATTGTGTTCTCCTTCTTAGCAAACGAAGGATTCGGCTTTGGAGATTTACAATTGAACTCAAATGATTATTACTAATTAAAAACAAATCTGTATCCATATTTAATTAATCTTTCCAAATGTTTCTAATAAAATTTTCGATTTGTTTTGATTTTCTATATCTGTAGGTAGTGTCAACTGTCAAACCAAATGAAGGAATTTCTTAGCTGTCAAACGTATTTAGCTAATTTAGATGAAAACACTTTTTCTTATACTACGTTTTCATTAGAGCCGAAATGAGGTAATTTCAAAATTTGGCAGAAAAGTGTTTTCATTATCAAATTAGCTTATTTCATTTGACATCTCATTTCATTTTGAATTTGGAATGGCAGTTAGCTGTTTATTTTTGTTGTTTTCTCTTTCTGTTTTATGTTGTTGAGTATAGTGTATTGATATTTTCATGCAAAAGCTTTTAAGAGCTCTTGAAACTGATTCCCGCTGGATGCTTTCACCTAATTTCCAACCTAATTTCGTGCAAATGAGTTTGAAATTACCTGATTTCGAAATGTGATTTTGTATGGGAAATTAGGTAATTTCGGATCTCATTTGGAAATTTGCAACGAAATAACCTCATTTGGCCCAGTGAAAACGCCATATTAAATTTGGGAAATTAGCTCATTTGGACTACAATGAAAACGCCATTAGTCCATGTTGTACAACATATTCCCTGCTCTAATAATAATCTTGTTTTCAAATGTTGAAACTCCTAAGTCCCTACTTTGCGATAACCGCGATAACGATAATTTCTGCCGTTTGTGTGCATTCAGTGCTAGAACTTATTTGAAAACTTCAAAATGACAGTAATCAACGAAAAAACCGCCTAAACTTTTTTCAATGGCCAAAAAATCTAATTTCGTTTCTATTTACTTGTGTCATTGTATATCAATGCTTGTGTTAAAATTTTGTTAAGAAATAAAAAGAATAAATTAATATAAAAAATAATTCTTCAAAATGAGTTTTGATGAATCATTAAATGCTTATTTTTTTATCGACGAAGAAAGCGACGATGAACCAGCCGAATTAAGCTCGGCCTTCGCAACTCTGAAGGAACATATAAAAAATGAAAAACACATCAAATGGATTCAATCTCAAGAAGGTTTTTCCCTAATAAAATCGGGTAAATTGACCAAAAAAGATGTGTTTATATTTGCCAAATTCGAAGGTGAGCTCTTTGAACAATTACAATCCACCAAGTGTTTGATAGTTGGACCCAAATGTTTGATTAACTGCTTGCACAGATGTGAGCCCATTCCGTTGTGTTCATCGCCAATTTTTACAACGGCAATGAGAGGATTGCATATATCAGCTTCTGGGCTTAATGCTACTGAAAAAGAAAAGATACGAGTGTTGGTTTCATGGATGGGTGGGTCTTATTTCCAGAATTTGGGTCGATCGATTACGCATTTGCTATCAAACACCATTAAGTCCACAAAGTACGAACACGCAAGTTTGAATGGAATTCCAGTGATGCACGTGGATTGGGTGCACCATGTCTGGCAAAAAAGTTGCACCAGAAATGCTGTATCTGCCACTGACCCAGAATTCGATAAATACAAATTGCCAGTGTTCTATGAAGTGAACATCACATGCTCAGGTCTGGATAGCGAGAAGAAGGCCGAAATAATGCGGCTGGTGGAGGAGAATGGTGGGACATACAATCGAGCCTTCAGATCTCAGTACACAGACATCGTAATCACTGAGAGGAACAAGGCAAACTCGGATAAATATCAAGCTGCTATCAAGTACAAGAAAGATGTCCTGGTTCCTGAGTGGATTTTTGACAGCGTAACCAAAGGATTCGCTCTACCAACGAAGAACTATAAGGTTACTACTATGAAAGCGTCGACACCGACCAAATCCGACCACAGTGTGAGTGATTACACTCAGCTATCAGATGTCTCTAGAATTTCCATGATGAATGCTAGCAAACGCATGGACCTCACAGTCAATGACTCGATATGTTCAAGTTTGAACGAGACTGGTCGATCTCAGGGTATGGCCAAGGCAGTTCTAACCAAACAGGCAAATTCAGCGGGCCAACAGTACAAAGTCATCTTGGCTGAGATCTGCCCCAAGAAATCGAAGAAGGCAGGAACCTTTTTGGATGGCTGTTGCATCTTTTTAAGCGGATTTCGTGGAGAAGAGAAAGATAAACTGAATCGTATCCTCAATGCTGGGGGAGCGACGCGCTACGATGAAATCAATGAAAACCTGACGCACATCATCGTCGGACAGCTAGATGAGGCAGATTTCCGCGCCTGGCGCAGTGAGGGGTTACTATCGGTGGTAAATATAGTTCGTCTAGACTGGCTTCTGGAAAGTATCAACCAAAAGCAGCCAGCCAGTGAGAATATCTATCGAGTCTCATTGCCAACTAACCGTGAACCGGATGCACCTTCGCCATCGAGTAAGAAAACTCTGCGATCTATGAATCACAGTTTCAAGCAACCAGACCTCCCAACAAAGAAAAGATTATTTGCTGCTCCTGCTGTGACTCCAGAACCCCAATCTTCTGATAATAGTTCAACGATTTCAAAGAATGAGGAAGACGACTTAATATCGCAGTACTCGCAGGATACCCCCGTTGTTCTCATGCCACCACCGCCTCTTGCTACACCGAGGGCAGATGAAACCCTACTGAGACTGCCACCCCCAATGAGTATGTCAACCCAATCGAGTTCAGTTGGAGTTCCTCCAGCTGCTACTTCTGCTCCACTGACCACAGACTCCGAGATTAGCAATGGTCTGACAACACTAGACTATGAAAATTTGAATTTCCTTCAAGGAATGTCTGTGTATATTGATTCAGACCACTTTGATGATGAATTCCATACGCAATTGGTGTGCGAGTGTGAAGCTGCCCATGGCAATGTTGTGAAGGCAAATTTTAAAGATCCAGTTGACTATGCGATCGTTTCGTTTGAGAAGACATTGGATGTAAAGAAACTTCCAGTCAAAGCCAGGCATATTGTTACTGAACTTTATGTGGTAAGTTAGTTTTTGTTTTTACTATAGGGTAAACTTTTGAATTTAGTCAATACTAACATAACGACAATAGAGAACGCCACAAAAATTAAGGTCATTTTCTTCAAACTTAGTACCAGACCTGTATAATTTAAGCTTAAGCCTAGTACTCAGTTCAAGTGAAAATGAAATTTTTATATAAAAGTGACATTTATATCACAACGATGAAATTCATATCGAGAGCTGAGTACACAAAATGTGAGCGAAATGTGAACCGGTTAAAAATTAATTTCATTTCATAATTTTCATTTCCTAACGTACGACCACTAGGAAAAAAGAATAGAAGTGTGGAAAAGTGTGACATTTGTCGATAAATTAAAATAAAAGTTCTTATAAATGAATAAAAAACCTAAAGAATTGTTTTGGATCTTACGATCTTTTATTTTCGAATAACACATTTTTTCTTTATTAAAAAAACCTGACCACGGGTCATTATTTTCTGGGTGAACGAATTGAAACAAATTCCCCTAGAATAAAAAAAGTTCACAGTATCTTCTTGCTGTGATTTTTATAAGAGTCGGTAAACGTCGACCAAAATTTGTGTCTTAGTAGAGTATAACAGACTGACTGAAGAGCCCACTGTTATACCTTGGGCGAAACACAATAACTTCTGGAGTTGAGGTCACTTGTACTTTTTATTTGAACCAAGTTAATTATCTTATAAAAATATAAAACCAGCAATTTATAATTAAAATCGGTCTGTATTCATTGAGCGAAATTTGTCTTAAACTGTAAGTTAATTAAACCTTGGTCTATCTATGACTATGAATATGCCCCAATATATTTAATTACTTTACAGCTCTGCTTGGTACTATGGATATTAAGCTCTACATTTTGGTTAAAAATGGTTTACCAAGAACTATTATTAACGGTACCTAACTCTCATAGAAACGTTTCTTTTGTTTTCAAACGACATCATTGCTTTCAATCACAATAGAATCAAATATTTTTGGATTTTGGATGAAAATACCCACATAAAACAAAAAAAAAATGAAAATTCAAAATCTTGAAAACTGGTTGATTATATTTTAAAATAGTATATTACTAAGGGCCAGTTTGACAGTCAACACTTACCGGAATAATTTGCACTTATGTTTTGCATTTTGGATTAGTGAAACTTAAGTGCCCAGCACGGGGGACTTAAGTGCAAGCCCTATTCTGCTATTCCCGTGAACCGTAGATCCGATTCACCAATTCGATTCCCTTTCGCTCTGTATTTCCATTCTGCTATCCGACGGGTGACATACATTATCCCAAGCAAATTTGACATTCACTCAAACAGCTCCCTGTGCTTGTGAAAATCATAAGAAGTTTCAATGAATTGTTTTGGTTGATTTTTTTTTATTAAAAACAAATATGGACAGTTTCGGATTTTTTCCCACTTCCAAATAAAACAAATATTCTAAATTAAGCTAAAAAAATTTTTTCTAATCACATTTTCGCAAGCACTAAGCAGATACACAACCAACAATTGAAATCCCGCAACATTTTATATGCGGATATGAATTGTATAGAAAGAGTCCGTTCACGTAAATAAGAGAATACCACACCGTATTAGCGACATTGCCGACGTAAATCCACATTCACTTGAATGAATAGCAGAATAGTAACAAGTGAAAATTCAAGGAAAATTCCCCCCGTTTGAAAAGCAGAATATGGCTGTTAGTTAAAAGTGTGCACTGCGGAAATTGGCATTTTTTATCCTATATAACGCACTTAAGTGCCACTACTTTCACTGTGAAACTGGCCCTAAATTCATAAAATCGGCGTGCCATTTTTTTTTAATGTACAGACGATTTTATTTACTATACCTTCAACTTTTTTCTTTTAAACCAAAGAATTAGAGACATGTCTTTGCATAAACTTATACTAATCGAAAAATAAAACTCAGTTTAATTATTTGCTGATTGCCTTAGATTCAAAGAATTTCAATTGTCTACCTAAAATCTTTCGAAAAACATCTTTTACTTCCTTTAGAGCCCTTAAGCTATCAGAGAAATAAATACTACAGCAACAGGAACAATTTTTCGTTTTATTCGAAGAATACGTACTGTCTGAGGTTTAACTGGCTATTGAAAAATTGGCTCTTAGAATACTAAAACATTTGTGTAAGAAAAAATAATTTAATTTTGGTTTTTCTAATTGCGAAATTTTTAAAAATATAATGCATAGTAATTTTCACTCGCCACTTTTCATTTTTAATAAAACATCGTAGTTTTTCGAGTTAAAAATAGTAGCGGATCCAAGGGGAGCTATAGGGTCTTAAGTTCCCCTCATAGCAAATTCGTAATTCAATGATAGAAAACAATACAATACCGAGTGTAGAGTTGACAAATTACTAGACTAACAAAAGGTCGGCGTTAAGCAATTAACAAAAAATAAGCATATGTTTTTTTTTTAAATGAGTTCGTAGTTTTTTTTTAGGTACATACAAGTTAAATGTAAAAACAAATAATTCCCTAAAAAAAGCTAAACACAAAGGGCCTTACTAATAATCAAATTTAGCAAGGACTTGAATATTCCAGTAAAATAAACCTTAATTGTATTGATCCCAAATAATGTAATATTCATGGAATGTATAATTTTTTGCAGTCAATGCCATATTTGAGAGTTAATTAGAGTTAACTTTAATATTAAGGTCGTACCATGTATAGTTAATTAGTTAAGAGTCCATACCATTATGGTTCATTTTACAGAAATATTTAAGTCGTCACTAAATTTGATTATTGGTAAGGCACAAAGAGTTTGTCAAAAGAACGAGCTCGGAGCTTATGATCGAAAAGACAATTAACTTAACTAATACCAGAGAATTCTAAAGAAAATTTGATAAAAAACCAAGGTTGGGGCAAAATCTAGGAGAGAATTGGAAAAAAGCGGGATGGGGGCTGGGTCCAAATTTAACAAAAAAAAAAAACGAGGCTTAACTCTTTAACCCGGCAAAGGCCAAACACAATTAATAAAAAAAAAAACTGATTTTTGCATGCCGTTTTCAATTGGACGCCCGGAAACCTCCAAAGGCGCTCGGAAGTCTTCTGAAATCATCGGCACACAAAATACGCTTCTGACGATTCTGAGAAGAGAAGTTTGATTCTTGATATCAAATTAGAATCCACTCAAGAAGCACTAATAGATTCAAAACAAGATTAACGACACAACAACCTGCAATGAACTTTATATTTTTTTTTATTTCAATAAACAAATCAAGAAAAACATAAAATAAAAAAAAAATAAACATACATAATTTGGCAGTTTGGAGTTCGTGCACTTGTGTTTTACATTTCACTTTTTGTGTGGCAGCAAATAATTTCTGTTTGACGATTCATTTACACAAACCAAATCCAAGAATTGAGTAGAAGCAATTCGCACTCTTCCATTGGATTTAAGAATGAGTGAAACCTTGAGTAACTGTGAAGTTTTTTAATTTAGGAAAAGTAAGTCAACTAAATTTAGTAAAATTAAGGCAACTAAACATAAAAAAGTTAACTAGTGTCACGCTTAAACCCTTTAAATTGGCTGTCAATAATTTTGCGTGAATGATATTTCAAAAAACTCCTTCAAAACATTAATACATATATCATTACCAATTATGAGAAAAAAAACTAACTCCTCTCGGTATGGAGGTAATAATACTTTAAGCCAATTATTTCAAAACAGACTATTGACAAAAAAAAACCATAAGTCAGGGGAAATCTCAAGATTACACAACACATAGATGGTATTGGTCTATATTTTTGGTAAAAATTTGAAATCAGATTGTTTTTTCTGAAAATATTTGAGTTGAAAAACATTTACCCCTATTGTGATTGTCAATCATGGTTATCAAGCCATAAATTTCGATATCAAACAAGCCAACCGCTTTGGAAAAAAATACCAGTTGTTGACTACGTTATTATATGTATGTAGAAAAAAAATAGACTGGGTTCGGAATCATTTTCTGTTCTTGAAATATTTGTAATGATAATTATTTTTCAAATGTTTTTCTTAGGTTAAATAAAAAGTGTCAGTTAATTTTTTTAATGTTCACCAATATTGTTTTGCGTAATTATCTGTAAAATAAAACTAGCCTGAAGTGGATATCTTTTTCAGTTGTGGAGATATTCGAAACAAATTACATTTTACAGCTCCTTTAAATTGCTGTAGTAAAAAAACGGTTAATTGAATTTCTTAGAAAACCTTTTCAGCATGTTATGACAATATTATCAGTAAAATAAAATTAAAATAAATATGGTGTACGATTCTAGAGATCTCAAAACACTAAATTATGTCAAAATTCTCAATTCGATAAATCACGTCAGTTAAAATAACTTCCAATCGGAAGTTTATAAATACATTTAAGGAGACAGAAATTATTATTTAAAATGAATGTTCCTAACTTTAGTTCCAAGCATCCTCCACAGCCAAAACCTTGAGCCACTACTGGTGAAATCTGTATAATTTATATATAATCAGTAATTTAATTTTATCTTTTAAATGGGAACTTTTATTATATAAAAGTTTGAGACCTTTTCTTAGAAAGTTTAATTTTGTATTAAAATATGTTAAGCAATTCTGTCCAGACTTAAAGATTCGAAAACTATAGACTTCCAAATGTTCTTCATTTTTTTTCGCTAACAGTTTTATGAAGAAAAACAAAAATGTCGATGAGTGACCTCTTGCTTAAAAATTTGGACCACACTTTAGTACAGCATTTTTGAGCCAGAAGAAACTAATCTTTCATGGTATCAACAAAATCAAAACATTCTAATACATGTACATGTTGTTAATGTGAGTACTTCATAGTGTTAATTGTTCCAATTTGTCGGCAAGGAAAGAGAAGTAGGTTTGTCTGCTTTCCGCTTTCAGAACCGCACCGCTCCTTAACCGCTGCGAACTACCTACCTTACACCGACAATAAAGTAAATTTTATTTTTTTGCGATCTAGAGCCCAGTTTTAGTGTGATGACGATGTTAAAGTTAAACACATCAAATTCAAAGAATTAACTCGAGTTTAAAGGTTAGACCGCACTAGGCGGAACTGCACTGCAGCGGAACTGCGATTCAAAATAATTTGTATGAAATTGTATGAAGTTCAGTTGCCGCTTAGTGCGATATAGCTCATACAATATTATACAAATAATATTTTGCCGCGTCGTGAAGTGTAGTTCCGCTGCAGTTGTGTGCGGTCTAACCTTAACTCTGAAATCCCAATGATCTTTTAGTAAAAAAAAGTGGACCTAAGTATGCTCTACATATTTGAGTATTTTTAAAGGAAGTAAGATGTCAAATACATATGTATTTATTTTCAGTGATTTGACATGTGCCTTACACTCAAGATACATATATTAAAGGTAATATCATTAGCGTTTTCATTTTTGTTCAGTTCTGTGCATGTGTCATAATGGAAGAAAAATGGCTGATTTCTGTGCGGTTGTGTGTTCTGTCATTCTGTCTCGTGTGTGTTCATTTATTTAAATTTGTTTTCAAAATTCTGCAAAAGTTTGGTATAACTGTCCATAAAAATATCAAAAAAAGTATTTAAAAAAGTGTTCCCGGGCCAATTAATCAGTGCTAAGCAGTTAAAATAAAAAAATTTCACGAATTTGTTTTTTGTTTACCTTTCAGTTGTCATTATTTTCATTTTGACACAAAAACCTACACTGAAAGAAGCCATCTTGAAACTTGACAAGCTGCGCGTGATAATACCTTAGATATGTGTACTGTGCCTTACACTATGGTACGGAATTGGCAAATTCAGGAAAATGAGATCTCAGAGGTCGCACTGTACATGAGCAATCGAATTCAAAATATTTTTATCTCATAGATTTTGACACTAAGGCTTTGAGATCTCGTTTTTCTGAACTAGCCAAATATATTTGAAAACATAATATTACTATTAAATATTATTTGGATTATTTTTAGAGATTTTTTCGTTTTGAAAAAGAACTGTATAGCTGCATTGTTTCCTTCTGGGATGTTTTTGGAATTGGGAAACCTTTTAAAAAAATATAGGAACAAAATCTAAACTTCATCAAATTTCGTTAAAAATTTGTTTCCTTCAAAAAAGACAAAAGGGTTTTATAGGCCTTTTTTCCAAACTTAAATCTGGGTCTTTTCGAGGGCCATAAAATGTGTATAAAATTTTGTTTCCATAGAAGATAGCACTTTCTAGAGTATACAAAATGTTCACATTGCTAGGTTAGGTAATACAAGTCGTTTATTTCAAATATATAAAAACGTTATTCAATGAAATATAAAATAATATTTAACTGCAGAAAGATCATTTAAATAATTACATACAAATTTAAACAAATTGTGTTTCTTTGCAGGAGGAGTGTATGAAGCAGAATAAACTTGTTAACATTGAGTACTTTCATCGTCACGTTCCGAGCACTGCAGAATCCTGTCCTCTCAAAGGAATGACAATTGTCGTGAGTATCTATGCCGGCCTTGAGCGTGATTTCGTCGATGCTGTAGCACAACTTTTGGGAGCAAGTGTAAACAAAACATTTGTTAAACGTGAAAAACCCCTACTTATATGTCCTCAGCCGGAAGGTTCCAAATATGAGGGAGCTATTAAGTGGCAATATCCTGTTGTAACATCTAAATGGTTATTGGATTGCGCTAAAATTGGAAACAAAATAGCTTATAATGATTATCTTGTTGGTGATAGTCCTCTAGATTTTCCAGCATCTCCAGCACTACGGGAAAAGAACACAAATGAATTGTCTCGCACATTAACTCCAGCTCCAACACCACCTGTACATATGCGAATGAATACAGATGCAATTGAAAATGTTGCAGTAGCAATAGCAGTTCCCGCGGAAAATCTTGATGTTACAACGGAGTTTACTCCTTTGAGAAATAAACGGGTCACCGAACTGGCAGGACCCAGCAGAAAGAGTCTTAGCTCAGATTCCCCGCAAACTCCAACAAATTGCGCCGGAAGACCATCATGCAATTTTGAACTAATGGACGAAATTTTGGCCGAAATCGAAGACGAAGATGAAAGAGAGTGTCTCCGAGAGGTTATACTCGAGATGAGAAACAATCAGACACCGGAACTCGAGAGAATCAGACGCCAAGCATGTACGCCAATTAATAGAAAACTTCCAACACCTAAGGGCATTCCAGACTTTTGCACAACTCCTGAGTTTGAGCAACGAATGTCTGAAGAAATCGAGCGTCGCTGGCGGCTGCCGACTAAGAAACTCAAACCTAATACTCCAATTGAAGAAATTCGCAAGAGAATGCTCCGCGCAACTTGTAAAATGATTGGAATTGAGTACAAGGGTGACACTGAGAGCCCAGCTACAACTACACCCGTGGTCAAGCCAGCTGCAGTAGCTGTAAATGAAACCACTCCACTTGCGGGAACTTTGTCTCGCAAAAAATCTTCCTTCCAAGAGAAAATGGACTTCGAAGACTGTTCAACTAATAACTCTGCTCAGACACCAGAGCTGAAGCAGATCAGTGACTATCTTAAAAATTGTGAGTCTCGCCGTCAGAGCGTCCAGAAGCCGAAAAAGCCACAAATGTTCGATAACACTGAGCAAGAAGATGGCCGAGTTCTAAAGTTTCAGTCGGAGCAGTTTGGAGGAGGCACCGAAGAGATGGTCACATGGAAAGATCCAACTGAATTCTCGGTATCTAGGCGGTCCAAGAGTGCCTCCATGCAATTCATTGGGATTCCGCGATTTAGCATTTCATGCTCCAGCGATTCAATGCGCCAAGAAATCATTGAGAAGACTCAACGCCTTCGAGGCGGAATTTCTGAGAACCTGGTCAACTACGATCCAGAGTGTACACATTTTTTGTGCGAGCGACCCAATCGTGGTGAAAAGATGCTAGGTTCTATAGCGTCTGGAAAATGGGTTTTAGGTTTAGCATACATTGAAGAGTGCTTTGCCCAAAACTGCTTCGTAAACGAGGAGCTTTTTGAGTGGGGCAATCCAAAGGCATTTAACTTACCAGAACTTACAAAAGAAGAACAAGTAATTGCCAATGCTGCCCATCGTTGGCGGAAGCAACTTACCGACTCGGATGAACCGAATCCAGGTGCCTTCAGTGGATTCAATGCTATTCTTAGAATCTCCGAACGTCACAAAGAATCTTTGAAAAATGTGATGAAAGCTGGACATGGTAAGATACTTCAGGTTGAGTCTCCATACTCTAGTTCCGATCAGATAAGACTTGCCACACATTGTTTTGTCGATGTAAAGAAGGCCCCTCTAACATCGGCTGACTATGCCGTTCTTATGGAAAATAAAGTAAAAGTTCTATCGCAGTTATACATTAATGCATATCTGATGAATGGAAAGGACGCAGATGTTGGCCCATATACCATTAAAATGTAGGACTTAAACAAAATTGTTAAAATAAATCCATAATTGTTATTTATCTTTTATTACGAAATAAATTATGAACAAAATTAAATAAACTTCCCCGTTTTCGATCTAACTTAATGTTTTTTGTTTTACTGGGTTTTATTTAAATTAAAAAAACGATGTAATCCAATTTTCCAAAATTTTTTTTTCTAACGGTATAGGTCTATAGCAGATCAATTCGCACCCTTTTGGTGGCAAGGGCTCGATCTATTTTTGAAACGACATCATTCTGATGATACCTTTCCAATCCATGCATCATGACACAAGAGTTTTGTGCGCGGATTATTGAATGAATAAATCGCACATTAAAGGGGTTTCTGCTACCCTTAAAATGTTAACAGAGCGAGCGTTAGGAAATTAGAAGGATTTAAGGCTCTCCCAAACCAATGCGAAACATACGTTGCGGCGAAGAAACATTCGTCAGTCAAAATTATTTCATATGTTTCTCCGCCGCGTTGGTGTGGGTACTCTCATATATCACCATGTGAATAAATTTTGACATGCGAATGTTTTTTCGCCGCAACGAATGTTCCGCATTGGTTTGGGAGAGCCTTTAAAAGGAGACACCGATGAACTTGCACATTGGGTTTGAACTTCTGAACATCAAAATTGCATGGAAAAATATTGCCGGGCAAAGCATTCCACAATCCACATTCGGGTGTGCGGATAAAAAAAGAATCTCTACTTGACAATGGCCGCATTCAGAAAACTATGCGATAGCCTATCTATTGGCGTTTTTCTTTTTTAACTCTGAGCAGATCACTTAACTGTCAAACAAAAATTCTATGTTTTTTTTTAGCTCAAAAAGTGCGTTTCGTTTTTCCATCTGAGCTAGCTCAGAGCTTAATCGATTAGCTCAGAATAAAATGACCTAGCAAATCGAGCGAAACGCTGAGCGAAGCCAACTTCACTTTTTTTTCAGTGATTTGACAGACGAAAGAAATACAAAAAATTAAAAATGGATTCCCAGGACAGTCGCCCGTCTAAATCAGGTAAACAAAAATGTATTTTAGTAGCACACCTATGAAATGACAGTTCAGTGCTCAAATGTGTTTCATAAATAAGTCTGAGGGCTCTGATCATAATCTGCTCAGAGCTCTGCTCTGATCGCTCAGCCTCTGCTCAGAGGTTTATTTAGAGCCAAAAAAGAAAAACGCCATAAGATAGGTTCGTAACCATATAGGTTTCTGAACGTGTTGGTTGTTTTTGACATTTCGCATGGGAATACAAACGTATAAAAAAAAAACAACAGACAAAAAAACTCTCAATCAAGGGAAACAAACAACGGTGCCACAATTTTACAAATGTTACGAAAGTGTTACCCTATTTTTAAATTTTATTTCATTGTTACAATTCATGCAAAACGCGGAAAACCCATAGAAAGCCTTTTATATAGGTAGAGATAAAATTTGTATGGGAAAAATAATTTGTAAATCATAGAATTTTATCACACAAATTTAAAGCGAGAAGCGTAGAAATTAAAACGAGCCGAAATCTTGTAACCCATATCTTAAAGCTCCGACTTGATCGCTCAATTTGGCATAATAAACACTGCAAGAAATGTGTTCATCAGTTAAAAACTAAAGTTAAAAAAGTATGTGGTAACGCTACTCCCTTGATTTAGATTTGTTTTCTTTAATTTTTTTTGTAATGAACTGTCAAAATTAGAAAGAGAAAATACAGAGATAAATCTGCGAAAAGCCGAATCCAACCTATCAGAAAAATTTTGGTATACGTTTGTATCCCCATGCGAAATGTCAAAAACAACCAATACGTTCGAAAAGCTATATGGATACGAACCTATCTTAGATAGGCTATCGCATAGGTTTCCGAATGCGGCCATTGATAGTTAAGTTCCAAATTGAGCTTGAGGGTAAGCTGATGTGCAACGATAGAAGGATACTCTGTTAAACAAAACAACAACAAAAAAAAACTGTCAGCCAATATTCATCCATAGAAGCTATTTATAATCTTTTATTGCACTCATTTAATCTCTCTTTAGTACTCCATAGAATTAAAAAGGAGAACTTTTTAACTCCTATAGCACCTCAAAGAAGGAAATTCAGTTGCAATGAAGAACATTCTAAGAGAGTTCGCAAGAAGTTCTAAAGGAGTAAAGTGAAGAGCATAGAGTAAGTATACTACCTAGAGGCCCGACTCGTACCCCCCTTGCCTTAAACACCCGCAAAATTTATTTGATGTGAGTAAGAGAAAACTCTCTTAATCTACTCTTTTTTTAGTAGTAGTAGTATTTTCTCTATGGTGTAGAGTGTGAAGAAAAATAAAAAAAAAATCAAGTAGGTAAGCCTAGGGATCGAACTCTGGATGCTCCTACTACTTGTAGAGCTCGCTAACCGCTCGGCCAATCTCTTATATGAAATAATTAGCATTAAAATCGATTGACTTTCCCAAAGAATTTTATACCTCATAATTTATCTAAAAAAAATCTATTGAAAGTGTTTTAGCCTGCCGCACGTGTATTAATATAAGAGCCTAATGTTTTCATTGCACATAATTATTTATGCAAATAATTAAGATGCCCACATTTTTGAAAAACCTTAAAAAGCGTGCGCTCATTCGCATTACTACAAATTAATTATTACAAAAATGGAGTCATGGCGTGCAATATAAGCCTTTCCATATTTACTTATGTTAACATTATAGCAACCCGAGCAAGATACTAACTTTAAGGATTGTATTAATATTTCTTTGGATCACTATTGGATATGATTAAAGAAACATCAGTTCATGGCAATGTGACGCTGATGTTATTGCTTATTGAAAGTCTAATGGATCAGTTATATCAGCTTTGACTCCTATTCCGATTTGGCTTTCCGTCAGAAGGATTTCTGGGTCACTAAAGAAACGAATGATACTTTAATGTCTGAAATCGGAAGCAATTTTGTTAGTTGGGATTGGTTTGGGAGAGCCTTTTAAAACGATCAAACTCCTGAATACAAATTATAAGAATCTCTTATGGTGGAGATCTATTATGCATCATAACAGATAATTCATAGCAGAATAACAGATATGGCAGAATAGGCCTAATTGTCTAAAAAAAATTCCATGGAGTCGCAAAAATCCATGTCCAAGCAGTGACATATCCATACAAAAAAGATTGTAGATTGGATTGTAGATTTGATTATGGACATCGTTCATGGCCTGTGGAGTCGGGGTGTATATTTGAGCAAATTGAGGTGAGTCAATAAAGAGGTCGAATTAAAAACGATGCAGTTCGAATTCCCCAATCAGGCGACTGGTGGAAGCTCTAGTTCTTAAGAGAATTTTTGTAAATTAATTGTATTTCGATTGAAGAACAAATTAAAAACATAAATAAATAAAATAATCCCTTTACTTCTTGCCCTTCTCACCTAGAAATTCCACGATGCTGGCAACTCAGTTTCCTTGTGTGAAAGGGGACCTTCATTTGCTCTATCGGTGCAGCTGTTTCGCTTCGATTTAGCGTTGGTTTGGGTGAATCTTGAAAGTCGCAAGCTGAAATTGTACAGTGTAGAGGCAGCCGAACAATTATTTTAAAATTTCAAATCCAACACACCTCGATAACAGTGACAAACAAATAGTTATCGAAAAACCCCAACTTCTCCAACTTTATTACACCATTCCGTTTTAATTTGACATTCGTTCAAAACATTGAAGAAAGAAAAAAAAAAACACCAATATAAAAAAAAGATAATTTTTTCATCGTTCACTCGCTTCCCGAAAAGGAGAGTTTTGATAATAATCGCCATCCTGGACGGCAGGAATCACGTCGCGACTGCTGGCAAATCTTGAAAAAATATCCAACAAATATCAGTTTTTCCTTAAGAGCGTTTGATATAAAATATTTTGAGTTCCAGATCTTAATTAGTGAACCAGCAAAAACCTACGATTCCTTGAACCAGAAAGCAAAAAAAAAAATTCAAAAACCATCGCCCTTCTCTCCAGTTCTATTCGGTTTTGTTTTATTTTTGTTTTTTTTTTCTTGGTGGAAAATTCTTCTCCCTTGTTGGTTTTATATTTAAAAAAAAAAGTTTCAATATTTTTATTTAATTAATTCGTTTTCGTTTACCAAGGTTCGTTTAAGAAAGTGAAAACGCTTTTTAGTTACAAAAAAAAATAAAATAAAGCTGAAAAAAGTATTCGAAAGAACACAAACGAAGAAATAAGTGAGTTTTTCCTTAGGGAAACGTTGAATGTGGATGTTGTTCCATCGCCACCACAGATACAGGTGGTGTGTGCTTAAAGTGCATCAAATTTCTATGTGAATTCTGTGTAGTTGCGTGCCCCCTATTTTCTACATACAATACAAAAAACCATTTGAACTCAACTCTCTAATCGACATGGCAATGGCCAATGATTTATGGCGCGAGTGTGTCGCCTGGTTAACTCGCTGTAAGATTCTACCCGTAGATCACAAAGCCAACTGGCCAGTATCTGAAATCCGAGTGCTCGCTCTGACCCTCCGCGATGGTGTTCTCTTGTGTAACCTCATCCTGTTCTTGGATCCAACTTGCATGGATAAAGGCGACTTTAATCGCAAACCACAAATGGCACAGGTAATTAAGAGATGGTGATGATGATGTATATGACAACTCGCTAGGCAATCGAAAAGACGCACGTATTTGTCTGCCTTTTCTGTGAATAGTTAATGTAGATGGATATCTGTTTATGTCACTTCCTTCCGGTTCGGCAGTTAAAGCAATAAGCTCGATTCGCAAAAACCAGCCACAAAAGTATTTATGAGTCTTATTTTCTTCTCTGTCACCGATTAACTGGCGCTAGCTTGTTTTAATTTATCTTAGTATATATTCACTTGACACCCGTTATCACAGTCTCAGCCACTGGGAGCTGTTAAATCGCTCTAATGGAGACGTAATTAATTGTGTCCAGGGGTACACTGTAAACGTAAAACAATAAATTAGGAATGCCCTAGTTTTGCAGTGTGGGGCTTTTCTTTATCAAGGACAACACATCACACATACTCGACCCACATCAGCGCACACAAGCAAAGTGCTTGTACTGCTGCTAGACAGCTGGAGCATGGGGCTTGGGGTTTGTTTTTTGGTCTTCTTTTGTTCTGTGAAATTGTTTACAATATCAAAAAAATTTTAGTTGGAAAAGAGAATACATAACAATAAATAAAACGAACAAAAAGAGATTATTTATTCAGCTTCGAGAGATATAATTCACATTAAAGACATTTCAATGCTAGAAAAAAAAAATTATGAAGAAGGGTGCGGTTTTGTTAAGTTGTCGGGAGGCAAGTTGTTTGAAAATTTTTTTAAGAAATAGGTACCTATAAGAAGTAAAACATTTGCAATTCACTCTCAATCGATGGATGGTTCCTGTTAAGTTTAGGCTAGGGTGTTCTAAATCATCTTTGGCACTACAATTTACAATCTCATTCCATAACCTCACTCTAGGCGGAATTATTCTCTGTATATCATCCTAAGTTTCAACTGGATGAGCCCCGTGGATCATCTTTTCTAAACTTCTGCCTATAATTATTTTTAGATTCTTTCGTTTCGGAGTTAAACACGAGTTAACCCTTTGAATTTGGTGAGTTAACTCGAGTTTAACTTAAACCTTGTCGCTTAAAAACACTGAGCCTTAGGGCCAGTTTCACTGTCATATGAGTGGCATCTAAGTTCGCAAATTATGGATACAAAATGCCAATTTTCGCAGTGTAAACTAACTAGAATAAGTTTCACTTAAGTCTCCCGTGTTGGGCACTTACTGTCATTAATCGAAGCTGCCAAAATTACTAAAAAGTACCAATATGCAAAACTTAAGTGCAAATTTTCCGGTAAGTGTTCACCGTGAAACTGGCCGTTAGGAGCTTACAAGCATAGATATACATACGAGTACTTCGCATAAGGTGTGGCAAAACTAAGATCATGTAGGTTGGGTCGAGACAATAGAAAAATCCTATGAAGAAGGGATCTATTAAAACAGAAAATAGGTAAATTATTAAACAAAAAAAAAAAAAAACAACGATAACACTCACAATGCCCTTTTATACCTTTTTGCAATGTCAGAAATCGCTTCTTTTATTTTATTTTACTTTGAAATTTAGTTATTTTAGTAAACAGTTTTTCAAACTAATTTTTTTGAATGCCCTTCCCACCTAAATGGGTAAAATAGACCTCTCACCCATTAGGTTCTTATATTGTCTCGACCTAACTTACATGCTCTAGCTTAATGTCACACCCTTTGTAATTATATAGCTTTTCAGTAATTGTTGATAATAGACAAACCCGTCCCTAATTAAAATAGGGAAGTTTCGTGATCCACCTACTCAACAGTAATGTTGTTGAAAAGGATATTTTTCGTTCTTCATTTTGTTTTATGATGGTTAATCTATAGGCAATGGGGTTCTAGAGATATTTATGCACTTTTTTAATTTTGACACCGCCGGGCCTTGAAATTTTTTTCTACGTGCTTCTTCCCTTCAGAATACAGCATGTCCTGCTGATCTTTAGATTTTAGACATGGTGAATAGTTGTGAAACGGTTTTGCATGCATCAAAACCGTTACAAATATATGTGTGTAGGTACATAAGTAAAAATTAAATTCAAAATATACTACACGAAATGTAGCTGAAATGAAAAAAACCAAGACGAGAGTTTCAATCTTCTATTGTTGTTATTTAATTGCTTCTAAAAGTGGAGACGAAGCAACGCAAACAAGAACCTAAATATCAAAATCAATTGAACCACAAAGAATAAAACTAAAATAAAAACAATAAAACTGAGTTGGGAAGTTGAACAATCAATATAAATATTAATTCATTTTCCGCTCTTTGAACAACCAATGGTAGTGTAGGTAATGATGCATACATAACATATGTACCTAAATATGTATCTACAGTTTCTGGCAAAAGTGCATGTACAAGGAGTAAAGAATAAAATAAAAAAACTATTCTTTATTGACAAAATTGAACATTTTTGGTTCAAAGAATTTCTGATGGACGAAATTGATTTTTTTTTAATTAATGAAAATCATATGTTTCCCTTTATACCTTGATACAATGAAATTAATTTTTAATTTTATATAAATAACTGGATTTATTTTTAAAATTGGCAAACTGTTTCTTCTACAAACTACTTAGCCGCTGCATTCGGGTTCCATTCAGAAAGATCACATAACTGGCATATTCATGCGAATAAAATAATATTGGGTGTATTCACCATTTGATGCAACTAGTCTAGTATAATTGTAAAAGTGCAAAATTTTCTTACCCTACCCTATTTCAACAGAAAAAATACACCAGTGTAATGAAAAAAAAAAACACGTAAATAATTAACGAAAGTTTTTTTTTTTGTCCACTGTAGTTTGGGCTATGAGCGAAGATTGTGTGTTTTTCACTTAGGACCTGGGAGGTTCATGATCCCCACTGGACAGAAGTAGTAGCAGTTTACTCTCTCTTTCGTTTTGTTTGCTTTCACTATTTTGGTAGATTTAATTGCAAAATTTCAACTAACTTTTTAAATGCACACATTTGTCTTTGTTTTGGTTTGGTTGTTTGACGATTTTTGATTCTTTGTTTAAACAAATAAAATAAATAAATAAAAATAAATAAATTGGGTGGTGCAACGGCTCATGAAGAACCAGGGCCTAGTGGCTTACAACTCGCAACGATTCCTGTGTGCGCGTGTCGACAGGAATGGAAGCGACCTACAATTTAATGACGAATCCGAACGGCTAGACGAGAAGTACTTACTTATTCAAGACAATTGATAGTCTTTGAGGATTTGTCAATTCCTCGCATGAGGCAGTAACCCTGAAAAAAACTTTTTAGTTTTTAGGTGAACAAGGCTGGGATGTGAACCCAGACCTCCAGCGTAACAATCCATTTGATTTAATAAACCTAATTCTAATAATGTATATATTTTACTTATAGCGCAAGTTTTGGCTTCGCAAAAAAAAACGAACTGGAACTAATAATTTTCCCTTCCTTGTGTGAAAGGGGACTATCTGTCTGTCAGTCTTGCTGTCTTATGCGACCCAGTCGTGTAGTTTATTAAAATTGCTGGTAGCGGTTTTTGAAATTCTTCTATATAAAATTCATTACCTACTTTTGCAGATCACTGTATGTTGATACACAAGTTTTCTTCATGTTCATCATAAATTATTTTATAAGTGCCTATTATCTGTTATGTAGATATTTGTCTAAAGATTTTAACACAAACATTTATTTTTCTAGTAAAAGTGTAGGTATGTGTGTACTTTTCCAACAAGATCTACATAATATACATACATTTAGTTTTGAAATTGTTTGCTATTTATTCTATCGCTATGCAAAATGTGAACACCTAAATTATATGAACAATGAATACATATTTAAATATTTTCTTATTTTGTTGCTGAGCTCTTATGTATGTATAATGTAAATAGCTATGTACTTGAAAATAAGATTCGAATCAGAAGAAATGAATCACTATTACTGTTTATATGAGTAATTGAAAAAATCAATTGACCTCTATCAGAGATATTGAAATAATTTGTATGTTCTTATCATTGTAGCTAGTAAGTTTGGAACAAGAAATATCTATTAAAGCTTGATTTTCTCGTACAAAATTGAGATTGAGTGAAGGTAAACGAAGTGATTTGATTCTTCGGACCTTTTTATTAGCATTTTCTTTTACTGGCATTTCTAAACATCAGGGAAAAATCTTAGAAAAACGAATAACCTATTTTATGTAGTATGAAATCGGTCGTTATGTGAATAATCGTCGAAGTCGATGAATCGACATCGTTTTAACCGATGACGTTATAACCGACGACGATATTACCGAAGATAAACTCATACAACATGTTTCAAAACCATCCTAATGAAGGAAAATGTCATTAATTATCGACTGGTTGATAGAACTCTTATCATTGTTACAATAACTATGTAGTTCAATCAATAAACTAACCCGTTTTTATTTTTACAACCCGAAACAAATTCGAAGGATACATTTTATTTAAGTATCTAGTTACATAACGCTTGTTTTGAACGAGAAATAACGCCTTATGGAAGTAAAAGCAACCAAGAAAAAGCATATCACTCAACATTTTTCCATTTGGCGCGGAGTTCAAACAAATCGGTTATTTTCAGAACAGAGCATGTAAGGAGGAGATTGAATTTTGTTTATGAATTGTATTAAAACAGAACTGGATGCTATACCAACCGCAACTGCCCGATTCATCAGGAAATGTCAAAGTTGATAATCAGATGCGGTTTGTTCATTAAATATTTCACCTTTTTCTAGTGATATACATACATACATACATATTTAATTAAGATCTTTGTGTATTTGTTTTTAATTTTTGTGAACATAGAAAATAAAACTTTCCCTATATTATCTATGTATACAAAACTCTAAGTTAAACAAAATTACCAGGAATGTTTCATTTTTCGAAAGTATGCTGTAGATAAATAAACTACTACCTATACCTACAATGATCAAATCATCAAATTCATCCTCTTTATGTTAACATGAAATTATTAAGGGAAATATTTAATTAAATAAAAAGACCACACAACCAAAAAAAAAAAATACCACAGGTGTAAGAGTGTCTATGGTTAACCTTCGATTTTGTTACTACACAGTTTACATTTGTATGATTTCAGATGTGTATAATAATATACCATTTAGTTTTCGTTTCCAAATAAATTCTCAATCGGGTTGAATTTTTGAGTTTTCATTTATATCAATTGAAATTCCGTTTGCCTTTTTTGTTGGTATGTAGTCATCGTCATTTTATTAGTTTATAAAAATACTCTTATGGAATCACAAATAGGTTTTATAAACTTTGGTAGCTATCTCTCTTCCCCCACAACAAAGATGTTTTTCATATTAAACGGAGCTATAACCATAAGTTTGCAGAAAGTCTCAAGCCACCCCGTTTGTGCAAGAGTTATGCCGCTCCCTGACTTGTCGGTAAGGTATCGGTAAGAAGCTTTTCTTACCGTACCGGAAGCATGACGATACTGCCTTCATCTCTTCACTTGTTGGTATACTTTCGGTATTTAATCTATAAACTCAGAAGTAGAACAACTGCAAAAAAAAAATGGCGGTAACCATATAATTGTTTTGTCGACTGGTGCGGCCAAAGAACTTTCAAAGGATGATGGATGAAAGGATCAAAACCATTTACAAAATGAATATGTCTTTTCTTGAATATTGTCCTATTTTATAATTGTACAAAAACTCGTAATTTTCCACTTCCAAAACAAGTTTTACGTGAACGTCCATTTCATCCGACGACATTTTTCACAATACAAGCGGTAAATACCGATTGCTTACTGCCTGTTCGTACCGCAGCTGGGTATACCGCATGTATACAGTACCGCAACCGCACCGTACCGACCTAATCAGGATGTACCCATTGAAGTACATGTCATCAGTACACAAACGGTACAGACTGATTTTGCCGAAACTATACCGTACCAATTAGTCAGGGAGGGGCCTTACAAACAGATTTGTATATATCAGAAATGGAAAAAGATTTATTTCACAAAACATTAAATAACAACAACAGAAGGATTTTTCTTCATGCGTTTTCATAGCTGTGCATTGTTATTGACAGTGTCGATTTTAACCTGCTACATACTAATAAAATAAAATCATTAAAAATGTATACTTAAGTTTGATTGTCATGTGGTGTAATAATTTTTGTAAATAACGCATTTGGATCATTAAAAGGTCATATAATGAGCAGGTACTTTAAAGATATTAAAGCAGTTTTTTGCCTACCACGTTCACTTTTAGATGATGAGTCGCATTGCGCACTATCTTATTTGGAACGTTTACATCTCACGGCCCAGTCTGGTCACCATTAATCAATCATTATTTTGACTGTAAATAATTGAATGTCTTTGTTGAGCAAAATTTTAATTAAAAAATCTGTAGTTTGTGTTGTTAATTAGCAAATGGCTACTCATACAATTTGGGTTGATTATTGCCATTTAGTAGTAGGTCGTAGCGTAATGGTTAGTGCGTTGGACTGTCTCTCTGGAGGTCTGGGTTGACTTCTAAGCCTCGTCCACCTAAAACTAAAAAGTTTTTTTCAGGGCTACTGCCTCTTGCGAGGAATTGACAAATCCTCCAAGAGTATCACTTGTCATGAATAAGTACTTCTGGTCTAGCCGTTCGGATTCGGCCGAAAATTGTAGGTCCCTTCCATTCGTGTCGACAGGCGCATACAGGAATGGTAACGAGTTGTTAGTCACTAGGCCCTGGATCTTCACGAGCCGTTGCACCACACAATTTATTTATTTTATTTTATTTTATTTTTATTGCGATTTAATTAACTTAAATTAAATTATCCTTTTTCTGGTCCTAGTAGGACAAGGGACTCCTTCTTTGATAACGATAGTGGCTCCTTACGTTTGTTGTGATAGTCAATTATGTTATGGAACTACTGTTGGTTGTCAACTCAAAGACCCTCAAAATCGCCACGTCTTCTTATTAGCAAATCCAACACTGCCAATTGCCAAAGGTGTAATAGGGAATTCTATATCGTCGCCGTCGTCGACGTAATGTCTTCCATATTATGTCTGCATTGGTGGTAAATTTTTTGGATTATCTGATGGTTACATGAAAAAGCTAAGACTAACAGCCAATTGAAAGTAAAATATTAATTAACTTTTTGCTGTTTTTCGTATTAAGTATTATAAGTATTTCTCTTCTACTTCTTCTTGTTTGTCTTCCTTTCTCTTCCAGGGCGTAGTCTATGGATGCTACACAAAATGTTTCTTTTAAAGATGTTCAACTGACTTTAAATATCTTTTTTTTTTTATTGGTTTGTTTGTATAATAAATGTAAAAAAAAAGTAATGAGATAGGTTTTTGCTTTGATTAAAAAAAAAAAAATGGGTAGAATTTTTGTTGACTTTTTTATTTAATGCATTCCTAAACGTTTGCGACATATTGTTATGCATCTTGAGTTGAATTTAGGAAACGTACAATCTGTTTTTGGAGATTAGCATAATAAATTAGGACTTAAATTTTAAACTTAAGGGATTTCTCAATTTGTTTTTGATAAGGATATAAAATGTTTGTCTGGATACTAAACAGGAATTATGTATTGTAGACTACAAAATTTCTAAAAAGAATTATTTTTGTTTGCAGGTATAAGTTGAAGCATACAACCGTTTTTGCTTCATTCGCTATTGATAAAAAAAAAACATAATATATTTTTAGCTAGGTGCACTTTGGAAACCACTCTTTTCCAATCAAACTTTAAATCGTTGCAAAGTCATAAGTGTACATAATTCGATGTTTTGCACTTCATACGGCGCGGTGCCTTTTTTTTTTTGAACTTTCTGACTATTTTCAATGAAACTTTTCTACGTGCTTCCGCATTTATTCAGCAATTGACAACTCTTTTTGCTTTAAACTATTTAAGCAAAAAGGAAAGGTTAATCTTTTTTGTTTTTTTTTTTTGATTGGGGGTTAGTTTTTCATTTATGTTAAAGGGAAGGAATTCAGACGAATTTTTGTTCAAATAGTTATTGTGAATGACTATAATTCAATTAAAAAGTACAAGTGACCTCAACTCCAAAAATTAATGTATTTCGCTCAAATATGACAGTGGGCTCTTCAGTTACTCTGTCATATCTTTCTAAGACACACATTTTGGTCGATGTTAACCGACTCTTATAAAAATCACAGCAAGAAGATACTGTGAATTTTCTGTACTTAACAGTACGTCAGAAGTTGCGTTCAAGGGTAAACTGATGGGCATTCCTAAAAGCACGAGTATTACGTTTGAATTGTTTAAGGGCACTAGAACACTGTTTATAAACATAACGGTAAAATAAAGATAGACATGAAACATTGCGGCGGTGTTCGACAGTTATAAATGCTTTCGTTATATTTCTATCACCTATCATTTTCATAGTTCTTCTTTGTATTCTATCCAAGTGGGTTATTGGAGCACCTGCTCAAACATTAGAATTGTACTAGAGTTTAGGACGAAATAAAGGGTTTATAGATAACAGCCAGATCAGAAGAGGTGACAAATTTCTTGCATCGCCGAAGAAAACCTAAACACTTAGCAGCATTTTATGGTGACATCAAATATTTGATCGTTCCACAAAAGGTGGTCTGTGATACACATACCGAGGACTGAAAGCTTTACGGTTTCTCAAAAAACACCCTTCCGCCCAGATATTTTTATGGACTCTTTTGATTCTTATTTCTTACGAGAAATAAGACATGTGTGCCAAGTTTCATCACCATACCATTGAAATTTGGTAATGTTATGCCCGTTTCACTGAAAATTTAGTCATAATTTTATAGAAAGGTTATCACTTTTTCTAAGGAAATTTTATTGAAATTATTTTGATTGCATAAGATTGGGCATTAAAAATTACCCTAAGGTCATGTGTCATATGCTTAGATTATACCAACACGTATATATAGGGGTTTGATATACTTCCACCTTCCCCTCCCCCCATTTTGAAAGCGATTTTACAAAATACTAATACATGGATAAAAATGGACTTCGGATATGCTGTAGAGTATGAAATTCTATGTTGACGCTCATCTTAAAATTTTATGAATATTCATTCTATAACCATTATTTTCTGACAAATAAAAACCCTTATCCGCCGAGGATATTTTGCTCTCCCCGCGTACAAGGGTGGAGGAGGGGTCAACAAATTAACATATTCTTATTGCTTTAAGAATTCTAAATCCAACGAGACATTTCACGATATCAACCGATGTCTGGTTCTCGATTTCTAGGATAATTTATGTGAAATTTCATGTTAAAACATGGTCAGAAGGCAACCCTTATATCTCTGGTCTGCCAGTGTTGCCACCATGGCAACACTTCTTAAAAGTAAATTTAGGGTGTGGACTATTAGTTTTCTAAAGCTTATCCCGTCATAATGAAGTGCAAGGTTGGATTCCTTAACGCCCTAACTATAGGTCTCGTTGGCTCTAGATTTCCATTATATGTATGTAGGTAATTCAGGTTGGATTTTTAAGTCGAGTAGTTTTGATATAATACAGTCAAATCAGTTTAAATTTTTCAGACGCATTTATACCAGTATGTCCGAGTGTCAGAGAAAAAACTAGTTGCTACCTATTTTGAAAAAAAAGTCTTAATATAATGATCTTGGGACTTGAACCATTTACTCTTTTGAATCGCATTATTTAAGTGTTTCAAAGAATTTCCCAAGAACGAATCTGATTGCCAGACTTATTTAACATGTAAACACAATATATGAGTGTGTTTTATAATACAAATTCTATGTACTACTCAAATACATGGACTTGTTGAACTATTGATTCAATATAGCTTTTAACGGCCTTTAGTCCATACAAATGCGCGTTTCGTCCCAGCGTTCTCACTTGGACTCTTCAGTTGACAGTGAGGGCCTTGTCAAGACGCAATTTTTATTAAGTTCAGTCCTGCGAAAATCAATTGTGAACTATATCCAACCCAATTAGAATTTCTAATCAAGAATTGTTGGAAATTTTGTTACCCGTGGCCTGGCATCTTTAACATATGAGTGTGTTTTTTAATACAAATTCTATATACTACTGTAATACCAATTTGTATTTTTTTTTAATTAACACGCACTCAAGGGATTATGACTACCCTTTAAATGTTCGTTTAACACAGTGCGATCATTTAGGAAACAGTAGGAGGATTTAGTAGGAGAAACCGATGTACATTCGTCTTAAATGTCTGGGCATTGAAATGGGGAGGAAAAACAGAGTCGGTTAAGGAATTCAACATTCGTGTCGTTCGGCAAAAGAAAGAATCTCTGTACTTAACTGTACGTCCGAAATTTGGCTCAAGGGTATACCGATGCGCATTCCCAGCGGCGCGAGTATTACGGTGAAATTTTTTTAATGGGGGAATGCAAATCGCTATTTCACTAGAACATTGTTTAAAGAAGTAGCGATAAAACAGAGATAGGCAAGAGACGTTTCGACGATGTTCCAACGAAACAATTGTTTCGGAAATTGCTCTGTCACCTATCAGTCTTAAAGCTCTTCTCTGAATTCTGTCCAGTAGGTGCAAAGATGTTTTTGATGCACAAGACCAGATATGAGAATTATATTCCAGTTTCGGACGTATGTAGGCCTTATAAATTGTGGCCAGATCAGAGGGGGAAAAAGTTTTTACATCGTCTCAGGAAACCTAAGCATTTAACCGCATTTTTAGTTATATCCAGTATGTGGTCATTCCACAAAAGATGGTCAGTAATAACCATACCAAGAATTGACAGCTTTTCTGTTTCCACGATGCAAGTGCCATCTATGAACAATGGCATTGGGGGAATATTCCGCTTTAAAGTATGGACTAAAGGCCGTTAAAAGCTATATTGAATCAATAATTCAACAAGTCCAATTAAATAATGCTAAGTCTTCTACTTGGCTGATGTATTTCAGTAGTATATAGAATTTGTATTATAAAACACACTCATTTGTAAACGATGCCAGGCCAGGGGTAACAAAATTTTCAACAATTCTTGATTAGAAATTCTAATTGGGTTGGATATAGTTCACAATTGATTTTCGCAGTTAAATTGATGTAAGCTGGACTGAACTTAATACAAATTGCGTCTTGACAAGGCCCTCACTGTCAACTGTAAACACAATATTTCATAAACACCATTAATGGAATTAATTTTGTTAACTTCGAAGAGTGTTTAAATTAAATTCAACAGAGGGAAAAGTAATCTTAATTATCTATGTATATGTATAGGTATGTAAAGGGTGGGCCATCTAGTGGTTTCTTTTTAAATGATAGGTTAATTTGACACTTACAGCTGTTCCCCGCTCAAAATCTTAATAATAAGTCAGTATCATACCTCCGCGGAACGAAATGAGTCGCTTTACGCTTGAACAACGTTGGGAAATAATGAAAACTTATTTCCAATGTGAGTGCAATGATTTTGGGCGGAAAATCATTGTTTCTGACGTGGCGTATTTTCATCTCGGCAGCTACGTTAACAAACAAAATAACCGCATCTGGGGCTTGGGAAACCCGGCCGCCTCGGAACTGCGATTTGACCCCTTCGGACTTTTTTTTTGTTGGAAACCGTAAAGGACCGATATTATGCCAATCATCCGGAAACAATTCAAGCACTTAAGGCCAATATCATCCAATCAATCCGTGAGCCACAGACCGAAACCATTAACAAGGTCTTGGAAAATTGGAGTTACAGAATGCACTACTGCGAAGGGCAGCTGAGGTTGCCACTTGAACGACGTTGTGTTCCATAATTAATGGGAATTTTCGCGCTTACTAATAAATCCATAAAACATGGCCAAATTTAATTTTTTTTCATTTTATTACATTTTTAAAAAGAAACTTGTATTTTGCCACCCATTTTCTGTAAACCTTGGAAATATTATTGATTATCCTAAAAGAAAAAATAACTATGTATTGCGCGTTCTTTCTTGTCCTAAAATTTGGAATACAAACATGAATTCTCATTTTGCTGTTAATATTTTTCAAAAATTTTAAATTGGCAATTTTTTGTACTACAATCTCCGAAGAGATTCAAGAAGAATTTTATTTGCACCTCCTACGACTTAAAATAAAATTTAGGAAGCCTGAAAGTTTGTACCTACTACAGCTTTTGATTTTCTAAAGAAAAAGATAAGATTTTCTTTTTTATGGGCAATTTGTGCACTGAATTTTAAAAACAAGTACCCGAAAGCAAGCTAATTTTCCGAATTTTTAATGTTTTCGATTATTTAAAAACCAAAATCCGTGTTGTATTGTGCTGGTTCCTGTAGAATTTGAAAATTTAAAAATTCTGAGAACGAACCATTTTTCAATGTCGATTTTTCTAGAAAAAAAAGTTGATCCATTATGTGCTCTAGATGCTTATTGCTCCAAATTATTTAACTTCACGCCAGCGCACATTCTTTCATTCATATAAAAACATAATTTAAAAAACATTTATCAACATTTTTGGAGACGTTTTCAAGAAAACAAATTTTCTTTATTGGTAAGTTTTAATGCCAGGTACATATAGAGTTAGTTTTAAAGTTAAAAAAATCCCTTAAGGAAATCACATAAAAACCATAACCATAAGTTTGACGGAAGTCGTTTCAGCCATTTAGGCTATAAGTCGTGTTATAGAAAGCCCCACATGTATACCTAACTACTGGACACATTTTTGTTTTGGTCTCTAGACTCTATAGGTACATATCATGGCAATGTGAATTTTAATCATAATAACTTATCAAGTTCGATTTGTTTTTTTGAACTCACAACTTACCTCTTAGTATATAGAATGTACCTCTTACACGACACAAGCTTAATGGTAAGGTGGACATAAGCTGCTTAAAACTGATGTACAACACTGGAATAGGTATAATATTATAACCCTTGCAAAACACTCAATAAATCGAAAACATCAATAAATAACTTCAAGTGGCAAATTGAATAGCTAAGTCTCTATAAATTTCTTTGCTACTTGATTCCTAACGAGATTTATTTTGTCTGTCAACTTAGCAAAATTCTATGAACCCAAAAAATTACATTTACAAGTCCACAACAACAACAGCACAACACACATACAAAAGTGACATTAATGCAAAAGATTTTATTGAGATGTCAGCATTTGTAGGAGTGAAGTTAAGTAACCTTAAAAGCATTGTACTGTACGTAACATAAATATATACATTTTGATAAAGTTCAATGGTGTTTTACGATTTGTTTTATAGAAACACTAAAAAATCTTATACTTGTATCCATTTGGATGTCTGTCGTTGAAAATGTATGCCACTGCCTCTGCTTCTGCACTCAAAAATTTACAATGAATTCAAGGAAATATTTCCTGTTGGTGAGGTGATGGTAGTTAAATTTTAAATTAACTAAGGTAAGGCTTTTTTTTATAACTAATGTATACAAGAGTAAAGTGTCGGTGTACATAGTAAAAGGATTTGAGAGTTCAATTTGGCAAATTTCTTAGAAATCAAAAAATGTTTGCTGTTAAGAGAAGTGATGAGTCAGTGGTTCAAATCTTTTCAGACGCAATCAGATCTCAGAAAACATTTTGAAATACATTTTAGAGGTTTTATTTAAGTTAAGAAAAAAGCCTATGAGAGGGGGGACTACCCACCTTTATAAATTGAAAAATACCCTTTAAATTGAGCATTATGTTTAAATTGTATTAGAATACATTTTTAATATCGATCAGCCCATAGCTCTCCCCCTTAAAAAAAAACGGAGAAAACACAAATATATTTCATGACTTGATTCATTAATCGTATGTTAAATCAAACGTTCCCACCAAGCTTCATGTTCCTTATGTACGTACATACATACAATACTCTCCGTCTTTTCGCAATTTTTATTCGCGATGTATACCTCTGGGTAGGTGGATAAATATTCAACAAAATTTCATGGGTTTTCTTAATAAATTGCAAAAAACGGTAAACAAAGTTGCGTCACTTGATTGAGACCACGCTGAATTTTGCATTTGCAAAATTTTACATAGTGGATTTTTGTTTAAACAAAAGTTTGAAATTTTAATAAGAAAGGGAAAATAACTATATTTTGTACTCTATTTTAAATGAAAATAAGTTTTGGAAAAACGAGTATGGAAGCAGAAAAAGTAACAATGAATGCTTTCAAAGAACTTTCACTTTAAGGGCAAGAAAAATCATGAAAACTGAAAATAAGTTTCAAAATTGTTAACAATTATCTTGCGGGTACCAAACAAATGTTACAAACAATTAAAAACATCCACATCAGCCAAAGGAATAAGATCCCGAGAAATGCGATTAAAACTGTGGTTTGCGTCAAATTTCACTCTAACCCCTAAAATTACGTCAAAAGTGAGTGATAAGCAAACATAATTTAACAACCACCATTTAAAAATTTTAAAGCAACCAATCAAGGAAATAAAATTGAAATAGTCTTTCTGATGAAAAAATAAAATATTTTTCGTAACCAGCCCCATATTAGTGCTTTAAAGGAGAATGGGCAAAAATATATGGGAGCTGGTCTACCTAGTGCCCAGAAATGAGACCTATGAAAATGATTAGGTACTATAGAGTGTACCAACGTGCGAGTATATTTTTTGTCCTAAACAACGGGAGTTGGCTAAAATAAGCGACCAAAAAATAAGAAAAACACTGCAAATTCGAATAATCATAGACGAATTGTTTTATATTTTGTAATATACTGCCTAAACCCCATGGTTTACAGTTCTGTGTCCATATTCAAAAACGATTCTCTTGAACTAAGCTTTCTAACGTTGTATACCTCAATTGTGGAGACGCACAAGTATTCCGATTCATTAAGTTCGCTAAATCGAATAAAAAAGGAGAATTTTCACACTGTTAAGCGAATTATACACCCATCATGATATTCTTCGATATTTTTTCCCATTGGTATAAAAGTTCTTTTATTTTGAGTTCTATTCAGTTCATCGAAAGTGACCAATACTGTCATTTCAATGGAACACTATTGCAATTAATTTTCGCTCTAGTTGCAATCTTTGTTGCCATATACTGCCTAAACCCCACGGTTTACAGCTTTGTGTCCATACACAAAAATGATCTACTAGGGCTAAGCTTTCCAACGATATATATCTCATTCGTGGGCAATAGGTAGACCAAAATGCCCATTCTCCTTTTTGTTTACAAGTTAAAAAAAAAGAAAAACATAATATAACGTTTAGACATTACAGATGTAGTCAGGTGTTATGGCGTGGGAAACTACCCACCGGTATGGCACAATCGAATTCAGAACTTCTACAAACAAAAATGAAACTTTTGCTATGCCCCCCTATTTATCTGGCTTGAACATCATCAAAAACGTTTGGGTCTGACCATTTAAAAAAGGAAATGAGCTCAGTAGACAGTTTGAAGACGATGACTTCTTAATAGAAGCTGCCACCCGCGCAGAAAAACAATATAGTTTTTGATATGGCACTGGAGAGTTTTACATAGATTCTGACAAAGGGCTGGCAAGGGTTAGCAAAGGCTAGAAGAAGGACCTTGGCGATTAGAAGAAGGACCCAGCGATCTTCTGCTGGTCAATCCAATGCGCTACCCACAGGGCTAACTCGCTATACAAAAATTCAATGTCGAAAGTGAATAAGTTTCATACTCTAATTATTCATACATCATACAATATGGTATACCACATACCTATAATACGTACAGATGTCCATGTATGACACCCATAAAAAGTGTGATATGAAAAAGAAGACAAAGGATGGAGAGAAAAAGTGTCGTTTGACACTGAAATTACATTGTGCTTATAAAATTTTTGTTTTTGGTGCACAAGAGACACCCTTGTTGGGGTACCGAAAAATGTCCAAAAAGTGTAGGGAGGGCCTCACGAGTGTTTAAAAAGTTTCCATAGTCTAAATTGTTGGTAAGTACTGAAATCCAGCAAGGGCTTGCCAAATACCTGACAAGTTTTCGTCGTATAGATTTTCCCCTTCTGAAAACTTACTAGGGCTCTGGCAAAACTAGACAGAAACTTAGGAGAAACTGTGCTGGAAATTCATTTACCTATATTATTTAAAAAAAAAGCTGTATCATTGAATTATAAGCCCTCTAATAAAGAAAATTAAAAAAGAGAAAATTATACAACAAAAAATATTGTCAAAGAAAAAGATTGTGAAAAGAGTGGCCTCAAAAAAGTGACGGGTAGTTTTTGTCCTATTTAACCTGTACAATTCGTGTCCATACCATTTGTGATAATTTACATACCCCAATTGAACATAAGATCAAGCGTCCATTTTAAACATTTCGTGTTAAGATTTTATGATTTTGAACAAACTCTGTAGAATGTAGATGTTTAGTGCGTGATATTGAAAATTAGTCTGAATTTGTTTTCTCTTCAAAAGTTAATTGAAAATACCACCTTGCCATATAAAAAAGTATCCAATAATCTATTTCAAGACATAAGCGACTTCCAAATTTCACTAGAATCTGGCCAGCCCATAGTCGTGCTACCTTGATTGAAGGAAGAACATTTAAACAAACATATTTTCAGATACCTAAAGGTATACATAATTGCATATGAGAGCTGGATAATGTTGTTATTAAACTTCTCAATTTTCTTTGAATCCTTTTTTATAGCACATTTTTTTTATATTTTCCTATGAACTTTATACCTACATGCCCTCTTTTTTTTGTATAATTAGAGACGGAAAAGTTGGAAATTGAATTCTCAGAAAATCATGAAAAATACTGTTTAAAAGGATTTTAATTTCATTGACTTTATTGAAAAAAAAAAAAAAAACAACCTTACCAAGAATAAATGAGAACTCGACACGAGTTCCAATTCATTCTCCAACCCACGGCACGTGTAAATTTATACGTCTTCATTGTCAATTTGTCAGATATAAAAATGTGAAGCATTTTATTTCAAAAGAATTCACAGTTATTGGTATATAGATCTGTAGTTATTTAAAGAAAACAAAGAAATAACAAATAACAAATAAACAATAGTTACGCGGAAACAAAGAGAGGTAATTTTTATAAAAGTTCTTTTTGCGTAGATTTGTTTTAATAACGATAATGACGTATAGAAAGAAAATTAATTCTGTTTAGATGGAGCAATTGAATGAATAGAACCTAATTTATAAAGTTCAAGAAAAACGTTCACAAACATAACTGTCAACTACAGGTCTTATAACCCTTTTTAATGAACACATCCATTGTATAAATGGCAATAAACTCAAAGATAAATTATTATATGAGTGTTTTTTATAATACAATTTCTATATACTACTGAAATCCATCAGCCAAGTAGAGGACTTAGCATTATTTAATTGGACTTGTTGAATTATTGATTCAATATAGCTTTTAACGGCCTTTAGTCCATACAAATTGGCGTTTCGTCCCGGCGTTCTCACTTGGACTCTTCAGTTGACAGTGAGGGCCTTGTCAAGACGCAATTTTTATTAAGTTCAGTCCAGCTTACATCAATTTTACAGCTGATCTATTTCAGTAGTATATAGAATTTGTATTATAAAAAAACACTCATATGTAAACAATGCCAGGCCACGGGTAACCAAATTTCCAACAATTCTTGATTAGAAATTCTAATTGGGTTGGATATAGTTCACAATTGATTTTCGCAGTAAAATTGATGTAAGCTGGACTGAACTTAATAATGATTGAGTCTTGACAAGGCCCTCACTGTCAACTGAAGAGTCCAAGTGAGAACGCCGGGACGAAACGCCAATTTTTATGGACTAAAGGCCGTTAAAAGCTATATTGAATCAATAATTCAAAAAGTCCAATTAAATAATGCTAAGTCTTCTACTTGGCTGATGTATGTAGTATATAGAATTTGTATTATAAAACACACCCATTTGTAAACGATGCCAGGCCACGGGTAACAAAATTTCCAACAATTCTTGATTAGAAATTCTAATTGTGTTGGATATAGTTCACAATTGATTTTCGCAGTAAAATTGATGTAAGCTGGACTGAACTTAATAAAAATTGCGTATTGACAAGGCCCTCACTGTCAACTGAAGAGTCCAATGGAGAACGCCGGGACGAAACGCCAATTTTTAAGGACTTAAGGCCGTTAAAAGATATTTTGAATCATTAAACCCGAGTTAGTTAACTCTGAAAAAAGATTTGTCGACAGAAATTTTTAAGTTGAGAGTAGGTACAGAAAGTATTTTTTTTATATTAAAAGCATTTGTTGAACTAATCCAGAGTTAACTTGACAAATTTGGGGAGTTAACTCGGGTTTAAATTTAACCCCACACTAAAAAGACTGACTCTAAAGGTCAGTTTTTTAGTGCGGGGTTAAAGTTAAACTCGATTCAACTCACCAAATTTGGCCACAAATCAAGTTCAAAGATAAAAGTTCGTTTTCCGTATCATGCGATAAATCGACTGAAAGGGGGTTCACCTTGAACTGAGTTGCGGCGAAACGTAACGATCCCACAAAAAGTGCAAAACTTTCACAAACAATTTCTGAAAGAAGAAGTCGTTTTCTGAAAGTGATTTGCTTTCTTGAAAAAGCTTTCAGGAACTAGTCACTCAATAAAAGTTTTGTGAAAGCGTTTTCAAGAAAGCAAATCACTTTCAGAAAACGCTTTCAAGAAAGTACTTTTCGGGTCGTATAACTTTACAGTGTGTGACGGAACCTTTAGGAAGATATCGATATTTCAAAAAACGTAAAATGTTGAAAATGCTGGTTTTTCACGTATAGCTCCTAAACGGTTCATATTTTCGAAAACATCTAAATGTCAAGTTTGTACATTTATGTGACCCCTTATAGGAATAAATTATTTTTTTTTTAACAACCGTTTTAAATATTTAATTATTTTAAAAGTTCGATAAAAATTCTAAATTTTGTTTTTTTTTTTTTTTGAGTGTTACTGTTAAATAACGAAGTTGCCGAAAAAAGTCCTAAGCTCATTGTGTTAACCATAATATTCTCTACTAAAAGGTTATGACGCTATTTTTCATACAAGACATAAGTTATAATATATTACTACTTTAAGAGCGTTAAATGCCAAAAATGACCACTCTCTAAAAAGGGCTAACATGATTGTACTAAAATAAATGCTATACGCTAGAATTGTTTAGTTTAATAAACACCACCTCCACTTCTGTTCTTAATTCCATACATATCTGCATCTTTTTCTACCTATTGTGATAAAAGTAAATATCGAAAAAGTCGTTCTTTGTAATATCATTTATTATAATTAATATTAATATAAACAAATTGGTGCATAATCAGAGTCGCAGATAGACCCAGGTTAAACTAATCTACAGTTTAAGACAATTTTGGCTCAATGAATACAGACCGATTTAAATTACAAATCGTTGATTTTATATTTTTATAAGATAACTAGCCGACCCGTGCTCGCGCTGCTTCGCAAACTTTCAAAATAATGTTTTGGTTGCTATAAGTAGGTTCATAATAGTAAAGGAGTTTGTTTATATTTGCATACCGTCCTACCTACGTGCCTATATATTTTTTTTTTTAAGCTTCCGGATATACAATGTTTTTGCAGTGTAGCCATTTTGTAAATATGTGAATTCTTTTTTAAGACTGAATTTATTTATAACAAATTCCCTTTTAAAATATTCGCCAAACACCTTTCTTTTAATAAACACGATTGTAAACTGTTTTCCCGTCATTTTAAGATCTCAATCTTGAAGATCTGACCATTAGAAGTCAACAACAATTGCATTGATGATAGGGAAAAGGCGAAGATGACAACGTATACATCGCAGCTTCCATCCATATACGGACTGCCAAAAATTCATAAAGCAAACTTGCCCCTGCGTCCCATTACGTCATCAATGAAACTACCATGTTATGAGCTTTCGAGGTTTATTGGCAGAATTTTACAGTGCGCGACGGCAAAATCAAGCTACTCGGTTATTAATTCATTTGAATTTGTTGAGAAGGCTAAAAAAATAAAATTAAAAGACAATGATGTTTTAGTTTCGTATGATGCAGTGTCACTTTTTACAAACATTCCCATACAACTAGCCATCACCATTATAAAAAAGAAATGGGAAATAATTAGTGAAAACACTAGAATTAATCTGAACAAATTTCTTGAAATCTTTGATTTCTGCCTCAAGGAAAATAACTATCTACAATTTAAAGATGACTTTTTCAAACAAATTTTTGGCATGCCTATGGGGAACCCTTTGTCACCCACGATTGCAGATTTAGTACTTGATCACGTACTAGATGAATGTTTTAGTGGAATGGAAGAAAGGCCTACTTTTCTTGCTAAGTATGTAGATGACATTTTTGCCGTGAAGGACAAACGCAACATAGAAAAAGTGCAGCTGATCCTTAACGGATTCCACCCGAAAATCCAGTTCACTGTGGAAATGGAACATAACAGGTCAATAGCATTTTTGGACGTAAAAATCCATCGTGAAAACAACCGTCTATTGTTTGACTGGTACCAAAACATACTGCATCGGGAAGATTAGTCAACTTTCGGTCTAACCAAGCGAGGCACATAGTTATGAACACTGCATCCAATCTCGTCAGTAAAGTTTTCGCACTCAGCGACGAACAATTTCACTCTGCCAATGAGAAAAAAATCCTGAGTGACAATGGTTTTCCAAATTCTATAATTCGTGGTCTACTTCAGAAACACAATTGCAAAATTCCAAGCGAAGACACTAAAGACCCGAATAATGGTTACTACAAAAGTATGGTTTACATCCCAAGACTGACTGAGAATTTTAAAGAAGTGATAAACCAAAAACTAACAGATGTTCGCCTGGCCTTCAAATCAAATAAAACTCTGAGTCACCTTTTCACTAAACTTAAAACGAAAGCGGATAAGGATAAAGTTACTGATGTCATTTACAAAATAAATTGTAAGGGTAAACCTAATGAACCATGCAACCAGTGTTACATCGGAACTACAAAACAATTTCTTAAACAGCGAATTTCTAATCATAAATCGGATATCAAATCAAACAATCCTGGAAAGACAGCCCTGGCGAGCCACAGTATCGAAAACGGCCACTCTCCAGATTTTGAAGGTGTCAAAGTCCTACAGACAGAGAAACATGTTTCGAAACGATACACCTTAGAAACATTACACATCATCAACAACAACAACAACATGAACAGAAAACAAGACACCCAAAACATCTCTGCCATCTATTGTTCTCTTGTCTCATCATAACACAGTATTCTTTCAGTTTCTTTACTCCTTGTTTAAATTCCATAGACTAAACTTCGTTTGAAGTGGTTATTTCTTTACTTTTGTAAATAATATTACAATTATTAGATACAATAATTTTAAATGTCAGTTTAAATTTAAACACAGTTTTATTAAAGTGAGTGTATTTTGTATTGTTTCAATTATTGTTATTATAATGTAAACAATATATTTTTTCTTGTTGTCCAAATAAAGTTCCCCTGAAGAAGGCAGCAACCCCTGCCGAAACCTCGGGAAAGCTAATGTAACTTAATTGTTTCATTGCAAAAACTACAGTGACCAAAAAAAGCCGACGGAAAGATTATTTTTAATCACTTCCAATCACAATTATTAGAAGTCAAGTTATACGCTTTTTACTCGAACCAAATCATTTTTTTTTCCACCCGTTTTCCTTGGTGTTTTTTTTTCCTTCTTTTTTTATATAAAAGCGATGCACGGCGATTGCTAATGATAAGAGATAAACAATACACAAATAATTTGATCACATAACGTCGTGACTCTTTTCTTCCTACATAACATATTTACCTAATTGACACACACACTTGTAAATCTACCATTGTAGCGCTACATAGCTATACTATTTTTACTTGCGATATACGTAGTATATAGTCCAAGAGCCACTGAACAAAATATGCATGGCTGTTCGTCAAAGCTGATTTTTTTACATTTGATAGAGGTTAGGGTGTAGATCCAAAATTTCTTGGTCAGCCAGCTGGGAGGTGAGTCCTTCGCTCCTGACACGCCCCCAAACATGTAAAAAAAAATGGAAAATGAAATCGCGTTCGTCAAAGCCGTAGCGTAATGGTTAGTGCGTTTAACTGTTCGCTGGAGGTCTGGGATCGCTTCACAGCCTCGTCCATCTAAAAAGTTTTTTTTTCAGGGCTACTGTCTCTTGCGAGGAATAGACAAATCCTCCAAGAGTATCTCTTGTCACGAATAAGTGCTTCTCGTCTAGCCATTCGGATTCGGCATAAAATTGTAGGTCCCTTCCATTCCTGTCGACAGGCGCACACATGAATGGTTGCGAGTTATTAGTCACTAAGCCCTGGTTCTTCACGAGCCGTTGTGCCAAGCAATTTATTTTTTTATTATTCGAGAAATCGTAAGTTAAAATGTATGAGTTTTTCATGATCATCTGGGCTTAGTTGGGAGGCAAATATGGGGACGCGGAGACTTAAATTATATAATTATGTTTCGTGGGATGGAGAAATTATTAGAAAGATCCAATTTGTTCTGTTAAATGGGAAGATAAGTACCTTCAATTTGACTAATGATTTTTAACCTCAAAAACATAAAAAAAACACGTGTTTTTGTTCTTTTAAACTAGGATATCTCGAAAACCTTATCCAATCCAGCAATACCGGGTTCAGATCCTGACTTTGACTACAAATTAATAAGAGTATTGAATTTTGGAAACAAAAATAGTACTTAATAACGTAAAATGTTGCAAACAAAAAAAAAAAAACAACAAGTTTTTTATATATTTTTTTTTCAAAAATTTGAGTTTGAAAATTTTTTTTCTAAAAAATATTAATTAAAAAAACTTTATTTAAAAATAAAATAAAAGAAGAGATTTCTGGGTATGCAAAAAGATATAACAGGGCATTGGAAATGTTGTCATTGATTTTTAATAATTTGTTTTCTCTTTTAAGTCGCTTTTTTAGTAAACTGCCCCTCCCACATAGACGAGTGGAAACAAAACCCCCTCCTATACGATTTTTTTTTTCTTTTCTCGACCAATCTTACATGCTCAAGCTTTTTGTCTCACCTAAGGTGAATCACCCGTAATAATTGAACTAATAAATTAAAAAAAAAGTAAAACAGAACTTTGCCCATCTATATTTTCTTGAAGACTTGAGAGAGTTTCAATTATAACATGAAATATAATGAATTTAAAGAGAACTTTTTTCTCGGGCAGTTTTTTCACTCCAAAGAACAGATATTAATATAAATAGATTTTTCTTAAATATTAACATGGACAAAAAACTGCTTTTTGAGATGTTTGCCGATCTCTATCTCCTTGGAGATTGACTTTGGTTGGTTTAACCTTAGGCAAGAAATATTCCAAATTTTGAGAAGAACAATTTCTGCATATACCTTTTTTCTCTCTGAATAATACGTATCGAGATAAATCGATTAATTTGAAAAATATTAAGAAAAATTCTATTTCGAGTGGCTGACCAAAGATGGCCACGGGTTTCACTTGGCTGACCAATGTTTTCTTGTTTTATAGTTGATAAGGAATATTTCTACGAAATTACAGCTTTGACGAACGCGATTTCATTTTCCATTTTTTTTTACATGTTTGGGGGCGTTTTAGGGGCGAAGGACTCACCTCCCAGCTGGCTAACCAAGAAATTTTCGATCTACACCCTAAGCTCTATCAAATGTAAAAAAATCAGCTTTGACAGCCTTGCATTTTTTGTTCAGTGGCTCTCCTACTAATAGGGCAAGTTAAGGATTCGTTCAAAAAAAATCGAGGTAATAATTTTCCCTAACATTACGATTATAAAGAACTCGAAAAAAGTGGGTCTCGCAATTCTGTCTGCCTGTCCGTCTGTTAATCCGTCTGTCTGTCTGTCTGTACCTCGACCTGCAGCCTAAACGGCTAAAGCGATTTAATTCAAAATTTGGACTTAAGGTTCTAATGTGATTCCATAGAGGGGAAATTGAAATTTTTTTTTGGCTCAAAAAATAACGGTACCTGTCATACAACCAAAATACAAAAATTGATGTATTTCAAAAACGGCTCTAAATATTTTCAAAAAAAAACTACGAGGTATTAAAATTACTAAAATCAATATTTTGGTAGAAAAAAAAAAATTATAACGGTTATTAACGCTACCTTTCATACAACTGATTTTTTGGTTTTAAATTTCCCGTTAACTATTACACCGATTTCAACCAAAATTTTTATTGTAAAGGTCGCTTACTATTTTAACAATTTTGCATATAAAAATTTTCGAAAAAATTATTATTATATTATAATATCTTGAAAACAAGCTAATGAATTTTTTTTAATTCAAAATTTTGAATGAAACAACAAAAACTAAGTGTTCTACCGCGATGGGTAGGCCGTCGGCTTCCGAATTCCATTCACAGTTGTAAGTTCAATCCCCATGACGGGCAAAGCTTTTCAAATAAAAATGAACATATTAAGACTAAGCACCACACAAAAGAAGTCTGATGATCGGGGTGGCACTCGTGAAATAGCTATAACTTCAGCCAAATAACTTGGTGATAGAACACTTAGTTGTTGTTGTTTTATTTAAAATTTTCAATGTTAATTGTTGTTTGCGCAGCGTGACTGCATTGTATGACTTTAAGTTCATACAAAAATCGTAATGAATTTTTTTTAATTTAGTGAAAAATTGTATTTTATTGAATATTAAAAGTTGGCATACCAAATTTTATTTTAGAAAATGTTCAAGATTTTTTATATATAAAAAATTAATATAAAAAAAAACCGCTCTAACGATTTTTGAATTTTTTTTTCATAAATTCATATTTATTAAACAATTCAGGTGGCGTGCTTTTTTTTTGATCTCTATCTGTTTAAGCTATTTAAATAACTAATTTATAATAAATTAAATTTCCCTCTTGTGGGCTTTAGGTCAGTTTTTGTTTTTTGTTGTTTTTAATTTTCAAGTGATGTTTCGGTTGTGATTAATTTATAATAATTCATATAGAAATCATTTATATTTTAAATTGTTTTTAAACTTTTTTTTTTAATGAAACAAATGTTATGAAACCAATAAATATGTACATTGTCGTCTTTTTCAAGCTACGTAAAAGTTGTTAACTACAAGAGCAAGTTTTGTGCGATCCAGTCGTGTCCATTTTTTTATCTTCTACAAATACACCATTGTGCTCAGCCAGCAGGCATGAATTCGGTTTGCGGAAGAAAAGAACAAAACAAAAATAACAAAAAAACAAAGCAGCTACCCGTTGATTGCTCTTGAATAGCATTCCCGGATAGAAGTAATTACAAAAAAATTATAACTTTTAAAAGTTTATTGCTCAGCTTGTATATATAAGTAAGAAAAGATATTGGTCTTCAAATTTTGGTAAGAATGTTGAGTTTATCAACAAATTCTTATTATTTTAAAATATCAAACCGTTTTGAGTGTATGAGTAAATATTTGGGACAAACTCTTAGAAAAAAGGTGACACAAAATTAAAAAAACAATAATATTCTGAAAATTTAAACAAATTAAAAAATAAAAAATAAAAATATCCTTAAACCGTCTCGTAGACATAAAGAATATTATAAAATTTGTTTCACGTAAATCAGTTAATTATTTTATGAGTTATGCGCGAAGGAACAAAATAATTCTTTCGTCTTTATATAATAGTTAAGATTATATAATAGTTAAGATTAAGATTTACTTGGTATACTACACAAATAGCTTCAAATATTTTGAAATGATAAATTTAAAAAAATAGAATCAACGTCCGAAAATTTAACTAAACATACATATGTTTAACTTAGACCCCGCTCTAAAATGACTATGAATACGCCCCATTGTAATTAAATGAATAGGTAAATCCCTCTGGGCTATGAAAAATTAAAAACCTACTTATGTATGTTTTTTTGTTTAGTTCAATACTTTTTGTTAATTAAATATATGGTCTCTTTTTTTTATAACAATAAGCAATGTAATTAAATTCTATATTAAAGGTATTGTTATGCTTGTCTGCATAGAAACGCATCCTCTGTAGAAATTGTAGCTATGACTATTTTGCAAGAATTATTACCAATTATAAATACAAAATCACAAACATTTTGGTATTATGAGAAATGTACCAAAGGGAATAACAATCCTGATTAGGAATTCTATGGAAATATATGGGACAACTGAGTAGGATAAAGTTGTATAATGACATTATAATGAGACAATGCTAGCTCTTTCGCAAACACAAAAGAGCTTCTATAAATGTTGGCTTTATCATAATATAAGGTCAAATTCTACATCAAGTCTAAATAAAATTCTCTAGAGAAACGCTACTTAAACCCTCAAATAAACTTCAATATTAAATGAAATTAACTAATTGGGTCGCTGATGCGAATCCTCTACAGATTGTATTTTCTGGGAAACATATGTGTGTTGACCGTTCTCATATTCATGGCCATGGCCAGACACTTTTAAAAAAACAATATTTAAAAATGAAAAAAAGTCAATAAAACAAAAAATTAAAAAAAAAAAACGATATGGTTTTTAGTATTTCACTATAAATTAATGAGAGCGTGGAAAATTAAAAGCACAACTAGTACTTTATAGTGTTAATAAAAAAAAAAACAGTTTGGAACATTTTTAGTTTCACTTTTGTTGTCCTGAAAAACTTAAGTTTGAAAGTTTATTTTTCACTTGTTTATGGAAACAACTTAATTTTTAAAAAAATAATTTGTCTCTATTTAAATAAGTTTTCTTAGCAAATGCCCCCCCCCACCTTACCATCTAATTTGAGGAAAATAGAAACCCTATTCTTCACAATTCTGTCTTGGCTCTTGGGGACAACTAGCAAACGAAGTTGGCGAAAAACAGCACTCGAAATATGTGTCGAAGTATATCAGACACGAAGTAAGCTGCTGTACTTAACAACGGTTTAACGGAGGCTCAGAGACGCTGGACTATTGGGCGAGTTGCTGTTCGAAAACCCCTTCTTCGATCCCAAATTAAGCTGACACGGTTAGATTGGGCCAAAACGCATAGAGACTGGACCGAAAAGTTTTTAAAAGAGTTTTATAGAGTGACGAATCCAAGTTCGAGTCATTTGGAACCAAACGAAGAGTTTTCGTTCGATCCAGTGCTGAACAGAAGATGCCGCCGGACTGTCTGGTTCCTACCGTCAAGCATGGAGGCGGTTCTATAATGGTCTGGGGATGTTTCTCTTCAAGTGTGGAGTGGGATTCGTATTTCAGCAAGACAGCGACCCCAAACACACATCAAAACTTTGTCAGGAATACCTCAAACAAAACGAGGATGAAGAAATATTAAAAATTATGACATGGCCGCCACAATCACCAGATATTAACCCCATAGAGTTGTTTTGGGAGGATCTGGATATAAGGTCCCGGGATGAATGCCCATTATCGGAATCTGCGTAATGGAATACACACCTGGGTTGCTGGAACAACATATCACATTTAACAATTCAAAAACTTAAAGCTAGAATGCCAGGAATTGTAAAAAAGTAATCGAATGTAAAGGGGGATTCTTCGACAAAAAATCTGTGTATTAAAAACTAAATAGAAATATTTGTCTCTTCACTTTGGTTTTATTTAATGTCCCCGATTATTTTGCATGTTTATTTTTCTACTAAAAAATTGTTTTCTGTGTTAGAATTTGGTTTTCCTTCGAAAACAGACTTTAAACCTGCAGTGTATTATGTAGTTAGGTTTATATTTAGCTTGAATCGTTGGAAGAGCTCATAAGGAGTCTATGATAAGTTTTTTGACCGCCTAAAATTTTATCCTTAGTAACCATCTTGAATTAAAGGTAAATTAGTTTTTGTTAAATATATCGCCCATTTTCAACAAAAAGTGTTAAAATTTAATTTTCTACAACTTGGGCTATATTCATTTTTTTTCTACGTTGATAATTTTCGAATAAGTCCTGAGTATATGATTAAACTTAGTATACAGCTTAATAACTCCTTTAAGGCGGATAAACGAGGAGAAAGTAAAGGATTCTTAAAGAGGGGTATTTGTTTTACTATTAGATGAGAGTCTAGCTGTCCTCGTTAAAACAGGAGGGTGACTTTTCTAAAATAAAAAAAAACTTTGAACAAATCGAGAGGGGGGGGGGGCGGTAAGGGGAAGAATCTCCTCAATAAGGACTCGGAAATTTTAAGCAATAAGTTGATTATTTGATATTCGATTTGCAGCTTAATCATATCAAACCAATCGTATTTTATCGGATTGCAAAGCAGTTCCATCTGGAATGGGACACATTTTTCAGAATTGGTCTAATCGACCCGAAATAATAACTGAAGAACATTACGAAGAAAATCAAGGAGTAGAAAAAACTGAAATACACTGAAGAAACAAGACATATAATAGTTGATTCGATTACTTCTGAAATTTATCATCGGTTCGATGCCATGAAAAATTTGAATGTGACCTCTTCATTTTTATGGCAGTTTTAAACAAATGACGAACTGATAGGTATTCGAAATTCCGCTGCATGTTTTATTCAAAAGTATAAACCGCGTGTATCTCAAAAGTTGGAAGAAGAATTAATTTACCTGAAACTCTTTTATGAATCCAATTTTGAATGGAGATTTTCCAAAACTTAGAAAAGATTTTCCCAAACATTTGTGTTGCTCTGCTTGTCACCGCAGCTAGTTTGGAACGTTCCTTCACAGAAAACAAAAATTTCATCGCTCGTGATCTTCACAAGATCGGGTTTCAGGACTTGCCACACTAGATATGCATCGAAGCACCGTTTTTTTTAAGTATATCGAATACCAAGCAACGCTAATGGAAATATTGCAATAATATCTTTAGTGTAAATAAAGAAATATTTCAAATATAATGATTTTAATGTGTTCTATTTTAAAAGTAAAAGAACTTCATGCTTATTTTTTTAATAATTTTGTACACTTTATTTTTCTTTCACTTACAAACATGCGGTTGGCAATAGCGCACTGAATGCTGTTCATATTCGTTTCTAGATTCACATCTATGTGCCTGGATGTGGAACTTCAACGCCAGCGTATGATAAATAAATAAATCGGGTGGCACAACGGCTCATGAAGAACCAGGGCCTAGTGACTAACAACTCGCAACCATTCGTGTGTGCACCTGTCGACAGGAATGGAAGGGACCTACAATTTTATGCCGAATCCGAACGGCTAGACGAGAAGCACTTATTCGTGACAAGTGATACTCTTGGAGGATTTGTCAATTCCTCGAAAGAGGCAGTAGCCCTGAAAAAAAACTTTTTAGTTTTTAGGTGGACGAGGCTGGGAAGCGAACCCAGACCTACAGCGTGACAGTCGAACGCACTAACCATTACGCTACGGGCTACTGCCAGCGTATGATAAGCTCATTAAATTCTGATCTTGACAGCATTGTCCAATGGGGAATCAAAAACCGCGTGGAATTTTATGCTTCAAAACCACAATGCTGTCTCCTATCGTCAAAGCAAAACCCACCCCAAAGCCACTATCCATGAGTGGCACTTGCATTGAGGAAATTGAAAAGCTTTCAGTGCTCGGTATGTGTATCACATACCACCTTCTGTGGAACGATCACATATTTGACGTCGCCAAAAATGCTGCTAAGTGTAGGTTTTCTTGGGCGATGCAAGAAATTTGTATCCCCTTCTGATATGGCTGTAATTTATAAAGCATTTATCCGTCCGAAACTTGAGTGCAGTTCTCATATAAGGGCTGGTGACCCAATAACCGAATTGAGTCTCTTAGATAGGATTCAGAAAAGAGCTTTGAAAATGATAGGTGACAAAAATATAACAGAAACATTTGCATCCCTCGAACACCGCCGCAATGTTTAATGCTTAACGTTATTTTACCGTTACTTTTATAAAAATTCGTCTAGTGAAATATCCAGCTGCATTCCTCCAGTAAAACAATTCAACCGTAACACTCGTACTTCTAGGAATGTACATCAGTTTACCCTCGGGCCCAACTTCGGACGCACTGTCAAGTATAGAGATTCTTTTTAGCCGCACTACCCGAATGTGGAATGCTTTACCCGGCTATATCTTTCCCGGTCATTTTGATATTCAGAGGTTCAAAACCAATGTGCATCGGTATCTCCTCTTAAATCCTTCCCTATTTTCCCAACGCTCGCACATTTTAAGGGTAGCCAAAATCCCTTTAGTGCGCGCTTAATTAAGAACAACAAAAAAAGAGCTTAATAGCTTACTTAGAGTTGTGGGTTCAAACTATATGCCTATGCATTTGCAAAAAGTACAAAGTGAGCAATAAATATCAAAGACACCTGCTAGCTTAAAAAAAAAATCGAAAATAGTATAAATACATAGTGGCTAAAATTATCTCTCACAACAATTTTCGTTTGTTTTTGTTTTGCAAGTAAATGTCTTTAGGATACATTTCTCCCGTTTGTACTTTTGCAAAAAAAAGGTGATTGCAATTAAGCCTAAAAATGTCTTGATTGTTATGAGTCCTGACCACGCCCAAAATGGTAGCTAGTAGAATAGCTCAACTTAATTGACAGTTGGATAATAATAATCAGAGATGATGTCAACTCTCTCAACTATCTCCATCGACTATTATGAACAAATACATATCATGTCAAATTTGAAATGTCAAACTACACCACTTCTTAACAATTAATCAGCCGGCAAATAAAGTGAATTTTATCTCTAAGTTAAAGGGTGGCAAATTTTATTAAGCATTTCTTAAAATAGGCTTTTCAGACAAAACCAGTCATCTTGAACAGCACTCCCCTACATTAAATTATATGTAAATATATACAAAGGTATATAAAAATAAAACGAACAAATAAATTGTACATATATAAATAAAACATACAATAAATAAAATAGAAAGATGAAGATAGATATTTTCTTTTGTATATAAAACCAGAAACCCCTAGATATACAAATACAAAACTTCTAACATACCTAACAAATAAATTTCATTTCATGGAAGGTATACAGTTTAAAAACATTGTGTCATAATATTGCCAAATTTATCTCGCTCCATAAAACTTTCCACGAAAAGTAAAGTTTTCCTAAAAAAAAAAAAAAAAAAAAAAAAACAGTGAACTTCAAACAAATACGAGCAATGTAGCAAAACACCCAACTCAGAACTTTTTGAAAAAGTTTTCTTCCTCTTCAAAAGAATATAGAAGTAGCTTAATATAATAGATTACTCGTTAAGAGCTCTTGCAATAGTTAAGTCATTGTCAGTAATGTTAAAAAATAAAAAAGAAAAACTGTCCATTTATCTTTGATTCGGTGAGGCTTAGAATAATTTAAGTGTTCTCTTTCTTTCATTGTTTTTTTTTGTTGCATCATTTAAAAGTCAATGATTTAAAATTAAAGTTCAAAGTTTAAGATTAATGAGTGTTAAGTAATCTTGTTCTTTTGTTTAATTTTTCGTTCAATATATGTTCATGTAGTTAGAGTACGAGATCTAGCAATTTCGAAAAAAAAAATCATTCAAATAGTACTCGCCCTATGATTTTTTTTTTACTTTCGTTGCTTCGTTTGAAAATTCTGACTGGTGGAAAATTTTGCGTTTTTCTTCGGGCGTAATAGACAGTTTTGTTTTTTCTTTTGCATTGGATGGTGTTAACATTGGACTGAATCTTCCACCTTTTTTGATTTCTATGGGCTTTCTCTCACTTCTTCTCCATGGTTAGAAAGAAAAAAGGTTCAATTGAGGCAGTATTTCCTTTTTGTTTATTAAAATTATTTTGGATTTTTCTTGTTAAATCTGTTTTTTTACAACTCAATTCAATTTTGTTTTAATTGAAAATAAATTAAATTAATAAAGTTTAATTTTTCTGGTTAAAGAATATAGGAATAAACCCTTTAATGGCCATATTTTGAACTCAAGTTTTAAATTTCTGCAGTTTTAAATTTTCTCTTAAACAGACCCTGTTGTATATTTTCAAGAAATCAAATGGATTTAAAAAGTAGTTTTAATAAACATCCTACTGAATCGCCCACTTTATTTATTTCTTGGTTTCTCAGAAACGACTTTAATGATTTGGATGAAATTTTCAAAGTTTCACCTTATGAGTTAAAAAGAAAATAAGAAAGTGGGCGTAGTAAAATACATCCACTGTGCCGCGCACTTTTTTTACTTTTTGGTTTCTCAGAAACAGCTTAAGGATTTGAATGAATTTCTCACAGTTTGTCCTGGTCCTGGTATATTTTACGCCTTACGTTGAAGTGCAGGTGGGTTTCCAAAATCAAAGTCCTACCCAATTACTTAAACCCTCTTCAAAAGATAAACGGAATGGAAATCGTACTAATATTTTTCGTTGTATTCAAAAGCCTATACTGGGAGCCAGCACAACGTGTGCGCTGTTCTTGATGAGTAGGAGCAATTCATAATACGCCTACAGTTGTTAATAGGCGTAGAATTCGGTATTAGCCTATAGTGTAATGGTTAGTGCGTTGGACTGTCACGCTGGAGGTCTGGGTTCACTTCTCAGCCTCGTCCACCTAAAAATCAAACAGTTTTTTTGAGGGCTAATGCCTCTTGCGAGGAATTTGCAAATCCACCAAGAGTATCACTTGTCATGAATAAATACTTCGTGAAGCCGTTCGGATGCGGCATGAAATTGTAGGTGCTTTCCATTCCTGTCGAAACGCGCACACGGTAGTGGTTGCAAATTGTTAGTGACTATGATTCGGTATTCCAAAATTCTGGAAATCTTATATTCTGTTTTCAAAAATTCTGTAAATGATAGAAGGAAAATTGTTTTTCTTTTAATTTTTAATGGAATTTTCTTTTTATAATTGACGGACAGAAAGTTATTTATTTTTTATTCATCCGTTTGTAAATTAAATTAAAATTGATTTCACCTTTTTGAATATGAAGTTCAGATTTTTGCAAATCAAATTCACATTTTGCAAATAAAGGATTGATTTATTTTGCAAGACCTTGAATTTAAAACAGGGTGTCCCACAGCCATTGGCCCAGACAAAAACCACAGGCTCTTGAGGTTATTTTAAGTTGGAAAACTTACAAGTTCTTCCTTTTGGACTTATAAACGTTTTTTATGATTTTGGGTCTCGTGTCTTATGACTGGATTTCACTTTTTAACGGTTTACTCGTAACTTACCAAACGCATTTTGCTTGGTTGTTTTTTTGTTGTTTTACTTTAGTATCATTTAAAAAAAAAACACGTAATTAAGTATCATTAATTAATTATCTCATACAAACATTACATTGTTTTTTTATTTTTACCAACAAATTAAATTTATTTTTTTTTACAAAAAAAAAAAAATATAAAAAAAGATTTTCCAACTAAATTTAATATTAAATATTTCCCTCTTTCGTGACCTTTCTTCAATTATAAATAAGGAAGGGTGTAAACACACCCGAAACGTTACAAGAAATAAAATAAGAATTTTCAAAATCTGACCTAAAGCCCACTTTAGGATTTTCATTTAAATTTAATATTTACATAAAATCGAATAAAAACTAAGTTTAAACTGTTGAGCGTTAAAAAGAGCAAACAGTTGAAACTAAATTAATAAAACCATTGGCGCAAAATTTTAAACAACCTATTGTTAAGGGCATAACATTTTACTATTTAGTTAACAATTTCCTAAGTATTTAGCAATTTACTATCTATTCCAACATTTTAAACCTTTTGCTAACTAGTTAATTGCATTTGTAGGGTTTGAATTTGATGAACACAATTATTGTTTTTATGCGTTGTAAATTAATTATATGTTGATGGAAACCCATCATTTGCTTGAAATAAGTATTCGATATTTATATTTTTTATCATTTTAACTTCATTATTCAAAAAAAGAAAAAAAGAAAACAAATTTGGGCACCAGCCTGTTCCAACCTGGAACATTCGGGTCTTCTAATATGAATTTAGTACGATTCTCAAAAGTTAAAATAGCCAGTTGGTGATTTTAACTTAAGTAAAATGTTAGGTGATAGTACGATGCTAAACTCGTTTAAAATTAGCAAAACACAATTTTTAACCAAGTATCATACTAAAAATGATTTAACATCGTATTTAACCGTCTTAAATGTTGCGCCATTGTTTTTGCTCAAATATTCAAATTTCCTTTTTATAATTTTATTTTATAAACAATTTTAAATATATTTTTTTGTTAAATGAAAAGTTAAGTATTTTTAAGGGAAAAAATTGCCCTTTCATAATAAAATAGGAAACATAGTACATACTTAAAAAAATATACCAAAACACAAAAAAAAAAAACAACCCCTGTAAAAATGCCAACAAAATGGGTTTGATAATAAATTGTTAGAAAATCTAAAAACTGCTTGTGCAAATCCAAACAAAAAATCAAGAATCGGTTGCAGTTTGGCAAAGTTAAAGGCAGTTGAAAGAAACTAGACCAAAATTAAAACAGTTATGCGTCGCAATGGAAGCGATAACGAGAAAGATACATCTTAAGTTTTTCAATATTAAATGACCACCAAAACCCATGGTTTTATTCTGAGCAGAACAGTAAAGTACTCAAGTATTTCAGGACTTAAGTCCTCTCAAGTACAAGTTACTGGTACTTGTACATCAGTACCCTCGTACTCGCACTTCAAAAAATAGTCAAGTACCAGTATTTTTCAATTATTTGGGTACTTAAGTACTTGAGCAGTACTTGAAGTACTTTGTACTTGAAGTACTTGGCGTACTGGTACTTGCATTTCTTGTACTTGAAGAACTGCTCAAGTACTTAAGTAATAATCAAGTAATTAAGTACCCAAATACTCGTAAAATATTCGTACTTGAGTACAAGTACCGGTACTGGTACTGATACTTGTTCTTGAAATTGTACAGCTCTGATTCTGGGACCCATTCTGTATAGCAAAATACCCAATATCAAATTATTGCTCCTGTCTCAGAGCGTTAGGCAATAACACCCAAGGAAAAAGCGCCCAAATCAAATTGGAACTATCGCCCAAAAAAACAAAGAAGGAATTAGAAATATGACCCAAAAATAAGTTGGCTCCAAATCATTAAATGGAAATGTCGCCCAAATACTTTGAATGTAAATTGTTTTTTTTTGTAAAATTTGGGGGTTCTTTCCTAAATTTTGGACGATTTTTCCAAATAAAATTTCAACGGAATTTTTTACACGCCTGGTGACTGACCATACCGTTTGGGCGTAAGGCCATAGCTTTCATTGAAATCCATCATTAAAACACAGATCAAATCAGTGAAATGGTGGAATATTTTCTGACTAGTCGGTTATAGCCGCCATGAAATTTTCTTTCATTGAAACTTCCATTCCCCATACAAAAACCAACTTTGGGGTTAGAGTTGATCATTGAACGAAAAACTGACAGACGAGAACAGGAAGAGAAAGGAACACATATCATTGGCCTCGTTCACATTGGAATTGGTTAGTGGAAGAGGCCATTGGAACGAATGTGTTTCACTTTTGGGAACAAAATGTCAGCTGTTCATTGAAAACGATTTTCATCGTTGAAAAACTAAAAATGGTTTTATAGGAAAGTTGTAAAGAAAATTAAACATTTTTTTGACTAAAAAAAATATATAACTAACAACTTTAATTTTGGTACCAAAACGCCTTATGATTTATTTGTTTATGATCCTCAAAATTGAAAGACAAAATTTACAATGATGGGTTTCAATGAAAGCTATAACTGACGCCTAACTTCGTTGATTTGTAATTGTTTTTGGAAATATTTCCATTTGTACGGCTTTATTTCCAGTTTGTCTATTTCAACTTAAAAATTTTGGGCGTTTGTTTGATCTAGATAAAAATAGCAAAAAAACGAAAAAAAAAACGCACAAAACTGGAAACAAAAATACAACAACAATTTCTTCAGAATTTTTTGGGCGATAATTCCAAATCGATTTAGGTGTTTCTGTCTTGGGCGTTATTGCCTTACGCCTCCTGTCGCATCCATATTAATTTTCGTAGAAACTCTCAAGTCAAATCATGCATCAGTCATCAAATTAACTTATTCTTTTACAATATTCATAAAAAAATACAAAAAAAGTACATATTTTATTTTCCTAACGAGGCATGTTCAAATAAGTGAGTGAATGTTGACTTTTATCGTAGTTTCTTACATTTCAAAGTACCACTTCTTTGACATCTCAGCTTTAAGCATTACATCAAGCAGTACAATTCTAGAAACGCACACGTGTGACCTCATTTTGTGATCCTTAAATGGCGAATACCCTAATAATATTTGCGTTAAACTTAACAATGGTTAGCTTAATACATAAATTCTGAGAAAGCGAAACCGACTTTCTTATCTCAACCAAAAACCAAAACATATAAAACCGGAGAGTTAATCTACATTACATAAATACAAAAGGAGCCTTATCTACATATTCAATTTGTTTCTTTTTCGTAGAATTCCTCCGTTACCATCCTCATCATTACTACAATAATTCAGAGCTATGAACCACGCAAAGCTAAACATAACTTTATTTGCCTATTATCTCGATCAATAAAATTTAGTTATATTATGTATGTATGTATGTTTATATACATAGTTCTTAAAGTGAATGTTCCTTGAAGTACGTAATTGCCATTAAAGTATCATTTATTACAATAATGTTATAGAGAAATATAATGCTGATGTCGACTTGTAGTTACCGAGATAAGACACATTCTAAGGTATCCATCTTGTAGCAATTAAGTATTTCCAAACAAAATTTATAGAGAGAAGAAGCCAAAGATGAATTTTATTAATTATTATTAATCAATCTTCTGGAATGCTACTGCCTACATGAAAATTAAATTAATTATTTAAAATGTTCTCTTCAGTAAGGATTACGCATATATATGTTTATGTGTGGATATGTATATAAGCTTTCACAGTAAAAAAAACCGTTATAATTCCTCACACTATATTTTCAAACGAAAATATTACATCATCACCCTGATATAAATATTAAAATACTTTCCTATCCTAAATGGCAGGACTTTACAACCATAAAAATGATGATTTTATAAACCTTGAATAGATACATATTTGCTCTAAAGATAATCCGATTATACAATATTGTACTAATTTGATTTCCGGTTCAATAAAAGTATAAAAGCTGATTTTCTTATTGCAGCTATTGTAGAACAGGTATTCTGTGTATATAAATAGATAAAGTGGCAAACGAAATTCCTTTAAAAGCTATATAGAACATCGTTTCGTCACTTCGTTTTACTACCTTCCTTCGTTGTATCGTTTTTGTCCTTAAAATTTCCTTAATTGTCTTTTTTTTACGTGAGATTTAAATTGCCATTGGGTCAAGGTCCTTCCGAAACTATAATACATCAACGACAAGCAACGTCATCGTTGTATTCTAGGAGAACAATGACGAAGGCACATCGAAGAATTTGTATTGAATAACTGGCGAAAAATCAACTTCTTTTAAAAGACTTTGAAACTCGGTTGTGGCATTTTGTTTTTGTTGTCAGTTAAAAAAGAGACTGCCACTTGTCCGCTTGTCCCACTTTATGGGTTAATATGCTTTGATAAATAAATTGCCTTATACATCCACAAGTTGATTTGCATAAGATGCGACAAAAATCAATAGCATATATAGATTGGGTGAAAAGAGAAAACAAATTTTACAGGAGGGGGTCTATTTTCTCCTTTTTATAGGATTTAAAATAAGAAAAATCTATTGAAGAACAACGGCAACTCTTACAATATTATGCTATATCTTTTCTAAAGGGTGGTTAAATTTTAAAGGCCGATGTTGATTTTGAATAAAACACAAATTATTTAGGAAATTATTGTCAATTCTTTTTATTATGATAATATTGGTATGGTTCAATTATGTATGGAACAAAATATCGATATGCATTTTTATTTGAACGCCCATTTTCATAATAAGCCTGAATAACTTTAACGCATTGCTCGATTATGTATCTTTCCATGTTTCAAATTGAGTTAGTTTGAAATTGAGAAATGTCAAATGAAATATAGAAAAAAAACTTGACGTTTAGGTGTGGTTCACATTCAACATTGGCCCTTAAAATTTAACCTACCGTTAAAAAAGAAAAAACTCATCACCCCTGCAGAAAAACAATCTAGTTTTCAACGAGGCACTAGAGAGTTTTACATAGATTCTGGCAAGAGGCTAGCTAGAGGCGAACAAGGGCATTGTAGGCTATGAACCTTTTGCCTCGCCAAGCACAAAAAAAAGTTGGCTTATGTAGGACTTGATCCAGCGATCTTCTGCTTGTCAGTCCAATGCTTACTCGCCATATAAAAATTAAATCTCGATAGAGAATAAGTTCCATGCTCTAATATTTCATACGATTATGCATAACAAATACATACAGAGTAAAACATGATTTTATGTACTTGCTTTTTAGTCAGGACAACTAAGAACTGGTTTACTGTTAACTTGTCTGACGTTTTTCACAAATCTGTGCTCACACCCATAATGAAAAGTTTGATATGAAAAAGAAGGCAAAGGAAAGGGAGAAAAAAGTGTCGTATGATACTGAAATTGCATGGTGCTTATAACATTTTGTTTTTGGTGTAGGTACAAGAGACATTCTTGATGGGATACAGAAACATGTCCAACAAGTTTTTAGTAGGGAGGCCCTCACGAGTGTTTGAAAAGTTTCCCTCATCTAAATTTTTGGTACTGAAATCCAGCAAGGGCTTCCCAAGTATCTGAAAAGTTTTCCTCATCAAGATTTTCCCGTTCTGAAAACTTACTAGGGTGTTACCCAAACTAAAAAGAAACTTGGAATTTATTCAATTCGGGCATTCTTTAAATCAAGTTGTTGTAGTAAAAGTGTATGAATAGCAACAATACTTTCCTTTCCTCCTATTCCTTCTAACTATAGTGTCGTACATTGCATTTAAAAGACCTAAGGTCTTACAGGTATATCAGGCCGGAATGAAAATTTCAAATGCGAAAAACTAGAAATAGGTATGTTTTTAATTTCAATCAATAGAGGAGTCTGTAGCACACTAGCCATGGCCGCCATCTTGAATTTAAGTTACATTGGTTATTGGCGTTATTGCTAAATAACTTGCCCATTTTCCATTTTGACTAAATTTTTTTAACAAAAGGTGTTAATAATTTTATTTTCTACATCTTTGGTCATAGCAAAAGAGGGTCACTTTTCTATAAAAGTTACTTAAAATGATAAACAAGTTAAGACAACGGCAACACCTACACCATTTCTGGGAGCAAAGAGTGTATTCTTTTATACTGTTTTTAAATCAAGTAATTTCAACTCAAAATTTTGAGAAAAAAAATTAAACAATAAATAAATCATTAATCACGGCCATGGCTAGAAAGCTAGGCTTTCGGAAACGACACCATTAACTCCTTTTAAGCCCCTCTAACGATTAAAACAAAAAAATACCCTTATCTATTTTTGTTTGCATTTAATGACATTTTTTCTGTACATTCCAACTGGACTATTCCACTAGGACACTTAATCAACTCGTATCCCGGGTAGCGTTGTGGGTTTTTATTACCCGGATCATTTTATGATAAGAAGAAGCTGAGGTTAAAAAAATTAAAATTTTTTAAAACAAGTTATCGATTAAAACATTTCACTGTAAGTAGGCTTTTACAACAGATACAGCTAATCGTATAAATAAATTGTGCCTTCATTGACATCATTCTATTATACATCCGTTTTTGTATGGAAAACCAAACCAACGCAACGGAGAGAAATCGAATCCTCAAAAAATTGACATTGGATTTAATTTCAAAATAATGATAGTATCACTTTCTAGAAAAGTGCAGCAAGTACCTATACTACCGCAGTAACAACATCAGCAAAACGAATTACGTAAATATATAAGAGCTTCTTTCATAGGTCAGGGCAAAAGTCTCTAGATATACACAAATTCGTATAACTATAGAAGAGGAGAATACAAAGAAACTCTGAAAAAAAGTTTTTCTTTGGAAAAATGTTTTGGTATAGTTGCTGTGATTGTCCCAAGGTTATGTTCATCGAAAGGATAAAAATAAAAATGTGAAACAGATGATGAGCTTCCCAAAAAAAAAATTGCTTACACGGAATATGCTATTAGGTGAAGGATAAAAAGGGTTGAAAATACATACGTATGTATGTAATTTATGTACCTATATATGCATATTTATACAAAAATATTGAAGGTATAGATAAAGAGAAATAACTTTACCATTTTCGTATAGGTACACATTGAACCGAAACACTATACAAAAGTATTTTAGTAAATACTAAATAGCCAGTAAACAAATATTTTAATAAAAATTAGCAACTATTTTCCTGAAGACATTGCATTTTCACTGTTTCAAATATGGAAACTCGCTATTTGATATTTTTTTTATCAAATTAATAAGAGGTTTGCGTTGCCAGACGCTTAAAAACTTTCATTAATTAGATAACTTTTAAATAAAATCTAGCAAATGTAATTTTGTAAACTTGATAATGGTGAACATTGTTCAAGCGTTTATTTACAACTTATTGGTTGTAGGACGCCTAAGGCGCCCGTTGAATGCCACCTTCAAATAGATCACAGTGTCACTCCTGTTGCGATATTATACAGGGTGATTCACCTAAGGCCAAGTTTACACGAGATTACACCGCACGTTTTTAAGCTGTACACATCCGAACTTTACAGGTTAACAGGTTTTTTCGCAGAAAAATCCTCGTGTTAACAGTTCTATGTAAATGTATGCGCTTATTTGTTCGAATGCTTACAGCTAAAAAAAACTTGCTGTATAATCTCGTGTGAACTTGGCCTAAGGTGTAATATAGAGCGAGTATGTAGGTTGAGTCGAGGCATACCTCACTGTTTATACGCCGTCGCTGCGGCTGCCGCGCCGCCCGCGCCGTAATGCGGGGTGGGGGTGCTATAACATACTCTTATTATGTAAGCAAGCCAAAAACAAAAATCTCATAAAAAAGTAGTTTTAGTATAATTTTCAATATTTTCACAAAAACTTGGACATAAAACCATTCGGATTTTTGTGTTCAATTTAGAATTGATATAAGCGTTGACCACTAAAAGTCAATTTATCACTTCGTTTTTTTATCAAAATTTTGAGTTTGCATGCAAATTTTTCGAAAACTGTTGGCAAAAACAATTTAACTAAAATTTAGGACTAAAGAAAAAGTTTCTGGCTTTTAAAACCGGTATAGTACTTTATTGTTAGTGGTGCCGTTATTTTTTAATAATTGTTTATATTTTAAGTAATTTGTATTCTAAAATGCCCCTGCCTCCTAAACGGGGTGAGATATACCCCCTCCCATAGTAAAAAATGCTTGTTTTTGACCCTTCTAAGTTCAAAGTTATCGTACAATAAATAAAACAAATAAATTGGGTGGCACAACGGCTCATGAAGAACCAGGGCCTAGTGACTAATAACTCGCAACCATTCCTGTGTGCGTGTGTCGACAGGAATGGAAGGGACCTACAATGTTATGCCGAATCCGAACGGATAGACGAGAAGCACTTATTTGTGACAAGTACTACTCTTTGAGGATTTGTCAATTCCTCGCAAGAGGCAGTAGCCCTGAAAAAAAAACTTTTTAGTTTTTAGGTGGACGAGGCTGGGAATTGAACCCAGGCAGAAAGTTATCGTACTCTCCCTCGAAACATAGAAAACGTCAATCCTTTTTGCTTGAAAAATCAAATGATTAAAAACTAGCTGACCCGGCGAACTTCGTTCGGGCTAAATTCGTTAATTTAAAATAAAATTAATAATTCCAAGCATGCACAATGCTGATTCTTGTAATTCGTTCATGAATATAAATGGAAATTCAAAAGTATTTGACTACTTACTGCCATTCACACTAAGGAATATGGAAGTATGTACATTTCAGGCAATTGAACCTGAATTTCTGTGTTGAATCGAAGAAATATAGATGATTTACAAATAACAGGCACTTGAAACCTGATTTATATGTAGCGTGATGAATGCTTTTGAAAAATAGAGTGTCGTTCAGCTTGGAGAGACCTTGATGTTGTAAGAGAGTTGAATCTGGAGATGGTTTAATCGTTCTATGACTGTTGTTAAATGTTAGTAGCTATTCGAGAGCTAGGTGAAGATTCTTTGGTTTGGCAATTCAGGTAGGTCCAGATTTAATTTGATAAATATCGCGACGCCAGGCCCAAAAACCGGGACAAATCGGGACATTAAAAATATCTTTATATGCAAATCTTAAATGCAATGGCGCAAAATTTAAGTAAATTTAGTACGATATTAAATCATTTTTAATAAATAAATTTAAAATGAGTTTAGAACTGTACCATCTCATAACATAACACTTTGCTTAAATTAAAATCTATTTTGTTTATTTAGTATCTTACTGAATCCATATGACACCTCTTAACGTTTCTAAATGTCAAAATGAGGTATGCTTGCGCATTTTTTGCACGAGCGGCAATTTTTTGGAAGTGTTCTACAAGTTCAAAAATATGTAAAATTTAGAAAATTTTACTAAACTGTTTAAAATTAGGCAGTTTAAAATGTTGACTAATTTTTTTGACTTACTTAGAAGGTTCTACCGAATTGCAAAACTATGACAAAATCGAAAAAGCCAATAACAAGATATTCGGGAATATCTCAAAACAAGAAATCGGAAATTTGCACAAAAAACCCAAGTATTTATTTCAGTTCTTAGATTGTTTGGCTAAATCTTATGCAGTGTTATACAAACTGTTCTAGGGATTAACCCATTACAGCCGTTTTTTTTTTTAGAAAACTTGATAAAACCGTAATTTTTATACGACCCTTCTATCTAGATAAGCAAAAACAAAGAATTGAATCTCACTCCTAGGGAATAACATGAATCTTATATATGTTTGTTGATCAAATTTTAAATTTTCAATGATGTTTATAATAAATTGGTCTCTTTTAATCGTTATGTTATGTATGCGAATTAAATTAAAAGAATTCCATATTTTAACCCTACGTTTCGTTGAAATTTCTCAACTGCTTCACAATTATTTGAAACAATTTATTGAAACTTTGTAAATAACAAATTAATATTAGATTTTTGAACATTGGATATTTTTAGTACAGACTTACTTGCTTTTAAATTCTTCATTTATGATGTAGAATTTAAAAGCAAATAAGTCTGTACTAAAAATATCCAATGTTCAAAAATCTAATTTTAATTTGTTATTTACAAAGTTTCAATAAATTGTGACCCCTGAAGAAACTGAGAAATTTCAACGAAACGTAGGGTGAAAATATGGAATTCTTTTAAATTAATTCGCATACATACCTAACATAACGATCAAAAGAGCCCAATTATAAACATCATTGAATAACATTGAATGTTTCACAACAAATTTAAAGCAAATCCACCGTTTCGCTCATGCTCTAGCTCGATATCAATCAGAATGCCAACAAACCGACAGACGTATTTTGTCGAAAATTAGTTAAAAAATCTGTGGAGCAATCAATTCAACCCGGCCGGCGACTTAGTCGACTGGAATCACCCATCGCCTTCCAGTTCCAGTTTTTCTGGAAATTTTCCGAGATTTTCCACCAGTATCATAATCCTATGTCTTTTTTACAAATTCATCAAGGCCAGAATCGTGAAAATCAAAGTATCCGTTCTCGAGTTATGTACTAAGAACAGGACCTTCCCGGATTTCCAATTTTCCTGAAAAATTTCCGGGATTTTCCTCCAGTGTCCTTTGTCTTTCCTTGGGCCAATACGAATACATTCAGCCCAAAATCGTGAAAATCGAACATTCCGTTCTCGAGTTGCGTAATATACATACATACATTTATATATGCAGGGTGTCCCGTAAAGGATGGTCCAAACTGAAAATGGTGAAAGGCCAGCTCATGACCTATCAGAATTTGATAACTTGTTCATACCGAATCATAACGGTTTTCGAGTTACGGCTATTTTTCGAAATTTAAAAAAAAACTTTACTTTGAACCAGTTTTCTGCTCACCCTGTCCATAATTGACTTTTGTGTTTTACAATTTTTACACTTAAACTTTGGCTAATAGTTTAACTTATTTTACTGAATACAAAAATGTTCATTTACATCACCATTTGCCTACAAACTAAAAGATAAACTTGAACTTTGACCAAACATAATTTTTGACCTCAATCTTCTTAGGAGCTCCATGAATAAAATTGGTATGACTTTGGGCCAGTTTGTTTACAGCTGATTATCTTTAATCCATGATTAGTGGAGCTGGGAAATCCTCAAAAGTTTTTGTTGATCAAATTTTGTTTAAAAATTCAAAGTATGAGTTGCTAATCATGGATTTCACTAATCAGCCAATTTTGGTTGATTAGCGTAAGCTAATTAAAGCCTAAGAAAGTCAGATGCTAAATTTAACCCACTGTGAACAAACTGGCCCTTAATACAGGTTTTATTTTCCAAAAATATCCCGTTTTTCTGTAGTTTTTAAAAAGGTATAAAACTTGCTAAGGCGGTGCTCAGATAGAAAGTTATAACCGTTTGAATCCAATAAAACAGGTTAAAAATAAAACATTTTTGTTCAAGTATATCAATAAAATTAAAATATCCTTTCAAATATAACTCCGAAAAAGCTGAATTTTGGTGGAGAGCTTCATTTTGATGCCTTAAATAAAAACCTTAAATTTGAGCAAGGACTTTCGATCTTGTAGGGTGAAAGGGGAAAAGTCCAGTATTTTTAAAGATTTCTTGAAAACCATCAGGTTTTTTTAAGAAATTTCTATGGAAAAATTGTAGCTTATAATATTCTACAAAGAATAGATAACTATAATTTTTTTGTTAGACTAATAGATTTTGAGACAAATGAGCGCAAATGCAACGGTGTGGAAAATATTTGTTCCCTGTTTTTTCAAAATCTCTTGCTCCGGCGAAAAAAGTGGTTGATCTTTTTTGTGCGGAATTTAAATAGCTACAGTTTTTCCAAAGACAGTTTTAGTGTAAAAATTGTAAAAAACAAAAGTCAATTATGGACAGGGTGAGCAAAAAACTGGTTCAAAGTAAAGTTTTTTTTTGAAATTTCGAAAAATAGCCGTTACTCGAAAACCATTATGATTCGGTATGAACAAGTTACCAAATTCTGATATGTCATGACCTGGCCTTTCATCAGTTTCAGTTTGGACCATTTTTTTACGGGACGCCCTGTATAAAAAGATAAACTGTTTATTTTTTATTAATTTGAGAATCATTTCTGAAAAATAAATTATGTTGATAAATCATTTATTGTATCTTAATCTTTAATCTTGTCACCCAACAAAGAAAACAAAATTTGTCTTTAACTTAAATTATTTTTAGCATTTACATTCAATCAGTTATTTTATTTGTCGTATTTATAGAATAAAGAGACCAACGAAAGTTTTTTTTTTAACTTCTTATTGAAACAAAGAAAAAAGTACAAGTTCTTTTTTTTTGTTTTTATTGACTGCTTTTAACTTTTTGAGAATTTAAAACATTTTTAAGAGGTGTCAACAGTATATTGCTTAGAAGTTAAAAGGTTTCGTGTCGAGGTCAAGTTAAGTCAAATCGCGTGGCGTGGTTGTCAAGGTCTAGTTCTATGACAACCGAACAAAAATATCGTTTGTAAATTTTCAACCTAAATATATTCGAGAGTGACCAGTTCTTTAATAGAAACACATTTGAGAACAACTAGAAAAAAGTATTTTTCTTTAAAAACAAAATTTCCAGATCGATATTATATTGACAATTGGGCTGCTATAGAATTTTCTAAAAATCAAAAAAGTAGTTAATGTTCATTTTTCAAAATTTTACAAAAAAAAAAGTACACATCCATTATGGTCCAATCGTTGTACTGCCTATTTGTGCCATTTTCAGTCCAGAGCTCTGTCAAAGGTCATATAAAAAAAAAGTGACAGAAATTTGAAGTGTTTCGATTTCGGGGAGTAAACGAACTGACATATGAATATTTAACAAGAACGACGCACGTTAACAACTGAAATGCATAGTTTGAATTGCTTATCCATGCGAGATCTCATGCAAGTATTCAATCAAAAGAGCCAATCATTGAATGTCAAAACGAGTGTGCAGTGCACGTGTTTAATTTGCATTTATACATTAATCGACATATTCATCGAGTTGAGTCTTTTTCATTTATTCAGAACATTAAAGGGTTTTTTAAAGCCACATTTACGCCCTAACTGTTATGCAAGATACACATAAAAGGGCTTCATGAACGACCAAAGATCTTCTTTAAAACTTTTGTATCCTTTCAGATTGATGTTTGTTTTTTGAATCAACAAAAAAAAAAAGTATCTCTAGCATAACGGTAAACAGAAATAATAATAATAACCCGTCTGATACCTATAATGTATGAGGTTCTTCACTTTTACTTTGAAATCGAAAGTCTTATCTCGAGTGAGTAAAAACAAATATAAGTCAGGTACTCTCGTATTGAAATTGTAACAGATACATATCAGAGAAGAACCATATGTGGACTTTTTATACAGAGTATTCCCGAGTTGAATATCAGTGTTTTAAAAAATAATGATTTGATATTTTTTAAGATAAAAAAAATAAAATATGTGGAAAGGGGGCATATTTCCTATGTTTAGGCGGGAGCAAAACAATAACTTAAAACCCATGAACAATTATTAAAAATGAACGGCAACACTAAGATTAAAGTGTTAACATTTTTTTTTGATGTCAGAAACCAATTAATTTATTTCATTTGTTACTAAAACCATGTCTGTCAAGTAAGCATTACCACTTAATTGTCGTGAATTTATCGTAAATTTGTCGTGAAAGGAAAAAAATTGTCGCGCCTTTTTTTTTTAAATTAATGCTCAAGTCAAGTCAAGTTAGCACTACCCAGACTCAAAAAAAATTATAAAAAAAATGAAGATGCCAAAATTTGTCGTGAATTTGTCGTGAAAGAAAAAATTTTGTACCATACCTATTTATTTATAAAAAAAAAACCCTAACCCTCTAAATCGCACTATCACCATACCAAAACTTTTTCCCTAGAAGATTTTTTGATATGAAATTTATCCAAACAATTGTCGCAAAACGTCCTTAAATAAGTTGCGTACTCAAATAATTTGTCGTGCCTTTTTTTACCAAAAAAAAGCAACTCTTTATGACAAAACCCCCTAAAATCGTATTTTTTCACGGAATCTAGCAATACTTACCACACTAAAACTTTTTTCCTAGAAGAATTTTTAGAAATGAAATGTATCCAAACAATTTTCGTCAGACGTCTTTAAATAAGTTGCGTGCTAAATCTTCAAGGAAAAAAGTTTTGGTATGGTTGTGCTAGATTTATTGAAAAGAAAAAAATGTGATTTTAGATGGTTAGGGTTTTTTTATTTTTTCTCAGGAAATAAAAGTGGTACAAATTTTTTTCTTTCAAAACAGATTTTTGACAAATTAATGACAATTATTCGCAGCTTTTTATTCAGAATTTTTTTTGAGGGTGGGTGCTAAACTGACTGTCAATTTAGCATTACCCACGGTTAATTAAAAAAAAAAGGTGCGACAAATTTGTTTCTTTCACGACAATTGATCTTATTATTATATTCTTGAAATTTTGAAGTGGTAATGCTTACTTGACAGACATACTGAAACCGGTTGTTATCGAAACAAAAAATTTCAAACACAAAATTTTGAAACAAAATGTATTTATATTTAACTTCGAAGCATCCTGTACACGAGTATTTTAGTTTATGTGCAGAGTAAATATGTATGTATTTGTATGTAGATACTACGTATGTGTTTATGTAAGGGCTAAGTTATAATTAAAAAAATAAACAAATTTCGGTAAATGTTAAACTTTATAACTTAAAAAACTTTGATTAGTAGAATACATGTACGTGTGTTCATGTTATAAACAATTTTTATTTTCAAAAATAAAGATTACAACAATAAAACTTTAGTGGTATAAGCTTATTGCTTATGAAATTTAAAAATTAATGAAACCACGTTCCTAAGTGTTACTATAAATTTCCATATACATGTAACATGAAACACAACTATAAATTTCCATATACCTTCATGTAACATGAAACAAAACCTTTACAATCTTTAGGCCTTTAGTTGAATTGAAATGAGGGTGTGTAGAATAAAAAAAATAAAGTAGACATAATGTAGCTACAAACTTTAAAGTGAATGAAGGTATAGAAAAATAAAATTGCAAAATATGTCTCTTTTTTGAATTCATTAATCATTACTAACATATAGATATTTTTATCTAATATAAAATATTGTCAAATAATGATCATTCAGCAGAGGAATAACATTTTACTCGTCTATCATCCCTTTAACCATTTTTTTTTTTGAAAATTTGAAAGAAAAGGAACAATAACCTAAGGATATAGGCATATGTATATGTTTGTTTTATGTACACTTTGGTAGAAAGGTATTTGATATATACCTATATATGGACAAAAATCAAAATTTCGGTGTTCAATGGAATTGTTCATATATAACTTTAAAGGTTTTTACGGTTGTTTTTAGACATTATTAATTAAATTTTTAGATTAGCTGCGTTAATTATAGTGCGATTTTGTACTCACTCCGAATGTTTCGCATCAAATTAAATTGAGCGTGGTCACCGGAAACTGCTTTTGAAATGTTATGCATTAGATTGCTAACGCAGGTTGTAGCGGTGTGTAGACGGTTCTATCTCATGAAGTTGTTGTTGTTGATGTGCAGGTTGTTGGGATGAAACAATACTCACTACATCGCAATGAACGGGTCCCATGAATGAGCAATCTTAAAACTGTCGTGTCGTTCCGATTGAAATTTTAGTGGCGCTTAATTTCAATCGCCTTGCGTACCAAACGTGGGATGTTGTAGTGGTTAACTTGCGCTAAAATCTTGGCTTGGTCGAAATGAATCCAGTATGGTGTTCACCTGGATTTTCCAAGATGCTCGCAAATTTCCGACTTTTCCCGCTGATTTTTATTTACAGCACTAATGTGCTCTTTTAAGCGGGTGGCAATAATTCTTTGGGTTTGTCCCACATACTACGACCCACAGCTACAAGGGACTGCATACACGTTCAGTGTTTGGAGAGGAAAGTGGTCCTTTGGTGACCGGAGGTATTTTTGTTTACCTTTTTTGGTTGTATAGTTATGGATTTTACCCCATATCTTTTTAACATTGCCAACTGTGTCCGCTACACCGTTCACATATGGCAGAAAAGCTTTTTTGTCCAGGTTGCTCTAGTCCTTTTCCCGTGACACAACTGGCTTCCACGTTATTTGCTTTTAAGCACAACCATTTGCTCTCAGAACGTTATCAACCAGATTCAGCTCAGTCTTTAGGTGGTCACTGTCGTATATTCTGTGGGCTCGCTGAAATAGTGTCGAGACAACTGATCTTAAATTTGCCGGTTGGTGTTGGGAAGTAGCATATGCATATGACTGTGTGTCTTGTCGCAAAATGTTTCATCCACATACATACCTCGGCGGGTTTTTCTATAATACTGCGTAGGGCTTTTGCTTCAAAATGCTCCATCCATAAATCTGCAAAAAGGGGCGCTAAAGGAAAACTCATGGCAACGCCATCCCCTTGTAAATAAACTTTTTGTTGAAACAAAAATACCCTGAAGACAAACAGAACTCAATAAACGGCATATAGTTTTCGTTTATGCCGGAATTTAAGATAAGCTCACGGATAACAGTCAGAACCTCTTGAACATGAATTATGGTTCATGGAACATTTTTGAATGAAACAACAACAACTCAGGTGTTCTACCACTAAGTTATTTGCCTGGCAACCCGATCATCAGACTTCTTTGTGTGGTGCTTAGTCTTAATTATGTTCATGAATTGTTCATGTTATAAAAAAGTATGGAGTTGAGATTCTCCTCGTTTATGCAGTGAGGAAATTTTGTCTTAGATATTCAGCCTTATAGCCAATTCGAGGAGAGATTTCTCCCTCGGATTTCGTCTTTTTCACCTTCTCCAGCTTAATTAATCCTTTTTTTTCAGGAAAATGTCATCAATTTCCCCCCGAGAAATAGATCTAGCTTTTACTTTTTTGAAAATGGTTAACGATTGGTAAATATCGCACTAAGAAAAAAATCTAGGGGAGAAAATTCGGCTGATTGATTTAAAATGTATAATGAATGCACACAAAATTATCAAAAACAAAATATCGTGCTAAACCTTTTTGAGAGGTTCTGACTGTTATCCGTGAGCTTATCTCAACTTCCGGCATAAACGAAAACTATATGCCGTTTATCAATTGAAAAAAAAAACAGAATAATGGTATGAAAGGTATTTGTACTAAATGTAAAATCCTACTTCTCCTCTAAAGACAACATATTATGAACTGCATACCAAGGGAGGCCAGCCATTTCGTTTAGGAAATTTGAATGTGTTTAAATTTTTAAATTTAATTTTTTTTCTTCCCCAAACCTAAAACTGAAACTATCATCAATTATATAAATAATTATAAAAACTTAAATTGTATTGTTTTTGAAAATTTGGAAAAATACGAATACATACATATAACCCTATACCCCAACAAAAAAAATTAAATCAAACATCTTTACAATACATTTCAAAAGGAAGTTGTCCAACATCATGGTTTAATTTTCAAAGTGTTGTTAAATAAAAAATGTTGCTTCGTAGATTTCCATTGAACTATGCCACCTTAATTAAAAATGTGACTTTCTTCTTAGAAATAAATCAAAAAGTCAAAAGGACTAAAATTCATCCCATAAAACGACACACCTTAAAATCAATTGGCATAACAGATGTTTGAGTTTTTGTTTAAAGTGCCGTAAGAAGACGAGATTTAAATTTAAATTTAATTTGATTTGTTTTGTTTTGTTTTAGAGTTTGATATCAAAATGATAGATTTTGGTCTTCCTTACCAAGTATTTTTTTTGTCTCAAGGGTGTTTAATATTAGGACTGGGTGACCCATTACCTAACTGTTTCAAAGAAAAGGTTCTAGAAAAAAAAGGGTTCTAGAAATAAAAAAAAAATAACGGTATTATTTCAAACTCCGTTAGGTGTATAGACACATGAATTCGTTGAGAAATTGTGCAAGACATAATTCAAAAATTAAATTTTTTAATATACCCTGTGCGTGTGCAAAAAATAAAATAAATCGGTGGCACAACGGCTCATAAAGAACCAGGGCTAGTGACTAACAACTCGCAACCATTCCTGTGTGCGCCTTTCGACAGAAATGGAAGGGACCTACAAATTTACGCCGAATCCGAACGGCTAGACGAGAAGCACTTATTCGTGACAAGTGATACTCTTGGAGGATTTGTCAATTCCTCGCTAGAGGCAGTAGCCCTGAAAAAAAATTTAGGTGGACGAGGCTAGGAAGCGATCCCAGACCTCCAGCGTGACAGTCGAACGCACTAACCATTATGCTACGGGCTACTACTGTTCGTGTGCAGTGTAGCCTAAAAATCGTTTTTTTTTTCAACAGTAAAAGAAAAGCTTTGTTTTTTTTGAATATATGGGCGTTTTTCTTTTTTTAGTTCAGAGAAGAGCTTGAGTTGTCAACCAAAAGTTTGTGTTTCTTTTTTAACTCAGAGCGCTCAGAACTTAGAATTTGTGTTTTTTTTTCGTACGAGCTAAGGAAAAGATGACCGAGCAGTCTTAGCAAATGCCGAATACATCAAATGTCACACTTAAAAAGGGTAAACAAGTAGGAAGAGATAAAAACAAATTAAAATGGCAAACTTTAAATGTGCTCATGTGCGTTTTTTTTTTTTAACAAATAAGAACGCTCTGAACATGTTTGGTGAGAAAAAGAGAATCAGAGCGGTCAGAACACGTTCTGTTCAGACGTGTTTAGAGGGTAATATAATTTTTGTTGTGCCCAATTTCCAACTAACCATTTATTTGATTATTGAAATGTGTTTTATATTAATAAGTAATAGTATCAAAATAAAGTAGGTATGCCCCCGGTTTCTGGCCTTTATACTGACTTTTGGTCGATATTTAAAAGATAAGAGATATATTTAAAAAATAATCAATATTTATGTATAAGGAACTGGCATAGCGAACATTTCCCAACAATTTCAAGTCTCTATCATTCGCCGAGTTTTTTGAATACTCATTAATTACCCACTTTTAAATTTAATAAACAAAACAAACACTGAGTAGTCTGATTTGTTTTTGCTTTGCGTTTAAAATAAAAAAGTGAGTAATTAATGAGTATTAAAAAAAACACGGCTATTACAACTCTAGAAGTTATTAAATTTCGAACATTTGCGAAAAAATCCGATTTCCAAGCAGCAAAATGAAAAACCGCTGGCGTTGGTAGCACTTTATTATTCTTTCAAGTCAAGCGTTGACATTTTCGGGTGCATTCCTGAAAACCGAAAAAAGCGTTATTTTGAATCACTCTACTTGACCGCCTAAACATGAATATATGGTGAACCGTTCGTTTTTCATCATCTCAAATGTCTGCAAGAAGCACTAAAAGTCACGAGCTGGTCACGAGTCTCGGTCTCGTTAAAATCGAAAAAAAAAACGTCTCAGTCTCACCTTTTTCGCGAGAAATTTGAATTTGCAGTCTCCTCCCGGTCGCGTCTCCGAAAAATACGATTTACGGACAACCTGTTTATTATTGGAACGAATTATTTTTGAACCGTCAAAATATAATTTGTCCCCCATATAATTTGAATATGTGCAGAAGAAAATAAATATTTAACTGAAATTGGATTTCTTATTTTATTATAGAATCTCTGTCAATGTTGGTCCAAATATACAGTTTTGTTGCGGTCTCGTCTCGGATTCTTAAAAGGCAGTCTCGTCTCGGTCTCGTAAAGGATGCTTAAAGTGCAGTCTTTAAATTAGTTGTGCAATAAAATAATTTATCGTGATATTTTTTTTTTCTAGAGAATTTTTTAATATGAAATTTGCCTAAGCAATTGTCGTGTGTCGTCTTTAAATACGTTGTGCACTAAAATAATTTATTTGTCGTGTCCTTTATTCTAAAAAAACATCACCTGTTTATGACAAAACCCCCTAAACTCACATTTTTTTCACATAATCTAGCACTACTCTTGTACGATAAATTATTTGAGTACGCAACTTATTTAAAGACGTCACACGACAATTGTTTAGATAAATTTCATATCAAAAAATCATCTAGGAAAAAAGTTTTGGTATGGTGATAGTGCTAGATTTATTAAAAAAAAATGTGATTTTTCAGAGTTAGGTGATTTTTAATTTTTACTTAGAAAATAAAAGTGGTCCAATTTTTTTTCTTTCATAACAAATTAACGACAGATTCACAATTCACAATTATTGAAACCTTCATTTTTTGTTTAGATTTTTTTTTGTCAAGTTAGCATTACCCAGTGTTAATTTTTAAAAATTAGGCATGACAAATTTTTTTCTTTCACGACAAATTCACGACAATTAATCAAATTATTAGGTTCTTGAAATTTTGAAGTGGTAATGCTGCTAACTTGAGAGACATCAACGAACACATCCTTAAATAAATCAAAGCTCGCCAACGATCACCCGGTTGATTGCCATTATTGCCCACGGTCGATAATAATCAATCAGATAAGCTATGCAAATCCAAACAAATTTCAGATTCGTTTTCTAGTTGTTGCGTTAGATGATATTAGCTATTTTTTAATAAAGGATTTCAACAACAAGAACCAATCCAGATTTCTTTGGCAACGTAACTCCAAAGCGGCCATTCTATTCCAGGGACTCCAAAACTTTATCTGCACTATTATATTATATACACATAACAATACAAAAAAACAAAACAACTAGAATGGAATTTCCTACAAAAATGGTTGAATCCTTGCTTGTAAGATATCGGAGGAAATTTTGTAAACCCATTTTCCAATATGGTTGTCAAATAATCTAGGGTGACAGACACACTAAAGCCCCTACAATCAAATTAAATTCTCGTCCTGATTTCCTGACTAAAAGCTTCAGTCTGTTACACCTTTAGATTTTGGACCAATTCCGGTTGCATTCCTCCCCTAAGATAATTGAACTGTATTATTCTCGGAATTCACAGGCAAGTATATGAAAATTCCTTTTTAAGCCTTACTAAAAAATACAAAAAGTAAGCCTTATACGGGTGATTCTCTGTTAAAAGCTCCTTTTTAGCACCCAAAATGTCCCCTACCTAAATTTAAGAAAAAGATATGTACATTCAAGTGTTGTTATAAATTATTGAATAAATTAATGATTTAAAGTGCGGGCACTTGATTTTAAGCGTTTTTGAGAATTTGGGCTTGATACGGAAATGACGCCTTCGATACGGTAATGAAAATGTACCAGTACAAAAACTTTCCTTTTAAAATATTCCTTGTAACAAGGGCCGTGTGATTCAGGATGCATTTAAAAGACTTACGGTATTACAGGAATTTATTTAAAATTATTAAAATCTAAATTAAGTCGATTTACGGAATTGATTGTGTAGTACGGAAATGACATTTAACTACTAAAGATAAATAATTTGTTACGTTTTCGCTTCCCCACCTATCTCAGATTTACGGTCTGCAATTGTCTTTTAAGGGTTTTAAATGCATGCGCAAAAATTTTAATAATTTGCAATAAATTCATGATTTTTTTAAGAAAAAACACATCTAAAGTCATTTCCGTAACCATTTCCTCATCGCCATAACCCAATAAAGGCGGCGGAAATGACGCGACGGAAATGACGAAAATCGATTTTTTTTAGCATTTTAGACAAGAAAAATAGAAAGTATATTTTTTTTTTAATTTTGTATAACTAACTGCAACATAACCTCACAAGACTGTTACAAAATATTTTTTTTTTACTATCACTTACTAAAATTACATGCACCTACGGAAATGACGAAATTGATGAAACACGTGACGAATACAACCACTTACTTTAAAATTACACGCGAAACTGATGTCCCACCCATTTAATTGAATATATTTCAAAGGAAGCATGAATGAGTTTCTTTATTAAGTCTAAATCCTATAAACTGACGGCCGTTAATTTGAACTTATAAGCATTTAACATTTTTTACGGAAATGATGCAAATACATGGAGACACATGTTTGAAAGATTGTAAGTTAATTGTTTCAAATAAATAAATTGAATTTTTAGGGAAGTTGTATTTAACTACATATTCTGAACCCTGGAACTCAGTTAAATTAAAATGTATGCATTTAAAAACAAACAAAAAATCCATTTTCCGTGCTAAAACAAGGAGGAGACATGCGACGGAAATGACATTTGGGCCATAAAAACAATTATTTTTTTAATACATATCTGCAAATATTTAGAATTTAGAAGTGGCCCAGTTAGAAACGTTGCTTGCGCTGTTATTGACTTCAAAATAAATAAGTTTTTTTTAATTTGTTGAACCATTTTTGGTTGGGGCCACTGAAAGAAGCTTTTAGTGGAGAATCACCCATGTACCTACATTTTTGTTTTCAATTAAAAATAACAAAACAAGAAAAACTCAATCAATCAGGCGACCTTGCCCCAATGGCCACCTCGCCCCAATGGCTAACTTGTCGCTTGGCGTCTCATTTAATCTGAATTAAGATTGAATTTATGTATTTAAATGTTGGGTAAATTAACCTTTCAGGATTTTATTATTTTATCCTTAATAAAGATACAAAAGCAGGATGATCTCTGATGAAGTATGGGTATAATCTATAATCCCAAAAGGTTTCAAATAATTAAAACGTATCGCTAGGGCTTCGTCGTTACCGTCGTCGTCTGACCTTGTTTTGATAAGATTACCTTTAAATAAGACATTCTTATGAATTCTTTAAAAACAAGAAATTAACAATGAAAATTGAAAAAGCCCGTTTTTGTTGTCACGAAGGTGATTCTATTTAGCATCAGAGTCGATTTCAATTATTCTATGGATGTCGATTGAGCAAATTAACTCACTCGTATTTCCCCAACAACCATTGGGGATTAACTTTTATAAAGCACACACTTATGAAGGTAAAAGTGTGTTTGGTTAAAACTTATGTAAACTTTATAATTGTTTTTGCTTCTTGTGCGAAATGAAAAAAGGATAGGATACAACAGGATAAACGAAGTAAGGGAAAGCTCTTGAGTTGCAAAAAGTGTGCTCATGTCAACAACTTTTTCTTATACTCGTTGGTATGAAGAGCAAGTTCAAGAGTATTCGTGTCACCATATAAATACATTCCTGATGTGTATAACAAATTGCTTTCTCGTGGTCCTTTAGTTTCTATGGTGTTCTTTTCATTTTACATGGCTTAGGTTACCTGGGGGAACGAATAAATTCTTGTGTCGTTGCCACAAGTCGAGTCCCCCAACATATAATATAACGGCTTCAAATATATGTGCGTATACATATAAAGATTACAAGACAACAGAGCACATTGAATTTAAATGCAAATAAAGGTAATACACAGAATATTGCAATTGGAACGGGCTCCGCATTTTATTCGAGGGTCTTAAGTTGAAAAATTGGCATTTAAGTGATGCTTGCTGGCTGGGATTTGGTACAAAGAACAATGTGGAATAATAAGTAAATTGTTTTGCAGACAAAAAATCAAGTTTGGGAAAAAAAAAATCGTTTAGCTTGCTGTTATAGTATACCTATAAAAAATGTTAACTACTTGGGGTCTGGACAAATAAAATTATTCATGATGATGAAGATGATAAACATCAAACATTTCCAGAGAATTAATTTTAAGTTTGTTTTTAGAGATATTTGAATTTAAATTAAGTTTTTCTTTTCTGTAAGTTTTTTTCTTGTTAAGCACGTGCCTGGGTGCCTGCCGTGTTTTTGTCTAATTATGTAAACACAAATATGTAATAAAACAAAATATAGTCATCAACCTAATTATGAAGCGCCATTTAGTCACGCCTCATGCCAGCTTTATTATGTTCTTATACCTTACGGCTGGTAGACTAGACAGTGGTAGATTTGATGAAGAAATGTTTTTTTAGGGTATAACTTCGAAAAGGGCACACAACCAACATCATATAGAACAAAAGTTTTACAAGGAAATTCCAGAAGTTTTGTACCTCATTAAATATAGAGAAAAAGCTCTTGGTTTAATTTAAGCTGTACAAAACGAAACTGCAACAGATTTTAGCAAACAAGAAAGAAGTGTTTCGGTCACATTTGTATGTGAAATATTTCTTTCCCCAAAAAAATTTAAAACAATGTCACAAAAGTTGTCAAAACTGCTATGGCCACATTTGAAAATCCAAATGTGAATATTTCCAAGCAAATACTGCAGTATTACAATGGCGGTTAAAAACGTTAAAAAAATGTTAACATTTCCGAACAAATACTATATGTACTATCACAAAGATTGTCAAAACGAAACTGTAACAAGTAATAAAATGTCGCACAAATTGTCAAAGATGTTAAGGTCATATCGACAATCCAATTGTGTACATTTGCCAGCAAATACGGCATTATCACAAAGGTTGTTGAAAATGTTACGGTCACATTTCAAAAATCCATCTCATCAACAATTGCTGTTTTCCGATGAGATGGAAGACAGCAAAATTAGTACCAATACCGAAGAAAGTCAACAGGAGTACCGTTTCCGGATATCGTCCCATTTCCCTTCTAAACAACACCAGCAAAATCCTTGAAGGACTTATGCTTCGGAGGTTGAAAGCATTCTGCACCACTAACAACATCATTCCGGATATGCAGTTTGGATTTCGGGAGAAATACTCCACTTTGCACCCACTCTTGAGGTGCCAGAACGACGTTGTTAACACCCTCAACAACTATCAGGTTGCTGTTGGCTGCTTCCTAGATATAGAGAAATCATTTGACAGCATATGGATACGGGGAGTAATACACAAACTAACCATTTTTAATTTTCCAGGTACACTTATAAAAATAATTTTCAGTTTTCTCGATTCCAGATCATTCTTCGTGCAGATCGAAAACAGTCAATCGACAACCAAAACCATCAGAGCGGGAGTTGCTCAAGGATCCAAATTGGGACCATACCTCTACAACATTTACACATCGGACCAACCTCAACCCCACAATGCAATGAATTTGCTTTATGCGGACGACTCACTTACCTATGCCAAATCTATGTACCCAGTCATTGCAGCCCGAAGAGTGGAAGAACACGTCCGACTTCTGTGGGAATTCTACACAAGATGGGGCATTAAAGTCAACTCAGATAAATCCGAGCTGGCTTGCTTCAGAAGACCCGCGGGACATCGCAACACCCCTTCAGCCACAAGCTGCCGCAACATTATCCTCAATCTCCCGGATGGATCGCAACTGATGACCAAATCATCAGTGAAATACCTGGGTATCAACTTTGAGGAGAGGTTTCGTTTCAACCCGCACGTAACAGCTACTCTGAAAAAAGCTAATTACGCTTTCCACCGAATGCACCCTCTAATGCGGAGGAGGAATGGACTGAGTCTGAGCATAAAGCTGATTCTCCATAAGCAACTTCTCAGGCCAATCATCACGTACGGCTTTCCTTCATGGTTTACTATTTCCAAAACAAGCATGCGAAAGCTTGGACTCTTTGAAAGGAAAATTCTGCGGAGCTGCACGGGACTACATTTCGACCAACAGCTACGAAAGTATCACAGCAACAAGCGACTCTTCGAAGCTTCCGGAATAACTCCCCTGGAAAAATACATGATCAATGTTGCCAAACGATTGACGAGCAATCTATGCAATCATCCGAACCCTATAGTGAGAACCATAACCAGCGGAGAGAGATACCCCGAGCCTCGATACCTGAATGTAACAGCAATACTGGACGAAGGAATCATTTCTATCAAAGACGACGAAGCAATCCAATTCTAAGAGGACGCAGCGTCAAACTACCACCGTGGCTAGTAGCCATCCTTACCCCGCATACCACGACAAATACAACCGGATATGAACAACCCGAGATGAACCATCCATAATAATGTAAATAGTATAAGACAATCAAAGACAACTTTTTAAATAATTTTTATAAAAATAGAAAACAATGTATAAAATTAGGCCCCTTATGTGCCAAAAAAATTTAAAACATCAATGTAATATACTGTAAAGTAGAATTAACACCCAATTGTATATACTTCAGTTCAATAAAATATATTATATATTATTTCAAAAATCAAATGTTCACATTTCTGAACTATTACAATACTCAAAATACTCTCAAAGCTTTTACAAATAAAAATGTTCACAGAAGTTTTCAAAATTATTACAGTCACATTCGACAATCCAAATATGAACACTTACAATCAAATGCTGCACGGTCACAAAGCTTGTTAAAAATTTTACTGTCACATTTATCAAACCAAATATTTACATTTCCGAACAATTAGTTTAATATCACAAAGATTGACACCACTCTTACGATCACATTCAACAAAAACAAAACTGTATCGTTTCTGAGCAAAAACTACTATGTCACAAAGATTTTCAAAATTTTTCCGGATACCATCGCTCACCAAATATTTCTTTCCAAACAAATAATTTAATGCCACAAAAGTTGTAAAAATGTGTACGATCACAATCATCAACCCAAATGTGTAAAACTCCAAGCAAATACTGCATTTCTTAGAAAGGTTGTTAAATATATTACGGTCACATTTCACAAACCGAATTTTTACATCTCTACAATGTAAATATGTACACTTGCAAGCACATAGGTACTACACTGCCCTATATGTTGTTAAACTTGTTACAGTCAAACTCGACAAACTACTATTTTAAATCTCCAAACAAGTACTACGTTATCAAAAAGGAAGTCAAAATTTGTACATTTGTAAAAAAAAACTATTATTAACTGTTAACTGCCTGAAACATTCAATTTCGTTTTTTTATTAACATACATATTTATTTTTCACTACTTTTTTTGGCAGCCCTCTAGCTTAACAGATTTAACCTTTCTAACGAACTTCCATGCATATCACAATACTCTTGAACCCAATTTTAGACATCTTGTCAAGTTCAAATATGCATCCTGTGCATATGTTGTGACTTTATTTTCTCTTCCATTGCAATATTCAAAAATATGATCGATGCTTAAGGCACCAAGTCATCGAAATCCAGTCCTGATGTTAGGCTGCCAAGAATGATATAAATGCCTGAGAATCATGACATTAAAGCAATGAATGTCGAAATCACATTTGTTTAAATATAGGATTTTTTCGTTGTCGTTTTCATCGTCTACTTAACTTGTCACTCCCTCTCCCAGTTTTTGTTTCTTTGGAATAAATACAACACAAACAACGGATAAATTGATATCATTTTGATGATAAAATATCGTAGACAATGTTTTTTTGGTGAATGAAATACTAAAAACAAATAAATCAACAAAATTGATAGACAACATTTTAATGGAGCTGCCATCTTTTTAAGGATTTCCAAAATGCTGACAAAAAAAAAAAATAAACAAAAAACTTGGTCGACGCACTTAGGGATGATTTGTGTATAAGTACGTAGTTGTGAAGTAATATATTTTTATTATTTTTTTTTCTTCATTTTTATTGAATGATTAGGTAGGTAGGTATTTTTGTATTAAAATTCTTTCTTGGAACATTTAAGTATAGAGTAGATATTAATGCTGGGAATTATACCACTTATACAAATTGGCATGATTTGTGGTAATTTTAAGAAATTTCTTGTAAAATGAAAATAATGGCTGCAATAATTTACCAGAAATCGTTCGCTAGCCCATTAAATCCAGAATAAAAGAATTCGAAAATTCGACTTTGTCGTAAGGATTTTATTAACTTGTTTAATAGATTCGAACCTGGATGACATTAATGTAGTACATACATTAATAAAGTTAGAAAGTAAAATATTTCCTGAATACAAAACTACATTTGAATAATTAGACCCATTTGTGCGGTCACTGATCCTTGAACCCCTAACTCAAAAAGTAAATCGTATCTAATGAAAAATATTCATCCAAATGAGTGGATCCGTTTCCGATAAAAAAGAGATGTATGGCAATAAGCGCGTTTCCTGCCAATACCAACATATAATGTACTTGTACATAATGTATATGTATGTATGTATATAAACTTGGAATGGAAAATATGATCTATACATACAAATTTCATCCATAACTTGGGACCTGTGGAGCCATTTCCGAGAAACTAAGAAATGAAAAAGTGCGCAGATTTTACAAAAAGCGATTTTTTTATTTTTTTTTTTCTATTATAAGAAAGAGTTTTGAAAAATTCACCCAAATCATTAGAGCCATTTCGGAGGAACCAAGAAAAAATCCAAGTGGGCGGATTTTATTAAAATCAAACTTAAATTCTTAAAATTGCATTCAAATCGTTTGAATAGTTTCCTAAAAATAGAGCTGTTTCCGAGAAACCAACATACAAGGAAATTAGGCGTCGCAGTAGGCCGATTTTACTCAAACCCAATTTATAAATTTGTTTCTTGTTCATAGGAACAAACTCTAAAACTTGCATTCAAATCTTTAGAGCCGTCTGCGAAAAAACCAATTAGTAAGAAATTTGCGAGTGAAAATAGCCGGATCTTACCAAAACCAATATTCAATATTTTCTCATTTATAAGAAAAAAAAAACTCTGAAAATTTCATCCAATTCATTCGAAGCACTTTTAAGAAATATTGCCTCTTTCGAAAATAAGGCGTGGCAGTCTATTTTGTTTGCTGCTCATAAGAGCACTGAACATTTTAACCAAATCGTTATAGCCGTTTTCAAGAAACCAACTATGTATGCCTATATTTAAAGCTATAATATAAAATAACGAACAAAGTTATAAGAAGTTTTAAAAAGCATTCAATTTCACCAGGTAACAAAAACGACTTTTCAATAATCTTCTGTGTGCTTCCAAAAAATGCGCCAGGGTAAAAGTTAAACGTGATTTGGCGATAGGAAGTATTTATGTGGACAGGTAATTTTTTTCAGGAAAGTACCCGACAGGAAAAATGTTTCTGTCTAGTTTGGGCAAGACCCCAGTAAGTTTAAAGTAGAGTAAATCTAGACAGGTAAAACTTGTCAGATACATGGCAAACCCTTGCTGGATTTAAGTACCAAAAATTTAGATGAGGCAAACTTTTCAAACACTCGTGAGGCCCTTCCTAGTAAAAACTTGTTGGACATGTATCGATACTCCATCAGGTATGTCTTTTGTACAACAAAAACACAAATGCACCATGCTTATAATTTTATAGAGATATGCTTACTGTTTATACCAAACACCACGGGTATTCAAAACGAAGTTTTGTTTTCGCTTTATAAAATAAACAATTAATTTCTTTGTAAATTCAAAAATTGTATAAATAACTATTCGCTCGATGTGCCAAAATAAGTTTCAGAAGTATCTGTCTGATGAATAACCGCTAAAAAACTGTCAGAGCGGTAATTTCACGGTTCAACTGTCATCTGCGGAAAATGTCTGTTTATTTTTCTTCAATAAATTTGCTTTTAAATAAACAGCCTTAATCTATGTAAATGAAATATTAAGGTTGTTTTTACTCCTGTTCATACATATATAAAGGGTTTTTTAACAGGGACGCTACAAAAGTAGAGCAACAGGGACAGCAAACGATGCCATATTTCTTGCCGCTCTTTTGGCATTTCTTCAGTAAAGTTTGCCATTGCATGATGGAAAGATATACGAGCCAACAACGAGTCGAAATTATTAAAATTTAATACTGAAATTCGGAGTCAGTGGCCTCAAAGTAAGAGCGCTACTTCCAATTTATGGTCGTCATAATCGTCCTAGCAGATCAACAATTGAGGGTCTAGTGGAAAAACTTGAATCCACAGGCACAGTGCAAAATGTTCCCGTGCCAGTGAGACAAAGAAGTGCCCGTAGTTTCGAGAATATTGCTGCCGCTGGGGCTTCAGTTGCAGAAAGCCCAAATGTGTCTCTCACACGTCGTTCTCAAGCGTTCTCTGTGACGTGCCACAAGCCACACAGCGAATGTCACAATCAATTTATTGGAAACCAAGTTTGGAGAACGTGTTATCTCACGAAATGGTCCAGTCGCTTGGCCGCCTCGGTCGTGCGATTTGACGCCGTTAGACTATTTCCTGTGGGGCTATGTCAAGTCTATGGTCTATGCCAACAAGCCAGCGACGATTGATGAACTTCGTACGAATATCGAACGTGAAATTGCAGCAGTATCGGCCGATTTATGCTTGAAAACCGTCGAAAATTGGGTTCAGCGTCTGGACTTCTGCAAACGTGCCCGTGGTGGCCATGCAAAAGAAATCGAGTTCCATACATAATGGCATCGAACGTACTTTCACAGGAATAAAGAATTTCATTGATATCCCAAACCGTTTTTGTTTTATTTAAAAAAAACTTTTGTAGCGTTATTATACATATATGAATGCAACCAGAGATTAATGTGTTAATAAATTTTAAGGCTATCGTTTGTTGAAACAAAGAAATCCATCAAGACTTGAATGATGGAAATACCAATAATCTCCGATTCATTTTTCTGTGAAAAAAAAATCTTATAATAAGTTTCTGAGATTCCAGTAATTTGAATCGCCCAAATCATGATCTGACTACGAAAATCAAGTTCTCTAACTCAATTTAAATCATTCCATATTCAAAAATCCCTTTCCTGTGGCTAATAAAAACTTTTTCAACCGTGAACAAAAAAAAAAAAAAAAAAAATCAACAGAAATTGGTATCTATCTATAGGGTTAAGGTATCTTTTGTCTTTTTTAACAACCCTTAAACCCTAAAAACATAAAAAAAAGATCCAATGTCAATTACCTTTCAATGGCTTTTTGAATCCTTTTATCAAGAACTGAACAAATTTATTTGACAGATAATCCCCAACTCATTTAATATTGTTTTTTTTTTTTTTCTCTATTTTCAGTTCCTTTGTTGCAAAAACATAAAACTCTTCCTAGATGTATGCAAAAACCACTTTGGTGTCCGTGAGTCGGATTTATTTGAACCGACAATGCTTTATGATTTGACCAATTTCCATCGAGTGCTCATAACCCTGTCAAAGTTATCGCACTGCCGTAAAGTACAACAACTTCATCCGGACATTGAGTAAGCAATTATATAAAAAAAAAATACACTCCGTTTCTCATTTTTTAAGACAGATATTTTTCTATGGTTTGCGTCGAGTTCTAAGAACAGAAAATGCCAACAAAGGTCTTCGTTAGAGTTTATTTTTTCCATAAAGCTTAAATCGTCACATTAAAACTAAAATTAAATGAAAAATCTGGCTAAACGAAATTTGGACTTAAATAAAAACGGCCCAGACAAAAATGCAAAATAGGCCCAAAAATATATATGAAATCCCAAAAAAGAAGTACAATTATTCGAATCATGTAATGTACTATGATAATAATCAAATTATTTGATTATGAAAAAAGACACCAAACTTTTATTCTACAACCACGATTGAAAATGACGGATGTACAAGCTAAATAACAACAAAAAACTGGTCAGCAAATGCTTCTCGTCGGTTAAGGATCACAGTTTTATATTTATATTTATATTTTTGGTCCATATTATCGACCAAATTAATTGGAACTGCAGTTTAAGGGGGAAATAGCTTTGTGAATTAAAAATCCAGAATTAAAACTTTTCTAAGGGGTAGAAGGGGTGGGGGGGTTTGTCCAGCCATTCCTTCCTCACTTAGAAGGAATTTTGTCGTTTGCCCTCCTCTCAGGACAAAATATTCAACATTTATTTCCTTATAGCAAACATCATATATTAGAAAAGTCGTACAGCATCCCCAAATGAAAACATAGAAGCATGGGTCGATAAGTTTGTTTGTCCATCGGCTGTTCATTTAAGAAATCAAAAACCCAAATTAAATCTTAGAATGACACGAAAGGTTTCGTTTGTCCAATGGCTTTTCATCTTTCTAAAGCAAAATCATCTGTTAACCCCGGGCAAAACATTCAATGTTTCTTTTTTATAGCAACTATTCAACACAAAAAAGCCTTCCAACGGGGGACAGATCTTGATTAATGAGACATGAACATACAATAGACAAACGAATCCAATAGTCCCATTCTAAGTTTTCACTTGGTGCTGGACGACTTTTTGTTTTAAATGTTTGCTATAAAAAGCAATGTGTAGTAGCCCGTAGCGTAATGGTTAGTGCGTTTGACTGTCACGCTGGAAGTCTGGCTTCACTCCCCAGCCTCGTCCACCTAAAACCTAAAAAGTTTTTTTCAGGGCTACTGTGCGTGCGAGGAATTGACAAATCCTCCAAGAGTATCAATTGTCACGAATAAGTGCTTCTCGTCGAGCCGTTCGAATTCGGCATAAAATTGTAGGTCCCTTCCATTCCTGTCGACAAGCGCACACAGGAATGGTTGCGAGTTGTTAGTCACTAGGCCCTGGTTCTTCACGAGCCGTTGCGCCACCCAATTTATTTATTTTTTTTATAAAAAAGCAACGCAGAATACGTTTTTACCTTAATGTGGAGAAACTATTTTTATTTTGTAAAGAAACACGTGAATAGTTGCTGGCCAAACGAAACATATAATCACATTCCCCATAAATGTTCAGTTTTCATTTTTGTATGTTTCCTATACAAATTAAATGGTGACAGTTTGCTACAAACGTATTGTGATGTAATAAAGCCTATTGTGTCAAAACTTTAAGATTATCGAGTTATGTTTATCGAACCAAACAAATATTATCTGTCCTTAAGCAAATGAAACGGAGTCTAAAATGATTTTCAACTATTACACAATGTCACTATAAGTCTCTTTACTACCACTGCCCTACCCACACACTACCCACTCCAATAAATAAATTCCAATCTTACAGAGGATTTAACATTCAGCTGTCGCACACTGAAAGGAGTCACTCAGATGAGGCTATATACAAGGATCTGCATTCAACGTGAGTAGAATTGTTTTTCTTTTATACAAAATCAAACAATATTTTATTATTTTTTTGTATGCATTGGATACAAAATACTTTTTTTTGTTTTTCACCAATTTGTCATATTAATTGTTTCTGGATTAAATCATGGAATTGTTTTTTTTTTTATTCCTTGTGTTCTTCTCCATAACCTATTTTTTATTGAAGTTTATTTTTATTTGGAGCAATATATGAATTGATTAATTAGTTATTAAGAAAATATACAAACAAAAATTTCCTTCTTCTTTATACCGCCTTTTCTCTTGATTTATTCTGCTCTGTCTCTATCTTTTTTGTAAAAAAAACTATCTTCCTGGGACAAAAACCTATAAATGCTTTCTTGCACCACCTACCAACTATACTAACCAACCCACTGTCGATCGAATGCTTCTTCCCACACACCATCACTACCCCTGGGCCAACAAACCTTCCTCCATGTCGTTTATTTATCAACAAAATAGTGAGAGACCAACTAATGGCACCAACGAGGCGGTTACATTGGCAACAGATACAGAGGCCCCAAACGAAACAGAAAACCAACATGAGCTTGACGCCCGTAGTAGTTCACTTTCCGTGGAAGATGACAATAGTGACATAACCGTTGAGGCGGGCAACGATACATGCTTCGAAGATGACAACTCTTCGTTGAATGGTCAATCTAGTGTTGTGGGATCAGTGGCGTCCATAAATTCTTCCTCGTCGAGCATAAACAGCAGGCTACATAGTGCCGCTGCAAAGGCGACAATATGGACCTACACGACACATGCCGGTGGGGGAGTTGATGTCAACGATATTTACTTTGACGAAGAGGAAAAAGTTTACGAGGATTTATGCTATGTCACGTTCTCGTCTAATTTACGCGAGGTGCTTTACTTGAGTCTCCTATACATTTTTATATATAACTATATATATATTCATAGCTGTCTTGTCTATCTCTTTATTAATATTGTCTAGCTCTCTGTTGCATAATGTTGTTTGCATTACTTTTATTTTCCTTTCGTTATTTTTATTCTTTGAATTATTCTTTCCTGATTTTGAAAAGAAGAACCCTCTTTATACCTTTAGTGATGAAGTGTCATATAGTTGACAAACAGGAAAAGTCTCATATTTGAATTTTTGGTAAGCTAAAATTTTCTAACTAAGAACACAATTAAAAGATATATGTATATATACCACCTAATCAACGGCTTAATTGGTAATATTAACCCTTTCGGTACGCAAGTGGTACCATTGCGTTCCGAATGGATTCCGCCGCGCTAATTCCCCCCAAAGAGGGGGAGAGTCAAAATTTATTGACTCGCCGACGGAAAGCAATAATCTACCGAGCAATATTGCATTTGCCAAACGTCTCCATTGACGGAATTCACAGGAATGTAAATGAGAGTGGGAATTTTCTGCTTCAAATATTACCAATGGAGCCACTGGGTTACATGGCCTAAAAACTTGCTTTTATCTTTATTACAGGGGCATCCAACAGGAGGTGTCATGTCAAATCATTTTTATGTAAAGTGGTCATATTTTTATTTTAAGTATAGTGGTCCATAGGCTAAAAGTTCACAATGAACACTTCATACCCACTTAAGTGGGTCATAAGCCGACAAATCAGTTGTGCACTTTCAACCCACTCTGATGTGCTGATGTCGGCGGAGGTTTATGGCAAGGTATTCGCCCAGTATTAACCGTTTTCTTGGATAACGTTTCTTTGAGGTAGCCCAACCAGGTAACAGAACTCTGTTACTCCGCTTAGAGTATGTCATTTCAACAGGCCTTGGAGAACAGTAGGTTTTTATGTTCTGATTCATTTTTTTGTTGGAGAATTGATATAGGCTCAAGATTTTTTAAGCTCAACAATATAACAAAATCCAGATACGAAGTTTCGACTGTTGCTGGTTCGACTGTGGCATCGCGTTTAACTAAATCAAAATACGCATGGAAAAAGGTTATTTGTTTACAAACACTATTCTCCTACTTCTTCTTGCTTCTGGGTACTGGGATGCTCGAGCACTTCGTTTAACTTAATCTTCTTCCTCTTTTATGTACATATATACATTACATATTATGTATATAATATGACTGCTGCTGCTAGCTGATTACTCGTGCCGTTCGTGTTATTCCATAGATTTGAATGCATTTTTTATTATTTGTTTGTTTTCATGATTTTGTTTGTGGTTAAAATATCATGCACACTTATTCTTGTATGCTATATGTAGGTATATCTTTCCTCTCAATGATAAATGATATGGAATTTTATATGTGTTCAATTTTACTGTTCATGTTTTTATTTTTTTTGGAAGTTCATTGTTTTTTTATTATATAGTTCTGAAACTTAATACGCGATATGATTATACCTTCATAACATATATGACATCTGCCTTATGAATTTTTTATGTTTTTATGGAAGAACAAATCACATATAAATACATAATAAATTATGAAAATATGTCTTCACACAGTTAGCAGATTAGTGATGCTAATTTTAGTGATTTTGTGAGGCTTTATCGAATTTGTGTGGTAATGATATGAAATAAGTTAACATTCTATCAGGCTTTAAGTAATAAATAAGTAGGTATGTGCTGAGGAAAATCTTCTGCAAATAATTTAAGAGGAAAAACAAGATAAGACTTAAGATTTACATAACTGTTATCTTTATTGTGATAATAGATTTTTTGGCGTGAATAGAATATAAAATTGATTTAGCTACATTCGTCATATTCAGTTGATATCATAGCTTGATGAATGCCATGTAATATAAAACTAAACTTTTGATGATAGAGAAGACGACACAAAGGGTATTGTAACTCTGCCTAAACGACTGTTTTTTTTTTTCTAGGTTGGAGCTTATTGTTTTTTTTAAACATCCTCTCGATATGGACAGCGTTTTTATTTTCTTTGAATTTATCAAAAATCGTTAAACCGATTCCGTTCAAATCTATGCATATGCTTTTTGTATTCATTTTTATGAAATTTAAATAGTATTGCATACAAAAATTCAAGTAAAATAAAACATTTGTATATTAAAAACTAAAAAAATTCTTCTGAAGTCTATACACTCAAATGTACATTTTTGTACATGTGACTACATAATGTATTTCGAAAACGTCTTATTAAATATTTTTTTTTTTTAACTTAGCTGTTTCTCAGCACTTTATAAATTATTTTAAACTTTTTTTCTAATGCTAGTGAGCATTTATATATAAATGCGATAAAACCCGTTAAACTACCTCATATATGGTAGTTCAACATTTTTAGTAAAATGTATACTTTCAGAGACAAGAGCTTTTAAGGTTTATTTCTTAGCTTCCCTCCAGTTTACTTATCACCTTTATAAATATAAATTCTACCAGAAAACAAAATGTATCACAACTTCACAACAAAAAAAAATTGTTAAAAAAGGAGTCGAGTTCTTCTTCTTACAAAAACCTGTTCTTAAAAAGTCAGCCATGAAAAGTATTGAGATCTAATAGTATGCCAAGTTCTTAGATTATGAATGTAAAATATTAAATGTTTTAGGTAGAGTAATATCTAAAAATGTCAAAATTGTAAGTGAAATTTGTTATTTATGTTGTTTTCGATTGAATTTCGGAACAGCACTACTCCACTCCTTTTTGATTCCAGTGGGCCATCACACACTGGAAAAATTGTTTGAACTGAACTAAAACTAGACTAACTTTACTTCAATCGCACACGGGGTGAGAAAAGCTGGCTGAAAACTCTGTGTAAATGAAGCGGCTTTAGTATTGTAGTAGTACTTTTCAGTTTGAGAACAAAAAAAAAAAAAACAATAATTTTCTTTAAAATTTGTAGTTTTTGATTCGATTCAGCTCGCATAGTCGAATCGGATCGAAAATTCTGTTTGAATCCGATCCAGGTCTACATGGAATTGAATCCGTGAAGGGTTTATTTGTATGTATATGTGTGTTCCGGGACTACTCCTTTATAAAATCCGGAACGGAAAAACTCCCGAAAACGTTACTGGGCACAGCCAATCAAAGTCTTCTGGAGTAAGAGGAGTCAGAAAGGAGTAACTCCGAACCTCCAACCGAACACGACATGAATACCTATTAACTAAAATTTGGTTCCCTGAATGTAAAATATCATATTTTATATTTTCCCCTTTACTTTCATATCAAGCCCTATCCCTCTAACAAATTTCATCATTCTACGACATTCAAAAGTGCTGCATATACAGTCAAACTTCTTTATAACGAACTTTCAAGGGAACAGAAAATTACTTCGTTATAAAGAAGTTTTATATAAAATTCGTTATAGAGAAAATTATATTTTTTAACTTTACATGTGTTAAATTATGTCTTAAAAGAAAATTTGTTCAAGAAAGAACTGATTGAAAAAAAGCTGTTTTGTTTTATTATTTAAATCATTCAATTATCATCTCTTGTTTCAATAAAATATCAATTACAGTTCTCTTCTACAAACATTCAAATTTGAATGTAGCTCATTTTTAAAATTGTCGACAATGTATCTTATAAACGATACACGCAATACCAAATTCCTATGCAACATCTTTTTTCTTTTCTACTTTTGTTTACTTTTTCAACAATGGACATTGGACAATTTCTGTGCAAGGGAAATAGCCTTACGCTTCGACAGTTTTTTATAAACGTATCACGAGCTTAAAATGCAAACTCAAACCGCTGTTTATATGTGTTACATTTCTGCTACACATGAACACTATTTGATTAACAATATTCTTGCCAAAATAGGGAGTTCCCCTTTAAATTTAGAAAAACAAGTTCGCAGAAAGGTTAGTTTTTTAAATTTGATATTTCGTTATAGAAAAAAAAATTGCCTTCAGGAAGAAAATTAGTTCTTTATAAAGAGAATTTCGTTATAATTTATATAGGATCTTTTTTTAACGGAAAGCGGAACTATATGCAATTTGCTATAGAGAGAATTACGTTATAAGGAAGTTCGTTATAAAGAAGTTTGACTGTAATTGATAGAAGTTTTGAGATCATGGGTGGATGCCATGTGCCCTAAATGGAAAACTTCAATCACCTTGAAATTATTTGCCATATGTACTACCAAAGTCCATTTTTTCCGTTTGATGCACAACAATCGCTCCCCCATCTACGCCTAAAAAAAAAACACACTTCCCTACAAGACACCACTTAGAAAATAAGATTCTCGAGTTCCCTCTATATTTACCTTAACCCATTATGATGAACCCTTATTATGATTTGTTCATACAATTCCACAACACCAAAACTATGACTTGACCACATTTAACTGTTTTCAATTTTTCAAGCTACTAACTTCTATCACCAAACAAAAAAAAAAATTACGGAGCGAAAGCTATGCAGCCTAACTGCGAGTGTGTTATCACACAAAAACCCAATTTAATTCAAACAACAAAACTTCATAAATAAAACTCAATTGTCAAGTGCAATAGAAAGAAACGTTTAATAATAGTTTGGACTTTATGTATTGAAGGAACAACAAACACAAAACAAACCACAAAATAGGAAAAGCGCACTCTATTATTTTATATAAAGCAAATAAAATTATTAAAGATTCAGTCTACAAAAAAAGAAAGCAGTCCTTGTACTCGTCCTTCCTCGTTCTCGTCGTGGAAATCTACACCCATTGTATTATTTTATTATAGTCCACTCTCGTCGGATATCGGCGGCTCTACCGATGACGGTTCGGTGCAAACAGATTCCAAATCTTCCTCCATGCACACGGTCTCGGACGTTGAGCTCTCGTTATCGTCCTCAGTCGATATTTGGTCGGATTGTGCATCCAACTTACTGGTGTCCACATTCGGAAAGTGTGCCTTTACCATTTGGCCAAAAACATTGAGCAGAGCATCGAAGCGCCGCTCATTCCTACGGTCGTAGCGTCTCTTGTGTTTGTAGTACTTGTCTCTCTCCGATGGCTTGCGCTTCTTGTCGGTTTTCTTGGCCGAAACGCCTCCGCCCGGAATAATTGTTTGTACTATCTTTTTGGGCTCGATTTGAATACTATTCATGGTGCTGGAGGAGTTCTGTCCAGAGACCATGTTGCTCTCAGAAAATTTTATTGATGCTGCTGCTGCTACTGTGGCAGTGGCGGCTAGATTTGGTAGTGATGATTCATCTGGTTCCATTTTGATGTCTTGAATCTCACGACTGGCAGATTTAGAATAAAAGTCATGATCCGTATTGGGCGGAATCGGTGGTGGTGGAGAAGATTTTAACTCGGATTTGAATTCTTTTTCGTCGTGAGCGTTGCCATTCTCATCGGCGTCGCGTGGATTTTGGGCATAGGAATGAAAATTTGTTGGCTTCTTTGACATAAAGCTATGAATAGGATAGAAGAACTCCCAATCTTCACTGATTTCTCGAGCTATTTGCTCGTTTATTTCGCCATTCCTACCAAGTTGCCTTAGCCGTGTTCGCTAAAAGAGAAAATACTAAATACTAATAATGGACCATGTAATTTATTTCCAGGCTAATAGCTTACCTTATAAGCTTTATATTTGGCCAAAAGATTGGCCCATTGTTTGCGCACAAAGCAAACATTAAAATCATTCAACTTTGCAGTGACCATGATTTTCTTCCAGGAATCCAAACAGTTTGATGATTTTCTTGAGAAGATTCCATCGTAATTGATGCGGGCCTCAACTAATTTGCGTTTTTGTTGAATAGTCCCTGGAAATAAAGCAAAATAAAACGTAAATCTTAAAAATATATTTAATCAGAAAACTCACATTTTTTGTACCCTCGTAATTTCGCATACGAATGGAGTTCCATGGTGGTGGTTTTTTTTTTTGTTTGCTTGTGGTTTGATTATATCGACAAGAGCATTGAGAATTCTTGACTATAGAGTTTTTTTTAATTCCATTAATGTTAACATTTTAATGAGAAATATTTAATGTTTCTTTATTTTGAGAGAAAACACGAGAAACACACAGAAATCCACGAATGAAAATCTGCAAAATGTGCGCAACTGACAGCAATGACCAAAAGTGACATGAAAAAATATGGATTTTGACATTTGAAGAATGTGATGTGAGGCGAATTCACAATGGCTACTTTTCTTTATATTAAAGGTTGATGTACGTGATAAGTAGGAAAACAGGGATGGTTAAAAGTCGGAAATTCAAAATAATTGTTCGTTAACTATTTGAAAAATTTAATTAAATTGACCGTTTTTTTTTTAAATAAGCCCTTATTCATAAACTCTAGTTTTAGATTTGTTCAAATTTGTGACTCAGCTTATAAAAAAATGTGGCGTGACAACGCTTATTAAAATAAATTCAAATACATTTTAAGCAAAATTATGTTCTGGCAAGTGGAAACCTAGCATTCGATTTTTATATTTGTAGAATACTGTGTTTGCACCGAAGGTTTATCTCAGTTTAATTAATCTATGTGTTGTTTCCACCGCAGGAAAATATTTAAAAAGAGGTCACATTTTTTTTAATTTGTATTAAAATCTGAAGAAGATTTATGGTAAATCTTACTAAATCTCGGTTAAGTTCCCGGTGAAAACGTAGTATTGACCTTTTATTAAAATTAAATTCACCAAATTGCTATTTTATCTTTTCAGTATCGTACTTAATGGTTGTGAGTTTGTTCTAGGAGCAAGTTTATGAAGGAAATTGAGTATAAATTATTAAAAAAATTATTTAAAATTCAGAACATTTTAGTTTACCGTTTTAAAATTAAAAAAAAAAAAATGCCACCCAAAAAGAGAAGTTTTCTAGAGATGGGGTCAAAAGTCGCACGATTTCAAAAAAAAGGGTCAAAACAGACACTTTTTGAAAAGGTCGTATCATGATCGCACGGGGCGAAAAAAATGGTCCAAATGCGACTACGGTCACAAAGCGGCAACACTGCTTGGTGGGGCTATGTCTATTAGATTCAGTCAGTTTCAGTATAATGTATGTAGGTGTTTTTTTCTCGTATATGTGGATAATTCCAAAATCCAAACTTCTAAAATCAATAAACTGATTTGTATGGATACATATGCATTTCAGCGCATTAACATGGGTTTTTGAAGCTCTACAGTTTTTTTTTCTTAGACGTATTCATGATCCTGCCATCTTTCATGGACATTGAATTTGGCATGTTAAAAAAAGTGCTTGGCTAGCAGTGATCATAAGCTCATAAGATTGAGATGAGTAACTAAAAATAGAAATAAGGGTTCAAACGAAAATGACACTCCTTTTTGGATGACCCTGTTAAATATGTGTTTTGTGATTTCTAAGATTAGAGCTGCTGTTTAAGGAGTTGAAGAAAAATATTTATCATATTTTTTCTTTAAATTAAACATAAACCCTTGCGAGTTCAGTATTGCCAGGTTATTATATATTATTTGTTGTTTCTTGTAAATAGTTATGCAAACTAATTTGTTCAAACAAAATTCCGCACGACCTTTAAAAATATTTTTATTACTAAACCTTTTCTTCCTGTATCATTTGTTCGGCTCTTCTTTTTCTTTGTTTTTTTTTTTTTTAAGAAAGTAGATTGTGTTTCCAAAAAAAAAAGGAGTTGTATTTCACATTTATGGTTATTATATAATTTTATTTATTTTTATTATTATTGAAAATTTGTTCTTATTTGTTGTTTCGATTTCTTGTTATATATTTTTATGTAAAACTATTGGCTTTTGGCTGACATTCATGTGGCGTGCTAAATCAACAACAAAACAAAAAAAAAATGCACCCATGTTTTACACGTTCTTGTTTTAATTTATAAAAAAAAAAAAAAAAAAAAATATACAAACAACAAAAAATTGTTTGGATCACATAAATATTAGTACCACCTACAATTCGGCGTGCAATGCAACCGTTGAAGAATTAAATACAAAAGAAGAAGAGGTCTACCAGGACCTCTGTGTAGTAAACAAAAAACGTTCAAGCCAGGTATTTATTTTTTTTATTTGTTCTACAAACCTATCACCGAATTTTTCGATACTGGATTTACGAATACCGAAAGAAAAAATTAAATTCGATAAAAAAATCCGTTTGATAGATTCTGTGATAGGAGGTATTCTTTTTATTTTATTTGTATGCTTTGTATTGAATTTTGTAAGTTTTTTTTAAATGAAAAGCATGCACTTTGTTGCATTTTTTAATGCGAGCAACTCCAGCTCATTGCTACTAAAAGAGAATTTTATTAATTTTCTTTAAATTTATCTAAGAAGAATTCATAGTTAATGTTTTCTTGTTTTGAAATTACCATCATAATATCAGCTGACGACAAGCTTTGAACAGCGTGATTATGTTATACGAGAACTGATCGACACCGAGTCAAATTATTTAGATGTACTAAACGCCCTCAAGTACAAATTTATGCAGCCAATGGAGAAATACCTACCAGCGGAGGATATCAAAACGATATTTCCAAGAATTAAGGTACAAAAAATATTTGAAATATAACTTTGAAAAAGATTTAATTATAAAAAAATAAATTTGTTTTTTTTTTTTCAGGACTTAGCGGAAATACATAGTAAATTCTTGGAAAAACTTCGCGAAGCAGTTTTGCCAAATACCAAATTAAAACTGAGTCAAGTGTTTTTAGATTTTCGGGAGCCGTTTCTAATATACGGCGAGTATTGTTCGAATCTAATAAATGGCATCGATGCATTGGGTGATATTTGTAAACGAAATAATGTGATTGAGAAATTGGTTCAGGTATTGCATGTTTTCTTTAACTCTCTTTATGGAATGAATTCTAAGCTATGAATTTCTCTAAATTTTGTTCTCTGAAAAAGAATTGTGAAAAAGACTATAATGTTGGAAAGTTGCAACTGCGGGATATTCTCTCAGTGCCGATGCAGCGAATATTGAAATACCACCTGTTGCTAGACAAACTAGTCAAAGAAACTTCTCCTGTAAGTTGTTGCATGAATTGAATGATAAATTTAAGAAATAAATCAAAGCTTTCATTTACTGTAGGTACACGAAGACTTTCGTGGTTTGGAGCGTGCCAAAGAAGCAATGGTTGATGTTGCTCAATATATTAACGAAGTCAAGCGTGATTCTGATCATTTGGTTATTATACAAAAAGTCAAGGTAATTTTTATTTCCATTATTATTATTGTCTCTAAATAAATTATAATAAAATCAATACATCTATTTTTAATAAATAGGATAGTATAATCGATATTCAAGGCCTTAAAGATGGCAATGATTTGGCTCAATATGGTCGACTCCTGCTGGACGGAGAGTTACACATCAAAGCCCATGAAGATCAAAAGACTAAACTTAGATATGCATTTGTATTTGATAAGATTTTAATTCTAGTTAAGACACTTAGTTCAAAGACTGGTGATACACAGTACACATTTAAGGAGTCACATAATTTAGCTGATTATCGTGTTGAGCAAGGTCATTCGAGAAGGACCTTAGGTAGAGATACACGTTTTAAATATCAATTATTGTTGGCAAGGAAGTCACAAAAAACCGCATTTACATTATACCTGAAATCTGAACCGGAAAGAGATAAATGGAAGAAAGCACTTAGTGAAGCAATGTAAGTTATACCTACAGGTTGATTCACCTGAGGTGTGACAAAAGGCTAGTGTCTAAACGGAGTAGAATAGGCCACCCCTACGATTTTTTTTTTTTAAATTATCTCGACCTGAGATAAACGCTCTTGTTGAGCGTCACACCTTAGGTGAACCACCTTGTATATGATGGTTAATAACTATACATTTTGATTGAACCTTTGTAACAATTTTTGTTTTTAGGGAGAATTTAGATCCGCCCGGGTGTCGAACTACAGATCACAAAATGGAAATAACAACATTTGATGCACCAGTACAGTGTACACACTGTTCAAAGTTTTTAAAAGGTCGAATACATCAGGTAAGTTTGTTTGAAGTGTTTAAAGTTCTCTATTAGTATACCTACTTAAAATCTAAGAACACGTGTTCGTATGAAGCCAGTTTTAAAAGCTAAATAAAAAATATATGTACATATGTATAAATGCAGGTCGAATCTCAAAAAATTGCAAGGGTGCATCTTTCGTGCAGAATGGATCTTTCGTGATGAAAAAAAGAAAAAAATGAAAAGGTCAATTCTATTACAAAAAACAACAAATCTTTCCATTAATGAAAAACAAAATAATGTAAAGATGCACTCGCGAACACTCTTATCCTTCAAAAGTAAAAGTGAACAAGGCTAAACGCAAGAAATAATAATCAGTTGTAGGCGCATCCCATGATTTCCTAATATTCTCTTGTTTTCGTACTCACCACTTCCGTGCCCATCCCACAATAAATAATCTGCTTACTTCCGGCTCAATTTCAGTAAAACGTAAACATTGAAAATCCTTCCGTGAAAAATTTGACATATCGTATTTTGGCATTAACACCACGTATTTATACCACTAACTCAGTTCTGAGACTTTGTTATCTGTGTCCAAGAATCTTATCGAGAATGTCTTTTTTTGAATAAATGATTTACTTATCATGCTCTTTGGTGGTTGATTGGCGTCTGGAAGGTCACATTTTTTTAAATATTTTAAATGCAAAACAATTATTCTTTACTTTGTTAACATATCTTCATACATATGCGTATTTACATTGTGCATATTTATTTTTTTAGGGCTATAAATGCAAAGTTTGTGAAATCCCCGTGCACAAAGGTTGTATATCTTCAACAGGTCGTTGTAAACAAAATCCTATAAGTATACCACCTCCGGTATGTGATCGACAATTAGCTGAATTCAATTGGTAAATAAAATATTTATATCATTTTTTTTTTTTTTATTTAACAACAATTTTCGTTTTTCATGTTTAAAGGTTTGTAGGAACAATGGATCGAGATACAGCAGCCTCTAGACTCGAAGGACGTAAAGTTGGGACTTATTTGTTAAGAGTAAGACCACAAGGTGCGTCAAATTCCCACGAAACAATGTATGCTGTCAGTTTGAAGTGAGTATGGCTTGAGACGGTTTTTAATTTCCTTAATACAAATCATCTGTTTTCTTCTTCTCAGAACCGATGACAACGTGATAAAACACATGAAAATCAATCAAGGTACTGATGGTGATCATGTTATATATTGCCTCTCGACCAGGCGGCATTTTAAGACTATTGTTGAACTAGTTTCCTATTACGAACGCAATGATTTGGGTGAAAATTTTGCAGGGTACGTTAAAAAAAGTACATATTTTTCATAATAACTATAAATTGATTAATTTTTTGCAGCTTAAATCAATCTCTTTTGTGGCCATTTCGAGAAGTTATTGCTACAGCTATTTATGAATTTGAACCCAAAGGCACTAATCAGCTTCAGCTAAAGCAGGGATGTCAGGTTGTTGTGATTGGAAAGGATGGTGATAGTAAAGGCTGGTGGCGAGGACGAATAGGCGAAACGGTAAGTGAACATTTGTTTTAAAATTAATTATGTAACTTATAATTTTATAAAGTAGTCCTAAGTCGGCTTAAAGCTTTAAACGACAAATCCTTGCTAAATTAACACTTTTTCAAAGAAACAGTAAATTTATATTCAGAAGTAACATAGTTTTAGTAATTTTGTTTCTTCCCATTCTGTGGCCTAAATGGTATTTTTATCAAATTATTTAGTAGAGTTATTTTTATTTATTTTTCTTTGTATGTTTCTATTCAGGTGGGCTATTTCCCTAAGGAATATGTAAAAGAACATCCCACCACAACAGACGATCTATGATATTACAATTATTTTGTATACATCGAATCAGAATTCAACCCATCCTCTATGCCAACATCGTCACTAGAGCAAAGACGTACCAGCAACTCAAGTAGCCACAATAACTAAAAATTAAAATTAACAAAAAAAAAAAAAAAAAAAAACAAACAATTACTTATACATAGAATTTTATTTTTCAATGACTGTGTTTTAAGTCAAGACAAAGGTTAATTTGTTTTGTCCACAACTTAAGTGTCTCTTAACGACATTTATTGGCCAGTTCCAAAACTATCTTAAAAAAAAAGATATAACTAGTTAAAAATCTATACTAAAATATTAAACGAAAATTAAGCTTTAAAGAGAAGTTACACTCGCACTTGCGTCCCATAAGGGCAGTTAATTTGTTGAGAGAAATATTTTTAAATCATATAAAAAAAATGAAATAAATTGAAACTAGAAAAGTTAAGAGTGAGAAAATTTTAAACAAACAAAAAATTCATATTCCGTCGTCATAACAAAAATGTTAACAAAATTATTTAACAAAACTATATTATATATACATATGTACATGTATTTCAATTTTAACATGATTCTATTTTCAGTGTAAGGCTTTAAGCGCCATCTGTTGTGCAACATTGGATGTAGTTTTACTTAGTAAATAAGAAAAAAAAATTAAGAAAGAAGAATCTATTTTCATCAAAAAAAAGCAAAAAGAGAACAAATTATATACATACATACATAATAGTGTATATTTTTGATCATAATATACACATTTAGTTAAACACAACATTAAATGCATACCAAGATAATAAAATATACCCATAAATAGATATATAAAATAAAACCAAATACATAAACAAAAATTAAAATATATTTATTTCTATGAGATCTAAAAACATAAATTTGCTGGTTAATTGATACATTTTTTTTTTTTTTTGTCAACCACAAAATGTTTTTATTGTTATTAATGTACTATTCGTACTAGAATGTCAGCTTATTAGGCTTGACCATTCTTTATTCCGTCAATTTCATTGAATTTTTGAACAACAACAACAACTTAAAGGCGCTACCACCAATTGTTTGGCTGGAGATATAGCTATTTCGTGCTTTGCCACTTTTGCACTCATCAGTCTCCTTTTTGTGGCTTTTTATGCACACCATAGGATTCGAACCCGCGCATATCAGAATTGCTCATTTGGTTCGTTACCGATCTTCCAACCTCTCTCCGTACTGCTAATTGTAGTCTATCGAAATAAGGTATGGAGAAAAATGGAGGCGGAACAAGACAGCATACTTAAAAGCGCTTATAAAAATGCTGATGCTCCAAATGCATTTGATAAACAAATAACACATCTCGACCTGTGACGTAAGTGGTCTAAAGCGGTGGAGTGCGTAGTGCACACGACTGCTAAGACTGAGCAAATCTGATATGCGTGGGTTCGAATCCAATGGTGTGCATACAAAGTTTTTCAAATAAAATTGGATTAAAGCTCAGCACCACAAAAAGGAGACTGATGAGTGCAAAAGTGGCAAAGCACGAAATAGCTATATCTCCAGCCAAACAAAATGTTTGTTCATACATCTTTATATTTATGACATGTGGGTGAAACCTATTGCAATCGGATGATGAAAAATGGTACAATTTCAATATGAAAACTGAAACTTTGCCTTATGCTAAGTTTCCACTCAATGGATTGACACAGTTTACCACAAAACTGTGGTGGTTAATTCCTGTTCTCTACTACTATTTTCATTGCCTTTTTTGTTGGTGAAATCCACTCTGTGCTGTCAAAGTGTGTTATCATGGGTCTTTCAATGACCAGGTCAAACCTGATGGGTCTGTAACACAGTTTTTAATAGGCTTGTTTTATTGAAATTCTATACATAGTACGGTAAGGAATTTCCAAAAAACGCGTCGACCGTAGCCTGGGGTTAGTTTCTAGATTATAGTAGCTAGACTGATATTTCAGTACACGTACAGGATTACTTAGGAAAATTTCACAGTTTTGCTGTCGAAATGCTGAGGAAAAAATTGTTTTGGCGTGCTTACTTTTTCATGGAGCAAACTCTGGAGATCGCATTTTCATATTTCATTTATTTCGTAGGTATACAGATAGGTTCCAGAAATAACGTGAAATGAAATCGAAATTGGAAATCGAGTGAATTTATTTTCCATGTTCCAAATTTAGATCGATTTCATTTTTTCGAAATCACTTTAAGTGAAATCAAAAACAGCTTACATCTGTCATGTTGATTAATATTCGTTCTCCAATTCTCAATTTTGTTTTTTTTTTTAGTAAAACTTAAAAAAAATGAGTGCTGTATTGAAAATGCTGCTTCAAAAAAAAAAAAAATTAAATTGATATAGATAAAAGTGAAACATGGAACACCAAATTTAATTTCACATCGATTTCAATTTCACTTCGATAGAAAGTAATATCTGGAACCTAGCTGATAGTCGTATAGTTTTTCATGTCTCGCAAAATACCAGGGACTCTTATTTTCTAAAAATGTAGTAATTGTGGGCCCTATATTTTTTCTTTTCTATGATTTCAAACAAATCGAAGGGATTTTGCTTTGATTAGCTTGTCGGAAGAATACCTCGAAGTAAAAATCTTTCCTTTCCGTTTCGTCGGAAACATCGCTTGGCCAAAGAAATTAGTCTCCATTATTTTTTTTTCAGTTTAATAACCCTTAGCTAGAAATTCACAAAAGACGATTTTGGTTGCCTTTTACCCCGTGTAAGATTTTCAGCTTTCCCCATTTTTCCATAGTTAAGTATACCTGTTTTGAATGACGGTTGTTTGTAAAATATTGGCGTGTACAAATTTGAGTTATTTTAAAAATTGCTTGGTATTCAATATCTACTGAATAAAGTGTGCTTTGATCGGATTGAAAAGAGGAATTTAGAAGTCTTTTTTAATTCGTGTGGACATCAATTTCGTAAACGGATTTGAATCGGAACAAGAATCAATGGGTTTTCCGCAGTGTATTCTTAGCACGATAACTTATGCCATATGTGTCCTTTTTCAAACATACTTGGCTAGCACAGTACACATATCTAAGGTATTATCAGGCGCCCTTTGTGTAAGTACACAGTAAACAAACACAAATTTTTGGTGATTGTTTGAAATTGAATTTGTTTACTATTGATTATGACAACATGCGCAGAACTGAACAAAAATGAACACGCTAGTGATATTACCTGTAATATATGTATCTTGCTTCGCTAGTACGTCAGTCGTTGACTATACTTCTGTATTTTGCGCATAAGTCGTTATTATTCCCAATTTTTCAATCGTCTTTTTTTTTTCAGCTCAAAATCTGAATTAAAAAATTAATTTTATTGTTAAAATTAGTTAATGAATGTCACCAAACTATTCATAGGTATAACCGAATGGAAATTATTATACAACAATTGCCTATCATTAGAGTTTACTTCCCAAAATAATATGTTTCTCTTGTAATAACTTTAAATAACCAATTTATCTTTAAACTATTTAAAAAAACTATCAAACCTACTCTATTGTTAAATTTCTAACGCTATGTATTCATAATCTGACTGTTTTTGATTCTTACTTAAAATAAAAACCTAAAACTAAATTGAAAACTTCCTTCCACGCACATTTATCGTTATATTTAACTGTTTGCACAAATACTATATACTATTTATTTAAGATTACAATTTACATATGTTAATATACTTCAAAGAGCTGAATTAAGGAAAATAAAAAAATAGCACAAAATTTTAAACAAGTAAAGCTAATTTAGAATGGTACCATTTTCCCATTTTCGTACGCCAAAATACTTAAAGTACATCATTCTTTTTTCTTAAGTATTAAGTTAACTTGTTTGAAATTTTGAGCTTTCTTTATTATCACATTCCACATATCACATGTCACAAAATATATATATAAAAAAAAACAATAAGTTATTTATATATAAAATTTAACTCAATTCTCTCTGCCTCAAATTTAGTTTGATTTAACTATACAAGTTATTAATTTAAAATAATATACACATTTTCAATTCAATAATTATTGTTTTTCTTTTCTCTCTATAAAAATAAAAATTTAAATAAAAATAAAAATTTAAAAAAAATATACACATTATGTAGGTACTTATTATATGCATTTAAATATGTATATTTTATTCTTATATTTATAAAATTCTATTCTCTAAATGTGGTGCGAACTAATAATGTATGGAAAAAAAAAATAATTACAATTTTTGTAATGAATTCTGTATAATTGTTTCTGTATTTTAATTCAGTTGAATTGTTATTTTAATTATTAATTTTATCATAGATAATAATTAAGAATTATAATTTTAATTTAAAATTTTGAGAAATTACAAAATGAATCAACGAAATAAATTTAGCTTGAATTATTTTCAAAAGAAAATGAGTAAGAAATAATAAGTGTGGCAAAAATTAAAAAGTTTTCTTTTAATAATAACCAGTCCTATTCTGCTAAAAGTTCGTGTGAAAGTTTGTATTCTGCTATCCGTCGCGTCGGAGGGAAGAAATTGTTTGCAAAGTCGTAAAAAATGCAATCTGTAGAACTTCAAAAGTAAGTAAAAGTTATGTGAATTGAAAGTTTCAATAGAATATAGCAGAAGAGGACTGTACATAGATGTATCTAAATATATACTTTTATATCTGACTTTCACTCTCTATTAGACTAAGAGCCCAGGCCGCCAGACTTACGTCATTTTATCAAAGTTAAGATTTTTCCTGCGAACAGATATTATGGTAGCTAAGAACAAATGGATACAAAGAATCTTCAATCCGGGTGCAATTAAGAGGTAGCGAGTGTTAAAGTTGCATACAAATGTTGCAACATTGCGTTATTTTATCAAAGCTGAATTTTTGATATGTGTTAGGGGATGGTGTCATTTAATTTATTTGAAACTTTCCTGACATCTACAGTGGGACCTAACGTGAGCCAGACACTTAAAATCTGTCAAACTAATTGAGCCACTTACATAACAGAATCAAATCAAGATTTTATGTATTCTGTGGGCAAATATTTTACAATATTTTCTAATCAGCAAGACACCTACAGCGGGGCCTTACATCACCTTCAAACTGTCAACATAATAATTCTTTGTTACTAAAACGTGATTTTTTCGCTTATTTTAGCTATTTTCAAATGTCTGGCTGATGAATTCGCCCCACTGTAGATGTATAGCTGATGGTGAATTATTTTTAAACAGTTGCTAATAAAACATATAAATATTAGCTTTAAAACTACAACGTAAATAGCACGATTAGTTTGGTATATTTTAAGTATCTGGCTCACGTTAGGCCCCACTGTAGATGTCTGGCAAGTGTTCAATAAAGTTAATGACACCATCCCCTAAGACATATCAAAAATTCAGCTTTGATAAAATAACGCAATGTTGCAACATTTGTATGCAACTGTAACACTCGCTTGCACCCCGATTGAAGATTCTTAGTATCCATTTGTTCTTAGCTACCATAGTACCTGTTCGCAGAAAAAATCTTAGCTTTGATAAAATAACGTATGTCTGGCGGCCCTGGGCTCTTACTCTATATACTCTACCTACCTATCGTTATAATTTCCAACAACATAATTATTGAACATAGTCTGTAAATGGAAGAAATTATCTTTTGGAATGTTTCGAAGACTCATATTGAAACAAACAAACACCTCGGAGTTTGAAAATTAAGATTTGAAAAAATAAATGCAAAAAAGTTACGCATACGCCATAGTGAACTTTTATCTAGTTTGAGTTTTCAAAATAGGGAGATTTTTGACAATTCATGGCGGGCATGTTGTTTAATCTGTTTGTTATTTTTTTTATACACTTAATTAGACAAATCACCTTGGCATCTGTTTAAAGTGGAAATTGTTGGATATGGGACGATGCCCATCCACAGGAGGTCAACCAAGTTGCAATCCATGCACAATCTTCGTTGGTGGTGATCGGCTTTTTCGATGATGGGAAGCCATCACCATTAAAGACTGACTCACTATTTGGTGTGAATTGAGGCCCGGCGTAAAACTATCATCGGTCCGCCCTTCGTCGAAAAAGACGATGGGGTTTGCCCTTGCCAGCAACGAAAAGCGCACCAGATTAATGGTAACTAAATGCTTGGCCCTAATTGGATGACACAGATTTGAGCGACATGCTGGTATAAATGGAGGAGGGTGGCGTGCTACACAGGTGATGCCACAATGAAAACATAAATAGATAACTAAAAATTAATAAAAAAAAAATCTAAATACAAGATATTATTAGCGACTAGCGGTGACAGTGTAGCAGTGAAAAGTTTTACAGGTAATTCTTGAGCAGTCAGTTGAATAAATGTATTTCTTTAGAAGAGTACCCATCTTTAAGTCAAGATTGGGCTCTACAATATTTCCTAGCTGAAGATGAATTAAAGAAACAATATTATGAGTTAAAAAAAAAAAAACTTTAAAATAAACGATAACATAATAATATAGAACAATTTGTATCTTAGCACATATTTCGACTACACGGCGTGCCGCGGCGGTGACGCTACTTTAAAAGCACTGAGTTCTTAAATGTATTTTTTCTGATTTCACTTTTTAAAACAGTAGGAAGGTTATTAAAATAAAAAAAAAAAAATAATAATTGATCACCTGAGTTGTATTTTAAAAAACAATTATTTTCATATTTGGAGATTATTTTCTCGCTTACAGAAAAGAGTCAAGTTTTTGTAAACACTTATTTTTTAATTTCAAGGTCAAAAGCAAGTAGTATATGCACTCCTAGTCATCTTTTATCAGTTTTTATTGCAACCGGTTACAATAATTCATAATTAGGGCTATCGGGAATTGTGTTTCCCATGAATTTTTCCCATATTCGAAAAATAGGTATGGTGAACCTCTTTCGAAAATAGGGGCAAAATTGCGAGAGAAAAAACTACCTATCATGAACAAATTTTTTATGGGAAATTGTTTGCTTTTTCCCTCGGAATATTCGCCTGTCATTTAACGTGGGAATTCAAAACAATAAACAACAATTCTCTAGAAAAAAATTATTAAAACTAAAAAAAAAGAATTTTTTTAGGATCAATTTCTTCAATTTTGAAGCAAATAGAAGTTTTAAATTACTTAATGGAAAAAAAGCGATATCGCTAATGGATTTACTACCGAAGAAAAATGTCCAAACATTTTGGAAAAACGTTGAAAGTGGTCTCAACTCCATTGGCCCTCTAGTAAGTAAAATCAGTTGCCGAGTGGAAAAAAGGAGTTGTTTAATTATTTTAATTGTGTTTTGCATTAAAAAAATGATTTAAGGTTTGGCTTGATAAAAAAAAGTGAGCAAAAACATGTCAGAAAATTTTAGAAACAAAAAAGCGACTGGCGGAGGCCTTCGCAAGACTTTAAGTTCAGCTCATTGGAAGAAACCTTCATTAGGATTTGTGCAATGGTCGAATCAGTGCAAGGATTTCCAAATGCTTCTACTTTTGGTTTATTTGGTCATTTGCATCTTAATCCATAACGGGCAAATTTTGTTCTCAAAGAAGTCCAATACATTTGAAAAGACTTCTGAAATGAAGATTAATCCAACCCAACCTCATGGTCTTTTCCCACTACTGTCTGATGCCCACCTTCTGCAAAGAAACGCAAGGCAAGAAATCGTACAGGGTATCAATCAAAATGTTTAATCAATGGATTTTTAACTCTATAATAACGATGGAATCTGTAGATCAAAACGATATCTAAATTGAATGAGTCAATTAAATGTTTCAATTAACAATGGTTCTGGTACCTCTAAAGGATTTGAATGATCCCTTTAACCCCACCTTATTGTTCTCTGCTCATTTCGTCCTCTTTACTCTATCTCGTCAATTAATACTAAACACCATATTCTTTGCATTATCTATCAATTTGTTTATAGTTTAAACACTGCACAGAATAAGTAAACTTTTATTTTTCTTTACTGAAAAATCAAATGTCAAACTCTTCGAAAAAATATTCGAATATTTTGTTTTCATTTTCATGTTGGTAAAAGTTGATCCCAGGGAAAAGCATTCCGTGGGGAATTCCCGATAGGAGAAATGCGTTCCAGGGAACTGTAAAATTCCGTGGGAAAATTATTTCCCAAGGAATTCCCGATAGGGCTGAATATGAGTCGATAACCATTGAAATTCTGAATGTTTATGTTAAATCGGGCTTTTTTGGTCACTTCCTTCTATTTGCAAATAAAAATTTTGTATTCCATACTTTTTCCCTACGTTTCGTCGTAATTTCTCGACTTCATCAGGGGTAGTTTATTAAATATGAAAAAAAACTTTTGTTACATTTAATGATAATTATTGAGAATGGATGACAATTTTAAAAACTTTGAACATTTTAGCACAGCACTTTAGAAAAACTAAATGAAAATAAAAATTCTTAATTAGCCGATTTTGGTTTATTAGCGTCATTCAATCAAGATCGAATTACAAATTTAACCCACTGTCAACGAATTTATACACTCGGCAGCCTATTCATTCACTTTCCATTAAATTTAAATTCGCTAATAAAAATTAGAAATTGTCGATTTTAAATAATTGTATTTATTCACGAATGACGTTTCCTCTATTAGTTAATTTAAAATCGGTTTTAGCTAAAACGTCAAAATCCAATTTTAAAGGGGATAATACCCTTAATAAAAGATTAACGAATTATTTTTTTTATTCACTCTCAATTAGCCTTGACAGTCAATTGTTTGTTTGTTTATGTTTTTTTTTTTCGTAAAGTGCGATGTAAAAAAACCCCACAAAATTAAAAAAAAAAACTTTCTAGTGCAAAAACAATCTATACATATAACCATTATAAATGTATTTGAAGCACTGAATACCAATCAAACCATAACATGACCCTTTAATGTTTGCTTTTTAAGATTCTCCAATTAAAAAGTGAAAAAAAAAAATAACAGTTTTGCAAAGATTTTTGATTGGAATATCTCGAAACGAAAGGATTTAAATATTCGTTCGGAGAGTGAACAAACAGACGCTCTATTAAACCTTATTTAGTGGTAAAATTCACAATAAAGGAAAAATGTCAAAAACATTTTTGAAAAGCATTTCAATTTAAATCGAGCTTGTTCACTAAAGACGAGTGAATGAATCACAAAATTAATGAAGTATTCTGAATGACACATATTAAAAATGATATTAGTTAAAACGACACAATCCTGTTTTTAATTGACTGTGAATAAATTGGCCCTTAATCTGTCAATTTAAGTTGATTAGCGTCATTTAATTAGAACCTGGAAAGTCATACTTAAGAACATCTTTAAAATAATCTCATTTTACGCACGATTTTTGTTATATAGGTACATAAGGGTGGTCCTTATAATAGTCATTGTCTTATTTTTAATGAAAAATCCAGTAAAATTTTAGCTCATTTTATTAACGTTAACCCGGCCCCCAAGACGTCTGAAGTTTTATATGGGAAATCCCCTGTATTTTCGTAAATTCATATTTTAAAAATAGCCCAGTCAAAAAGAAGTGCTAAATTCGCAAAGCGCGATGTAGTTCTGCATTTTTGATATGTTGTTGGGACATGTTAGAGTTGGCTATAGCTAAGTTTGCAACTTTGAAAAACCTGTGCTCGCTGCAGAAAAAATGCAACAGTGGAAAAAACGCACATTTTCCTTTATAACTTTGGAAATATGCAACTTAGAAAAAAACCGTCCACTATAAACTTGTTTGTTATAAAATTTTCTACAAGACCTCATCAGTTTTAAATTCATGCATGTTATATTTGTGTTGCTATCTAACCATGCATTTTAAAAAAAATCTGAAAAACTGAGTAGTTTTGAAACACTCAAAAAATAGGTCAAACATTTTCCAATTCTGCTGAAAATTGGGAATCAAGTAGTCTATAGTATTACAAGACGAAATTTGATTTGATTTGATAAATTTGATTTAAATCGGTCAAATAGTTTTGGCAAGAAACATGATGTTAACTAAGGGCATCACGCAATGTTTGCATTTGCATCATTGCTGTGGTCAAAGTAGGACACTTAAGTTGGCACTGATTTTTGTTCACGTAGTTGGAACCCTTAGCTATGATAAAATATACTTATGATATTTATATCTTTTTCTTAGCAACTTTGCTAGCGATTTTAAAAGTTCCGAAAATTGTTTACTTGGCATGTAAATATGTAATTTCGTGAACATTTTCGAAACGTTTAAATTCACTACCAAATTTGGTTACAAAAAAGATATAAATATAATGACTATATTTTATGATAGTAAAGGGTTCCAAGCACGTGTACAAAAATCAGTGCCAACTTGAGTGTCCTACTTTGACCACAGCAATGATGCAAACATTGCTTGTTGCACTTAGTTAACATCATGTTTCTTGCCAAAAGTATTTGACCGATTTGGATCGTATTTTCGAATTTCATCTTGTAATACTCTAGACTATTTGATTCCAAATTTTCAACAGAATTGAAATGATTGATACAAAAAATTGAATTTTGGAACACATTTAGTCACTTTTGTCATATTTATAAAAATGTATCAGAAAAGAATTTTCAACAGTTATTTCCCTACTTACAGCCATTTTAACAAAAATATCCTTTTTTATTTTAATTTTAATTTTAATAAAAAATATAACAAACATTTCCGATAATAGTATTTATATACATATTTGTAGGTTATACTAGCGTTTTGTTATTTTTGTAGATTGCAACATTACTTAAGTCAATAAAACCATCCCTTTTCCCTTTACGTACATTTATATCGTCCAATAACATTTATCATTTAATATAAAATTATCATTTACAGAGTTGTCGTCATGAACACTATTAATCAAAAGCATCTTATCTCATCTCTAAAATATTCATTGATTTTTTTAAAAGGTGCGATATCAACAAACAACAACGTCGAAATAAGTCCAATATAACGTGATGTTATCAGAAGCAACTTCACATATGCTGGTGCAACACCCACACGACCCAAATGTTTACACTTTTTTCCATTAAAAAGCTCATCAAGAATACGATCAGCTGTCAAATATAACCAGCTGTTCAAACTTCAAAACAAAACACCAAACACTCGTTTAGTTCATTCAAGCTTTCTCTTTCGAGCCAACAGGTTTAGGTAGCATTCAAACATGTTTGAATGCAATTAAATGCTGCTTGTTTTGCTATTCCATGCCGGTGGGATTGGCACCAGCACCAGCAGCCACAAGCTTCACCAGAACTCAACTCACTGTGCAAGCTTCAGTCTATGCCGAGAGTTCCGTTAGTTTCAACGTGGTGTGACATCCGTTTGTGAGAAAAAAAGTGAAGCTCAATCTGACACCCACATAGTGATCGTGCAATATCAGTAGATTGGAAATAGTATCGCATGTAAAATCAAAGTATAATCGAATTAATCGTTTTGAATTTCAAACACGAAATTAAGCAAATCGATAACATAAAACCAAGCCAGAGAGGGTGTGGTGGCAGTGAATGGTACCAATTCACGGATACACTGTTGCGGATGAGCAACCTAGTGAAATGTCGTACTCTATTTTTCTGTAACCAAACTCATTACAACAAAAAATAAAAAAAATAATCTATTCCACATTATTTGTCACGGTTCGATAGTTACTTTGAGAAGATCGTTTGCTTAATAGAGTTTTTTTTTGTTGTTGTGTATTATTTTTACGGGTCTATGGCGTTGTGGTCACAAAAAGCCTTCTCGTGAGCTATGAGTTTCAATTAAAAAAAAAATATATATCAAAAAGCAAATACAATCCATGTATAGGTACATATAAGTAACGAAAAAGTTAAAAAATAAAAAAATACGATTGCGTTCAGTGCGATATTTTCATGTTTCCATCCTATAGAACCTGTTAACGGTTTTGAATCTTTATTTTTTTGTTGTTTTTTGTTAACTCGCTGCCGGCGCGTAATATATTTTAATAATATAAATTATTAATGCAACAACTGGTTTGTTTGTGTACGTATTTATATATAAATTTATTAATTGCACTGTGAAAAGTTCAAAAGAGAGAACCCGAAAGTGAAGTGAATTAAATTTTAACTGCGAAACCGTTAACTCAACAACCTCACTCTCTGTTGGATTATTATATTTTTGCATATAAATTGGAGCAAGATGTCACAATTTCGAGATAATTCATGGGTAAGTTGTTTTTCGTTACTGTTGTTAATTTTAACATTTTTTTTCTTCTAAAGTATAACTAGTTTTTCTTTGTTTTTGCAAATAACACAATTAACACTTTAAGTTAAGAAGTTACTGGTATGAGTATAGATATGTTAGATGAAATAAGAAAGTCAGGGCTTTATGCATTTAAACACTGTTAAAGGCAGGTTTTTCCTAAAGAAAATTAAAAAAAGAGGGTTAATTTGATTTAAGAATGTTTTATGTGTGATGTGTTTAGTTTTGATAAGAGTTGATATAGAAAGTATCTCAGATTGCAATCTCGTATTGGGCGCCATTTATAAAAAAATTAAAGGACGTTTGATTTGATAAGATTTCACTTACCACTAAGGCTTGATCTTGATTAAATGGTTGAAAAAGAACATATTCGTTTTTAAGGAGTGGCGTGCATAGCCTTATGACACATTTGTGAATTTAATAATGTTTGTATATCAAATGTTCGTGATATACCAGAGGATTTATAGAAGAGATGTAACTTATTATTTTTACTTTTTCACACCATTTCGATTACTGTAATTCACTGAACTATTTCAATTTTCTTGTCGCTAAAACGAGCCCTCAGCAACTGATTGATTTATTTTTTGACGAAAAAAATATCAATTTTGCAGATCGAAAATTCTTGGAAGATTAAGGTTCCCCTAACACCAAAACATTTTTGAGCTGTCAACTTGAAAATGTTTTTTTTTGTTTTAATTTATTACTATTGAGAAAAAGGTCTTCAGAAAATAAAGGAACTAATTTCTAATCTAAACCGGAAGCAGTTTAAACTGAAGTGGTAAATTCATCGATCCCGATTTCAGATAAAACACTTCTGAATTTACTGACACAGAAAAAAAATTTAACGAATACAATTCAAAAATAAATCAATTTAAAATGGTGTTCCAATCATCACGAAAAAAATCAATTTTTGTTTTAAAATCTGGAAAAATATTTCTGAAAAAGAAAGTCAAAATCTAATCCCCTACTCAATTACATTCTATTTTTTAACAATTTGCTTTTACGATATAAATTAAAATTGAATTAGACATTCAATTTTGCTTCATTCAGCTGCATACTTAGCTTTAAGATTATCCCAAACCGAGGTGAAACATTCTCTGATGCCAGTTTTTTGATGTTATTTAGCATGGTGTACAGTACATATCTGTTATTTTTGTTATCATTGTAAATGATTCGCTCCATTCGATTCACAAGGATAACAAAAATGACAAATAAACAGTGCTAGAGAACAACAAATACTGCCTTTGGCGAATGTTGCGCACCGCTTTCGGGTTAGTTTGGTGGAGATTTTAAATGGTATTTATTTTAATTCAACTAACAACACAAAAGAGAATGGGCAAAAATATAAGGGACCTGGTCTACCTAGTGCCCATAAACGACCTTTTAAAAAGATTAGGTACTTGGGAGTGTACCAACGTACGAATATTTTTGTTGTCCAAAACAATGGGAGTCGACTAAAATAAGCGACCAAAAACGTCGCAAATTCGAATAAACATAGACGAATTGTTTTATATTTTGTAATATACTGCCTTAACCCCATGGTTTACAGTTCTGTGTCCATATTCAAAAATGATGCTCTTGAACTAAGCTTTCCAACGTTGTATATCTCAATTGTGGGCACTAGACGCACAATTATTCCCATTCATTAAATTCGCTAAATCAAATAAAAAAAAAGTAGAATTTGTGTACTGTTAAGCGATATTTTCGCTAACCATGATTTTATTCGCTAAAATTGGCCATTGGAATAAAAGTTCATTTATTTTGGGGTCCATTCAGTTCATCCAAAGTGACCAATACTGTCATTTCAATGGAACACTATTGCAATTAATTTTTGTTCTTTCTTGCCATATACTGCCTAAACCCAATGGTTTACAGCTTTGTGTCCATACACAAAAATGATGTACTAGGGCTAAGCTTTTCAACAATATGTATCTCATTCGTGGGCAATAGGTAGACCAACATAATGCCCATTCTCCTTTCCAGACGAGATTTTTGGCTCTAGCAACGATTTTCAAAGGAAACGTCAAAAAAGACCCTCCGTGATTAGTTTCTTAATGTAAAAGAGGTGTTGATGGTTAATTTTTTATAATGATCTTATGATTAGTGTTTATACGAAAGGAAATGGTTATCGATATGAAAAAAATATTAAGATTTCTTATTAAAAAAAAAATAAAATGCTTATGCTTGGTAAATGTCAATTTTTTCAAAAATCTACAACCTACAGTCAACGAAATCTCCACTGTCACACACAATGTGTACACCCACTTTATCAACAGCAGCGTTTACTTTCTTTTATTTCTGTTTCTGGGCCAAAATAACAAATGTATTTTTAACTTAATTACCTATTTACTAATTCACTGAAGTAGTAACTTCAATTTAGAGGGTTTTAAATGAACAACAACCACTTGAATGAGCTACCACCAATTTTTGCTCAAGCTGGAATTGCTGTTGAATATTGTTCATTCAAAACCTTCAATGTTAATTGAGAGTATGTTATCGATCACATAAAAAAACTTTTTTTTAACATAAATTTTGATATGTTAATAATATTTATGACTTCACTGACCAATTAAAGATTTTTCTATGTTTGATATGAGTTTATTAATAGGGGTGTTCAAGTTTTAGTTAAGTTTTAAATGTTTTCTGAGTAAATAATTTTTTTTTGTTCTCCTAATGTGTTGCACAAATCAAAACCAGCTAAAAGCCAATTCCTCAGAGATTTTATTGTCTTGCTAAGATAATGGTTGCAGCCTAATTTCAATAAATCTGATTTCCGTCTTCTGGGTCTTGTTTTTGGTTTTATATTTCTCACATTTTTAAATAAATAAGCAAACAAACTGATAAGAAAACAATGGCAATATGCAAAATCAAAAAAGAAAGAAAACAAAAAAAAAAAAAAGCACACAAACCGGTACCAAAAATAGCCAAACATTTTTCGTTGAATATATTTTGCTATCAGAATAAAGTTTTTGTTTTAATGATTACTATTTGATTTAATTTTATATGATTGTGGCATAAATACATATTTAAAAAAAAAATATTTTAAATAAAAGCAATTCCTGCACTTTTAAACAAATTTCAATAACCTTGAAATCAACCAGTTTTAATTGGAATACCTACATTATGTGCATTTTTATAAGGTAAGACCCGATTCATTTTGGTATGAGGTTAATATCATAAAGTTCAGTTTAGTTTTTTTTTTTTTTTTTCCAAAGATGTTCTTACGATTATTACTGATCGGACAATAAAACCATTTATAAAAGTTGATCTTTTAAGGAAACTCGACCTTTAGGTAAATCTCACAAGTGGGTGTGAGCTATATGGTAAATTTAAAAGGATTTATATTTTTACTGAGAATTTTAATGCCTACAGACATACATAGATAGAATGCACTTTTATTGGTTAAGTTAACTTACAAAAAAAAAAAAAAATCATTAATACGATATTAAATTACGACATTGTTCACGATATAATGAAGTCAGATTTATAGCAATTATTAACAAATGAATATAAACGAAGTGTAATTTCTTGGCAATGTTTTCTTAAATTATTTACTCAACTTATTCTTCATTATAATTGAAAGGCTATGAAGATAAAATGATCGATTTCTGTCGAGATCATATACTTTTCAGAGAAAGCAGAAAAAATTAAATTGCTTCGAGTTTCAGTTTTTATGCCTAGAAAGTGTGCCTGCTTAAATTTAATTATTGAATTGAAATTAATTTCGCCATTACTTTTTTTTAAATATAAAAGTAAAAGAAGGCAGATAAGGTATACATTATTATGCCCAGTAAAGATAAAATACATTTCGGCATTTAAATCAGAATTAACACATAATAAACTGATGACAAAGACTTCTTCAAGTAGATATCGATATCTGCATTTTCACTTCCTTTCGATTAGATGATCGCAAACGTAATAATAACAAACCATTTCTATTCAAATACACGCAATTATAATTATTGTGATGAAATCCAAGCGTAGTAAATACGTTTAAAATTGATACTGTTAAATTAAAAAGAAAACAACTAGCACAGGAAAGATAGATTTTTTTGTGGAACGAAATATAGGACGGCTGAATTTTTCATAGCTGAAAGATGGCTATTAGAAAAGCTTATGTCCAGTTTTTCGGGACGCCATCCCCCTGGGCAAATCCGCCATTTTGGAAAACGCGAATTGATCTATATCTCCGAAACTATTGGTCCTAGAGAAAAAATTGTATCTTTCGTTCGTTGATACATTTTGTTTTGGTGCGGGCGATATTTTCAAGGTTATGTCGTTTTATTGTTTGCTTTTCCACATTTACACATTTTTGTCGTTCTCGAATAAGCTAACGTGAATGACTTTCCAAATGAGAATTTTAGAGCACTAACACACTTGAAGATGATGCGATACCACAGTCAAAAGTTACAGCCATTAAGGTTGCGCTAAAATGAAAACTCCGGAGTAAATAAAATACTAAATTGTTATTAAAAATTAATATAAATACCAAAACTTTTTACTGCGGCATCGCATCATCTTCAAAAATATACCAAAATGTTGGAAATTTAGTGTTCTTATATTCTTATTTGGAAAGTAATTCACGTAAGTTTCCTCAGGAACGTTAAAAATGTGTAATTGCAAAAGAATTACAAATAAAACGACATAACCTTGGAAATATTGCCCGCACCGAAAACAATGTATGTATTAACGAAAGATGGTTTAATTGCCTACAACCTTGGCCTAACTATTTTTCCTCTAAGATCAATAGTTTTGGGGATATACATAGGTCCATTCGTATTTTTCAAAATGGGGGATTTCGCCAGGGTCATGGCGTCCCGAATACCCGGGCATAAGCTTTTCTAATAACCCTCTTTCATTTATAAAGAAATATATTTCATTCCACGTTCAGTCTATCTTTATTGTACTTTATCGGCTCATTTGATTTAGCAGTTAATTTTCCAAAAGCTATAACTTTGGACTGGGTTATCGCATCATCTCCAAAAATATATGAAATTTTTTTTAAATTTTGTGGTCTGCAATTTGTTTCATAAGAACAATTCACGTAAGTTTCTTTCGAAATGAGAAAAATGTGAAAAAGTAAAAAAAGTAAAAAAAAAGTTTTGATGACAACTAAAAGATAATTTTATTTCCCACAAATTTGATTATAACAACTTTTTCCTTCAAATCGATAGTTTCGGAGATATAGATCAATTCGCGTTTTCCAAAATGGCGGATTTCCCCAGGGGGATGGCGTCCCGAAAAACTGGGCATAAGCTTTTCTAATAGCCGTCTTTCAGGTATACAAAATTCAGCCGTCTTATATTTCGTTCCATAAAATGATTGTTTTTTTGCTAATGTTCCTGTACTAAACTTTCAAGTAGGTATCTGTAGTTGTTCACTGTAGGTACATGCATAGGCATACCTATAGTTCGATAAACTTTTGTCACGCAATCGACCTATTTTTCTTGTTTCCAAACAAAGGCAAATGCAATATTGTTTCTTTTTTTTTATATTTAATTTCTTTTATTTACCTTATAACCACTCAGTTGTGACTAATTTTGTTTGCATACACTTCACTCTGAAGGATTGTTATGTTATTAACTTCTTTAATCTTAAATCATTTTATCTTGATATCGATAACATTTAACTAAAGTGTGTTTAATCTTATTGCGACTGCACTGCACAGAAAGACACATTGACATCGCCGCTTTTTTAAATGGTTTTTCTATGATTATAACATCTACCTATACAACAGTATTAAAGATCAAGGATTTATTTTAAATAGTATTATCGGTTAAGAGCCTTTGTGCATTGAAAAAAAAAAAATAGATCGTAATCAAAGTTTTGAAATATTTCCTCAAGGTCATTCGCCTTTGTTTGCAGTTTTGTTTTGTATTGGTTTAAAAACGTAGAGACTGGCTATGTCATGATGAGCAATTCTCTTCTTTGAATAAAACAAATAGGTAAACAGCCCGTATCAGTTGATTAATTTCGAAATGTTTAACATTTTTCTAGTTTTAAAACAGATATCCAATTTTTTCTAAATTTTAAATAATTTTTTATAAACCCATTTCCTTCCAAAGCACCAGCTGAACACGTCAAAAAAGTGACAGCTCATGCAATAAATTAACGCATTTTGACATTTATAGTCAAAGTGTCAAATGGATTTAGTACTAAAATGCTAAAAAAAATTAAAAATCAATTTGGTGTTTTTAACTTTAGCAAAACGTTAGGCGATTTTAAAACTTACTATCTCTTAATCTTTTACCTATTAAAGTTAAAATCAACAAAAATGTCTATTATATCTTTGTAGCATCGTACTTAATATGATTATACGGTTTATTCGTTTCGCCTTTCGTCTTTTTGACAGGCACGTACGTTCATGATTACACGGTTCGCGAAAATACGTTATTTCGTTATTTTGACATTCATGGAATTTGGGGTTGATTTTGAAAAAATAATCAGTAGTAATAATTAAAAATGTTTTTAATCACTTCTCTCTCAAATATACTCGTATATTAAATATTACATATATTCAATTACAAAAAACAATTTTCCAATTCAATCATTTTTGTTCAAATTGTTTTTTGCTATCATCGAGGAGCGTTGTGGTTGCATAATCAGAAACGTCAAAGTTTAACCAGAAAAAAGACTTTTTAAATCCTGGTTTCGTTACTTCCTCCCCTCGACATTTCTACACCCCTCACCCAATCTGTCAAAAAGTCGAAACAACCGAAAAAACTAGGAGCTTGTTCGTTTCGTGTTTCGTCTTTTTGATAGGCACGAACGTTCATGATTACATGGCTCGTGAAGATACGTACGTACTTCCATTCGTTACTTTGACGTTCATGGAATTTGGGGTTGTTTTGTAAGAAAATATTCAGTAGTAATAAATAAAAATATTTTTTAATCACTTATATCTCAAATACAACCGTACATTAGTTGTATCCAATTACGAAAAACAATTTTTCAATTCAATAATTTTTGTTCAAATCGTTTTTTGTTAACATCGAGGAGCATTGTGGTTGCCAAATCAGAAACGTCAAAGTTCAACCAGAAAAAGTCTTGAAATTTTCATTCCTGCTTTCGTTACTTCCTTCCCTCTACATTTCTACTCCCCTCACCCAATCTGTCAAAAGAACGAAAGACGAAAAACCGAAAAAACGAATCGTGTAATTGGGCACTAATCGTGTTATCGGGGTCTTTGTGAGTTTTTCCCACGAGCTGTCACTTTTTTGGAAGTGTTCAGCTGAAGTTTATGAAGGATATTAATTTAATGTGACACTATGTAGTTTAAGTATTAGAATCTCAGAAATAAAACAATTTGGAAAACTGTTCTTAATTAAAAAAAATGAATAGCTTTACAAAATGTTGCACCATTTACTTTTACGGTGTCGGTAGAACGAATTTGCGTAGCTTTAATATAATTAATATAATTTTGAACAGCCTTATATTAACGATTTAGTATGATACTGCTTAACATTTTTCTAATTTGAAAGCAGTTTAGTAAAATCGTATTAATTCTAAATGCTTTTTAGCGTATCAACATAAACCAATTTCCTTCATTAACTTTAGCTGAACACGTCCAAAAAAGTGACAGCTCGTGTAAAATATTCACAAACATATCTCATATGGATTTAGTATGATACTAAAAAGTCAAATTAGCTTGGTGAATTTAACTTCAATACAATTTAAGAGTACGAAGCTAAACTCGTTTAAAATTAGCAAAATGTAATTTATAACATAACCTAGTATCATACTAAAAATGATTAGACTGAAATCGAATAAAATTTTGTGCCGATGTCTTCAAATTATAATATTAAATTTATATAGAAAAGTATTATTTGAATTTGTGCCAAAATGAAAACATAAAAGAAATTCGAAACGATTACCTTTCTCTATATATCTGGACTGCAGATAAAAAAGTCTATACTAAACTGCAGCTATAATAAACGACGATTTACACGACCGACGACGAGACGCGACGACGACTACGAAAACAATTAAATTTCGTTTATTTTATGTTTGTCACGATTGTCGACCAAAGACGGTTACAAACTATAAAATACCAACAACTACAAACGATAATAGGTAGTTGTTACCTATGATGACGATAGTGACTTCATAGAAGATAGAAGTAACAAAACCAACTCCATTTTGCATTCAAAATAATTGTAAGTAGGTATGTATGTATGTAGGTATGAGGCCCTCAAAAATATAGGTATGTATACAAAAAAAGAAGTAAAATTAAAGTCTAGAGGAAAAAGAACGTGACTTTGAAGAAATAAAAGTACGAATAAAAATTACTTTCTTTCAAACAATAACAATAATTGTCAAACGAACTCTAAAGTTGTTGCATTCGATTTCAGTGATTGGAACTTGACTTTCATTTAAGCTCACTGAGACTTATCTATTAGAAAGAACTGTGAGAAACTATCGACAGTTTTAATCCAGTCAATTTAAAACTTGAAAAGAAAAAGTATTTTGTAGTTTAAATTTATAAGAATGTAGATAGGCCGTGTTGAGGTTCAGGTCTGACACGAGTTTCCGTGAAAAAAAAAAATCAGTCAAAATTCTGAGAAAAACTAATTTCGAGATCACTTGCTCAGCTGTTGATGGAACAAAATCTCCGATATCTTGTTTTCCTCAACACGCCAAATATCCAGTTCAGGTTTCTGAGATTTCCGAGATCTCAGAACATTGTTCCTCAGAAAAAATTGTTTACGTTTGCTGTCAAAAAGCTGAGACTAGCTATTTATTTTTAGTCAATTGACGATATGATCAATTTAAAAAAATGAAATGGATATTGCTTTTGACTACTTAAAGACTATTTTTGTGTTTAGGTTTCTCCTCCTTCTCTGTCAGATTGAAGGAGGAGGAAACATGAACTGGCTTGTTATATTTTTATAAAATCAATAAAACGCAATTGAAATAAATCAATCCAACAATCTGAATAAAGAATCACTTTCAATTCGATTTAAAATGCTTTGATGCACGAACTCCATTATTAAAAAATGCATATAGCCGAACACATAAGAAATGGAGCGCGGGATAATGTTTTATGATTTAAAAATAGATTTTGATTGACAAACAGAAGCCACATTATATTGCTGTTGGTTTTTTCAATTAACTATATGGCAACGGTTATAAACTTCCTTTTTCCGCATTTTATTTCCCTGGAATTAAGATGAAGTACCTATTTTCTTTTTTGTTGTTGTATACTTATTCATAAATATTATAGAGTAGGGTGCGATCTCTTCTATTGGTGTTTAAAATTAGGTCATTTAATTGAGATTCGGTTTCTATTAATGTGTTTCAATTTGATTGCGTTGTGTTACCGCACTGACATTACTCGTATTAGGTACCGACACACATTCATACAAACATCAACATACAAGGCTGTATTGTATAAAGTTTGTGGCTACGAGAAGCCCCACATAAATTGATACCTCTGTCAAAACTTTAAACGCATTTTACTGTCCAAATTGATTTCGCTCAAATGATGAGTGGAGTAGGTTATTAGTTGTGGTCGCGGTTGTGGTAGGTGTCAATTGTCAATAATTGTCAAAGTCAAACATTAATTGGGTTTTATGCAAAACAGTTCTATTTGTTTTCCATATCATTAAATTGTGAAGAGAAGAATTAAAAAAGTTTTAAAATACAATATTTTTTGACTACCTAATTTAGAAATAATGAATTGGAAAACTATGAGAAAATCAACTAAGCAATAACGAGATATTCGAGAATAGGTATCCCAAAACAAGTAAAAAACCGGCAATTAGCGCACAACTTTATTTCGATTTTTTCTGGCAAAAACCTGGTACCTATATTGTTTTTTTTTTTTGGATCTGTCCATCATCGTAATGTTAGTTTTGACTAAAATCTCGTTTTGTATTGACACAATTTTTAAAAACGGTTTTACAAGTTAAATAAGTTAAAATCACTAAATGGCTATTTTATCGTTTTAGCATCGTACTAAATCCAAATTAACTTTGACTTTTATAAAAAGTGTCAAAATGTTTGTGAGTTTCTTCCACTATTTTTAGCGTGTTCAGTTTGAGTTTATGAAGGAAATTGGTTAAATTAATACTTGTTAAAAATTATTTCAATTTTTTGTAAACCGTTTCAAAATTGGAAAAAAGTATTAAGTAGTATCGTACCAAACCTTAACATTTAAAAAAGGTTCAAAACCATGCATTTTTTTTATACTTGCTTAAATTGTTTGAGCTAAGCTAAATAAATGCCATTTGCTAACTTTTTTTTTTAAATCGTTGGAGAGGTAATTATTTTAAAATAGATACAAATTTAATTTCAAAAAATTGTATAAACCTGTTTTTGAAAAAACGAATTTTCAAAAAAAAAATAATAAAATTGAAATTATATGCAAAATTATTTTAACATTTTAGAAACTTCTGTGAAGAAAAAATAATTAAGATCGGTTTATCACATAAATAATTAGAAAGTTGAAAATATGAAAAATAGTTCTATGGAAAGTATGAAAAATTGATTTTTTTTCTAAAAAAATCGTTTAGAGTTGTTTCAAGAAAAATAAGATTTTTCTTTACAGTTTTCCGATATTATATATTTGTCTGTTTGGTAGGTACGTTATTATCGGTTGTCGGAACATGTTTTTTTGAAGTGTCTTAGAAAATAATAAAACTCACTTTCCATCACGTTTCAAAAAAAAAAAAACTACCAGGTCGTTTTCGAAAGAATTTAAAACAAAATATGTAATTTAAAAAAAGTATTTTTTTTTAAGTTTTTTATAAGCCAAATAATAGTTCTTCTAAAGACACCAAAAAATATAACTATTAAACAAAAAAAAAAAAAATATCAAGAAGGAACCTTCCTCTTTATTGTTATTTGATGTTTTTTTTAATGAAATCAAAAAAGTTGTTTTTGAGAAAATTATATTTTCCTCAGTTGCTAAAAATTTGTGTGCTACGTACCGTTGAGTATATTTCTGATCAGATTTGATCAAAATCTCGAATTTACTTTTTTTTTTTAACAAAATCATAACTTGCCCACTCGTCATACATAGATATGCATTTATCGCAATTAAAAAACAAGTGTGACAAGTAGGGAATGCATTTGAACTATTCTGAAGTTGGAAAATTTTTGTACGTTTCTAAACGCAGTCTCTTTTTTTTGGCGCAGCAAAATCAGTTTTACTTATTAATGCTAAAGTTGTTAATCATTATTCTACAGTGTTATTATTTCAACTCTCCTGTACAATATTGTCCGTAGTCTAAAAGGGGTTGGTGCAACAGAAAAAGCATAAGTGAAACAATTGTAACAGAAAAATTCAGTCTCGTCTTGGTATCGGTTTCATTCAACCCAATGCTAAATGACAATTCTCGGGGAAATGTTTCTCTACCTTAACCTTAATGAACAATATCCGGAAATTGTATTCCCTATTCCTTATTCTAAACAAACTTCGAATATGAGAAAAAAATTCTTCAGAAAGAAAGCAGGCATTCTAAATATCGAAAAACGGACAATGCTAATTCTTTTAGTTAGTGTGACGAGAATTTTACTCTCGGTAGGTATCTCCCAGGAAATTATTTTCTCGTGAATATTTTAAATTATGTTGATTCTGACAGTTTTTTTTTTAATTTTTGTGGATTAAATTAAATTTGAATTTATAAGCTGTAACTAAATATTGAAATAAAAACAAAATGCAATTTTGTCATTTCTGTCGAGACCACCGAGACTTTCGGTCAAGTTCGTTAAAAACTATGTTCTCATGTTGTCTCATCTAATCTAGGTGTCGTCTCAGTGGCTCGGAGGAACGTAGTATCGTCTAATTTTCACGAGACCGAGATTTTCCTCTGGCTATGCCTAGTGGAGAACACCGGAAATGTATATTATTACTTCGGAACTCTTTGATAATTTAGATACTATAAGCTGTTAATCCAAAAACGAACGTGGACAAAAATAATTCTAAATTTGTGGTACCATCATGATAATTTATCAGCGGCCGTTGATGCTTGATAACTTCTTCGAAGCCCGGCTACACCAGGTAGTTATGAGTTAAGTTTAATAATAACTTCACAACAACAAGCTTTTTAATAAACCCCAGATATGAATCAAATATCTTAATTCGATCTTTTCAAGCATTTAATTTGTACAATCCTTATATGTTTTTGTTTAAGAAACAAATCAACAGTAACTGGTATAACATCATTTTCTCTTCAAAAGCTCAAGTCCATTGACGCATATAAACAAGTAAAATTGTCAGATTAATCATAATGTTTTTTTTTTTCTTGTGAAGATTTCCGTTAATGGCGACTTGTAGATTTTTCAAATTTGTCGAATGTAAGGTCTAATACGCATTATAATAATTCATATATGTTCAATAAATTGATGATCGTGACAAGTTAAAGTTGCTGCTTTAGCTCTTTTCAACAAACACGACACTCATTACCACTTACGATAAACGACGACGACGAATCATCAACTAGGTATAGACATCTATACCAATACTTGTACAATAATTGTGTGAAAATTATGGCGATTTTTCCTGAGAAAATGATTTGTACTCAAGCCAACCTGGCCATAAGACAGTCGAGAGTCGAGACTTGAGACGACTATAATATACAAAACAAAATTATCACATGATTGTTAAAAAAAAATAGGTATAATAAAAATGCACAAAACTTTTACTTTTTTCCTAATGCGGCAATGCGGGTCCGGAAGTGTTGCCTGGCCCCAAGGTGAATTATCTGAGACCGAATTTCTAGGAAATCCGTTAATCATCAAATCGTCACTTATTTTAAGCATCATCGATTGTGGCGGGCGTCCTCAACAAAAATGTTCATACATAAGTCCGATGTGAGAAATTCAATGCTGGATGCTGAGAAACGAGATGCATCATCATATCGCGTTTTCAGCAAATTTCACTTGACACTCATGGTGCGGTGCAGTAAATTTTCTCTCTACTGGTATACATATATGCATTTAATGTACCATGCACTTGCAGTCTCCCATGCAACCACCCTAACCAACCATTCGGATGAATGAACGTGGTTATGTGCTGTAAGATCACGATGCGCCAAAGATGGAGGAGCTAGTTATGCATGTAGGTAAGGTAGGTATAGACGTATACAAATGCACAACACCCGTTATCGTTTACTTATTGCCTTGCAGAAGCATATCTGCACACTTTGTGGGCTTTGCTTACACTACGTCTTCATATTTGCACCTGTTGCCTGAACAGGAGGATAATATTGTTGGAGACTGTAGCTTATACGACGACGACGATGACATTGGCAGCGTGTGCTCCCAAAGTGCTGTCTGTATATGGCCATGAAAAATTTCTCTAGTAGTTTGCGCTTTGCGCCTGGTACCTATTCGGTTGTCAGCCGGCTCGGCTGTGGCTGCGTCAAGACTCAAGATTGATGCTTGAGAGTTTTTTTTTTGCGTTGACAGTGATTTTCCTAATGGATACGAAATGTGATTGTATATCCGTTTTATTGAGATCTTTATGCATCAAAGAATAGTTTTTCATTAAAGGAATGGCATAAATTTAGTTGCAAGTAAAAACATTTCCACAGATGCTTACTTTTCAGTTTGCAAAAACAATAAAATATATAGTAATGCATAGTTGAAGCTAGCAAAATGGCCAATCTCTATTGACCGAGTTTTATATATATAAAAAAAACGATTGGTATACAAAACGTGACCCACTGCAGGAAACGTTAGAAGGCTAATGAGATGCTTAATGATGTTTAATCTTCAAGAAATTGATTAATTAGCTGTGCATTTGGTTAGATTTTAGACAAAAATGAAATCGAACTCGAATATTGTATCAAACGAAAATCTTTACTTCCTTTTTCGACGAGGTTAGGTTCAGGTATGAGAGGGCAAAGTCCTCCACTTCATTATAACTTAGGTACCAACAAACTATATTGCTTTAATTGACTGGTTTGTCCATCACTCGTACGTACAAAGAAATGTGGACAACAAAAGTTACTCTTTATCTTAGCTTGAAGGAATACCTTATGCTAGATTTGTTGCAATTATTTATAGAGTTTAAGAGCTTTAATGTTGCTTTGGTGATGATACGGATGTATATGTATTGAATATGTATAAATAATTTTTGTTAAGTTCTTGCGAGCGATTTCGATGAAGGTACATAATTCTAGTTAGTTTCGCTTTTCTGCTCAGTCGAAACCCGAGTGACAGTATGTTGAGGTTGCGGTATTTGCTGAGCAAAATTATACCTAACTCAGCCTAAAAATTTTTTCAGGGCTACTGCGAGGCTACTGCGAGGCTACTGCGAGAAATTGACAAATCCTCCAGAGTATCACTTCTCGTGCTTCTATTCTAGCCGTTCGGATTCAGCATAAAATTCTAGGTCCCTTCCATTCATAGCGACACGCGCACAAAGGAATGGTTGAGAGTTGTGAGTCTCTGCTGGTTCTTCACGAGCTGTTGCACCACCCAATTTTTAAATTTAAACTCAGCTTGTTGACGAGCCAACGCGAATCCCTGACGTTGAAAATCAAACCTCTTTGGACTTTTTACTTATTTCTGACCCTGACCCCAATAAATTCAGTATAGGAGTAATATTGTCTCTGAGGACATCAGACCATCATATTGATTTTCTGATTATCTGGAGAAAACAATTCGCTAGAAGTCGCTGAAAAAAAAAAATGTGAACTAAATCTTAAAAAAACAATTTATTCATTCTTTAACCTTAAGCTCAAAAAAACACTATTATCACATACTAAACACTATAATAAAAATAAAAAAATATACAAAAAAAAAAAAATCAAAAAAATTGTCTTCGCAACTTTCAATTTTCTCAAAAACTAGGAGATATAGAACCATTTGGTTTTCAGTTTTCAATAAAGAGTTATTAGGGGTAGTGAACCATAAAAGCCAATTCAGCGTCTTAGTTCCCAATTAAAAAAAAAAAAATCAAAAACTAAACTTTCAATTTTTTGTTTTTTTTTTTTTAATTTTGAGTTTGAAAGTTATTTTTACAAAAACTATGAATATCAATAACTTGATTTAAAAATAAAATGAAAGAACGGAGTTCTGGCTTTCAAAAAAAAGGTAAATTTTTTTCTCGTAAATGTTGCCGTTGTTTTTTAATATTATTTTTAAAAGAATGCTCTCCTCTGTAAACGGGGGGAGAAAGAACCCCCTTTTATGGCGAACAAATGTTGTATTGGGTTCCCCTAAAAAAAACGTCATCAGTTTTTGGCGTCGTATGAAAAGAACTCTTGCTAATTAAATTTCGCCTAATTTAGTATTTACCTAATGTGTGTATTTACCATTTTTGTTTTTTCCAAGTACATTGGCCAGAAATCATTCAATATCTAAGACAACAACAGTTTTTTTCAGATTTGTTGACTTCTCAACCCCCCGCATCTCCCTTATTATTGAGCCTAGCCAAAAAAATAAACATGACTTTTTTTATAGAAAATTTCTTCGTCTCTAACTTTGTAGTATGGAGTTTACCGCTAAAATGCTAAAAAAAAAATAAATCGGGTGGCACAACGGCTCATGAAGAACCAGGGCCTAGTGACTAACAACTCGCAAACCATTCCTGTGTGCGCCTTTCGACAGGAATAGAAGGGACCTACAATTTTATGCCGAATCCGAACGGCTAGACGAGAAGCACTTATTCGTGACAAGTGATACTCTTGGAGGATGTGTCAATTCCTCGCAAGAGGCAGTAGCCCTGAAAAAAAAACTTTTTAGTTTTTAGGTGGACGAGGCTGGGAAGCAAACCCAGACCTCCAGCGTGAGAGTCGAACGCACTAACCATTACGCTACGGGCTACTACACACATCACACGGGAAATGTATTTCTCCCTCGTGAGCAATCTTTTATGTCAAAAATTGTGAAATTTTTGAGCACGGATACGGTTTTGGTCTGAAAATCACAAAAAATGCTACTACTTCATCTTCCGTTCTAACGCTTGTCTTCACCGATGCACCTACTGTCAACTCTAAAGATAAAGCTAAAAAAGACACACAAATCTGGTGGTCCGGATAGTATCCCTTGTATCTTGCATTGTTCTGAAGAGGTGTTCTTCAACGCTGGAAAAACCACTGTTCAAGCTCTTTCATCTGCCCTTTACAACTGGTCCCTTTTCAATTGGATGGAAAACGGCATTTGTCCAGCAGTCCCTGAAAAAAACTCTCGAACTATAAACCAATTGCACTTACGTCCATTCATGGAAACGCTGATCATTTTTCAGCTCATATGAAATATCTCGAAGAACGAAAGCTTCTTTATGACCGGCAGTATCTACGGCTTTTTGTGGCAATAGGGGTCCACTGACGATCTGTTAGCATATGTCACCGAAGATAGACTATTGATATTTCAAAAGCTTTTGATAAAATTTGGGACTTTTTTGGTTTCGATGAATCTCTTCTTCGCTGTAAAAGAAATTATCTGTGGGACCTGTGGGATGGTTTTAAGACTGAAATTCGCAAAATAAATACTGGCGCGCCCAAGGGCTCCCTTTTGTCTTCGAACCTCTTCCTCATATTCATTAATGATCTGCTGTCTGTCTTCTAATCCATTAAACTAATTTGCAGACGACAATACCCTCAGCTTTTTATATTTTTCATTTCTAGATTCAAAACGATGTCCTGCAGATTTGAAACTTCAACCGTAGCGTATGATAAACTCATTAAATTCCGATCTCGACAGCATTCTATTTGGGTACCAGAAAGCGCGTAGAATTTAATACTTCAAAAACTCAATGCTGTCTCCTGTGCCACTATCTATGAGCTTGAATTAAAGAAACCAAAAAGCTTTCAGTCCTCGGTATGTCTATCACATACCACCTTCTATGGAAGGATCACATATGTAGCCAAAAATGCTGCAAAGTGTTAAGGTTTTCTTCGACGATGCAAGAAATTTGTCTTTTCTTGTGATTAAGCTGTAAAACATAAAGACTTTATTCGCCCAAAAGTTGAAAACAATGCGCACATTTGGGCAGGTGCTCCAATAACTCCTTTAAGTCTATTGCATATAATACAAATAAAAGCTATATAAATGATAGACGATAGAAAAATAACGGAAGCATTTGCATCTCTTCAAAGCGTCATAATGTTTCATTATTTAACTGTTACTTTTATAAACAGTGTTCTAGTGAAATAGCCAGTTGCATTCTTCCCCGAATACAATTCAACCGTAATACTCGTAATTCTAGGAATGCACATCAATTTACTCTTGAGCTTAACCTCGGACGAACTCTCAAATATACAGATTCTTTTAAAGCCGCACTACCCGAATGTAGAATGCTTTACCCGTCTTTATTTTTCGCTGCCATTTTGATATTCAGAGGTTCAAAACCAATGTGCATCGGTATTTCTTCTTAAATACTCCCCATTTTCCTAACGCTCGCACTTTGTTTAACCATTTTAAGGGTATTTAAACCCTCCTTTAGTGCGTGCTTATTATAAACAAAATGGATGTAGATACTTAATTAATTTCTTGAATCAGCATCTTGTACTTTAACATTCTAATAATAATTAGGACGAGGTTATAAAAGCCATATCGAGCAAAAACATGATTTCTGTATAGTTAAGTAACACGAATTCTATTTGTACGTAATCATGCGCTAACTGTCAATTAAAACCAAAGATCCAAAAAAATAAAACAACTACTCTGGCCTGCAATGTCTTCGTTTTTACATAGCTGCTAGAAAATATGATGAAACAATTTAATAGTGCCTCCTAGACATTTTATCCTCTCTATCTTAAATATGAACAAATTAAAAGGCCATAGTTCATCATTTTATTACCAATTAGACTCACATTCAGCACATTTATACTATCTCTCTATCTCATTAAGCCCGGCAGCTTTATATAGATAGCTACATCAGCAGAGTGCAACAACGGGCGCAATGTTGCGTTTCATTGATGGTTTTTACCTTTAAACAAAAAACACAACACAATTTACAGACATTTCTATCGTATAAAATGATTGCACATCAAGCACAGAGAGTAAGTAGTAACCTGTACGAACGTAAGTATACCGACAAATGATACATAATTCACAAGTTAGAGAAATATTTCGGTCATACTCTGACCGATGTGTATACAGCTTAAAGGCTTCTCACTAAAGATTCATCGACCCATGTAGCAGCTTCACCTTAAGAACGATCAAACTCGTTTCATTTTTAGGTTATGCAATCATAATTCACATGTCTGTCAGGTCGGATCGGTTGATGGTGTAACATTTTTGAAAACAAAATAAGTCTGCATGCAAGTCTACTTGTGATAGATGGTTGGATATGGGATGGATTGATGGATGCTGTGTTGGAATCTGAAAACTGAAATGTAATCTAGGAAATGGGAAGATATATCTCATGATGAGTATCAAATAAGTAACTTAATCGAGGCAAAACTAAGCTATGAGTGGTGTAAAATTACGTATCAGACTTAAAGAAACAAACATTGATGTATTGAGCAATTGTACCTTTAATAATTGTAACTGACATAGTTTAAAGAATAAATATAAACAACGGTTTCTTATAAGGTAAGGCTTCTAAGAGAATGACAGTAATTTATATGAGACGCCATATTGAAGCGGAAATGAAAGAGACTTTTCACTTTATAAGTTTTTCGGGAAGGTAAAAACTTGATGATCAGTGCTTCCGGGTTATGTTTTGACAGATGATGGCCATCTTCATTTTTGTTTAACAAAACATTTAAAAGATGAGTGAAACGTCGCGTCGCTGGCCAAAGTTGAAAGACATTTTTATTGAGGAAATCATTTGCGAACAACTTTACCGTTAAATTCTTTGCACTTTCGTAGATAAAAGCGAATGACCGACCACCACCGACCCATTGCCATAACCCGCAACGCTCATCAATGGCAAACAGTTTAACACTCACGTTCATGTTCGTCAATCAATTCAGCAGTTAATAATGATTTTTTTGTTGTTGCTGTTGTTGTTTTGGTAAACAAAACATTCAAGCAAACAATCAGTCATTCATATTGCATTAAAGAAAGCGTCCGTTTACTTAAAAGAAAAAATGCGGAATCGAAAGCGAAAAAAGAGGAAAATAAGCAACAAATCCAACAACTACCGACTGTACACTCAGCTCAGAGTCGGAAGTTAGCCATTATACATTCAGCCATACGCCACTGTTTGTCGAAACTGTATAGACTTATACAAGCTTGTTTGTTCACACAGGTGGCATTTCTATAAAAGCAGTTGGTAACTTTTTCTCTACCTGAGTTTTTAGTACCCAACATTATTTTTTTCTTTGTATACTATAATAGAAAATGCGTTGGAAATTTAATTGTTCATAGTGGATGTGCAGCAAATATACAAAAGAAAATTTAATAGAAGTTTAACTCCTATCCACACATCATTAGGTATATGTTGTGTATGATGTATGATATGTGGAGAAGTTCGTTGACCAGCTAAGGTACGATGACTGATGGTCTGGTCGGGTTCCGTTTAAGGCAAAGGAAGTTTTATAAAGTTTAAACTTTAAAGTGAAAGAAAACTGGAAATATTATTTCCAAGAATAAAAGATAGCAGCATTGTCAAACACCTTAGCCGTGGGCACCGCGCAAGCAATCTTTCACATAAAAGGTAAACATCAAGGAAACAAAACATTATGAAAGAATTAATAGTGACCTATATTAACTTAATGTTGCTTGTCTAACATTCTTGTTTAAAAACTATAGAGCAATGCTTGAAAAAATATCATGTTGGTTACGTTTTTGTGCACTATTATATATGTTCTAATTTTAGCAAACTGGATAACCTTTTGTCCACTTGTTTTGTTCAGCAGTAGATATCTCAGAAAAATTGATAACAAAAATGATGGAAAATCATAGTAGATTATATAGGTACTAGAGTTAACTCCACCACTTTCCGCACTCAATTTATTTTTCGAAATATTATTGATGGTGACAATTTGGCGAAGATTGAAGAATTGAAGAAAATAATGGATGCACAATAACTTCGAATTCAATCGTATGCAGTGCTTACAAGAAACAGACAATTCTGTGGAACCCTTAACACAACCGTTAAACGACGAAAAAGAAAAAAAATTTTGTGTGAAATAGCTATGTGTAACGGCTTTGGATTTTGTTTTTTTATGTGTGTGATAGAACTCTCCTTTAATATTTGTCTGTATCTTTTCCGTGTACGTTTTTTCTGTTTATTTCGAAATGATACCTTTCGATTCAGCTGCGTTCTATGCTTAAGGCAAGTTTTGGTTTTGTATCGAAGAATTAATCAAATATAAAAACGGGTAATAAGTCTGTTCGTCCACTTTTCATCGAGCTAGATCTGAAATCCAAAAAAAATAATTCAATTTTAGAATGCAATATGTATTATTTGACTTTCCAAGATTCCTTATGTGCAAAATGTTAACTAAATTGATAAATTCCCTCAAAAGATACGTTGGAGTAACTTAAAAATAAGACAATTTCATCAAAAAACTTAAAATCCTTATCTCCGTTTAGTTAATTTTTTGGCAAAATCCTGAAATGCAGTTTTCTTATAATCGGTCTAAGCTTAAACTTTATCAAAACCATTTTTAAGAAATATTGCTTGTAAACTGGAAGATCTAAAGCAAACTGGAAGATCTAAAGCAAAAATTAGAATTGGAATTAGAAATTAGAAGATAGGGAATCAAATAGAAATACTCTGTACCAATTTTAAAGCAAATTGGTTCACGTGTTTCGGCTTTAGTTCTATGCAGAGTGTACAGACGAAAGGACGTAAAGTCCAAAACCTAGTAGTGATCGCAATATCAGATTTGATCAAAACCCCGACTTCTAGTCACAAAAATATTAATCTCTTCCACTTTTTATTTTCTCTTAACCCTTTCGGTACGGATGTGGTGGAATATTATTAAGACTTCGAAATAAAGCAAACCCCGTCAATCGAAAGGTTATGCCAAAAGAAAAAAATTATTGACCAACAAGATTTTTTTTCCGGGGTCATTAACGCGTGCCTCTAAGGTCACACTTTTCCCATACAAATTTGTATGGGAACTTTACACTTTACACTTTTCACATTTTCTTTTTTTTTTTCTCTGGAACTATAACAGTTATTCTTATTCTAAATTCTGATTGATTTATCGGTCCTTTAAAAAACTCCATTTAAAAATGTATTAAAACAATTTTAATTATAATTTATTTCGATTTTTTAAGTAAAAAATTATATATTTTTCTCTTAGTTTTCTCTCTCGATCCTCAGCAGTTTTTGTTGTTTTTTTTTATTGATTATCATAAAGGAATAAGTTTTTTAAAAAATTGCATTATTAAAAATAATTAAAACTAATTATAAATAATTTATTTCGATTTTTCAAACCATTAAATATTTTTTAATTTTGTATGTATAATTTTTTTTTTTCTTTTCAAATAAAGTTTTATTTTTATTAATTTTTGAATGTAGTTTTTCAAACAAGATATTGGTCAAAAAAAAATCATTTAAAAGAACTTTTGTTGATAAGAAAAAAATAAATAAATACATAAAAAAATAAAAATATTTAATTTTTTGAAAAATCGAAATAAATTATTTCTAATAAGTTTTCATTATTTTTTGTAATGCAATTTTTTTAAAAACTTATTCGTGGCAATTGGAAAAAGAGCCCTACCACATACATATATACACAGCTGTTCAAAATAATAGGAAAAGTATGTTTGTATGTAAATTAGACATTTACCCAATTTCAGATTTTGAAATGAAGAATATTATTTCCAAAACTCAAGAGAGTTGATTGTTATCTAGTTTGACAAAAGACTAGTATGTAGGTGGAAAAAGAAGCTAAGACCCACCTCTTGTCGAAAATTCAGTGGGAGTAAGTATCATAACAACTTTTCAGTAAATAAACTTTAATAAAAAAAAACACTTGTAACTTCGTTGCATTTTGTTTTTGATAAATTACCATCTGCAAAAATAACGGTTATAAAACTCTGCAATTTATACAATAAAAAAACACACACAAAAAAGCGTGTCCCATCAATCTTAATCTGGGACAATTTTATATTCATATGTATGTATGTATATGTTTTATGGTACCTACTATCTCCATTTTGTATCTTCACCTAACACTAGAATGCAATAACAATTACTTAAAAAGCATTAACATCAACGATAAAAAAGTAGAAGCATTAACGACTTTTATTTCTTATATGTAAACTTCCTGACCGAGAATCCCACTTGTTCGTCTTCTTCTTGGGACAGACAAGAAGCAGAAAACAAAATAAATTCTCAAGCGTACTTACGTTAAAATAGCCAGGAGCGGATTTAAAAACGTTCGTTGCCACTAAAAATAACTTTGGATAAGTTTTTATTGTCCTATACCACGTTTTCATTAGGCCAAATGAGGTAATTTCGTTGAAATTATATAAATTAGACCCGAAATTATATATACCCCATTTTTCAATTTCTCATACAAAACTTCATATTTCAAAATGAGATTGTGGTACGAAATAAGGTTGGAAATTAGGTGAATGCTTCCGATTTGAATCAATTTGAAAAGCTTTTGTATGAAAATGTCAAAACAAACTTATGCAAAAGTCAAACCAAACGATGCAATGTACAAATAGCAAAAACAGAAAGAGAAAACAATTGCACAGGCACCCAAATTCATATTGCAATAAGCTGTCAAACGAAATTAATATCTAAATTTGAAATGAAAACAATTTATTGATAATTTCTAAATTGTATTTAGATACAAAAATGTTCACTTCTAGTTTTTAATGATATCGCCCACCTCAGATATTTTTCCTCATTTAAGAGCCCCGGCAAATTCCCCTCCCTCAATATCCTAAATGATAATTCCACCCTTGAATTTAAGTAAGTTATTGTTTGGATACACTTTAAAGAACAAGTCAAGCAGGTAAGCGCGTTTAGCACAATAACTTGGTCAATATTCCAAGTGCGGTTAGTGATCTTGTGTTGCTCCATATGTCACTATTCAAAGATGTGGTAACAAATAACACACACATCGAATATGTTGTGTTTTTTTTTTGGCTTGCGTCTTGGGCTTACGCTGCTGGCTGCCGCGGTCTGTTGGTCTTCATCAAGTACTCAGTTTCGAGTTCAACTACTGACCTCATTCACGGTAGACGTGTTTTGAAAAAAAAAAAAATTAAAATAAAAAGGAAAATTCAAACTGACTCCGTGTGCTCAAGGCAAACACATACAATCTATAACAAAACTGTCATGTGGTGCTCAGCTCTCCAATAGAACCAAATACACCACGCCAAACTAAACTTATTATCACTGTGTAAACATGCGTCTATAAGCCAAGGCTTTTTCTTTGGAGCTCTTCGCTTGGCTTTGGCTTCAATGCCGATGTTTTTATATTTATTTTTAGTATGCAGGTCGCCTGCAATCTGATTTTGTTTTTAAAGTACACTTGCTATGCGAATTTATTATTATTTCTTTTTGATAAGAGGCGTCTTAAAATATGACTCGACACTCGAGTGCTATATTCACTGAAAATCGAGTGGCATGGCGAGTGCCGCTGGTCATTCTTAATGAAGTGAAAGCTTCTGTTTTGGTTATTTGTGTATGCATTAATATTAAGCAAATATACAGTTACTGTTTGACTAGTGTTTTGAATGAGGATCGGTGATGTTTTTTTTTGTGACTTCTGTTCATTCAGGATATTTTCGATCTATGTATCTATTTATTTAACTTGTCAAAAACTTTGTTTACATTGCATTATTGGATTTCTGCTGAACAAGTGTTTGTTATTTTAATTTAGGATTTAGGTATGTATGCAGTGGCGGATCAAGAAAGAGGTGCTATAAAGGCTTAAGCCCTCCCCCTACAGTCGATTCCTAAAATTAATTGAATGATATAAATCAGTACATTACAAAATGTGAGAATTTTACATTCGTATAAAATATTTTCAACATTAGAGTTTGATATTAATTAAGGTAACTGTTAGGTACCTATATATGTATGTTTATGTTTTTTTCTAAGACGTAACAGACTTGAACAATGTTTGGGCCTAGAGTCCGAAGGAAATGAAATAAAAGCCCAGAAAAAACGAGCTTGGGTCTAAATAATTAACTGGGGGTTAACAATTTACATGTTGAATGCAATAGTAACTCATTCCATAAAAGCTTACTGGGTGAGGAGAATTTTAGGGACTTAACTTTAAGGACCGCTAAGTCCGATTGAAATTTGATTGAAAAAGCAAATTCGTCCCCAAAGCTCGATGAGAATTAAAAAAGAAATCGGAATCAAGGCTTAACAATTAACATTTTAATTGCAACAACAACCAACAACTAACTTACAAAAGTCGACAGAATTTTCGGGACTTAGCTCTTAAACTATCAAATCCGGAAGTTTGGAGTTTGAAAATAACAGGCTAAGTATAATCAAAACCTTAAAAGCAGTTTCTGAGAAAATTATTAAAAGAAGAAAATCAGAAAGAGGAAAATCTAGATGACCTTAAAAAACAATTCTCCTATGAGCGATAATGAAGATTCTTCAAGAAAATGCTTTGTACCAAATTTGTAGTTGAAGAAGATTGGTCAACCAGTTAATATTCTGGCTCACATTACAGTGGACGCAAACCACTGTTAGTTTTCTTTTTTTTCAAAATAGTGTCATACGATGAGGCACCAAAAGATTGATTTTCTAAAAAAATCTTCTAAATTAAAATGCATCAATGGATCACAGTAAATTAATCATGTGTAGCTATACATTATCGGTGTATATTAATTAAAAAGTACAAGTGACCTCAACTCCAGAAATAATTGTGTTTCGCCCAAGGTATAACAGTGGGCTCCTCAGTCAGTCTGTTATACCCTACTAAAAATTTTGGTCGATGTTTACCGACTCTTATAAAAATCACAGCAAAAAGATACTGTGAATTTTATTATTCTAGGGGAATTTTATGGAATTATAAAAAACCTGACCACGGGTATTTATTTTCTGGGTGCACGAATTTAAACAAATTCCCCTAGAATAATAAAATTCACGGTATCTTTTTGCTGTGATTTTTATAAGAGTCGGTAAACATCGACCAAAATTTTTAGTATGGTATAACAGACTGACTGAAGAGCCCACTGTTATACCTTGGGCGAAACACAATTATTTCTGGAGTTGAGGTCACTTGTACTTTTTAATTGAATTTTATTCATTCACTCCACTTAAAACAGAAGTAATTTCAATATTTTAATATTTAAATTGCTTCATCTTCTTATGGTGTATATTATTTATAATAACGAAATATTAAAAACAAATCAATTTTAAAAATTTTAAATTTTGTTGGATTGGTACAAAAAAAAAAAAAAACAATAAAATGTGGAAAAAAATAAAAAAAAAAATGTTTTGAATTTATTTGTTCGCAAAACAAATTTATTTGTAGATATAACAGATTTTAAATGCAATACATTGTAATGCAAAATAATGTTAAAATCAATCAAGCTCTAAATGTTCGGGAAAAAATATGTTATAAAATAGTCAATTTGTCCTCAAAAGCTTAGATCCGTTATGAAATATTTTTTTTTACAAATACCCGGTGTGCAGTATTTGTAAAACTGTTTTACAGATTAAATATTTTTTTTTTACTTAATAAAGTACGAAGTATGTTCAAAATCTTTAAAGCAGTTTTCAAAAAACTTTCATAAAACTGAGATTTTTGTATGGCAGCTATCCGTTCTTAAAAGTGCTAAAACAAAAATTTGAATTTGTTCTCTATAAAAAGGCTTTACACCAAATTTGGAGAAAATCGGTCAAACCGTTTATGCTCTGACTCGATATACATAGGACGTACCGACGCACAAACAAATACCTATGTATACCGACACGGAGGTTATGCCGAAAATCACATGTTAAGGCATTTTTAAAGAGGGCACATTTACCATTGTACGTATTTCTAGAATTTGAAAACGGTCATAATTTGAGTTTTGTTTTGTGAATGTTATTTTATTGTCTTTGCCTTGAATTACGCTATACCTTCATACCTCTATCCTATAGTAATAATTAAATGTAATTATTTCCATCAGCTACTTTTCTTAATATAAAAATTCCCTCCAGTTCTATGAAGCTTTAAAATGCGTATTTAATCATGCGGAAACAAATACAAAATACGTAAGAGGATTTTGTTTCATCACCTGAAGCAAAAGATCAAAAAACTTTTTTGCATTTTATTAAATCCAAATTGCTCTGTTATTTTGTTGTTTACAAAAAAAAAAAAAATTACTAATTATGTATAACTACATGTAATTAACACTAATATAATACCCGCAGGAATTAAATTAAACTTAAGTTGTTTTAGAAAGCACTTCATAACCACACCATGAAATACCTTCGCATTGATTCAATAGAAAAATACATAATACACTTAGCTGTAATCATGTACGAAATTCTAACGAACTTCAATAAAAAAAACATACATAAACGACTAACAACACCCCTAGGTCGGCCATTCATCTCGGAGCCATACAAAAAAAAAGAAATTTTGTTGTTACACAATTCCAGTATGACAATAACACCCGAACTGATCCCAGCTTAGAAATATAAACCTCACTTTTAATTGTGGTAAAGTAACAAATGACTTGCATGTAATGTTTACGTACAAAGTTTACAGTGGTAACAGCCATTATAGACTTCTTAGAAAACAAAATTGTAACTATTGTTTAGTTGACTAATAAAAATGTTTACACAAAAGATGATTTTCACTTGCAGTCAACTACTAATACGAGTACTTCTGTTGAAGTTTATAATTGGATTCAATGAATGAAAACGAGATAAATCACTTTCTCCTTGAGGCCATTCATTGTGGCAGATTCACGTTTTTGTACATACATACATAGATAGATGTGGCCACTGCATTATCGCCTCATTTTGTGTATTTGCTACTGTTAAATACGATTATATGTGTAAATTTTAATTGGCAGCACTTGGATTATCGTTTAAAAATAAATACGATTTTGTAAAAATGTTCATTATATTGATTATGATTTAACGACAATCTCTGTTAAGGACACTGTCCGGGGGGTAGCAACGGTTTTCAAGTAGACATTTTACTCTTAATGATTTTTGAGGTAAATTAAGAGATAAAGGTATACTAATGTTAAAGAAACATAAACATAACATAAGTTTTATCTTGGGAACAAAAACCAGCTGGAATAAAGTAACTTTATCATTGGTAACAAAAACTATTACTTAGTCATTCAAACAGATACATACATCATACATGTATGAAAATTTGTTCGTGTACATGAGCGAAAGCTTTCCGAATTTATGTACAGCCCTAGGAGATTTTACTATTGATTTCTCGTAATAATGAGTGTAAAACAGATGAATACTAACAGTGAAGAAATACAATAAAAAAAAAAATAATATCCCTAATGGTAACAATTTAAAATAGCAAAAACAAGGTAATTGACATTGATTTATTAATTGTGTTGCCCAGCATCAGGTATGTTTTTAATGGGTAAAGTCATAACATGAACAGTATACGTTGATCAAAGGAGATAAAATTAATACACAGAACAACTTAATTCAAGGATTTATATATGATTTTATTTTTGGCCTCTATTCAATCAATCTTTATAATACAATTTTCAATTGAAAATATAAATTTAAAAAAAATAAAATAATTAGTATACGAATAGTTTGATCTTATAAATTATTTCTAGGGCTCAGATATATAAGCATATTGCATACACTAAACACTCAAAAATACGCGCTTATAATATGCACTTAATAATTTGAATTTTAAACGCATCCAGTTTCTGTAAATTGTACTAAATTCGTTATTTCTCAATATTTTGAAAAGAAAAAAGACCTATAGTTTTAAAAGAACTCGTCTTTTTTGTTGAAACCTCAAAATGAACAAAAATTGACACTCTTGAAATACATACCTATATATGCATGCCAATTTAGCTGTCAATTCCACTAGTTAGAAAATTTTTCGTTGTACACTTTCAAGCTCAAAATATGCAAACGTAAATAATTTGACGGTGGTAAACGTTATCTTTCAAGGAAATTCCACATGCCTCTTATCAAACATACTGGAATTGCTGATATCTTTTTATGTTTCATCTAAAATAAAAAAAAAGCAGGAAGTTACTATGTACATACATATGTGCGTACATACATTACCTAAAAATAATTTTGATAACAATTTAATTTTGAAAAATTAAAAAAAAAAAAATTGTTCCGTATTTTAATTTACAGGTCAGTCAAATTCAACAATAAAATCGCAAAGCACGATGTAGTTCTGTAATTTTGAAAGTTTGAAGCTTCGAAAAACCTCTGCTCGCTTATATTTACCTTTATAACTTTGGAAGCATGCAATTTAGGAAAAAAACCATACAATATAAATTTGTTTGTTGTAAAATTTTCTACAATAACACATTCGTTTTAAATTCATGCGTGTTACATTTGTGTTGCTATCTAACCATAAATTAAAAAAATTAAAAAAAAAACTGTTTGGAATATTCTACAGTATTACAAGACGAAATTCTAAAATTCGATGCAAATCGGTCTAATAGTTTTGGCAAGAGACATGATGTTTACTATACTCTGTTCAGTTTGTATTTTCAGTACGGGGAAGATAAGGTGTTTGCCTCGCACCGTTACTTTTATGGATTTCAATTAGCTATCTCTTTTATTATAAAGCTTTTGCATTTTCCATGGTTGCCGTATCGCGCATTATAAATTGGCATATTTCTCTCTTCTCTCTCATTCAAATGTCAGTAGGGTTACCAACTGCTAATTTAGATTTCATAAACAGAAAAAATGTAGATCGTAAAGTAAATATAAAAAAATGAATTTAAATGCAAATAAAAATAAATATATATTTTTCCACACCACCAAGAGGTAAGATAGTAGGCGCGTTTTTATTATTTATATCCGGGATAATCCCACAGTTTTTTTGAATGCACGTAGGTCAGATTAAAATAAAAAGGGTTTTTTTTATATGGGGGTTGCCAGGTATACTGGTATACTGTTGCGTTTTTCATATAAATAAAAACCAAACAATGTTTATTGTTCTTTTTTTTAGAATTAGAATTTTTAGAAAGGAAATAAATTTTATTTTATGAACCCTTGGTAAAATATTACAATAAAAACGAAACCTTTATTCTTTTTATTTTTATTTTCATGAAAAAAAAACTACATATTTGGCAATTCAAATTGCAATTAATTAATGAACCAAATTCCATCAAAAACGTGCTCAAATATTAATTCTTCCTTAAAAAAATACCCAACAAATATTTTATAGCAGCATTTTAACCAAAACAAAAAAAAATAAAACGAAAAAATTTAAGCAGAAAAACAAGAAATGACAACACTTTATTCCGTAAACATAAAATTATATGCTCACAAAAGCTTGTATAAAGCTATAATTCTGAAAGCTACATAGCAAAACCCAAAGAAAAAGGTATTAGAATTTCCATGCCTCGACGTATGGGAACTCTGAATCAATGTGTTGTTATTAATAAACACATTAAGCGAGCGAGAGGCGAATTGTGTGTATCTTGTTTCAGTCTCCTCACGCTCACAACCACGGAGCAGACAGGTCATGATGGGATTTACGTGGGTTTATGGAATATTACAAAAAACAATTGCAATGGAAGTCATGGGTTCTGCTTTTTATTTCGCAGGCAATTTATTAAGTTGAGTGCAATGCAAACACCAGCTAGCACGTGTATGTTTGAAAAAGCTCTCCCATAAGGCCTGTACTGAAAATACAAACTGAACAGAGTATAAGTACAACGTACAATGTTTGCATCATTGCTGTGGTCGTTATAATATTTATATATTTTGTTAAGCATCCTTGGTAGCGATTTTAAAAAGTTCTGAAAATTCTTAATTCTTAATTCTTACGGAAACCCACAGTGAAAAAATATCCATTGAAAGTGCCACCAATTGAAAAAAAAAGCAAACAAATCCCATCTCCCTCTCACAATAGATTCACATAATAGGTCCGTATGGTGATTCTTACTTCCATACACTTACTAGTTTGAAGTTGCTTTCGGACCCTTCTGGATCCATTTTGGGTCCATTTATGAAGTTGTTGCGGATCCAAAACATGCTTGAAGGGGAATAACACTTAAAAGTCACTTTTCCGAATACAATTAATTCTGTCCGAAAAAAGAGTAGAGACTTTTCAAAATAATCAGCATCAATTGTCGATCTCGCTGTGTATTTTTGTTTTATCAAAATAAGTGGCACTTAAAATAATCATATATGGGAACCTTCGGTGTACCTAGTGCCATTTTGACAGTCACAAGAGTGGCACTTAAGTGTCCAAAATTGTGACATACAGAGGCGCTTTTCGCAGTGCACTCTTAGAGCCGGATTACACTATTCGTTTCTTCGGTTGTTTCCTCTTTTGCCTTTTTGACAGGCACGAACGTTCATGATTACATGGTTCGTAAATATTCGTACGCACTTTCTTTCGTTATTTTGACGTTCATGGAATTCGGGGTTGTTTTGCAAGAAAATAATCACTTGTTTCTCAAATACAATAGTGTGTTAGGTATAACTAATCAAGAAAAACAATATTCCAATTCAATCATTTCTGTTTATATAATTGTTTGCTTACACCAGGGCGAATTGTGGTTGCCAAATCAGAAACGTCAAAGTGCAACCAGAAAAAGTCTTAAAATTTGTATTCCTGCTTTCGTTACTTCCTTCCCTCTTCATTCCTTCACCTCTCACCCAATCTGTCAAAAAGAAGAAAGAGAAAATAACCGAAAAAGCGAATCGTGTAATCGGGCTCTAACCTGAATAAGTTGAACTTGGATAATTCCCTAATGTTGGGCACTTAACTGTTACTTACCAGCGAAAGTAAACATAAAGTACTATTACGGATAAATTAAGTAGGTACAACTTATGCCAGTAAGTGTAGGTACACTCTGAAACTGTATCTGTATCTTATCAAATAACTGATACTGAAGTTTTCCATATTGGCGATTTCTACTAAGTTTCAGAGCATCTCAGTATGGGATACTGCTGTTCCACTGGTCTACGGATATATTATTATTATAATTATATTGGCCACTTAAGTGTCACTTGCTCAAACAATTGAACTGGGACTGAATAAATTTAGTTTATTACTTCGACGTTCGACTCAGTTGTTCAGTGGTGAGTTAAACCAAAGTAAGCTAACTCTAGAAATGAATTTGTCTATAGTTACGTCAAGAAGAGGAGGATGAATGTAAAAAGGCTTAAAAACAGCGTTTCCTGAATTAATCCAGAGTTATCTCACAATGTTTGGTGAGTTAACGCGGGCTTAACTTGAACCTCACACTAAAAAAACTGTCTCTTTGAATTTAATAATAAAGCAGTGCCATAATCATAAAGCCTCTCCCAAACCAACGCGTGATCGGAGCGATAAAAAATGCAGCAACATGCTAAATAACAACAAAAAAAACTGTAATCAGCTAATGTTTCGCGTGTCGGTTTGGAAGATGCTTCAATCATCAATGTTAAACAACTAATAGCATTGAAGAATAGAAATAAAGTACCTGCGAAGTGCGAACTATATTAGTCAAACGATTAATTTATTTAGCAACACTTTAATTTGAAATTAATTCGTACATAAAAGTGAGAATCAACTTGGACAAACAATTTTATTAATCTTTCTTTAAATAAAAAAAGTAGAAATATTTTTCACAATGTCTTACAAAATTTCAGATTTTTACCAACACAAACATTTTGGCACAGGGTCATATCAAAAGTTTACTTTTCAGTTCACCAAAAGGGTTTTTGTTTAACCAATGAAAAACCGATTAAATGTACAATTTTATTCACTTCATGTACCTTGTTCGATTCCGATCACTTTAAGTTGCAATGACTTATGGGCCAAACTGGTAGAACGCATAAAACAAAATTGTGAATAACCAGACCAGCAACCAGGTATCAGGAACAGGAGTAACAACAATCCAGTAAATAAAAAAATATATATAAAATAAAACTAGTCCGGAATAGTATATGTATATGAGTATGTAGGTACAGCAGCGATTTAACTGATAGAGTAAAATGAAGGTCAATACAGCTGGGATAACAGCAAAAGAATCATTGCGATAGGTTTCACTTTCATTTGTAGCTTTCTATCGAAATCGCGTTCCATGGTTGCTTAACTTGGCTTAAAAGCATGTTGGAATTTCGTCGTACGCCAAGCGCCGATAGATTAAACTATTCAAACAGCAAAATATTAAACTATGCATTTTTTTTTCCATCAAAGATCAAGATTCAACGCCAAACAAGCGACGACCGCACATTGAAAACGCAGGCATGATTATGCTTTGTTATTTATAGTTTATAAAAATTCAAATTAAGTTTTAAAAGATTTTGTGAAGATGCTCAATGGATGGGAATTCATACGGGAAGTTAAGTTGTTAAGAAAGAAAAACAAATTAATAAGTTCATTGGGCGGATGATTCTGTAACCGGCTTTTATATTATGATCTTATTTGAAAGAGGAAATCTATAAAAAAAAGAGATCGAGCATCATCTGTATATGTATGTATATAAAATATTTTAATTCAAAAAAGACCTTGATCTTTCAATTATATCATACTATTGCTTTATTTTGTTGTTTACGTTTTTTGACCTGAAAATGTATTTTATGTAAATGACTTTTTATTTATTCATTCAAATCAGACATGTAAAATGAAACACTTCCAATAAAATTGTTGAAAACAGCTTAGATTAGGGAAGACTACCTTCTTTTTTAAGATATTTTGCAATTATTTGCTCCGGATTGATTGCGTCTCCGTCTATACTATACAACTTTCAAATATAAATCCATATGAAGTAGCTTATTGCAGCTGGACAAGCTCCCTTAAGTGGTCCTCTATCAATTTAAATGGTTTCATATGGAATAAATGTGACTAAATTAAGTTGACTCATAAGCGCACCCCATTAAGACGCGATTAAAAACGATTTTAACGAAAAATGCACGCATCGCTGCATGCTGTATTGGCATCTTTTGAAGAAATGTATTTTTGTTTTCGTTGTATGATGTGTTGTAACGCAAAAAGCTTGACATGGGCATTAGCTAGTTTCATTTAATTAAGTAGCGATTTCACACAATTCGAAAAACTCAGTAAAGAGTTATGGAAATTAATTTAAATTCAATGGCGCAAAATTTTAAACGACCTATTGTTAAGGGCTTAGCAATTTACTAGGAAGTAATTTTCTAAATATTTAGCAATTTACTAACTATTTCAAAATTTTAAACCTTTTTTTTCGATTTGCTAACTAGTAAATTGCTAATTGGGAAATGTCAGTCAGAAGTCACATTTGTTTTGTTTATGATTTTGTTTTACTCTCTGAAGAAGATTTTTTTTAATTAGTTTATAGAAAATTAATCTATTCAAAGTGAAAAAAGATATTAAAAAAGTCGCATTCGCCCAAGATTTCAACAATGCCGGATCAATTGTGTGGGCGTGGGGTGACATTTAAAGCATGCGGCAAAGTTATATCAAAGAAATCTTATGTTGTTGGAATAACTAAAAACGGCTCGACCTTCCACCCTACTGCGTTCTGCATCATCGAAAGCTGAAACTGGTGAATGGTGTACATATCTTCCGAATGTAAAATTCTCTCATGAACATAGTTAACATTCTCACAGTTGAGAGCGACTATTGTGGGAGAGACTAAGTGCTTGCCTGATGTTCCTGAATCGTGTACTGGTGCTGAAACAACTATTTTGAGTTTGGATTCAGTTGGACAGCCTACGGGACAAAAGCAAATGGTCAAAACTAAAAGTGAGTTTAGTTTGAAATTAAAAATTAATCTGAATCACATTATTTTATTTCTGGAGTAAAATTCTTCATCGTCCAGCTCTTCAAAAGGATGTGCTCGGGATTTAAAACTTCGCACTTTTCTGCACAACGCTGAATCTTCAAATACATCGAAATCTTCGTCTTCCGAAAATATTTAGTACTATTTTATTTACTTTAAAAAACAATTATAGCTCACGAATCATACAAAAAAAAACACAATTCACTTTTCCAATTCAAATGTGTGAGACATTTTTTTCGAGGAAAATGACAGATGTTGTATGGATTTAGCAAATTGCTAAAAGTTAAAGTAACCATTTTGTGATTTTAACTTTAGTAAATTGTTAAGAGATAGTAAGATGTTAAAATCGTTTAAAATTAGCAAAATCTTCTTTTTAACTTAGTAACTTACTAAAATGGCTTTAACAATTTACTAAATCGTTTAAAATTTTGCGCCAGTTGCTTTGAAATAGAAAAAGATTGTGTTTACATTTTTGTCATCGCTATCCAGCTGTGCTCCTGTAAAAATAGAAAAGTTTTATTGTTTCTTAATTAAATCTTGAAAACATTTATTTATTTATTTCAGGCAATATCACTTTTCTGTCAGCAGAAATCAAAAACTAACCAAATAGCTGAAATTTTGGAGTGGGCGTCTTTCATTTGACAAATAAAGACAAAGCTATAAATAATTATAATTTAATATTTTTGAAATCAATAATTTTGTATGCACACCATAATCTCTATCGCTTTCAGTTGAAATTTATTTGTTTTTTATTCCTCTCATTATAATGCAATATGCCTAACATATTGCCAACGCCTGCCATGCCATTCAATCACAATTTAAAACCTTTTAAGGTCACTCCTCCACATTCATTTAAACAAAAAAAATGTTTGTTGTGGTAGTTTAAAACTTTCAACGATTTATTTATATGTATGTTTTTGTGTACAATTTATTTATATTTCTTTAATTGAGTAAAATAATGTGTTTAAAATTTTTAATTGATTTGCGTAGATTTTCATTTTTAATGAATTGGTATGCTACAATACAACTTCAATTCATATGATTCAAAATGGACTGATTGATTCTCTGCTGCTGTTTCTAATTCATCCGAATAAATAATATTATTTCAGTGATATTCATCACTTACTATTACCACTATAAGATTCGAAAAATGAATATTTTTGTCCCAATAGAAGTGGTACGCTTTAGTTAAAATAAATACTCATGTACGTACATTATTATACATCAATGCAACTCACAATAATTATGGTCATACAGAAAAATTAAAGTAAATTAAAAATTAAAATATGAGTAAATATAAATAAAAAGATTTTGCAAAACCAAGGCGTCTGAACCATTCCTGTGTGATTGTTGTTATACTCGTAGTCGACAAGGAATGCAGGGACTTATACAATTATTATCTACCGAATTACGACTAAGGGGCCAGTTATAGCGATTAGGAAAACGCACCAGGAAAAGTTGAAACAGTATGAAATTGAATATTTTTTCCTGATGCTCGTTTATAGCGAACAGGAAAAAATATGTCAGTTGAGCGGCCTACCAAGTTTTCCTGATTGAAATGCACACAAAAAACTTTTTCGTCCGCAAATCTGTCAGTGGAATGAGTGAAATTGTAACTCAAATCATTTGAATTTTTTGTTCTGATTTGTGGGAAATTACGATCAGCTGGCACGAAAAATTAATTTGCATACGGAAAATAAATAAATACATTTTTAACAAAAGATAATTGTTTAATTGTAAATTTTATTTTATTAAAAAATTCTATGAGTAATTTGTCATAGATTAGTGTAGTATTTGGGTTTCAAATCGAATGAAAATAGTGCAAAAATCCATTTAAAAGTTTTTCCTGATTCGTTTTCCTGATTAACCAATAACCAAATTAAACATTTCTTTAACTAATCAGTGCTCTATTGCAATACCTACTACATTTGTTGCCCAACAGACAGCTTCTGTGAATGGAAATGGCCGCGATCAAGAATCGATGCGATAGCCTATCTAAGATACATAGATTCCTATCCATATAGGTTTCTGATCAACCAAAACCGGATAGGTTACTTGAAAGTATTTTTGGCAAAATTCTTCGTTACAATACAGTAATTTGCATTTTATTACTATATTCTTTTAAATATTTTTCTGAAAAAATCAAAAACACAACTCGATGACGGCAAACAAATCTCGGCTTTGCATTTTGTAGTAGGCTTTTTTTTAACAATTTCGCTTGGGATACAAACGTATACCAAAATTTTTCGGATAGCATATGAAAAGCTATCCAACAGCAAAAGCTGTTTTGTAATCATCTGTTTTTTTCTACATGATATTACAACAACAAAAACCTATCTGGATAGCTCCGGGCTAGAATACAGAATTTCGTTGAGGAGGAGGGTTTAACATTTTTACTTACCTATCTCTTGAGATAGTTTGAGCTAAATATAACAGAATGTCATCTTATTTCTTGAACAAATATAAATTTTTAAAAACAAATTAATGATTTTGTTTGTTTACAAAAATTAAAAATATTCGGGTAAAAAACACGAACATTAACATTAATGTAAAAAAAAAAAACATAAAGAAGCAAATCAAGAAAAAAAATTAAATGAATAATTTGCATGTTGGGAGTCCATGCACAAATGTACATGAATTTTTCATTTAACCTGTTGTATTGTTTTGGACAATTCACCAATACAATTAACAAACTAATTAATTGAGTAGATAGATATATATTTATATTGTTTCCATTTTAAAAATTGATATTTTTTTAACAAATTTAATAGTACAAGAGCCGACAGCAAATTTTGGGAGTGGATGTATAACCAAAATCTAAGTATGAGGGTTTAAAGAAGCATATTTTGTGATATCGAAATCAAAAGTCTGGCAGGTTCTTGTCTCAGCCTTTGGCGTAGTAGTCCGTAGCGTAATGGTTAGTGCATTCGACTGTCACGCTGGAGGTCTGGGATCGCTTCCCAGCCTCGTCCACCTAAAAACTAAAAAGTTTTTTTTCAGGGCTACTGTCTCTTGCGAGGAATTGACAAATCCTCCAAGAGTATCACTTGTCACGAATAAGTGCTTCTCGTCTAGCCGTTCGGACTCGGCATAAAATTGTAGGTCCCTTCCATTCCTGTCGAAAGGCGCACACAGGAATGGTTGCGAGTTGTTAGTCACTAGGCCCTGGTTCTTCATGAGCCGTTGTGCCACCCGATTTATTTTTTTATTTTTATTTTTTTCTTTGGCGGGGGCGGGGTATTGAAAATAGAGATTTTCTAAATTTTTTTTCAAGGGTTTTATCACTTCAAATATTTTTTTAAAACACATCATGATGCTCTGTTATTTTCCCTAAGTGCAAAGACCTTAATCTTGGTGATCCGATTAATAGAACTCAAGATATAAGCATTTAAAGCGAACCTTAATCGTCTTTTCTTGGAGACTTTGTTTTGTTGATTTTTTGCGTTTCATAAATCTCCAAGAAAAAACGGATGAGATGGTGCACCACTAAAAGGATTCTGATGATTGGTGTGGCAGCCATGAAATTGCAATAATTCCAGCCAAAATGTAATACTCGGTGGTAGCCAACACAAGTGGTTGTTGTTCATTCAAAAACCTTCAATGTTAAATAAATTAATATTTTAACAAAGATATAAATTTAACAAAAAAATAAATATGTAAGAATTAAAAACAAAAACATCAATTATAATAATTAAATGAATAAGTAAATAAATAATATGATGTACAAAAAACTTTTATTGAACAAGTTCAACAAATTAATCATTTTCGTAGTTTTGACATGACCTACAAAAATTTTCATTGGATACTTCAATTTTTTCTTCGACGGTTTGTACTCCCGTTTGTTCGTGTAATGTTGATGTTGAGAAAAACCAGGATCATCTTAAGAACTTTGTTTTGAGATACTTGAAGCTTTTTTGTGTGCATTTTGGCGCATTTTCCCCAAACGGGAGATCCATACAATATTAAAGATTGAAAAACAACTTTACAGATAGAGAGTTTATTATGATTGCTTAACAACGACTTCCGATTTATCAAAGGATAATCTAATAGCTATGTTAACTTTATTTAACGTATTTTGTGTGTGTTCTTTAAAAGTTAATTTCTTGTCTAAGTAAACATCTAAGTACTTGACAGAATCAACCCACGGAATATCACAATTATTTACCTTTAGATTTAAGCCGGGTAAGAAACAGTCCTTTTTTTTTCTTGTGAAAAAGATAGCCTGACTCTTCCCAGCGTTTATTTTAATCTTCCAGTGTTTATAGTATTCAAAGATAACATTAAGTGCGGCTTGAATATAAGGAACAACAGACGAACCGTATAATATAAAGCAACATCATCTGCATACATTCCAAAATCGCAATTATGTAAACTAGGAAAATCCGAAGTAAAAATATTGAAAAGAGTTGGGGCTAGAACGGAACCTTGAGCGACGCCCGAAGGTACTGCCCTATGAGAAGAACTTACTTCATTTAATATAACTAAAAACTGTCTGTCGTTTAAAAAAACTTCGAATTATTTTTATTAAGTAGTTAGGAAAATAACATAATATTAATTTGTGTATTAGTCCTTTGTGCCACACAGAGTCGAAAGCTTTTTCAACATCCAGTAGAACAAGGCCAGTAGATTTCTTATCATTAAAATTAGATCTAACAAAATGGGATATTCTTGATATTTGGTGGCAAGTATTAATTGTGACTCTTACGAAAACCAAACTGCTGAGCTGGTATGATGCAATTCTCATCAAGAAAATTTAATGTTTTTTGCAAAATAATTTTTTCAAATATTTTACTAACATTGCTACGTAGGCTGATGGGTCTGTAACTGTTACTTTTTATATTAAATTTCTTATCGCTAAATTTTAAATTGCTGTATTTTGGAAACCGTTGGGTCTAAAGAGTTGGACCAAAAAAAAAACAACTCAGCAAAAAATCAGAAATACCAGATTTGACGCATACGTGAAATTATATAGTTACCGTACTATTGTTGTTAAAAAATTGTTTTTCTTTTAAGTCAATTTCTTTAAAAATTGTGAAGTTAAGGGAAATTGAAAAAAATTGAACAAAATAAAATGTTTGAAAACTTGAAAAACGGCAAAGCCAAATAAATTAAATTTATTTAAAAATTACATTAAATAAAAAAGTACGTATACGCCTCAGTGCACCATTTTTTTTTTGTACGGTAGTGATTCTAACCTCTGCATAAAAGAGTAGCGCTCTTGAGAATAAGCTCGTTTGATTTGAACGCATCAAAAACTTGTGGACAATTTTCACAAACTTCATTTAAAAGATGGATTGAAGCATAGCAAAACAGAAATAACAAGTGTTGTTAAACAGGGTGTGGTTTCATGATGCTTAATTTTAATATAGTTCTGAAAACTTCATCAGATCGATATCAAATAGAGTTATCATAGTTACCAAAGAGTTATCAAATAGAAAGCCATATCAATTAATAACTTCAAAATATTGTTGGACATTTTTTTATAATCTCGATAGTACAATAAAATAAAAAAAAATATATATCCCCACTCGGGGATGCATTTTTTGAAATAAAATTATAGTGCATTTTTATGTTTTTAGTATTTTTTAACGAATCCATAACTTGCCTTTGAAAATTGCTCGTGAAATAAATTTGCAAATAAAAAAAAAAAAAACAAAAATCTAAATTGGTACAAACGCTTGACTGACTTCAAGTTGAATGCGCTAGTCATGCCCATCAAAAGTTATAATAAAATACATAAAGAAGTTTAAAATAAATTATCAAGTTCACGTTAGATGATTGATTGATGGTTATTTGGATATACACAATACACATGTTTACCGATTTTTACTTTCATTTTAATATTATGAACTACTGTGTTCGATAAAAAATTTATTAATTTTTGCTGAACAAAGAAATATGTTTACATTAGGGGATTAGAGACGGATTAGGGCTTTTGGATGCCTGGAAATAAATATAAGGTTAGGAACAGAAAAACTCTCTCAAAATTCTCGATTCTGAATTTTGGTAAAATACGAAATTTTTTAATAATAATAATAATTTTATCTATATGCCTGTCAGACCTCAGGTCTTTTAAATGCAATGCACGGCACTAGTTAGAAGGAATAGAAGGAAAGGAAATATTTTTGTTGGCATATTAAATGTTTGTTTTATTTTGTTTTTTTTTTTTGTTCAAATTAAGTTAGCTGTTTAATGCAAATATTTAAGCTTTTATTAATTTTATAGCCAAAAACATATTTGTTTTAGAAATTTAAACAAATCAAACGGCTGATGTGGGAAAATAACTTATAGCACCTATTGATTTTTCAATTTCTCATAAGCTAACGTTTTGCATAGATATTGTAGGTCAACTTAAGAATAAGTAAACTTGAGTCAGCTTTTACAAAAAATGAATTATGTCCGTTTTTATGGGATCCTATTTGTTTTTTTTAATGAACACGTATAATCTAAAAAAATTGACCCTACAACACTCGTCTTGAATTATTGCCTTTCAGAGATAAAATAAAATTAATTCCCATTAATTACAGTTCAAGCGAACTTCCACCTTATACATGAAATTAAAAATGGTTTTCAATTTATTTTTCTATTCACACATAGCATCCGCATCTGCTTCATTTCACGGGTTGTTTTATTTGTATATAAGTATGTATTCCGCCCCAACCTCACCGCCCATGTTAAGTTTCCCCCACGCGTCCAATTATAAATACACCGACCAACGCCAACTGACCTACATGGGAATCTTCGAGGCTCGCCACAATAACAACAACAACAACCTTATTTAATTCTCAGCTTCGACTTCACAGTAACGATTTATCTAACAAAATTTAGTTATTGTTATTGCTATTGGTGTTGTTGTAATGTTGTTGTTGTTATTATAAATTCAAGTGCAAGTGCTCACTCAGTGAATCCGCGCGAAATTCAAAAGTCCCTGGTCGATGCGATGGCGGCGATGCAGCGTGTAATTTTGCAGCGGCCTTCTCCACCGCGCACAAAGAAACCATTTGTTTTGACAATGGTTTCACTATATAAATATTTCATTTAATCATGTTTGCGTTTCTTGTGGTCACGCCAGAGAATAGCACTGACTTCAAAAATTACTTAAGCCCGGCACTTGTTGGCTAAGATCGTCGACAATTGATACACAAGCTTAGAGCGGCTCTGATGTAAATAGTAATTTTATAAACAGGTGAACTGCAATGTTGGCTTAGATTGTTATTATATGAATAATTGTGCTAATTTGTTTGTGGCTTACTGCGCAATTTACTCACAACAATATTATGATTCGTTGGCTCCCTGAGATCATTTTAATATCATTAACACGATTTAACATAAAGATGCCTTAAGTTCGTTAAATGATGAGATTTAATGGATTCGTTGTTAAGATAAAATAAATATTAAAATATAAGGGTTTGCCAAATTCACGAGCTTGCAATAATTTGAACAAAAACATTTCCAAAAAAAATTTATAATAAAAGCTAGTTCAAATACCGAATATGTCGAATAGGTAATTACTTTTCCTTGTTTTACAACGAAATGAAAATTCGACACCATTGTGTTACTAAGTGCAAAGCCGTACGTAAGATTTAGAGGGGGGGAGGTGCTTAGCCAAACCCATTCAAAAATCATAACTCGTTGAATTATATATGTATTTACTTTGATTTTGTAAACATTTATTCAGTATCGGCTAGTTGAAAGTTCCGGGCCTAGCCTTTTGAAGTCAAGTTGTATCTTAGTCACCCTGACAATTGAGACGGTATTTTTTTTAAACAAAAATATGAACATCGTGTTCAAATACAGAATTTGATTTAATGCTGCAGGTCCAGTAAAATTGGTGTACTTAGAGCCAGTTGTATAAACGATTGTTTTGACATGAAAAGTCAGTTTTTATAAATTTATCTTATTTCTTACTGGCCCTTATGGCCAGTTGAGGCTGTGAGTGCAAAAGTGGCGTAACCCATTTTTTGTAATTGGGTTTAAATTGACTTAAACAAGCACATAAGCCTTGAAAATAGTTATGTTATATTTTTTTTTGGAAAGATTAGATATTCAAGAATCTCAAACTATGTTTAAAATAATTTATCTCCCTAAGACAAAAATATGGGAGACACAATAAGCTAATTTTCCAAAATAGGGTAACGCCACTTTTGCACTCACAGCCTCAGTTGTACAAATATTTAAACTCATTATTATGAATTATGAACCCTGAACCATGGTTTAACCTGAGCTAATATCGTTGAAATAAAAAATTTCGGTAACTAAAAAACTACTTGGTTCAAGGTTAAAAGAGGTCGATCACGTTTGTACAACTGGCCCTTTGAGGGAAAAATATTGGGGCATATTCATAGTCGCAGATAGACCCAGGTTTAACTAAACTACGGTTTAGGACAATATTGGCTCAATGAATACAGACCGATTTTAATTACAAATTTTTAGTTTTATATTTTTATAAGATAATGATCTTGGTATACTACACAAATAGCTTCAAATATTTTGAAATGATAAACTTAAAAAATAGAATCAACGACTGAAGGTTCAACAAATCCCATGTTTAACTAAGGCATAGCTCTAAAATGACTATGAATACGCCCCATTGTGTTTAGCCTGAGAGTGTTCACTACATGTCTTGTCGACAAAGGTTAGATGAAGAGGGAGGACACAGCCACGATCCAATTTGTTCATTTAGGATAGAAATACAAATATTTAATATTTTGAATACAAATTTTGAATAAATAGACCGAGGGTAAGACCAGGAATTGCTTATTGGTAGGTTATGCTGCATAGCACCAAAAATACTAGAATACTTGAGTAAATCATGTTTTTAAAACTAAAAATAACGGTTCATTCAAACGTTAAAAACCTGTTAGTACAAATCCTATTTTCTTGATAGACGGATCCAGTGAATTTGATAATAGCAAGTGTTTGTTATTTCTATCAAAACATTTTGACAAAACAAATTGTAACGCTGATTTAAAAGAATATTATTAATATATCAAAAATGTTGATAGACAATACTTTACTTCTTAAGACCATCTGTAGAAAACAAAAAAAAAATAAAATAATTGTTAAAAATCACTTAATACCGAGTTTAAAAAAATAAAAAATAAACTGGGCGACTGCAGCGCACAAACTAAGCTAAAAATTGACAATGCATGTTAATAGTTCAAAAATATAATGAAGTCATAAATAATAAAGTGTTACATATAAATTTATTATTTAAATAGCTAAAAATATCATTTTGAATTGTTAGATCTTAAAAAAAAAATTATGATTTTTGATTTGTTTAATAAATAAACACTTACAGAAAAAAATATAAAATCGTTAAAACGGGTTTCTTAAAAAAATATTTTTTTTATATTTATTGAACTATTTAAAATTCAAATCTGGTGTGCCAATTTTTAGTATGTACTAATTACAATTTTATACTTGATAAAATAAAAAAATCATTGACCCGTTTTCAAGATATCGAATTTTCAAAAACAAAATTTCAAGATATTTTCAAAAATCAAAAAAATATATTTTTCTTAAGTTTTATACGCGAAATTATTTAAACTTAAAAAGGGCTTCCGTATACAAAAATTGGTTGAAATCAGTTAAGCCATTAACGAGAAAGGAGTTGGCTAAAATAAGTGACCAAAAAATAAGAAAAACACTGCAAATTCGAATAAACAAAGACGAATTGTTTTATATTTTGTTTTATACTGGCTAAACCCCATGGTTAACAGTTCTATGTCCATATACAAAAATGATGCTCTTGAACTAAGCTTTCCAACGGTGTATATCTCATTTGTGGGCACTAGACGCATAATTATTCCCATTCACTTAGTTCGCTAAATCGAATACAAAAAAGTAGAATTTTGATACTGATAAGCGAATTATTCGCGAACCATGATTTTATTGGCTATTATTTGCCATTGGTATTAAAGTTTCTTTATTTTTGGGTCTATTCAGTTCATCAAAAGTGACCAACACTGTCATTTCAAAGGAACACTATTGCAATTAATTTTTGCTCTAATAGCAAACTTTGTTGCCATACACTGCCTTAACCCCATAGTTTACAGCTTTGTGTCTATACGAAAAAATTATGTGGTATGGCTAAGCTTTCCAACGATCCGTGGGCAATAGGTAGACCAAAATGCCCATTCTCCTGTGAAAATAAAAAAATCGGTTACATGGAAGGTACCTTTAATAACCATTATTGGTTGGTGTAGTTACACTTATCACGTCGTACACTACGGTGAACATCCCTCATCTTCATGCGGTACGTAGACTCAAGCTCGTTTCTCCATGCTGCTGGGGTAGCTGTGATGCGAGCTTTAAGGTGTTTCCTTTCTTCGATCCTTGCCCAAGTTTCGTCGGAAAGCCAAGCACTATTTCTCCCTTGCGCCCGGCCGACTATACTTTCAGCACCGGATATGAACACATTTTTCACAGCACACCAATGATTTTCGATGGATGCGGTTTCCGTGCTGCTGATTGCGTTCAATCCTTGTGAAAGGTGGTCCCCTAGTTGTTGGCGCACTGCGGGATCCTTTAGTCTATCTGTATCAAACTTGGGCATTCGAGTGTTTCCTTGGGATCTCCGAACTGCAGCTGTACGCAATCTTACGGTAGCAATTATCAGATGGTGGTCCCGGGCCATTACCATGTCAGCACCTCTTCTATTACGGACGTCCTGGAGACTGCTTCTAAAACGCCGGCTGATCGTGAAGTGGTCAATTTGGTTGGAAGTTGCTTGTCTGTCAGTCGACACCCAACTGACTTTGTGGCACGTCTTATGCTCGAACATGGTCCCTCCAATAACAAGGCCGTTGGCGTTGCAGAAATCGACAAATCGTTCGCCATTGTCGTTTCGGTTACCAGCACCATGTTTTCCCATGACATGCCTTAGCCCAGTGTTGTCATTGCCAACCTTGGCATCTAAGTCTCCCATCACCATAACTATATCACCTCGTGGAACGCTATCATAAGCAGCACTCAGCCGGTTATAAAAGGCTTCCTTCTCCTCGTCAGAAGAGAGCAAAGTTGGGGCGTAACACTGTATGGTGGTGACGCGACGTACTCTTGTTCGGAACCTGGCTTTCAGGATCCTGTCACCTAAAGGCTCCCAGGAAATTAAGCTTTTGAGAGCTGTTTTGGAAAGCAGCAATCCAACGCCAGATTCCCGAGCGTTTCCAGGTGTTTTTCCGGAATAGAATAGTACAGTGTTACGGGTTGGTGACTTAAACTTCCCCGAGCCCAGCCATCTAACTTCACTTATCCCTAAGATGTCCATCCTATACCGCATGAATTTCTTCTCTAGTTGCAGGAATCTGGCATTCTGAGGACCTTCTTTTCCATCGTCAAGAAGCGTCTTCACATTCCAGAAACCAATCTTTGTCCGGGTACAATAGCCAAAAGTCGACAAAGAGTTATCATTAATTATCCGAGGCGTAGTGTTGGTTTCGGTAGCGGGTTGATTTCAGTTACGGAGAATGCTAACCTCCGTAACCTATCCTAGAAAGCTAGGCCTTTCACTTGTAATTTTGGCCTATTTATGTATATTGGGATACACAAATAGTTGCCCCGGGACCACCACGACGAGGTAAAACAAGCACTTCATCGCTACTGGCCCAGACCGAGTTCTGAGCAATCAATAGTTTCCCGATCAGTCACGATGCAGGTCGCCCTATGGCAGGTAGGTATTGAACTAAAAAAAATTCAATTTCTCCCCTAGGGACTCAATTAAAAACCCTAAGTTCAAAATTTGAAAAAAAAAAAAATTGCTTCAGTGGTTTGGGCTGCAGGTCGAGGCGAGGTACATACAGACAGACAGAATTGTGGGACTCACTTTTTTTCGTGTTCTCTATCATTGTAATGTTATAGGGAAGATTATTATCACGAGTTCCATTTTTTTTATGAAAGTAAAGTACGTAACCAACATGGAGCAAGTAAAATGGACAATAAAAATTTAAAATAAATAATAATCCAAAATAATAAATAATAAACTGAACGAAGATATTCCAGCAAAAAAAAACTTGTTATTCGTAGCTTCGGAAAATGTTATAATTTACTGTCTAGTAATTTTAGAAAATACAAATATAGAAAAAAAAGTTTACAAATGGTTGATTCATTCATACAATTTTCATGGTCTAATAAGGCGTGTCTTAATTCAGTTGAGTTTTTGTTTCTATTGTTTGCTTCTGAAGGTGCGCACTGACACATCACAACCTAGGTCGGTATTGCAATTTATTATTATATTTTCAACTGCAAATTTGTAAAACATGATCATCATCAATGGTGTGTATTTTATGACACGTTGTTGTTTATTTTCTTCAATTTCCAATCATCAATGTATAGAAGTAGGTAGATTTGTGGAGTAAACATATTGCTAGTCTTGTCGGCAATGTGTAAAGGTTAACACGCTGTTCTCATATTATGTGAAAGAAAGTTGGTAGGTAGGTAATGTGTGCTTACTTATGTATTGTTTCTTTATATTAGTCGCGAGTCTTATATATATTTATTTTTTTTATTCACGATACTAATAAGGAACATTTCAAACAATAGAGAAAAATAAGCATGCAAAGAATTTTGACACAAATATGGTAGTTGGTATTTATTAAATGAGGTATGTATGGGTACCCACAACTACGTAGCGACCTTTAAAATTTGTTTAATTTGTCTCAAATTTGTCGTTTTTTTATCGATTTGAATAACGAAATATAATCTTTTGTAGCAGCATGAAGTCCCTAGAAGTAAATTTAAATTGTATCGTACCTCAAAAACATCATTTTAGCTCCTTCTAAAGATCCTCAGATGACAGTTAGTATATTTTAAGTATATTTTTACCAAAACAAAAAATCAAATACATACTAATAAATTAAAAATTATAACAAAAAACTGGCTCCTTAATCAAAATGACTATGTCCTTATCTTCATGTCTAACTGGCTCCAAATTCAAGACGAATACTAATTAATCACATTAAAACCCCCACATTTTGCCTTTTTATACATATACAAAATGTTAACCAATATAATTTGTACCTATTTGTGTTTAATTTTGCATTTCTCTTTTTTTCTTTCTTTTTTTGTATCTCTTGATCATCTACCTTTATCCGTGATCTTACACAATAACAATAAAAAAAATCGAAAACCAATAAAAATAAAATTCAAACAACGATCAATAAAAACGAAAACAAAAACTTAACAAAAAATAAAAAAAATAGCTGGCAAGTTCACGGTCAAAATCCGTCCTGATGAGTCTCAGATATACAACAAGCCGTTCGAGATCACGTTCGCTTTCAACCGATAATCTTGGCCGGGGAAAACAAAACAAACTTCATCAGGTAAGACGTCTAACAGCATCAGTCGGCAGCTCATCCCCACTTTAACATCACTGTGGCTGATGGTGGTATATAATGGCTTCGATGACACTGTTGTTTGTTTGTTTTTTTTTTTTTTAACGTGTTTTTCTGTTTTAATTTTTATTTTGTTTGGCGTTAATAACCTGGATTAACATATGTAAACATCTACATAGATGGCCAATAAAGTTTTTTTTTATTAATTTTGGGGAGGCTATAAACCTATACCATTTACTTCAACTCTTATTTTAATAAAAAGCCTTAACTTTAACACTCAAAATAATGCTTTTTCACATTTTTGTTTGGTGCTTAAAGTGTGTCTGTGTTTTTCTAAATTAACTGCCATTTAAACCTCTTTATCATACAATTTAATTTTGAGTTGTCTCTACTATTACTCTCACATTTGTTTATTAATAATAAATAGTTTTATACTAATTCAAAAGATATTTTAAAACTGCCATGGTGACATATACAAATATCTTGGTTATTGCTGACATAAATGACGTAAGCAAGTTTAAGTGATTATCTGGTGTATAGGAATTTAAATAATTTACAAATTTATTATAACGATTTTCATTTACATCTATGATTTTACTTTTGCAGCATTAAATACGAATTTAAATTTAATTTAGTAATCATAACTCTTAAAAAGAGATTTGATAGGGGTAAAGTGGTTTGAAGAACCAAATAAAATTAAAAGATATAAATTAAGGAGCTAATTGTATATCATTTCGAAACAACGGGAACAAGCTTCGATTTTAAGGATTAGGTACGATAAGTCAACTTTCAAATAGTTGACTTCATAAGATCGACTTTCAAGTCTCGACAAACAAATTTTAAATGTTGAAAAGGCCAACTGATCAAAATATCGACAAAAAAATGAATCGATTTTTTGAAATGTCGACAATAATTGACATTTTTGCATTCGAGATTTCCTCAGCTGAGATTTTGATTTTTTGACGTCGACATTTTAACGTCGACATTTTGAGAGTCCACATTTTGAACAGACTATGGTTTAGTTAATGTAGTAGCACGTAGCGTAATGGTTAGTGCGTTCGACTGTCACGCTGGAGGTCTGGGATCGCTTCCCAGCCTCGTCCACCTAAAAAAAAAAAAAAAAAAGTTTTTTTTCAGGGCTACTGCCTCTTGCGAGGAATTGACAAATCCTCCAAGAGTATCACTTGTCACGAATAAGTGCTTCTCGTCTAGCTGTTCGGATTCGGCATAAAATTGTAGGTCCCTTCCATTCCTGTCGAAAGGCGCACACAGGAATGGTTGCGAGTTGTTAGTCACTAGGCCCTGGTTCTTCATGAGCCGTTGTGCCACCCGATTTATTTATTTATTTATATGGTTTAGTAAATGATGTTAACAAGCGCCCTTGTCAACATCATTCCCTTAACCATAATATGTTCAAAACGACGACTATCAATATGTAGACTATTTAAATATCTCACTGGCTGGTTTTGCATCGTCTTCAATCACCATAAGATCACTTGTTAACAAAATTTTTTTAAGCTGATGAAAACTGAACTGTGTCTTCAACAGAGTCGAACATTTTTCATAGCGTCAAATAACTGTACACTTCTTATTCTAATGCCAGGTAAGAATTATGTTAATATAATTTTTTTTTTACTTTTTGATTAAAGGTTATGTTTTTTTGTTTAGTAAAATAATAATTGAAACTAAAACGGCTTCGTGAGTTTAAAATGTTGCTACATTAACGAAAAAAGACACCATGGTTTCACATCGTCTACAATCACTAGTCCAAGATATATATATTACAAGTAATATCATAAGATCTTTCATTTTTGTTCAGTTCTGCGCATGTTGTCAAAATAAATAGTAAAAATTAATTTAATTTCAATTAATGACCACAAATTCGTTTTGGTTTAACTTCAACAAAGGTAGGGTTGGCCACGAGACGAGACTCTGCCAGCCTTTTGTAAGTCTCGGTCTCGTTAAAATCGAAAATTTTCAGTCTCGTTTCGGTCTCGTCTCCAAAAAAAAACAATTTCTGGACAACCTGTTGATTACTGGAACGAAATATTTTCTATTACACATAATCAGTGCAAAAGAAAAAAAATATTAAACTGAAATTGGATTTTTTAATTTATTAGACTCTCTGTAAATTTCGGTCTACATGAGACTGTAGTCTCGTCTCGGTTTCGCCTCGGTTGCTTAAAAACCAGTCTCGTCTCGGTCTCGTCATGTGAGACTGAGAAACGAGACCGAGACTTTTCTCGTCTTGTGGCCAGCCCTAAACAAAGGTTTGCTTACTTACTTACTTATGGTGGCGCTACAATCCGGTGTGGACCAGGGCCTCAACCAACAAGCCTTCTCCAGCCAGCTCTGTCCTAGCTAGCTGTTTCCAGTTTCGCACGCCAAGTTGGTGTAGAGGCCTGCCACTTACCTGCGCCACCGGTTTCGTGGTCTTCCTTGACTGCGCCGCCGTCCCTCGGGGATAGATTCAAAGACTTTTCAGGCTGGAGTATTGGTGTGCATTCCGCTCTACATGTCCCAGCCACCTGAGTCGTTTCCTGTTCACTTTTGTGACCAGATCGATGTCGCTGTACAGCCCGTACAGTTCGTTGTTCTATCTTCTTCACCATTCCCCGTCTATGCATATACGGGACAGAAGATCACCCGAAGAATTTTTCTCTCGAACATTCCCAAAGCGTACCTACTCATCCGTGCCGCTAACAGGGTCCATGCTTCTGCACCATACAGCAGGACCGGAATGATGAGTGTTTTGTAGAGGGACACTTTAGTCATTCGAGAGAGGGCTTTACTTCTCAATTGCCTACTTAACCCAAAGAAGCAGCGATTGGCAAAAGTTATCCTTCGTTTGATCTCAGCGCTGGTATCATTGTCCGAATAGATAGCGGAGGTAAGGTAGATAAAGTCCTTTTACCTTAAAGTTATATCTGTCTATGGTGACGTTCTGTCCAAGACGTCGGTGTTGAGCGTCCTTTCTAGATGACTGCATATACTTTGTTTTGTCCTCATTCACCGCTAAACCCATCGTTGCCGCTTTCTTCTCAATGCTTGTAAAAGCTCCAGTGATATCACGCTTTGTTCTTCCAATTATGTCAATATCGTCGGTGTATGCAAGTAATTGGATGGACTTTTGAAAGAGTGTGCCTCTAGTGTTGACGTGAGAGTTTTGCACTATTCCTTCTTCACCTCGTCGAGGTCAGGTAGAAGGAATTGTTGACCTTCATCGTCAAGGTTGAATAGTGTAATCTTTCTGACAGCGGAATTAGATTCGTTATACAGCCTACAGAAGTGATATTTCCATATTCTCAGCATCGACTGCGAATCCACTGCGATGTTCCCTTGCTCTCAAAGGCAGTCATTTTTAAATTTCTGACAACCATGCGCATAATTTTATGCATTATGTTACCTGTGCACTATAATCGACATTTTTTCTGTCGAGATTATAGGAGTCGATATTTTAAAAGTCGACATTTCATAAAATTTTTGTTTGGAAATCCACTTTTGTTTAAGACAGTCGTCATTACGTTAAGTCAAGATTTCATTATGTCGAAATTTTTTAGGTCGATCAATAAATCGACGTCGCATTTTAAATTATTTAAAAAAAGTCGACAATTTGACCAGTCGAATATCATACGTACGTTACCCCTAGTAATTATTTTCAAAAGGATTTCTGTACCATTTACCTGTTGTGTTGAAAATATAATATTACCTACATAAAAAGGACCATAACTTTCAGGAGAGCGGTATTGTTTTGATTTTGGTGACATTAGATTCAGCATTGAAAACTACCTCTAAGTCATGTGTCACATGTTAAGATTGTGCTAAAGAAAATTTTTCCTTTTCATACACCGCAACCGTCCCCCCTTTCCCCTTCAAAAAAACACCCTTCGTCACAAGATATTTTTAAAGACTCTATTGATTCTTCATTCTTATGGTAAAAGTAACGTTTTCACCAAATTTCATGAGGGCAGGATTTTTTTCATTTTTCGAGCGATTTTTACCTGTACTATTAGATAAAACAACTTCTTTTTGTGAATCGTTTCTTAAAAATATAATTTTCAAATTAATTATTGGCGCAAAATTTTAAAGAATTAAAACCGGCTCTAAATCACTTTTAAAATGGGAATCGGCTCTATTTTGCGCAATTGTTTTTAAAAATATTCACATTTTTAGCTCTGACTGACTTATGACTATATAAGCTGGTTAAACTACAATTGTTTTTGGATTTTTCCAATGAAATATAATTTTTGAAAATGTGTTTGTAATTTGCATATTATTTTTGTTGAAAAATGTTCGTTCTCGTTATTAAAAAAAAAATCAGTTGAGAATGCTTTAAATTTTTTTTAAATTTTAATTTCCAACATTAATATTCCTTTTCAGCTGTATTTTCTCCATTACTTCACTTTAACATCGATGGTTCCACGGCAGAAATTCGCATACAGAAAACCTGAATTTTTGATTTGAGGCTCAAAGAAAGTAAATAAATCATAACCAATTGTTGGTTAAAGGTGTTTGCTCTATGAAAATTTAATTAACTCAAAGAAAAAAAAAAAAATTGTTAAACTCAATTTTCTCAATTTTTGTTTTTGATTTATTTGTGAATTAACCCAATCTAGTGATTATAGTCACACAAATTAAATTTCATGTTTTTTTTAGTCTAGCGTTTAACTCCTAAATTACATAATCTTATAAAAGGTATGAAAAAACTCTTATTTTGCTATTATTTACATAATATCCTCTCAATATTTCTTTCTAAGTAATAATAGTGATTTTTTTTTTAAATAACTCTTACAAAAATTTTCAGCACGTAAAATTGATCAAAAGGTGGATGGAATAAATAATTAAAATTATTGTAATCCGTCGCGTCGAAAAAATAATCATTATTCAGTGTTCCGGTTATTCGCACAAAGATACATTTTTATTTAGAATAATTATAGTATTATGCTCTTTGTGAGCGTAATTTTTTATAAATGCTAATTCTGTAAAACATGTTTAAATTGCAGCTTAATAATTATACTTTTAAGAATCCCATGGTCATATGTAAAGAAGTTGTAAAAGGGTATCTGCATCTGCATAGATAAAAATCTTTCTCTGAAATTTGATTCGTTACGAATATTATGATGCAAGTAGATACATTTGAGATTAAAGTGGAAAATGTTACTCTAAGCTGAAATTACTTAATTTCTTATACAAAAATGAAATAACTATTCAGATAAAAATAAATCATAAAATATCATTTTGCTTGTTAATATATTATTAATATGTATTTGTACACACACTCGCATTTAAAGAGTCTCTATAATGTTTACAACTATTGTTTTTCTAAGTCAACATACAAAAAATAATAACACGTCAATTCGTTAGAAAATTACTTGCTTACAGTGATTCAACGTTTCCGGTTAGCTAATAATTATTTCTATGTGTCAGGCGTGTCGTTGCGATGCTGCACGGTAATGAATTATTAACTTAATTTTATTGTTTTTAAAATGTTAAAAGCTTTTTATTTGTTGAAATTAAAAATCGTTAACATTTAAATTGAAAGAAACTAGTACAATTTGTTAAGTACTTTTATTGTCAATTAAGATAAAGGTAAGAAACTTAGCTATGTAGCTTTTGAGCAATAAACCAGAAGTGGTTAGGGTCTAAGCTTCGGATAAGTAAATACACAAACCAAAATAAAAACATGGATGAATTACGAAATGTGCCCAGCATCCCATGGTGCCCAGTTAAATATTGTACTAGAGTGAGTTGGAAAAGCGGATGAAAATCGAATTTCAAAGAATTTAAATTTATTTTTTAAACTTTAAATGTACCTATCTACTGGTTGAATTCTTTATCTTGGTAATCTTTTTTTGTTGTAGATCGAAAGTAGAAAACAATAAAACATTTTGAATGAAACAACAACAACTTAATACTACGTTTTCATTAGAGCCGAAATGAGGTAATTTCGAAATTTGGCAAAAAAGTGTTTTCATTATTAAATTAGCTAATTTCATTTGACATCTGATTTCATTTTGAATTTGGAATGGCAGTTAGCCGTTTATTTTTGTTGTTTTCTCTTTCTGTTTTATGTTGTTGAGTATAGTGTATTGATGTTTTCATGCAAAAGCTTTTAAGAACTTTTGAAACTAATTCCCGCTGGATGCATTCACCTAATTTCCAACCTAATTTCGTGCAAATAAGGTTGAAATTACCTCATTTCGAAATGTGATTTTGTATGGGAAATTAGGTAATTTCGGATCTCATTTGGAAATCTGAAACGAAATTACCTCATTTGGCCCAGTGAAAACGCCATATAAGTGTTCTATACCACTCAGTTATTTTTTTGGCTGAAGTTATAGCTATTTCACGAGGGCCAGCCCGATCATCAGACTTCTTTGTGTGGTGCTGAGTCTTAATATTGTAATGGAAATCCGAAATAAAAGGTTGACTAATTTCAAACAAATTTATTTAAGCTGGGCCCGGTTCCCGAGAGGTTATTTTTATTTAAATTTTGAGGTTTCTCCCAACAATTATTCTTTATTTTTAATTTCAAATACACTTATGGTTCCACCTTGGCCTGGTTGTCGCAAGAAAAGAGAGCTTTTGTGTTGAACGCACTCCTATTTATGATATCCAACTATCGATAAGATGTCAACCCAATTCGCCATCATCTCCTTATTTCCAAATTCGTCATCGGTCTCCTTACCTACCAATTTTCTGCCGCCATTTTCTCGTTCCAACTTTCTGCCACCATTTTCTGCTTATTGTCCCAAAATTCGTCATCGGTTTTCTTAATTCCCAATTTTCTGCCACCATCCTTCTTGTCCCAAAAATTGATATTTCGTAACAATATTTTTATCTTTTATTTGAAAAGCTTTGCCGTCATAGAGATTTAACTTAAGACATCAACTGTGACTGGAATTAGGATGCCGACGGCCTACCTATCGCACTAACGAAGCCATCATAACGGGCAAAACTTTTAAAATAAAAAATGAACATATTAAGACTCAGCACCACACAAAGAAGTCTGATGATCGGGTTGGCTTGTCATTCGTGAAATAGCTATAATATAACTTAGGCCAAAAAAATAACTTGGTGGTAGAGCACTTAATTTGTTGTTATTTCATTCAAAATGTTCCATGTTAATTGTTGTCTTCGCAGCGTGACTGCATTGTATGAACTTTACTTCACACAAACATCTTAATAACCAGATTTACTTGTCAGTAATTTTTTTGATATTGAGTTCCACGATGTCCACGATTACGAGGTAATACAAATTTTTTGAGCATTTCTGACGTCATGACTTTTTATAAGTAGATCAGAAGTGTCACTCTAAAATTTAAATGCAATACTTCAAAAATTTAAAACTTTGTCAGAAAAAATTAATTAAATTGCAAATAAATACTATAGAGATTTGAAGAAAGAAACCTAATTTCTTTAACACTCTTCTTGACTGCAACAATATAACAACTCATTCGCAACTTAACACCAATAAGCCAATAAGGCCATATTAAACTCAAATTGAATACAATTTACGTTATAGTGCACTAAAACATAATTTGTTTATTTAATCCTCTCCTCACCACATGATGTCACAAGCTCGTGCCATGCACAGCTCTACGCGTATCTTACAAAAATATATCTTAATTTTAAACGAAGACGACCAACATACGCACAAGACGAACGAAGAATTTTTCAACGACTTGTGTGGAGGATGCATTTAACGCAGCATCTCATAATAAATGCGCTATGTTGCATTAAAATACTGCTAGTCCTATCCTAATGCAATATTCCTGATTTCAATAAAATCCAAAGTTTAGTGCGACCAATTAAGTTGAATGAATATCTGCCACCGACGATACTAACAGGGAGCGATAACTTTGTGTTTACAATGTTCGTCTGCAAACTCTTCATATAGGTACGTTAGGGTGGTCCTTATACAGGTCATTATCTTATTTTAAATAACGCACCCTCTCCCCTAATTTGTTCTTAATAAATTAAAAATAAACTGTAAAATGTTAGCTCATTATATTATTGTTAACCCCATCCCAAGACTTCTGAAGTTTTGTATGGGAAATCCCATGGATTTTTGCAAATCCAACTTTGAAAATTCTTAACTTTGGAAATAATTGATAAAAAAAAAAGAATTTTGTAACACATGAAGTCATTTTTGTCATGTTTATAAAATTGTATCAGACAAATATTTAAAACACTTATTTCCCTACTCATAGACATTTAAACAAAAATAATTTGTATTTAATGTTAATTTCAATAAGTGTTGTAAGAATTGCTCTAATAATTTTGTTTAAACATGACAAAAGTGGCTACATGTGTTCCAAAATACAATTTTCTTTATCAATTATTTCATTTTACCAAAGATATGAATTTTTAAAGTTGCATGTACAAAAATACATAAGATTTCCCATATAAAACTTCAGAGGTCTTGGGAACGGGTTAACGTTAATATAGTGAGCTAAAATTAAACAGGATTTTTTTTTAAATTTATTAAGAACAAATAAGAGGGGTGTGTCATTCAAAATAAACCAATCACCATTATAAGGACCACCGTAATGTACGTAATCGAGTAAGTTGCTCATCAAAATGAAGAAAACACACATCAAGTGATAATAAAATGTATGTTATTTCCCATAAGATAGTATGTATAGAGAAATCCCACCTACAAAAGAGAAGTTGGTTAATCTATAAAATTTTTCACAGCCAGATTTAGATGAACTATCAAGCCACTTAGTCACTTATTGTATGCGTCTTTAAAAAAATATGATCAGTTAAATTTAAACAAATTAGTCAGTATGTAGGTACCTTAGTTGAGTTTTGTACGTACAAAGCAAAATAAAACATTTCGTCTATTTAATCCAGACAATCAGTGTAGTACATATGGAAGGAAATCCCTCTTTCTGAGTTCTTTAAATCATTTATACGTGGTAAATACCCTAGGTCATTAAACATTGAACATATTGTAGATCAGAATTATTCTATTTTTTTTTAAATTTATTTTAGATTGATGCATTACCCTATACTTGGATACGATGTTTGCATCTAATTCAAATAAAACAGGTGAAGCACATACATAGTATCTAACATTGGAGCTTTTAAAAATGATCACTCATATTTTAAATATTTTTAACATGAGTTGTATATTAAGAGAATTGATGTATTCATTTGTATTCATTTGTCTTCAGAATCATTGGTTTGTACTTAAACAAAAAATAATAAAAAAAAAAAATCAATTTCAAATTGGGCTCAGATTTATTTAAAATAAAATTAATATTCTTATGAACTTAATGCAAAGGGGCCTATACCAATAATCAATATGGTTTGGGCTTTAACTAATAAATCATGCCTGGTTTAATATTTGAGAAGAACCTACAAAATGAACTGTACATGGTAGGGAGTCTAAAATATGAAATATACCATATTTTATGGAGAATCCATACCATTATGGTCCATTTCAATTAAATATTTAAGTCGTCACTAAATTTTATTATTGGTGAGGGTCAATGAATGGCACGAGTACGATATTTTTGACGCCAAAAATTGAAAACAGTTTTTTGTCGAGAAATTAAAAGCAAGCATTCTTCAAACCGAATGGTTTTATGTCTTCCTGATCTTCAGAAAATTATAAATTACTAAAACTACTTTTTTTATCAATATTTTGATGCGATTTTTTCAAAAACTTTTAGCATAAATAATTTAATTTAAATTTAAGATTTAAGAACAGATTTCTGGCATCAAAATGGGTAAATTACTTCAATATAAGTTGCCGTTTTTTTAATAGTTTTTTTTTTAATTCTAAGACTTTTTTTTCTTCTAAGACTGCCCCTACCTCCTAAACGGGGGAGATAGACTGCCCCTCCAAATGTATGTTTTTAACCTTTCTGCAATAAACCGTTGTGTATTTTTGGCGCCAAAGTTATCGTACTCTGCCCCAATGAATCATTTAGTAATTCCGATAAACTGAATTTGAAGTTATGAATTAGAACAAATTATAATTCAAAATTGACTGAAATGAGTTTAGAATTATGTCTAGTTTAATTTGAGTTCAACTACACATATATGTAGGTAATTCAAAATGACTCATCTAGATGAACATTATTGAACATTAAATAAAAGTGAATTCCAGTTGATGATAAACTAATGCAATATTTTACAAAAAAAAAAATTAATTTTTTTACAAAAACTTTGTCCGTATTATATGTATGTTCGCCATTCATCTTTGCAGTCAAACTAAATCATTGTATTTTGTTTGTTGTGGTTTGATGTTCTTATCTTCTATTTTGTTTTTCATAATCGTATGCTTATCATTTTGTATTTCCATTTTGATGTTTTAAGTCCAACTAACACTATGTTTTTCTTTATTTATAAACTTGCATTTCTGTTTCTTAAATAACTATAAAAGTATTTAATTTTAATTCTTTTTAATTTTTGTATTTTCAGGTGAGCTTAATAAATTAGAATATTTTGGGTTTAAACTCTGACCACACAATAAAGAAGATTTTGTATGTAAGTTTGTTTGTTTTAATTTTAAGCATTTTTAGTAAAAATACATACTTTTTAATTTTTGTTAACTTGCCATTTTCTTAATGTGTGTTATGGCTTGTGAAATATATAATGAGCGAGTGGATGACTGAAAATGGTCAAGTTCTTCATTTAAGAAATGGAAATTTTAATGCTGGCTTAAATTGTACATGTGTATTTGTGATAAAACCATAAAATAGCCACTTAGTGATTTTAAGTTTTGAACAATATTAGAAGATATAACCATACAAAACTCGTTTAAGATTAGCTAAATACAATTCTTAACCTATTATCATACTAAATGTACTAAAATGTTGTGCCTATGTCATAAGTATAACCAGGGGCGTATACAGCTTTAGTTCTTGGGGGGGGGGGGGGGGGTCATGCCAAAAAAAATAACACAAACTAATATTTGTTAAAAGTCAAGTGCCTTATGTTTTTTTTCATATTTTACTGTGCGTAGCTATATAAAAGAGAAGGGAAAAGATCTTAATTAACTATACTAAAGGGTTTTCCAATAGGGACGGATTGATTTTGACAGCTCGTGGCGGCCATATTGTTTCTTTTACTTTCGGTCAAAATATCGTCTTTTAATCAGTTACTACAGACAAATGATCATGGTGAGTTACAGCGTCGAGCAACACGTGCAAATGATGTTTTAGAGCAGTTAGAAGTTTATCCCAATTTTGGTCGAAAAATCATCTTTAGCGATGAAGACCATCTTTGGATGAATGGGTACGTGAATAAGCAAAATTGCCGGATTTGGGACGACACTAATCCACGCGAGATTCACGAGGTGCCAATGCATCCAAATAAAGTTACTGTTTTGTGTGTATTTTGGGCGGGATGCCTGGAGGCGTCATCGGTCCGTACTTCTTTGAAAATGATGCTGGCCAGGCCATCACCGTCAACGGCGATCGCTATAAGTCGATGATCACCAACTACTTGTGGCCTTAATTGGATGATATGGACACTGAAGATATATGATTTCAATAGGATGGCGCTACGTGCCACACAGCTTAAGACACAATCGATACTCTGCACGAGCGGTTTCATGGCATTTTTGGTTCCAAAGAAAATAAAAATGAACAACTTAGTCGAACGAAACTTTATTAGCTGGACCAGTGACCGCGCTCTTCGTTTTTATTCCTGACTGTTACATTTTTTATTTCGGAGGGCCTCAGCAGCAGCATACAGCAATCTCCAGTTGCCTGACTGAGGAAAAAAATTTTTGGATTCGCTTGATCATTTCTTTGGAATTTTATTCAGAATTTATTTTAATCCTATCAAAGTTTTTATTTCAGCGAATTGAAGTTGCAAAAAAAATTAGTAAAAAAGCACTGTTTTCTGTTTCTTAATTTTAAATGAAAACAATAGCTCTGATTTTCAAAAATGACCACTTGTGTAAATTGCTCTTTTTACAATAGTGGAAAAACTAAAATACATTACATATTCGTATTACAATTGAATACAAAGATTCGTTTTCGTTGCGTTTCAAGAAAAGTGTGAACAAATTTCACGAGTGATTTTGATATGCCTCTGATTTGAAAAAAATTTATGTCTCTTAGACTGCCACCGATGGAAAAGTGAAAGGCACCTTACAAAATAAATATGCACATCAAATATACCTAATCTTTTTATCTTTCTTACCAGTAAGCCTTTCTGATAAAAATAATGGACAAATTTGTTAAATTCTACGAGCCTAGTCGCTTTTCATCAATAATTCCATCCGACTGGTCAAACGGTTCAACGCAAGGAGTTCCAAAAAATCTCCTTTACCATAGCTATTGGCTTTTGCATTATGGGATTCATAGGTTACTTTGTAAAAGTAATCCACATCCAAATCAAAAACAATATTGTTCGATCGTAAATGTTGAATAAGTGCACAAAATTCTTTCATAATAGGTTTTCATCAAAGTTTTATATATTTATGTCTTTTATCGTTAACATATATATTTTTTGGTTAGAATAACTATAAATCGAAAGTTATCACTTTTTTTGCTTTTAAAAATAATCTGTCATACGGAAAATTAAATTTCTTATTAAATTGAAGTTACCAACATTCAAATTCTCTATTGAATTCTAAATTAACAATCGAAAATCCTACTAGCTTTCTAAGTAACCAACTTTCTTTTTTTTTCTATGTGGGTACAAAAAAAAATAATTATTTCAGATCAACAAACAATCTTGAGTTCTCGGGGGGGGGGGGGGGGGGGGGCATGAATCCGTGACCCCCCCCCCCTGTATACGCCGTTGAGTATAACTGATTAGTGAAAAATAACGTAATTTGAAATTTTTGTGCTCAAACTATGTTTTCAAATTGTGAGTTTAAAGAGAAACTATGTCCTTTCATATGATTTAAAATTTGATTTAAATAAAATTATTGGTGTTGCTGTTGTTTTTAAACAAATTTGTTTTCCATTAATAGTATTTTTATTTGCAGTACTACGTGTAAATCGTCCGAAATGGAAAAAAAATCTTAAGTTTATGTTAGACGACGTAATTTTTTTTTCTTTCATTTTCAAGCTACGTCATTTTGACGTTAGAAATCAGCTTTTTGGTTGTATATCGTCTGCTTGACACAATTGTGTCACCCACTTGAATAGAAACAAACTTTTTTTTACTATCAAAGCGTGTAGCGCTTTGGTAAATTCATAAATTCACCTTTTGGTTCCTAAAAGAGGAACCTATTGCGAATAAAACTACAGGGACAGAATAATTCAGGAAAATACTATAAGGTAATTTTTGTACCACTTTTCTTATTACTTCATAAAATACACTGTTTTTTTTTGCGCCACTTGAATAGAAACAGTGTGCGTTTTGTCTCTATAGATTACGGTAAGAAGAAAAATTAATTGTTATAATAATAGTAGTGTAGATTAAAAATAATAATTGTTTGATCAAAGAAAAGATGGGCCGCGGAAGACCATTAAACCCTGCAGAAAAAGCCAAAATAGAAGTACATGCGGAAAACAAGCTTCACCTACGCACAATTGCCAAACAAAATAAGTAGAAGTGTGAAAATTGTTTGGGCGAACCATAGAAATAAAGAAAACTATGGAAAAATGTGTAAGGTAGGCAATCAAGAGCCACAACAGAAGCAGACCAAAGAAAGATAATTAAACTGGCTTCAAATTCAAGAGGCTCCGCTGCTAAAATCAAGGCTAAGAGTGTTATTACAGCGAGTCTTAACACTATTAGACGTGTTATTCGTGGTACAAAACATTTAAGCGCCTAAAATTGAAGAACAAAACATCGTTTAATCCAATACGAAGACAGAATACTATAGATTTTTGCAGGAAGAATATGACGTGGAAGGAAGAGGGGACAAAAGTGGTACTTTCTGATGAAAAAAATTCAATTATGATGGCCCGGACGGATATAATTACTATTTTCATGTTATAAGGAAGGAACCCAGGTTTCTGGTGTGCCACCATAGCCGAGAACGCGGTGTAATGGCGTGGAGTGAGATTTTCTGGTTTTTAACAATTGTTCTGGACTTTCCCACATTGAAAATGAAACATATTAAAATATGATTACGAATAGAAAACTAACTAATTTTACCGCACTTTTTCAATTTGTTTCCTTATGTAAGAGAATGTTTCTATTCAAGTGGCGCAAAAAAAAAACAGTGTTTTAAATAAAGTAATTACAAAAGTGGTAAAAAATAACCTAATGGTATTTTTTTTCTGTCTCTGCAGTTTTATTCGCAAAAGATCCCTCTTATAGGAACTAAAACCAAAAGGTGAATTTATACATTTACTAAAGTGCTACCCGCTCAGACAGTAAACAAAAATTTTGTTTCTATTGAAGTTTGGTATGCTAACGATATTGGATGGGGATTTTTAGTGTTGCTCAGATCCAAATTGGAAACAAAAATTACTACACAGAGAAACGCATACAAAAAAGGAACTGAGCAGAAAATCAATCATGTTTTCGACAAGGCACTAGAGAGTTTTACATGGATTCTGGCAAGGGGCTATCAAGGGTAAACAGAGTTAGAACATGGGCCTTGGCGATTATAAACCCGTTTGCCTCGTAAGTCAAAAAAAAAAAAAAAAAAGTTGGCTTATGTGGGATCCCGCGATCTTCTGCTTGTCAGTCAAACGTGTTACCCACTGGCCTAACTCGCTATACAAAAATTCAATGTCGACAGTAAATAAGTTTCATACTCTAATGTTTCATACATGTTACCTTGTTGCCTAACACAAACATGGTAATATTCAGATGTCTCACACCCATAGTAAAAAGTATGATATGAAAAAGAAGACAAAGGAAAGAGAAAATAAAGTGTCGTATGATACTGAAATTGCATGGTGCTTATAAATTTTTTGTTTTTGGCATACAAGAGACATTCCTGATTGCGTACCGAAACATGTCCAGCAAAGTTTTTACTAGGGGGGGCCTCACGAGTGTTTGAAAAGTTTCACTTCTCTAAATTGTTTATACTGAAATCCAGCAAAGGCTTGCCAAGTATCTGGCAAGTTTTCCTCATCTAGATTTTCCCCACTGAAAACTTACTAAGACCTTGGCCAAACAAGACAGAAACTTGCTGACAGAACGCGAATACAAAATATCAATTTTTGTACCGGCATTTTCAAGGTTTGATAATTGCGTACCATTAGCACATTAAATATGAATTAACAAATTTATACTGCCGCGGCGCACCGCTTTTTTTTTAAAATGTGAAAGAGATGTAATTTCTTAATTAAATAGATGTGGTAGGCCTCTCATTCTGCGGAGTTGTCTAATGGCGTCATAGTAAACTTACAAATGTGTGTTATTGTGTTTTTGTATAAGATTTTAGTAGCCCGTAGCGTAATGGTTAGTGCGTTCGACTGTCACGCTGGAGGTCTGGGATCGCTTCCCAGCCTCGTCCACCTAAAAACAAAAAAGTTTTTTTTCAGGGTTACTGCCTCTTGCGAGGAATTGACAAATCCTCCAAGAGTATCACTTGTCACGAATAAGTGCTTCTCGTCTAGCCGTTCGGATTCGGCATAAAATTGTAGGTCCCTTCCATTCCTGTCGAAAGGCGCACACAGGAATGGTTGCGAGTTGTTAGTCACATTTTTTTTTTGTGTTTATTTTAACAAAATGTTAATGCTCTACATTCAACACAAAAATATGTAATATTTTTTGTGTAGGCATATTTTCCTACGCATCGGTTTAGTAAAAACCTTATACAAAATTGTCTATGCGTTTTATGTTTAAACTCAATTTTAAGTCAAAACAAAGTTATTCGCCAAATTTATTCCATGCAAATGTAAACTTAAGATAAACAAAATTTACAAAATATTATATTTTTTTAAAGCATTTTATTTACAATTGTTAAAAATTTGTTCAAACATTTAAAACTGTTTTATGTACGAACCTACTCGTATAAAGTTGTGTATCTTCACCGGAGTTAATAAATACATCAAATTACATTAGCAGACTTAAACTCTTTTCAACTTTTCTTTCTTTAAAAATATAAAACACACCAAATCAATTATATTGAATTTCGAAAATAGAAAACTATTCCGATCAAAAACGATGAAAAAAAAGAACAAGTAGGTATAGATACAAAAAAATCCCAAATACAACCCGGTTGTTGGTTTGTATCCAAAATTCATAGAATTCCTGTTGAGCCCATCAATAGAAAAAAAAAACACCAATTTATTTTTATCTCTCTTAGACTTTCATCTAATAAAAGTCATTCTATTAAAAAGTAGGTATATGCGATGAAGTTTCCTCCTAATTGAGAACATTTATTTTTATGTGACCGACCCCATGGTATTTGAAATCCTCGCACCTTTAAAATGCATCTTCTATAAGTGTGTAACTTTAAGAAAAATGAACACATTAGTTTATTAAGTGGTGCGATGCATTCAGATTTTATGATAACACAATGTTATGACGCTAAAAGAAGAAGAACGCAACTTGCTATTTAAGCCTACTTGTATAATGTCATTCAAGCGGATTTCGATTAAGCTATAGGGAGGTTTGTTAAAATGACTCTGTTTTAGAGCGCTAATAAATCCAATTAGTATGCTCAGTTTACAAGAGTGTTTTCTACATTTAACAGTTTTATAAAATAAAGCACACCCTAAATTGGAACATTGTTTACAAAACAAAATAGACTAGAGTGTGCCGGTGGTGGATTAATCATCCATAAGTAAAAAAAGAAACTATAGGTATGAAACGATTCTAACGGGGGATTCTGAATGGGGCACGTAAAATGAGGGATTCAATTGATCATCAGTTTAACTATCAGCAGAATAAATACTATAGCAACAGGAACAAATTTGTATTATATGCGAAGAATAAGTATACCTACTATCTGAGGTTTAACAGACTATTGAAAAATTGGCCCTTTTTTTTTTTTAAGTTAATTTTAGTTAATTATCTTTGAATAGTTGAAACTTACATATATGTTGAACTTATGATACAAAAATCCAACATCGTCTCGAATCGTATAACCACCTTGAACTTGACCAGTTGCTTATGCTAACAAACAAGCATAGTTGCCAGCTCTTCATGTATTAGCAACAATTGCAATTTATATTTTATTAAATTTGTTAAACTTCATACACAAAATAATAAAAATAACAAGCGACATGTGTTGCCCCTAAATCTTAGTTCTATATGGGTAAGTCCAGCCCTGGTTCTGTCAACATGTTGCTTATACACTAACAAACTAGAGCATACGGCTTTTATTTTAGCTAATTCAATCAAAGAGGGGTTAGATTGTTAGGTACAAATAAATCATTTCCTGTGTTAAATGAATCAGCCATCACTAAGATCGATGAACTCCACTTCACTTCCAGTACAATTTGCCGTTATATTTTATTAACTTTTCTATTTCCATCTATGCAACATAAGAATATAGTGATTTTACCTTTTAAATAAATAAATGTCTCCATATAAATAAATGTCTCCATAAATAAAAAAATAAAACCATCAAAAAGCAAGATTGACTTGTTTATTTTGCGTGATTTTGCACCGGTTGAACACGCAATTTAACCAAAAATGGTAAGAGCCACTTTTTATCCATATATAGAAGAAAAATAAAAATGCATCTGGAAATGAACATTTTTTTTTCTCCCATAACAACTTGTTTCCTTTTAGAATGGCTCAAGATAACTTTATGTACGAAGTTTTGTTTATTTTCATTTTCAATAGTTTATTTTTGTTATCCTATTGATTTTGATTTGTGTTAAGTTATTTTTTTTTTTTATGAGCAAATTTTATTACACCCACTGAACCACTGATGCACTGTAGAAAATGAGGAGTGGTTGGGAAGTGTTGCAAAAGAATTCTGAATTATTTGTTTTTTAGAGGCGTTGCGTTGTTGTCGGTGTGCTTTGAGTGTTTGGTAATAATTGTTTTAATATTGTTTTATTTATTTGCAGTGATTTTTCAATGTTTACTAGTACATACAAATATTTATCTTGGGACTGGAAGAAAACTGATACAAATCAAAAATTCAACAAAATTTTGGAAATTCTGTATTTTAGTTTTTAAATCTACAAATTAACGTTTGCTTCGAGAAAATTAAGAAAAAGTGAAAGAACAATAATCTTAACGACATTAACTCGAAAATATTGGGTCAAATTTCACGATGTTGCTTTATTTTGTTGATATCATGAAAAATTTGTTACTTGTTGTACAAACTAATTTTTGAGAACAACTGGGTTTGCCATTTTAACGTTTTTAGGTCAATTATGGTATTTTGTTGCTTTATTGATTCATGGTTTGATAATATTTTTATATCGTTAATAAGAACATAATAAAAATAAATTATATGTATAACAATTTTAATTTATAATATAAAAAAATGAACAAATTCAAAAAAAAAAAAAAATACAAATTTACTTTGATTTTATTTGTTGATAAAAAAATTCTCTACAAATTTTATATACAATATTTTTTTAGTATACTAATTAAGAATAAATAGCGGAATGCAAAATAAGGACAGAATCGAACAAGTGGTTTTGTGAGACATTCGGGAAGATGCCAAAACAAGGCAGTTTGTTCAAAATACCTTATTAATTTTAAGAAAGGTCTCGAAGAAGGAATAATTATCAAAATACTTTATTTCCGTTATTCCAGTGGTTCTCAAGTGATATCTGTGCTTAACACATCAGAAATGGACATCATATTAAAAATATGTTATATTTTGTTCAAAATTCAATAATATAAAAAATTGCGTATACTCCCCGAGTGTACCATAGCTTTTTTGATCGATTTTATAGAGAATATAAATTAAATATGTAATGGTTAGAGCGTTCGACTGGCATGCTGGAGGTCTGGGATCGCTTCCCAGCCTCTTCCACCTAAAAACTAAGAAGTTTTTTTTTTCAGGGCTACTGCCTCTTGCGAGGAATTGACAAATCCTCCAAGAGTGTCACTTGTCACGAATAAGTGCTTCTCGTCTAGCCGTTCGGATTCGGCATAAAATTGTAGGTCCCGTCCATTCCTGTCGAAAGGCGCACACAGGAATGGTTGCGAGTTGTTAGTCACTAGGCCCTGGTTCTTCATGAGCCGTTGTGCCACCCGATTTATTTTTTTTTTTATTTAAATTAAATATGTACAGTAAATTTACCGTTTCGAACAAGCTAACAATCCTTGACTAGTCTTTTATAAGGTACTTTGTAAGTGTTTTCAAATGCATGCAGTAGCTGCAGTTGCTGATACAAACAGAAAGTGTTTTTATAAAGCCTTTAAAAGTCTTTCGAGCTTCATTCAATTTTTTCTTAGCTTTTTTTCAAACATTTTTGAGATTGAAAGTGATTGTTCCAATAAACAATTAATATGATAGAAATTCCAAGTAAGCGTTATCCAATTGATATGGAAGTTCTTCCATTCGATGCAGCATGAAGAAAGTTAAACGAATAACAAAATCACACAAGTGCTCTTGAAATGAGAAATAATGTACTAGTGCCTTCTCTTTTAAAAGAGGATCATTTTTTTTCTGAATATAATGTATTTCATTTTAACTCCATACGCATTTTCGACTTTAAATGGTTTTCCTCCCTGCTAATGATGTGCTAAACGACAGGTCGCATTTCAGATTTGATTCAACTTTCATAAACTTTCAATTATATTTTTTAAATTTTTTGAACTTTACTGACTACCATTATTTTTATTAGTCCATTTAAACTGTAATAAATGGTAGCTAATGCAAAAATTAGGGTAAAGTTTGCTTTGGTACATTATTGAATAATCCAAGTTTTCCGATTTCCCTTATCACCACGCACTGTAGCGTCTGCGTGCCATCTTGAAAAAACAGCTAGACTTTTGTACTTTTCCCCATTTTTTTTTTCCAAAAAAATATCTCGTAAGGTTTCAGTTTGACAAAAAAATTAGGGCTGGCCACGAGATGAGAAAAGTCTCGGTCTCGTCATGCGAGACGAAACGAGACTGCCTTTTAAGCAACCGAGTCGAGACCGAGACGAGACTGTATATTTGAACCGAAATTAACAGAGATTCTAATAAATTAAAAAATCAAATTTCAGTTAAATATTTATTTTCTTCTTTTTCTTAAAAATTTGCTTTCAATATTTCCAATTTAATGTTTAATCGTACGTTTCTTAACATTTTACTTGAATGTTTGTTTTACTAAGTTTTTTTCTCTTTCATATTCTCTCGACTTCGACAACAATGCTATGAAGTCCGATTTAACTTTAAGGTTTGTTTGTTTTTAGGTACTTACCATCTGAGAATGAGAAAGATTTTATTCAAGGTCAAACAAAAGTATATAGTGGAACCGCAATTTCAAGTATTCACATCAGTCTAAAGTACAAACTAGAAAAATATCACAAACAGCTGGCATCAGTATCTGTATCTCTTGTGTACTCTATAAGAACAATGCAAACGTTACCATTTGAAAGCACATGACAATTAAAATCACATAACATAATAAGGTTGTCATTTCTTTTTGATATCTAACCATGTATTTATAATTTAATAAACGCAATAAATGTAAGATCATAGGTAGGTCCACGATTTTGTAATCAATTTTGAGCTTCTTTTGGAATTGAGATTCCTTGATTGAAAAGATGTAAGCATTTTTTTTGTTTAAACTCATTTTTCTGAACTGGCTTAATGTATTCGTTTTTTTTTTTACAATAAAATTAGCTAAAACGCAGCTGACTTTTCAGGTTTTAGCGATGACATGTGCTTTTCATTGTACTTACCAGGTTTGTTTTTAGTAACAGAACACTAACTTCTTCCATAAATGGAAAGCTAGCTTATACCTACTCTTTTTCTTGGAGCCCACAGTAATTCCCTATAAGCGCTGTGAAAGAAATCTTAGCCAACTTCAAACGAAAGAAAAGGAAACTTTACCTATAATTGTTAATAGTTCCCAGATATCCAGCCACCAACTGCACTGCCCTGAGCACCGCACTTGTTTTTCTTTTCCAGAAACTACACACACAAATAATTACTTTCAAATCATTAGAAATGTGTAACGAATAGATTCCACTCGTTAATATGACATATCTAGGAAATGCAATCCTCTCGTTTAACTTGTCATTTTACCATCTTGGTGAATGTATGTACCTACTTAAGTGAGAACGGTGTGGTTACCTAATACAACTAATCAGTATACATTACGACGTCATGCACATATGGAAGGTTACCCTAACCAATCCAAACCAAACCATCCTACCTTCAGCTGCGTGCATCTAAGCCAGCAAGTTCTATGTCAATCTTCAGCGTCGCGTCGTCTTCTCTTAAGAGCACGCTTACGTCTTGTTTATGCTTTCTGCCGTTATAATTATTGATATTGCAGTTGCAGTCTTCCTCTAATCCCCATAATAAGAAAACTTCAGAGTCGGAGACTGTTGCCGTAAATAGTCAAGACTGTTATTATACAAAACCTAAGCTGTGCCTCCTCTCAATATCGGGCTGTCAATCGGCTATAACAACAACTATCTATAATTGTGGCCTAGTACAGCTTTTTGTCTATGGAGTGTTTCTTGTCTATGTATCCACAATACACATGCCCAGACCCACTTCACTTGCACACTAGTTTTTGCTAGGTTTATATTTTGTTTAGTTCAATGAACGGCCGGTAGAGGAGGTTGTTTGTTTGTTTGTTTATTTGTATTCATCCAGAAGTAGTGTTATGTTTATGGAAAATGTTTTTTGCTGTGCGAACGCAAATACTACAAAATAACATCAAATTGTCACTGTTGTGCTGTTTTAGTTTTAGCTCTAATGAGAGAGTAAAAGTATACAGGTGATTACAGTAGACACCGTTTATATGCGTAACTGTTGCAACATAGTCGTAGAATACTTATGATTTATTGAATTTAGTAAATAAAGTGTCACTTTAGTCAGGTTTGGACAACCGATGCCGTTTCCTAACTGAGGCAATTCTTAGACAACAAATGATAAAGTTTACTGTTTATTTATTACTTTTAAGAGTTTGACAGCTGTCAAAAGTTAGACAAAGTGATGCCTGCTCTCTGTCTCACTTTGTCTTGTCAAAACGTGTCAATTGGTCTGTTTCAACGAAAAGTGGAAATCCATCAAGGGACATTATCTGGAACAGGTTTATAAAATCCACAGTACACATATCTAAGGAATTATCATGCGCAGCTTGTCCATTTTCAAGATGGCTGTCCTTGTGCACAATACACAATAAACAAAAACAAATGTGCGGTGACTGTTTGACAGACTGTTTCGCAGACCTGAACAAAAATGAAAACACTAGTGATATTACCTGTAATATAATGAATCTTGTATAAAAGCGACTTTTTGAATTAACTAATATTAAAATAAAATTAAAAAAACTGATAAATTTTGTATGCAACTAATTAGTCGGCTTTTCTCCTCTTCCTGCGTCTCCTTTGACTGCGTTGCGTCAAATATTTTTAATTTTTGGCTCAAGCATTTAACTGAGTATAACTATTTTGTTTTTTTTTTAGAGATAAGCAAACATGTGCCCATTTTCTTTTGAATGCCTAAACTTAACTTATACTACATTGTCTTTGAATTCTTCTTATTTGAGAGAAGCTCCTTAAAAGTCCACTTCAACCCTAAAGGGTTGCGGAATATATAAGGCTTATACGAGTAAGTGTACCAAGTTCTAAGTGCAAAAAGTGAAAGAGGAAATATTTTACCTTTCAGTACCGTACATACAGAGTATATTTTTTTTATTGTGGCGGGAACACTGTTGTAGGTATGGTATATTGTATGCCTAGAAGAAGAATATGGGTAGCGATAAACGCTAATTGGAAGGAGAGGAAGAAGCAACTCAAACTCATTGAACTACCGCAAAGTGTGCGGTGGTTACTTGGGTGGTGTATACGTATAGTATAATATGTGATCATGCACTGAAAAAAATTATAATAGGGTGGCTTGGAGCAAATTTTGTGGGGGGAAAAATAATAATGGTATTTTGTATGAAAAGCACCCCAGAGACGGTTGTCATTGAAACAACCAGATGTTTGGATACAATTTTGTATGTAGGTACACAAATTGATATACATAGTTCGCGCCACACTCATAATTTGTTTTGTGCAATGTCATTCATAATTAGAAATATAAGTTTTAATTTTGACCACCCGTTGTGCATATATGTCCAAACTTTAACAATTATTGTCAACAAGGGGAGACTAGCCGATTTCTATTTGCCATAGTAGTTATATTTTTTGTAGGGTAAGCAATTACTTGCATATTGTGCCTGTGTATGTTGTATATCAATAAAAAGAAATACTCGTTATCTTTTTCTACTGGCGATATGGTGTTATTCGCATCCGGATTTCTAAGCAGCCAGCTAAAATGGCGTATCAATTCTAAGCGGATTTTTTTGTCAACACTTTTTCTTTCCGAACAAGATGAAAATTAGCTTGTCTTTACTTAATTATTTTCTGAGATTCGAGAAATTTTTTAATTTTATCACAAACTAGTAGAATTCTAGAAATTACGCGGGGCGTCAAAAAAATGTGTCGGGGGCGTAAAAAAAATGACACGGGGGCATCAGAATAAAAAAAAGAAGCGGGGCCGTCAACAAAAATGGCACGTGGGGGCGAACAAAAAATTACTTGTTTAGACGTTATACATTTAAGAACACATTTACAGAAAAGTCGATCAGAAATTCCTGATCGAAAAAATCAAAGAAATTGGTTCTTGTAAAAATTCCCAACATCGATGATAGAATTTAAATCTATTTGACTTTAAGTATGCGTACTATGAATAGACTCACGCAATAAGCCCCATAGAGTTTCTTAAAGTACCCAGATGGACGCCTTTAGTATAAATTTAAAAATTTTAAACGATGATACATTTTAAAACTATGCCCTAACCATGCTGTTTATATGCCATCTTTTTATTCTATCTAAAATGGAATAAAAAAAAAAAAATAGAGGTACACTCGGGCGTATACGCACTTTTTTTTCCTATAATTGATTTTTTTAATAACATTTAATACATTTTAGCCTGTGCATGTTGACTTGGTGTCATGTAAACTAAATTGATCCATAGATGGTGCTTTTGCCAATTCTTTCACATTCTATATAAAAACAAATGCAATGCTTTTTGTTGCAAAGCGCATCACTTATTAAAATCGACCGTACTGATTTGGCTAAATTTTGTCTTAAGATTGAAATAGCCTGAAAATACCTTTCACAAGAAAGAAAAAGAAGAAGAGTTAAAATTTTAAAATTCCGTTAAAACTGGAATTTTTAAATTCCGTTAAAACTGAGTGTTCTCTTTCCATTTGGTTTTAGTAAAATTTACGATTCGAAAGATGGTTTTCAGTAGTTCTTTTTTTGGATCAATACCAATTTTTTTAAATTTTCAAATTAATCCATAGGGAATACAACATTGAAAATATTGTGACATAATTATACCAGTGGCGTAGCGTGAGGGGGCGGAGGAGTGGGGGCACAGGCCCTGGGCGGCACGTTGCCGGGGGTGGCAAATCCGGTGACAAGAAATTTATAAAAAATTAACCTACCTGCTCGTTTTTCATATATTTTCTTTATTAATCCATCATTCTTCAAATGAATTAGTTTGTTGAGCCCAAAGAATTCTATCAAAAATTGTCCCAGTGGCAAAAATTTTTCATATCGTAGTTACTAATCTGACAGTGATTGTGAAAAGCATCGAAAAGGAGTTAAAATTTCAAACCTGAACTCGCAAGACTTGTTTCTCTAGTAAAAGCGGGTCATTTATATAGCTAGAAATTAGACAATTGATCAATAAACATATGTGCGAAACATATTAAATGTTCACAAAGATGAAAGTTATAACTTCCTCGCTCTCAAAAATTGGGTTTTAAAATTTTCCTGTCGTGCCAAAGCCGTTTTTGCTATATAATAGGGACATTTCATGGCGGTAAATATTTAAAGACGCAAATTTTTTAGCTGTTTTTTGTAGCTCGTTAAAAAATGTTTTACAGTTTTACTGTTTTGAAAAAAAAAAAAATCTTATTCCAATAATTCATTTTTCAGTTTGTTTATTGGTGACTCTTCCATTCAAATGGTTCTAGATAATTATGTATACCTGTTCATGTAGCACCCTTACAAAGTCTATGAAGTTGGCAGGCAACTTTCAGCTAGAGTAACGTGATCAATAATTTGCAGCTTATTTGCATTTTTCTGCATTTCCATTTCAAAAAATAGTGGGTGAAATCGAGCCACCTCCTAACTTCAATGTGAAAGAGCAGGTCACAGAGTGTATCTTAGGAACCAAGCATGCGATTTGAAGTAAGGCTCCAAATTTAGAGTTCTTTTTGCATCTAAAGTAATGGTAATTACAAATTTTGAAGTCCTTTATTTGACAAACATTTCATAATGCCCTGCTAGCTTCACGAAATACCCAACTTGACATTTCTTAAAAATGAGGATCAAAATGTTGACTTCGCCTGTTCTTTTACTACAAACAAAAATAGTAAATTTGGATCCTTACTGCAAATTTCTAGCATGTTTAGTTCTCAAGATACACTATGTGACCTGATAACTTCTCTGTCATGTTAGCATGGCAGTATGAAATTCTTTTTTCAAATAAAGGCCTTCAAAATTTTACATTAGCATTTCTTGAAATGCAAAAAGAACTGAAAATTTGGAGCCTTACTTCAAATCTCTAGCATGCTTGGTTCTCGAGAAACACTATGTGACCTGCTTTTTCACTGTTAAGTCAGTTGGTCACTCGATTACACCCACTATTTGCTGAACTGCAAAATCGGGAATAAAAAAGCTAAATTTCTTATTTTGTTTAAGCTGGCAAAAAAGGGGGTGGGCGGCAGAAAAGGACTCTGCCCCTGGTGGCAAAAAGCCACGCTACGCCACTGAATTATACTACACTCCTGCCTCGAATGTGGTATGCAATTATGTGGCAATTATCACCGATCTAAAGAATGCGTCGAAATGTTTTATTTAAAAGGGCAATGTGGTAAGCAATTATGTGGCAATTATCATCGATCTAAAGAATGTGTCGAAATGTTTTATTTAAAAGGGCAATTCTCGATTTTGAGGGGCAGATCTTTCACTTTTACATATGTGTGATGCCGTCCGTTTTGTAAAAACACCGTCAAGATACTCAAATTAAAATCAAATATTTAGATTTACCTACGAAATACGATGAGCTTTGAAGTGCTAAATTGTTATACAGTAACAAGGGGCAAGTATTGGTTTTTATAAAAAAAACAGGTTTTAATCACAACAACATAAAATTACGATAACGGAGAATTCCAAAGAATGGTTTTCGGCAAGACGTCCGTTGGTTTGTTTGTTTATGTGTCCTGATGTACATCAACATATAGCCTAACCAATTGGATGGATTTACTTCAAATTTGATGTGAAGCATTTTTAGCAGATTTTCTAGGGTAGAAATTGGAATTTTTACTTACCTCATCAAGAACAACATACAACAATAAATCTACATGTAATTTCCAGAACCGTTTCAATGATAATGTAAACAAGGTTTCTACAAAAAAAAAAATCGAACACCGAAGATAAGGTTTTGGTTTTTTGAGCAAATTACCATTTTCTTTTGGATATTCCCGAATATTATCATTATTTTCTCGTCAACTGTATAAAAACATTGTCCAACTATTTCTATGCACTGTCAATGTCTATCTACATTCTAGTTGTTTAAGAGCAAGTAAGTGGGATCACACCAAAAACATAAATGTTAAATAAGAAGACAAGTTCTTCTATATACAAAAACCTTTGCGTAACAAGTCAGCTGTAAAGTCAAGAGATCTTAAAGTATGCCAAGTACTAAGTTTACCAATGCTAAATATGAAATATTTTAAGTAGTGTAATATAGTAGAACCTCAAGATTAAAATTCCAATCCACAAGTTCCAAAGTTATATGGGCTTCCAAAAATACACAAGCCAGGAGATAAGATGAGACCTATTGTTTCCAACATAAATGCACCAACTCAGAAATTATCACGGTGGCTTCATAATGAATTTTCTCAGCTTGGACGAATTGAGGGATTTCGAATAAATAATAGAGAAGAGTTGATAGAGCGAACACAAAATTTGGCTTTAAAGGAGGATGAAATTTTGGTTTCCTTTGATGTCACAGCTCTTTTTCCCAGTGTCCCAATACCTGAAACTCTCGTGATCTTAAGAGATTGGCTTATCCATACAAATATTCCTGCGTTTAAAGTGGACATGTTTGTTGAGATGACCGAAATCTGCATTACTTTACTTTACTTTTGATGGCGCTCACAGCCCAGGATGGGCTTCGGCCTCAACTAACAAGCCCCTCCAGCCAGCTCTGTCCCTAGCTAGCCGCTTCCAGTTGCGCACACCGAGTGCTTTGATGTCGTCATTCACTTGATTGCGCCACCTGTTACGGGTTCTTCCTCTGCTGCGTACCCCATCGGGGTTGGATTCGAAGACTCGTCGGGCAGGTGCGTTGCTGTCCATACGCTCCACGTGCCCCAGCCATCTAAGCCGCTGTATTTTCAGCTTTTTGACCAGGTCAACGTCGCTGTATAGCCCGTATAGCTCGTCGTTGAATCTTCTCCTCCATACTCCTTCGATACACACCGGACCGAAAATCACACGAAGAATCTTCCTCTCAAAGCACCCTAGCAGATTTTTATCCGAATCTTTCAGTGTCCATGCTTCTGACCCATAAAGCAGGACCGGGATGATTAGGGTTTTGTATAAAGTCTCCTTGGTTCTCTGAGAGAGGGCCTTACTACTTAAATGCCTTCTTAGACCGAAGAAACAGCGGTTGGCAAGAGTAATTCTTCGCTTGATCTCTGCACTGATGTCATTCTGCGATGTAATAGTGGAGCCCAGGTAGACAAAGTCCTTGACAACTTCGAAGTTATATCTGTCCATCGTGATATTTTGCCCGAGTCGACGATGTTGAGATTCCTCTCTCGATGACAGCATATACTTCGTCTTGTCCTCATTAACCGCCAATCCCATTCTAGCCGCCTCCGATTCAATGCTCGCAAATGCCCCTGCCACAGCTCGCTTCGTTCTGCCGACAATGTCTATGTCATCCGCATATGCAAGCAATTGAACGGACTTTTGATAGATTGTACCGCTGGTGTTGACATGTGCGTTGCGTACAATGGCTTCAAGAACGATGTTGAATAGGTTGCATGATAACGCGTCGCCTTGCCTCAATCCTTTCTCAACATCAAAGGAATCGGTGGTGTTCTTACCAATTTTGACGGAGCAGCGAGATTTCTCCATCGTCATCCTGCACAAGCGGACGAGTTTGGCAGGGATGCCGAGACTCGACATGGCTCTGTATAATTCGTCCCTTTTCACGCTATCATACGCGACTTTAAAATCGATAAAAAGGTGGTGTGTATCGATCTGGAATTCCCGGGATTTTTCTAAAATCTGTCGGAGTGTGAACATTTGATCGACGGTTGACTTGCCTGGCCTAAAACCGCACTGATAAGGGCCGATCAGATCGTTGACAAAAGGTTTTAAGCGGTCACACAGGATGGCCGACAAGATTTTATAAGCGACGTTTAGGAGACTAATTCCTCTGTAGTTGGTACATTTCAGAACATCTCCCTTTTTATGGATGGGGCACACTATACCGAGGTTCCATTCATCGGGCATACTTTCCTCCGACCAAATTTTGCAGATGAGCTGGTGTATGCTCCTAGCCAATTCATCTCCCGCTGATTTAAATAGTTCGGCTTGTAAGCCATCCGCACCTGCAGCCTTGTACGACTTAAGTTTGGATATCGCCAGCCGAACTTCGGTTAGGTCGGGTGGACGGAACTCTTGGCCATCATCGTCCAAGTTGAATGGAGCGTTCTGCCTATTAGCGGCATCTTGGCTGTCTTCGCCATTAAGCAGTCTAGAGAAGTGTTCTTTCCAGATCCTCAGCACTGACTGTGTGTCTACTACCATATTCCCACTCTCATCTCGGCAGGCTTCCGTTCTAGCCTTGAATCCTTGGGTGGATCGCTTCACCCTCTGATAAAATTTTCGAACATCTCCCCTACCGCTACAACCCTCAATAGACTCTACCGCCCGCTTCTCGTGCTCTCTCTTTTTCCTCCTGAGAAGTCGGCGTTCCTCTTTTCGTTTCAGCCCGTAGAGCTCCCGGGCCACTCTCTCAGCAGCTCTTGTTCGAGTCTGCAGCATTGCCTGGTAGGCCTCGTCCTTAGCTGCATGCGCTAGCCGGCACTCCTCATCGAACCAGGGGTTTCGTTGTATTCGCCTAGTGAAACCCAGCACATCAGAGGCGGCACTTCTAATGGCTTGTTGACAGTGTTCCCACTGGTCCTCTGCACTTGATGCTGGTAGCGGACCTCCTGAGAGATTAAGAGTTACGTGGTCTGCAAAAGTTCTGGCAGTCTCTTGCGATTTAAGCTTCTCGACATCGAATCTTTTCACAGCATCTGCTCTGCGTTGTCGCGTCATGGATATCCGCATACGTAGTCTAGCTACCACCAGGTAGTGATCCGAGTCAATGTTGGCCCCTCGGAACGTTCGGACGTCCAAGATACTGGAAGCATGTCTCGCGTCTATCGCAACGTGGTCGATTTGGTTGACGGTTACTTGATCACGCGACCGCCAAGTCCCCTTGTGTATATTGAGGTGTGGGAAGTAGGTGCTTGAGATGATGACATTTCGCCCCGCCGCAAAGTCTGCCAGCCTGTGTCCGTTGCCGGAAGTTTCGTCGTGTAGGCTGTGTCCTCCGACTATCGAACCAAAGATGCCCTCCTTTCCGAATCTTGCGTTGAAGTCACCAAGAATGATCTTCACGTCGTACTTCGGGCACATATCATACGTTGTCTCCAAGAGATCGTAGAATGCTTCTTTGGTTGAGTCTTCTCTCCTTTCATGGGGGGCGTGAACACAAATCAGCGAAATGTTCTTAAATTTGCCTTTGATGCGGATTGTGACCAGGCGCTCGCTTACACTTCGGAAGCCCAAGACTTCTTGCCTAAGTCTTCCCCTTATCACAAAACCACAACCCAAGAGCCGCTGACCCTGTTCCTTCAAGCACCCGCCGTAGTAGATGTCACACGTTTTCAGTCTCCGTATGCCCTCTCCATCCCATCGCACTTCCTGGATGGCTGTTACGTCAGCCTTTAGCCTGTCCAGGTTCTCCACTAATTGTTCGGCTGCACGTGTTCTGTATAAGGACAGGACGTTCCACGTGCAGATCCGAAATTCATTGTCCTTGTTTCGTTTGCTGGGGTCGTCAACTTTAAAATCATCCATATCCGAGGCTTGTTGTTGTTTCGGAACAACTTTTTTTTACGTGGTAGGGAAGTTACCCCGACGCACAACCCCCGACCCGGAGGACCAGACCCTTCGTATAACTCCAAGGGTAGGGAGCCGGATAAACCGCTCCTTATAGGCCTGAGCTACGAATATGTCGTAGTAGCCCATATAAGGTGTTCACTAAGTAGTTCAACCTAACTGGAACTGTAGACGCCACCGTTGATTCCATCTAGAGAATTCGTCCGCTGCCGCCTCGATGAAAGGAGAAGTGCCTTAGTGGGAACACTCCTCCCCCCCTCTCTCGTTGGCTGTCCCCAACAGCTTTCCACGGGGATTTAAACCCCGTCTCCAGCTGAGGTACTAGACACCCGATGTTCACCACGTGGAGGTGAGAGTAGGAGTTGGTAGACAGAGGTGGATTTTGAGAAAAACCTGTGGACGCTTGTGTCCTCTTGAATGCACATAACTACCCTTTTGAACATCACCGAAATCTGCATGGGGAGTTTTATAAACAAGGGAGTTTTATAAACAAGATGAAGGAACAGCCATGGTAAATAATCTTTCTCCTTTCATCGCAGATATTTTTCTCTGGCATTTTAAAGAGAAGTTGGAAAATATGATTGATTTCCCACGCGTTTGGTTACGATACGTCGATGATGTTTTTGTTGTTTCTACACCTGAACAATATCCAAAAACATTGAATCTTATAAACTCGCAGTTTGATTCGATTAAATTCACCATTGACGTTGAAAAAGACAGAAAACTACCTTTCCACGATCTTTGGCTTGAGCGTTCACTAAATAACTCCATCAAATTTAATATATACCGAAAACCAACACAAACCAAAAGGTACATAACAAATGATTCATTTCACTGCTTTTCACAAAAATATGCTGCAATGAGTTCTATGATGCATAGAATGATAAGTACTCCCTTGACAGAAGATGATTACAAGGTAGAGTTTAATTATATTTTGGATTGTGCGAAGTTTAATGGGTTAAATGAAAACATAATACAAAATACAACAAGAAAGAGAATACAACAACAATTTAGAGAACAAAATGTAAAATTGCTTCGAGAACAGCTGACATCTGAGCTTTCAATGGTTAAATGGGCATAAATGATTTATTATCCTGCTCTCACCACCAAAATTGCCAATGTTCTCAATCGCAACAATATAAAATTAGCTTACAAATCTGGTCAAACGGTGAAAAGCTTGCTAGAAAACACAAAACGGACTTCCTTGACAAATCGGGAATATACAAGCTAGACTGCAGCGGGTGTAATGCTGTGTACATAGATCAAACCTCTCCCTCACTCAAGAAAAGGTTTAGAGATCAGCAGCTGGATGCTCAAAACAAAACGGAGAAAACAGCTTTCGCTAGGCACACACTCCAAGAAAATAGTGCAATGGGGAGAGGGAGGAGGAACCAAAAAGAACACGCTGTGATGACGGACAAGATATCACTACTGAAAGAGGTGCAGGGTTTTAGACAGTTAAATGTATGGGAGTCGATCTACATAAACAAACTACATAGAGTAGCGCTTAACGACAACTGTGGATTTGCTGATTCCCCGCTAGTCAAGATATGCAAAGAACCCAGCTGATCTTTGTTTTTAATTGTTTGTTTACATATACCTATATGATCATATTTTATGTTCTTGGCTTTTTAAGGCTTTTTTATACTTAATTTTGTTGTTTCCTTTATTAAATTATAAAATTTTAAACACTAGTCGATTGTATTCTGATGATGGCTGATAGCCGAAACGCGTCATACAAAATAAATTAACTAGAACAAGACTATAAGGTGTTTTTATTGACTTGTTTCAATTAAATTTGAGTCTTGTTGGCTGAACTTCTTTACTTAAAAATTTTGTTTACTTTTTTTATACAACTTTTCTTAAACAATAAAACTATTGTATTCATAAACAATTAAGTCTTCTTGAAATATGAGCTAAATAACAGTAATAAATCAAATTGTGAATATCTAAGTCTCTTTAGTTTTAAAGTAAAATCGTCTTTTTACATTTAATTGTATTTTGTTGGAATTTGTTTGTTCTATGGATTCTAAGCATAACATACATTGAGAGATTATATTAGCATTTTAAAACCTATAACAAAACAATAATAACCACTTCGAAGTGACACGGTAACCAAAGTTTTTAAATGTTTGTCACTTCAAAAGATATTATTTACCACACTTCAACCTGTTATTAATGTTTGCCAAGACATTTAACAGAAGCGCGTGACATTTAAATATGTCCAATTAAATTAATATTTAAGGCGACAAACAGTTTACAGTTTACAAAAGCGGTAACATACATGTGTAAAACTGTTAAGTTTGTTCCAAAGTCGTCTTACTGTTGTTAACGCCAAAGGCTATTTTTAATTACACCATTCATCTCAAGAATTTGTTTAAAATAAAAGCTTTATTCTCCAACAGCTAACATTATTCTTCTTTATGATAGATTCTATAGAAAATCCCTTTTGTTTGTGATAATTTATTTAAACTATGAAACGATGGTCATAAAATTTTGACTAAATTAGCAAATTAATATTTTTTTAGTTTCCGTTAAGAACTGATACACCTACCTAATATTTCGGGAAACAGTTTAAAGAATTTAACATAATCCAACTATAAACAATCTATTTTTAAATATATTTAGCTCAATTATTTTTCTGGGTGTACTATATTGCCTCCCCTTAGGCAGCCTCAAAAGCTCCAAAACACAGGCACAACACAATATACAAACGAGCCCACCTAGAGCAAGAGAATTGTAGTACCTACTCGCATCGTGCACTGACGACGACATTGACGCTGTTCCCAGTTGTTGTTGCTGTCGCAGTCGACTCCAATCGACCACCGCGCCGACACAGTCTGAAACTCTGAACGCTTGAATCTCGTGCTAGTAGCTACTCTCTAGCCTTTTTGTCGTGTAATAGTCAGCGTCATTTTTATATACGATTTTATTCTTGGCACAGACGGGCAACCTATCGGGCGTGCGTGCGCTTTACACAAAGTCTCTTTAGATTATAGGTACGATCTGCCTAGCTGCCGTGGGTCTTGCACCATAGAAATCTGTCCATGTCTCCCAGTTGCACATTGAATTTAAATCGAACTAATGGTGAACTCTACGTTATCACTCTATACGAATAATCAATTTTTGTGCCGGGCGTGATATAAAACCTAACCAGACTAGATCATCTATAGGTGCGACGCGATGTTTTATTTTTATTTTTTGTTTAAACAAATAAAACTCTATAGATAGAGATTCAACTTATTTGTTTATCTCATCTAACAGAACAAAAAAAAAATAACAATTAAAATTCACAAAAACCAGAGAAAAAAAATTATTAAAAATAGAATTTCGAGTAGAGGTAATTTTATTTGCTTAAATACATAGCTGGCGCGGTACTTGAAGTGACGGCAACATTTCGGCATTAAATCAATTTTGTTCGGTTTTTTCTACTTATTTTTCGTCAGGGTTCAACAATTTTTTTTTTCATTATAACAATTACAAAATAAAAGTGAAAATCCCGATTAATCACATGCGATTTAATACAATTAATTATGAACAACATGAATGTTGCTGCATCATTGTTGCAAAGCTTTGATGAGTGATCTCTCAAGAGGACCAGCACGGGAGAACTGAAAGAAAGAAACAAAAAAGTTAATGCACTTAAAATATTAATTAAAATTCAATTAAAAAAAGTGAGTGTCAAGAAATATTTGCCCAAAAATAAAAAAAAAAAAAAAAAAATACAGCAATCATCGTAAGACACATGTTGCAAAATTCAGAAAAAAAAAAAAATAAAATTTATTATGCAATTTGTGTTCCATAAATAAAATAATAAAATTTTATTTTGCTTGTGTTATTGATTCGAAATTAAAGTGTTATTATTCTTTTTGTTTTTAAAACAACAAAACAAAAAAATGTGGTGATTTTGACCTGAAAACAAGTTAAATGTGCTTTTGAATAAATCAAAGAATGTGACATAGAAGTTTGAAGGTTTTCTTCTTCTTGTCACAAATACGACAATTTTGTGCTAAGTTTTGATTTTTGGTGGTTGATTCTTTTTTTCACTCAATTTCATCTGATGATTATGCTGTTCTTGTTTGTTTTATTCTAAATGCGTTTTCTTTTCTGCTCATTGAAAAACAGACAATTTTTGTGATATTTTTTTTGGTAAGAATTTTATTTTTGAAATGGAATTTCTTCATGTCATCATTTATATTTTTGTTTGGTATTTACGAGGAAGATATTTTTTTATTTGACGGAAATTAAATATAACTTTGGAATTATTGATAAAAGTAGTGTTGGGAGATTTTTAAATTTCAATCACTGGAGAAGAAGCAAATGTATATCTTTCCACTTTAAAATGTTTTGAGTTTATCTGTGCGCCTGTTCGTCAGGATGAAAAGCGATCTAGAGCCTTAAGAGAACATGAAATCGGATTTGCTTGAAATTTGGTACATTTAACTTTTACGTTATTCGCTAGAGCATAAATTCCAATATTGTTTTAAGCTCATCTAGAACGAGTAGCTGTCATACAAGGATTATGTTTTGTTTTTGTGTCAAACTTAAATTATCTCAAAAACGACTTTAATTGATTTGATTACAAAAACTTCGTGGTGCATGAAATCTCAAAAGCAGTTGAACTAATATTGAAGTTCAATTTTTTGGCAAAAAAAAAAAAACAGAAAAAAGGCCTTGACAATTGTCGCAATTTTTGAGTTATTCCCGTTATACTGGTCTTTTAAAAATGCCCAAACTAAATGCGAGGTCCATTGTTGGAATTGTTGGATTCCAAAGAAGACACTGATGCAAATTAGTTTTGAAATTCGGTGTGTTCGGAAAAGGAGGTAAATATTAAACTTTGTAAAGCAATTCACGTTCGTATAGTTCGGCTAAGGAAGGAGTCTCTGTGTTTTAGAACACCCAGGTGATCGTCTTCAATATTTCTTGTTATAGCCGAATAAAACTTTATATCAGACAAAAAGTTTCAAATATTTACCTGTTGGTAGTTTTCATTTTAAATATGCGAATCTCAATGCAAACATTGGCTTTTGGTCCTGTTGATCAAACAGTCAAGTAGCTACATACTGTGAATCATTTAAATGATAAATATGGTTGTTTTACATCTCAAAGGCATGCATATTCGTCATCAGGTGTCAGACATTTCACGAGGTGAAATGCGTTGCAAAAAGAAAACATCAATTCATTGATATAATCAAAAGGTTGACTTAAGTCATTGTAAAGGTTTGAATGTCTCTTTTTTAAATTCAACTCATTTGTTTTGTTTTTGTTCAAAATTCACACTGGTTTTTGTTTAATATTTTACAATGCATCAAAAATCATTGATTTTTTTATTTAAAATGCCATTTCAATAAAAATTTAAATCGGGTTGCTAGATGTTTAACTTCCGGCATCTTGTAGGGATAAGGAACCAAAAAAGAGACACTTTATTGAAACTGGAAGATAACTTCACTTCATGAAAATCTTTTGAAAAAAGTCTATATATCTACATATTTTAAGTTTGTGTACCTTTCGATATTTTAGGTACATTATAATGAATAATGAATCGAACTATTAATAAACATTTTTGTTTTACCTATTCCTGCTAATTTTAAATTGGACTATATATAAAATTTAGTTTTGAAGTCGTTATACTGCAATATAGGGAAGGGACCGTTTTTCCTTATTCCAAAATTCAATTTTTGGGTCATTTACAGAGTTTTGGAATACAGAAAAACTGTATTGAAAAATTATTATTTTCAGAATTCTGTATTTCAAAATTCTGCATTCAAATTCTGGAATATTTAAAACAAGTACTGTATTGTTTGGACAAAGTTCAATTCGATTCTAATGAAAACGTATAAGGTTTGAAATATTTTCTGTATTCTTTATCTTATAAAAAATTCCATATTTCAAAATTCTGAAAATGATAAGAAAATTGTTTTGATAGAAAAATTTGTTTGATCTGATCTGTTAAGCAATTTGGTTGATTATCAAGAGATTAGTTTTTCTTCTTTTTAATTATTATCTTTTAATATTGTGAAAAAAAGGCCTGGAACCATCTGGTTTTCAGTGTTTGAAGCATTGAATTTTGAAAATAAAAAAAGTATACTTAATCACGTACGATTTTGAAAAAAAAAAATTGGTTTGAAATTATTGTTTTAATTTTTTTAAATTTTGAATTTGATAATGAAATTCATACAATATCCATACAAAAAATAATCGTTGAAGCATAACTTTGCCGTCTGCCTTACATAAATATACAGAAACCCTATCGAAGGTGTTATAAAAAAACAATTAACTTAAATTCGTAAATTAAAGTCATAAGAACCGTTTTCGAGATGATTTAGCTTTTTGTGAATAGTTGTATTGCAGGTAGCGTTTCTCCTCTAAGAAATCTTAAGTTTACGGCTGTTGTTAGTTAGTTAAGATTTATTGAATAAAATAATATTTACAATTTGACTTCTAACTAGTTAGATACGATGATATTGTACATATATTGGCATATAGGGGGCCTAATTTTATACTTTGTCTTAATTTTAAAGGATTATAAATATAAAATACATGTCAAAAAATTAATTCTAAAAATCGGTTGACTTTGACGTCCTCGGGGTGTTCCGTCCCGGTTGTCAAGTTGTGGTTTAGGTGGGGGGCTTGGTTGGCATTAAGTCTCTGTGATATGCTGACCCTGTTTCAGCGTAGAACGAAACTGTTTGCTCAATGTCCGTGATGATGTTGTCGTCCAGGATGTCCATCGTACTGAGATATCTCGACTCGGGATGACGTTGCTGAGTGGCCATTCTTCTCATCAGTTGATTTGGGTGACTGTTGGTGAGTCCTACTAGCTTCTTTGCTTGAAGTAGTAGGTACCTGTCCAGGGGGATGATGCTCGCCTCTGTGTAAAGACGCTCGTTGCTGTCATGTCTCATTCGCTGCTGGTCGAAATGTAGTCCGGTACAAATCCTTAGTAGCTTTCTTTCGAACATTTGAAGTTCCTTATCATGGCCGTCTTCGAGATGGTGAACCAGACTGGGAAGGAATAGCTTATTACGGGCCGCAGAAGCTGCTTGTACATAAGAAGCTTCGTCTTCTGGCTTAGTCCGTTTCTGCGTCTCGTCAATAGGTGAAGTCAGTGGAAGACCCAGTTGGCTTTTTTAAGCACGTTTCCTAAGTGTGGGTTGAACCTTAACAACTAGTTGAAGTGGATGCCTATATGTACTTTACGTTCTTTTTGGCTGCTATTGTAGATCCGTCCGGAAGTTTCAGAACCAGATTTCTGCAGTTGGCTGTGCTGCAACTACTTCTACTGGGTCTCCGGAAGCACACAAGCTCCGATTTGCAGGTGTTTATCCGGAAGCCCCATTTCCTGTAGAAGGCGTAGAGTCTGTTGGCGTGGTGCTCCACTTTGCGTAAAGCTACCAGAGGAGACATCGAGGTGGCATACGTAAGGGAGTCATCAGCATACAGGAGATTTTCGCATCCAGATGGCACAGGCTGGTCAGATGTCATCAGGCTGTAGAGGAAGGGGCCTAGCTTCGAGCCTTGGGCAACTCCGGCTCTGATGTTCTTCACTTGTGATTTGCAGTTGTATATTTGTACGTAGAATTTTCTGGAAGAAAGAAAAGAGAAAAGAATTTTTCTAAGTGGCGGGGGTAAATATAGTACGCGAAGCTTATGGATAAGGGCTTCAATCCATACGCTGTCGAATGCTTTCTGGACATCCAGAAAGTATCCAACGGTGACACGATGGTTGTTGAGCGCTATGGTGATGTCATGCTGGAACTTCAGGAGCGGATGCAAAGTGAAGTGCTTTTCCCTAAAGCCGTTTACGGCTGTTGGCTGAGGTACAAATAGCATGGTCATGTCGATGTCACTTATTTCTTGTTCTCTATCATCCGAATATAATGTTTGACTGAAATCTTGAGTTTAATTTGTTTGTATGAATCCAAAACACGCTTTATAGGATCTACATACATATATGTATATTGCAAGCAGATATTTTACTTGCGATTTCTAGTACTAAAAAGTTTTTTTTTCAGAGCTATTGCCTCTTGCGAGAAAATAACAAATACTCTAAGAGTATCACTTTTCATGAATAAGAGCTTCTCGTCTAGCCGTTCGGATTCGGCATAAAATTGTAGGTCCCTTCCCTTCCAGTCGACACGCGCACACAGGAATGGTTGCGAGTTGTTAGTCACTAGGCCCTGGTTCTTCTTGAGCCGTTGCGCCACCCAATTTATTTATTTAATTTATATAATACGTAGTATATGGCAAGTTATGGATACGTAAGAAAAAAATTAAGTCGAGATTTTGATCAAACTTGGTATTGCGATGATAGCGAAGATAAAATATGGTGTTGGAATTCTGTCCCTCTGTCCGCACGGCCGGCGCGGACGTAGCCACGTATTTTCCTCTAAAACGGCTCCTATGATTTTGATAACAAAAAATAAAAGTACATACTACGTTTTTTATTTTCTTAGGAAAACAGTTTATCAATGGTTCCTTTAGTAGAATCATCAATTATGAATTAATCGAAACGGTGCAGTTGATTTTGTTCATTTTTGTTTGGAAAAGGTTCTAAAAAGTTTAAATATTATTGTATGTAAATATTTATACCAGCGTTTTTCAAAACTTTTTTTTGAAATATAATTATTAATAAAAAATACAATTTTATCTGCATTATTTTAAACTATTTTAATTTGGCATTCCAATTTTTTTTACTCAAAAATGTTATAACAGTTATACGAGTATTAACAAAACATTAGTTTTTTTTAAAAACCGCTTCAACGATTTTTAATTTTTCATGTTTTTGAAATAAAGTTAAATATTCATGTTTTTAGATAGTACTGAAGTTTAACATGATGCACTTGAACTTAAGAACAAGTGCAATCCAGTCTTCCATTTAACTTATTTTTCCAAACAACTTAGTCGAATTTCTTTCATTTAGAAAGGCACACATATGCTAACATGCATAGGTACACGTCAAATTATTTTTTTTTTTTTTTTGTTTCATAAAATACTAAACCCTGAAGAACTTTTAATTTACTTTACAAACAAATACGCTCTTAATCTTTTACAAGATTCGTTATCAATATTATGTATATTCAGCCTTTAAGAATCTCATCTGCAAATAGAAATAAAGCTTATCTTATCAGTAGTGATGGGAAGAATAGCAAACTTCACATTCTGTGACAATTTTAATTATTATTTATTTAAATATATTCTCTGCGGCATTTTAAAATATATAAAATTACGTATTAAGGGTCTGAGTCAGGACAACAATTTAATAGATTTATAATATGGTCTCAGTTCTGAAGATTTAGTTACAAAATGTATCTGTTGAAAATAACAACACTATAATATGCAATTGAATGAAAACTGGAAGTCCCACGGGAATTTTTTCATGTTTTTTTGTTGTTTTTGTATTTGGTTGTCATACTTACTTCCCTGGTGACTATGCAAAATGCTGAATAATATTGTGGAGGCAGGGAGACAAAAAAAAAAACCAAATACAGTAGTACCCGGTTAGAAGCAATTGTGTAGTTGTAGAATTCAATTACAGAGTTGATATGGCTTTCACATGCAAGAGTGAATCTTTTTTTTTTTAAATATAAGTGTCTCAATTTTCTTGCTATAGCACGTTTAAGTACTTAAGCAAGTGATCTTTTTTGCTTTTAAGGTCCCATTTTTCAGTGACGAGGTCAAAGTTATAATACAGTTAACTCAACTTATTCGAAGGATAAACTCGGGTTAAACTCCGAAACTCGGATGATCGCACTGAAAAGCTGGGCCTAAGTGGAAATGGAGTATGAGAGAAATCAACATGAAAATGTGTTAATCAAAGCGTTGAATTTTTAACATTTTCTGCAATTATGATCATGATTGCAATGAACCTTATAAGGCGTAACTGCGTATTAAACTGAAGCAGGAATCAACTGGAATCTACTGTACCTGGTACCATTGAAGTGGTGGAGAAACAAGACACAAAAAACTCCTCTCTCATAGCATTCCACAACAAAAATAATTGTGATTGTGCAAAAAAAAACTTAAAGTTTTTCTGCACGAATTCATATTTTTTGTTTTTTTGAAGTTTTTCCCCGACAAATCTCTTCTCATCGTTCAAAGAAAAGAGATATCACTGATTGGCATTGCAGGAGGCGAAAATGCCCTTACTCGCACAATAAATAAATTCCTTGTTTTTCTATCTATGTATGATGTAAATTTTTTTTCGCGCGCAATTGCTTCAGCATCTTAAGAGCATACTTCTTCTTTACTTGAATTTTCATAAATCAATCACTCCGAACGTATAGAGTGGAACTGAGAGCATATAGAACATAATGGGTGCAATATGCCAAGAAGATTGCGTTGCGTGTCTAATAAGGCATGGTACTTAGCCACGTCCTGTAGGAGAACACAAAATCATTGTCTCTTTGTTCATATACCTACTTGTAAAAAAGGATTGTTATTTAATGTTTGAAAGAATAAGGATTGTTTGGTGAGTTCTTGTGGTGGGTATAATCATTTGAGTGACAATAAGGGTTAGAAGGAGTTTTTGCTTAGATTTTTTTTATTTTTTCATCACTTTGACCTATGAAGGGGTTCTTATATTTAAAAAGAAAAAAGATAAACATTCAAAGGAATATACAAATATAAATGCGGAGCCCATTATCTCTATGAAGATTATGCTTAGCGTGTAATACATAAACTTTAACATTTGAAAAGGTATCAAAGCTTATGTGAATTTTTACAGCATAAAAAGAACATTCAAAATGAAGATAAAAAACAAATTCAAAATGTTGCTAAAAACTGTTATCAAAGTCGAAAAATGTGGCGCAGGGTCAAAAGTCCACAGGCCAAAAGTCCATAATGAACTTTTGTCCCACTTCTGTGGGTCAAAAGTCCATAAATCAATTGTGAACTTTTGACCCACTCCGATTGGCCAAAAGTCCATGCAAAAATCTTGTGGACTTCTGGCCCATTGATTGTGGATTTCTGACCCACTTCAGTGGACCACTTTATAGATAGTTTTCTTTTACAAGACTGCTTTGGGTGGCACGCTTCGCGGGTTTAAGGATTTTAACTCCCTTTTCTGGTCCTCTGTCCCGCTCACGCGACTCCGTCGGTCCGCTTAGGGAATGCTCAGTCGTCTGGCAGGCGCCTATGTTGTCAGTCGATCTGTTATTAAAGTTTTGTTTGTGCTAAACATTACTTTGGGTGGCCGGCTTCGCGGGTTTAAGGATTTTAACTCCCTTTTCGGGTCCTCTGTCCCGCCAACGCAACTCCGTCGCTCCGCTTAAGGTATGCTCAGTCGCCAGGCAGGCGCCTATGTTGTCAGTTAGTGTGCTTAAAGTTAACGAGTAGTGAAGAGTATACAAATTATTTCTTAAAAAAATAAATAAATAATTCTTCATTGTTCTGCTTTTTTCAATATTATAATATGAAATTATTGTGGACTTATGACCCACTTTCTTTCTAAAATTAGGGAATATTGACCCTTTTTTTGTGGACTTTTTACCCACTTGAGTGGGTCAAATCTCCACAACACAAATGTGGACTTCTGACCCACCCAAGTGGGACAAAAGTCCATTATGGACTTTTGGCCTGTGGACTTTTGACCCTGCGTCGAAAAATGTACACACTTTTAAGAAGTACGAATAATCCTTCATTTTAAAAATGTAACAAAATCGGTCCAAGAATGATATTGTATTTTACTGGATCGTTGAAGTGTGAAAACCTAAAAACATTAGAATTTTATCAAAAGTTGAGGGTCTATGAAAGGTTTAATATCATGAAACAGTTTTTTTTTTGATGTTTCTAATCAGCATATCAGAATTTTTTTCTACAGTGTTCACATTCAAGCGGCGCGGCCGGCGTATTAAACAACGCTTTAAAATCTCTTTGATCAATTTTACATGTAAGCCCATTTATAATTAAATTGGCTTGCACATTCCCAATTATTATGTGTGTGTGTTATGTACAATTATCTGAAATTCTCTCCAATTTCGAGTGCAAATCCTTGCAACATCCTTTTTTCGCAATTATATTCCATCCAGAAACCAAGTTCTTCTGCTCTCCTCTTCCAATCGCAATTACCTTCGCAACAACAACAAGAAAAAAAAAAGAATATGTTCTTATAACAATATAATTGCACATTCTGAACACTTATATACCCATACTTATACATAGTGTTCGCAGATCCCTTGCGGCTGATTTTATCGAGCAAAAAAAAAAAAATCTAAACACTAAATAGTTGCTACAGAATCTTATACAAGGATCTTCAAAACGTACCTATACCTACCTATCTTGTTGTATCAAACACAAAAAAAAAAAAAACATTATTTTCTTATATTGGGCAGAGTAACATCAGGTAATATGGTGTAGGTAACTAACTTAACTATATAGATTGGTGATTAAGTTGCTGCTCCATTCTAGAGTTATTTATTTCACTTAAGGTCTTAGTAAAATAGAAATCAATGGACGCGGCGAAGGTTTCTCGCAAATCGCTGATCGGGCTGAGCCGACTTCCTTCAAAGGGTAATCGGAAATAGCCGCAGCTGCTTAAAGGCACCTATCAAAGCTCAAAAGAAACTCCCTATGCAAATCGTAGGTTAACTATCCACTCTATGTATAATGGGAGAGTATAAAGGTACATCAGGTACCTATAATAATATTATTGGTCGATCTACGGACAATTGGTATTCTCAGTATGTCCATGGTAACTATTTATTGTTATTGGTATAGGATATTCCTAAACTACGTGATGCGCACATAGTTTTTTGTTTTCATTTTGATTTTGTTGAGAGAATAGCATGGACATTGGCAGCCAATTTTGACAAGCATATCGTTATGCGGTTGAAGTTTTTTTTTTAAATACAAAATTAAGTTATTTTCGATTGAAATGAGATGAGATTAAGTATAATTATAGGAATTTACAAACATACCTACTTTCAAGAAAAAAATAAGGCTTAACACAAAAAGGCTGGAAGGAAATAATCTAAGAATACGAATAATTTAAGAGTGTCCAGTCCAGGTTCAATCCCTTAAGAATATTTTCCAACCAACTTCTCATACCTATAGAATTAAAGATTCAAAGAGGATGCCTTTTTCGCTAGTGTAAAGATTTTAGAAAGATAGATATATGCCAACGGTAAGAAATCTATTTTCAAAACATTTTACCTGAAGATTGCATAACAAAGGTTTAGTACCAAGATTTTCGTACGATATCATTTTAATTTTAAGACTTAAACTCAAGTTAATCTTTGGAATTTGGTCTTTGGTGAGTTAATTCCAGTTTTTATCTTGTCACAGAAAAATTGGGCGAACTATTCGAACAATCAAAAGTGTAAAGGTAGCCAACTCTTTAATCGTATCTTCTACGTCATAGGGATAAGAATTTGTGGCGTAATAGATGCGTTACTTTAGTCACTTTGACTTTAAAGTAGGAGTATGAGCCTGATTATACAGTTCGTTTTTTCGTTCGTTTTGCCTTTCGTCTTTTTGACAGGCACGAACGTTCATGATTACACGGTTCGCGAAACGTACGTAATTCCATTCGTTATTTTGACGTTCATGGAATTTAAGGTTGTTTTTTAAGAAAATAATCTAAATAAATACAAATATTTGTTAATCACGTATTCCTCAAATACAATCGTATATTACGTGTATAGCCCAGTCAAATTCGACAATAAATTCGCAAAGTACGATGTAGTTCTGCATTTTTGATATGTTGTTGGGGCATGTTAGAGTAGTCTGTAGCTATGTTTGCAACTTCGAAAAACCTATGCTCGCTGCAGAAAAAATGCAACAGTGAGCTTTGGAAATAACCAACTTAGGAAAAAACCATCCACTATATTCTTGTTTGTTTTAAAATTTTCTACAAGACCACATTAGATTAAAATTCATGTATGTTATATTTGAGTTGCTATCCAACCATGAGTAAAAACAAAAATTTTGAAAAACTGAGTTGTTTTGAAGCGCTCAAAAAATAGGTCAAAAATAGTCCAATTGTGTTCAATATTTGCAATCAAATAGTCTAGAGTATTATAAGACAAAATTTGAAAATTCGATCCAAATCGGACAAATAGTTTTGGCAAGAAACATGATGTTAACTAAGTGCAACAAGCATTGTTTGCATCATTGCTGTGGTCAAATTAGGACACTTAAGTTGGCAACTATTTTTTGTACAAGTACTTGGAATTCTTAACTATGATAAAATGTAGTAACAATATTTGTATCTTTTTTTAAGCAATTTTAGAAGCGATTTTGAATGTTCCGAAAATTGTTCACTTGGCATGTAAATATTTATTTTCGTGAATGTTTTCGAAACTTTTAAATTCAATACCAAAGTTGCGTAGAAAAAGATATAAATATTGTAACTATATTTTATCATAGTTAAGGGTTCCAAGTACGTGTACAAAAATAAGTGCCAACTTAAAAGTGTTCTTCTTTGACCACAGCAATGATGCAAACATTGCTTGTTGCCCTTAGTTAACAGCATGTTTCTTGCCAAATAAATTTGACCGATTTGGATCGTATTTTCGAATTTCATCTTGTAATGCTCTTAGACTATTTGATTCCAAATTTTTTACAGAATTCAACAATTTTTGACATATTTTTTTGGATTTTACTTAGTTTTTCAAAATGTTTGTTTTTACTCATGGTTAGATAGCACTCAAATATAACATACATGAATTTTAAACTAATGTGGTCTTGTAGAAAATTTTATAACAAACAAGAATATAGTGGATGGTTTTTTCCTTAGTTGGATATTTTCAAAGCTATAAAGGAAAATGTCGGAAAAAACGTGGTGATTTTTGAGTTTTTTTTTCATTGTTGCATTTTTCCTGCAGCGAGCACAGGTTTTTCGAAGTTGCAAACTTAGCTACAGACTACTCTAACATGCCCCAACAACATATCAAAGATGCAGAACTACATAGCGCTTTGCGAATTTAGCCCTTTTTTGTAATTATTGACTGGACTAGTATTCAATTACGAAAGCCAATTTTTCAATTCAATCATTTTTGTTCAAATGGTTTTTTGCTCAAATCGAGGGACATTGTGGGTGTCAAATCAGAAACGTCAATGGACAACCAGAAAAAGTTTTGAAATTTTCATTCCTGCTTTCGTTACATCCTTTCCCTCTACATTTCTACTCCACTCACCCAATCTGTCAAAAAGACGAATCAACCGAAAAAATGGCACTTAAGCTTATGTAAAAAACCAACGAAAAGCAGCTTTCCGAAGAGTCAGAAGGAGAAGTCTGTATTCTTCATTCCTAATTCAGAGAGAGTATTTTTTAAGTGATGAGCCCTCCCGCGCGCTGTTCCCCTCATAAAGTAAAAATTAAAGGAAACTAAACAAAAAGCAACAAACCGCAATTATAGACGCTTCATTTGATTTCTTTGTGTTCGCTTGTTTTCGTCCGAACACTTCAGTGCCCCTCCGAGCATTATAGTTGCGGCTTTAAGGCCCAACTATAATACATATAAGCAAACATAAGCTTATGTCAATGCTAACAAAAATGTGCTTATATGTTTGCAAAATTACCCCGTAAAGCCTAGCCATAATGGACTTATGCGCGCATAAGCAAAAATTAAAAAAATACATCTCCGCTTTTATCCCACATTTGATTTTCAGCTTTGTGTTTTGTTCCGCATTTTTAAATACATATTATGAAAATGCGGCTGCGATACAACACAAACTACACATACTCGTGCACAACTCGCGAACTGATTCACAAAACAGCTGTGACTTTGTGTTTTCTCTGCTGCATTTCTAAATGTGCTGAGCGACTGGGATCGCTCTTGCTTATGTTCGGTTAAGTGAACGAAACTGAGAAAAATTGATCGAAACGCAGCTGGACTCCATTATGTCAGAAACTAAGAAATACGGTTGAATGAATGGATGAATAGAAAATTCGAGGGATATTGCACTGCGACCTTGAGATCTATTGTGCCCCCACCTAGAGCTCGATGCGTGCTGCTCATCTTACAGCTCTTTCTCGAGATGTATTCTTCTCAAGAATTGGAGTATTTGGAGTATTTTAAGAGATGGTAAGTCGCTCTCTTCAACCTGGTAGCGTCCCAGGTAGTTTTTCTTTGATATATGAGTGTACTACATCTGCCTAGAATGTGGTCCGACGTTTCCTTATCTGTGTCACAGAACCTGCATGTGGCACTACTTGCTAGGCCAAGTATACTAAGGTGTCTTTTTAGTTTGCAGTGCCCAGTGATGAGACCCGTTATAATTCTTAGGTTGCTCCTACTTAAGCTGATACAGTCTGTAAAATGTTGGTGGTTATAATTCCCAAGTAATAGTTTAGTCTGTCTTAGCTTTGGGAGTTCTTTCCAAGTTTTGGATCTTATTGCCTCCTCTTCTTTTTTGATTTTGTTTCTTATCACGTTTTCTCCTATTCCGCAATATGGTTCAGGTCCCGTTAAGGGAGTCGTTGCACCTATTTTTGCTGGGGAGTCTACCTTTTCGTTGACCTGGACACCTACGTGGTCAGGTACCCAATGGAGTGTGACAGTGTTATTTTAGCCGAGTTCATTAAACCTTCCTACACATTCTGATACCAGCTTAGAGCTGATGGAGAAGGAGGTCAGGGCTTTGAGTGCGACTTGGCAATGTTTTGTTTCTTCTAATTTCTTTCGAGATTTTGACCGGCGCATGTTCCTATCACTTGTACTTCAGCTTAAAAGATGCTAGAGGACTGTCCCATCGGTTTGAAAAGTTTGGTTCTTGGCCCGAAAATTCCCGCACCATTCCCTTCTGTCGTTCTCGATCCATCAGTACATCATTTGATGGCATTTGCATTGAAAGTGTAGTTAACTGTTTCGCCTACCCAGTCTTTTTTGCAACTTAGCTTCGTTTAAAGTTTTTCACGAAGTTATATTTTTAAATCTCTTGGAATGTCAATAAGGTTTGTTATTGAAGATTTCGGAATACAGTCTCTTTCCCTCGGACTGACGCATTAGAAATACGGTTAAAGTAACATGGTTTTCTTGTTTAAATTAACTCGGCAATTATTTGATAAAATTGTAGTTGACTTGAGAAAATGACATGTTGTTTCAAAAAGAAATTCTTATAAAAAAATTTTGTTTTCCAAATTACATCACACATGACTGAAATGTTTATTTCAACAAAGATCGTGCTATTTTAACATTAAAATATTTGTTGATGGATAAGATGATTATTCTTCCTTCGGCTCTTTTGGTCACTATTTGTGGTAATGAAACAAAGTTACATTGATTTGTTCCCAAAGTTTCGACAGGGATTGCTGTCCTCTTCAGGGGATCTTTATTAACACAGTACAAAATAACAAAATAACAATTTTAAGAACATGGTGTATGCACAAATAAATACAAATACAATGGTTATGATTAACAACTTACGTTAAAATAAATCAAAATAAAATTTATAAATGTTTTTTCATTGTGAAACAATTATACAAAAACATATAAATAAATATTTATATAAAAAAGAACAAAAGCACTTCTATTGACAAAGTATTGTCAAATAAATTTGTTATTTGGCGTTTTTTGAAGAACAACAAAGCGGTTGGATTTGATGGTATTCCTGCAGAGCTCTTAGGAGCAGCCCCAACGACATCGAGCGAGCTACTGCACCCACTTATTAAGAGAGCTTGGGAAACAGAGAGCTTTCCTGAAGAGTGGAAAAAAGGAATGATTGTCAAGCTCCCAAAGAAAGGAGATCTCACAAAGTGCGAAAACTGGAGAGGAATATGCGTTCTGCCTGCAGTAGCCAAGATAATAGCAAGGATAATATTGGACCGAATTAAAGACCACCTCGAAGACACACTCGACGCCGAACAAGCAGGTTTCCGCACTGGATCTTCCTGTGTGGATCACATCAACACCTTGCGGATCATCATCGAACAGTGCGTTGAATATCGATCACCACTTCACCTGCTGTTCATCGATTTTGAAAAGGCGTTCGACAGTGTCAATAGAGAATTTATTTGGCTTGCTCTGCACAGGAGGGGCATCCCAGATAAATTGATTGCTGTTATCAAGGCTACATATGATGGATCCAGGTGTCACGTTTTGCACAAAGGTAGGCTGTCAGAGGAGTTTGAAATCCAAAGTGGAGTAAGGCAAGGCTGTATACTGTCACCAATACTGTTCCTGTTGGTGGTAAGTGACGTACTGCACGCAGCTTTGTCAAATGGAAATGGAGGAATTCAGTGGACTCTGCAATCTCACCTCAAACATCTGGACTACGCGGACGACGTATGCTTACTCTCTCATAGGATCATGGATCTCCATCAAATGACAACAAGGGTGGAGAGAGAAGCAGAAATCGTAGGGCTTAAGATCAACTCGGCAAAAACTAAAAGGATCAGCCTTGGAACTTCCTCATCAATCCAAGTAAATATTTCTGGACAACCCGTAGAGATGGTACAGCATTTCCAATATCTTGGGAGTATTGTCTCTACGGGTGGCGGAACTGAACTGGACGTAAACAGCCGAATCAGAAAAGCAAAGGCTGCGTTCGGAATGCTGTCCAAAATATGGAGAAACAACTCTTTTAGCTTAAAGACCAAGCTACGACTGTTCCGCTCCAATGTTGAATCCGTTCTGCTTTACGGCTGCAGCACTTGGAAAGTCACTGAAACTGTCACTAGAAAGCTGCAAACCTTCGTTAATAGATGTCTACGAAACATCTTGAGGATTTTCTGGCCCAACCGTATCTCCAATGCCGAACTTCATGCGAGAACGGGTCAGGAGCCCATAGACTCCATTATACGAAGAAGAAAGTGGCAGTGGATTGGCCATACGCTTCGAAAAGGCGATCGGTGCATTGCATCTCAAGCAATGCAGTGGAACCCGCTCACACAGGAGGGAAGACAAGTGGGCCGGCCTAGAAGTACATGGCGAAGAACGGTCGAACAGGAATCGGCACGACTGGGGAAAAGTTGGAGAGAGCTGAAATACATTTCAAGAAATCGTACACGATGGCGCGTAGGTGTAGTGGAGGCCCTATGTCCCGTAAGGGAAACATCACGGACGTAATAGGTCCGAGGACCTAAGTAAGTAAGTAAGTAGAGTTGTTTATCTATTATATGTCTACCTGGATTTATTCTGTAGACTGTAAGTACCTATAATAGGTATCTATCTTTTTGTGAGATCTTTGGAATATCAATTTGGAAACATTAAAAATTTAGAGCGTGAACAATGAATACTGACGCTAGCAAATCGAAGTTGACATTATTTTTTCCTTCAAACCAAACAACCAATTACGATCTTATCGATGCACAATTTTCCAAACTAAAAATAAGAACAAAACATAATACTGCACTAAATCACATATTGTTATATAAATAATGGAATACCTAATACAATGTCTGAGAGTCTGAAATTATAAAACAATAGATCCAATGATGTGTGGAAATTTCGCTAGCTCCCGTAATAATTTTTTCAATTACACTATTACGTACACGTATGAAATATAAACAAATTGCTGTTTGTATACGAACACCATTATGCGGTGACTTATATGAACTCATTTCATTAACTATGTTAACCCTTAAGGTGAAGTGTTAATTTCTGCACACATTGCGCGCATTTAAAAAAGTGCAAATGCCCATAAAAAATACTTAAGTCTCACACGGAGCGACATATATGTACGTGTACCAATACGACACAACCAGATCAACTTACTCAGACAGTAACCGCAATTATTGTGTCGTGAAAACTGAAATTGTTTTTCTCGTGTGGTGTGGTTTGGTTTTTGGTCTGTGAAATCTGGTTCTTTTGCATCGTGAACTAAAAATATCTTCTATAAAGATAGACACACAATATTATGTATACACCAGTAGATAGATGTGATTTTCCCATCAAATTGTTATTGTTTTATTTTACTGCTCTGTGTGTGATCGATGCACTTGATCACTGAAATCCAAACAAAACAAAAAGAAAAAAACAGATGACAATCTTAAGCCGAGCCGGTGTACTCCACTGGTTTGTTAGGTTGTTTTTGATGTTTCTTTGGTTTTACTATATTGCTGAGAGGAGACTGGGGGTCTTAATAATAGTCGGTGCACGATGCACAATACTCCTTGCGTGTGGCTGATGTGGCTTTGGCTTGATATTATGTATTATTCAATCGTAATGATCTTGCTTCTAATTTTGACATCTGGGGCTATTTTTATGCAATCCACTGTGTACTGTGTGCTGGTGTCTATCTGCTGCACGAGAAAATCGTGGGCAATTTTCAAGGACTGTCTTGAAGATCTGCGGCAAATGGAATAATGTTCTTTCTAATGTAATTATTATGGTCTGAATTTAAAATGTTGATTTTATTAATGAGTTTGGCTAAATCAACTAAATGTTGAATAATATGATGACGATTTTGGATTTAGACTAGAAAATATTTCACGTGTGGCCAGTTGCGTATATGCAGGGTTTTTTTTTATAGAAAATTTCAAATACAATTTTTCTAGTTTTGAAAAGTTAATTCCAAGTTTGAATTCTTGAGTTTTGTGGGAAACTGTTCGGTGAAAATTTATATTGATTCTTTAATAGTCTGCAAAACCTTACAGTAGCAACTAATTTATCGACCTCATCGCTGCAGGGATGAAACGCCAATCCTACACTCCGGTTTGAGAACTTATGTCTTTTATATTTTAACCATTAAAAATCTGGACACAGTCGACAGTATCGGTCTGGCAGACTATTGTTTTTGAATTTGATGGGCTTACGTCTTTCTGTGCTCCCCAAGTTTCATGATTTTGGCGAAAGTAAATCTTGGATTATTTAGAAAGCTAGCGACCAATTACAGATTTATGTCCATTGAATACAAAAAAACAATCGTCTGACAATCCGGTTCGTTTGACTAGGTCATTATTTTTAATATTTAAAAAAAAAATTAAGCTTTGAATCATACAAATTTATATTATAAGCGTCGCGTTTTTGTATTCGATGGTTCTCAATGTTTTGTGTGAAAGTTTCAACCATGCAGCGATGAGGTCGAAAAATTAGCTTTTAGCTCTTGGTCTATTGGCATTCTCCTTTGGTGAAGCAGCAATAGATTTACAAGAATATCATAAGAAGTCAGTTTTCGTTTTTCTTTGGAACTAATATGTAAGTTTGAGAAGAAAATCTTATACATAATGTTAACACCTCACCTTTTAGCTGAATTTATTTAGGTTTTCAAAGTTATTCTTAAATAAATATTAGCATAAGTTGTATCCGAGATATTCGTGATCGCAAAAAGTATATATGCATTGTCTTCTTCAACTTCATTTTACCGGCGATTGTCATGATCTCGGGGGGGGGGGGACCACAACTCTCCCACTCAACTACTTCGCCTAAGGTTCCACTTAAGGGGTTCGCCAGGTTGACCTCAGAAAACGTCGACAGGCCTCCCGGTTTTGGATTGTTCCATGTCTGAGGCCATCTTAATGCAGTTGTCGTTGCATTTGTTTCATCCAGGAGTTTTTGTGCCTGCCTTATGTATGTACATATTTCTTCATTCAAGCTAAAAAAAATCTTACCAACTTAGACACGCTGTATGATTAGCCGGTTAAAAGCATTGGTTTCCAGTGGAATCGATGTGTGATGAGTCGTTAAAAATCCAGTCGTGGTAATAGGTGGTAACACCTTAAGTAGAAGTAGTTGTAAGTAAGTAAGTTAGTAAGTCAGTAAGTAAGTAATTTTGTTTATTTCATTTCAAGATATGTGTTTGGAAATTTGCAAAGCAAAGTGATTTATAGTTTGCATTAAACAATGATTCAACAATGACTTTCGTCGTCTTTCGCGATCTATAAACTTGTTATTTTTACACCCTAGGCTTCAGTTAACATTTCATAAGATATTATGTATACATAATACATTTTTAAGAACGATTAAAAACCGGGAAAACCCGTTACGAAAACATTACCTGATGGTCAGAAACGGCATTAGAGGTTGTTGAACGTAAAAACCGTTAAATAGAAGTCCCTGAAGTATTTGAATTCGAGACCAGACCTGCCTTAGAACCCAAGACTTAGAACACAAATTGACTTAACTTAAATAAAGTACGAAAAGTACCCCTTGGTCCCCTCCCCTGTTACGCCAATGCGTGTGGCAAACCAAGAATAATAGTGGAAATATTTGCTTTGGAATGATCTACAATTTTCATCATGACATCCACTGGTTTGTGCGACTTTACGTCCACCTTACTCCGATGTTGCACTGAGCTGTAGCGTAAAAAGATTAAGTAAGCCGGTTAGCTTCAAATTTGGTCAATAACAAGATAAAACATTTTTTACACTTTATGAACCACAAATCCCGGGAAATAAACGTAAAACAAAAAACAACAACGTTTATGTTTGGAATTTTAACTTTTGGTCAATATCAATTTTTTGTTTAATTCCCTAGACCAAGGAGAAATTCGTTCAAAGGACCGGGTTGACGTACAATCGTACAAAGAGTTCGATCTTCTCGAAATTTCTCGATGTAGCTCTTAAGATTTTAAATACAATTTGTATATGTTTTTTTTAAAGAGATTTTCAGAAACTTGTGTTTCCAATTTATTTTTGCGAAAATTTCAATATACGTAAGGAAATAGGTTGTAGTAGCCTGTAGCGTAATGGTTAGTGCGATGCTTTTCTGGGTTCACTTCCAAGCCTCGTCCAAAAAAAAAAACACGAAAAAGTTTTTTTAAGGGCTACTGCCTCTTGCGAGGAATTAAAAAATCCTCCAAGAGTATCACTTGTCACGAATAAATGCTTCTCGTCTAGCCGTTCGGATTCGGCATACAATTGTTGGTCCCTTCCATTCCTATCGACACGCGCACACAGGAATGATTGCGTCACTAGGCCCTGGTTCTTCACCCAATTTATTTGTATATAGACAGGGCTCGGATTCTCATGCTCTAAAACACACACAAAATATGCGCCTAAGATATGCACTTAAAATTACTAAATATGCCATACAAAATACAAAATATGCCATACAAAATCCAAAATATGCCATAAAACACCATAGAAAGTTTGCACAGCAAAAAGTAGATAAATAAAATTCACATAAAACTTAAAATTCAGGTAGGTTTAACAAAAAATAAATACTCGTAGTATTTTTAATAATATGTGCATTATTTTCGTAAGAAGGTTTTGTTAGCATAAATTTTTTTCTGAAGTTTTCAAAAACTTTTGTACATGGAAAATGACCTCTCCACGTAAACAGACGTTAGTGGAGCATTTTTTAATGAACAATCCCATTTATTGAATATCTAAGCACAGTTCTTCATTCCCATTTAAAGATGTGCAGATATTTTTAATTTTCATATATCCTTCGTTTTTTTAAGAAAATTTTCTATTTTTTTTTCAAATAGATCGACCCATTGGAGACTCTACTGCATTCATTTTTGAAACTGCTTCGTCCATTAAATTTATTTGTTTTTAAAGCGAGTTCCCTTCCAACCCTCTAATTTTACTATAGTCTCACTGAAAAACCCATAGTTTGAACTTATGAAAGCCAAAGTTTATTTTCTTGAAATATGCAGGAAAAATATGCATTTATTGTTAAAATATGCTTAATAAGCCAAAATATGCATTTATATCAAAATATGCTAAAATATGCACTAACGATTGAATGCCATTTTAAAGCAAATTTCTGAATTCGAAAAACTATCTGATTCTTTTGCTTCTAAGGCTTTTCAAGTCATCACTTCATTTATAGTCTGGAACCACAAAAGAAAATTCTTATAAATTTTATTTGTTGTACAAAAATTAACTGAAGATAAACAACATGTTAACTTACCATTTCTTTATCATTTTTGAATATTAAAACAGGTATTATTAATTTTTAGAAATAAAGTAAAGTAAGTACCTATAAGAAAACAAGTTCAAAAATAACGAGTGTACAAAACAAATATTGTTGTATTGTTATATTGTATTAAAAAAAAACCTTTTAAAGTGTAATTAAATAAAAAAAACTGATGATCACATATAGCACCTAGCACGTAATAAGTTATAACCTTCCCTTCTCGTGAAAATGCTAATGTGACGGAAATCGTATACCTTTAATAAATCGAATGTCAAGTAATTAGTTGCTTTCAAAAATGTTTAGCAAATTTGTTATTTCTTTTTTCTGTTGATGTACCAAAGGTACAAACGCCATTAAATAAAAAACAAAAACAAATAAATGTTGTTTATATCCAAAAATTCTAGTAACCTATACCTACATCTCTCCTACCCCACTTTACACCTTCCAATACAGGTGATGAGTTACGCAACATTTGTGGTCATCTGTAATTGGATTTCAACCTGTATCTGTGTATTTGGTGATTATTTTATTTACACAGCACACATTAAAAAAAAGATTAATAGACAAAAAGCTAAAACTAGCACAAGTGGAAGTAGGTATACAAAAGGGGCAGAGTTTAGTCAGGTTTCCCGACGGACTGAACACACAGCATAAGCCATTTTTTTTGTTTTTTTTTTTTTTTTCCACACTGAATGGTGGCGTTAGCTATATACTACTATCAAAACACTGAAATGCTATCCGCTTCATTGAGCAATATAATATCAGCTAATCGCTGCGAATGCGAACGCTATCGCAAGTAAAATGAGTGACAGCAGTGACGAACTGGGACGAGACAACATGTCGGCAATTAAATAAATAAATTAATTGTTTTTATATTTTCGGTGGCATAGTTTTTTTTTTTTTTTAAGAAATACGAGACATGAAGTTCTTCTCAATTTTCAAATAAACATGTGAGTTAAATTATGTCACATTTGAAAAAGTTATATCAAAATATTGAAAGTAATAATAATTGTTTTAAATTGACGTGTCATTTAGTTAATGACATCAAAAATGGCGGTGTGTATTAGCACGTCTATTTCTTCTTATATAAAATTAATAGCTGTCAGGTGCTCGAACTGATAGGTCACGTTTTTGTTAACAAATTCAAAAGAGCTTGGCTTTTTGGCCTTGATGATGTTTTAAACTTTAAAGAGAGATTGTGCGTTATAGGATGTGCTGTGTTGTAATGCGTTTGCTTACCATTTTTGTTTGACAAATTCAGTTTCTTAACCTGAGCAGTTATGGAGGAATAATTTAAAATTAGATTAACTTTAGTACTTTGCATTTACAAATAACTCATTTAGTGAAGAATTATAAAACATTGATTTGTTTTAGCATAGGTTCACAGCACTCAACTATACATAATTCTAGGTTTACCAATTTTCATTCAAAGACCCAAATCGACCCACTTTGACATGACAGGGTGGCTAATACCAATGGAAAACAAAAACCGTGTAGAATTTTATGCTTCTCCTGTCGTAAAAGCGGAACCCACCCCTTATGCTGCTATCCATGAGTGGCACTTGCATTGAGGAAACTGAATCTCTTTCAGTCCTCGATATGTGTGTCACAGACCACCTTCTGTGGACCGACCACATATTTGGCATCGCCAAAAATGCTGCTAGGTGTTTAGATTTTCTCCGTCGATGCAAGAAATTTGTCTCCCCTTCTGACCTGGCTGTGATCTACAAAGCCTTTATTTGTCCAAAACTTGAGTACAACTCCCATATTTGGACAGGTGCTCCAATAACCCACTTGAGTCTATTGGATAGAATTCAAAAAAAGTTCTTAAAATGATTGGTGAAAGAACTATAACGGAAACGTTCACATCTCTGGAGCACCGTCGAAATGTGTCAATGCTCTAGTGAAATAGCCAGTTGCATTCCTCCCCTTAAACAATTCAACCACAATACTCGCGCTTCTAGGAATGCCCATCAGTTTACCCTTGAGCCCAACTTCGGACGTACTGTTAAGTACAGAGATCCTTTCTTTAGTCCCACTACACGAATGTGGAATGCTCTACCCAACTCAATTTTCTCCTCCCATTGTGATTTACAGACATTCAAAACCAATGTGCATCGGTATCTCCTTTTAAATCCCCTCCAACCTATCTAATCGCTCGTGCTGTGGTAAGGGTAGTCACAACCCCTTTAGCACGCGCTTAATATAAAAAAAAAAAAACTGTCGGACAGCGTCAAAATTAGTGCGAAACAGCGAGTGGAAAAAAATCAACAAACGTTGGAAGGGTCAGTCGAATGTGAACAGCAGGATAACGAAAAGTAGCTCCTACGTATAAGTCGCGAACCGTGTAATCATAACCGTACTTGCCTGTCAAAAAGACGGAACGAACGAAAAAACCGAACCGTATAATTAGGATTTGCATCCATTATTTTGGCAGTTTTCTGGTAGAAATAATGACAATTTGTCACTCGTGTAAACCTTTTGAACATGGCAGTTCTCTTTGAAATAAGCAGTTTTATTTCATTCTTTTTCTTAATGTTGCCATTACGATTTGTTTTCACGTTTAAAAACAAAATGTATGTATTTCCATTATTTATAGTAAAAATTATTCATGTTGATTACAGAATCCGCAAAATTCGATATATATGTATACTTCTCAAGAAAAGAGAAGACTGCACTGTGCATCTATGCGGATTGAGTTTTGCGGATTCTGTAATCGTCATGATTATCTTTTCGATTCTTTGGTTTTTTCTGACGTTTATGAATATTTAAAGCTGGCTTTAGACTTTCGGTCTTATCGTCTGTGTACAGTGGCGTACGCAGGGGGGGGGATAAGGAGGCTTGAGCCCACCCCCCCATGCAATATGGTATACTGTGCTAAGATTTCATATATCATCGAAGAAAGTTTTATTTATTATTTTTTAGTTAAAATTTTATTTTTGTTAATTTAAAACTTTAGCAGGAATTTCAATTTTAATAAAAAAAAGTATAGACATGGATGTCGTATTGGAATCATTGACGGTGTTCACATTGTACTGATTCCTCCGAATTTACAAAAGAGAACGTCAACAAAATTCCACAAATTTTTATATTTTTTTTTAAATTTACTATTTTTCTCCCTTTCTAATACTATGAAGTGGGTGTGAGATAAATTTCAGAGAAGTCAAAAATAGTCGGAACCTCGGAAGAGACAGTACAATGTAAACACCGTCATTGTGGTATGAACTACCACACGTAATCTAGATTTTGTTTGACATTTAAAACGTATCTCAGTATTTATAGAAACCAAAACAAAATTACTTTGCAATCAGTCAAAATAATTTCCTTCTTTTCCCATTAAAAAAAAAAACAAACAAATACTTTGGTTATGCTTTAACCAGTTTCTTCGCGCTCAGTGAATGTATCAAATATTCAAAAAATCATTTTAAATACCTGTACTTCTTTTGCCGAATATTATTTATAATGCGACGACATAAGGCAGTAAGAAAGCTGTTGAGTCAATTGATGACATTTCGAAAAACTGCCTTTATCAGAGGTAGACAATCTTCTTAAACTTTTTTTTTTTAAAGTTAATGGGCCGTATTCATAGTCGTTTTAACCTTTTATGGTTAGTTCAAACTTCAAAGATAACCTAAACATTTATTTTATCGTTTGTCAATGCACTATTTTTGACGTTCAATAATTTAATAAACTTCTATTTTGATAAGTACAGAAATCGATTGGAATAAATTGTTATAATTGATCTTATTCAAACTGTACTTAAGTAAAACATGAGTTTAGCAAAACCACTATAAAAAACACCCCAATAATAATTTGCATTATGAGAATTCCATTGAAAAATGTTACCATTTTTTTCTACTGTTTCTACTACTTTTAACTATAATAATGTCTCAGTTTCAGTAAAAGTTTTACAGAGAAAACACACACAAACTTCTCTATAAAAATTTGTTTTGTTATTGTTTTGCGTGTAAAAATTTTGCTGAGTTGCTATTCACGCTCTCAAAAAACACGACTATATAACATAGCTATGAGCTTATTTAAAGAAAAAACGGACATTTTACTTATTAAAATGTGAATTAATACACTTTTCACCTACCCCATTACCGTTGACGTTGTTTAAATCGACTCCATAAAGTGGATTTTTGTCAAAGTGTTTTTTTTACAATTCTATTGAAATTTAACTTCTGGTGGCTGATGTAACGAAAGGCTTTAGTTTTGTGTGCTATATTGTGATAACTTAAAAAAAATTCACCAAAATTGAGACTGAGCCCCCCCCAAACAAAATCCTGCGTACGCTACTGTCTGTGTATGTTGTTTGTTGTTGTTTGTACGCGGAACAACGAAAATATAAATGGTAAAACCGAACACCGAACTAAAAACGAAAAAATTTCGGTGTTCATTGTTAACCGAACAACTTGTGTTTAAGGTGCCAGTTATAGCTGTCATTGGAAACCATCATTGAAAATGTTAGCAGTTGATTTTGAGACCCTTCGAAAGTATAATCATTAAATATTTTAATGCAGAAAGATAGCTTACGACTTCAAAATTATTTCTCAACCTAAACAAAATTCATTTTGACCCATATCTTCCCCATAACGTAACTTTTAATTTTTTCGATGATCATTGGTAAGGTAGTTCATCATTGAAAAATTAAAAGACATTTTATGAGAAAAGTTGTACCAAATTGAATATTTTTTTATCTGAAAATAATAATTAAGTCAATAAGCTTTACTTTGGCATCACAATTATCATTTATTTTTTCTTCAAAATCTCTCAAAATTGACAATTGATATTTTCAATGATGAATTTCAATGATAGCTATAACTGGCCCCTAAATGCGAAAATTGTTTAATTGAACATTGTTTTGGAGTGTCGTGCAACTTGTAGGAACATTTTCGAAGTTTTTTTAAACACTGAATGGCACAAGAACCCTAGTTACATAAATAAACAATTTTATAAATAGGGTTTAACTTTCTAATGTAAATGCTTTCTTCGTTGTTCGTTGTTGAAAGAAGAACGAACACCGAATGAAGAACGAAAGTCTAAAGCCAGCTTAAAACTGCAGTTGGTCTCGGTTAATTTTGATTGCAGATCTGCATTATTGACCGTCAATAACGCAGATCCTTTTGTAGTTTAAAGTTTATGAACTCACCCATTTTGTTATTGTTGTGTTTCGTACGCAAAGACCGCTTTCACACAAGGAAACTGAGTTGCCCGAAACTAGCTAGTTTGTAGGCGGAAAGGGTGTGAGGGGAGATTTGTTGTCTTCCTTTTACACTCTTCTCGTCTACAATCTATCAGCAACTCAGTTGCTTTGTATGAAAGGGGTGAAACGAACTCTTTGAGGCAACCGTGTTCAAAGTGGATTTGGTATGAATTATGATAAGTCCCCTTCCACACGAAGGGAAACCAGTTGCTGGAGATTTTTATGACGTTTTTCTTTTCACACATTTTACTTTTCACACAAAGAAGCAAAATTGCCAGATATTTTTGTTTGTTTCCTTATAAAGTCTATTGGCTGAACGCACGCTACGGGCAGTGTGAGAAGGAATGTAATAAAAATCTCTTCAAACGTTGAACGGGGAGATTTTTTTCAATCCCCTTACTTTTTGCCCTTCTCGCCTATAAACTCCCAGTTGCTGGCAACTCAGTTTCCTTATGTGAAAGGCGACTAGCAAGCATTCAATCGGTAACAGAATAAAGGCTCTCCCAAACCAACGCGAAGGCGGAGCAAATCATTCACCGATGGCAGTTTTTGTTGTAATTTAGCATTTTGATTATGTCCTTTTTTTAATCATTATTGTGAATGATTTTCTCCGCGAAGCATAAATGTTTCGCTGTTTCGAGGTTTGGGATAGCTTCAACAGTTCTTCTTTTGGAAAAAAGACAAATTTGCTCTTAAATTTAATTTTTCCAAAAAATTGAAACAAACGTTTTAACACTTATTGGATTTTTCTTCCCGATTTATTAATCAAAAATGTCATTCAATTTTTTCAAAACTCACAAATTCAAAGGCATTCGTGTAGTGTATATCCATCCATCCATATCAACTTTCTTCTTGTCATTTTGTATTCCTTTTCTTACTTTACGTTTTCTTATTCTTTTTTTTTTGTTCTCTTTTACTAAAGGCAAGCCTCCTTCAATAAGGCCACTTACCTACCAACCAAACAAAACCAAACCATAACCAACCCCAAATGCATCATCACTATCGTCGTAAGAGGCTTAAAGGTCTGGCGTCCACAGCTGATGACAAATTAAGCAAACGTCAACATTTTGCGTTGACCGTTCTATATTGTTTGGTTGTTGAAGTTTATACATATTTTCTTCTATTTTACAACCACCTCAGGAAACTTAGAAGTGGGAGTGAATTTTAATCGGATTGCGCGTTTTTTGTTGTTTGTTTTGGTTGCTGCAGTATCTTTTTTCGGGCCTTCAATCAACAATGCTTAGGCAGCTGTCAATAATTTTTTTTAGCTGATTTTACTGCGAGGTGGGTTGTAAAAAGGTAGGTGAGTAGTTTAAGTGTGGACACTGATGCATGCATCGCATGATGGTTTTAAAGTTTGTTTTGTTTTCTTGAGAATGAGAGGCATGTTTTTCGAATTGAATTGATATTGTATATGTATTTGTATTGTGGTAGGTTAGTTTGAATTTTAATTTTTTCGATTTCGATATAATTCACTGCTTTTCACTTTCCATTTCAATTTTTGCTGCTGTTTTTGTTTGTTTCTCTTGTTTAGCGCTTGTATTTTTTTGCAGTTCATGGGCTGTAGTTGTCGATTTGTTAATGTATACTTAGAAGGCTAGAAGTCGGGTAAAATGAGCGAAAATAGTGTATTGTTCACTGAACAAAATTATTAAGACTAAAATTATATTTAAGTTCAGCATTATTGATTATGAATCTTGTTAAATTAAAAATGAATTCAACTTAACTAGCCAACAACTGATGATTCCAAATGAGACCGCAGAAACAAAACACCAATTTTTGATGCATATAAAGTTAATAGGGCATTTACGAATAAATGGTAATTATATTCTCATTAAGGGTATTCATGCAACGTCGGAAAACCATCGTAAACGTCGTAAGCGTCGGAAAGTTTACGATGTCGTTAACGAACTGTCACAATTTGTATGAAAATTCTTTTACAATAAATCGTAAACTTTCCCACAAGAATTTGTGTCGTAAACATCGTTAATGGAAGTATAGTAAACGTGGAAAACTTTTTATAAAAGTACTATGACATTTTATTTATCAAAATTTGACAACAACAAATATTTCAGTAACACAGAACATTTTTAATTATTATTTTCAAACGCTTAAACAAAATATATTAAGTCCGCCGAATCACCGCATCATAATGCAATTAAATAAAGGGGCGTTCATGAAACGTGTGTCGGAAACTTTATGATTTTACGACGTCAGAAAGTTTCCGACGTTGCATGAATACCCTTATTAATTTGAAAATAAGGTACATCCAAGCAAAAATGATTGCTCTTTCCGATTGCGAACAAAAGTGTTCTGTTCACATCCCCTGTCAACTAAGCAGATCAACCCTTTCAAAAGTTTAGACGACTAATTAGGTGCTAATAAGTTACGCAAATAACATTATATTCCTTTGAAAAATAATGGGTGTGCTACTCAACTGGTGTCAAAAATGAGTAGGACACCATTTAATTCACAAACACAAATTATAAATTTTCTGCATAAAAAAATAGTGATTAATAAATTTCGAGCATTTATTCATTCTCAGGTCGTTGACCGCACTTGAGTTTTCGTCAAGTTAGCAGACCGCACTTTTTTCTATCAGTTAGGTCTTAAAAGTTTTATCTGTGTTTTATTCGGCAATAGTATAGGACCATTACAAGCTTAAAAAGCAAACGATCTTTGGAGTGGCAGGTACTTATTTATAGCAGTCTTGAATAATTGTGACGTTCCTCAAAATTTCCACTGAGACCATTGATTTTAATTGACACCGCCCAAAACTGTTGTTTATGATATTGCATGCTTTTTTAAACATATTGTTTTGCTTCAACACCTTAACGAACTATGCATTTGCTAAAGAAAAGAAAGAAATGCTTTCTTTTGCTTTGTCACGAAATCAAGAACACTTTCACACAATGGAATCAATAACACACGCGTTTTTAATTTGTTAACTTTTAATTTCATCAACACCTTTCACTTATTTATATGTACGTCCCACAGTTGTTGCCAATACTCCAAATTCACAATCATCATTTTCATCATGAACAAACTACGTTCCGGCAAGTTCAAACCCAATCCCGATGGCAGCAGCAGTGGTCTCTTTACCAAAATCACCAAGCGCTATTCAACGCTCAGCAACAAAATCATCAAACGCCAGTCACCTGGCCGTGCAGGAGTATCACCCGCCAAAGTCATATCCGGCAGTTATAACATGACTGGTTCGAATTCGGAAGATCATCGTTTGGAAATAGGTGAACCCGTTCTAATATCGACGACAACAATCAATGCTGATCGTTTGGAAGACATGAACGGCCGATATAAATCTCTTCAACCGATCAACGATCCGAATCCAGGCTCATCGAGTAGTGAGAATGAGGTATTTGTCGATGCAGTCGATTGCATTTCAGCATTGCCAGATATAAAATTTGAATTTCAAGAAAGATCACCCATCACAACTGGTAAAGAATCATCACCAGAAACAAATAATGATACGACTGTTTCTACGGCTGATCTTAATGATGTAATGGATAACTATTATGAAACTCCAAAGACAAGAAAGATTCTGAAGAAGAACCATTCAAAATCAGTACAAAGTCTTCATCGATCAGAAATTAAAGTGTTTCTTCAGAAAGCTCCATCATTGGAAATAAATAAGAAACTTGGAAAAGTTGATATAGGAATAGATGAGTCCAATGAGGAGGACAAAGAAAATGAAAGACCAGTTTTGAGTAAGAGTGAGCCCAATACTCCTCTCAATCCGGAAAAAGTACTCTTGGGCCCACCACATCACTACCAAAGTGCCGATTCCATAAATGTTGCACTGAGGAAAAATTGTAGAAGCAACAATTTTGCTAGTAATATTAGCATTAATCATGGCAGCAAAGATAGCGTAGCATGTGATAGTTCTCTAGAAAACTTCGACATGAAATCAGTCAGCTGTCAGTCTTTGACCGCACAAAATCTCTTCATTTCGATTGATGAACTCAACGAAATCACCCGTCAGATCAACGAATCTGAGGAGTTTAATAAGGAAATTGACTTTGAGTACTGTACTCATCGTGATAATCTGAAGCCTAGTGAGAGAAGAATCACACTTATGAAGAATAAGAACTCCCGCTTGATTAGTTTCAATCAGAACAAAGAAAAGATCAATAATGCTTGGAGTGGTTTAAAGAACTGGATCGGCGAAGAAAGTGTTAAATTTAAAGAAGTCGTTCAGAAGCAGGCAGCAACACAAAGGGTGGGACACAATTTCTCGTCAGATTCAAAGGTTTCACCAGTCCGCGGAGTACGAGGGGAATCGGTGGAAAGAAATCAAGACTCAGAATCCATTGCGGCATCTTCGTTGTTTTTGCCTCAGCTAAGTGCTCTCAATACTTCAACTATTATTGGGACAGACAACGATGATTTGGACTCATCGGTAACTGCAACACAGCATGGTGAGATTTCGCCATTTTCGAAGAAATCACGGTTCAAAGAGAAATGGGAGGTGAGCGGGTAAAAAGGAGTGTGTGCATGTGTGTGTGTGCGTGTGTGGGTCAGAGTTATGTTTTGTTTTTTTGATTAATTATTCGTTTTTTAGAGACGCTTCACTGACTTTTTATATTTTTTTCTTTTCAGGGTCAAAATGGTTTCGAGGAATTGCGCCGTTATATCAAACAAGGCGGTGACTTTGGAAAAGAACTCATACTCATACTTCAAGAAAGGTTAGTATTTCTTTAAAGGCTTACTATATGAAGATTCCTTTTTGACAGGAGATAAGTATATCTGTCAAAATGATTTGTCATAATTTAAGTTTCAAGTAAGGCAGGAAATTCACGTTAAGACGGTCACAATGTCTGTTGATTTCAACGAATCTCCGCTGAACGAGATCCATTCATAAAAGAATTTATCAATTTTCTATAGAATCTCGCACGAGACCTATTCACAGTGAAAACTGTCAATTTTCTATAAAAAATAACACGACACCCATACACAACAAAACATGTCAGTTTTCTATAAAAATTTCATGATACGCGTTCACAATTAAATTTGTCCGTTTTGTATAGAAAATTGCACGAGACCTATTCATTCATCTGTATCACAATAGAATTTGTGAAATTTCTATAAAACATCCATTCACAACAGAACCTGCAAATTTTCTATATAAAATTGAAATGTTTTATTATTAAAGGGTATCCTACGACCGTATATCCGTTGAAAATCTCTGCGAACCTTGGACGGTGTTCACATTGGACTGACTATTCCAACTATTTTTGACTTCTCTTATTTTCTATAGAATCAGAATATCAATTTTCTCTAGAATCTCGCACGAGACCTATTCATAGTGCAAACTGTCAATTTTCTATAGAAAATAACACGAGACCCATTCACAACAAAACATGTCAATTTTCTACAAAAATTTCATGATACGCGTTCACAATAGAATTTGTCCGTTTTGTACAGAAAACTGCACGAGACTTATTCATTGAAATTAGAATCTGTGTCACAATAGAATTTGTGAAATTTCTATAAAACACCCATTCACAACAGAACCTGTCAGTTTTCTATATAAAATTAGCATGTTCTTTTATAAAAGGGTATCCTACGACCGGAGATCCGTTGAAAATCTCTGCGAACATTGGTCGGTTTTCACATATCACATTGGACTGACTCTTCCGACTATTTTTGACTACTCTGCAATTTATCTCACTCCCACTTCATGGTTTGAAAGAGAGAAAAGTAGTACATTTTAAAAAAATTAAAAATGTGTGGATTTTTGTTGACGTTTTCTTTTAAAAAGAGTCAATGGAAGAGTCAATAATACGGTCTTGCGATTGGCCTTACGACCGTGTCTTTACCTGCTTTACTTAAAATATGACATTTCAACTATGAACAGCTGTCAAAAAAAAGGAAGAACTCCAAATAATATGTTGCCAGAGTTGACAGTTGTTTTTCATACATTTTTTTTTATAGAGTCGAATCTGAGCAATTATATTCGAAATCACTTTCGAAAATGGCTACAAAACTGAACAAAGCTTGTCGAGAATTGCCCGGAAGTATTGCTGATGCCTGGCGTGGTGTTGCTACAGAAATGGAAAGTCGCAGTGAAATTCACAGGCAATTGTCAAGTTCGTTGGTAGACGAATTGGTTAAGCCATTAAAATCTCTGATCGAAAATCACCACAAAACAAGGAAATCTGTGAGTTATTCTAAATAGATAAAAGTTTGATCTTCGAAAGTATCGTTTTACATATTTTGTTTTCTTCATTTTAAGGTTGAAAACAATGTTGATAAGAGTTCTCGTGTGCTTGTCGAATGGAGAATCAGTGAGGCTAAAGGTAAAAAAACCTCCCACACAGCTGCTCGTGAAAATGAAAAGCTTCAAGATGGAATGCTAGATGTTCGAATACAAAAATCACCGTCCATTGCCCTATTGCATCATCAGGGTCCCAATAAAGTAGCTGCCGAAAAAGAAATCAAATCTGCCGAAAAAGACTGCGCCAAACTCGACAACAAACGTCGCAAAGCCGAAGAAGCTGTCAAACGTGCTGACGTTGAGTATTATACACTTTGTGTTCGTGCTGAGCGTGCCCGTGTCGATTGGGAGATGTCAGTGTTACGTGGATCGTCACTATTACAAAATGTCGAAACCCAACGACTGGCCAGCATGAAAATGTTCGTTACAAATTATCTCAGACTTACCGAAAATATGAATCCAATGTTGGATGGGCTCGTTCAAAGACTTACACCCACAGTAGAATCGTGCAATGTTCAGAAGGACTTAGTTGTTATAAAAAATATCAGACGAATTGCAGAAGGACCGAGTGAACAATTATTGCCAGATTTCTATTGTGAACATACAACATTGGCTATGAATAGAGAGAGAAGGAAGCATGCTTTGATAAAATTGCTGCAACTTGTCAAAACCGATTTAGAAAGGGAGCGAAGATCTCGGAATGGCTTGAAAGTAATTTCGGATTCACTGAATAATTCAGAGAGTCAAAATATCACAGACAAATTGTATCACGTGAGTTATTTGAACCTTGTGACTTAAAACAATCTTTTTTTTTAACAAAAATTCCCTTATATTTTGATAGATTCGATCGATGTTGACTTATCTGGAAGGGGCACGTTTTAAACTTCACTCAGCTTTACTTGAATTGGATCATAAACCAAGAAACTCACATCCACTTGCCCAACACATACAGGTGAGAATTATATTTAGCGGAATAACGAAGTATTTCAACAGAGTATTAAGGTTCTTTCAAACAAACGCGAAGCATTCGCTCTGCAGAGCGAATCATTCACAATGATAACAAAAATGACAGATAAACAATGCTAAATAACAACAAGAAATAACGGTGGTTAAATGAAATCTTTTTTATGCATGAATATTAAAAGTATGGTAAAGATATCTATAAGCCCATTTTTTAAAAAGAATTAAGGCCCTCCCAAACTAACGTGAAACACAGGCCACATCATTCACAATGATAACAAAAATGAAAAATAAAAAATGCTAAGTAACAACAAAAATCGTCAAATATTCCGAGCCGTTTTCGCGTTGGTTTTGGAGAACCTTTAATAACCGTTTGGAAATTGTTATTGAACATTATAATTTGCATTTTAAATTTGTGGACTTCCTATAAGATTGTTTGTATTCTTGTGTTTAATGTTTGGCTTTTTTCAGATTACTCGTGATCGAACCGGGCTCCAACAAAGCATTCTTAAAGTTCCACTCTGGCTTAAGAACAACGATAAAGTCAACAGTCCTGATAGTCGTGACAATGAATACGATTCAATTAACGAAGAAAATGGCAGTTGTTCAGATGTGAAAAATGACATTTTACTTAAACAATACCAACGCAGTCAAAGTAATCTCGAAACCATAAGCAATAACGGATCTACACAAATCTGTGTTAGCGAGAAAGCCAACACAATTCCCACAACAGTTCTAGATAATTCGTTCTTCGATCGAGGCATAGCCGATGGTGGTTCCAACCAACCCGACTCAGATTTTGATGAATTTAGTTCTCAAGATGGCGACGATCATGAAGAAGAAATCAAAACAAAACCCAATGGGGTTATGGCGGTAAATCTGACCAATGGACAAGCAACCACCAACAAGGATGATTTACCATCAGCTGATGCTGCTGTAGATGAAACAAATAATTGTCAATCGGTGGTAATAAGTAGATGCAAGGCTCTTTACAGCTATACACCAAAACTGTACGATGAACTCGAACTGAATCCTGGCGATATAATCGAAGTACATGTAAAGCAAGAGGATGGCTGGTGGCTAGGGGCTTTGAGAAATAATGTCGGCATCTTCCCTGCCACCTACGTGGAGGAATTCACCCAAGACTGATTTAAAGGGGAGAATTTTTGTGGCTTAAACCAAATAGCCCGTTCGTCTTCCATGTTACTGCCTTTTTTCAAAATTGGTCTACGATTTTGACCTTTTTCGTTATTATTTTTGTATTTTATAATTTCTATTTTTATTATGACATTCGAAATCGAATTGAATTCGAACATCAAATATTTTTTTTTTTTTTTTTCAAAATTATTTATGTGATGAATTGCACTTATACGATTTAATTCTCTATTTAAAATATTCATTTAATAAGATTTAAAATTATTTAAAAATAATAAAAATTAAATTGAGAAACAAAAAGGATTCAAATTTAGAATATAGTATTGTTAAACTAGTTTGTAAATCATTGTAAATCATAGATTAATCGCAAGTTATATTTTATAATATTTAATTACCTAATACTTATTGGAAAAAATGCCGAGATTTTTTTCAAAGTCCAACAATGAAATGTACATAAATAGAATTAACACTTTTATTTAAATATAACTTTAAACAAACAGTAGCATTGTTAATTTTTTTTCCTTCAAAAACATAATTTTAATCTTTAAATTTATTAAACGGTCGAGTCTTGATCATGATCAGCTCCAGTATCGCAGAGCGGCGCGGCGCGGCCAGCCGGGGTAGGTACCTAAGAGGTGAATAAAAGGATGTACTTATCGTGTTGATTTCCTATTGACCCATTTCATAAAACAACAACAAAAATAAAAAAAAATTTACGTAATAATTAACAGAAACACCTGGCAACGAAAAAATAAAAATTTGAATTAAATCTTTTCTTTCTTTTCCTTTTCCCAATCGGTAGGTTACCCTCGGCTAGTCATGTGTACTTGACTAGAAATTAAAATTTTCTTAAAAATCTTATTTTGCAGAATGATCTTCGAAATTTTTCTTACCACCCAATTAGCCATTTTATGATTTTTCCACATAACTGACATCCATTGGTCGACTACATTTTGTAAGACCTTGGCAGTTGCTGGGGTTGGCAAATCCTTACTAATACCGAAATTTAATGGCAAGTCAACACCGAAATGTGTACCATTGCTAAAATATTGATCAAGCATACTCATTGTGGAATACGCTTCAGCCAGCAATATTCTGAATATTACAAAATAAATAGTTGCGTCTTTCCAATAAAATAAAACCTTGCTAGATTACATATCGCACAGTCACCGCCATGCTCCTTTTGATATGCTTCCAAGAATTCTATCCACTCATACAAAATCTCCACAGTTTCATACTGGTTCATTGTGTAAATGTGCTTCAATTGACCCGGATTATTCTCATCAACTGGTTCATCGGGGTAAGTTCCGCCATCGTTGACCTTCTCATACATATGAGGAACAGCATCAACTCGAAACCCATCTACACCACGGTCGAGCCAGAATTTCAACACATCCAGCATAATTTCATGAACTTTGGGATTTCTAAAATTGAAATCGGGTTGTTGTTCGTAAAACTGATGCAAATAGTATTGATGACGTTTTTCAATCCATGTCCACATTGGCCCGGTAAAAATACTTTGCTTGTAAAAAAATAAAGAAAGAAATAAACAGGGTAATGCGTGCTGCCCTTTGGTTTTATCATTCATTACCCAATGGAAGTTTCTTTCCAGGATTCTGGGATCATCTTTACCATCATCCCAAACATATAAATCATCGTATCCATCTTCCCGGTTAACAGACTTTTTGAACCAATCACATTGGTCACTCGAGTGATTGGGGACGAAATCCAAAATGATCTTAATACCAAGTTTCTTCGCTTTCTTTACCATCTCATCAAAGTCAGAAAAAGTTCCAAACAAGGGATCGATATCGTAAAAATCTGAGATGTCATAGCACATGTCCACCATTGGAGATTTAAAGATGGGACACAGCCATGTAGCTGAAATTCCGATTTCCTTAAGGTATTCCAGCTTTTCTGTTATACCTGCGGAAATACAAAAAAAAAAAAACAGAACAATAGCAGTCCTGAGAAAATGATAAATTTTCTTGGTTACCTTTTAGGTCTCCATATCCATCACCATCGCTATCCTTAAATGATCTAGGATAAATGTGAAGGATGTATCCTCCCACCAATCGATTTTTTCGTCAAAGCAGTCAAACTCGGTAGTGCCAGGATCGATAAAATAAGCACGTATTTTCGCATTTTTATTAACCTTTCTGCATTGAAGTTATTTCTTAACTAAATAAAAAATTCTAGTCAATAACATTCTAGTGGAAGATGATTTAAAGAATGTTTTGATTTATTAAATGATTTGTATTATAAGATTGGTAAGATAATAGATATTTAATTATTGAAGGCTTAAAGCGTTTAGATCTTGAATTTAGGATAACACTAATTGCTCCAATTTTAATCTGCGATCTTACTAGCCATGATATTGCAGATTTCGTATCTTATTCATACAGAATATTAACGGCTTTTTACGGCGCGAGTACGACAATTTAGGCGCCAAGAAATAATAACGGTTTTTGGGAAACAGTTCAATACAAGCATTTTTTATTATGAGAGGGGGGGCTATCTACCCCCGTTTGGGCGGGAGGGGCAATTTAAGAAAAAATTACTTAAAATTAAGAAAAAATTATTAAAAAACAACGGCAGCACTGAACATAAAGTACTATACCGGTTTTGGAAGCCAGAAAACTGTTTCTTAGTCCTACATTTAAATTAAATTATTTAAGTTAAATTTTTTTGAAAAATTCGCATGCAAACTCAAAATTTTGATAAAAAAAAAAAAAAAATAGAAAAAGTTTAAACCAATTTTTTTTCAAAATTATTTAAACATATATCATTTTTGAATCGAGCACAAAAACCAAATGCTTTTATGTCTTCTAGTTTTTAATTAAATTAAAAATTATCAAACCTTTTTTTTTATAATTATTTTAGTTTGAGTGTATTCACCTGGTCTTACTTTGTTAGACAGCGCTGTATTTATTTTTCCAGTTCTTTTGTATTCTTGTGCATAAACAGTATGATAGGTAGGGTGGGGCATGCTGCCCCCCTGCAACCCCACTGCTTGGCACAGTATAAGATTTGGGGTGGGTGCAAGTTTGGGTATATATGCACAGTTTATTATGGATTAAACATTTTTCATAAAAAACCTCCAGGCAATCACATAAATTCCTCGTCCAATTTGAATAACTATCAAAGTTTTAAAATATAAAAGCTTAAAATGTACAGAAAACAAACATTCATATTAATTCAAATCTTTGTGAGACCATTCAAGTGTTACGGACTGTACATAATCGATCATAGAAAAAAAAAAAAAAAAAAAAAAACGCACAAGCTTTGAAATTTGTCCCGTTTTTTTTTCATGCACATGATTTGTAACAAGTTAATATAAACAAAGGCTATTCTTTAATAAGCCAATGTCGGCTAAACATCCACTGCTTTATCCTTTCCTTAAGAATTTTTCCATTTTTTGATCATTTGAGGATTTAGTTTCAACCAACGAAAAAACATTCCATTGCTTACTGTACTATACCTATTATAAAAAGAACTATTTTTTTTCATAAGCCACAAATAATTAAAAAATACAAATAAAATAAAAAGTAGGTTTGGTAATTTTTAATTTTCTCAAAAACTAGAAGATACAAAATCATCTAGTTTTCATTTTTTAATGAAGAATTAATCAACGAATTTCAGAAAAAAAAAAATAATATATAATTTAACTTTTTTTTATTTTTTTTTGTTTTTAGTACCTTTTTATAAAATTGCCCCTCCCTCCCAAACGGGGGAGATAGACCCCCCTTATAAAAAAATGCTTGTATTGAACTGTTCTATACAAAACCGTTATTAGCTCTTGGCGCCTAAGTTATTGGCATGTTGATTTTGAATTTAGGAAAACCTAAAGAAAAGGATAAACGTATAACATGTTCGTAATTTCAAGAGAACACCGGTATCAAGGGGTGAATTAGAAAAAACAGCTTTTTCTTGAAGCTTCAAAGTGTTCCTGGGGCACTGCATTACGGATACTATAAGGTCAGTCGGCAGGGACAAGCAAATTTCATAATTCAAAAATATACTTATCAAATAGGCGCGGACGATGGTTTTGGGGATTCAATATACATATATATATATTAATATTTTACATCACACATGTCCTTCTAAAAAGTAGGTACATATTCATTATATTTAATACCAAATATTTTCCAAAAACTAAATTTTTATAAAAAAAAGCTAAATAAGAAAAGAATTAATTTTATTCTATTTTTTACTTTATTCACACTAATCCATAAGCATTTAAATACAATTAGATTTGTATGCTAATTTTATACTTTCTTATGTCCGAAATGCGATCCAGTCTTACATTGTATTTTCCAAAGAACTGTTTTTAGCGGTATACATTCCATAAAATTGTTTTTTTTTTAAATCTTCGAATTTATCTGAAACGCCTCTGGAGAGTGTTAGTATTACGTACCAATATTTTAAAAACTAATATTATTTGATAAAAAAAAAAAAAATTGTTTTAAATACCTACGTACATTTTGATAAAAACTGAGAGCGAGTTCGTAATCGTCTGACTATAATTAAAGCTTATACCTCCGAAGTTTGTGTTCGTAAACAAAAATCAAATTAGGATAAAATTTAAGCATATTGCATATGTGTATTTCACATAAAATATCTTAGATTTTTGTGGTACTTTTTTTTCATCGTTATTTCAAACAAAACTTACATAATATTTACAAGAATATACAATAACGGTAATTAGTAACAATTAAGTTGTACACCTTGTTCCAGAGCCAACACTTTTTACCATTAGCTGGTTTTTACTTTTTAAATCAAGTGAAATCTATGCACAGTTTCGAAAAAAACGGGTTTATAACTCAAAATTTGGGAAAAAAAAAGATAAAAAAAAGTGTTAAGTGTAATTTTTCAAAACAGTAAAATTATATATTATTTTTTTTCTTCTGAAATTCGTTGCTCTAATTAATTCTTCATTAAAAAATGAAAACTAGATGATTTTATATCTTCTAGTTTTTGAGAAAATTAATAATTACCAAACCTACTTTTTATTTGATTTATATTTTTTTTATTATTTGTGGTTTATGAAAAAAATAGTTCTTATTATAATAGATATTTTAAATTAAATAAATTTAAATTAATATGAATGTTTGTTTGCTGTCAGACGCGAACGCAGGGGGGGAAATGTATGAATTTAACTTCACTCTTAATTTTGAGTTTTCAGTGCCTTTCCAACCTACCGTGTGAGCCTATTAAGCTGTTCTGCAACATTTAATTCGGTGACTATACCTGTGTAAACTCACACTGAAGAAAATACTGAAAAAGTCCAACGAATTCGAGGTCAAGACCCACCATAAAATCCAAAACCGCTTGCCAATTGCGTTCATCGTCAAGAGCTGTATAATGACATAACTTGAGATCCTGGAAAAACTAAAAAATAAAGTTGTGTAACAATACACATTAGAAACCATACATTGCCATGTCCAATTATAGAAAACAGCTTCTATTAACTACTCAAACCAGGTACAGGGTTTTGCTATCGTTTGACCTCTTCAATATCCTTCTGTTATATCCTTCCAGTTATAAGGACATGTGGACGATCCCGAAATAACCAGTAACAGTCAGTAATTTCTTTAAGAGTTCTGCCTACAAAACTTGTAGGTACGTCAATTAAAAGCCAGGAATGTTTTGAAGATAAAAATAATTAATTTGGATTATTTTTTTGTTTTTTGTAAACAATTTATTTGCTTGGTCATTCTTTTTCGTCGCACGCGCTGTCTCTTATTTATTAACATAGGTTTACTTACCATTACATAGGCCTTTTCATGTTATTGTTTCTATTATTATAATTGGATTTAGGTACCTAGATAAAAATCGTTGAATTTTAATTAAAACATCAGATTAATATCAAAGTTATTTTGTTTGATTTTATCAAAAAGATTGAAGAAGAAGCTCTAATGCTTTATATAAAAGCCAACACTCAGCTCCTCATTCCACAAAAAATATTTCTACTCAGTGAAAAATACCTTTCTTACGCAAAGAAAAAGGGTTACAATGGGAAAAAATACATTATGTTTGGTCGTTCTGGCCTTATTTGGGTTGAATTCATTGGCTTCCACCGCTTTTCAACAACGCTCCGACTGGTGGGAAGATTCAACCATGTATCAAATCTATCCTAGGTCATGGAAGGATAGTGATGGCAATGGAATTGGTGATCTCAAGGGTAAGTAAAGTTGTTGAACTTTTTATGAAAAAAATGCTTAAGACTTTGTTGTCTTCTTCTCCTTCATTTGACAGGAATTACTGAAGGACTTGATTATCTTAAGGAAATCGGCATCACCGCCACTTGGCTTTCGCCAATTTTCAAATCCCCAATGGCAGATAATGGCTATGATATTTCCAACTTCACTGACATCGATCCAATTTTCGGCACTTTAGAAGATTTTGATGCTTTGCTGAAGAAAGCCAAAGAAATTGGATTAAAAGTCATTCTGGATTACGTGCCAAATCACTCGAGCGATGAATGCGAATGGTTCCAAAAGTCAATTAACCGAGAAGACGGATATGATGATTTCTACGTTTGGGCTGATGGTTTGGATGATCCTAAGAATCCTGGCAAGAAATTACCTCCATCTAATTGGGTAGATATAAGTTTTTTTTTTCAGAAGAAAGAAAAAGGAATTAAATAAATATAACCACTTTTTATTTAAGGTTAGCCTTTTTGACGGATCAATGTGGACATGGAACGAAAAAAGGCAACAGTTCTATCTTCATCAATTCTTGGAACAACAACCTGACTTCAATTTTAGAAATGGACTAGTTCGCGAGAAAATGTTGCAAGTTTTGAAATTCTGGCTAGATCGGGGTGTTGATGGTTTCCGAATCGATGCAGTTCCTCATATGTATGAGAAGATCAATGAAGATGGTACGTTCCCCGATGAAGACGTAACAACTCGCTACTACACTACAAATCAGTATGAAACTGTAGAGTTGTTGTACGAGTGGAGAGAATTTTTGGAATCGTATCGCAAACAAATGAGATACAAGGTAAGATTGAAGAAACGCTTAATATTTGTGATTCTCTTATACTGACTTATATTTTTAGAGTCTTGCTAGCTGAAGCTTACTCACCAATCACAATGTTGGATAAATATATCGGAAACGGAACACACCACGGTGCACAAATTCCATTCAACTTTGCAATGTTCCGTTTGAATTCGACAACAAATGCCAGAGATGTTCAAGGCATTGTCGATGGATGGATGCATATCATGTGGAAGAAGCATAAAACTGCCAATTGGGTGGTAGGTTCATTGGAGATTTTTTGGAATTATGTTTGGATTTAACAATTTTTCCTGATTTTAGACAGGTAACCATGATATTGGTAGAGTTGTCGATCGTGTTGGCCAAAATAAAAAGGATCTTATTCATTTCTTGCTTACTGGATTGCCCGGTGTGACAGTCACATACTATGTAAATTTTATCCTGTGTCCCATTAAATACATAAAACTATACAAATAAAATATGTTTCCAGGGAGAAGAAATCGGAATGTCTGATGTGGTCAGTTCCCAAGACGATGACATTCGTTTATATAGTAGATCTCCCTTCCAATGGAACGACGAAGTATCAGCTGGATTCTCTTCTTCCAACAAAACTTGGTTGAAGGTTGCTGATGATTACAAGACTGTCAACGTGAAAAATCAGCGCAACTTTGCCAGGAGTACATTGAATATTTTCAAAGCACTGCAAAGATTGAAGGGCACATCTGCATTCAAGGCATTCAAGAATAAGGCTGGTTTCAGTTATGGAGCTATAAGTGATAACGTCTTCCAGATTATTCGGTAAATATTTTGATTTTAAATAATGAATGCATATGTAGCTATAATTCTCACTTTTGTTTAAAGTCGGTCAAGAACTGAAGAATATCGTTTCCTGATTAATTTCGGTGAAAATGTAGAAGAAGTCGGTAAACTCTTATTATCTTCATGGAGAGCTAAGAACAATTTGATGGAATATACTGTCGTTAGCGAGAAATCTCCCCACAATATCGGGTAAAATTCTTATTTATGATTTTTTTTTATTATTTTATTATATTTTCATTTTTTTTTTTTGAAATTTTTCAGTGATAAAGTGAGATTGGGAGAGATTAAACTGATGCCCGTTGAAGGAGTTGTCTTGAGAAAAGTTTTCAACCCTAAGTAAATGGGTAGATTTTTAAGTTTTTGACATTTTATGTCGAAGAAATGAATGTTTATATTTATCAATTTTAATATTTTTTAATAAAATAAAAGGACCTATATGATCAACCAATTAATTCAATGTATTTATTAAGAAAAGCTCATCGAATGACCGAATCACTATAACTTGAATTCGTCGCATTTAAACAAAAAGAAATTGATTTATAATTGTGTGTGTTCTTCCTTAAAAAATTCAATCAGCAACCCCAAAATATCATCATTATAACATGATTACATCATGATTCGCACCTGGTATCACTGTTTTTACCCGGGGCTAAGATTAACTACTGCGTATTACTAACTCAGGTCATCGGACCTGTGACATCAGTGAAGTTCTTCTTGCGCGCCATTGTGAACAATATCTGATTACTTTTCGACCGTTCTTTGCCAAGGGTGTGATTGTTCTATTTCATCGCTTGACCCGCAATGCACTCGTTAACTTTTCCAAGCGTGTATGATCGATCCACTGCCACTTACATCTTCGTACGATAACGTCAAAGGGTTCCTGGCCTGCTCTCGTACGAAAGTTATCATTGGAGATATAGACGGCGAGCTGGCTGCAGAGTTGCGACCTCACTCGCGGCATGGTTTTGTTTTTTCGGGAATTTGTTGGATAGCGGTAGGAAAAGAAAAAATATAAGTCTTCCAGTCTCCTTCTGGCTTTTTGAATTTGATCACTAGATACATACACACATCCACTGACAAATCGCCAGGAGTGCCGGAGTCAGATAAAGTTTCAGTTTTTTGTACAACTTTAGCAGCTTCTGGCACTTTGAAATCTTCTCTTTCACGCCCTCTTCATCAAATTCAGCCAGTTTTCAGCTATGCCGGTATGCCGGAGTGAAACATTCGTAGCTAAGTTTTTGACAGTATTCCGAACGCAGTCTCTTTGCTCTCCTGATTCGGCTGATATTATATCGGTTCCGCCATCAGTTGAAACAATACACCCAAGATAATGTAAGTTCTCTGTCATTTCTACTGGTTATCATGAAATATCTACTTGGATAGATGAGGAAGTTCCAAGGCTGGTCCTTTTTCATCTGCCTAGTCTAAATTATTTACGTTCGATTGCAGAGTCGACTGAATTCCTCCGTTTTCAGTTGTCAAGCTTTGTGTTCTGATGCTCTACCGATATCCCAAGCAGCCATATGTCTTTATTCTCGAAATAATGAATGAATAATATATGGGGTTTAAGTATACTGCGACCTAAAGATCTATTGTGCCCCCGTCTAGAGCTAGATGATATCGCTGATTCTAAAACTTTTCCTCTAAGGTTGTTACTTTGAGAAACTTAAGTATTTGGAATACGTGCGTGCACGCACACATTTACGCAAACATGTGCATGCACGCAAACATATGATGTGAGCACGCAAACGTAAAATTATGATTTCGTCTTTCGTTAAACATTATATCGGGAATGGGATCGTCGGGTAACGGGTACTAAAATCCCGGTGGTACCTGGTATCTAGAGTCTTGCGGAACAAGATGGTTTTCGCTCTTGAAGATCAACAGGTACTTTGCACTTCTGGTGGCACTATTAGCCGATACTATATGCATTAGGGCCACTGAAAACAGCAGGCCTTATGTTACAGTATTTGCAGTGAAATCACTGAATGAAGGCAATATCAAATTATATTTTGTTATAAAATAAGCAAAGACATCCAATATCGACGTTTTTGACATAACGAGTCACATACCTACTTAAGATATGTTTCGGGGTTTTATCAACTTATCCTCAGCTATCAACTACATTTACTGCAATAGAGGCATGACGGGAGGCGCGAACGCAGGGGGGGTTTTGGGGGTTCAACCCCCCCGCGAAATGTATGAATTTAACTTCCTCGCCATACAATTTCACTGTTAATTTTGAGTTTTCAGTTTAAACCCCCCCCCCCCCGAAATTTGTTCATGCGTTCGCGCCTGCATGACGGATCTTGTCAAAGATTGGCAATAGATGTCTCTATATAAACATTGACGCAGGTTTCGCACATGATGCATTTCCTAGCCAAACCAATAAAAGCTTAGAATAAAATGGAGTGCCTACCTACCTGAACAAAATTCCCTTTTTGCGATTAGGTTCTGCATTTGGTCTGAATAAAAAAACGAACATAAATACATAGACTTTCATAGCATCACTTCCTTTGAAGTGTCGTTTGCTTATCAGTGAGGGAGTAGTATTAAAGGCAAAGGGGATCTTCGAAAATTCAGGACTTCTTAAGCTGGTGTTGTATCAGATGACTTAAGATATAGTGTCGCAAGGAATTACATTAACACAAAGCTATTCCAAAATCCTTATACATCATATTAAACCCTTTCTGGTACGTGTCGCTTCAAACGTTTAACGACACTCGCAATGAGGGCCAGTGATTTAACGTTACCTTTTCAAGTACTCATCTAGTGAAATAGTCAGTTTCGTTTCTCCGCTTTTAAGTAGCGTCCACATTATGCCATTCAACATTGTTTATTTAAATTATCGATGAACACGCTCAACATTTTAACCTGTCCACACATTGCCTGTTAGTGTGTACGTGTTGAAGCGTATACTGTTATGTGTTATATGACATACATATTTGCCATGTACCTACCAAGGCACAAACCCCATGCAGTGTCTATACAAACCAGTTTGTTAATTGTTTTGTGGCTTTGTTTTTGGGCATCTCCAAGTCCAGTAGGTACGTACGTCCATGGAAATACTCATTTTTTACCTTCTCAATTTTGCACGTAAATTTTTAAAAATAGCAGCGTTTTTTGGTCTGACCAATTTATTTCAAATAACAATACAAACGTCGTCGCCTTTCTTTCTCAACCTCGTATCTCTCTTTTACCAGGTTTACAGTAGGAAGAAAAAACTATTTTATTTTTGATATAATTTTGTTAAGCAAAATGTGTGAATGTCATTAGATTCAAACTTATAACACGCATGGTTTTTAGGTGATTCAATGGTACATTAAATTACCCACTCCAGGTAAGAGAAGTATTTTCAGATACGAGGTAACAGTATAAAGAGTTCCAGTACAATCGTTTTACCGTAATTTTGAGATACGTGGTTGTTGCGTTAAAACTAATAAGAAAAGAAATAAGAAACTTTATTTTATTTATTATAATAAAACAAAAGAACAATTTTATGAAATAGCAAGTTTAAGTAAATATATTGTAGCATCATTCTTCATTTGTCAGATTGTCATAAAAGGTGTGATAGTCTTTTGGTAAAAGCTCTTTCAAACTCTGAAGATCATCCATTTTCCTTTTTGTGATTGGCAAGTGTTGATTGTAAAGTCTTTCATCTTCAGGTGAGGCAATACTGTCGAAACGTTGGGGCAACAATTTCCAATCATCGTCGAAGTTTACCTTGTAAAACATTCCAAATTGTGTGTATTTGATTGCTCGGATATTAACTACACAAGGATCGCCAGCTTTCTTCCCTGGTCGTATCGATTTGTAGTACTTGATTGCTGCTCCGTGATTAAGGAAGAACTCATGACTTAGATAGCGGACTTGATATGGTTTTGCAGATCTTGCTTCTTTAATTATCCGTACAAAAGTCTGCAGGAAAAGTCTTCCAAAAAATCAATAATGCATGATGCAAAACATTTGAATCAACGCGACCCTCTCCCTCGTGCCATACATAGCAAAGTACACTGCCATCTCTCTCATTGTATAATGTCAATTGATGAACGCACAGCTTCAACTTAAAATATTGTGCACTCGCAGAGATCATGGGAATATTTTGTACAGCCTGCAAATCTACAGTAAATAGCTGTACCTCACCTTTTAAGCATCTTTCTTTGTCAAAATCCCTTTCTCGCCTTGCTCGTTCTTTTGCCTGAATGTGTGTCTCATACTCTCCAGTCTCAATATTACCATTTTTAAATGCATAGCATAAATTGCATTGGTCCTTTTTGGGTTTATATAGGCCAAGATTCCTTTCATGCACGATTGTCAAAAAGCATTAATATGAAGCTTTTTCTTCACCAGTGATGTTGTTGTCTCTCATGTAGACCTCGAAAGTTTTATACAATTCCATCCAAGTCACATAATCTAAATCAACGTATTGTTAACTTGTAGTTTTTCGGCAATAGTGTGATGGCATTTTACGGATAGCATTCAGAAATGTCTTAATGTGCTCTGTTTTGGTTATATTAATTGGTTTGATTCTTTTTACTGTTGGGGCTTTATTCGTCATGAAGATTTCATTTTTAGCACTCTTGACCCAATTTAAAACCGATACAAAGTGTATTCATAAACATTTTTTTGCACACAGCTTTTATCTCTAAATTATACTCTAGCGTATGCGATCTCTTACTTGGAATGCTTGTGGTTTGTTTTTGAACCGGGCTGAGTGCAACCATTGAATTCACATACAGTTTTCGTTGCTCCCAAGAGCTACTACTAGCACATTTCATTGAATTACGTTTGGGTTTAAATGCTCTCTATCTCCGAAATTCCATTCCAATAATCATCTGTTTTTATTTCCTTGGCCTTCTTTGGCTATTTTGCTAGAACATAGACCACTGGATTCATCTAGAGTCCTTAAAGACGTTTCCTGGTCAGTTGAATCGCTGAAACATTCGCTGTATTTATAATCTGTATCGTCAGTCCAAGCTGAGAAGTCACATTGAGAATCAGCATCACTGATTCAGCTTAAAGATGACCGTTTTTTTTTTTTTAGTTCACCAGTTGTTTCGTCCAAAATACAGTTATCTTGATTGATAATATCGCTTTTTGCCGGTTTTGCATCTTGAAAAACAAACTGGCCAGTCCTTTCATCCAAAACGAGATTCTCCTTTTTCTCTATTATAATTTGTATAGTTTCCAAAGACTGCACTAAAGATGACAGAACTGGATACAGCACATTTCATGCCATTAGTAGAAAAAAAGGATGAATAAGTGCATGAGGTACCTACCGGGGGTGTTCTTTTTCGAGGTAGATGCTTCATTTTCATCAGCGTTGTCTTTAGCCAAATTCACCAAATTCACCAACTCAGCACCCCTGCTCCACTTTTTCATCTTAAAGTTTTAACCACAAAAAAATTTTTTTTTTCAGGTAAGAAATTTACTAATAGTAAAAATGCACTTAGGTACCTACCGATTTATATTTAAAAAAATAAGATAAAGAAAATCAACACTGGCTTTACAAAACACTCTTATTACTGCGATAACTGCACGACTCACGCTAAAAATTTCACAGAAAGTCAACAAAGTCTGTCCAAACCACTCAAATTACGGTAAATTTTACGGTTATACTATAAGAATTAAAAAAGAAGTTTAGTCTCTGTTTAAGTCTTCCTTTAAAAACGAAACAACTATAACTTTGCTCTCTCTTGCAATGTAAAGGGTCCGCCATATAACGTTTTTTTTTTTCAACTAGTGCTTATTTCGTGAATGGTAACACTTAGCTCATGTCTGATTTGACAGATAATAAGTTTTATCCTTACGCTGGACGAATATGGTTGTGTATACGCTTGAACAACGCTGGGAAATATTGCGACATTACTTTGCCGATTTTGCCAAAAAAATCATCTTTTCAGATGAAGCTCATTTTGATCTTGGCGGGTATGTAAATAAGCAAATTTGTCGCATTTGGGGCACAGAAAACCCGCACGCATACATTGAAGAGCCGATACACCCAAAACGAGTCACTGTTTGGTGCGGATTTTGGTCTAGAGGCATAATTGGGCCATTTTTCTACAACTGAGCAAGGAGTGGCCGTTACAGTCAATGGCGAACGTTATCGGGCCATGTTGAACGAATTTTTGTTCACAAAAATTGAAGAGGAGGATATTGGCAACATTTGGTTTCAACAGGACGGCGCTACGTGCCACACAGCCGAAGCTACACTCGATGTTGATGATGCATTTTCAACCTCGCATTTTTGAGTTTGGGTTACAATGTATGGTTGACAACCTCGTAACTGCGAGTTAAGAGATTCTTGCAGTAAACAAGGACAAATGAAGTAAGATAAAAGGAACTTGCATAGTCATTTACGGCTAACTTGAGATAGGTATTCAGATACGGGTTGGTTACACATATGAGCCGGACAGGAGTGATGCCAAATCAGGAAAAAACAAAAAACTAAAATTTTGCAGATACGAGGTTGAGAAAGAAAGGCAAAATAAGACTACAAACGAAATCAAAACAGTATCAAATTACACAAAACAAAATATATTGCACGCAGACGCCACAACCGCAATAAAAATGATATCTGGTTGATCAACACGTCCAGAATTAAAAATTATTGAGTCGACTCATAATTGTTGATTTCTCTCCATTTGAATCGGGTAACGTTCGGGTCAATCAAATTTGAAAGACTCTGTTGCTTAACACGTCCGCATTAACTCAACATTGTTGATCAGTACTGTTGATATACACAAATCAACATAATGTGGACGCTGCTTAACATTTTAAACGTTATACTCGCTCTGCTAGGAAAGTTCATCGGTATACCCCTAATGATAACTTCAGGCGTACCGGCAAATACAGGCATTCATTCTTTAGTCGTACAACACAAATGTACTATTCCTTCTATTTTTCCTATACTTATTTCAAAATTCAAGTAGACAATCATGATATCCAGGCAGTTTGCCACTGAACCATTTTCCATCGATGATTTGCACAATTATTTATAAATAAAATAAATGACAACAAAAGAATGAAAAATTACCAAATAAGAACTGTTTATTATCGTTTAAACTAAATAAGATCAATTAGTTAGTAAACACTTTTTTTAGGACAACACCCTCATAAGGCATCATAATGATTTCCCTTCCGTCAACTTTTTCTCTGAAAGAAATTTTTTTAGAATAAAAAAAATATTTAACAGAACATTGCAAAATAAAAAAGATAAATATTTACCCAAGATTGTGAGGGGAATGGTCAGTCGCCAAGACGTATTCGTAAGTAGAATCTTTCACATCGTCAGACATTCTAACGTATTCTGTTTGATTGCCCAAGTTTAGCAAAACTCGGTATTGCTCACCTGGGACAGATCTGTTATAAAAATCAAAGAAGTTATTTAATAGTACCTAGTATGCGGAACATAGATAATTTTGTTTTATCCCAGTCACACAAATACTCACCGAACAATCAAAAACACTTGTTCGTTAAGAGCCCCATAAATAAAAGCTCCAACATCCTTAAATGCCTTAAATGCAGCCGTGTGTCTAAGTTTTTGGATTCCTTTGTAGATGTTCAAAGAACTCCTAGGGATACCTCGTTCAACTTTCACATTGATAGTTTTATAATCACCAGCAACTGGCAGCCATGTTTTGCTTGAGTTGGAAAATCCTGCTGAAATTTCGTCATTCCATTGGAACGGTGATCGTCCAAAAGTACGGAATTCATCAGATGGACAATCTGGGCAATCTGTACGAATATTGCTCATTCCTAGTTCTTCACCCTTAAAAATTTATATGTAAGCGAATAAGAATATGGAATACGTCAGAAAAATGCAAAAAAAAAAACTTACGTAATAATTAACAGAAACACCTGGCAACGCTGAAATTAAAATTTGAATTAAATCTTTTTTTTCTTTTCCGAATCGGTAGGTTACTCTCGGTCCATCGTGAGAACTTGACTAGAATTCATAATTGCCTTTAAAATGAAATGCTGGAATAAGATCTTCGAAAACTTTCTTACCACCCAATTAGCCATTTTATGATTTTTCCACATTACTGACATCCATCTGTCGACTGTAGTTTGTATGAGTTTGGCAGTAACTGGGGTGGGCATATCCTTAATATCGAAATTAAATGGCAAGTGAACACCGAAATGAGTACCATTTCCAAAATATTTATCGAGCATACTGATTGGAGAAGATGCTTCAGCCAGAAATATTCTGAAGTAAGCAAAAATTATTATTTACTTTTTTCATGAGCCAAAAGGCAATCAAACTACCTACCTTGTTTCACCGCCATGCTCTTTTTGGTATGCTTCGAACATATCTCTCCACTCGTACAATATCTCTACACTTTCATACCGATTCATTGTGTTAATGCGTTTCAATTGACCCGGATTATTCTCATCAACTGGTTCATCGGGGTAAGTTCCGTCATCGTTGACCTTCTCATACATATGAGGAACAGCATCAATTCGAAAACCATCTACACCACGGTCGAGCCAGAATTTCAACACATCCAGCATAATTTCATGAACTTTGGGATTTCTAAAATTGAAATCGGGTTGTTGTTCGTAAAACTGATGCAAATAGAATTGATGACGTTTTTCATTCCATGTCCACATTGGCCCGGTAAAAATACTTTGCTAGTAAAAAAAATAAAGAAATAAATAAACAGGGTAATGCGTGCTGCCCTTTGATTTTATCATTCATTACCCAATTCGATGGTGGAAGTTTCTTTCCAGGATTCTGGGGATCATCTTTACCATCATCCCAAACATAGAAATCATCGTATCCATCTTCCCGGTTAACAGACTTTTTGAACCAATCACATTGGTCACTCGAGTGATTGGGGACGAAATCCAAAATGATCTTAATACCAAGTTTCTTCGCTTTCCTTATCATCTCATCAAAGTCAGCCAAAGTTCCGAACAAGGGATCGATATCGTAAAAATCTGAGATGTCATAGCCCATGTCCACCATTGGAGATTTAAATATAGGCGACAGCCATGCAGCTGAAATTCCGATTTCCTTAAGGTATTCCAGGTTCTCTGTTATACCTGGGAAAAAAAAACGACAAACACTAGAAGTTGTGTGGAAATAATGATTTTTCTTGATTACCTTTTAAGTCCCCATATCCATCACCATCACTGTCCTTAAAAGATCTTGGATAGATTTGATATAAAGCTGTATCCTCCCACCAATCCATTTTTGCTGCCGAAGCACTTAAATTTAATAAAGCCAATATGGCTAAAATACACCCGTATTTTTTCATTCTTAACCTTTCAGCATTGAAGTCACATCAAAACTAAAAATTTCTCTGCAAATGAAAATTATAGAAAACCAGTTTTATAGCAACGTACTCGTAACACGGTAACTTCTAATGTTTAGGTTAATTAAATGATATTTGTAAAACATGATAAGATAGTACATTTTAAATTTGAAGAGTACAAAATTCAATAGATCAAATGGATAACATTATCTGCTCCCAATTTTAATTAGCCAGGCATTGATGTTTCGTCATGTTAGCAGGGTGATCCAAATTATGATCCAACATTAAACTAATTGCAAAACTCCATATATATTAGAGTGGCGCTTATTTTGGCAAAGTTGGAATTTCTTTCGGGCCCCCCTGAAAGTCATCAAGGTAATAAAATAAAAATCTGTGAAAAATCGGTTTTCAAATCGGTTGACATTAACACGTGCCACCGAGTAGTTGAAAGTTCCCATACAAAATTACAACTTTGCCAAACTAAGCGCCACCCTAGTATATAGGTACTAGTCCAGTCAAATGGTGTTTTGGTCAGGAAAAAAATATAGAAGTTTTTTTCTCACTTGTCTTTTATGTTTAGGAGTCGCTGAATCCGAATCTCAACTTTACTACTTCCTATGGATGTGGCTTCAAAGCGAAAATCGCAAAAAACCTCAAAATTTTCGACCTTTTTTCAGTTTTTTGCCAAAAATTACCTTCAACACTTTATAGAACATAAAATTTCCTACAAAAATGGTTTCCAACTTTTTTTTGAAGAATTAAAATGGTGATTAAACGCCTATAACCCAAGGACATCCTTATGTTCCTAATTTTTTTTTTTTTAAAGTAGGTTTCACTAAAATAAAAATAAAAAAAATTGTCCAGTGGTATGCTTTATTGGATATGTATGTACACAGGTGCAGTGATTCCCCCCTGGGTGTATGTCTGGATCCGGTCTTGTGTTCAACCTAAGAGAATTTATGTTCAAGCTTACGTTTTTTTTTTGTTTTAGCACATCTAAAACGGGTAGCTGTCATACAACGATTTCGGTTTTATCACGTTATCTCAAAAACAGTTTTTTGTTTTTATTTTGATACATATTACAACTTTTCAAAATATTATATATTGTCCAAATTTGTATCAATATCAGTTGAACTTTCGAGAAAAACGAAATAAAAACTGGTTCCATAAGGGAGAAATAATAAATCCTAATAATTTTATTTTTTTAAGTAGGTACTATGACTTTTTTTATAAACCAATTTTTATTTCCCACTTACTTTAAACACAGTAACTGAATTAATCTCAATCTATATTTATTTATTATTTTTTTTTTAACTTTCAAATCAAACTTTTAATTTGTCCAAATTTTGTTTATAAAACTTTTAAAATAAGTTGATGTGTCTTAAGTGCCTTCTATCATTTCAAAAATGTTAACCAAAAACTACAACTCCTTCTGTCTTTGAAATTTCAGTGAAGAAAAGTTAAATTTAAGGAAAACAAATAGAAAAAATAGATTTTAAAAGACGCTTTTAAAACAGTTTAAACACTTTCTTCAAGACCACAGCTTCATATGGTCTCAACACGATTTTCCTCAAGTCAGCCTTATCCCTGAAACACAAATAATGATATTTAAAACTAATTTAAAATAATTCAGTAACAATTGTTTACCCAATGTCGTGTGGCGAGTTACTTGTCACTACAGTATACGTTAGCATATTAGATAATTCACCCTTAGATTTACCAAGTTCAGTTAATGTCTCTGTCTGGTTGCCCATATTTATTAAAATACGATATTCTTGGAATCGAGATGATCTACAGAGATATCAATGTTAGAAGGAACATGAGAAATATTTGTATGCTTAAGAATATTACCGAACAATTTGGAAGACTTGATCATTCACCGCGCCATAGCTGAAACCATTGGGATTTTTGAAAGCCTTGAATGCAGCAGATCGTCTAAGTTGTTGCATCTTTTTGAAAACATTCAATGAACTCCTGGCATAGCCTCTTTCAACTTTCACATTTACTTCTTTGTAGTTATCAACAACAGGAAGCCATGTTTCTGTTGTGTTTGAGAAACCAGCTGATACCTGATCATTCCATTGGAATGGTGATCGCCCCACTCCACGATTTTCGGGAGAATTAGGTTCCTCAGACAGAGGTGGTAAGCTTGTCATTCCGATTTCTTCACCCTAACATCGTGAAAGAAATTGACTGATTCGTATACGACAGTGATATGTTGCCAAAACCAAGTTTTAATACTCACGTAGTAAGTTACAGAAACACCTGGCAATGAGGTAAGTAAAATGTTTAACAGATCTTTTTTAATTACACCAAAACGATCTATTGCTCTAGTGGCATCGTGGTTGCTTATCTGCAAATACAAACTTAACAAAGTTAAGAATATCTTTTTTTTTGTGAAAGTATTTTATTAAGCATACCACCCAATTAGCCGAATGGTGCTTTGGCCACATAACATCCATCCAGCCACTGACAGCTGTTTCAACATCGCGGGCATTAGCATCTGCATTCATTTGCATTATTTTGAAGTTAAAAGGTAAATGAGCACCAGCGTGTGTTCCATTGCCAACATATTGGTCAAGAATTTCGATTGGCGAATAAGATTCGGCTAGGATTACTCTTAAGAAAAAAAATAAATGAACATTATTTGCTGTGAAATGAACTAAGCAATAATGCAGATGCTCCCAAAATTGAAGATGGGATATTTTTAATTTTAGTTAAATTATAGAAGTATGTTGTCTACTGAATTAAAACTTTACTAAATAGGCATTTAAAATTTATAATTTTTAGAAACTTACCTTGTTTCACCTCCATTTTGCTTCTGATAATCGTCCAAGAACTGCCTCCATGAATACAAAAGCTCCACAGTTTCATACTGATGCTGGGTGTAAATTTTATTTGCCTTATTTACTTTATCGTTGGGATCATCATTTGGTGGAAAATCAGGATATGTACCATCATCATTGACTTTCTCATAAATATGCTTTACCGCATCAATTCTAAAACCATCAACACCACGATCAAGCCAGAATCTCAAAACATCTATCATAATTGCATGAACTTTTGGATTCCTGAAATCGAAATCAGGCTGCGAGGGCATGAACTGATGCAAATAGAATTGTTGACGTTTATCATTCCATTCCCACATAGAACCTCCAAAAGTACTTTGCCAAGTGGAAGGTACTAATTTGTGGCTAGAATTGTTAGGATCTTCAATACCATCAGCCCAAATATACAAATCTTCATATCCATCTTCACGATTGACTGATTTCTTAAACCATTCACACTCATCACTCGAATGATTGGGAACAAAATCCAAAATCACTTTAATACCAATGCTTTTGGCTTTCTTCATCAGATTATCAAAATCTTCCATGGTTCCGAAAATCGGATCGATATCAAAAAAGTCAGTGATATCATAACCATTGTCAGCCATTGGCGACTTGTAGAATGGAGAAATCCATGTGGCAGTTATGCCGATCTCCTTGAGATGGTCTAATTTCTCGGTGATACCTGTTGAAAAAGAAAGTTAATTTTACCAATCCTAAGCCCGCAAACAATGTCACATTTTACCTTTTAAGTCACCAATTCCATCTCCGTTAGAGTCCTTCCATGATTTAGGGTAGATTTGATAGATCGATGCATCTTCCCACCAATCGGTTTTTTTGGCAAAGCAAGAATTTAAACTTAAACAAGCCAAAATAGCCACAAACAAAATGTTATACTTGGTCATGATGAACATTCCTTGGAAATGTTTAATTCACAACTAAACCAGAATGTCGTATTCAAAAAATGAAGAAAACTTCATTCGGTAAAAACGCTATCTCATTTCTATTTCTTATCTTAATTAAATTTTGTTGAGTTAGCATGATGCTATGACTTTGCTTTAAGTATTTTGTTTGGTTCGAATCAAATTTAGTCTTAATATTGTAACTCATTAATGACCAGCATGATTTGACGAAATTAGTTCTTATGATAAAATATAATAATAACATGATAGGGTTATTTAAAATATTATTCCCTTTGTGATAAAGACTGATTTATGTTTACTAAAGTTAAAACAAGTAGGTATGTTAGACATTTTAATGGATTATATCATTTTGGAGGAGTCTAACCTAACCAGCTAATACCCCGGGAGCCCGTGGCTACTCCACCAAAGATAATTTTGCTGGGATATGGTTAATTTGGTGTCATAATGAAGCCTAGTGAAAGTCAGCTGGCTGAGCAGCGGGCTATAGCAGCCTCCCAAACATGTAAAAAAAAAAAAATTGGGTTGGGACTCCACCAAAGCTGAAATTTGGTTATATGATAGTTAACACCTTATATTATGCAAAAACAAAAGTCAGCTGTCTGTGTGCGGGTGGAAAGATCGTCAGCTGACCTAGTGAAGTATGCACGCATAGAACCACGGTAAGAAGCCATGCTCACAATTCACTACGTCAGCTGACGGTCTTTCCACCCACATACAGCCAGCTGACTTTTGTTTTTGCATAATATAAGGTGTTAAGTTATCTTGCAAAACGTGTATTATGCGTGCAGTTTAAATCGTAATGTATAGATTTTGTGTATGACGCATTTTATTTATTGCGCACAATTTCTCAGATTTAAACTTTATTTGATTGACTGCACTCAAAGGGCCTTATAGTAAACATACAAATTAAATAAACACAAGAGAAAAAACACATTTTATTCATTGAAATTTAAAAAAAATTGCGTAGGCAAGACAAAATGGTAGCGCTAAAAATCGAATATTAGTGGAGGCTAGATGGCATTTTATTCAAGAACCTGGTAATTTAGGAAATAAAATTTTAAAAAAGTTTACAATTCAAAAATTGACGCTCTCAGCTAGAATATTTTTAAATTTCAAAAAAAAACAACATTTAAAAAAAAAGTTATTTTGTTATATTATTTGCAAAAAAATATAAATGAAGTACAAAACAATTGAAATGTTTATAAAATAATTTTTTATTTTGTGTTTAATATACATTTCAAAACTTAGTACAGTAAAATCGGCTTATATTCACGGGGAGATGTTAGATTAATTTTATTTGCAATTAAAATAATAAATAGTAATACCTCATAATTATTTATCGCGTCTGAAACAATGCCCGAAATGGCTCAATTGCAACCACAAATACAAAATATACCGATGACATCGTGGACAAAACGTATAAATAAATAAATTGGGTGGCGCAACAGTGGAGTGAAGAACCAGGACCAAGTGACTAACAACTCTAAATGGACATAATTCGGCTAATTCAATTTTTTTTATTCAAAAACTCTATGAAATACAATGGAAATAACTTAAATATAACGATGTCGACGTATTTGAATCAAACCGCAATGATCACCATGTCGGTCATTACGCTTCTTCACTGAAGACCTTTATGGCACTGGTTTGGGTACTGAAGATCTTTCAAACCAAACGGATAATCGCTCGGAATGAGCGGAATTTTCTCGTGTGTTCGTTTTCAATTGCAATTTTTTCACACATTAAGTCGACGCGTTCAGATTTCAGGCAAGTGTTCAATTCATCTGCTGGAGTTGATCTTCGAATGACAGGCAGAGTATGAAAAAATGGCCTCACAGCGCCACCGAAACGTTTTTCATCATTTCGGTTATCTTTAAACTTGCGATTCAAGGCTACCAATTCACTGTGAGCCATTGTGCACTCGTCCTAGGTGGTAATGTTCCATTGCTGCAATACTTTCGACATTGCGGACTTCTTTGGAATGTTGCAGGTTCATCCACCGCCTTCTAACAACGTAGCATCCATCCCGTAAGAGGCGAGTACCAAAGCAATCTCAGATCACGTTCGAATCGTAGCCAAAAACTGTGAAAACAGGAATGTTTTTTCCAATTCCACTGGACGCATCAAGGATGAAAAAGCCACCATTACCGTTTTCAACTACTTGCGACTGATTGCGACTCGATTGGAATCCATTTCTGAGTCCAATTCTCGATTAAATTCAAATAAATGCACTAAACCCGGATCTTTCAGGATTCACAATGTTCCTGGTAATTTCCGGGATATTCCTCCAAATAAGAAATGTAGATTTAAGTATAGTAAGCTTTAATGTTGCAGGACTTAAAAATAAATCTCTTGCAATCATTTTTTTAACTATGTAAAAAGCTTCGATATATCGTACTATTTGAAACGCATATATTAGAAGATGAAGTTGATAAATAAAAAAAAATATATTTATGAATTATGAATTGAAATGGATCCCTGCAATTAACACGAATACATTTGGAAGATAAAGTGGTGGAGAATAATTCGGCTATGGCAAATATCTCCAACCGGTTTATTTGAATTTTAAGCGAGTTGAATACATGGACATGTTGGAGATAACACTCAATGACTGTGCTATATATATCATTCCCATTTATCTGAACTGTACGACTGGCTTTGCGAAACGCTTCTGACTCTAGATTCAATGGATGTGCTTCTTGTTGGGGATTTTAACGCAAGGGTCGGAGCGTCGCAAAACAACTTTGTAAGTGGAAGTTCAGCACCAATCATCAATCCAACTCGCAGATCTAAAAATGAAGTGTGTGATGGGAAGAAAGCTTAGATACTAGAAATCACTGATAGTTTGAACGGAAAGGTGTTAAACGGTAGCTGTAATGGTGACCCGAATAGCGAGTTCACGGTTTTTCGTGCAGCGTCATGCTCTGTCATAGACTACTGATTTGTGTCTGGAAAGTGGAATGCAACTCTGAGTAATTTCAAGATATCAGCTCAGATTTTCTCAGACCACATGCCGATGAATGAAAAGAACGTAGCCTACGTATGGGATGGGGAATCCGTCTCCGAAAAATTTCCAGCGAAAATGGGGTAAAGCAAAGATGTATCCTGAGTACGTTGCTGTTCATTCTCTTTATAAACGATATGGTGTAGGAAGTATAAGGAAGCATCTAGTTTGCAGAAACACATCACGGCTCATTTTTGCGGATGATATTGTATTTTTATCTGAAACAGTTGACGGAATGCAGCGAATGATGACTCGTCTGGAGAGGAACTGCAAAACTTGGAATTTGACCGTTAATTTAGAGAAGTCTGTGGAAGCAAAACGAGTATTGAAAATAAAAATGGATCGTGGTTTGTACGGATGCTTACAACTGGAAAACTACTGGAACGTATCGAAAACATCCTTGTGCGTGTTTGTTTGAAATTACTACGCGAAGGTTTAGGAAAAAAGAACAATTTTCAACAGGTGGCGCAGTAGGCGCAAATAACACCATAACTCGAGAATGGAACGTTCGATGTTCACTATTTTGGGTTTGATGGATTTGTATTGGCCCAGGGCCGCCAGACATACGTTATTTTATCAAAGCTAAGATTTTTTCTGCGAACATGTACTATGGTAGCTAAGAAAAAATGGATACTAAGAATCTTCAATCCGGGTGCAAGTGTGTAGCGAGTCTTAAAGTTGCATACAAATATTGCAACAATGCGTTATTTTATAAAAGCTGAATTTTTGATATGTCTTAGGGGATGGTGTCATTAACTTTATTGAACACTTGCCAGACATCTGCAGTGGGGCCCACCGTGAGCCAGACACTTAAAATATGTCAAACTAATCGTGCCATTTACGTTGTAGTTTTAAATCTAATATTTATATGTTTTATGGGCAAATGTTTAGAAATAATTCGCCATGAGCTATACATCTACAGTGGGGCGTATTCATCAGCCAGACATTTCAAAACAGCTAAAATAAGCGAACAAATCACGTTTTAGTAACAAAGAATTATTATTTTGACAGTTTTAAGGTGATGTAAGGCCCCGCTGTTAGTGTCTTGCTGATAAGAGAATATTGTAGAATACTTGCCCACAGAAAACATAAAATCTTGATTTGATTCTGTTATATAAATGACACGATTAGTTTGACAGATTTTAAGTGTCTGGCTCACGTTAAGTCCCACTGTAGATGTCTGGAAAGTGTTAAATAAATTAAATGACACTATCACCGAACACATATCAAAAATTCAGCTTTGATAAAATAACGCAATGTTGCAACATTTGTATGCAACTTAACCACTCGCTACCTCTTAATTGCACCCGGATTGAAGATTCTTAGTATCTATTTGTTCTTAGCTACCATAGTATCTGTTCGCAGAAAAAATCTTAGCTTTGATAAAATGACGTATGTCTGGCGGCCCTGGGCTCTTAGTCTATAACAAAATTTTTAGAAAACAAAACATAAATAGATCACAGAAACAATTCTTACTTTATGAAAGAACTTTTCAGTTATTTAACCTTCCGTTAGGCGCGCCCTAACTTCTCACACCGTTAGTCGCGCTGCACCTGTGAGGTGCTTTTTTATTTTGGAACTGAAAACTAAATTTTTTAAATGTCTGGGCGCACTGTAAGCCCATAAATGAAATAGTTAACAACAAAATTTTTGTAAATAATAAATTTTTTAAAATAAATAAATATGTAATAAGTAATAAAATAACGAATAAAAATAAAAAAAGTCCTTTTAACAATTTCACAAACAAAAACCTTGAAATAACCAAATTAAGATACAAATTAAAATTAGTTTGGAACTACGAACTGTCATCCATTTTTTCATCAACACAATGCAAAAAATTAAGAAGAAAACATTGAAATTTAGAGGTCCGTCAAGCTGCGTCGTCCAAAACGGAAATTTCAAATTCTAATGATGCTGGAATTAAGAGCTTTTTTTGGAGCTAATCTAGTACCCTAATCCAGGCGGAGCACTAAAATGCCTTCCCACTGAAACCCGTGGACAACCCAGCTTGACGTCAAGCTGCGTTCGTCCACACCTTTAAAATACAAAAATTCAAAATTCTAATGATGCACGAATTAAGAGCTTTTTTAGAGCCCATACAATACCCCAATCCGGGCAGAGCACCTAAATGCCTTCCCACTGAAACCCATGGACGACGCAGCTTGACGTCAAGCTGGGTCGTCCACGGGCTTCAGTGGGAAGGCATTTTAGTGCTCCGCCCGGATTAGGGTACTAAATTAGCTCTAAAAAAGCTCTTAATTCCTGCATCATTAGAATTTGGAATTTCCGTTGTGGACGACGCAGCTTGACGTACCCCCATCAAGTGATACACTGATAGATCGAGAACGTCTCAAGGGACGGGTGCAGCTGCTAGCATGTTCCCAGCGGAGCTTAAGCTAAATGCCATATGAAAATATGCCGAACGAAATTTCGAAAGAAACTACCGTAACCAAAACATTGACATTATGTCGGACAGCCAAGCTACACTCAAGGCATTGAACTCCTATATGCCATTAGTTCTAAGCTGGTATAAGATTGTGTGGACAGGTTAAACGACAGGATATTCGCCTTTGTGCAAGGACATTCGTTGCTGGGATGTCTCATGCGCTGCTGGGCAAAATGTAGTCCAGTGCAGATCCTTAATATTCAATTCAATTTATTTCGTTATCAATTTGTAGCTTTTAGGAATACATAACGATATAACATCAAATAACTTAATAGAAAAATTAATAAACAGCTGCAATCTATAGAAATTAAGAAACTTGTGTCGAAAGCAGCCAGAAGATTCTTTCCTAAATTATAAACAGAACCGTAGATAAATAATTATGTATATGTACATATGTAGATGGGAAACCTCGGCTGTCAATTCGGTTTGCCTACAAGCTGAAACGTCAAATAGCCGTTGTGAAAATCGTATTTTTGCACTAGTGTACCTACGTGCAGATAACTGTTATGAAAATCGCATATGGAAATAGTGCCACAAAGTATCAATCGTCCTGGAAGGCATGAACATCCAACGGAAGATCATTCTAACAGGAACACCAATTCAAAACGACCTGCAGGAGATTTTTACTTCGGCAGATTTCGTCAACTCAAGAATTCTTGGTTCATATCAGGAATTTAGGAGAGAATTCAAAAACCACATCGTTCAAAGTCCAGCACAAGATGCTGATGAAGACATCAAATTGAACGGCTCCCAGAAAGCTGTAGAACTTAAGTCAATGTCGAAGAAATTAATCATCCGAAGAACCCTATCTGTATAGAAACCTAAAGTAATCGCCAAAGCAGCGAGAGTTGTTTGTGATGTTTGTTAAGCCCTCTGAGTTACAGCAAAAAAGGTGCCACAATCTGCATGATGAGTGACAAATCAGTTTTTCGATTCTAAGCGTTTTGTTTTAGTTTAATGAATGTTATTCTTAAAAGTTCAAAATAAATATAACGTGTTTATTATATAAATGTCAAAAGAATGATTTGAGATTCATTCCTTCCTCTCTAGTCTAAAAGCAAAAAAACCGAATTTTGCAGAGCGCAATGAAATGTTTTTTCCAAATCACTGGTATAAATGCGCTTTCAGTTCAGCCATTTCTAGCTTTTAATGTGATCTTCTCCTTAGCATCATCAAGAAGTTCCTGCTGGGAGAAAATACATACAAACAAATTAGCCCTTTATGAACTGATACGAACGAATGATTCCTATCTATATATTTTTCATCTATGGACAGAACTCCCATAGCTGAGGCAAGAGAAACTACTACTTGGTACTTGGGAGTTAAAACCAAGAACGCTTTGTATCCTGTATATCTTAAGTAGGAATAACCTCAGAATAATAACGGGTTTCCTCACTGGAAACCAACTGAAAACGAAAAGACAACTCAGTATTATTGGCCTGGTGAGCAGTACCACATGCAGATTCTGCAACAATCATGAGAAAACATCGGACCATATATTGCTTTGGTAAATGCAATGTACTCGTGCAACGAAGCCATAGATATCTGGGACGTCACCAGATAGAAGATAACGAACTACCATCTTCGAAAGTATTCAGTTTTTCAAAGGAACAAACTTAGAGGAAGAGCTTTAGAATAAGCGATCTCATCTAGCTCTATAGACGGGCGCAATATATCTTAAGTTCGCAGTGTACTTCAACCCCATATATTATTCATTCATTCATACAAGACATATGGCTGCTCGGATATCGGTGGAGCATCAGAACGCAAAGTTTGACGACTGGAAAGAGACGAATTCAGTGGACTCTGCAATCGAACCTTAATCATTTAGACTATAAGCGGACGAAAAAGGATCAGCCTTGGAACTTCCTCATCTATTCAAGTAGATATTTCTTGACAACCAGTAGAAATGTCAAGAGAGTTTTTATAATTTTGGGAGTATTATTTCTACTGGTGGTGGAACCAATATAGTCAGCCGAATCGGGAAAGCAAAGAGACTGCGTTCGGAATGCTGTCAAAAATATAGAGAAACAACTATTTTATAGCTTAAAGACTTACCTACGAATGTTCCACTCCAATGTTGAATCCGTGCTTCTTTATGGGATCACATGGAAAGTTAAGTCACAAAAAATCTGCCAACGAGTATGAAGAGATGTCTGCAAAACATCTTAAGGATTTTCTGGCCCAACGACCAACGGTGTATCCAATGATGAACTTCGTACGAGAAAAGATCAGGATCGCATTGACTCTATCGTACGAAGATCTAAGTGGCAGTGGATCGATCATACACACTATGCAAAGCTTACGAGTGCATTTCGGGTCAAGCGATGCAATAGAACACACACCCTTGGCGAAGAACGGTCGAAAAGTAATCAGCACAACTGGGAAAAAGGTGGGGAGATACATCTCCAGATATTTTACACAATGGCGCGTAGGAGTAGTGGAGGCCCTATATCTCTGATGTAACAGTGACCTAAGGACCTAAGTTAGTAATAATCAATAGTAAATCTCAGCCCCGGGTAAAAACAGTGATACCAGGTGCGAATCATTATGTAATCATTTTATATCGACGATATTTTGGGTTTGCTGATTGAAATTTTTGTGATGGTGTGAAGGAAGAACACACACAACTATAAATCAATTTCTATTTGCTTAAATGCGACGAATTCATGTTATGGTAATTCGGTCATTCGATCAGTTTTTAAAAATAAATACATTGGATAATAAATTGGTTGATCATACAATTCCTTTTATTTTATTTAAAAATATTAAAATTGAGAAATATTTACATTTCTTTCTTCTACATAAAATGTCAAAAACTTAAAAATCTACCCATTTACTTAGGGTTGAAAACTTTTCTCAAGACAACTCCTTCAACGGGCATCAGTTTAATCTCTCCCAATCTCACTTTATCACTGAAAAATTTCAAAAAAAAAAAATGAAAATATAATAAAATAATAAAAAAAAATCATAAATAAGAATTTTACCCGATATTGTGGGGAGATTTCTCGCTAACGACAGTATATTCCATCAAATTGTTCTTAGCTCTCCATGAAGATAATAAGAGTTTACCGACTTCTTCTACATTTTCACCGAAATTAATCAGGAAAAGATATTCTTCAGTCCTAGACCGACTTTAAACAAAAGTGAGAATTATAGCTACATACAAATTCATTCATTATTTAAAATCAAAATATTTACCGAATAATCTGGAAGACGTTATCACTAATAACTCCATAACTGAAACCAGCCTTATTTTTGAATGCCTTGAATGCAGATGTGCCCTTCAATCTTTGCAGTGCTTTGAAAATATTCAATGTACTCCTGGCAAAGGTGCGCTGATTTTTCACGTTGACAGTCTTGTAATCATCAGCAACCTTCAACCAAGTTTTGTTGGAAGAAGAGAATCCAGCTGATACTTCGTCGTTCCATTGGAAGGGAGACCTACTAAGGGAACGAGTTTCAGAGTAGGAGCAGTCTTGGCAAGTGACCACATTAGACATTCCGATTTCTTCTCCCTGGAAACATATTTTATTTGTATAGTTTTATGTATTTGAAGAAACACAGAATAAAATTTACATAGTATGTGATAGTCACACCAGGTAATCCAGTAAGCAAGAAATGAATAAGATCCTTCTTATTTTGGCCAACACGATCGACAACTCTTCCCATATCATGGTTACCAGTCTAAAATCAGGAAAAATAGTTGAATCCATACAAAATTCCAAAAAATCTCTATTGAACCTACCACCCAATTAGCTGTTTTATGCTTCTTCCACATGATATTCATCCATCCATCAACCATGCCCTGAACATCTCTGGCATTTGTTGTCAAATTCAGACCCCACATGGCGAAGTTGAATGGAATTTGTGCACCGTGGTGTGTTCCATTTCCGATATATTTATCCAGCATCGTGATTGGTGAGTAAGCTTCGGCTAACAAGACTCTAATAATATAACTCAATATCAGAGAATCAAAAAATGTAAAGCCTTTCTTCAATCTTACCTTGTATCTCCACCATTTTGTTTGCGGTATGATTCCAAAAATTCTCTCCACTCGTACAACAACTCTACAGTTTCATACTGATCTGTAGTGTAGTGGTGATTTGTTACGTCTTCATCAGGGAACGTACCATCTTTATTGATCTTCTCATACATATGAGGAACTGCATCGATTCGGAAACCATCAACACCCCGATCTAGCCAGAATTTCAAAACTTGCAACATTTTCTCGCGAACTAGTCCATTTCTAAAATTGAAGTCAGGTTGTTGTTCCAAGAATTGATGAAGATAGAACTGTTGCCTTTTTTCATTCCATGTCCACATTGATCCATCAAAAACACTAACCTTAAATAATAAGTTGTTATATTTATTTAATTCCTTTTTCTTTCTTCTGAAAAAAAAAACTTATATCTACCCAATTAGATGGAGGTAATTCCTTGCCAGGATTCTTAGGATCATCTAAACCATCAGCCCAAACGTAGAAATCATCATATCCGTCTTCTCGGTTAATTGACTTTTGGAACCATTCGCATTCATCGCTCGAGTGATTTGGCACGAAATCCAGAATGACTTTTAATCCAATTTCTTTGGCTTTCTTCAGCAAAGCATCAAAATCTTCTAAAGTGCCGAAAATTGGATCGATGTCAGTGAAGTTGGAAATATCATAGCCATTATCTGCCATTGGGGATTTGAAAATTGGCGAAAGCCAAGTGGCAGTGATGCCGATTTCCTTAAGATAATCGAGTTCTTCAGTAATTCCTGTCAAATGAAGGAGAAGAAGACAACAAAGTCTTAAGCATTTTTTTCATAAAAAGTTCAACAACTTTACTTACCCTTGAGATCACCAATTCCATTGCCATCACTATCCTTCCATGACCTAGGATAGATTTGATACAAGGATGAATCTTCCCACCAATCGATACGTTTTCGAAAAGCGGTTGAAGCCAATGAATCCAGCCCAAATAAGGCCAGAACGACCAAACATAATGTACTTTTTCCCATTGTAACCTTTCTTCTTTGGTAGTTTTTTACTGAGTAGAAATATTTTTTGTGGAATGAAGCATTAGAGCTTCTTCTTTTATCTATTTGATAAAAGCAAATAAAATAACTTTTAGATTAATCTGATATTTTAATTAAAATTCAAAGATTTTTATCTAGGTACCTAAATTTAATTATACAAATAGAAACAACAACATGAAGAATGACCAGGCAAATAAATTGCTTACAATAAAAAAATATTCCTAATTAATTCTTTTTATCTTCAAAACATTCTTGACTTATAATAGACGTACACGTTTTTTAGAACATGCGGAAAAGTGTACATTCCTTCGCTCGTCATTTAACGTATTTTTCGTTGACTTTACTCATTGTCATTGTTTGATGAAGTTCTTAACTACTTCGAAGTTGTTGTCCTCCAAAGAGAAGTTTTTTACTAGCCAGCTTTTTATGCGCAACCGGAAGCTCTTAAGCCATTTTATTTTCGAACTAGCCCCTGCCGAGAACATTTGTTACACATGTTATACAAATAATAAAAAAACACAAGTATATTTATAAAGAAGATTGCAGGATTCGGACCTGTGACCCCTGGCACCATAGGCGGTAACACTTCCATGACGATCGATACGATCGATAATAAATTTGAATACTCGATTTATTACAATAATATATATGTATGTACGGTTAACTCTTCGGTTGGTCAGGAATGAGGCGGAAATAACTAACAAAATTTCAAATGAATGCTTCTTTTGATTCCACACTTAAATATAATATTTTGGAACGTACGTGCCCAGGATCTGCTTCTGTATTAATCTGTTACCAACTGCACTTCACTCAATGACACTTGACGACAAATATGAATCAGTTTTTATTTCCACGTTGGTTTTTAACTGAAATCAAAAATGTTCAAAATTATTCAGGTATGTTAGGGGGACATATGATTTTGGAAAGGTTCTGTGGGGCAAACGCATAGCACACAAAAGGTTGGGACACACTGTCCTAAAGCCTAATCTTTTCAACAAAAATGCAAACAGTGTAGTTCTTCAAAATCAAGTAACAGATAATAGAAAATGTGTATACGATAAATGCTGATAAAGTGATAATGCTAATCATTGAAAGACACAGTTAGACAAGACAGGGTGCGTTATACTTTCCTTCTACTACTACTTCCTTTGCTTTTTGTGTTGGTAATACCCACCCTGTCTTGTCAAAGTATGTCAATTGGAGCTTCATTATACTATTCGTTGTTTCGTTCGTTTTGTCTCTCGTGTTTTTGACAGGCACGAACGTTCATGATTACATGGTTCTCGAAAATTCCTACGTACTTCCTTTCGTTATTTTGACGTTCATAGAATTTGGGGCTGTTGCTGTTTTGTGTGAAAATAATCAGTCGTAATAAATTGAAATTTTCATTCCTGCTCACTCAAGCTGTCAAAAAGACAAAACAACCGAAAAAACGAACCGTGTAATCGGACACGTCTGTGAATTTGGCAGGGCAACTTTCACCTAGAGTAACGGGACCAACGCAGTAATTTGCAGTTTTTTTTGCATTTATTTTGCATTTCTATTCCCGATTTTGCAGTTCACCAAATAGTGGGTGTAATCGAGTGGCCTGCTAACTTCACAGTTAAGTTAGCAGGTCACATAGTGTATCTCGAGAACCAAGCATGCTAGAGACTTGAAGCAAGGCTCCAAATTTGCAGTTTATTTTGCATTTCAAGAAATTTTGGGTCCAAATTTTGAAGTCCTTTATTTGATAAAAATTTGATACTGCCCTGCTATTTTCACAGTGAAGCAGCATGCTAGAGACTTGAAGTAAAGCTCTAAATTTGCAGTTTATTTTGCATTTCAAGAAATTATAATTCCAAATTTTGAAGTCCTCAATTTGAAAAAAAAAAACTCATACTGACCTGCTAGCTTCACAGTGAACTTGACAGGGTGCAGGACGACATTTTTTTTTTCAAATAAAGGACTTTTAAATTTGGAATTATAATTTCTTGAAATGCAAAATAAACTGCAAATTTAGAACTTTACTTCAAGTCTCTAGCATGCTGCTTCACTGTGAAAATAGCAGGGCAGTATCAAATTTTTATCAAATAAAGGACTTCAAACTTTGGACCTACAATTTCTTGAAATACAAAATGAACTGCAAATTTTGACCTTTACTGCAAATTCCTAGCATGCTTAGTTCTCAAGATACACAATATGACCTGCTAACTTCACAGTGAAGTTAGCAGGGCAGCATGAAATTTTGTTCAAATAAAGGACTACAAAATTTGGACCCAAAATTTCTTGAAATGCCAAAAAAAATGCAAATTTGCAGCCTTGCTTCAAGCGTGCTTGGTTCTCGAGCTACAATATGTGACCTGCTAACTTCACTGTGAAGTTAGCAGGTCACTCTATTACATCCACTATTTGGTGAACTTCAAAATCGGGAATAGAAATGCAAAATAAAAGCAAAAAACTGCAAATTACTGCGTTGGTCCCATTACTCTATAGGTCAAAGTTGCCCTGCCAACTTCACAGACGTTAATCCGACACTCTTTTAATGACAAGTGGAAACCTAGCATAACGGCAATAACACATCAAACCTCTTAGTCTAGGAGCACACAGCAAATTTTGGGAGTGGATTGATAACCAAAATATGAGTATGAGGGTTTGTAGATGCATATACATATCATGTTATCGAAAACAACCGTCTGGCAGGTTTGAAAACAGAGATTTTCCAATTTATTTTGTCAGAGGTATTACCACTTCAATAAATTTAAAAAATATATGCCATGCATTCAGATACTTGTTTTTTATCGTTCTTTCGTTTTTTGATGTTATTCGTTTTCGTGTTAAATTGAAAAGTGTTAGGAATTGTTAAAAGCAAAAACGTGTGAAAACATTTAGGTGTACCTAATACTCGTATTGTAAATGTTTTTAACAGCTATTAGTTTTTATTCACCGTGCAGAGTATTAAAATTTATCATCACAAATCAGCTTAACTGTACAAACTTGGATCGACTTGCTAATTTGCTGGATGAATCGATCGAATTTGGTACAGACGATCTAACGGGTTTTAAAAGAAGGCTTTACTAACTTGTCTGTTGTCTCGAAATTGGATGGGTATTATCGAAAGAATTTCATCAATCAGGAGAAAGCATCACATTACAGAGATTTCTATACCAGGTTGGAATTTAATCTTCAACGACAAGAACTCCACAGATATGATTTCATCAATTGTACGAGCCAGAGGTGAAATGCTGTCTCTCAACGACATACCTTACAGACCAGACCTGCCTATAGAATGTGAATTTTCTATAGAACCCATGAGAGACAGAATATAGTCCACTTTCAAGGATTTTGTCCAATTATCCAAGAAATTCGTCGAGACATTTTAGAATGGAACAAAAGGCTGGGAATAAGCTTTACAAATTTATCCAATGTGCAATGGCTTACAGAAAAATAAATTCTTACATAAAGCTTTTAATTTTACTATTTAATTGAAATTAGTCTTTTTTTTTTGTATCCTTTCATTGAACCTTCTAATTTTTATAAATTCGTTAAAAACTAATTTTTAATCATGTTATTTTATTAATCCATTTAAATTCGGTATTTTTATTTCTTTTTTTTGCTAATGAAATTTAAATTCTGTCAATCTGACCGACACACGCGACGGTTTTTTTTAAAGCTTGATCATAAAAGAGTTGTAATCATTTTTGTATAACCGAATTTTGTCTAATCTAATCTACTCACCGTGCAACGCAATTTATTTAAACCCTTTTTGTCTACATACGTAGGCCTATTTTTACTTGCGATATACATATGTATGTACGTAGAATAGGGCAAGTTTTGGATTCGTGCAAAAAAAAAATCGACATAATTATTTTCCCTAAAATTTGGACTTAAGGTTCTTATGGGATTAAAGGGTAAATTGAAATTTTTTTAGCTCAAAAAATAACGGTACCTGTCATACAACCAATAAATAAAAATTGATTTATTTCAAAAACGGCTCTAACGATTTTGATGCAAAAAATTACGAGCTACTAAAAAAAATGAATAACGGTTATTAACGGTACCTGCCATAGAACCGATTTTTCGGTTTTCAAATTTCTCGTTAACGGCTACACCAATTTCAACCAATTTTTTTATGGTAGAGGTCCCTTACAATTTTTATTAATATTATTGGGACCCTTTTTATTAATAAAACAATAACGGTTTTAACAAGATATATTTAAAAACGTCTTATTTAATTTATTATTAATAAATAAAATTGTTAAACAATATAAAATGAAGCAGTTAAGAAAACTATAGGTCCAAAACTATAGGTCATTATCCTAAATTTACTTTTAAGAAGTGTTGCCACTGTGGCCACACGTGAAGACCGGAGATATAAGAGTTGCCCCTTACCAGGTTATAAAACGAAATTCTGCATAAATTGACTTATAAAAAAAACACCAGACATCGGACGATGACTTGAAATATCGCAATGGATTCAAAATACTTGAACCCATAGGAATATATATTTTTTTGGACCCTACCCCAAACCTTGCGTACTGGGGGTGCAAAATACCCTCGGTGGATAAGGGTTTTTATTTGTCAGAAAATAATAATAATTATATAAATTTTATTTACATATCGGGTAGCTGGTAAAAAATTGGCCGGTGGGTGGGGTGAATTTGGCCAAATAATGGACATTTTTTTTTTTTTAATAATAAGGGACTTTTCTAATATGTTCATCTTTCTTTCTAAAAATGTATAATTCAATACATTTATAATGCTTATAGCTTCATTAGGATAAATTAAAAAGAAAAGTTATAAATTTAATCATTTTTATTAAAAAAACACCAACAGTCGTTGAAAGATTTCAATATTTTGTGGAAATACTACAGCAAAATAATTTTTTTTCAGTTATGTTGAATACTATGCAAATCGAATTTGCTTTTGTTTATAAATATAACAATAAAACAAAAAATATATTTATTTTTTATCAAAAATGGCATATGATAGGGAGACAATGGGCGTTAGGCAAAAACGCCCAAGGAAAAAGCGCCCAAATCGATTTGGAATTATCGCCCAAAAAATATTTGATCGCCCAAAAATAAATAAAAAAATGGAAATATTGCCCAAATACATTTTTTGACCCCAATTATAAAATGGAAATAACGCCCGAAAATTGAACATGTAAATTGTTTTTGTAAAGTTTAGGGGTTCTTTCCTCAATTTTGGGCGATTTTTCCAAACAAAATTCAACGGATTTTATTGTCAATAGTTTTATTTAACAAGAGTTTCTTAGGTGGCCAACTGACAACATAGGCGCCTGCCTGGCGACTGACCATACCCTCAGAGGTATTCAGAGTTTTTTTTGGCGATATTTCCTTGTATTAGGGCGTAACTTCATTGTTTTGTAATTGTTTTTGGCAATATTTTCATTTTTTGGGCATACCATTTTGGGCGTTGTTTCATCTAGATAAATATAGCAAAAACCGGAAAAAACGCCCACAACTGGAAACAAAAATACAACAACAATTTATTCAGAATTTTTTTGGGCGATAATTGCAAATCGATTTGGGCGCTTTTGCCTTGGGCGTTATTGCCTAACGCCGAGACAATAACCTGCATTTTGAGTAAATTTGTCCACGACAAATTATGAAATAATGCCTCAAAATTATAAGAAAACTTGTTATAAAAAGACCAACGAACCTTACAAGTACAAGTCTCCTTATTAGGCTGCAAAGAGCAGAGAAATAGTGATCCTCCTAATATTGTTCCAATGATATCAAAATTAATTAACAATTTATTTATTATGTATTTAAAAAACAAAACAAAAAAAAAGGTAAATGAAACCCTACAAAATAAAAAAATGATCAGTATAAGAAAATGTTTCTGTAATCAATTGGTAGGGGATCATTGATTGATTCTAGAAAACGTTTACCTGACCAAAAATCAAATTTTTGATTTTTAATAATTAAACTAGCCAAATGATTTGTCTAAATATTATGATACTTGTGCAAAAAATCTTTATTCTGTAAAAAAATCTATGTATGCAAAAGTTATTCATATTTTAATATGAAAATGCGCCAGTGTGATAGTACTATTTGTACTTTGAGTAAGTCGCGGAACCTTGAAAACTCTTTCGCGGAACCCCAAGGTTCTGCGGAACACAGTTTGGGAACAGAGGGTCTACAGCATATACAAAGTCCATTTATTTTTAAGTATGTATTTGTTTTATGTATAATCTAAGCATATGGAACATAACTTTAGGGTAGTTTGTAATGCCCAATCCTATGCAATCAAATTAAATACAATACAACTTCCCTTAAAACAGTTATATTCCTTTTTGAAAAATGATGACTCAATTTTCAATGAAACGAGCATAATATTACCAAGTTCAAATGGTATGAAGATGAAACTTGTTTCGTTTATCGTGAAACAAGAATCAAAAGAGCCCATACAAACATCTGGGGTAAAAGGGTGTTTTTTTTGAGTCAAGGGGAAAAGTGTAAACCTATGACCAGTAAACCCCTCCCAGAACTAGTACCCTTATGAAAGGTGGAAGCTGGTAGGAATGTTTCATTTTTTATTATGACCAAGAATAAAAAAAATAAATCAAATATCTATTGTCAAAAGTGGTTTTTGAGAGAAAATGTTTTACCTCCTCTATTCAAAAAATACATTAATTTTTCCATTAAAACGACGATTGCTTTCTTATCTGTGGTAGTATCGTCTTAATTTTACTTAAATTGGATTTAACGTTAAAAGATATTTTTAAATCATGTACCGTAGTATATATATTTGTACCTCGACTACATAAAATAAAATGTTGGGTTAATAACGCATATTTTCCTTTCGCTCAAAAAAACACCCTTTCGACCCAGATATTTTGATGGACTCTTTTGATTCATATTTCTTATGATTATGACAAATAAAACATGTTTCACTAAAATTTCTGTTTATAAAAATAAAATAACTTTTTCCAGGGGTGCTGTATTGCATTTATTTTGGTTTCATAAGATTGGACGCTGAAAACTACCCTAAATTCATGTATCATATGCTCAGATTATACCAAGACAAATATATATATCGGTTTGACATACATCTTACCCCTTACCCCCACTTGAAAGAAATTATGCAATAATAAAAACCCATATGGGGTGTGCATAGTTACCATTATTTTCTGACAAAACAAAAACCCTTATCCGCCGACGGTATTTTGCACCCCCAGCGCGCAAGGGTGGGAAAGGGACCAAACAAATAATATGTTTGATGGACTCAAGTATAGGAATGTATGTGGAATTTCGTTTTTATATCCTGGTAAGGAGGCAACCCTTATATCTCCGGTCTGCCATTGTTGCCGCCGTGGCAACACTTCTTAAAAGTAAATTTAGGATCTGGACTTTTAGTGTGCCAAAGCTCATCCCGTCAGAATGGAGTGCAAGGTTTGACCTTAAATATGACCTTAACGCCCTAACTTTACAATGGAAATTTTGAAAATTTTTTATTATATGTTTTACAACGTGTTGTTACTTTCACTTGTAAAACAGAGTAAGGAATGGCGCAAAATTTTGCACAACTAAAACCGGCTCCAAATCACTTTTAAAATGGAAGTCGGCTCTTAAATCTCTTTTTAAAGCGCAAGTCGACTCATTAGTAATTTTAAACGACATGACATAGAGTATAGCGTTTAGGTTATAATGTTAAACCACTCTTATAACTTTGGAAGCAGCAAATCGCTTGTTAAACTTATATTATTATTATTATATTAAATTATATTTTTAAAACCTAATGGACTCTTATTAAGAGAATCCTACAATGATGACAGTGAAATTAGAAGGTCACATAGAACCAAGCATGCTAGAGACTTGAAGTAAGTCTTCAAATTTGCAGTTTTTGTTTGCATTTCCAGAAATACTAGGTGCAAATTTTGAAATCCTCATTTTGAAAAATAACCCAGTCAATAATTACAGAAAAAGGACTAAATTCGTAAAGCGCACTGTTATATATAAAATACCGTATAAATAAAAAATGATTTCGTGAAGCATTTTAAAATTTTTCAAACCTTTAAAATCGGTACCAAAGTTGCTTAAAAAAAGATATAAATATTGTAACTAAATTAAGTACGTGTACTAAAATAAGTGCCAACTTAAGCGTCCTACTTTGACCACAGCAATGATGCAAACATTGCTTGTTGCACCTAGTTAACAAAATTAAAACTATTGGACCGATTTGGATCGAATTTTCGAATTTCCTCTTATAATACTCTAGGCTATTTGATTGCAAATTTTGAGTAAAATTGGACAATTTTTGACCTATTTTTTGAGCGCTTCAAAATTACTTAGTTTTTCAGATTTGTTGTTTTTACTAGTGGTGAGATAGCAACTCAAGTATAACATAACATGAATTTTAAACTAATGTGGTCTTGTAGAAAACTTTGTAACAAACAAGAATATAGTGGATTGTTTTTTCATAATTGGAATATTTCCAAAGTTATAAAGGAAAATGTCGGAAAAAATGGGGTGATTTTATCGTTTTTTTTTCACTGTTGCATTTTTCCTTCAGCGAGCACAGGTTTTTCGAAGTTGCAAAATTAGCTACAGACTACTCTAACATGCCCCAACAACATATCAAAAATACAGAACTACATCGCACTTTGCGAATTTATTGTCTAATTTGACTTGGCTTAAAAGTGGCAGGACAAAAATTAGAATTTCTTGAAATTCAAAAAGAACTGCGAATTCGGAGCCTTAGTGCAAATTCATAGCATGACTTGGTTCTCGAGATACACAACTTGACTTGATAATTTCATATAGAAATCAATTTCTTTTTAATTTTTTAAACATTAAGAATTTCAAAATTTTGACTAAGCATTCTTGAAATTAAAAAAAGAAACTGCAAACTTGGAGCCTTACTTCAATTATCTAGCATGCTTGAGTCTCGAGATACACTATGTGCTGCAAAATCGGGAATAGAAATGCAAAACAAAATGCAAATTACTGCGTTCGTCCCGTTATTCTAGCTGAAAGTTGCCCTTCCAACTTAACAGACGTCAAAAAGAAACCCAACCTAGAGTCAATACGAGGACCCTCTTCCATCACTCAGCAAAGAAGAGACAGATTAAGGGTGCATTCATCGTTATCGTCAATGGAGTATGGGTTGAAGACTGGACTTTCAGATCCATTTGCCCCATTCATTAAAATGCGATCCTACATATATATTGGAAGAATTGTCGAGGCATATCCCTGGTATAGGTCGCATATAAGATTCTTTCCCACCTAGCCAGTGAGCCTTTTAGCTGTTCTGCAACATTTTATTCAGCGAGTATACATACTTGTGTAAACTTCCTTCAACAAATTCAACGCGATTGCGTTCATTGTCAAGAGCTGTAAAATATCACTGAGGGAAGGAATCGTTTGCGGCAAATGTAAAAATAGCCCAAATGACTTTTTCGTTTGCCAGCCAGTTTTGACAGTTCGTTTGCAGCAAACTCTTAAATTTGTTTGAGACCAACAATTCATACTGTTGTAGCAAAATTCTATCGTTTGTTTCAAATGAATAGTGTTGTGTTAAACGAATGTATTGTTTCTGTCAGACGAATAAAGGCTCTCCCAAACCAATGCGGAACATTCGTTGCGGTGAAGAAACATTCGCATGTCAAAATTTATTTACATGGTGATATATGAGAGTGCCCACACCAACGCGGCGGAGAAACATATGAATTAATTTTGACTGACGAATGTTTCTTCGCCGCAACGAATGTTTCGCATTGGTTTGGGAGAGCCTTAATGGAATTTTGTAAACATATTTACTGTTTATGGCAAACGAATGATGCTTTTAGAGTAAACGTTAATACTTTAACGACAAGCGAATGGGTCAATTGTCATAGAAGATCAAAGTGGTTATGACAAATGGTAATAAACACGTTTGTTGCTAATGACTTGCACGTTTGTCACAATCAATACAGTGACTGCTGGTTTTCCCTTAATTCAGAAATTATATTATTTTATTTTAATTGAAAAAAATGTCAAGCTTTACTTACCTGGATTTGAACTGGTATCCTTCCGTGTCAAGAGCGAGCATGCATCCACTGAGCTAATTTGCAACATAAAATCCTCGGGCAAAATGTTAATCAGTTGAAAACTTCACACATTTTCCTTTTATTTAGTTGAGCAGAGGAAATGTACTGATTAAGAAATGTGGCTAAGACAATTTTATGTATTTTAATTATTTTAACTATGATTCATTATTTTAACTATGACGACCGAAGTGTTTAAAATATTGGGTCAGTTTTTGTTTTAAACTATTACTACGTAGATGTGCTCCTATAGGACTGAATCAAAATTTTTAAGAAAATCGTTTGGTTTAACAGAATAATTGTTTTTTCCGTTGTAAATTAATTATATATTGATGGAAACCCAACATGTGCTTTAAATAAGTATTCAATGTTTATATTTTTATCATTTTAACTTCATTAATACAAAAAAGTTGGGCACCAGCAGGGATCGAACTGGCAACCGTCGGGTCTATCCTATACCTGGAGTAAAATTTTCCATTCTCCAGTCATATGGATTTAGAACGATACTTAAAAGATGTGATTTTAACTTTAGTAAAATGTAAGGGGATAGTACGATGCTAAACTCGTTTAAAATAAGCAAAACACAATTTGTAACCTAGTATCATACTAAAATTGATTTTACATCGTACTTATCATCTAAAATTTTGCGCCATGGTATTTCGAAATGAACAACGGAGATGTAGGTAATTTTTATTAATTTTTCAAATTGAACTTTAATTTTGAATGTAATTATTTTAACAGTTATTTTTAATGCAAAGATTTTTAAACTAGCATTTATTTTTTTTTTAATGCAAATATTTTCGAATTTTGACTTTGCTATTTTTTAAAGCAACAAATTTTCAATTTTGAATCGCATTCTTTTTAAATGCAACATATTTTCAATTGAAATTTGATTTTTTGTTCAAGTAGTGCTGAACTTCAGAACAATACCAAATTGATAAAGCAAAACATGTATTGAAACTTACCCAATTCTTGCCCTATAGATTACCTGAAATTGGTTAGATAGGAATTAAACAAATAGAATACTTTTTCCAAATAGGAAATTTATTGCTGCAAGCGAATTTCTTTTAAAGAAACCTTAAATCAAAAATTCTTTCGCCTCAAAAGCATGAAATGTTTACCAAAAGCATTAAGTTAATTTGTAAAAATAAGATTTAAAAATATATACCCTGCAATCATTCAATCGTTTGCTACAAATTACTTTACTTTCTACGAATTAACCATTCGTCCATTCTCAGTGATGGCATAACTTGAGATCCTGGGAAAACTGATAAAGTTGTGTCACTTTACACATTAGAAATCATAAGTCGCCATGCCTAACTATAAGAAACAGCTTCTATAAACTATTCGAACCATGTACAGGGTTTCGACAAGCTATCTTTTGACTTCTTCACAGAGGCGTAGCTACTGCGGTATCAGCCGTTTCAATTATACGGGACCCCCGAGATATAGGTGCTTCCGAACCGAGATAAGTTTGTAAGAAACTGAAATACATTTGAAAGAAATTAATAAATAAAAAAATCTCTTTTCTTGGCAGGTATTTTTTGCTACACCGTATAGAAAAAAATTGTTTTCTTTCTTTTATTTCATATACCTATCTACCTACTTAGGCCAAAGCTAGTGAAAATTGTCTGCTTATAAGATTCTCAACGCTACACGAATCTACACACCAACAAAACAAATATGTGTTTTTTTTCGATACACTGCACCAGTCATTAATGCTGCAAAACACGTCCTAGAAGTGTCAAATTTTTTTGACAATTTTGAAAATATATATACTTTTTTTTTGGCAATAGCATAAAACTGTGGTCAATGTTGAATAACGAGTCATATAATGAGGAATATAAAATTACACTTAAAAGGGTTTGCCCTAATAGATGGTCATAAAGAAATGACGCTTTATTCGCTGTACGGAAAAATTATTCATTAATAATGAAAGCATTATACCAACTTAATTTAGTTTCAAAAAAAAAAAAAAAAAATAAGATGAATGTGATGAAAGTAAAAATATAATTAACATTTTAGAGAGCTACGAATTCATTGTATTGGTCTCGTTTTTTTCTTCTTTATTCGAAATCATTAACCCTGTGTCCAAATCCAAAGCCTTAGCATAAGGACAATTATTTAAAAAAGCAGGTAATCTTTTTAATAGACTTAGGGCCAATTTGTTCACAGTCCATTCAAGATTGAACTGTGTCGTTTTAACTAATATCACGTTTAATATAAAATTGTCATTAAGAACACTTCATTAATTTTTGATTCATTCACTCGCCTTTAGTTAACTGGCTCGGTTTAAATTGCTGCTTTAAATTTATATGCTTTTTAAAAATATCCTCGGGATTTTCATTTTATTTTGACTGATGAACTATCAATTTAGCACTAAATCAAGTTTAAAATAGCGTCTGTTTGTTAACTCTCAATTAGCGTTGACAGTCAGTTTTGTGTTTGGTTATTTTATTTATAATCTGAAAGTGTGATTTGAATAACAAAAACCTGCAAAGTTGAAAAAACCCTTCTGGTAGAAATACAAACTATACCTACTTTTCGGAATATTTTTCTTTAGGTTTTTCGCTATATTGCAATTAAAAATCGTTTCAAAACAGCTTTTTCCACTTAAATATTGGAGAATGATTCGTATTCAGTGCATTCAAAATATTAAAATAGTTGTAGATTGTTTTTGCACCAGAAGGTTTTTCAAATCTTGTTTGCTTTTGTTTCCCACATCGCAAACAAGCAAAAAAGCAAACAAAATCAGCGCTATCGAGGTATCCGTTTGGAGAATTTTTTTTTTCCGATCTATTCGAAATCGGAGAATTTCCTAGCGAGGTATCGGTTCCGATTGACAGATTGGACAATCTTCCGATCAAATGTAACGACTATCATCGCATAGCGATGAAGTGCGTTCAGTCCAGAATTGTTGACAGTTGTGCGTTAAATTTCTTCCGAAATTCTCCGACAGAAAATAGTTGCGGAATATTTTAAGAAAAGTAAGCAAAAAAATATAAATAAATATAAGAGAGGTTGGTTGAAATAACAAATAGATGATAAAGCAACACTATCCATTTTTGTGGACCAATTTATAAACTTTTAAACATCACAAAGATTTTCACTTATTGAACTAATCAGGACGAATATGTCAAATGAATGCGATTGTATACTTTATCTTTTTTGTTCCGAAGTGGATACCTCGAATGAAATCTAAGTTCCAATCGGAACGGACTATCGTTTCGGAACTTTTTCCCAACGGATACCTCGATAGGGCTGAATATCGACTGTCAACGCTAGTTGAGAGTGAATAAAAGGAATCAGTTCGTTAACTCTCTATTATGGCTAAATATCCCCCTTAAAAAGTGGATTTTGTCGTTTTAGCTAAAACCAATTTTAAATTAATTAAACAATTAGTTAATAGAGGAAACTTCATTTTAAATCGTTAAAGGAGGGTGGATAAACACAAATATTTAAAATCAATCAATTTCTAATTTTTAAAAGCGAATTTAAATTTAATGGAAACCGAATAAATTAGGCCTTAGAGAATTAAGAAATCAAAAATCATTCTTAAGTTTGCTTATCGAGTCCAGAGATTTAGGAAAAGAGTGGGGGGTAACAACTGTTTTCAAAAATAAAAGAAGAAAAATAACGAAACGCTTTTTTTTCAATTCAATTCAATCAGATCCGGAATCTTACTTCAAAGTCAATTAAATGTTTACTATTACTGCTTAATTCCTAACCTAATTCCTATTTCCGCTCCTATCCCTTCAAATAGACTTCCTTTACCCCAATATCATCCTCCGAAATACATGTCTCTATATTACCAAAATGTCAGAGGACTTCGTTCCAAAACCTCCTCCGTCTTTCTCAACTCACATAAGCTCCCCTTTGACATCTTTGCGCTAACTGAAACAAATTTGTCTGCTGATATCAACGATAACGAGCTTTTTCCATCACATTTCAATATCTTTCGTGTCGATGGTTCCTCGAATTATACTGAGATTTGTGGCCGTGGTGTCTTACTGGCAATTCACAATCGTTATTATTCAACACTATTTAAAACCTCCCTTTCTACCTCTTTTGAGTTTGTTTGTGTCAAATCAAATTCAATGCTATCAGCTAGCTGTTGATGCCTTCGATTCCATTTTTGATGCTGCTCAACCTTCCGAAATCGTCATAATTGTTGGTGACTTCAACTTTCCCAATCTTCAATGGGTCCTGTCTGATGAAGAATCTTACTACATAGCCCTTAATCCCACATCCGACAAAGAAATTCTATTTACCGATTGCCTCTCAGACTTAGATCTTTACCAATTAAGTGGTGTTAAAAATAAATTAGGTCGCCAACTCGATCTCATATTTTCCTCTGATGCTGACAATTGTGTGGTATCCGCTTGTGATCGTCTAGTCTCTAAATTAGACTCGTACCACCCCCCTCTTTTCCTTTCTTTTTCTTACGAGTTTTCGCAAAAACCCAATCTGTCTGAAAATCCACTGACATCCAATTTTCGGAAAGCTAACATCCCTAAACTCAACGGCTTGCTTAGATCTATTGACTTCAATAGCATCACACTCACCGCTGACATCGACATCGCCCTCCGCAATTTCTACTCTATTGTTTTTAACTGCCTTACTTCCTCTGTCCCTGTGGTTCAACAAAAAAACGCAAATTCATCTCCTCCCTGGTACAATAGTGACTTGCGGTCTTTAAGAAATAAAAGAAATAAACTCTGGCGGATTTACCTAACATCTCAATCCGTCGTCGATCTCTCAAATTATCAGAACGCCAACTCTCTTTTCTCTGAACTTTGTGATTCTCTTTACCAGGATTACCTGAATCGAATGCAATCTTGTATTATAACAGACCCCAAAAGATTCTTTCATTTTATCAATGCTAAAAGAAAATCTGATAGCTACCCGTCTACCTTAACTTATATGAACTCGAGCTCCGATGATCCTAAAATAGTCGCCAATTTATTTGCCCAATTCTTCCGACAATCTTTCTATGATACCGACCTTCAGCCTGACTTAGAATACTTCTTCTACTTGAAATCTTGTAACCAAACTTCCTTAAACTCCATTACCATTTCATCAGAAGTTGTTGAAAGCAAGATTAATAATCTAAAAGACGATTATTCTGCTGGTCCTGATGGGGTCCCAGCCATAATCTTGAAAAAGTGCTGCTTACACTTAGTTGAACCCCTGACTGCTCTTTTTCAACTTTCACTCTCGCTTGGAGTTTTTCCTGCTCTTTGGAAAAACTCTTTTATAATCCCAATCCATAAAAAAGGACCCAAGAAAGAAATTTCCAACTACCGCCCTATTGCTAAGTTATCATGCATCCCTAAGCTTTTTGAAAGTATCGTTTATGATACAATGCTGTTCCACTGCAAGCATATAGTCTCCCCAAACCAACACGGTTTCGTCAAGGGCAGGTCTACTATTACTAACTTGTTAGAATTTGTTTCAGGAAACTTATGCTTTATATATTGATTTCTCAAACTGAACAAAGATTTCAGAGCCTCTATGATCTTAGTAATTTATATGAAGTTTTACAACCAGAAAAACTTTTATTCTCTTCAATTCAAAAGGAAGCAGGAAAACTGGTTGCTAAATACAATGAGGACATGTCAGTTGATCTGTTTGAACAACTAATTGCATTAAAATCCTGTTTGAAATCAGAAAATTCAGTCCACTAAGGAATTCACAGAGTTGTTGCTAATTAAATACAATAGCCTTGCATCCAGTTTCCGGAAGTAATAACGGCATGCCTTTTATTTTTGACGCTTCCGGTCACGACAGCAACAGCTGAAAGAACATCCTCTAAGCTAAAAATAATAATACATTAATTAGGACCTTCTATCCTTCTATGGGACAAGAACGGTTGTCAGACTTAGCGATCGTGTCCATAGAAGTTGAAAAGCTTGAAAAATTAAAATCATCGTCAGAAATGCATGATTTAAAGAAAAGTTTTTATTTGAGTTTTTTTTAAATGTTAGTTTAAGTTTTATTGCACCTCACCTACATTTATGTATATGTACCTATTTAAAGACCATGGGCCTAACCAATAATCAAATTTAGAGATCAGTTAAATATTTAATTGGACTCTAAATAATGAACCATACCAATAATCAATTTATTAGTCAGCTTAACGCTAAACGCCACTATAAATTTAAGAGTAAAGAAACGCATGTTTAAACTCGTGATTAGGTGTAAACGCCACGTTTGTGCTGGCATTTTGAAAAGCAAAGTAGAAACATAATTACCCTTATCCTTTATGTTTGTCGCTTACAATTGAATTAATTTGCTTGTACGTGAATTTTGTTGCAAAGCTATAAAACTATTAAGGTAATCAAAATAAAGAAATATATTTATTCCTTCCTATTTGTTTATTTGTAAATTTCAATTTGAGAGTGAATGGCGAAAAACGAATACTAAATATCGCACGCAGCCTAAAATATGTTTGATGACTTTTTTATGATTACTCTAAGAAGTCATTGGCCGCTATTAAAAACATATGTAGAGCTGTCCAGATAAGTTTTTGTTGTTGTAATCCCATGTAAAAAAAACCGCTGATTACAAAACAGCTTTTGCTGTTGGAAAGCTATCCATGCTATCCCAAAAATGTTGGTATACGTTTGTATCCCAAGCGAAATTGTTAAAAAAGCCGACTACAAAATGCAAAGCCGAAATTTGTTTGCCGTCATCGAGTTGTATTTTGCTAAAAACACTTTCAAATAACCTATCCGGTTTCGCTTGATCAGAAACCTGTATGGATAGGAAGCTATCTTAGATAGGCAATCGCATCGCTTCTCGAACGCGGCCATTTCCATTCACATAAGCTGTCTGTTTGGCAACAAATGTAGTAGATAATGTAATAGAGCACTGAATAGTTAACGACATGTTTAATTTGGTTATTGGTAAACACACAAATTAACTCGTCTCTAAAGTTTAACGTGGCGTTTATCTAAACGCTTGTTTAGTCATTAATTATTGGTAAGGCCCCATGTGTATGAACCATTAAATATACTGGAATTGTTATTGTAAATATTTTTGTTTGTTTTGTAAAAATTGTTTTTTGTTTAATTTGTAATTTTGTAGGGGGCCCCCAAATAGTTCTTGATACGGGGCCCCTCGAGGGATAGCTACCCCACTGCTTCTTCAATATCGTTCTTGGACAACTTGCAACCAGGGTATACGTTTAAACGAGTTTATGCACTATCTTGAACAGATCTATCCAGTTATTAGGGCATGTGGACGATTTCGAAATAACCAGTGGCAGTGGCAGCTGGCAGTCAATGTTTTCATTAAGAGTTCTTCATTGCTCAGCGGCGTCGTCGTTGGTTCTTGACCGATTTCAATGAAATTAACACACGTTGTACTTGAGATGGAATTATGAAAGAAAAAGATATCGATTTCAAATTAGGGTGGCTCAAAAAAAGTCAACTTCTAAGTTCTTTGACCGATTTCGTTAAAATTGAAATATGTTGTAGCTGACATAGAATTATGGAACAAAAAATACTTTCAAATTAGGGTGGCACACAAAAATGTCAAATTTTTTGTTCTTTGAACAATTTCGATAAAACTGAAATATGTTCCAGCTGACATAGAATTATGGAAGAAAAAATATGTAAGAAAGAAAATTGTACTTTTCATGTGTCATGAATATAAATACAATATACAAAGATAGTAAAGATAGAATAATAAAGTGCAGTTAATTCTTATGTTCCTAAAGAATTTTCATTTTGAAGGAACAACCCCGTCTCTCGCGAATATCTTTATTTTTTTTCAGGAAGTTGAGTGGAATATGATTTTTTGTCATCAAAATTCAACAAAAGCACCATTATTTGGCAGAGGGAGAGGTCCGTGGTCTGTAAGACAGCTGTTTCAACAGAATCTAGGCACTGTTTTCAATTGGATTATAATGTTTTAATAGTTTTTTATTATGTTAATAAAAAAAATTATTTTGCTTTTGGATGTCCTCCTTTGTTATCTATAAATTTGACTTGAGTCATTAAGTTTGTTCTGTCCCAAAGTTCAATACATATCTAAATAAGAAAATAGAATCAAATAGTTTTTTTTTTTTTTTTGTTAATCTTAAAATTTAAATTGAAAAAAACACATGACATACATTCATTTCTTCAAGTACCTAGTTATTTATATAGTTTTATCAAACAAGACATGATCAATATGAGTGTAAGATTACCGAGAATTTTCATTTGTTATTTGATAAAGCACTTTTTGCCTGAAAATTGTTTTATATATCTTGCTTTAATTATTTATTTCGACAAGCTTTTAAATGTAGGTATATCTCTAAAAAAATTCAGTAGCCGATCTTGGATTTAGGTGTGGAGGAGGCTTGGGGCACTCGCACTAATAAATTAAAATCAGGTTTTGTCGGGTCTAACTTTCATGCAACCTTATAACCACATTATAGCATTGGACTATAAGTAAAATTTCTTGCTATCCATTCGTGAATTTTATTTGTTTTGTGTTAAAATTGATTGACATTGCTGTAGTGATTTTCGCATTTTTGACACCAAGTAAAAACTGTTTGAATCAACAAGTTTGGCATGAATTAATTAGGTACCTAGCCTTTTAGTTCGATCTATCACCGGCCAACACTGAAATTAATTTGTCAAAATTTAAGCCCGGTTAAGTTAAGCCTGTTTTTTTTTCGTGAACTTTGTATTTGACAGTTTTTGAGTAGGGCCCGTCAATTAACTGGGTTTTGTTTAGTTCTTACGGTTGGTTTTGTTGCTGCGTTTAGGTTAATTTTGAATTGTTAAGCCACGATCTCACTTTTTCCCAATTTTCTTCTATTTTAAGCCCCAAGCTCGGTTTTCATCAAATTTTCTCCGGAATTATCTGAACTTAAATAGCTTAGTTTTTAGGAGATTATTTATGCTTCATTTATCTTGTAAAATGTTAAGCCCCGGCCACGATTTGACCAATTCTCTTCGAACCCTATCCCCGAGCTCATTCTTTTGTCAACTACTTTGTGCTAAACTTTGTTTTTAAGGAATTGTTTGTTTTTACATTTAACATGTATCGGATGTTTTCTTAGAGGCAAAGACATTTTTTTAAAATAAAACAACAAATTTAATGAAATGACCAACATTTTGGGTTTATTAGCTTACAAATTTCATGGCATTTAATGTTTAAACAAATTTCTGGCATATGGCCTCCACGACTGCGCCCTATGAATGCCATCCTGTCAGTCCAATTTTGCACCTCTTTTTCGAGCATACCCGGTCTTATTTCGTCAATACTGCGTCGAATGTTGGCTTCTAAATGATCAATCGAATCGGTGCTGGTTAATTGGCATAGACCAGATATTTGACGTAAGTAGTCCGAATGTGCCAAATCACACGAACTAGGTGGCCAATTTACAGGTCCATTTCTTGAGATTTTCGATAGAATACAGATACTTATCTATATATTTATAACGTTGTTTCAGACAAAGACAAAATCAATCCGACTACAGATATATTTTTTCCTTTATCTGAAATAGTGTATTTTTGAACTTTTCAAAGTCTTTTTTTAATTGGGAAATTGTAATCAATAATATACTGATGGCAATATTAAACTTTTAATTAAATCTCACAACTTATCATCAGTTTTTGACATTTAAGTATTGTTAATTATCAAACAAGACAAGATCATTATGAATGTAAGATAAGCAGGGGTCTCATTGTGGTTTATTCGATGAACATTTTTATTTAGTTTAGGTCTTTATATTCCCCGAGAAAGACCGAAATGTTTAAAATTATATTTTTTGCACTCTTTGCTAGTTTTCTGGCTGCATCTTCTTTGGCTTTAAATTATGATTGGTGGGAAGATGCATCATACTATCAAATCTATCCACGATCATGGAAGGACAGTGATGGAAATGGAATCGGAGACTTGAAAGGTAAAAGAAAATAGAATGTAATTTTACAATTTTGGCTAAGATTCAAGATTCTTAAACAGGAATAACCGAGAAGCTTGATTATCTAAAAGAAATTGGCATTACTGCAACATGGCTTTCGCCCATTTTTGAATCGCCTATGGCGGACAATGGCTATGATATTTCCAACTTTACTAATATCGATCCTATTTTCGGTACTTTGGAGGACTTTGATGCTCTTTTAAAGAAGGCCAAAAGCATTGGGATAAAAGTGATTTTGGACTTTGTTCCGAATCATTCGAGTGTCGAATGTGAATGGTTCGTTAAGTCCGTTAATCGGGAAGATGGTTATGATGATTTCTATGTTTGGGAAGATGGTAAGGATGACCCGATGAATCCAGGGAAAAAACTTCCACCGTCAAATTGGGTAAGATTATATGGATTTATTTGAAAAAAAATTTGAACTATTTTGCTGAAATAGAATAAACTTTATGTTGAAATATGTGGGATTTTATGAAGTTTAAGCTTTGAGTAAAAACATCACAAAGTCAAGTTTGATCATCAAGTTGTCATTTATCTTTGATTAACCCATCAAACTCCCATAAAACACTCAATTTGACAATTAAGTTCTGAGGCCTTACTTTGGTTGTATACAAATCTGCTATTTTATTTAAGATAAGCATTTTTGGAGGCTCTATGTGGGAATGGAATGAGAAACGTCAGCAATTTTACTTACATCAATTCTTGAAGGAACAACCTGATTTCAACTTCAGAAATCCAAAAGTACACACACTCATGTTAGACGTGCTGAAGTTTTGGCTGGATCGTGGTGTCGATGGCTTTCGTATTGATGCAGTTCCCCATATGTTGGAAAAGAAGTTCGAAAACGGTACTTATCCCGATGAGCCACTTAGTGGACAGTCAGATGATCCCAATAGTCAATACTACCTGCGACATATCTACACTCAAGCTCAGTATGAAACGGTTGAGCTACTTTATGCATGGCGGGAATTTTTAGAAGACTATAAAAAAGAAAATGGAGGAGACACAAGGTATAAGAAGACTTGATAAGTTTTAATTATTTGAATTCAATGGAGAGTTTTTTTTTTAAGAGTACTTTTAGCAGAAGCTTATGCAAGAATTGACACCCTTGTGCAATATTTTGGCAACGGTACACATTACGGTGCCCATTTGCCTTTCAACTTTAATTTTGGATCAGTGGAAGAAGTATTAAATGCCCGAACTTTCGACATGTTTGTTCACAGTTGGATGGATACAATGTGGGACACACATAAAATGGCCAATTGGGTGGTAATAACGAAAATAATTAAGGAACATTTTAGTAAATGATTATTAAGTTAAATGTGCATTTAAATGTTAAAGGTTGGTAATCATGACTTGGAAAGAATTGCATCCCGTGTTGGCGATGATTTGAAGGATTTGGTAAATGTGGTTCTAGCTGCTCTTCCTGGTGCCACAATCACATATTACGTAAGTTCATTTAACGTTATGTATCCTAGTTTTTCAGTGTAAGATCATCCGAGTAAAACTGGAGTTTTCCCATTGAATTTTTCGAGTGCGCTTAGCTAAAGAAGACATTTTTAATCAATATTTTTAAACATTTCAGGGTGAAGAAATAGGAATGATCAATGTAGAATACTATTGCCCAAATTGTGGAGATGATCAAACACGTAATTTTAACCGATCTCCATTCCAATGGAACGATGGAGTATCAGCTGGATTTTCTACATCAAATCAAACCTGGTTACCAATTGCTGAGAATTATAAAGAAGTCAATGTTAAACGTCAGCGAGGTGTTGCAAGAAGTACTTTGAATATTTTTAAGCTCTCACAAAAGTTGAAGCATACAGGAGCGTTTAAGGCGTTCAAGGATGAAGGTGGTTTTAGCTATGGCGCTGTGAATGATAATGTTTTTCAAGTTATTCGGTAAGCACACCTGCTCTTAATGTGCTAGTGAACTTAACAAAATTAACGGTTACAAATTCCATTTCCAGTGGCAATTCAAGGGAAGAATATAGAATTTTGGTAAATTTAGGAAATAAACTTGAAAGTGTCGGCCGACAACTTGCCAGTTTGAAAAATGAAATTTTTGAGTACACATTGGTGACAAGTCATTCTCCTCATCGCATAGGGTAAGTTATTAACTTAAGAAAATATTTTTTTTTTAAACATTAATTTTTGTTTTGTGCTTTGCAGTGAAAAGATAAAACTAAGTGAATTTGTGATGGTGCCCTATGAAGCGGTTGTTCTTAAGAAAATGTTTAAAAAATGAGTCTGTCATACTAAAAACTGTCTAAGAATGGGAATATATAAAACAAGATAAATATATGAAGAATACATTATTTCTAATTACCTGCATTCAATATACAAAGCTAAGAAGAGGGTCCAATTGTTTTCATTTAAAAAATATACGTTACAAACCATAATTTATTGCGTATATACATAAGTTGGTCACCATATCTTGTTTTTTAAAAAGTTTAAATACAAATTTAAAGCTATTTATTCAAAATATCATTTTTATGAAGCTTTTACTATTCGTTCAGTTAAAAAGCTTTAAGCTTACAAAAAAGCATATTTGTCAAGACCAAGAAAATATTTATCATCCACAAAAACTCTCTATTTATTTGAAATAGGTTGTAGGTACTACGAAGTTCCCAAGAGAATTCCACCAAAACGTATTATTGTAATATTTTACCAGGGTTACCAAGGGTTAGCAATCAAAATTTCAACTGAACTACAATTACTTTACAAAATCTATATATAAATAGCCTTAAAATTTGTTTGTGGTACCATTTGCTCTAAAAGTATCCAACCGATTTCAATAAAATATTTATGGTTTGAAAGCCATAGGTGCGTAGATGTGCAGAATACACCTTAGAAACGCATTAAGACACTGTGGGTAATTTTTGTTTTTGCACTGACGATCACTGTGCATATTAAAAAAAATAATTTAAAATTTATAGAACAAATTTTGTGATTTAATTTTCAAACAAATTGTTTGACTCTAGAGAAAAGTTTCTTTCAAGTGTTAATACGAGTTATTGAGTGAGTTTTTGGTCGAATTTCGGCCAGTGGGCGATATACTAGTAATAATAAAACGCCTTTATCAAAATTCAAATAATTTTACTTCTAATACTTTTATTAAAAGCAGGTTAGGTTGTAAGGGGTGATGATTTGGCAAGCGAAAACACCTCACTCGAATCTCAATGGATCCATTGCGCTCCCCAGGGTTTGCGAAAAAGAAGGAAAGGGAAGGGTAAGGAAAGGAATAAGTGGAAAATTAGGAAAGGGGTGCCTCCCTGAAACATCCCGAAATCTGAATGCATTTCAGGATGTTCTTTAGTGGCAGGGACGAGATGTCGCCCAGTTCGTCGAAAAAGTATTCTCCGATGGCTGTTTTTCTTTTTCTAGCTAGGCTAGAGCATTCACACATTCACCTCTTTATCCTGACACCCTCTACAGAGGTCGGATGCGATGATGCCCATTAAGTCCGCAATTCGTCCGCCTTCTCATTCCCATGTATTTCACAGTGTCCTGGGACCCAACATAGGGTAATTGTGTTTGTTGCGCTCAGTAAACTCAACTCTATCCGACAACATTCCACCAGTTTTGACTTTGTGACAACTGAGTAGATGGCTTTGATGGCCGCCTGGCTGTCTATGAAAATGTGAATGTTTTTGTTTACTAGTTCAGATGTGGCAAGTTACTTTGCTGCCTCATAAACTGCAAATTCCTCCGCTTGGAAGACACTGCAGAAGTTAGGAAGCTTTATTGATCTATTTAAAGGTGGGTTACCTGAGAAGATGCCTGACCCTACCCCTTCACCCGCCTTGGAACCGTCCGTGAAAACCGATACATGATTTAAATTTATGACCCGGTTTTCCGTCCAGACATCCCCTGTAGGCATATCTATTAAGGCCACCGGATTGAAATCAGTGTGCGGTATTATATAGACTATATCTGAATGTCTATGTCTGTAAAGTTCATAATCGTTCTATGACCAAAGAGGCCCCTTTTCCAGTGATTGCACTGTCTTAGTCGCAAAGCACTATTGGCCGCCATGTCCTTCGTGAAAAGGTCAATTGGGCGAGTGACAGAAAAGTTTCTAGGTCTGCGGTCGGTGTTGTTCTCATGGCACTGGTTGTGTAAATACACGCTAGTCTTTGGATTTTAGTCATGGTTTTGAGATTGGTTGCCTTGTCTAAAGCTGGCCACCAAACCAGACATGCGTAATGCGTATGTCAGGATAGGCCTTATTATGGCTGTATACATCCAAAGTATGGTTTTGGGGCTTGGAGCCCATCTTTTACCAAAACTTCTACTACAAGTATAGAATGCTATTGAGGCTTTCTTCTCTCTTTCTTTAATGTTTTCCTTCCAGTTTAGTTTACGATCAATTACAAGACCAAGATATTTTGCCGTACCTGTGATATGTAACGGAGTCCCATTAATGGTGGGAGGGATTACATTTGGAATGATTCGTTTTCTCGTAAATAAAACCAGTTCTGTCTTGAGTGGGTTGACGTTAAGTCCACAGACTGGCCCAATTACTGAGCTCGGTAAGGGATGTTTGCAGTAGCTCACACATTCTCGGGACAAATTTCCCTGAGACCATGATCACGATGTCATCAGCGTATGCAACAACTTTGACACCATTTAGATTAAGTTTAACCAAAATCTGGTTAACGACCAAAAGACATAGCAGGGGTGACAAGAGCCCCCCCCCCAAGTTGAGTATTCATACATGTCCTAACTTTTAGCTTGCTATCACGTATTTCTGCGTTTACGAGTCTCGTTTGGAGCATAGAATCAATCCAGTCTGACAGCGTAGGGTTGATGCCTGAAGAGTCAAGGGCTTATCGAATTGCAGAGTTTTCGACGTTATTGAAGGCCACTTCTTTGTCAAGGAAAGCTCCCAGCGTAAATTCTTTGAGATGGATTGATTTCTCAATCGTGCCGACCACCTCATAAAGAGCTGTCTCAACACATTTGCCCTTCATATATGCATGTTCGACCGTTGAGAGAACTTCATCACTTCGTTTTAGACGAATGTATGTTTCTATCAGTCTTTCTAAGGCATTAAGAAGGAAGGAAGATAGGCTTATTGGTCTGAAGTCTTTCGGTTCAGTGTGGGTGGGCTTGCCAGCTTTCGGAATGAAATGACATTGACTTCTCTCCAACTAGATGGAATATGGGTGATGTTTAAACAACCACTATAAATTTCCACTGGAATTGGAACTATTATGTCTTAAGGGCTTTGGAGCATAATTGGAATTATTCCATCGGGCCCTGCAGACTTGTATGCTGAGAAGGCGTCAATGGCCCAAGCTACCTTCCTGCTATCTACACTAAGGTTACCAATATTAGAGTTTTCATTTATGTTAGGGCCTCTGTACTCAGGAGATGTGTCGGTGACACAGCCTGGAAAGTGAGTGCTCGTAAGTGACTCTAAAGTCTCAGAGCACGAGTCTGTCCAGGTTTTATCCGGCCCTTTTAGGAAGCCTGGAGGATTATGGACCTTTGACATGACCTTTCTTAGTCTGGCAGCATCATTTGTTGACTCAATATCCGTACAAAATGTTCGCCAGGCTGCTCTTTTTGCATAGGTAGTTCTGTTTTTGTATTCATTTTTACTGATCTTGATAATATCCCAATCAGCAGGGTTGTTACTATTCTTAGCTTTATTGAAAAGCCTCCTTGAGATTTTCTGCTCGTTTGACCAGCATACAGGGTTGAGCTTGCCCTTCCTTTTGGTTAAGAGGCAAAAACTTTCGTAAGCCTCAGTATGTCTAGTGTAAGTTGATTAACTCGGTTTTTAATGTCAGAGTTGGTTGACTATTACATCGGCCCACAGATGAGACCACCGCTATGTTGTAGGCTTTCCAGTTGGTTTTCCTGGGGTTTCTGTAGGTCTTAGGATTTTTTATTTTGTACTCTATTTGAAATGATATCATTCTATGGTCCGAGAACGTAACATTACTAGAGACTTTCCACTTACTGACTACAATGGAATCTGAATTTGTGGAGAGCGTCACATCGAGCACTTCTCTTCTGTTTTTGGTAATGAAGGTTGGTTCATTACCACACTTTAGTATCAACATATTGTTCTTAATAATATATTCAAATAGTGACTCACCTCTTTGGTTTGTATCTGTGCTGGCCCATTGCAGATGATGTGCATTTCCGTCGCAGCCAGCTAGGAGGTCCCAATCGTTCTTACCTGCCGCTGTTACCAGGTCATCAAAGGCTTCTGACGGCGGAGGGCCCGGTTCATCACCTGGCATGTAAACGGAGGCTATGATCAGGGGTGAGGCCCCTTTTCGTTCTCATTTCGCCGTCGTCATCTGAGCGACAGTAGGGAGATAAGAGGAAAAAATTGATGTTTTTTTTCGCTAATATACGAGTACGATAGTTACCTTCTGTCGGCCCTTTTTTAAAAAAGAAGATGTAATCTTTGGACCTGTGTCCGCAGATGTTGCCACTGTTTACCCATGGCTCTTGTATTAGGGCAATGTCTATGTTGTTTTTTGACATAAACGATATTAAGTTGGCAGAGGCCAACTTACTGTGCTGTAGATTTATTTGTAGCACATCCATCATTTTTCTTATTATTTAGTAAGTTGGCCACCGTTACCGGTCGCACCCTAACCTCGTTTATGCCAATACATAACTTATATCTCTCGATGGAAGTAGGGCCGTTGTCTCATAGTTGAGCAAGACGATTGCTTCTTGGCCTGTTTTCGTAGGCTCTTCCATCTCCATGACTTTCCATAATCCACATTCGGAAAGTCAGGGTTGAGTCTTCGTAAGAAACTCTCAAGCCTTTCTTTCGTCATACGAGAGCCCGGAATATTAATTCGGACTTTGTGTCTAGTAGGGAGGTCGGTTTTGAAAGCAACTTTTAGTTTTACACTTTCAAGTACTTTCATTTCTTTTATTGTTCTCTTGAGGAGCCAGTTAAGGGTATATTCGTTCGTCGCGGCAGGTGAGAATTTTAAACCCCTTAAACGTCGACAGCGGCCCGAATCTACGTCAGCTGACGGTCTTTCCACCCACATACACCCAGCTAACTTTTGTTTTTGCATAAAATAAGGTGTTAACTATCATGTAACCAAATTTCAGCTTCGGTGCGGTGGTATTACCTTTCTAAAGTTATTCTGCAAAACGTGTATTATATGCGTGCAGTTTAAATCGTAATGTATAGATTTTGTGTATGACGCATTTTATTTATTGAGCGGAATTTCTCAGATTTAATCTTTATTTTATTGACTGCACTCAAAGAGCTTTATAGTAGTATATAAAAATTAAATGAACACAAAATAAAAAACCCATTTTATTCATTGAAATTTGAAAAAATGCGTAGGCAATACAAAATGATAAAGCTAAAAATCAAATATTAGTGAAAGTTAGATAGCATTTTATTTAAGAACCCGGGGAACCTGCGCCGATTTGGATTTGGATTAATTTTTTTTCAATTCAAAATAATTAATAATACATACATACATACCTTTTAATTTAATTTAAAAAATAATGTTATGTATAATTAGAATATCGGATAATTTTTTTTGTTAGATATTTAAAATTGGTATGGTGGATCTTGTAGAGGATATACAAACAAGTGACTTTTGTTTTAGGACATTTTTCAAAATTATATTTTTAGATTCTGCAGCTCATTTTTTTCAAAAATCAAACAAATGTTCAAGATATTCCGTTCAGTAAGTAGTTACACCTACTTAAAATTATTTTTTTTGCCTCTATGAGGATGCTTATAATAAAGAAGCACAGGTAACTGTTCTTTAAAATGTCATAAAATGCATTTTTAATATTACATACTGAAAATACTCGAACAATCGTTCAATTTTCAAGCTGTCTTCGACTACACAGCTCTACAAGAGTTTGAAAACGAGGAAGTAATAGTCGTTTTTGGGGCATTATTACTTAATCCCTCATCTGTTTTTTTCTATCTGCTCCAGTTTTTGGGATATTCCAATCTGAAATTGGAGTTAAACCGTTTTTCCCTTTTTTTGGTTTATATAAAAATTCAAAGTGCTTGGTTTTCAAAAAAATTGCATCGATTTCTGAAAGTACTTATCTTTGTCTTGAAATTCAGTTTTAATCTTTAAAACTATCCCTTTTAGTTTTTGATTTATATAACAAAATAGTTCCAAAAATAGTGAAAAACCTTTTTTTCTAACAAGAATATTTTAAAAATCGGAGCAGATGGAAAAAACGGATGATGGATTTGAGTTCAGCATAAAATAATGCCCCTTAAATGACTCTTATTGCTGACGGTCTTTCCAGCCGCATACAGCCAGCTGACTTTTGTTTTTGCATAAAATAAGGTGTTAACTATCATATAACCAAATTTCAGCTTTGGTGGAGTCGCAACCCAGCTTTTTTTTTAATGTTTGAGGGGCTGCTGTAACCACACCCACACATGGTCCGCCAGCTGACTTTCACTAGGCTTCATTATAACGTCAAATTAACCATCACCCAAAAGATAAGCTTTAGTTCTATTGGTCACCAAAATCTGTCACGGGCTCCCGGACTATAATGTATGAGCCCCTAAAAAGCGCTTAATTCCTGCATAATTAGAATTTTCAAATTGTTTGTATTTATAGGTGCGAACGACGCAGCTTGACGTCAAGCTGGCTCATCTAGGGGTTTCAGTGGGAAGGCATTTAAGTGCTCCGCCCCGATCGGGGTACTAAATGAGCCTCTTAAAAGTGCTTAATTCCTGCATCATTAGATTTTTTAATTTCCGTTGTGGATGATCGCAGCTTGACTTATGGCTTTATTGCAAAATCCAATTTTTGGGGAAAAAAAAAAATAAAAATTATGAACATTATTTATTTTAAGTAACAAAATATTTGGCTGTGGGGAGGCTTGGAGTTTGGAGATCCAGTTTGAGACCTTAAGTAATAAAATTTGATTCTCCTACAATTAGTTTTAAAATTTAAAACAAATCGTCAAATCAGTTTAGGTTTACGGTTCAAGTTTTTTTTTTTTTTTTTTGTGAAAAATATGTATGTAGATATGTAGGGGAGAGTGGGGCAAGAAGCACCACTTAAGCTTTACACGCTCCTAATTTTATTTCTATTCATAAAAGAGAAGCAAATATTTTTTTAAGTAATACTTTAACCTTTGAAGTCCATCATAGTAAAAAATCAGAATGGTTAAACAAGTCTATACACAAATATATAACCTAACCTTAAAATACCGCTTTGCCCCACTAGCGGAGCAAAAGGGACCCTTGAAAGAGGCAAAATGAACCACTGATTTCATTTAACAATGATATAAAACCTATCTGTTTTAAAAACACTTATATTTTATTCAAAGTATTAAAAACTTAAATTCCTTCTTGGAAGTATACAAAGAATAAATAAACAAAAGCAGCGTAGAAAAATAAATGAACAAAAAGGAACTCTAAAACGAAACGATTTAGACAGCAATTTGTGGGTGCGAACAATATCAGCAATTCCTTTTGTTTAAAGATAGGCCCCTACTATTCAAATGCAAATATGAAAGTCTGGCATGTTTGGGTTGGGGCCTTTGAACGTAATGCTCCATTGAAAATGCATTTCTTTTATAAAGGCCAGGTACCAAGGGTAGGAACATCAAAATTGTATTTAATTAAAGAGCTGAGCGCCCTAGATATGAATATGGGGTTTAAGACCTTTTCTGTGGGTCCAAATATCTACAGCCATTTGGCTCTTCGGAAAATATTTTGGACTGCATAGCCATGTCTAGGGCACTCAGCTCTTTTATTAAATATGATTTTGAAGTTCATACACTGCATTTTAAATACAGTATTGCATATCTTGCATATATTGCAATCCCGACATGCCCGACTGTCATACTTGCATACGAATAGTATGGGCCTATCTTAAAAAAATGGTTACTATCGTTCACACCCAAAATTTGCTGTGGGCTCTTAAAAAAATAACAAACTAATATCAGTTTCAGAACTATAACAAAAATAACAAGCAAAAAAAAGAACAACAAGAAACAAAAAATAACAAAAAACATAAAATAAATTCATTGAAATGACAGTCAGTTTTCTATTTTCTCACTGCGGACGTGGAAAGCTGTTGGGGACAGCCAACGAGAGAGGGGGGGAGGAGTGTTCCCACTAAGGCACTTCTCCTTTCATCGAGGCGGCAGCGGACGAATTCTCTAGATGGAATCAACGGTGGCGTCTACAGTTCCAGTTAGGTTGAACTACTTAGTGAACACCTTATATGGGCTACTACGACATATTTGTAGCTCAGGCCTATAAGGAGCGGTTTATCCGGCTCCCTACCCTTGGAGCTATACGAAGGGTCTGGTCCTCCGGGTCGGGGGTTGTGCGTCGGGGTAACTTCCCTACCACGTAAGAAAAAGTTGTTCCGAAACAACAACAAGCCTCGGATATGGATGATTTTAAAGTTGACGACCCCAGCAAACGAAACAAGGACAATGAATTTCGGATCTGCACGTGGAACGTCCTGTCCTTATACAGAACACGTGTAGCCGAACAATTAGTGGATAACCTGGACAGGCTAAAGGCTGACGTAACAGCCATCCAGGAAGTGCGATGGGGTGGAGAGGGCGTACGGAGACTGAAAACGTGTGACATCTACTACGGCGGGTGCTTGAAGGAACAGGGTCAGCGGCTCTTTGGTTGTGGTTTTGTGATAAGTGGAAGACTTAGGCAAGAAGTCTTGGGCTTCCGGAGTGTAAGCGAGCGCCTGGTCACAATCCGCATCAAAGGCAAATTTAAGAACATCTCGCTGATTTGTGTTCACGCCCCCCATGAAAGGAGAGAAGACTCAACCAAAGAAGCATTCTACGATCTCTTGGAGACAACGTATGATATGTGCCCGAAGTACGACGTGAAGATCATTCTTGGTGACTTCAACGCAAGATTCGGAAAGGAGGGCATCTTTGGTTTGATAGTCGGAGGACACAGCCTACACGACGAAACTTCCGGCAACGGACACAGGCTGGCAGACTTTGCGGCGTGGCGAAATGTCATCATCTCAAGCACCTACTTCCCACACCTAAATATACACAAGGGGACTTGGCGGTCGCGTGATCAAGTAACCGTCAACCAAATCGACCACGTTGCGATAGACGCGAGACATGCTTCCAGTATCTTGGACGTCCGAACGTTCCGAGGGGCCAACATTGACTCGGATCACTACCTGGTGGTAGCTAGACTACGTATGCGGATATCCATGACGCGACAACGCAGAGCAGATGCTGTGAAAAGAGTCGATGTCGAGAAGCTTAAATCGCAAGAGACTGCCAGAACTTTTGCAGACCACGTAACTCTTAATCTCTCAGGAGGTCCCCCACCAGCATCAAGTGCAGAGGACCAGTGGGAACACTGTCAACAAGCCATCAGAAGTGCCGCCTCTGATGGGCTGGGTTTCACTAGGCGAATACAACGAAACCCCTGGTTCGATAAAGAGTGCCGGCTAGCGCATGCAGCTAAGGACGAGGCCTACCAGGCAATGCTGCAGACTCGAACAAGAGCTGCTGAGAGAGTGGCCCGGGAGCTCTACGGGCTGAAACGAAAAGAGGAACGCCGACTTCTCAGGAGGAAAAAGAGAGAGCACGAGAAGCGGGCGGTAGAGTCTATTGAGGGTTGTAGCGGTAGGGGAGATGTTCGAAAATTTTATCAGAGGGTGAAGCGATCCACCCAAGGATTCAAGGCTAGAACGGAAGCCTGCCGATAATATGGTAGTAGACACACAGTCAGTGCTGAGGATCTGGAAAGAACACTTCTCTAGACTGCTTAATGGCGAAGACAGCCAAGATGCCGCTAATAGGCAGAACGCTCCATTCAACTTGGACGATGATGGCCAAGAGTTCCGTCCACCCGACCTAACTGAAGTGCGGCTGGCGATATACAAACTTAAGTCGTACAAGGCTGCAGGTGCGGATGGCTTACAAGCCGAACTATTTAAATCAGCGGGAGATGAATTGGCTAGGAGCATACACTAGCTCATCTGCAAAATTTGGTCGGAGGAAAGTATGCCCGATGAATGGAACCTCGGTATAGTGTGCCCCATCCATAAAAAGGGAGATGTTCTGAAATGTACCAACTACAGAGGAATTAGTCTCCTAAACGTCGCTTATAAAATCTTGTCGGCCATCCTGTGTGACCGCTTAAAACCTTTTGTCAACGATCAGATCGGCCCTTATCAGTGCGGTTTTAGGTCAGGCAAGTCAACCGTCGATCAAATGTTCACACTCCGACAGATTTTAGAAAAATCCCGGGAATTCCAGATCGATACACACCACCTTTTTATCGATTTTAAAGTCGCGTATGATAGCGTGAAAAGGGACGAATTATACAGAGCCATGTCGAGTCTCGGCATCCCTGCCAAACTCGTCCGCTTGTGCAGGATGACGATGAAGAAATCTCGCTGCTCCATCAAAATTGGTAAGAACACCACCAATTCCTTTGATGTTGAGAAAGGATTGAGGCAAGGCGACGCGTTATCATGCAACCTATTCAACATCGTTCTTGAAGCCATTGTACGCAACGCACATGTCAACACCAGCGGTACAATCTATCAAAAGTCCGTTCAATTGCTTGCATATGCGGATGACATAGACATTGTCGGCAGAACGAAGCGAGCTGTGGCAGGGGCATTTGCGAGCATTGAATCGGAGGCGGCTAGAATGGGATTGGCGGTTAATGAGGACAAGACGAAGTATATGCTGTCATCGAGAGAGGAATCTCAACATCGTCGACTCGGGCAAAATATCACGATGGACAGATATAACTTCGAAGTTGTCAAGGACTTTGTCTACCTGGGCTCCACTATTACATCGCAGAATGACATCAGTGCAGAGATCAAGCGAAGAATTACTCTTGCCAACCGCTGTTTCTTCGGTCTAAGAAGGCATTTAAGTAGTAAGGCCCTCTCTCAGAGAACCAAGGAGACTTTATACAAAACCCTAATCATCCCGGTCCTGCTTTATGGGTCAGAAGCATGGACACTGAAAGATTCGGATAAAAATCTGCTAGGGTGCTTTGAGAGGAAGATTCTTCGTGTGATTTTCGGTCCGGTGTGTATCGAAGGAGTATGGAGGAGAAGATTCAACGACGAGCTATAAGGGCTATACAGCGACGTTGACCTGGTCAGAAAGATGAAAATACAGCGGCTGAGATGGCTGGGGCACGTGGAGCGTATGAACAGCAACGCACCTGCCCGACGAGTCTTCGAATCCAACCCCGATGGGGTACGCAGCAGAGGAAGAACCCGTAACAGGTGGCGCAATCAAGTGAGTGACGACATCAAAGCACTCGGTGTGCGCAACTGGAAGCGGCTAGCTAGGGACAGAGCTGGCTGGAGGGGCTTGTTAGTTGAGGCACAAGCCCATCCTGGGCTGTGAGCGCCATCAAAAGTAAAGTAAGTAAGTAAGTTCCAGTATTTTAAAAGAACACGAACGATCATAAACAATAAAAAATTTACTATGTTTTGGAAAAGTCCAACCTGTCGTCTTAGATCGGTTTTGCAAAGTGGTTGTTTTTTTTAACAGATGTGCCGTTTTCAAACTTTATTCATTTAAACCACAACTAACTTGAGTTTTTCCATGAAACTAAGGGATGTGTTGGCAAAGTAGGTTTTTTTAAGTTCTCATTAATGAATATAAGATGGAGCTAAGAGCCACGCCAAAAATCGTTTTGGGTCTTTTTGGCCCGAGGTCCTTCTTGTCCCACACTCCCCTACATTCGGGTGGATCGTTTTCAACATTTGTTGCCAAATCACTGTGTGCAACTCATAGTTTATGCTTAAATGTTTTCCGAACTTATCCTCATCATTTATTCTGAGTCGCCCTTGTGAAAAAGGAAATCGGGAAGCCATCGAAAATTGGTCTTTTTTTCACAAGAAAATTATAAACCTACCTATTAAGAATTAGGGACGCGAATAGATGGCGCAAAATAATAACGGATTCTTGAAGAGGGACTAGGTACAAGTATGGAGGAAAGGTTCTATCTCCTTCCGTATAGGTGGGAGGGGCACTATTTTTAAAATACTTAAAAATGAAAATAAATCGTTTACAAAATTATTTAAAAAGAACGGAAACATTGATAATAAAGAATGATAAATTTTTTAAAAGCTAAAAGTCTGTTCTTTTTTTTAGTTTTTGAATCAAGTTATCAAACTTGAAAAATATGAACTGATTTTTTCTTTCAATAATGTGGAATAAGGTAAGAAATTGGCTTAAATTCCTTAGTGCTTCTATTAATTTTTCATCAACCACTGAAAACCATATGACTTTAAGTCTTCTATTTTTATAGAAAATCTAAAATCACTAAAAATACTAATTGTATTAATTATTTTGTTTATAAAATTGACCGTCCTGCCTACTGAAAGAGATAGACCCTCCTCCCATGGTGAAAAATACTTGTTTTTGACCCCTTTACAAGAATCCGTTTTTTGTTCGTCGCCAAATATTCCCACCCCGAACTCATAATATATCATTTTAAGTGAAAAACTACAAAAATAAATGATGAGGATAAGTTTAGAAAACCATTAAGCATATACTGTGATTTGCACACAGTGATTTGGCTGAAAACGATCCACCCTAATGTACATACACTCCCTATCACTTGTTTGAGGCCACTATTTTCATAAAAGTATTTTCTCGATAAATACCTGTAAGCAATATTTTTCCTGAAAATTTTTGATACGTGTGAGTAGGTATATATCTTTTAGAATAAAAAAGGATAAAGTTAAAGAGTTAACTTGGAAAATTCATAAAAATTTCCGAAATAATGTGAATGGACTGCAAAAAATGGATATAAAAAGTTGCGTCACTTGATTGAGGCCATTCCAAAAATTGCTTGGCAAAATCTAACATAGCCGATTTTTTTCAAACAAAAGTTTAAAATATTTAAGAAAAGATAGAAAACTATATCTATATATTAATACGCTTAGTAAAATCTAAGCAAAACCTAACGGTACACTTTTCTCTGTAAATACTGAACGGAACTACATAAATTGTATAACGTTGGAAAGGTTTTGCTCCACAGATGTGCACGAACCAAAAATTTAGTGTGTATGTACCCGTTAAGGCAGGTAATGATCGCTTGCATTTTTTGAGATAATCGATTTTTATCATTTTAGGGGGCTGGTTTAGAAGTTTGAAATTTTGGGAGATGATGAACATTCTAAGTTTAGATTTTTTGGTGGAAAATTGGCGTAAGGCGAAGAAATTAACATTTTTATAAAGTTTTGCTCAAAAACAACTTTCATTAGAAAAACATTAATTTTGATTTATAGCAGACTAAGATTCAAAATCAAAAAATAAAATAAAATTAATATTTTTATTTTGTGAAATTATATGTAGTTTATGAGTTTTATAATGGACTATTAGGCATGAGTGTCAAGTTAGCAAAACAACATTCATGAATCGAAAAATGGTCAATTGGATAATTTTTCGTTAATTTGTTGTTAATTAGTTGTGACAACTTCGAATTTGTTGTTCAATGTTTTCTATGTTTTTTGTGTTGCTTTGCTAACTTGATATCAAGTTAGCAAAGCACCCCCTCAGAAAAGTACTAAGAACTCTTTACAGTGAGTGATTTATAAGTTAATAATTTGCCGTTAATTAGTCGTTAATTAGTTGTGACAATTTCGAATTTGTCGTTCAACGTTTTCTATGTTTTTTGTGTTGCTTTGCTAACTTGATATCAAGTTAGCAAAGCACCCCCTCAGAAAAGTATTAAAAACTCTTTACTCGAATAAGTGCTTGGCTTTCCGACGAAACTTGGGCAAGGATCGAAGAAAGGAAACACCTTAAAGCTCGCATCGCTGCTACCCCAGCAGCAGGGAGAAACGAGCTTGAGTCTACGTACCGCATGAAGATGAGGGAAGTTCACCGTAGTGTGCGACGTGATAAGCGTAACTACATCAACGCACTGGCTACAGAAGCAGAAGAAGCCGCTAGTAGGTGTGACAGTAGGACCGTCTACAGAATTACCAAAGAGCTCACTGGTGTCCAGAGCTCTAAACAACACCTGGTTAAAGACACAAACGGATCCCTGCTAATTTCGGATGAGGACCAGCTCATAAGGTGGAGGGAACACTTTTCTGCGGTTTTAAACCGCGTTTTCGCAAGTGAAGTGAACCCTATTCCCACTGAGCTACCCGAAGTAACAATTTCCCGAATACGCACCGTACCCCCCAGTAAAGAAGAAATTATCACCGCCATCAAAGCACTGAAGAACAACAAAGCGGTTGGACTTGACGGTATTCCTGCAGAGCTCTTAGGAGCAGCCCCAACGACATCGAGCGAGCTACTGCACCCACTTATTAAGAGAGCTTGGGAAGCAGAGAGCTTTCCTGAAGAGTGGAAAAAAGGAATGATTGTCAAGCTCCCAAAGAAAGGAGATCTCACAAATTGCGAAAACTGGAGAGGAATATGCGTTCTGCCTGCAGTAGCCAAGATAATAGCAAGGATAATATTGGACCGAATTAAAGACCACCTCGAAGACACACTCGACGCCGAACAAGCAGGTTTCCGCACTGGATCTTCCTGTGTTGATCACATCAACACCTTGAGGATCATCATCGAACAGTGCGTTGAATATCGATCACCACTTCACCTGCTGTTCATCGATTTTGAAAAGGCGTTCGACAGTGTCAATAGAGAATTTATTTGGCTTGCTTTGCACAGGAGGGGCATCCCAGATAAATTGATTGCTATTATCAAGGCTACATATGATGGATCCAGGTGTCACGTTTTGCACAAAGGTAGGCTGTCAGAGGAGTTTGAAATCCAAAGTGGAGTTAGGCAAGGCTGTATACTGTCACCAATACTGTTCCTGTTGGTGATAAGTGACGTACTGCACGCAGCTTTGTCAAATGGAAATGGAGGAATTCAGTGGACTCTGCAATCTCACCTCAAACATCTGGACTACGCGGACGACGTATGCTTACTCTCTCATAGGATCATGGATCTCCATCAAATGACAACAAGGGTGGAGAGAGAAGCAGAAATCGTAGGGCTTAAGATCAACTCGGCAAAAACTAAAAGGATCAGCCTTGGAACTTCCTCATCAATCCAAGTAAATATTTCTGGACAACCGGTAGAGGATTTCCAATATCTTGGGAGTATTATCTCTACGGGTGGCGGAACTGAACTGGACGTAAACAGCCGAATCAGAAAAGCAAAGGCTGCGTTCGGAATGCTGTCCAAAATATGGAGAAACAACTCTTTTAGCTTAAAGACCAAGCTACGACTGTTCCGCTCCAATGTTGAATCCGTTCTGCTTTACGGCTGCAGCACTTGGAAAGTCACTGAAATTGTCACTAGAAAGCTGCAAACCTTCGTTAATAGATGTCTACGAAACATCTTGAGGATTTTCTGGCCCAACCGTATCTCCAATGCCGAACTTCATGCGAGAACGGGTCAGGAGCCCATAGACTCCATTATACGAAGAAGAAAGTGGCAGTGGATTGGCCATACGCTTCGAAAAGGCGATCGGTGCATTGCATCTCAAGCAATGCAGTGGAACCCGCTCACACAGGAGGGAAGACAAGTGGGCCGGCCTAGAAGTACATGGCGAAGAACGGTCGAACAGGAATCGGCACGACTGGGGAAAAGTTGGAGAGAGCTGAAATATATTTCAAGAAATCGTACACGATGGCGCGTAGGTGTAGTGGAGGCCCTATGTCCCGTAAGGGAAACATCACGGACGTAATAGGTCCGAGGACCTAAGTAAGTACAGTGAATAATTTATAGGTTAATAATTTGCCGTTAATTATTCGTTAATTAGTTGTGATATTTCCAATTTTGTTGTGCTATGTTTTCTATGTTTTCTATGTTTTTTTTTGCTAATTTCCAAATTCGATGTCAAGTTAGCAAAGCAACACCTCAAAACGGGGTTAAAACTTCTTATATTGAATAATTTATTGCTTAATAATTTGTCGTTCATTAGTCTTTAATTAGTTGTGACATTTTGATTTTTATCGTGCTATGTTTTCAATGTTTTTTTTGCTGTTTTACTAATTTGATGTCAAGTTAACAAAGCAACACCTCAAAAAGGGGTTAAAACTTCTTATATTGAATAATTTATTGCTTAGTAATTTGTCGTTGATTAGTCCTTAATTAGTTAAGACATTTTCAATATCATCGTGTTATGTTTTCTATGTTCCATAGTCCGACTATCGTTCATGGCCTGTGGAGTGGGGGTTAATTTCTTTAGGATTATCCACTTGCCAACCATAAGGAGCAGCTTCATGAATTCATTAACGCAAGATAGTTGCCTGATGCATTAATTTATTGGGAATGCATCAGACATTAACACAGCTTCCACCAATACCCTCTTTGTTGCGCCATGTCGTTGTTGGGTATACATAATCCAGTATAGCTACTTTAGCAAGAGCGTCCTTAGCACAGGCCAATCCACCAGGTCCACCACCTGACGATGACCTGACCATTGACCACACAGGTTATAATTGTAATAATCATACATAAATTTATTATGAAAAATTGGAGCACACACCAAAACGCATTCAGGCTTGCCATACTTTTGTGACCTAATATCGCGATTTAAAAAAAAATTATCGCAAAAAACCTCGAAATGAAACAAAAAAATATCGCAAAAAACCCAAATCGCTTAGAATTAAAATTTTATAGTAAAAAAGCTAAATTTTTGTATTAATTTTTTTTAAATTAATTTAGTAGAAAACAAACAATAAAGCAGCAAGAAAATTGAATTTAAGGAATTTTAGGTATACAATTATTTTAATTATTTCAAAAAGTTTCGATTTTTGCAACCATCCTTTAATAACAAATAATAATTACTAGGCAGGAAGATCAACACATGAAGTTCAATTTAATTTACCTTTAAAAATATGAAGATCCTCCCAAGTGAAATGGGTGTATTCTAAATAAGATAATTTGTTTTCCTTAAGGTTGAAATTTTGTTTTATTGTAATATCGCGAAATATCGCGAAAAATATGAGATATCGCAAAATGAAATTTTACACCGCGAACTTTAAAAAAATATCGCGCGTTTCGCGATATATCGCGCCATCTGGCAAACCTGAACGCATTTATTTTCTTATGGTGATTTTTTTTCTTAAAGTTGGTAAACATGAGACTTCAAAAGTCTGTACTGACTGACAAGCGAATCCAAAGCCAAACGAAATGAAAACGTTTAGCCAAATATTTTATCGTAGGTTCCATTTGTTTAAGTTTGCTGCTCTAGAATGGTGTCTCCATTAGATTTCATAGAAAATTAATAAATATGGTGCTAATTAATTTAAGTATTCTATAAATCATTGAATAACTAGGTTAGTAATATGGATACTATACTATGAAGGAGCAGTTTTTAAATTGTATTCGTAGTATTATGTAGGAATGTGATAGGTTGTATTTTGTCAATTAACAAAACAAAACAAATAACAGAAAACATAGCACGATGAAATTGAAAATGTCACAACTAATTAAGGACTAATCAACGACAAATTACTAAAGAATAAATTATTCAATAAAAGAAGTCTTAACCCCTTTTTAAAGTGTTGCTTTGCTAACTTGACATCAAATTAGTAAAACAGCAAAAAAACATAGAAACCATAGCACGATAAAAATGAAAATGTCACAACTAATTAAAGACTAATGAACTGCAAATTATTAAGCAATAAATTATTCAATATAAGAAGGTTTAACCCCGTTTTGAGGTGTTGCTTTGCTAACTTGACATCGAATTAGGGAATAAGTCAAAAAAACATAGAAAACATCGCACACAAAAATTGAAAATATCACAACTAATCAACGACTAATTAACGGCAAATTATTAACTTATAAATCATTCACTGTAAAGAGTTCTTAGTACTTTTCTGAGGGAGTGCTTTTCTAACTTGATATCAAGTTAGCAAAGCAACACAAAAAACATAGAAAACATTGAACAACAAATTCGAAGTTGTCACAACTAATTAACAACAAATTAACGGCAAATTATCCAATTGACCATTTTTCGATTTGAGAATGTTGTTTTGCTAACTTGACACTCATTTATTAGGCGCGTTCACGAAACAGAGATATCGGAGATTTTGCTCCATCAAAATCTAAGCAAGCGAATCCAAAAATGTTGTTCCTCAGTATTTTGACAGGCAAACTGAAATTTTTTGCTGAGGAATCCTGTTCAGGCAACTGAGATTGCTGAGGCCCTCCGATATCTCCCTTTCCTGAACATGCCTATTGTAGGCACATTCTAGAAAACGTGGCAAACGTCAATTTTTTCTATTTTATTAGAAATCAATGAGAGTGAGATAAATTTTTATTGAAAGATATGTAATGCTTTAAAAAAAAAGAGTTTTTAAGTTGCATAATATGTACATACATATGTATGTATGTACATAAGGGTGGTCCTTATAAAGGTCATTGCCTTATTTTGAATGACGCACCCCCCTTATTTGTTCTAAATAAATAAAAAAAAAATCCAATAAAATTTTAGCTTATTATATTAACGTTAACCCGGCCCCCAAGACGTCTGAAATTTTGTATTGGAATTTTTTTAATTTCAAATCTTAAAAATCTTAACTTTGGTAATGATTGATAAAAAAATTGAATTTTGGAAAAAAATGTTGTCACTTTTATCATATTTATAAAAATGTATCAGAAAAAAAATTATAACAGTTATTTCCCTACTTATAACCATTTAAACAAAAATATCTTTTTTTATTTAATTTTCTTTTTAATAATTTTTTTTAAACATGACAAAAGTTACTACATGTGTGCAAAAATTCAATTTTCTTTATCAATTATTACTAATGTTATGAATTTTTAAAGTTGGATGTACAAAAAAACATGGGATTTCCCATATAAAACTTCAGACCTCTTGGGGGCCGGGTTAACGTTAATAAAATAATAACAGCTTTTGTATACCTAATTGTATACCTATGGAGTAAAAAGAGTAGCAACGTATACGTGAATTTGTCGTTTTTTATTTCGTTTACTTTTTTTTCCAAAGTGTGCGTGAGTCACTATTTGTTGGGCGAAATTTTCCGCCTCAGAGCCAGTTAATAAAAGGAAGTGACATGTAATGATTTAGTAAGTGAAGAGTCATGCAATGTTTCCTCAGTTCATAGATTTGAACCCACTTTCTGCTTTGTGTGAAAACAACCCTTTCTGTCGTTATATTAAAAATTGCTTTTGATATGAAAATTATAAGATGAAAAAACTGTTGAAAAGTCATGTAGAAGTTCATCAGTTCATCGTCTATTTCCACTCATATGCTTTGTAAAGTGTGCACCGCCATTGTGTGTTTTGATAGATGTTGATTTTTTTTGTGTTCTCTGTGTTGACATTGTCTACTGACAGTAAATATTATAAGAGGACTTATGAATTTCCATTAAAAAGAGGCAATCTCAGATTTTCTCAAAGTATTTCAGTTTTTTGGTTAATCACCACTTCGCATATGAAGTGGTGATTAACCAACAACCACTGACCTAGTGATTTAACTTTAATTTAAAGTTTTAATTCTATATTTTAATTAACCACAGAGTTAATGAATTTACTATTTATTTAATTTTCTTCACATTTTTCATATTCAATTAACTAATTGCTGAATAAACAACTACCTACTTCTAAATTTTGTGATTTGATAATTGAATTTTCATTGAAAATATTGAACTAATGAATAAACCACATACATTTATGCAGTGAATTCATAGATTATGCAACCACCATGTTTTTTATCATCTGGGTCGGTGAATAAACAACTTCCAACGCAGAAGTGATTTCGTTGGCGAATTTGCATCGGATTTTCAGCATGTGCTTCCCGCCTAGGTCATGCCCATGTTAATTTCATCAAAGGAATCAGCTGAAAAGTGGACGGTGCAGCTGCCATTCCTCAAGGAAAAAGCAAATTTTTTCTCAATGAATTTTTGAATTTTTCCCGCTGGGAGGGTAAAGCTTAGAGTTTTTCACTAACATTGGTAAAATTCTGAAATCTTTTGTTTAAAAAAATCATGTTGAACATCTTACAACATTTTTTTTTGACATAAGTGCGTTGGTTGGCCCGCTTCATGGGTTCCGAGGATTTAAACTCCCTTTCTGTGTCCTCTGTCCTGCTCACGCAACTTCTTTTAAGCATTAAAAAAAGCAATGGTTGTGTGAATTTTTTGTACTCGCCAACAAAATCTTATTAAGGACAAAGTTTGTTTTTAACTAAAAGTAAAGATAATATTTGCTTGAGATAAGGTAAATATATCCGTCTCTTTCGAACTCACTGAGCGGGAAAATATTTTCATATTTTTATTTCAAAGCTATGCAGTTAGTCACTTTTTTAATTTAGAAATTATAAAAAGTACGTAAACGCCATAGTATACGTAATCTCGAATTTCAATTTAGACATTCATGTTATCATTACTTAAGCGGAACAAAATTTTGGTTAACTAGAAAAAAAGCAGTATAATGTGTGCTATTCTAAAATTTTCACTGGCCGAATATTCGGTCACTGGCGATACTATTTATATTAAATTTCAAGTTAAAATGGGATCTTGAAACACGTCGACCGTAGCAGAAAGAGGATCAATAGATTCTTAAAAGGAACTAGGATTCAGGCCGAGAAATAGCTAGGAGACCGAACAGAAGTAAGACCATTGCCATCAACTCGTCTAATAACATTATTCCTATAACAGATTGTTGCAGCATATCTTGTGAAACTCATGAGGTTACTGCAGCAATAAATGAATTAAAATCCACATTTTTGCCAGATCTTCATGGAATTTATCCCAATGTTTTAAAATCGTGCGTAGATTCATTGAGTTTGCCACTTCAAATTATATTCAATAAGTCTTTGTCCTCTGGGGTTTTCTTGGAGGAGTGGAAAATTTCCTGTATAACTCCTCTATTCAAATCGGGGGAGAAAGATCAAATTGTTAATTACTGACCTATAAGTCAAATGCCGACAGTGCCCAAATTACTGGATAATCTGGTTCAGCAAAAGTTTTTTTTATATAATTCAGAATGGAATTTCCAATCTTCAACATGGGTTTTATAGGGGTAGGTCTACTTGCACCAATTTGGTCGAGTTTACAAATGTTTGTACAACTGCTATGGAAGAAGGTTGCGCAGGTTGATGTATGCTACACAGACTTTGTAAAAGCGTTCAGTAGAAAATTAAGTATCTTATTGGATAAGCTTAAGGCATATGGATTTGAAGGTGTTATTTTGAAATGGTTCAAATCTTATTTGTTTGGAAGAAAGCAATTGGTTAAGATTGGTAACTACTGTTCTAAGGAAATTTTTTTTTCGGGTGTTCCCGAATGCAGCCATTTGGGGCCTTCCATGTTCTCGTTATATATAAACGATGTAGTGAATGTTATACAAAATTGTCATCTTCTTATTTTTGCTGATGATATCAAGTTTTTCTGTAAGATTACAAGCTTATATGATTGTATCTTATTTTAAAGTGAACTAGACTTATTTCAAGCCTGGTGTAGTTCAAATGACCTAGAACTTAATTATGGAAAGTGTGCCTTGATGACGTATGGCCGTATTTTGCATCGAATTTTGGCAAATTATATCCTTAATGGAAATAATTTTGTGATGCTTTTTTGCTGATGCTGATGTAGACTCGTCGGTGTACAGGGTTTTACCCAAAGAAAGCAAAAAACTTGGGTTAAGAGTTTCCAAACCCCGAATCAACGTATTTATTTTATTTAACTCGAAATTCAATTGTTTACAAAAATGTATAATTCGGTTGACTTATATGTATAAATAACAGAGTACTTCATATATTCAGTTAAATATTTTCCTTACATAACTAACAGATTATTTCATATACAAATAAATGTGAATAGTCCCCGCCTACAGCGGCAAGCTATAGGAAATTCTATGTCCGCACCCGGTGTGCAGATAGCGTACGTTCACTCTATGCCTTGAAGAAGTACAAAGTGAAAAATTCAGTGTGGGATTCGGTCCCCGCCAACAGCGGCAAGCTGAAGGAAAGTCAAGTCTGCGCCCGGTGTGCAGATAGCTTACGTTCACCGTATGCTCAGAAGAAGCACAAGGTGAAAAATTCAGTGTGGGATTCGGTCCCCGCTCCTAACAAAATGTCAGAAGAAAGTCAATCGCGGCAAAATAATTTAAAACGGAGGAGAAGCCCCAACAAAAAGGTAGAGGTCAGAGACCCAAAAATTATAGCGAAACTTCTGATAACAGCGTGTCTCTGTTTGCCAATATCATCTACTCCGTTCCAGAATAGATCTTTACTATTGGTTATTGTTTTCTCCCTTATGTACACGATATTGGTACAGACAACGGTAAGGTAAAAGACAAATTTGCATTAAAATCGAACTTCCCTTTATTATATATTTCAGCTAAACGCGCATGTGAACTGAGAAAATGCAGAAAAACAACGAAGAAGAACAAGAGATTATATGACGTGTATTCATTCACCATCTGGTCTCCTGTGTGATTGTATGTAAACACATAAACCCTGTGCAGTTGTTCGTTGACGCGGTGCGGGCGAATATAAATAAATTAATGTATGGTTCGGTGCATGACAGAATTAACCCAGGGTTCGGTGTGATGAGGGTTCGGTGCGGTTAATTATTATTTATTTAAAATAATCGGTTCGGTAATTAATTATTTATTTTGAATAAATCGGTTCGGTGCGGTTAAATGAGTTCGGTAATATATTATTCGATAGAATAATATCGGTTCGGTAGCTCGGGGGGCTCGGCAGGCAGATAAAAGTGTAACGCTTCGTTACATTCCGCCCTTACTTCGGAAGACGAGAACCATCTCGTCTTAAGGTTTGTTTACATATTAAATGTTTGGATGATATATCATTTTTTTTTCTTGTTTATTTTTTTTTGTTTTTTTTTTTCCTTTTTTGTATTTTTTTTTGTGTATTTTTTTGTGTTTTTTTTTTCAACTAAAAATTAAACGAAATCCAACAAAAAAAAAAAATTAATTCATGATAACAACCTTAATAACAATTTACTGACTTATGGCCGTATAATTTATCAAGGGTTTATGAGTTTAAGGATCTGGGAATAGTGTTTGATGCAAAGCTTACATTTGATCTTCACATAAATTATGTTGTGTCAAAAGCAAATTCTCTTTTAGGATTTGTTAAAAGAAACTCTGTGGATTTCAAAGATCCGTACACGGGTAAGTCCCCTTTCTGTTCATTGGTTAGACCTATTCTTGAGTATTGTTCCACTGTGTGGTACCCTAGTACTGTAAAAAATATTAATAGGATTGAAAGGGTGCAAACAATTTTTTTGAGGTATTCTTTGCGAAATTTTACATTATCTGAAAATGAGATATTAAGCTATAATAGCAAATGTTTGTTATTAGGGCTTGATACTCTTGAAAGGCGAAGAAAAGTCTCATGTGTAATATTTATTCGTGATATTTTATGTTTTCCCATAAAAAGTGAATATCTACTTTCCCTAATCCATTTGTATGCCCCCTCAAGATCCATAAGATCAAGGCAGTTATTATATGAAATCCGCCACTTAACTTTGTATGGGCAGCGTGAACCTATTTCCAGGTGTGTCAGTTTGTTTAATTTTTTTAATGAAGATGTTGACATTTTTATGTCTAGAGATAAATTCGAAAATACTGTCATGTTAAGTTAAAAGCTGTAAAATTGATATATTTTGTATTTTAGTATATGTAATAGCATGTATATTATTAAAATTATATTTATTTATCATTTATCATTTGTATTTAGATTAAACAATAAAAACTTAATACTAAACAACCACTAGCAGACACTAAAAACTATGAAAAAAAAACGAAAAGGACGCACAGCTAAAGCAACAACAATCCGAGAAATGCGACTCATTCAGCGGCTAGCTTCAAATTCCACACTATCAGCGCCTAAAATAAGGTAAAAAGTGGGGTATCAGCCAGTATTTCGTCGGTTTTAAGGATAATTAAAACCAGTGGTAACATCAAGAAGAAACCGGTTCTACGGCAGCTACACAAGAAACAACGGATGAATTTCGCCAGGGAGCATGTTGCCTGTAGCAACGCATGGAAAAAGGTTGTCTTTTCAGATGAAAAAAGGTTTAATCTTGACGGACCCGATGGTTACAACTTTTATTTTCACGATTATCAACTATTATGGAACAATTGAATTGGAATTTATAACTACAACAATGAACGGAAATAGTTACAAATGCCTGCTGTAACGGGTGTTTCCAAAGTTAATAGAGCTAATTTCAAAAAATGGCGGGCATACTCAACTTTAATAGTCTAAAACATAATACAATAAGGTTTAAAACAAAAAAAGTAAATATTTTTATAGTTTTGTTCTTTTTTTTATAAGATTTTTCAAGTGGCCTCAATCAAGTGACGAATTTTTTTATACCCATTTTTGCAGTCCATTCTTATAACTTGTGAAAATCCTATGGAATTTCCAAGTTACCCCTTTAAATTTATACTTTTTTAATGCAAAATATATTTACCTACTCACAGGTATTAAGTCCCTCCCAAACCAATGCGAAACATTCGGTGCGGCAAAGAAACATTTGTTAGTCAAAATTAATTTACATGGTGATAAATGAGAGTGCCCACACCAACGCGGCGGAGAAACATTCGTCTTTCAAAATTTATTTACAGGATGATAAATGAGAGTGCCTACACCAACTGCGAATGTTTCTTCGCCGCACCAAATGTTTCGCATTGGTTTGGGAGAGCCTTTAAACATTTCCAGAAAAAATATTTCCTTTTAGTCCAGTCATTTTAGATTTGGGCACTATGGGAATCTAAAAAATATATGGGGAAGCAATTTTTTGTGGGCATCGTAAGATAAGTTTATAAAAAGCTTAAGTTCAAGTTTTTGACCATGGATCCCTTGCAGGGTTGCCGCTATATAGATTTTACAGCTCAACACGGTGTTTTGTAGTTTTTAATCGGAGGTGTGTACAGGAGTTTTTAATTTTGTAATCGATAGACTAAAAAATACAACAAAGTCTTACACATACAAAATAAATCCGAAAAATTTAGGCATCGAGATATGATAGTTTAAAAGTCGAAAAGGGGAAAGTAGACGTTTTAGATATAATTTTGCAGTAAATCAGTATGACATTTTATTATAGTAAGTTTTATATTTTTGGAAGGGTAATTAAAAATTATTTTACCCATGTTTGAGGAATTTTTGAAATATGTGTTGGTTTTAGTCGCAGAAAAGTTTTGAAAACCTCAACTTTTGGAGTTCAATTTTGTCAAGCTTTTGAATTTTATATTATTAAAAATCGGAAATTCTTAAGAATGATGGAGATCACTCACTTCAGTTTTGGACTAAAAACTTCAGTTCACCACTGTGAGCGAAGAAAATTCAGAATTTAGTATTTTTAGGACTCAGCTTATAAGAGTTAAGTGCTTACATGTAATAATATTGCTATATATATACAATAACTCGGCAAAGAATCAAACATTTGTATATGTATCAAAACTAAGTATATTGCTGTATCGAGTTTCATAAATTTAATTTAAATTGTAAGCATACTACTCCTATAGTAAGTGACATTATTAGGGGAGTTTGTATTATTTAATTCATCATGAGTTTTTTGTTTGCCAATGTTTAAAAACTACTTATGTGCATACATAAAAAGCTTGAATACGGGTATTGGAACAACAAACCAATTAAAACGATTTTTTTTTATCACTTCTGTAAAAAGTGTCATCTTTTACATATATAAGAAGAAGAAATTACAACTTATTTAAAAACTTTTTTCGTATGCGAAGTTATTTGTTTACCTACTGTATCATTAGAAATTTGAGCCAATAGCCGTCACTGAAATAGCCTGCGGTATATTTGGCGAAATTTTTTTGACACAATCATTAATTACTTCATATGTATCTACTTCTAAAAACACTTACATACTCGTGTTTATTTCAAAAGCGAATTATTCGTATGTTTACAAACAAATCGTGTTCTTAGTAAAGGAATTTATTTCCTTGATAATGAAAAAATACTGGTCCCAAGTCAAACACGAACAATTAATTACCTTATAATAATTCTTTTATTAGGTGCGTCCGCACTACTTGGAGTTACAAATTTGAATGCCTTTACTTAAATTCTAATTATAATATTGTTGGCTTTGGATTCTATGTTAATGCTGACATGCAGTTCCCATGCATATCCTCGCCTCATGTTACCCGGTGTGAACGATCGCCGGTTTCCGTCGCTCGTGTGCAGCGTCTGCACTTTTTATTGTCAGGTCAATGTCTGACTGTGATAACTTCTTCTTACTGGATTGTGCCCCAAAAAAGGAAACCAACGTTTATTTGCGAAAATCAAAACATGGTCAATCTCTAGACCAAATATGTTCGGCTTCCAGCTTGAAGCATGTACAATCAGTAAAGGAAAATATATTGTTCTTACACGCATTTAGTGGATGCGGCACGACGACGCGACGCACGTCAGCAACTTTCGATATGGGAAAAATTAAATTTATTGCGGCTCTGGAAAAAAATGTTGAGCTCAGTGATGTATGATGAATCTTCCCCTAACAGAAGGAGCAGCAAAATATCACTCATATAGGACATATTTTCAAGTTCAACAGTGGTTGAGCAAAATAAATGTAAAAAGTCCCTGTGATTGGGGGTTGAAAAAAACAACGTTGCGTTGGATGCCTCAAACAAGCGATGAAGATCCGGCTCGAAGTTCGATCCTTAAGCTTATTTCTTGCAAAGGTACCAAAAATTGCGAAAAAGCTTGTGAGTGTGTGAAAGCAGGTCTTCATTGCATAGAAATTTGCCAACACTGTTGTAAGGAGACTTTCAACAATGCCCCCAAGAAACAACCAATCATGGACGATGATTCAGAGGACGAAGGTGGAAGAACTGATAGCACGATTTCCTTCCAAGAAGATAGTCTTCCAGGTCATTCATGTTAGAAATCAAGGTATACGATCCACCACACACAATAAAAGAAACTATTCCATTAACAGTGCACATGCACACGTGACACACACATTTTACCATTAAAACACTGCACCGTGCCACACCCACTTTTGTAACTGAATAAATGATTTCGATTCTACGTTTGAAGATGCGATTATGAAGCTTTCAAGTTCTATAGTAAAATATAGAAGAAAATTTTTACGAAATACTAAACGAAAAAAAAGTATTTGACTTTAAAAAAATGTGAACTCCATTTTTTTTTTTAACTTGTTATAACTCGTTAAATACACAAAATATAAAAAAAAATTATCATGTACAAATTTGTAGAACGTATGTTTCTCTACAAAAATACATTTTCAGTTTTTCGATCAATTCAAAAATACGGGTTTAATTCATGAAAAACAAATTCACTTTTCAAATCAAGATAGTGGCAACCCTGCAAGGGGTTGGAGGTCGAAAACTTGGAGTTAAGCTTTCTGTATGATACTTTAACGAACTCAAAATAAAAATTGCTTCCCCATATGTTTTTTTTTTTAAATACCTAAAATGACTGGACTATATAGGTATTTATCGAGAAAAAACTTTTGTGAAAATAGTGGCCTCAAACAAGTGACAGGGAGGGTATATAGTTATATAACAGAAAACGAACTTTGATATTCCCACTTTTCCTTATAGAATAGCCGTTTTTTGGTGCCTTTATATCCGCTCCTGTCGGCCTGTCGCGCTTTAAAATGTTTATTCATGGGAATTATTTTTAAACGGAGATAAGAGCAAATATAATTATAAAAGCGCACAAAAAGATGGTATAGTACAGCTAGTTATTGTATTAATAAACTACTTATAATTATAACTTATTCTATTACTTAAATTTTTAGCCATATAGCCTTGAATCACACGAACAAATTCGAATATTTTTGTTGTTTAAAAAGGTATTAGGTATCTACCTTATCTAGGTATATTTGTGAACTTGCTGTGGGTATGTTTTAAACTTCACATTTTTGACAAAATTTGAAAAATATTTATAATTGGCTAGTCAGAAAAATGAAAATGATACTTTAATGGTCATGCTAGCAAAAGCTCATAATGTGCTCTGACGGTATCATGAGTCCTCTGAGATCTTATTTTGTTGGATTAGCCAAATCAACGAGTAGAGTACCTACCTGTTTTTTTTTTCAAACTATCACTGTAAAGCACATTGTTCATTGTCTAGAGAATTTGTATATAACTCTGCTTAGTCCGAAAATGTTTTGTGTACAATCGCCTTGGACCTTTGCAATTTTGAAAGCTAAGTCCAAAATTCTCTAAGCCAAGACCGTAAGAAACAATTCCTGTTGTATTAAACATTTACACTAAGTTTTTATTATAAACCATTTTTGAATTTGATATGTTAATGTTAAGCTCCAACCACGTTTTTTTTAAATTATTTCTTCCAACCTTAGGGCTTAGAAAAATTTACATAAAATGTAAATTGTTCAGCCCCAACCACGTTATTTTGTCCATCAAATTTCATGTCTTAACAATATTTTAGATGAAAACTCTAAACGTTGTAATGTATTGCTTTCTATATTTTAAATTGTTTTAGGAATCGGCTGTGGGGGGGCTATAGCCCCTATAGCTATCCGCCACTGATAAGGTAGTTTCATAAATTTCGAGCGAAATTTTTTAGTTTAGTACAAAAAACTTTGATAAAAGGCCGACTGACAACATAGGCGCCTGCGACTGATGCAGTCGCGTGAGCGGGACAGAGGACCCGAAAAGGGAGTTAAAATCCTTAAACTCGCGAAGCGGGCCACCCAAAGTACTGTTTAGTACAAACAACTTTAATAACAGACCGACTGACTACATACCTATGCCCGCGAAATTTGTGAAACTAGCTTATTAAATTTAAAAAAAAAAAAAATAATTTTTGATTTTCATTTGCATATTATTTCATTTTAGGAGTGCAATAAAGTCCAACATTTGGTTTAGGACTTTATTTCATTGGACTTTATTGCATGGCACCAAAGATCTTCGTATTGTCGATTGGGAAATGTTCGCTGGCCACTTCTATATGTAATTATTCAAGGAAAGTATATTAATCGCAAGTAAAAAGACTAGGAATAAAAAAGTGCAGATAATTCTTATGTTCATGAAGAATTTTCGATTCATTTACAGAATTTTGAATTCGATTTGGAGTCGATTTTGGAGTATCGATTTGGATTCGATTTTGGAGTATCGATTCATTTACAGAATTTTGGAATACGGACCAACTTGAACTAACAACTTTCTCTCTCGCGAATTTCGTTAGTTTTTTTGAGGAGCTCAAGTGGAAAATTGTTTTTTGACATTAAAATATAACAAATGGACAGCGTGAGAGGTCTGTGGCCTGTAAGACAGCTGTTTCAACAGAACCTAGGTACTGTTTTCAATTGAATTATAATCTTTTAATAGTTTGTTTTATTATATTAATAATAAAATTAATTTTTTGGATGTCCTCGATTTGTTATCTATAAATGTGACTTAAGCCATTAATTTTGTACTGTTCTATAATAAAAATAGAATTAAATTGTTTTTTGTTAATCTTTAAATTTTAATTAAAAAAAACACATGATATAGATATTTTCAAGTATCAAACAAGACATGATCATAATGTGTGGAAGATTACCGTAATTTTCTTTTGGTATTTGATAAAGCACTTCATTTTGTCTAAAAATTGTTTTAGATATCTTGCTTTATAGCCCAGTCAGTAATTAGAAAAAAAGTTCTAAATGCGCAAGGCGCGATGTAGTTCTGCATTTTTGATAAGTTATTGGAGCATGTTAGAGTAGTCTATAGCCAAGTTTGCAACTTCGAAAAACCTGTACTCGCTGCAGAAAAATTCCACCGGGAAAAAAACGCTAAAATCACCCCACTTCTTCCGACATTTTTCTTTATAACTTTGGAAATATGCAACTTAGGAAAAAAACTGTCCACTATAAACTCGTTTGTTATAAAATTTTCTACAACACCACATCAGTTTTAAATTCATTCATGTTATATCTAGCCATGAATTAAAAAAAAATTGAAAAATTAAGTAATTTTGAAGCACTCAAAAAATTTCGTCGCCTCTAAGTTTAACCACATTATAGTCTTTGACTACAAGAAAAAGTTCGTGCTATCAATTCGTGAATTTTATCTGTTTTGTATTCAAATTGATTGACATTCCTTTAGTGAATTTTGACGCGAATTTAAAACTGTTTTGAATCCACTAGTTTGGCGTGAATAGATTGATGCCATCGGCTGCTAATTCTGCGGAAACCAGCTCGTTGTGTTTTTCGGATTGCACCAAGTTATGCCATTCGCACAAAGTTCTCGCAGCTCTGTGGAAATTGGTGCCATTGAGAGAAATATGAACAGCATTAGAAATTCATCCACCAACACGAAGAAGACCTACATACATCATCCACAAACGGTGCCAAAGATGTGATTTTTAGACACATTAGAGACACACTTTTCAGTTTTCAAGGCATGCATCTCCTTGGAAAATTCCTTCTTTGCCCATAAAAGACATTTCTGATTTGTATAAAGAAATTCTGAGGAGCGCAAAAAACCTTTTGACACGTTCTTTTGGAGGGAGTTTATTATTCCTAGCACGCCGAACAGAGACAGCTTCAAATCGAATGGCTTTGAACCACGAAGATATTCTCTTTCCTAATCTGTCAATTAGAACTGCTTGCGCATACAATACATTGGCAACAACAGTCTGCTTTTTTCTTTCAGACACTTCTTCTAATTCCACCATTTCAGTTAAAATTGGCCAAGAAGCAAAGTCGACGGAAAGCCAATCTGGACTTTTCCACATTATTCCCAACTGCAACAATTCCCTAGGACCTATAGGCTCGTCCACCCTCGAAGCTTCTGGTTTTTCCTCAGAGCGGATATAGTTCCATTCGAATCGTGGAAGAACGACAAGAGTCTCCAGTATATGATTTGCAATAAAGCTGTTCCATCGGCGAGGAGAAGACGAAAGCCAAGCTAACACAATTTGAGAATTACAAAAAATAAAGGTCAAAGAAGACCGAATCAATTTTAATAGACGACTTAACAGTAAAGCCCCACAAAGTTCGAGTCGGAGAATTGTTAGATGTTTTACAGGTGTGACAGGGGTTTTAGCAGCAAAAAGTTGAACCTCGATTTCTCCACTCTCCGAAAAACTTCGGACGTAGACGACAGCTGAATAAGGCCTTTTCGGTTGCATCTGAAAAATCTTTTTAAATCGAAATGCTTCGAATTCAAAGTAGAGTAAAACCTTTCGGTGGAAAATCCATTTAATTTATCAGCTATTTCTGTTGGCAGTGGATCATCCCATCCGATCTTCGTTTCATGCATCCATAATTCCTGGTACAACATTTTAAACAAAATGGTGGCAGGAGTAAGAAAACCCAAAGGGTCAGAGATTTTCGAAATCTCTGACAACAGCATTCTATTAGTGGTTGCCAACGGTGAATTCTTCTTTAAAGAAATTTTGAAGGTTAATATATCGGCGGTGAGGATTCCAAAATATAGTCTGAGATCTTTGGTACAATTTTCAGCGCTTTCCGAATGAAGAGAAAATGTTGATTCATAATCTAACCCCTGTAGAATTGGCCAACAATTCCAACTCCATTTAATCAGCTGCAAATCTCCACAAGATAGCGGCTCAATCAACTCTTCTTTTAACTTCAAAATACCTGACACTGAATCCAAGCCTGTCATGATATCATCAACATAAAAGTCATGAAGGATGGAATGCGACGCAATGGGGAATTGATCCGAGTAATCTAATGCAAGCTGTTTCAGGAAACACATCGATAGAGAGGAAACAGTTGAAGTATCGTAAGTGGCGGTACAAAGCCGGTAATGTCCAATGGGTGCGTCAGGATTATCTCGTCACACGATGCGTTGAAAATCTCAATGTTTCGTATCAACCCAAATTTTCCGAAACATTTTAATAATGTCAGCACAAAAAATATATTTATGGACTCGAAAACGCAAACAAATATTTATCAAATTTCGCTGGAATGGTGGCCCTATATGTAGCATCTCATTTAAGCTGCAACCATGTCCATCCGAATGCGACCCGTCGAAAACAACGCCTAGTTTGTTAAAACATGCATGATGTCGCAAATAGAAAGTCTTCCCGGAAGTAGGCTCAACACGTCACGACACCCTGTGTAACACCAGCTTCTAGTGACGAGATTCCAGAAATAGGAAGACGAGCGTGTGGACGGCGAAGATGTAACCTTTTTACCAAACTTTCGGTTACAAATCAAGCTTGAGATCCTGTGTCAAGCAAAACACGACAAATGTGCTTGTTTCCAAAAATATCCTTTACTTGTACGACAAGCGTAGAAAAACTACCGGAAGGACTAATGTGGTAACTAACAATCGGTAAAGGGGTAACGTGAGATGACAAGGGCGGTGTTGCATTCAAATTGTTAGCTTCACTAACCGGCTCCCGGCGCGCGCTGAATCTAAATGAACAAGAACATGATGACGAATACGATAATGAGGACAACGAGCTCTTGACCGGCATCTCGACGACAAATGGTTGCTTCCTAAACAATTGTAACAGTGTTTCTGTTCCCTGTCTTTGCAAAAACTCAATGGGGTAAAAATACTGGACAGGAAGAGGAAAATGAATACAAGACTGACACTAGAAAGTCTAAGAATACAACACAAAATAGATAGGCAAATGATCACAAAAGAAGACACCGATAAAATCAAGCAAAACTATGCTTCAGAATTATAACGAAAGTACCTGATAATCTGTGATAACCTATATGTCATTTCTCGTTTGATTAAATAGTCTTTTCTGTTTATTTCGTGCCTTTAGTTAATTTTTTTTCAATTTTGTGTCAGTGCCGTCGTCGGGTTGATGCAATAATGGGAGTTTTTTTTTTAATAGATATAGTATGATTTAATACAAAAGTAAGAAAAATGTTTTAGTTTAATTTTTGAAATAAAAAAATTTTATCATTGTAATTTAACAGATTGAATAAATAAAATAAAACCCCTGAAGAAGTAAGGAAGTCTTACAAAACGTTTGGTAACAGAATGAAATAGAAGTTTTTTATTCGCATTCCAAAATCAAAAAGACCAAAAGAGCTAATTGAAACAAAATCAAAAAGTCAATTAGTTCTTGAACGGTTGCGTTTTCCGAATTGTTATTATGAAGAGCCCAAGTTTTACGCCTTTCTAAATCTGTTTTACTGAGCAGAATATAAATGAGCCAAGGATCTCTGCTTTCAGATTTAAGAGCCTTTAAACTACGAATAACTTCATCTGATATATATGCTAACCGACTAAATGTCCACTATACGCGACATCTACCGTTGGCATCTCATAAAACTTTCAATATGTGCATTTATAATATATAACGGCTTATTGTAGCGACGCTCAAGTTTTTCCCACGCTTGTTCATAATTTGAAACCGCTATCTCAATACCGATCAAAAGTTTTCCGGCTACATCAGTTAAAAACGATAAGTACCTGATAGAGAAAGTACCTGATAATCTGTGTTAACCTTCATGTGATTTATCGTTCGATTAAATATTTTTTTCTGTTTATTTCGTGTCTATATTTGTTAATTTATTTTCAATATTGTGTCAGTGCCGTCGTGTTGATGTAATACTGGGAGTTACTTGATAGATACAAAAATGAAATAATACAAAAATGAAAAAAATAAAATAAACCCCTGAAGAAGTAAGGAAGTCTTACGAAACGTTGGGTAAAAGAATGGAACGAGATTTCTTACCCGAATTCCAGAATCAAAAAAACAAAAGAGCCTAATAGCAACACAATAAAAAAACGATTTTAAGTAACGCATTTGTTGAGCACCCGGAAGTTTTTCTTCGCAACCGATGCTACCAAGGAACATGTTTTGAAACTCAGCAATTCACGGTAATCACCACCAAAAGGAGTTATTTTAAACTTTGGCAACTCAATTTCGTTCGATTGTTTCGCAGCTGAAATGGTGAACGGATTTCTTAAAAAAGTCTTTAACATGCCGACTTGTTGCTTGGAATGATCAACGTCACGCGGTGGAAGAGGCGGAGAAATTGAAGGAGTATTTCTTCTAATAGCTTGAACAAATGCATCGAGATATTTTTTCTCCTTGGCTACAAAATCAATTTCGAGATCACCGTATCCCTTTCCTCGGAATATTGAAAAAACTCACTATGGTTACAAGAGTGCACACTTTTTTTTATTATCAAAACAATTTTGTTGTCGTTTACAGATTTTGTAATGCAGAATTTAGTATAAGATAAAGAATACAGAAAACATTTCAAACCAAAAACGGTTCTATTAGAAGCGAATAGTGAGAGTATTGTCAGGAAGCCATCAGAGATGCCGCATCTGACGTGCTGGGTTTCACTCGACCACCACAACGAAACCCATGGTTGAACGATGATTGCCGGCAAGCACATGCAGCGAAGCAGCAGGCATACAAGGCGGCGCTGCACAGAAGGACCAGAGCTGCTCGCGAGCTCTACGGGCAAAAGAGGAGAGAGGAACACCGGCTTCTCAGAAAGAAAAAGAGGGAGCATGAGAAGCGCGAGATCGAGGAGATTGAGGGATGTCATAACAGGCATGAGGTTCGGATGTTTTACCAAAAGGTAAAAGGGAGCTATCAGGGCTACAGAGCCCGAACCGAAACCTGCAAGGACGAGCGAGGGAACATCGTAGTAGATTCGAAGTCGATGCTGAGAATATGGAAAGATCACTTCTGTAGACTGTATAACGGCGATGACGAATCTAACTCCGCTGTCAGGCAGATAACACCATTTAACCTAGACGATGAAGGTCAACAATTCCGTCTACCCGACCTCGACGAAGTGAAGATAGCAATATCTAAGTTTAAGTCCAACAAAGCTGCTGGAGCCGACGAGCTCGCTGCCGAGCTATTCAAATCAGCATGAGATGACCAAATATTCACACTACGGCAGATCTTGGAAAAAACCCAGGAACTTCAAATCGACACTCACCACCTGTTCATCACTGCCGCGTATGACAGCATTTATAGAGACGAGCTATATAAAGCAATGTCTAGTTTTGGCATCCCTGGCAAACTCGTCCGTTTGTGCAGGATGACGATGGAGAACGCGAGCTGCTCCATCAAGGTTGGTATAATCCTCACCGACACCTTCGATGTCAAAAAAGGATTAAGGCAAGACGACGCGCTGTCACGCGACTTCTTCAACATCATACTTGAAAGAATATTGCAAAACTCTCACGTCAACACTAGAGGCACAATCTTTCAAAAGTCCATCAAATTACTTGCATACGCCCGCCGACGATATTGACATAATTGGAAGAACAAAGCGTGATGTCACTGGAGCTTTTGCAAGCATTGAGGAGGAAGCGGCAAAGATGGGTTTAGCGGTGAATGAGGACAAAACAAAGTATATGCTGTCATCTAGAAAGGACGCTCAACACGAACGTCTTGAACAGAACGTCACCATGGACAGCTATAACTTTGAGGTATCAAAGGACTTTGTCTACCTGGGCTCCGCTATATATTCAGTCAATGACACCAGCGCTGAGATCAAACAAAGGATAACTCTTGCCAATCGCTGTTTCTTTGGGCTAAGAAGGCAATTGAAAAGTAAAGCTCTATCTCGAATGACTAAAGTGTCCCTGTACAAAACACTCATCATACCGGTCCTGCTGTATGGTGCAGAAGCATGGACCTTCTTAGCGGCAGATGAGCACGCTTTAGGAATATTCGAGATAAAAATTCTTCGAGTGATCTTCGGTCCCGTATGCATAAACGGGGAATGGAGGAGAAGATACAACAACGAACTGTACAGGCTGTACAGCGACATCGACCTAGTCACAAAAGTGAAAAGGTAAAGACCCAGGTGGCTGGGTCACGTAGAGCGGATGGACACCAATGCTCCGGCCTGATAAGTCTTTGAATCCCTCCCCGGGGGACGGCGCGGTAGAGGAAGGCCCGAAACCGGTGTCGCATGCAGGTGGAAGAGGACCTCAACCAACTTGGCGTGCGAAACTGGAAACAGCTATCTAGGGACAGAGCTGGCTGGAGAAGGCTTGTTGGTTGAGGCCCTGGTCCACACCGCACTGTAGCGCCAGCATAAGTAAGTAAATAAGTAAGTGAGAGTATGGTTGATTGGCTCCATGTCCTATAACAACAGAACAAGTAGGCTGTGTGTGCGTGAGCGGGACAGAGGACCAAAAAAGGGAGTTAAAATCCTTGAACCCGCGAAGCGGGCGACCCAATGAATTGTTTATTGTACATAAACTGAAAGCACACCATCTGACAACATATACAAACGAAAAACCCAAGTATAACGTAACTTAAATAAGTCCTATATGTTATGTATGTATATTATTCTGCGTGCGATTTTTAGTGTTCTTTTTCCGCCATTCACTCTCAAATTGAAATTTACAAATAAACAAATAAAAAGGAATATATTTATATATAAAATTGCAACAAAATTCACGAACAATTGTAGGCGACAAACATAGAGGACAAGGGTAATTATCTATGTCCCCTTTCACACAGGGAAACCAGTTGCTGGAGATTTTTTTGACGTTTTCCTTTAATTGCCTACTAGCTTTCACACAAGGAAACTGAATTGCCGGAGATTTCTGATTTTTCCGTATAAAGTCTATTGGCTGAACGCACATTACGGACAGTGTGAGAAGGAATATGATAAAAATCTCCTCAATCGTTGACCGGGGAGATTTTTTTCATTCCCCTTACATCTTGCCCTTCTCGCTAACAAACTCCCAGTTTCCAGGAACTCAGTTTCCTTGTGTGAAAGCAGTCTATCTCTTTTGCTTTTCAGAATGACAGCACTAACGTGGCGTTTACACTTAATCACGAGTTTAAACATGCATTTCTTTATTCTATAATTTAAAGTGCCGTTTAGCGTTAAACTGACTATTAAATTGATTATTGGTATGGTTCATTATTTAGAGTCCACTTAAATATTTAAATGATCTCTAAATTTGATTATTGGTAAAGCCCATTGTGTATTTATATTGTAGGTAACATTAAGTGTACTAAAATTGTATTTAATCAATCAGGAGATTGAAAGTGTAAAGTCAAGTTCTTGCGTAGCTGCTAAATATTATCAAAATTCTATGAATAAAATTCAAATTAATAAGTGATTTTTTTATAAAAGTGAAGATAAAGAACAATAAATAAATAAAAATAAATCGCTTTAAAGTCTTGATTTATCAAGAAAAAGAAAGAGATGAGTTCAGATTTGCATCGACTGCAGTCGACCGGTAAAAACGGGAGATAAGTGGCTAGTTTGCAGTGGTTCTTGTGGTGCATTTCATCATTTAAAATGTCTTAAATTGAAGCAATATGATTATGATTTAATAAACGAGAGGCCAGATATCCATTTCATTTGTCAAAAGTGTTTAGAAAAATTAAAATCGCTGGACAAAATTCTTAAAGAGTTAAAAAATTCTTTTGAAATTCTAAAAAAAATAAGTGAAGAAAAAAATATAACTGAAATCCCAAAAAAAAAGTCATTTTCAGAAGTCGCGAAGTCAATCAATTGATGTTATTCCGTATTTTAACCAAATTGCTGAATTGACATGCCATTTTAAATTAAGTTCTGTAACTCCTTCAGAAATATTCAGAAATGAAAAATAAGAAGAACTTCAATTTTGTGTGTCCAAAGATATTTTTAGATTCATTTGGAGAAATAGGAAACATACTCACTGAAATTGTTAATAAATCATTACTCTCGGGATGTTTTCCAAATGCATAGAAAGAATGGTTGATTACATCAATACAAAAAGTTAAAGACTCAAGATTGTGTGAAGACTATCGACCAATAAACGCGTTGCCAGTATGCGAAAAAATTGCTGAAAAGATAGTTAAAGTACAACTGCAAAATAACCTAGACAATTACAATATTATCATAGAAAATCAATTCGGATTTAGAAGTCAACATTCCTGTCCTGTGAAACTGCTTAAAGTTTGATAAACATATGGACTATATTGTTAAAAAGATATCAAAAAAAGTGCAATTTTTTCAAAGAGTTAAAAGCAAAATAAACTTTAATGCATCTGTTAGAGTATATAACGTAATTATAAAACCGCATTTTGAATATTGTTCATCTGTACTCTTTCTGTTAAGTAGATTGCAATAATTGGAAAACAAAGCAATGAGAATAATTTTAAATTGTAATCGTTATAATTACAAGTATATTGAATATGTTAAGTTGTCTTGATTGGTTAAGCGTTAAACAACCATTGGTGCTAGATGTTCTTTTATTTGTTCAAAAAATGAAAATGGGAGATTTACTTAGATATTTTAAAAATCTAATTAGGTATGTCGGTGAAGTACAACCATATCAACTAAGAAATGTAAATAATTTTCGACTCCAAAACTATACAAATACAATAACACAAAATTTCAAATTTCTAATACCTTACCAGAACATGCTAAATTAGAAACAAATTTTGATATATATAAGCACAATGTTAAAGAATTTGTAAAAAATGGGTTTTAAGATAAAAAATTATGTAATATAATAGCTAAATACTTTAGTATGCCAAATAAATTAATACAATACAATACAATTAGTTATAACTTATAAGTTCTAACGTAAGTAAATTAACGGATTGATAAATAAAAAAAACTAAGTCCTACAACAGATTTATTTTTTCTTTATCTTAAATAGTGTATTTTTGAACTTTCCGAAGTCTTCTTTTAAATTGGGAAATTATAATCAAATATAATCTTAAACTTTCAATTAAGTATATAGTTTATCAAACAAGACGAGATAATTATGAATGTAAGATTACCACGGCTCTGTTTTTTGGTTTATTTAAAGAATATTTCTATTTAGTATTTAGTTAAGGTCTTGATAGTCCACGAGAAAGACCGAAATGTTTAAAATTATATTCTTTGCACTCGTTGTTAGTAGTTTGCTTGCTGCATCTGTCTTGGCTTTGAAATCTGATTGGTGGGAAGATGCATCATACTATCAAATCTATCCACGATCATGGAAAGATGGTGATGGAAATGGAATCGGAGACCTAAAAGGTATAAGAAAATAGAATTTAATTGTCCAGTTTTCGCTAAAATAAAAAAAATCCTAAACAGGGATAACTGAGAAGCTTGAATATCTGAAAGAAATTGGCATGACTGCAACATGGCTTTCGCCCATTTTTCAATCACCAATGGCCGACAATGGCTATGATATTTCCAACTTTACCGACATCGATCCTATTTTCGGCACCTTGGAGGACTTTGATGCTCTTTTGAAGAAGGCCAAGAAGATTGGTATAAAAGTGATTTTGGACTTTGTTCCGAATCATTCGAGTGACGAATGTGAATGGTTCCTTAAGTCCGTTAATCGGGAAGATGGTTATGATGATTTCTATGTTTGGGATGATGGTAAAGATGACCCAATGAATCCAGGGAAAAAACTTCCACCATCGAATTGGGTAAGTTTATACGAAATTTCCTTGAAAAAAATGGGAATCTTCTGTTGAAATAGGGCGAAGGAATATAAGGCTTTTAGACTTAAGGGCAAAATATGATGTTTAATGGGAGAGTCAGTGTTTTACTTTCAGTGAATATGTCACAAAGTCAAGTTTTAATTTATGGAAAAGCAATAAGATAAGGCTGAATGTTATCATTTGACTTGTTTTAACACATTGAACCCCCTGAAACACTCAATTTAGACAATTAAGTTTTAAAGCCTTTTGCTTTAGTTATTTATAAATGTGTTGGTTTGTTTTTTAGATAAGCATTTTTGGAGGCTCTATGTGGGAGTGGAATGAGAAACGTCAGCAATTTTACTTACATCAATTTTTGAAGGAGCAACCTGATTTCAACTTCAGAAATCCAAAAGTTCACACCCTCATGTTAGACGTGCTGAAGTTTTGGCTAGATCGTGGTGTCGATGGCTTCCGTATTGATGCCGTTCCCCATATGTACGAAAAGATGTTCGAAAATGGTACTTATCCCGATGAGCCACTTAGTGGAGAGACAGACGATCCCAACAGTCAATACTACGTGCAACACATCTACACTCAAGCTCAGTATGAAACGGTTGAGCTACTTTATGCATGGCGGGAATTTTTAGAAGAATATAAAAAAGAAAATGGAGGAGACACAAGGTATAAGAAGACTTGATAAGTGTTAATTATTTGAATTCAATGGAGAGTTTTTTTTTAAGAGTACTTTTAGCAGAAGCTTATGCAAGAATTGACACCCTTGTGCAATATTTTGGCAACGGTACACATTACGGTGCCCATTTGCCTTTCAACTTTAATTTTGGATCAGTGGGAGAAGTATTAAATGCCCGAACTTTCGACATGTTTGTTCACAGTTGGATGGATACAATGTGGGACACACATAAAATGGCCAATTGGGTGGTAATAACGAAAATAATTAAGGAACATTTTAGTAAATGATTATTAAGTTAAATGTGCATTTAATTGTTAAAGGTTGGTAATCATGACTTGCAAAGAATTGCATCCCGTGTTGGCGATGATTTGAAGGATTTGGTAAATGTGGTTCTAGCTGCTCTTCCTGGAGCTACAATCACATATTACGTAAGTTCATTTAACTTTATATATCCTAGTTTTTCAGTGTAAGATCATCCGAGTAAAACTGGTGTTTACCCATTGAATTTTGCGAGTGCGCTTAGCTAAAGAACATATTTTTAATCAACATATTTAAACATTTCAGGGTGAAGAAATAGGAATGATCAATGTAGAATACTATTGCCCAAATTGTGGAGACGATCAAACACGTAATTTTAACCGATCTCCATTCCAATGGAACGATGGAGTATCAGCTGGATTTTCTACATCAAATCAAACCTGGTTACCAATTGCTGCGAATTATAAAGAAGTCAATGTTAAACGTCAGCGAGGTGTTGCAAGAAGTACTTTGAATATTTTTAAGCTCTCACAAAAGCTGAAGCATACAGGAGCGTTTAAGGCGTTCAAGGATGAAGGTGGTTTTAGCTATGGCGCTGTGAATGATAATGTTTTTCAAGTTATTCGGTAAGCACACCTGCTCTTAATGTGCTAGTGAACTTAACAAAATTAACGGTTACAAATTCCATTTCCAGTGGCAATTCAAGGGAAGAATATCGAATTTTGGTAAATTTGGGAAATAAACTTGAAAGTGTCGGCCGAAAACTTGCAAGTTTGAAAAATGATATTTTTGAGTATACATTGGTGACAAGTCATTCTCCCCATCGCATAGGGTAAGTTATTTCCTTAAAAAATATATTTTTTTTAAACAACAATTTTTGTTTTATGGTTTGCAGTGAAAAGATAAAACTAAGTGAAGTTTTCATGATGCCCTATGAAGCGGTTGTTCTTAAAAAAATTTCTAAAATATAAGGCTTCCATACAAAAGAGGATGGGAAAATATATGTAAATCAAATTAAATATACGAAGAACACATTATTTGTACTTATACTTACATTCAATATACTTACAAGGCTTTGAAGAAGATCCAGTTGTTTTCATTTAAAAAATATACGTTACAAACCAAAGTTTATTGCTTACATAAGTGGGTCACCATATATCTTGTTTTTTAAAAAGATTAAATATACATTTAAAGCTATTTGTTCTAAAAACTTTTTTTTAACTTTTATACTCTTCGTTCAACTAAAAAGCTCACAACTTAGAAAAAAGCTCACCATCAAGAAATAATTTGTTCTCCACAAAAGCACTCTATTTAGTTACCAATTGCTGCGAATTATAAAGAAGTCAATGTTAAACGTCAGCGAGGTGTTGCAAGAAGTACTTTGAATATTTTTAAGCTCTCACAAAAGCTGAAGCATACAGGAGCGTTTAAGGCGTTCAAGGATGAAGGTGGTTTTAGCTATGGCGCTGTGAATGATAATGTTTTTCAAGTTATTCGGTAAGCACACCTGCTCTTAATGTGCTAGTGAACTTAACAAAATTAACGGTTACAAATTCCATTTCCAGTGGCAATTCAAGGGAAGAATATCGAATTTTGGTAAATTTGGGAAATAAACTTGAAAGTGTCGGCCGAAAACTTGCAAGTTTGAAAAATGATATTTTTGAGTATACATTGGTGACAAGTCATTCTCCCCATCGCATAGGGTAAGTTATTTCCTTAAAAAATATATTTTTTTTAAACAACAATTTTTGTTTTATGGTTTGCAGTGAAAAGATAAAACTAAGTGAAGTTTTCATGATGCCCTATGAAGCGGTTGTTCTTAAAAAAATTTCTAAAATATAAGGCTTCCATACAAAAGAGGATGGGAAAATATATGTAAATCAAATTAAATATACGAAGAACACATTATTTGTACTTATACTTACATTCAATATACTTACAAGGCTTTGAAGAAGATCCAGTTGTTTTCATTTAAAAAATATACGTTACAAACCAAAGTTTATTGCTTACATAAGTGGGTCACCATATATCTTGTTTTTTAAAAAGATTAAATATACATTTAAAGCTATTTGTTCTAAAAACTTTTTTTTAACTTTTATACTCTTCGTTCAACTAAAAAGCTCACAACTTAGAAAAAAGCTCACCATCAAGAAATAATTTGTTCTCCACAAAAGCACTCTATTTATTGCAATTAGCTTAAAGGTAACAAAGTTCCCACTAGAATTCCATCAAACCTAAATATGAAATTTGTTCACCAAAAAGCTTAGTGATTTCAAATTGGCGTTTAATCCACGAAATTCACTGTCCTTTTTCCAAAGGTTTTAGGGAAGGAGTCGCTCTTTATTAATGCTAAATTAAAACAATACATCAGCGTACACATGAAGCTCTATAAAATTTAGTTGGCCTATTGAGAGTGCTAAAAGGGCGAAAAATGAATGTTAGAATTGACTAAAAGTAAAATAAGTTAAGATTTGCCTATGACGGACGAGACTGTCCTCGAAGAATCACAAATAAATAGGTACCTTTTTACTTGCTCTATTCTATAGGGCAAATATATTGGTTTCGTGTCACAACAAACTTTCGAGGTTGAAATCAGAACTAACATTTCGATAATGGAGAAGTCCAAAAAAGTGATTTTCGACGAGACGTCCGTGGACCTGTTAGACGGTTAGACAGTTTAGCTTCAAAAAACAATGGGCAAAGATGTGTATGTATTGCTGGCCCAGGTGGTCCTTATAAAGATCATTGTCTTATTTTAAATGAGGCACCGCGCTATAATTTGTTCTAAATAAATTAAAAAAAAAAATCGTGTAAAATTTTAGTTCATTATATTAACCGTTAACCCGACCCCCAAGATGATTTTATGTGGGAAATTCCATGAATTTTTGTAAATCCAAATTTGAAAAATCTTTACTTTGATAATTGAAAAAAATTCAAAATTGAATTTTGAAACACATGTAGTCACTCTTGTCATATTTATAAAAATGTATCAGAAAAGAATTCACAACAGTTATTTCCCTACTTATAGCCATTTAAAAAAAAATATTTTTTTTTATTTAATTGTAATCTATATATAAAATAGCCTTAAAAAAATTAAAAATTTTGTGGTAGCATTTTCTCAAAAATTATCCAACCGATTTCGGTAAATTGTATATGGTTGGACAGCCATGGGTGCGAAGATATGCAGTATATACCTGAGACACGCATTTACACACTGTCGGTCATTTTTGATTTTGCACTGCCGATCACTGTGCATATTTAAAAAAAAAAATATTTAAAAACTAAAATAAAAATTTGAGTGATTAAATTTTCAAACTAATTGTTTGACTCTCGAGAAAAGTTTCCTTCAAGTGTTTATGAGTTTTTTAGTGAGTAAGTTTTTGGTGGAATTTCGGCCAGTGGGCGATATACTAGTTTTAGTAAATGTTGTAAATTTTTTTTAAATACATTTTTTGTAAACATTTTTTTTATCAATCATTACTAAAGTTATGAATTTTTAAAGTTGGATGTACAAAAATACATTCGATTTCCCACATAAAACTTCAGACATCTTGGGGACCGGCCGGGTTAACGTTAATAAAAAGAGCTAACATTTTACAAGATTTTTTTTTATTTATTTAGAACAAATCAGGGGGTGCGTCATTCAAAATAAGAAATTTTAGGAAACGAAAAAATGTATCGCCACATGTGCAACGCTGAGATCATTGATTAGATAAGTGATGGCAGGTTGAGTAAAAGTTAAAATTTGTATTGATAGTCTAATATATTTTATAGTGCAATAGTTTGGATTTTTTGAAAATCTTTATTATTGTAGTATATAAAAGGGAAAATGTCCTTCTATGCAGGGCCGGCCCCAGCCAAACTTGCGCCCTGTGCAAGTTTTTTAGAAAGCGCCCCTTTTTGATATTTTCACACATGCATAAGCCTTTTCCACATTACCCAGGAGGTAGGCTTTTAATGCGTTTTTTCTATTGAGGTGTCCCCGGTAGGTCTAATCCTCAGTAACAAACAAATATGTATGTTTTCATATATGATTGTATGTATCATATGTAATAAAAGTACTTATTTACAAAAAAAAGTAAATAAATTAAAAACAAAAACACTGGCATTGCATTTTTGAAACTGAAACAAAGAAATGTCAAATTAATTTGGGCAAAAAACTTGACGTTAAAGTTTGACTCACAAGTCAAAATTAACATCGTGCATTATGGAGGGAGCACCCTATGAGTATGATATGGAAAGCTGATTTGTAGGTGTTGTTCAATTTGAGCAATTTGTTGGCCATGCACACTAAATGGTAATTCGGACATACAAATTTGAAACCAAAAAGCCTCAAACCATATTATTTTTTTACACATTGTTACTACAAACATTTGCATACAAAAGTCGGTGAAGTACAACCATATCAACTAAGAAATGTAAATAATTTTCGACTCCAAAACTATACAAATACAATAACACAAAATAGTATAATATTTAAAGGCTTTCAAATTTCTAATACCTTACCAGAACATGCTAAATTAGAAACAAATTTTGATATATATAAGCACAATGTTAAAGAATTTGTAAAAAAATGGGTTTTAAGATAAAAAATTATGTCATATAATAGCTAAATACTTTAGTATGCCAAATAAATTAATACAATACAATACAATTAGTTATAACTTATAAGTTCTAACGTAAGTAAATTAACGGATTGATAAATAAAAAAAAACTAAGTCCTACAACAGATTTATTTTTTCTTTATCTCAAATAGTGTATTTTTGAACTTTCCGAAGTCTTCTTTTAAATTGGGAAATTATAATCAAATATAATCTTAAACTTTCAATTAAGTATATAGTTTATCAAACAAGACGAGATAATTATGAATGTAAGATTACCACGGCTCTGTTTTTTGGTTTATTTAAAGAATATTTCTATTTAGTATTTAGTTAAGGTCTTGATAGTCCACGAGAAAGACCGAAATGTTTAAAATTATATTCTTTGCACTCGTTGTTAGTAGTTTGCTTGCTGCATCTGTCTTGGCTTTGAAATCTGATTGGTGGGAAGATGCATCATACTATCAAATCTATCCACGATCATGGAAAGATGGTGATGGAAATGGAATCGGAGACCTAAAAGGTATAAGAAAATAGAATTTAATTGTCCAATTTTCGCTAAAATAAAAAAAATCCTAAACAGGGATAACTGAGAAGCTTGAATATCTGAAAGAAATTGGCATGACTGCAACATGGCTTTCGCCCATTTTTCAATCACCAATGGCCGACAATGGCTATGATATTTCCAACTTTACCGACATCGATCCTATTTTCGGCACCTTGGAGGACTTTGATGCTCTTTTGAAGAAGGCCAAGAAGATTGGTATAAAAGTGATTTTGGACTTTGTTCCGAATCATTCGAGTGACGAATGTGAATGGTTCCTTAAGTCCGTTAATCGGGAAGATGGTTATGATGATTTCTATGTTTGGGATGATGGTAAAGATGACCCAATGAATCCAGGGAAAAAACTTCCACCATCGAATTGGGTAAGTTTATACGAAATTTCCTTGAAAAAAATGTGAATCTTCTGTTGAAATAGGGCGAAGTGATGTAAGGCTTTTAGACTTAAGGGCAAAATATGTTGTTTAATGGAAGAGTCAGTGTTTTACTTTCAGTGAATATGTCACAAAGTCAAGTTTTAATTTATGGAAAAGCAATAAGATAAGGCTGAATGTTATCATTTGACATGTTTTAACACATTGAACCCCCTGAAACACTCAATTTAGACAATTAAGTTTTAAAGCCTTTTGCTTTAGTTTTTTATAAATGTGTTGTTTTGTTTTTTAGATAAGCATTTTTGGAGGCTCTATGTGGGAGTGGAATGAGAAACGTCAGCAATTTTACTTACATCAATTTTTGAAGGAGCAACCTGATTTCAACTTCAGAAATCCAAAAGTTCACACCCTCATGTTAGACGTGCTGAAGTTTTGGCTAGATCGTGGTGTCGATGGCTTCCGTATTGATGCCGTTCCCCATATGTACGAAAAGATGTTCGAAAATGGTACTTATCCCGATGAGCCACTTAGTGGAGAGACAGACGATCCCAACAGTCAATACTACGTGCAACACATCTACACTCAAGCTCAGTATGAAACGGTTGAGCTACTTTATGCATGGCGGGAATTTTTAGAAGAATATAAAAAAGAAAATGGAGGAGACACAAGGTATAAGAAGACTTGATAAGTTTTCATTATTTGAATTCAATGGAGAGTTTTTTTTTAAGAGTACTTTTAGCAGAAGCTTATGCCAGAATTGACACCCTTGTGCAATATTTTGGCAACGGTACACATTACGGTGCCCATTTGCCTTTCAACTTTAATTTTGGATCAGTGGGAGAAGTATTAAATGCCCGAACTTTCGACATGTTTGTTCACAGTTGGATGGATACAATGTGGGACACACATAAAATGGCCAATTGGGTGGTAATAACGAAAATAATTAAGGAACATTTTAGTAAATGATTATTAAGTTAAATGTGCATTTAATTGTTAAAGGTTGGTAATCATGACTTGCAAAGAATTGCATCCCGTGTTGGCGATGATTTGAAGGATTTGGTAAATGTGGTTCTAGCTGCTCTTCCTGGTGCCACAATCACATATTACGTAAGTTCATTTAACTTTTTTATATCCTAGTTTTTCAGTGTTAGATCATCCGAGTAAAACTGTAGCTTACCCATTGAATCTTGCGAGTGCGCTTAGCTAAGGAACATATTGTTAATCAACATTTTTAAACATTTCAGGGTGAAGAAATAGGAATGATCAATGTAGAATACTATTGCCCAAATTGTGGAGACGATCAAACACGTAATTTTAACCGATCTCCATTCCAATGGAACGATGGAGTATCAGCTGGTTTTTCTACATCAAATAAAACCTGGTTACCAATTGCTGAGAATTATAAACAAGTCAATGTTAAACGTCAGCGAGGTGTTGCAAGAAGTACTTTGAATATTTTTAAGCTCTCACAAAAGTTGAAGCATACAGGAGCGTTTAAGGCGTTCAAGGATGAAGGTGGTTTAAGCTATGGCGCTGTGAATGATAATGTTTTTCAAGTTATTCGGTAAGCACACCTGCTCTTAATGTGCTAGTGAACTTAACAAAATTAACGGTTACAAATTCCATTTCCAGTGGCAATTCTAGGGAAGAATATAGAATTTTGGTAAATTTAGGAAATAAACTTGAAAGTGTCGGCCGACAACTTGCCAGTTTGAAAAATGAAATTTTTGAGTACACATTGGTGACAAGTCATTCTCCCCATCGTATAGGGTAAGTTATTAACTTAAGAAAATATTTTTTTTTTAAACAACAATTTTTGTTTTATGGTTTGCAGTGAAAAGATAAAACTAAGTGAAGTTTTCCTGATGCCCTATGAAGCGGTTGTTCTTAAAAAAATTTCTAAAATATAAGGCTTCCATACAAAAGAGGATGGCAAAATATATGTAAATCAATTTAAATATACGAAGAACACATTATTTGTTCAATATACTTACATGGCTTTGAAGAAGATCCAGTTGTTTTCATTTAAAAAATATACGTTACAAACCAAAGTTTATTGCTTACTTAAGTTGGTCACCATATATCTTGTTTTTTTTTCAAAAGATTAAATATACATTTAAAGCTATTTGTTCTAAGAACTTTTTTTTAACTTTTATACTTCGTTCAACTAAAAAGCTCACAACTTAGTAAAAAGCTCACCATCAAGAAATAATTTGTTCTCCACAAAAGCACTCTATTTATTGCAATTAGGTTAAAGGTAACAAAGTTCCCACTAGAATTCCATCAAACCTAAATATGAAATTTGTTCACCAAAAAGCTTAGTGATTTCAAATTGGCATTTAATCCACGAAATTCACTGTCCTTTTTCCAAAGGTTTTAGGGAAGGAGTCGCTCTTTTTTCATGCTAAATTGAAACAATACATCAGCGTACACATGAAGCTCTATAAAATTTATTTGGCCTATTGAGAGTGCTAAAAGGGCGAAAAATGAATGTTAGAATTGACTTAAAGTAAAATAAGTTAAGATTTGCCTATGACGGACGAGACTGTCCTCGAAGAATCACAAATAAATAGGTACCTTTTTACTTGCTCTATTCTATAGGGCAAATATATTGGTTTCGTGTCACAACAAACTTTCGAGGTTGAAATCAAAACTAACATTTCGATAATGGAGAAGTCCAAAAAAGTGATTTTCGACGATACGTCCGTGGACCTGTTAGACGGTAAGACAGTTTAGCTTCAAAAAACAATGGGCAAAGATGTGTATGTATTGCTGGCCCAGCTCCAATAAGAACGACCTTTATTTCATATACAGGTATACAGGTGGTCCTTATAAAGATCATTGTCTTATTTTAAATGAGGCACCGCTATAATTTGTTCTAAATAAATTTTAAAAAAAAGTGTAAAATTTTAGTTCACTATATTAACGTTAACCCGGCTTCGAATACGTCTGAAATTTTATGTGGGAAATTCCATGAATTTTTGTAAATCCAAATTCGAAAAATCTTTACTTTGGTAATGATTGATTAAAAAAATTGAATTTTGAAACACATGTAGTCACTCTTGTCATATTTATCAAAATGTATCAGAAAAGAATTCACAACAGTTATTTCCCTACTTATAGCCATTTTAAAAAAAAAATATTTTTTTTATTTAATTTTAATCTATATAGCCTTAAAAAAATAAAAATTTTGTGGTACCATTTGCTCAAAAATTATCCAACCGATTTCGATAAATTGTATATGGTTGGAAAGCCATGGGTGCGAAGATATGCTGTATATACCTGAGGCACGCATTTACACCTGTGGGTCATTTTTGATTTTGCACTGCCGATCACTGTGCATATTTAAAAAAAAATATTTAAAAACTAAAAAAAAATTTGAGTGATTTAATTTTCAAACTAATTGTTTGACTCTAGAGAAAAGTTTCCTTCAAGTGTTTATGAGTTTTTGAGTGAGTAAGTTTTTGGTGGAATTTCGGCCAGTGGGCGATATACTAGTTTTAGTAAATGTTGTAAATTTTTTTTAAATACATTTTTTGTAAACATTTTTTTTATCAATCATTACTAAAGTTATGAATTTTTAAAGTTGGATGTACAAAAATACATTCGATTTCCCACATAAAACTTCAGACATCTTGGGGACCGGCCGGGTTAACGTTAATAAAAAGAGCTAACATTTTACAAGATTTTTTTTTATTTATTTAGAACAAATCAGGGGGTGCGTCATTCAAAATAAGAAATTTTAGGAAACGAAAAAATGTATCGCCACATGTGCAACGCTGAGATCATTGATTAGATAAGTGATGGCAGGTTGAGTAAAAGTTAAAATTTGTATTGATAGTCTAATATATTTTATAGTGCAATAGTTTGGATTTTTTGAAAATCTTTATTATTGTAGTATATAAAAGGGAAAATGTCCTTCTATGCAGGGCCGGCCCCAGCCAAACTTGCGCCCTGTGCAAGTTTTTTAGAAAGCGCCCCTTTTTGATATTTTCACACATGCATAAGCCTTTTCCACATTACCCAGGAGGTAGGCTTTTAATGCGTTTTTTCTATTGAGGTGTCCCCGGTAGGTCTAATCCTCAGTAACAAACAAATATGTATGTTTTCATATATGATTGTATGTATCATATGTAATAAAAGTACTTATTTACAAAAAAAAGTAAATAAATTAAAAACAAAAACACTGGCATTGCATTTTTGAAACTGAAACAAAGAAATGTCAAATTAATTTGGGCAAAAAACTTGACGTTAAAGTTTGACTCACAAGTCAAAATTAACATCGTGCATTATGGAGGGAGCACCCTATGAGTATGATATGGAAAGCTGATTTGTAGGTGTTGTTCAATTTGAGCAATTTGTTGGCCATGCACACTAAATGGTAATTCGGACATACAAATTTGAAACCAAAAAGCCTCAAACCATATTATTTTTTTACACATTGTTACTACAAACATTTGCATACAAAACTCAATTTAAAGCATGGTAAATCGTGTACGTAGTTGATGTAGGTACTCAAATAAGTGCACTGTCCAAAACCATTCAAACAAGACTTAAAAAAGTTTGATACAAAAATATGTTCATACAGCAAACCGTAAATCCTGTCCGCCCTGCATTATACGAAACTTTTTTTATCGTTGGGAAAGAAATTTGCACTCCCGGTTGATAAACATAGCTTTCCTCTTTTTCAATTGATAACTGATGGAGAAGAAGTAATTCCTAGCGTGCAAGACGAAAGAGAACAAGAACTTATGAGGGCTCAATATAGTAATATGTTGCACTCGTTCCAACGCCACCTACAAAATGATCGATTTGCCATGTATGTATTTGCTTAATGTAAATACTTACTTTACTTTTGATGGCGCTCACAGCCCAGGATGGGCTTCGGCCTCAACTAACAAGCCACTCCAGCCAGCTCTGTCCTTAGCTAGCCGCTTCCAGTTGCGCACACCGAGTGCTTAGATGTCGTCATCCACTTGTTTGCGCCAGACTCATCGGGCAGGTGCGTTGCTGTCCATACGCTCCACGTGCCCCAGCCATCTCAGCCGCTGTATTTTCAGCTTTTTGACCAGGTCAACGTCGCTGTATAGCCCGTATAGCTCGTCGTTGAATCTTCTCCTCCATACTCCTTCGATACACACCGGACCGAAAATCACACGAAGAATCTTCCTCTCAAAGCACCCTAGCAGATTTTTATCCGAATCTTTCAGTGTCCATGCTTCTGACCCATAAAGCAGGACCGGGATCATAAGGCTCTTGTATAAAGTCTCCTTGGTTCTCTGAGAGAGGGCCTTACTACTTAATTGCCTTCTTAGTCCTCATTAACCGTCAATCCCATTTTAGCCGCCTCCGATTCAATGCTCGCAAATGCCCCTGCCACAGCTCGCTTCGTTCTGCCGACGATGATTGAATTGTTGTCAGATCGTAAAACTTACAGGCGGGTGACTCGTTAAACATGGAACAACTTCAATTAAGTCTGCAAACTTTAATATGATCTTCAGAATTTTTCCTCCATAAGAACCTACTAATAATTTCCTAAATCCCTATACGAAGACAAAACTTCAGATGTTTGAAATCATGCCTGGACTTTAATTGGTTAGATGGTTCTAGACACCTCCAAAATGAGCTAATCCATTAAAACGTCTAATATACCTTCTTGTTATAAATTTAGTAAATACAAATCAATCTTTATCACAAAGGAAATAATATTTTCAATGACCCTCTCCAGTTATTATCATATTTTATCATAAGAAAAAATCTCGTAAAATCATCATGGTCATTGATGAATTATAATATTGAGTTTTAAATTTGATTCGAACCAAACAAAATATTTAAAGCTAAGTCATAACAAATTGCTAACTCAACAAAATTTAATTAAGATAAGAAGTAGAAAAGAGATAGCGTTTTTACCGAATGAAGTTTTCTTCATTTTTGAATACGACATTCTGGTTTAGTTGTGAATTAAACATTTCCAAGGAATGTTCATCATGACCAAGTATAACATTTTGTTTGTGGCTATTTTGGCTTGTTTAAGTTTAAATTCTTGCTTTGCCAAGAAAACCGATTGGTGGGAAGATGCATCGATCTATCAAATCTACCCTAAATCATGGAAGGACTCTAACGGAGATGGAATTGGTGACTTAAAAGGTAAAATGTGACATTGTTTGCGGGCTTAGGATTGGTAAAATTAACTTTCTTTTTCAACAGGTATCACCGATAAATTAGACCATCTCAAGGAGATCGGCATAACTGCCACATGGATTTCTCCATTCTACAAGTCGCCAATGGCTGACAATGGTTATGATATCACTGACTTTTTTGATATCGATCCGATTTTCGGAACCATGGAAGATTTTGATAATCTGATGAAGAAAGCCAAAAGCATTGGTATTAAAGTGATTTTGGATTTTGTTCCCAATCATTCGAGTGATGAGTGTGAATGGTTTAAGAAATCAGTCAATCGTGAAGATGGATATGAAGATTTCTATATTTGGGCTGATGGTATTGAAGATCCTAACAATTCTAGCCGCATATTAGTACCCTCCACTTGGCAAAGTACTTTTGGAGGTTCTATGTGGGAATGGAATGATAAACGTCAACAATTCTATTTGCATCAGTTCTTGGCCTCGCAGCCTGATTTCAATTTCAGAAATCCAAAAGTTCACGCAGTTATGATAGATGTTTTGAGATTCTGGCTTGATCGTGGTGTTGATGGCTTTAGAATTGATGCGGTGAAGCATATTTATGAGAAAGTCAATGATGATGGTACATATCCTGATTTTCCACCAAATGATGATCCCAATGATAAAGTAAATAAGGCAAATAAGGTTTACACCCAGCATCAGTATGAAACTGTGGAGCTTTTGTATTCATGGAGGCAGTTCTTGGAAGATTATCAGAAGCAAAATGGAGGTGATACAAGGTAAGTTTCTAAAAATTATAAATTTTAAATGCCTGTTTAGTAAAGTTTTAATTCAGTTGACAACATACTTCTATAATTTAACTAAAATTAAAAATATCCCATTTTCAATTTTAGAGGCATCTGCATTATTGCTTTGTTCATTTCGCAGCAAATAATTTTCATTTATTTTTTTTCTTAAGAGTAATCCTAGCCGAATCTTATTCGCCAATCGAAATTCTTGACCAATATGTTGGCAATGGAACACACGCTGGTGCTCATTTACCTTTTAACTTCAAAATAATGCAAATGGATGCAGATGCTAATGCTCGCGGTGTTGAAACAGCTGTCAGTGGCTGGATGGATGTTATGTGGCCAAAGCATCAAACGGCTAATTGGGTGGTATGCTTAATTAAATACTTTCCAAAAAAAAAAAGAAATTCTTAACTTTGTTAAGTTTGTATTTGCAGTTTAGCAACCACGATCTCCTTAGAGCAACAGATCGTTTCGGTTTAATTAAAAAAGATCTGTTAAACATTTTACTTACCTCATTGCCGGGTGTTGCTGTAACTTACTACGTAAGTATTATAACTTTATTATAAAATATCCGACTGCGGTATACGAATCAGTCCATTTCTTTCACTGATGTTAGGGTGAAGAAATCGGAATGACGAGCATAACGTGCCCACGTGAAGATTGTGACTTTAATGAAACTCGTGAATATGGTCGATCACCATTCCAATGGAATGATCAATTATCAGCTGGATTTTCCAACATCACGGACACATGGCTACCAATTGTTGATAATTACAAGGACGTCAATGTGAAGGTTGAACGTGGCTATGCCAGGAGTTCATTGAATGTTTTCAAAAAGATGCAACAACTTAGACGATCTCCTGCATTCAAGGCTTTCAAAAACCCCAATGGTTTCAGCTATGGTGCTGTGAATGATCAAGTCTTCCAAATTGTTCGGTAGTATTCTTAAGCATACAAATATTTCTCATGTTCCTTCTAACATTGATATTTCTGTAGATCATCTCGATTCCAAGAATATCGTATTTTAATAAATATGGGCAACCAGACAGAGACATTAACTGGACTTGGTAAATCTAAGGGTGAATTATCTAATATGCTAACGTATACTGTGGTGACAAGTAACTCACCACACGACATTGGGTAAATAATTGTTACTGAATTATTTTAAATTAGCTTTGAATATCATTATTTGTTTTTCAGGGATAAGGCTGACTTGAGGAAAATCGTGTTGAAACCATATGAAGCTGTGGTCTTGAAGAAAGTGTTTAAACTCTTTTAAAAGCGTCTTTTAAAATCTATTTATTCTATTTGTTTTCCTCAAATTAAATTTTTCTTTATTGAAAGATTTATAGATTTTGGTTAACAATTTTGAAATGGTAGAAGGCACTGAAGACACATCAACTTATTTTAAAAGTTTTATAAACAAAATTTGGATAAATTAAAAGTTTGATTTTAATGCTTAAGAAAATTAATAAAAAAAAATTTCTTTGTTGTTAATATAACTTTGGTGTACATACATATGTACATACATACAGTGGCGCTCAAGTCCGATGTGGACCAGGGCCTCAACCAATTTGCCTTCTCCAGCAGCTCTGTCCCTAGCTAGCTGTTTCAGTTTCGCATGCCAAGTTGGCTGAGGTCTGATTCCACTTGCCTGCGCCACGGGTTTCGCTGTCTTCCTTTACTGTGCCGCCGTTCCTCGGTATTAGATTCAAAGACTTTTCGTCCCCTCACCATGACTCAGCAACTTCAGTCGTTGCATTTTTACTTTTGTGATGTCGCTGTAAAAGCCATACAGTTCGTTGTTGTATCTTCATCTCCATATTCCCCGTCTATGCAAAGATCACCCGAATTTTTGTCTCAAATATGCCTTAAACTTACTCATCCCCCGCTAACAAGGACTATGTCATACAGTAGAACCAGAATGATGAGTGTCTTATACAGGGACACTTTAGTTATTTCAGAGAGGTCTTTGCTTCTCAATTGTCTGCTTGGCCCAAAGGAGCAGTGATTGCCAAGACTTATCCTCTGTTTGATTTCAGCGCTGGTATTGTTGTCTGAGTTGATAACAGAGTCCATGTAGACAAAGTCCTTAACTGCCTTAAAGTTATATATGTATGTGTCTTTTCTTAGAGGTATGGAACCCTATAAGTTGGCAACACAAAACTGGCGGAAATTTTGTCAGCCTCCAAGTTATTTATTTTTAGTTTGGTTTGGCATTTCAACATGAATAGACTGAGGCCTTAACAACGCTTCCAAATTGTGCAAATTTATTTTGAAAACCATGGTTCTGTTCGAAAAACGTATCGCGTACTACAGGGCAATAATTCGATTAACTATGGAACGTTTTCGCACCAGGTTTAGGTACTCTAAATGATAATACGCATCCACAGAGACGTCGTATATTGCATACAGAAGAAGTCATTGCTGCTGTAGAGCGTAGCGTAGAGCAGCGATTACAAAACTTTTTAAGCTTTGAAACCTTTTAAAAGATCAAAATATATTTCGGAACCCCGACCTTTAACGATAGCAAATGACGAAAAACAAAACAATTGATTTCAAAATCAATTTTTTGTTTACATATTTCATGTGAGTGTAGCTCGTAATTTTCTTATGAAATTGAATGTAGTTGTGTCATTTTTGTTTGTTTTTTTTTTTTGTAATTATGACTTCGATAAAAAGAAAATGTAAACGTCAAACATTTTTATGATTACATAATGTGAGCTGGGTAAAAATTTGCCTGGTTGGTGGGTGAATTTGGTCAATGAACGCACATTTTTTCTATTTTTTTTTTAATAAAAGGAATATTTTCAGCTTTCTTTCAAAAATATATAATTTAATAAATTAAACATGATTGTAATAGCTTCATTGTGATAAATTTAGAAAAAAGTTATAAACTAAATAATTTTTATTAAAAAAAACCTTAAAAGGTTTCAATATGTTGTGGAAATACTACAACGCAATAATTTTTACGCAGTTATGTGGAATATTATGCGAATCGAATTCGCTTTACTTTATTAATGTAACAGTAAAACAAAAAATTATAGGTAGTTGCTTTTTATAAAAAATACGTTTTGAGTGACTTTCGCCACCACAAATTATGACAGAAATGCATCAAAATTAAAAGAAAACCTGTCATAAAAACCGTACGAAGCTTATAAGTACAATCTCCTAATAAGGCTGCGCAAAAGAGCAGAGAAAGATTGATTCTCCTAATGTTTTTCCAGTGAAATTAACAATCCATGTATTCAAACAGCAAACAAAAAATATCAATGAAACCCTAAAAAATAAACAAAAAATCCTTAGTATAAGAAAATTATCTCTGTAATCAATTAGTAAGGGATAATTGATTGATTAGCAATGAGATAATAAGGAATACGTTAACGCGGCCAAAGTCACCCGAAACTGCAGAATGGCTTTGGCCATCCAGTTTTTTATTTTCCAAAATTAAACTAGCTAAGTGATTTGTTTTAAATTAACGAAACTTGTGCAAAAAAAAACTTTACTCTGTAAAAAAATCTCCAAAAGTTAAAGTTAGTACTGAAAAAAATATTTGTTTTTAATGTTTTTGCTTCGAGAAAGTCGCGGAACCCTGAAAACTCTTCGGCAGAACCCCAGGGTTCCGCGGAACACAGTTTGGGAACCTGGGGCGTAGAGGTAGCCATTACCATTGTTAAAAAGAAATGGAAAATAATTAGTGACAAAACTAGAATAAATCGTAGCAAATTTCTATGGAAATCCTTGATTTTTGCCTGAAGGAAAACAACTTAGTATCTACAATTCAAAGATGACATTTTCAAGTAAATTTTTTGGAATGCCTGTGGGCAGCCATTTGTCACCCACTATCGCAGATTTACTACTTGATTACATACTTGATGAATGTTTTAGTGGAATGGAAGATAGGCCTACGTTTGTTGCTAAGTATGTAGATTATAGATGACATAATATGCCGTGATGGACAAACGTAACATTGAAAAAGTGCAGCTGATTCTCAACAGATTCCACCCGAAAATCCAGTTCACTAATGAAATGGAACAAAACGTTCAATAGCATTTTTGGACATCGTGAAAGCAACTGTCTATTGTTCGACTGGTATCAAAAAAAAACACTGCATTAGGAAGATTAGTCAACTTTCAAAAAACAGCCCTGGCAAGCCACAGCATCGAAAACGGTCACTCTCCCGGTTTTGAAGTTGTCAAGGTTCTACAATAGAGATGAAGATGTTTTCAAACGATACACCCTAGAAACATTACATATCTTCAACAATAACAACAACATGATAAGAAAACAAGATACCCAAAACATCTCTGTTATCTATTGCTCCCAAAATTTCTTCATTACACATACATAATCCTATATTAGTTTTTTTATTCTTTGTTTAAATTCGATAGACTAAACTTCGTTTAAAATGTTTTTTTCTTAATTTTTTTTAAATAATATAGCAATTCTTGTTGTCCAAATTAAGTTTCCCTAAAGAAGGCAGCATTGCAGCAACCCCTGCCGAAACGTCGGGAAAGTTTCATTGCTAAAACTACAGTGACAAAAAAAGCCGACGGAATGATCATTTTTTTAATAACATTCAATCACGATTATTCATTCCAAATTGGTTAATAAATAATTTTTAGGATAACACATAATCATTTGTTGACATCTGTTGATAACTGTGAGATAATACAATAATTATAGTACAATAATTATAGTAATTAATATTATTAATTGAATTTAAGGCAATCGATATAGTAATCTGTAAATAAATTGAGGTAACGATGATTATCCAAAAAAACATACAAAATAGGAGAAATATACTAATAAAAGGTGTCTTTTTTTAAACTTCGAAAGAATTGTTGTTTGTATAGTTTTAAATCTCATTGTGCAGCACAAAAAAAAACAACAACTTCTGCAATGTGCTGTGCATACCTATGAGATACAAAAAAATGAGCACGACTTGATCGCACGAATTTGCTCTCGTAGCTAAGAACTTCAACGTAGCTTGAAGTTGACAATGTGCATATGTATTGGTCCCAGAAAATTACGATATCAATAAAAAAAGTTTTTAAGACCAAAGGACCTCTTTCATAAAAATTACTTTAAATTTTTTACTTAAATAGATAAACCAGATAGAGCTAAAAAAGTATGCCATCTGATTTGTTTGATAAATATGAATTTACGAAAAAAAAAAAAATTTAAAATCGTTAGAGCGGTTTTCTTAAAAATTAATTTTTTATATATAAAAATTCTTGAACATTTTAAAAAATTAAATTTGTTATGCCAACTACTAAAATTTAATAAAATACTGTTGAAATATTTAACATTCAAACACTTTAAGTTTAATCACTTGTTATCAATTAAAGTGATAAGAAAAATATCGCATGGAATTATGTTTCATTAAATTATTATTATTAAATATTTCCATATCAGAAAAGGTTGTTTATTGTATTCTTTAGTAAAGAACATAACCACTGTTTAAAGTATTTTTTTACAATAGGTTATAGGGCCAGACAACGGTTTACGAATAATTTAAACTTCGATATGGGAAATTAAGAAGGAAAATTTGAAAAGTTGAATAATTCAAATTTGATATGATATGGAAATTCAAGATGGAGCTCTTATTGAAAAAGGAGCTTCTGTGGTCAACGTTGACTAAGGCAAGACCCACAAATTTAGCAGTAACGGCAAAGGAGCCAAAAATAACAGATAGGCAACGTCTACAGGAAGAATGGGACCGAATCGATGAACAGGCTTTTTCCTTGATTGGTTTGTCGATTGAAGAAGACCAAATCATTCATATTCGCAGTTCAATTACAGCGCTCGGTGCTTGGAACAATTTAAAACATCACGAAAAAGCAACACTGAGCAATAAAGTTCACTTGATGCGAATGATTTGTTCATTGAAGATGGATGAAAATGGTAGAGTTACAGAGCATCATAAGGAGATTCAAGTACTGAGATGATGCTGAAAATTTGCGAAAAGAACAAAGGCACTGGAATAACATTTTTTTTTCTGCAAAAAGCAAAACCATATGAAAAAGGATTGCCAAAAAACAAGGATATGCACCAAATAAGAAGAATCATGCTGATAAAGTCAACTCAGTAAGTTCCGATCAAAACGATTTTGTTTTTTCAGTAAACCAGAAGAGCAAGGATAGTTTGTTTTCGCGGTTCACAGTAATAAAACTATTGACCCATAAACACGAAGTAGAAAAATCAATAAAAGAATTTGTTGAGATGACATTATTTGAAAAGAAACCGAAAATTCTACGTTCGGATCGAGGAGGAGAATACACAGGAAATCAACAAAACGGAGTTGCTGAAAGAAAAAATCGGACAATCATGGAAATGGCTCGCTGCATGTTAATTGACGCTGACCTTCCAAGAGGCAATGTCCAGTAAAGACAAAACAAAATGGATATCAGCAATGCAATAGGAAATGGTGACACTTAAATATAACAATACATGGGAACTTACAGATCTTCCAGAAAAAAGACAAGCTATTGGAAGTAAATGGGTATTCAAAGTAAAGAAGGACGAAAAAGGAAATATCAAAATATATAAAGCAAGACTTGTAGCCCAAGGATTTTTACAAACATTTGGGACAGATTTTAACGAAGTTTTTGCACCAGTTGTTCGACAATCTACGTTCAGAACTTTGCTGTCTGTTGCAGGAAAAAGAGGATTAGTCGTTCATCATTTGGATGCCAAAGCAGCTTTTCTCAATGGAACTTTGGAGGAAACCATTTATATGAAACAGGCTCCAGGTTTCAATTTTGAGAATCCAAGCAAAGTATGCCTGCTCAAGAAAAGTATCTATGGGCTCAAACAAGCTGCTAGGACTTGGAATGAAAAAGTAAGAGTGACCTTGATCGACGGTGGATTCGTTCAAGGGAAGGCAACCCCGTACTTGTATTCCAGAAGATTTGAAGGAAATTGGTGTTATGTATTTATCTATGTTGATGATGTCGTGGTTGTCTGCAAAAATAAAAAAGATGTGAAGACCATAGAGGACATAATGCAAGCAAAATTTGAAAAAGAGGACCTTGGAGAAAAAAAAACAAGAGACAAACAAGGAAATTTCGAACTATGTCAATCGAAATATATTCATAAAGTTGCTAAGATGTTTGGACTACAAGATGCAAAAGAACCAAATACACCAATGGAAATAGGATACTACAAATCACCTTTGGATACAAACACAATGATCAGTAACTCGAATTATCAAAAACTATTTGGATGTCTTTTGTACATTTCAATAAATACCAGACCGGACGTAACAACAAGTGTGAACATATTAGCTCAGAAGGCTTCGAGTCCAAATCAGGAAGATTGGGAGCAACTCAAACGCTTGGTAAAGTGTCTGAAAGGAACTTCAAAACTGAAGTTAAAGATAAGCGACAGCAAGGAATTGATTGGATATTCGGATGCAAATTGGGCAGAAGATAAACAGACACGGAAATCAAACACCGGCTACGTTTTCTTTTTAAACGGAGGAATCATTAATTGGTCTTGTAGAAAGCAAACGTGTGTATCCTTATCATCAACTGAAGCGGAATTTATCGCCTTATCTGATACATGCCAAGAGGCGATTTGGCTTCAAAGATTATTAGAAGACATGCACGAGGGAGTTCAAAATCCGACGACCATATACGAGGACAATCAAAGCTGCTTGAAAATCATCAAAGAAGAAAAATATAGTAATCGCATAAAACATATAGATACAAAATTCCATTTTGTAAAGGACGACATTGATAAAAACCATATCACCTGCAAGTTTTGTCCAACAGAAGAAATGATCGCGGATATTTTCACGAAACCCTTGCCAGCCAGACACATAAAATTGAGAACAAATTGTAAGATTATTTAATGTTTTGAACGGCAGGTACCGTTATTTTTTGAGCTAAAAAAAATTCAATTTCTCCTCTAGGGAATCCCATAAGAACCTTAAGTCCAAAGTTTGAAGAAAATCACTTCAGCCGTTTAGGCTGCATGTCGAGGTACAGACAGACAGACGGACAGGCAGACAGAATTGCGAGACCCACTTTTAACGCGTTCTCTCTCATCGTAATGTAAGGGAGTTTTTTTTCACGAATACTAAACTTGCCCTATACTACGCACATATATCGCAAGTAAAAAGAACTTTTTATTTATTTAATCCGTTAAATACTTATCCACAAAGTTTAACATAATGTATTGTACATAATAAATGTTGTTTATGTTGTATTAAAATACGTTACTTTAAGTTACGTAAAGTGTTCATATCTTCATATCTTTTATTATTGTTTTAGTTTTTTTTTGTATTTGATGTTTAAATGTAGTTTTTAGAAAATTCTGGTGGCTTTTGATTCGTCCAAACTATCATGAAATTGCAGGACTCTCGCTCTGTTGCTCTGTTCATCCGGGACAAAGGGATAGCTTTGCATTAAACAGAATTAATTTCAGATTTTGGGTTTTCATCGTGAAACAAATATTTAGGTGCCACAATTCATTCATTACGTGCCACATGAAAAAAAAAACAAGTTCTTTTACTTTTTCATAAAAAAGAATCAATATTATAATTGATGTAATATGTCAAGTAAGTGTTTGTGGAAATTGCGACAGCTACCGTTCGATAAAAGCTGATGTCACACACCATGAAGATCGTTGAGCGGATATTGGATGGCCGCCTACGAAAATAAATACGGCTATCTGACGACCAGTGCGGGTTTGTTTCGGCTAAATCAACCACAGATGCTATTCAGAGCATAAGAGTCAGAATGGAAAAATATCGGGATTCCTCGAGAGATTGCATATTGTATTGGTTGATTTTGAAAAAGCATTCGACAGACAGCCACGAGATCTGATATGGGTTTCACTTAGGCAACGAGGAATTCCGGAAGTCTACGTGCGGATGGTCATGGACATGTACGAGCAAGTTAAAACAAAGGTAAGATGCCCCGCAGGAATCACCGAAGAGTTCCCAATTAGAGTAGGTGTGCAACAGGGTAGCGTCTTGAGTCCTTTGCTCTTTATTACTGTCCTTGACTTTCTGCTTGAGGATAAGGTGACGGATCCCAAAGTGAATCAGTTATTCTTTGCTGACGATGGGAGTCATCATAAGTGAAGATCCTGTGTCCTTGCAACGAGCATTTGATGTATGGTTGGATGTTCTGGAGGGAAATGGATACCGCATTAGCGCGAAAAAGACCGAATACCTATGCTGTCCATTTTATGATCCACACGGACATCTACTTAAATACAACAGTGCCTCCCAAGTGCGAAAAGTTTAAATACTTTGGCTTAACGATCAAAATCGAAGGATCCTGTGATCATGAAATCAAACATCGTGTAAGCGTAGGGTGGATGAAGTGGCGGGAAAACTCTCCCATCTTCTGTGGTAGAAAAATGCCCCGTAAGCTGAAACACATCAGTTGTTCGTCCAGCGGTAACATACGGCAGGAGTGACAAAGCGCGTTAGAATTAGAAGCAAGAGAATCTGAGGAAGACTACACCCCAAAAATACATTCTTGGACAAAATTAGAGCTGGCCACGAGACGAGAAAAGTCGAGACGAGACTGGCTTTTAAGCAACCGAGACGAGACCGAGACGAGACTGTATATTTGGACCGAAATGTTCAGAGAGTCTAAAAAATTAAGAAATCCAATTTCAATTAAATATTTATTTTCTTCCGCACGTATTCCAATAATAATCGACAGGTTGTCCGGAAATCGTATTTTTTGGAGACGAGACCGAGACGAGACTTAACTGTACAAGACCGACACGAAACCGAGACGAGAATGAAAATTTTCGATTTTAACGAGACCGAGACGAGACTTACAAAAGTCTCGCAGAGTCTCGTCTCGTGGCCAGCCCTAGACAAAATATAGCGTGACCAACTTAGCTGGTACTGTCATGTGCAAAGAAGATACCACGATAACCTAGTTCAAAAGGCAATATCACAAGACGTTCCAACATTATTGCAGAAGAAAGACTGGATGTAACAAATGCAACGACACCTGCATTTAGTTGGTATGGAACAATCCAAAACCGTGAGGCTTGTCGACGTTTTCTGAGGTCAACCCGGCGAACCCCACAAGTGGAATCTAAGGTGATGCAGTTCAGTGGGAGAGTTGCGGTCCCTCACGATCATGACAATTGCCGGCTAAATGAAGAAGAAGTGTTTGTAGAAATTAAAAAAACACTGAATATGCAGTTAATTCAAGCTTTTTAGTAGTGCCCAGAAAATAATTAAAAAAATAAAGGCTAAAACCGCAAAGCCCGATGTAGTTCGCAACATTTGATATGTTGTTGGGGCATGTTAAAGTCGTCTGTAGCTAAGTTTGCAAGGAAAAATGCAACAGCGAAAAACTGACAAAATCACAACAATTTCCTTTATAACTTTGAAAATATGCAACTTAGTTTATGTGTCTTACTTTGACCACAGCAATGATGGAAACATTGCTTATTGCACTTAGTTAACATCATATTTCTTGCCAAAATTATTTGAAAGATTTGGATCGTCCTGTAATACTCTAGACAGACTAACTGATTCTAGCATAATTGTCCAATTTTTGACCTATTTTTTGAGTGCTTCAAAATGAATTAGATAGATTTTTTTATTTTTAATTCATGGTTAGATAGCAACACAAGTATAACATGCGTGAATTTAAAATTAATGTGGTCTTGTAGAAAATTTTAAAACAAACAAGTTTATAAAGTAGATGGTTTTTCTAAGTTGCATATTTCCAAAGTTATAAAGGAAAATATTGGAAAAATGGTGTGATTTTGGCGGTTTTTCCACTGTTGCATTTTTTCTGCAGCGAGCACAGGTTTTTCGATGTTGCAAACTTAGCCACATACTTCTCTAACATGCTTCTCTACATATCAAAAATGCTGAACTGCAGCGCTTTGCGATTTAATTATAGAATTGTAGACTGAACTGTATAGTAAATTAGTGGTGGAGAGAAAAAGTTTCAAAAAAATGTTTGTCTGACTTTTTTTTTTTAAATAACATTTCCGAATTTCCTTTTTTAATGGCTGAGTTCCAGTGTCAATTAAGCATTACCTAGTTTTATTTAAAAAACAAAAAAAGTTAGTCAACAAATGTTTTGGAATTTTATTTCTCTCCACAACTAATTTACTACTAAAATGCTTGAATAAACTGCGTACCTACTCAGTTTTTGGTATTCCAGAAAGTGTAGTGCCAAGTTAACATCAAGTAAGCACTACGTTTGGCGTTAAGGGGAATGTAGATTTTTGTTCGAGAAAAATTGTTATTGTAGCTGTCGTATTAGCCAACTTAAACGACAAGTAGGTAAAACTACACTTTTTGGTGTTCAGAAATTTTCAAACGACTTGTATAAATTTAAATAAAAACGTAAGTTCTTCAATTGTTTCACTGCTTTTTATTAGTTTTGACTATTTTTAATTACTAAAAGGATAAAGATAACGAAGCCAAAGCAAAGAACACAACTCAAAGCTGATGGATACAAATACGACTTTTCCGAGGCGTCTCACAATCGTAAGATAGAAAAACAAATTTGAATATTTGAAGCTGGTTCAAATACCATTGATTCCTGTGGCGTGCCGCGTCGCGTGTCGTCGGTTTAAATGATAATAGTAGCTTCTGCTTTATTTTTATTTCATCTTTTTAATTACAAATATATACAGTGATGAGGATCGTTGAAAAATGTATCCTTGCAAATAGGTACTTACTTACTTCGTGTCGGGCAAATGCAATGCATTTGTTTCGCAATAAAATAAACAATGCAACACTATTTACAGTTTGTGGCTTGAGCTTTTTTAGAATAAGAAGTTTGATTTTAAGAGAAATTCGTTCATTAAAATGCTAAATTTCTTTTAAAAAATATCAAACTGATGGCGTTTAAGTAACGTAATACCGACTCTTAAGCGCCAAGAAAGTGACTCGACACAAAAAGTAACAATTGAAGCGCTTAGAAGATGAAGGACGTAGGTAAGCGACATTTTTAAACATTTGAGTTATAAGCATTTAAAGTTTATTGCCTATAACTTTTTTTATGAAAATAATAAAAGTACTGTATGGATAATTTAAAGTCAATAAAACTCAGGTGAATTTAATTATAGGAATCTTTTTTGTTTAATGCAAATAGTTGTTGAGATATTTACACTTTTGTGCATTTAAGACCTTTATCTAGGAACTTTTTTGTATTTAATTTAATTTTGTTTTTATAAAGGTGTTAAGTGACTTTTTGATATGTTGTAATTTACTAATTTTTGTTTGTTTTTTTTTTTAGGGATGGCCACGAGACGAGACTCTGCGAGACTTTTGAAAGTCGCGTCTCGGTCTCGTTTAAATCGAAAATTTTCAGTCTCGTCTTGGTCTCGTGTCGGTCTAGTATAATTATGTCTCATCTTGGTCTCTTGTTGATTATTAAAACGGTATATTTTCGATTAAAGTTTGAATATGTGCTGAAGAAAATAAATATTTAACTGAAGTTGGGTTTTTTAATTTATTGGAATCTCTGTAAATTTTGGTCCAATTATACAGACTCGTCTCGGTTTTAAAAGCCAGCCTTGTCTCAGTCTCGTCATGCGAGACCAAAATTGAGACCAACTTTTCTCGTCTCGTGTTAAGCCCTAGTTTTTTTCTCTTTCCCTTCTCCAGGATCTGCTGAAATTGCATTTAAATAAAACCATTGATGTTCTACACGAACAAAATTCATCCGCTCTTTTAAATTTTTTCTGCAGAAAGTTGTTTCAATTTGTTCTCTCTTGGCATTAAATCTTGATTATAATCAGGACGTTTGTTACTTTTGGCTATAACAACCTTTCTATAAGGAACATATTCATTATAGCATTCTTTGTAATGGTAAGAACCATACTCCCTGCGATTCCATTTTATTGAGTCCCTAAATTGAACCTTGCAATAAAGTAAAAATAAAATTAGTCTGCTGGGGTATTCGTGAAGGAATTTTCGTCTGCTTTTTTGCAGAGTCACTTCCGGTTAGGTTTTGAAGCAAAAACGTTACACCCGTTATTATTCATAGGCTGTTCCTGATGAGATTAATGAAGGCTTTGTAGCGTTCTTGGTTGTAGTTTCCAAGTAGTAGTTTGGCCTGCCTCAGTTTTGGGAGTTCATTCCAAATTTTTGATCGTTTTGCCTCCTCTTCTAATTTGATCTTGTTTTTGATCACATTTTCACCTAATCCGCAATAGGGCTCAGGCCTTGTTAGGGGGGTTGTTGCTCCTTTTTTGGCTAGGGACTCTGCATCTGCATCCTCTTTACCATCGATACCCCAGTGACCCGCTACCCAATAGAGTTAGACATTGTTATTTTTGCCCAGTTCATTTAACCTCCGCAAGCATACCCATACCAGTTTTGAGCTAATGGCATAGGTGCTTAACGCTTTAAGCACGGCTTGGCTATCTGACATGATGGCAATGTTACGATTTCGGCAGTTTCTTTCAAGGTTACGTTCTGCATATTTACCTATGGCGTTTACTTCCGCCTGGAAAATGTTTGTGGACTGTCCCATCGGTACAGATAGTTTGGTCCTTGCCCAAATATACCCGCCCCAGTCAGACGTTCTCAATTCATCAGTACACCATTCCTTCTTCACGGAATTTCGGTCTGCATTTTTGAACTTAAGCCTGTGAGAGTGTCCTGAATCAAATAGCATTAGAGCAAATGTTAAGCAAATGACTTGACTTCTGTCATTTTTGTCACACCTATAAGGTCAATTTAACACCCATTCGTCAGGGGTATCGGCTATGTTCTGACATGGGTTACAACATTACGCAAATGACTTGACTTTAAATGTCGTTGGCTCTAATCCTCGATTTCATAAAGCACTTTTAAAAATTGAACAGGCTTTTAAGTCTTAAAATGAAATTTATTCCATACAAAATACGTCATTTAAAAATTTAAAAGCCAATTAAATGTTTATGAAATTGGCCATAAGACTAATAGATGTGTGTGAAAAATAACGCTTCGAAATTGTGCGTAAGGCTATACAAAATAAAGCCATCATGTTAAGCCACCCGCGTCGGAATATTCAAATTTGAAGTAGTGTGTGTTGGCTGGTGCCTCTTGCCTGCACATGCACTGATTTTTGTGGTGTTCACCTATAATGTCTAATCTTAAAGTGCCCACTTAACACCTTTATGCACGAAATGAAAAGTTCAGAAAAAATTATTTTTGTATAAAGGACTTAATACAAAGGACTTAAGCGCATTTAACACATTCATCCACAAAGTTTATTATTAAAGTGATTACATATAACACATTCATCTTTGGCTAAATATGAATCTAGAGGCGATAGAAGGGTACAGACGAGTCAGAAATTTAAGTTTTCATATAACACTTTCATCTGTAGGTAAAAAGCCAAATTTCAAAAAATGTCACTTAACACCTTCATCTTCTAAGCGTTTCAATTGACGTTTAATAAAAACGCCTCTTATAATGGGGACGACTATCTCTTTAAAAAAAATATAATTATCTGTCCAATATTTGTTTCAATTAGCCGTCTAGTCATTTTAGTAAGATATATTTTTAAAGCTTTGACACGACCGCAACGTACGGAATTCGTGGTATGTTGCTGAGCTGGTTTGCATCCTATTCATATGGTCGCGGTCGTAAGCAATTTGTTGTTGTCGATGACATATGCTCCAAAGAAATCCATGTTACCTCAGGTGTTCCCGAAGGGGTATTTGTTGCATATAAATGATGTGCCTAACATATTAAAATTTTGTAAATGTCTTATATTTGCTGATGACATAAAGATTTTTGCCGTTATTTCATCCGTAAATGATTGCATGCTGTTTCAAAATGATCTTGATGCATTCTGTAAGTGGTGTAGTTTAAATGATCTTCAATTAAATATTGATAAATGTGTTTCGATGTCTTACAACAGATCCTTATATCATATAATTCCTTCATATTCTTTAGCAAATTGTACACTAAAAAGTGTCCATGACCAGACTCTGCGAGACTTTTGTAAATCTCGTCTCGGTCTCGTTAAGTCTCGTTTCGGTCTCGTGTCGGTCTCGTATAATTAAGTCTCGTCTCGGTCTCGTCTCCGATAAATACGATTTCCGGACAAATTGTTGAATATTTGAACGAAATATTTTCGATTATCGTTTGCATATGTGCAAAAGGAAATAAATATTTAACTCCAATTGGATTTTTTAATTTATTAGACTCTCTGTAAATTTCGGTCCAAATATACAGTCTCGTCTCGGTTGCTTAAAAAGCAGTCTCGTCTCGGTCTCGTCATGCGATACCGAGATCGAGACCGAAACTTTTCTCGTCTCGTGACCAGCCCTAGTTGTTTGGAATCCAACAACCCAACATGATATAAATAGAATTGAAAGTGTACAAAAGAACTTCTTGCTTTTTGTTTTAAGAACATTTTTCGGTAATTCTAATACATAACATCATTCATATCGATCAAAATGTTTGTTGTTAGGAATGCAAACACTCCATTCACGAAGAGAAATGTATGGTATAATGTTTGTTCGCGATATTTTGTGCTGTTTTCTTGACTGTTGAAACTTACTTGCTTTGGTGTATATATATGCTCCTTCAAGAGCTTTAAGACAAAGGCCATTATTATTTGAGGTTGCGCACAGAACTTGTTATGGATTACGTGAGCCTTTGAGCCATTGTTCTAAATTATTTAATGAAGCTTATTGTAACTTAGATATAAGTTTGCTTAGATAAATGTAATTCTAGGAATTAAGAATATGAACTTGTAATTTCGAATCTGTTAATAATATATCGTAAAACCGCTCATTATAAGATTATTATGTATTCTTTGTTTAACAAGACTGTAGTCAGCAGTCGAGCTGATTACATGACATGTCTCCCTGTCTTTGTATTTTCGATTACATATATCTCGATAATGTTAATGTGTTTTTTCCTTATCCGATATAGTTTAATTTTGAACTTTTCAAAGTCATCTTTTAAATGAGGTAATTATAATCATATTCTATACAAACTTATTTTTATCCTAAACTTTTAATTAAATCAAATGAATTATCACATGTTGGACTTCTAAGTACCTATACCTATTATAGTCGATTAATTGCGACAAGATAATTTGTATGTTAAAAATAAAATATAACCGCAGAGGCTATTTTGATTTAGTTTAACTCTTAATAGTCCACGAGAAAGACCGAAATGGTTAAAATTATATTCGTTACATTCTTTGTCATATTGCTAACTATATCTTCCTTGGCATCGACTACTGATTGGTGGGAAGATGCGTCATTCTATCAAATCTATCCGAGATCATGGAAGGACAGCGATGGAAATGGAATCGGAGACCTGAAAGGTAAGCATACCTCGTCTTCCAGTAACGATATGAAAGTTAAACTCGCAACTCGAATGATCTCACACTGGGCCTTATTTCACAAAATTTTTTAATATTCAAAAATCTTGAACAGGAATAACCGAGAAGCTTGATTATCTGAAAGAAATTGGCATGACTGCAACATGGCTTTCACCAATTTTTCAATCTCCAATGGCGGACAATGGGTATGATATTTCTAACTTTACCAACATCGATCCTATTTTTGGTACCTTGGAGGACTTTGATGCCCTGTTGAAGAAGGCCAAAAGCATTGGGATTAAAGTGATTTTGGACTTTGTGCTAAATCATTCGAGTGACGAATGTGAATGGTTCATTAAGTCCGTTAATCGGGAAGATGGCTATGATGATTTCTACGTTTGGGATGATGGTAAAGATGACCCAATGAATCCAGGGAAAAAACTTCCACCATCGAATTGGGTAATATTATATGGATTTCTTTGACAAAAATCAGATCTTACTGTTGAAACAGGGTGAAGTGATGTAACATAAAAGGCTTTTAGACTTTAGGGCAAACCATGCAAGATCTTAGGAAGTTTCACTTATCATTTACCTTTGTTCTAAAACATCTTATTTAAAAATATGATTTTTCGGTATATAGATAAGCATTTTCGGAGGCTCTATGTGGGAATGGAATGAGAAACGTCAGCAATTTTACTTGCATCAGTTCCTGAAAAAGCAACCTGAATTTAACTTTAGAAGCCCAAAAGTACGCACAGCCATGTTAGACGTGCTGAAATTTTGGCTAGATCGCGGAGTCGATGGTTTCCGTATTGATGCCGTTCCTCATATATACGAAAAGGTATTCGAAAATGGTACTTATCCCGATGAGCCACTTAGTGGCTACACAAACGACTCCAACAGTCAATACTACGTGAAACACATCTACACACAAGAACAATATGAAACAGTTGAGTTACTGTATGAATGGCGTGAATTCCTAGATGGATATAAACGAATAAACGGAGGAGACGCACGGTACAAATTCTAGAAATATTTAAACTTATTTTTTATACTGACTTCAATAGTCTCGGTATTGGTGAAGAATACTTTTAGCAGAAGCTTATGTAGTCCTAGACACTATTGGAAAATATTTCGGCAATGGTACACATTTCGGTGCCCATCTACCTTTTAACTTTGGTTTAGCTACGGTAAGAGGTTCATCAAATGCCCGAGAAATTGAAAATTCAGTCAACAATTGGATGAGTGTTATGTGGAAGACTCATAAAACGGCCAACTGGGTGGTAATATACCATAATCTTTAAAGTGATTTATTAAATAAAATTCTTTTAATTGTTAAAGCTTGGTAATCATGATTTGACGAGAGTTGCAACCCGTGTAGGTGACGATTTAAAAGAATTGATAAATGTTGTCATTGCTGCTCTTCCTGGTGCCACAATTACATATTACGTAAGTTTATGTAACGCCTAAGAACAGTTTATTGAATAAAAATGTATTTATCAATATTTCAGGGTGAAGAAATAGGAATGGTCAATGTGGAGTACGAATGTCCAAATTGTGGAGAAGATCAAACACGTAATTTCGGACGATCTCCATTCCAATGGAACGATGGAGTATCAGCTGGATTTTCTACATCAAATAACACCTGGTTGCCATTAGCTGAAAACTATAAAAAAGTCAATGTGAAAGTTCAGCGGGGTGTTACAAGAAGTACTTTGAATGTCTTTAAGAACTCACAAAAGCTCAAACATACTGCAGCATTTAAGGAGTTCAAGGCTGAAGGTGGATTTAGCTATGGAGCTTTAAATGATAATGTCTTTCAAATAATTCGGTGAGTATCTTCAATCTTTGTCGAAGATTTCTTCAAATTATCGTAGTATTTCAATCAATTCATTAAAGTGGTAATTCCACGGACGAATATCGAGTTTTGGCGAATTTTGGATGTAAATATGAAAACATTGGTCAACAGCTTGCTACTATGAATGATGATAAGAATAGTTTTGAATATAATTTGGTGACAAGGCATTCTCTTCACAGCATCGGGTAAATTATTTTGTTTTTAAGAAAAAACGAAATACAATTTTCTAATGTATCGTATTTTGTATTTTTTTGCAGTGATCGGATTAAACTAAGTGAAGTTGTCATGATGCCGTTTGAAGCAGTTGTTCTTAAGAAAATTATTAAAACATAAAGTTTTTATACAACAAAAAAAAAATGATAAGAAAAAGTTTACCAAGTAGTCACAAATGTAAAAATTTAAATGATATGGGTGTGTTAGCTTCAATGTACTAAAGTTTTAATTTTAAATATGTTGTTTTAACATATCTGTACTGTGAAAAATGCCCATAAACCTAAAATGAAGTATTATTAAAATCAGATCGGACATATAATAAAAATAATTAAATGATAACACAATTCATTTTTGATTACTTGTTTACAAGTTTTTATTTAATTATTTAAAACTTTGGTTTGGATACATTTTGGCCGGTTTACCATAGCCATCATCAGCAAGACGGCTGACAGCAAATCTCTTTTTAAAAATGTTTACATTATTTACATACATTGTTGCAATTTTTGCAGATCACATAGGTAGTTAAGTTACACAAGCAATAATTAAAATATTAAAAAGAGAAACTAATAAATAACAGATTTAAACAGTAAGGGGGGTGGAAGACGAGTAGAGGAACTATAACAAGAAACAATCGTACGCAATGTTGCCCATATAAGCGTTTAAAGATGCAGCATTCCTGTGGATGAATAAGCTTTCGAATGCATCAAATTTTCGGCTGGCATGCAGACTCTTTAAGAGTCGAACGTTGTAAATTGTTGTTGATAGGTGTTGTTCCTGTATCGCATATTAGTCCAGGCAAATTCGGATAAAATTGAATCATATGTGGATGGAACATATAGCATCTTAGATATTTGTGGGATTCGATCAGAAATAATATAAGCAACGAGAATATGAGGTTGCTCCCGCTCAAAAATGTGTGCTATTTCCAGGAAAAATCAAAATGTGCAAGAAAATGCAGTACTCCACTCCCTGTTTTTTGTTATTTTCGTATAAAACTTTTTAAATATGCATCTTAGGAAAAAACATCAAAACAAAATTTGTTTGTTATGAAATTCTCCACAAGATGACATTTATATAAAACTTCCTTATGTAATATTTTTGTTGCTGTACAGCGTTGAAGTCAGAATATGTTAAAAATAGAGTAGTTTTGAAGTGCTAAACTGACAGATAAAAAGTAGTCCAATTCTATTATAAATATGGACTCAAGCACTCTAGGAGGACAAAATGAAATATTGAAACCCGATTCAAATCAGTGTGTTAGGTTCGGCACGGGAGCTAATGTTAATTAAGTGCACCGCGAAATGTTCGCGTCAATGCAGTTGTAGCGACCAGATTCTTTACCAGATTAAAAGAACGCACTACAATAACTAAAAGAAGAACACACACAACATCATGAAACATCAATTCGACAAACACACCTAATGCCATTCTAGCTGTCATCAGTCATCACGAGATGGCAATCTTTCCTTTTCCTTTTCTGACGTCGCAGCGGAAGGTTGCAGTGGATGTTCGTCAATAAAAACAAACAGACTTTGTCGTAACGTTTTTTTTCCTTAGATGCATATTTACAATGTTATATAGGAAAATAATAAAAAACAGGGAGTGAATAATGCACTTTCTTGAACGTTTCAATTTTTCCTGCGAAAAGCACACCTTTTTGAACGGGAGCAACCTCATATTATAGTTGGTTATATTATAACTGATCGAATACCACAAAAATTTAAGATAATATCAGCCTTATGCATAAACAAATTAAAGCGAGTGCATAGCGCTATATGCACTCTTTATAATGCCTCTGAACGCAAAAACCTTATTCATAAACTTATGCAACGTTGAATAGAAACAACATAAGCTTAACGCGTTTGGAGGTTGTATAGAGCCAACATAAGGGTTGTTTAGTATCGGAATGTCACTTTGACTCACACATAGCAATATTGTAGATGTTAGGGGGGCGCTTATTTTTGCAATCTTTGAAGTGTTCAAATCTCAATTTCGAAATATTTTATAAAATTTAATACAACAATTAATAATGTTGGTTTTGTTAATTTACCGTACATTTTTGTTGGGATATTGTTTAAAAAAAATAAAGAATATTTTTTTTTACACTTTATTTTATAGAAGCTGCTTAATAAATGTGCAAAATTTAAAGATTTTCCATCAAATCTTACAACTTTGGCAAATGCTCGACGGCATGCGTGATTTAAATAAAATTATACAAAGATTCACCTTCATCACTTTCATGGGAAAATACAAATGAATTTCAAGCATTACAAAATAAGCACCACCCTTTTATTTGTCTCCTCAACAAAAACATCACGATATGAGTGAATGGAAAAATTCATGGAATAAATCAAAAACGTATTTTTTGTTTCAAATATTTTTAATTTTATTTGCGAACACAAAAAAACAACAAAGTAACTGGATAATTATACTAGTATTAAAAGAAATTAATAAGAAACCAAAAAGAATCCAATCGCCAGCAGAATTACTTCTATTGATTTTTCACACACCACACACACAGCTGGGTCTCCTTTGTCAGTTTTGAAAGTAAAACGTACTAGCTTCCTCTTTTATGGTAGCAATTTTGACACAAGCTCATTATAACTACAATGGGTTGAAAAATATTTTATGCATAACAATTTATGCAACGTTGTATAGTGGCTACATAAATCCTTATGCAGTGCATAACTATTCATCTGTTCAGCGGATTCTAATGAATACGGCTGTATATGTTACATCCATGCCAAAATCTAATTTGCCTGGACTATATGCATTGCGAAGCTGGATTTTCTCCCTTCGTTGGTTTTAATATTGTTTTTGTGTTCTTTAAATCTCGTTCTCACTGAGCGTTTTTTTTTTTATCATAGTATTTTTTGCCACATTCATTGCATGTAATTTCGTATATACTGGGTTCAGTAACGGATCCAGGGGGGTGGCTGTAGGGGCTAAAGCCCCCCCCCACAGGCGGTTCTTAAAATTGATTAAAATATAGAAATCAGAATCAGGAGCCAGAAAAAATAACGCGGCTGGGGCTACGCAATGCTACGTAAATTAATTAGGTTGGGGCTGAATTCTGAAGGGAATTGTACAAAAAACAAGTTTGGGGCTACGGATAATTGACAGAAAATTGGGACGAAAAAAAAACAGCTCGCGAGTAGGGCTTGACAAGAATTGGACAAAAAAACGTGGTCGGGGCTAAGCAAATAATTCCTTTAAAACTTACCTTATTCCACAAAGTTTTTGGGCTTGACTTAAGGGTCTTGTCAAGTCCAAGTTGGGTCTAATGCTTAAAGAGATAATTGAAAAAAACGTGGTCGGGGTTTAACAATGAACATTCCAAATGAAAAAAATAATTTACCCTAGCAACTAACTAACTTTGCAAAAAAACGAAATTGGGGCTAAACCCGTGGAGAATTCGGGAACAACAAATCAAAATCTCTGGGCACTCAGAAAATCATGCGTGTGAATATTTGTAATCCCTCTGGACTGACGTGCAAATATATTGACAGATTTTTCTTCTGGTGGTTCAAAGCTTGACGTGGCTGAAAATTGAAGGTATAAACATTTTTTTTTTCCTATCTCCATTTAAAAATATTTTAAATGTTAAATACTACAGATGTTATTGTACGTAATATCGTGGGAATGCCAAAATTGAATTACTTATATAACTGTAGATTGTCACAGAAAAACCTTTATCCTGAACTAAAATTTTTTATATTAGTTATGTATAAATTATAAAAATATATAAATTATAAAATAAAATCAACATCGTCACAATATTTAAAATAATGTGCGTTTTTCTCTTTTCACTTTCACACCGAATGTTACATTTCCTCGTCACTCGAAAACATTAAAAAAAAAAAAATAATTTCAAATAGAAAGAAATATAATAATTTATTATTATTATTAAATGGCAGTTGTCAATAAGTTTTGAGAATGATTATTACGATCGTGTTCTGAACGTTGCACTGATAGACCAAGAGCCTACAGCAAATTTTGGGAGTGGATTGCTAACCAAAACATGAGAAAGATGGTTTGTAGGTGCATATATCGCGGTATCAAAAACAACCGTCTGGCAGGTTTCTTTTTCAGCCTTTGGCGGGGGTGGGAGTTTGAAAATAGCGATTTTCCAGTTTATTTTTTCATAGGTATTACCACTTTAATAAATTTAAAAAATACATTATATGATGCTCTGTCATTTTCTTTAATTCAAAACAACAAAATCTTGGCAATCCGACCAATAGAACTCAAGATATTAGGTTTTTAAGCGAACCTTAATCGATTTTTTGGAGACTTTGTTTTGTTGGTTTTTTGTGTTTTATAATTCTCCGAGAAAAAGACGATAAGGTCCTCTTAAAAAGCTTTTATTTTGAGTTCTATTGGTCGAATTGCAAAGATTATGATGTTTTGACTTGAAGAAAATGACAAAATAAACTGGGAAATCGGTATTTTCATACCCCCGCAAAAGGCTGAAAAATAAACCTGCCAGACTGTTGTTTTTCATACCGCGCATACCTACAAACCATCATACTCATATTTTGGTTATAAATCCAATCCCAAAATTTGCTGCCGGCTCTTAGGCTATGAAGCTTAAATGGCAGAAGTTTAAACATAGATTGTAGTTTGTAGTTTAACTTGTGAAACTTGCCATTAATTGCTCAAACTGGATCTACCAAGCCCCGCCCCACAGCCAAATCCTGGATCCGCTACTGACTGGGTTGGAGAATTCTGGGTTGATATTATTTTTTCGGAATGATGTTTTAAATGTGTTTGTTATTTCTGGAACAAATGTTAAAGCGGCTCTCTTTTTGTCTCTTTCTTTTGTTTTATTTTGTGAAAATAAAGCTGATAGATTTTTAAAAAACAATAATTGTAAAAAATTCTTTTATTATAGCGTCGCCTCTTGGTGTATTATGTAAGTACTACTAGGTTGGGTTGAAGTGCCTGCCAGCAAATAACTGACACATCTAGACCATAAGTTGGTCCGTTGTGATACCACCTGAATCAAGAGATTCTCTTCCCACTCGTTAAAACCAATTGGAGCTACTTATGAAGCGCGCGAGACTGCTAATGTCGTCTTTGTTTGTTAGATTACTAGGATCATTGCAGTAAAAGTCTCCTAGATGGAACCTGTTTCTTTGGGATAGGGCAGGGCATGTGCAAAGTAAATAAGGAACAGATTCTTCCTCTTCTCCGTCTATACAGCTTCTGTAAAAATCGTTTGCGAGTACTCCAAGCCGCGTTGCCTATAAGAAAGTGCCCGGTTATGCCACCAATTATGGAGCTGATGTGCAATCTGTTTAAGGATTTCAAACACTAGATCGCTTCAATCGCCAGATCTGTTCGGTTGCCAGGCAATTGGTTATGTTGTTCCACCTTAAGTTTGTTCTCCTTATAACATCTTGCTTTAGCATAAGTTTAGGTATACCATATATCTACCCTGTCTGGTATTTTACCAGGTATGGTATTGGTCTACTTTTGGCGAGTTAGTCAGCTTTAGAATTTTTTTGGAATGTCTGTATGGCCCGGTTAGCCCAGGAAAAATTTACAAAAAAAATGGCCAGTCTGCCAAAAAAATCAAAGTGATGGATTTTTAACGCAATTGTCTTTATTTTGGCAAAAGAAATACATGGGTCGTAACTCATAACAAAAAAATTGTCATATCTTTTTTTTTGGTTGGATGACATAACTTGTCGATAGCATTTATTGTTTCCTAGTTTAAAATTGATATTTTTGACATTTAACCTTGTATTGACGCACACAGGATTTGGTAATGGACTTTCGCGACAGTATTTCTTTTGCCAACATTAAGACAATGGCGTTTAAAAAATTTCACTTGGATTTTTTTGGCAGAAAAATTACAATTAGCCTGTACTACGGTACCTAATAAAGGTGAATTTTGGATACTGCTGCGCCATATCTGTAAGCCAGATTATCGACAGTTTATTGCTGTCTTAGAGTTTGTAGAAACAGGGTCCAGAGATTTTCGTTTCTGCACTCGATATTATAATATGCGTGTGGAAAAAAACAAAAATGGAAATGATGCATAAGATTTAATCTTTTCGAATCTCATTTGAATCACCCTCATTAAATCATTTTCGTCAATATATTTAAAAACATGAAGATGCAATTTGTTTTCCGCTCAGACAAAAATTGTAAATTTAAAATCTGCTTCATAAAGAAGTATTCAAGGTTCTCGAATTATAGGAAAAAATCTGTGAGTGCCCGGACTCAAGTGGAGGGTGTATAAACAAGGCATATTGCTTGGTTTTGGAAAAAACTGCCTGTACCACATTACCGACCAGTTTACCTCAATTTGCCTTTATTCAATGCACGAACCATTGGCTTGCATGAGTCAAAACTGCCTATACCACATTACCGACATATACCACATTTCCTCAATTTGCCTCTATTCAATGCACGAACCATTGGCTTCCACGAATCAAAACTGCCTTATCACATTACCGACCTGTACCACATTACCTCAATTTACCTTTATTCAATGCACGAACCATTGGCTTCCATCATGAGTCAAAAATGTTCGATAAACAAAATGGTGCAGACTGGATATGTAATGCTGTCTCCTTGGCTGTCCTGCTTCCAATTTTACCCATACCGAGAGCTAAGATGTTTATACATCAAAAATGCAATTATATAGATTATGCAGTCAGTAAGTAGAAGCCAACCTTATATCACAAATAAAAACTTTATACTTTTGTAAATTTTACAGAATTTCATGTTTTATTTTTGATTCTCCCATAAATCCATCAACTCAAACCAACATGCCACTTTACATATGAAATTCTAGAACTCTTCTCAATTGGCCTTCCATTGTTATTATCATGTGTAGTGTACGAAATGATATATATGTCTGTTTTCTAACAAACTTTCCACTTTCGAAAACTCATCATAAATCTTGACTACGTCCGGATATAACTTCCAAATCGATCTCATTTACTTGTCCCGTGTGCTCATTCACTGGAAATTTTTTGAAGGCAACACTTTTAAACTTTCAACTACTGACTTTTAGCCTTCCCTGCATGCTACATCCATCTATAACCCCAGCATACTGTATAATATGGGAACTTTTTTTAACAAGGCGCATCACTTCAAAACATACTACGTGCCCCGCCGGCAAATTGGAAGGACATGATGCTCTATTCCGTTTTGCTCTGAACTTCGTTGTCTTTACTCGAAAAATATTTCAGAAAAAAAAAAAAACTTAAATGCAGTGCTGGCAGAAAAAATGTGTGCCAACTTTAAAAATAATAGAAGTTCCACTCCAGATACATTTTACAAACTGACACTCGCTCTATGTGAAGTGGGCTTAGGTAACCTACGCTGTGTGCCAGAATAGGCTAGGCCGCCAGAGGACACCTCTCCCTCTCGATGCACATTAAACACAAAAGGATAACATCGTATACAGTGTGAGAGCAGGCAGAGCATCCGTTTAGCCGCAGCAACAATTCATTGATACAACGACTGTCTGTCTGTGGGAATTCTGCTATAAAATCTGGAACAAGGTTATTCGCCACATTCAAGAAAAAAAATACACGACATAGAAGTCGCCGCCGATTTACACGAAGAAGGCCGGTGCTGGATGCAAAACTCTATTCGGTAGCCAATTTTATTCCACCTCGAACTATCTGGCAAGAGGTGGTAAGTGCGGAAAGGCAGCAACGGCAACGGCAACGTCAACAGCAACAACAGGAGCAGTGATAGGACTACACACGCCAAACTTGTAGTCGATGGCATTTCTACGCCCAACTTCGAAACCGTGTTAAACGCATCCGTCCAAAACGTATGGCATTCAATATGATAGATAGACAAGGATGTGCCCAAGAACATCAGACAAAAAGTATCTTCTCTCTGTCAAGTTTCGCTTTCATAAAGCCAGCAAAATGGATATACCTTCTTCTTGCACTCATAAGCTACTCTGAGCTTGAGATATCTGCTGACTCTTATCTTTTGGGATCATCATTTCATTTGCACCTAGCACCTACGACACATTCTATTTCTGGACGAGAGATGTGTGCAAAGAGTGGAGATGCTACCGGATGATATCGTTGGTTAGGTCGTTAGTTATATTCGAAATATCTTCATGAAGATGCATGCTACACTACACCAAATTGTATCTGTCTATCTATCTGAGAGAAAGGGAGCCTTAATATTGTTTGTGCACAAATATTTTTCTTTGGATAAATGGAAAATGGACGCCTTAAGGCGATGTAGAGGGAGGGGGAGGTTTATTATATTAGTTGCACATGTGTGAACTCTAGAGAGGATGCATGAATAAAGTATGAAGTTTAAAAGAACTTCCTTCCGGTAAGGAAGGATTAAGCTGGTAACTGGGGCGTATGAGGAATATTTTTTTTTTTTTGTTTGAAAACAATTTTTTCCAAAGAAACAGATTATGGATGGGAATAAACGATAAGAAGTAATATCTGAGATAATAAAATAAAATATTTGAAGTAAAAATAAAATGTTTGAGCTGCCAGGAAAAGAAATTAAAAATCTGTACAAAAATCAGAGTACATTCTATAGCTACGTAGTTAAAGGCAAGGTATCGAAAGGCGTCCTCAATTTTGTAACGAATTATGCATAAAAGGGCCTACACAATTTCGAGAAAACAATATTTAATAAAAATAATATTAAATTAATTAAGTTTTATAGAAGGGGTTGATTTATTTTAAGTTTAACATGCAACTGAGAAATAGCCGATGTGACTGAGAAAAAAATTACTTCCTTGTGTCTTATCAGCTGAAAATGGAGTATATAACATTGGTGTATAATTCCCGTATAGATAAATTTGAAAGATCAAACAATTGCGACTAAATTTCGTGTCTATAATGTTTTATGTCATTTTTGTGAAAAAATTAAATGCTTACGTACAGTTTTAATAACACTGTATACCAATTTTTTGAATACAATCAAATCGAATAACGGAAATAAAGTCTTGCGGTTTTTTTTTTGCATTCCTGAATATTTGGTGGCAGAAAAATTGCCAGGGTGGTAAAAAAATTGCCAAGGGGGCAAAAAATTGGCGGGATGGCAAAAAAAATTGCCACAAAATTGACAGGGTGGCTAAAAAGTTGGCAGTATGGTAAAAAAAAAAATGCCGTTGAAAATCGCTAGGGTGGCAAGAAAATTGCCAGGGTGGGAAAAATGTTGCTAGGTTTTCAAAAGAATTGTCAGTCTGGCAATTTTTTTTTAATTGCCTTTCTTAAACTTGTTCAGGTATTGTCCTTCATACCTCGTCAGTGGCTTGGTTGATTTTATGATTATTTAGCGATTCAGTATTTCTAAGTTATTCAACAAACATTGCATTTCAAATTTGTATAAACAATTTATTTTCTGAAAAGTAATATCAAAGATAATTTTTTTTTTTATTTTTTATCTTTTTTTCAGAATTTTTTTGTATTAAATCAAAACAATTCAAAACTGCTATTTTAATATGTTTTTATAATTTATTCGTTAATGTTATAAGAATGTTAGTATAACTATCACTATTTTAGGGTGTCCGTTATTATTTCCCAAACTCCTTTTTTTTGATAGCACACCCCGTCAATCGAAAGTTTATGCCAAAAGAAAAAATTATGGACCAACAAATTTTTTATCCGAGGTCATTAACACATGTCTTTAAGGTCAGGACTTGTCCCATATAAATTTGTATGGGAATTTTACACTCTTCACATTTTTTTCTCTGGAACTATAACGGTTATTTTATATTTTTTTGGGAATTCTGATTGATTTTTTGGTCCTTTAAAAAACTGCATTTACAAATGTATTAAAAATTTAAATTATAATTTATTTCGATTTTTTAAATTAATAAAAACTTTAATATTATATAATAATAAATAATAAAAACAAGAAATTATTATAATTTATAAAAGGTCACAATCATAATTAAAGAATTTAATATTATATATTTTTCTCTTATTTTTTCTCTCGATTTTCCACAGTTTTTGTTTTTTTTTTATTGATTATCTTTATCATTAAGTAATAAGTTTTTTTAAAAAACTGCATTAAAAAAAAAAACAAATAAGAAATTATTTATTTGGATTTTTCAAAATATTAAATATTTTTATTTTTTTTAACGTTTATATTTTTTTTTTTTTTTTTCAAATAAAGTTTTCTTTATTTAATTTTTGAATGTGGTTTTTAAACAAGATATTGATCAAAACAAATCATTTAAAAAAACTTTATTTGAAAAAATAAAATACTTAAAAAAATAAAAATATTTAATATTTTGAAAAATCAAAATAAATTATAATTTAAATTTTTAAATACATTTTTAAGTGCAGTTTTCTTAAAGGGCCAATAAATCAATCAGAATTCCAAACAAAAATTAAAATAAGTGTTATACGCCTTCAATGTCTTGCTACATTCTAGTTGTTAGCTACGAGAGCAAGTTCGTGCAATCCAGTCGGTCATATTTTTTTAGAATTAGATTTGAATTTATTTATTGACAATTTTGCCCTAGAAAATATGTGTTTCTTTGATGATTGAAAAGTTCGTTATTGCTTGAAAGTTGGTCACCTCTCGCTTTCTACCTTTAAATGAACATTAAAAATGAACTCTTGAAGAAATCTCTTTTTTAAAGCTTTTGTTCTCATATTTTAAATTTTCTTCTCTTCGTACAATAGAAAAAGCTTAAAAACATATAAAAAGTTTAACATAAATTCACCACTTTTACACCATAAGTTGCACTCATCCGCAATTCAAAGTCACGTGTTCAACATAATGAAGAGAATGAGAAGAGTTCATGCTAAAGAAAACACTCTTTTTATTATAAAGTAAAAACAAAATTGTCGTTACTCTACAATGAACTTATATCAGATACTTGTATGTTTCACCATCTATAAAGGTTCATCTGATGCAGGCGGATGCACTTGTTTATGTTAACTTGGTTTGTTTAGTGTGCATGTGCACTTGTACATGGTACTGCATTTATTTTCTTGATCTCTTGAGAGAATTTATAACATCAGTGATGTCAATGCTATAAGAAATGGGACTACATGTTCCAACAAATTTTAAGAAAATTTTGATTTGTTCGCGTACTAGTTCGAGACTAAAAGATTTGACTAGTTTTAGTAAAAAATCTCCTTTAGTAAAAAATCTGCCTTTGCTTATAAAACAAAAATTCAACTTATTAATATTATTATTGTACTATTCGTCCTAGAATGTCAGCTTATTAGGCTTGACCATTCTTTATTCCGTCAATTTCGTGGCAAAGCACGAAATAGCTATAGCTCCAGCCAAACAATTGGTGGTAGCGCCTTAAAGTTGTTGTTGTTCAAAAATTCAACAGTTTTGAGACTTGGCACACTAAGAAATGTCTAGTGATGACCTTAAAACAAACCTTAAGAAACCGACCGAAGTGCTTGCGGCAGTGAAGAGAAACACGTAGTTGTTGTCATTTTTTCACCTTTATCTTGGAAACTGTTAATAAAATCAAAAAATGATCACCTACAAAAATTAAGCTTATTATCTCCTAAAAACAAAAAATTTCAGCTTTTTTTCGTTTATGTTATATTTTAGTAAATAACTCTAGCGGTAGTTAAGAGAAACATCTAGTTTTTTTCGATTTTTCCCATTTATCTCGGAAACAGTTTCGCGCATCAAAAAAAAGTCTTCCACCAAAATAAAGCCAAGAAATTGTGCTACAAAATCGATTTTGGGTACAATCCGTCGCACTTGATTAGAGACAAGAGTTTTTTTTTTAATTTTAGAATATCTTTCAATCAGAAAGTGATAATTGACGTGTTTTTTTAATACTCATTAATTACTCACTATTTTATTTTAAACGCAAAGCGAAAACAAATCAGACTACTCAGTGTTTGTTTTGAATTTGTTTTGCTAATAAAATTTAAAAGTGAGTAATTAATGAGTATTAAAAAAACTCGGCTAATGTTGGAAACAAAAAATTGATGGTATTATGTTGATATGAGCGAGGCCATACAATGTACCTTTTTTCTGTCCCTCTAGATTTAAATAAAAGGAATCTCTACCTGTTAAGATGTTCTGAATAAAATAAAAGTAGTTTTCGAATATGTAGGACTTTAATTCGTGGTATTACTTCATTACAATCTGTAATTTTGAGCAGAAAAAAGTCATTAACAAATTCCGATGTTTTAATCCAAACTAACATTATGATGATAGTTTTGTTTGTCTGTGCTTACTGGTTTACATCGAGCTAGAGCCTAAGCGAATCGACGCATTTGATTAAAATTAACGATATCTTTTTTATCAAGTTTTCTCGAAAATGGCACTAACAATTTTAATTAAACTTTGTAGGTGTTATCTCTTAAATATTTCTAATAGTACTGCATGCCAGGTTTTTGGCAACAAAATTCGAATAAAGGAGATAAAGTTTTTACTAGAAAATTGTCGATTTTCTTACTTATTTGTGGAATATTCCTTAATATTCTTTAATATCATTGCATTGGCTATAACTACACGCAGGCAAAGATGAGCTATATTCTAGCTGTTAACTGCAAGAGCAAGCTGTATAGGTAGTAACACTTATTTAACCAATTTAGTTTAACTTTGCCATTTTCCTTAGCCATACAATTTTTAGACATGTGTTTTTTTTTTGTATGCTTACAAAAAAACTTACTCTACAAGAAACAACAAAAAACATAGAATGTAAAAATTTATATCTATAAAGGCTGTTTAGCTTAACGCGGTCCTTAAAACTTGATAGCATTTTCTAACATCCGGGTGAAAAATAACCTGGTTTACTATGGTATTTTGTATTTTTTGTTATTAAAGTATGTATATGTTAAAATTCTTAATGGGCTTAAGGTCTATTATTGTATCTATTGATTGATACAAATATAGACCTAAAGCCCATTTAGAATTTTAACATTTTAAGAAAGGTCACAAAGAAGGAATAATTATTAAAGTATATATAACATTTGGTTTTGTTGTTGCTCTGTGCTATTGAAATGATTATTTTTAAGATATACAGATTAGGAGAAAAAAATGCCTTTATTAAATAATAAATATAAGCCTATTTAGCAGTTAACCAAAATCATGGGACCTATTTACCTAATTTCTGTTTGGTACTTAACCTCTAAATTAAACTTAGTTACCAATTATTGGTAAAATGTAGTAGATCTGCTCCATTTGTAGTAGATTCACATTCCTATAACCACATGAAGATGAAATAAAGAGAGTGAGATAACTCATGTCTGGTGAATATCTGAGAATTAGCTGAATGAAACTCATATAAACATCAACTATACTAACTTTGAGCCATGCTCCTGTGTGATGATGAAAAGTTTTCACCCACCAAATTGATACAAAAAAAAAACAAGTATAACCCAACAAATGTTTTGTTGTTGCCACTGTACGAGATTGCACGATGAACTTGAATATTTTACTACTTTTTTTTTGTATTATTTTTTTTGTTTGCATGAAAAACGTATGCGGTTCGTTTCAGCAGAGCATTTAGTTGAAGTTAGTTTGTTACGGGCGACAGAGCAGAACAGTACAGTGTATCGTTGCTTCTCTTATAATCCGAAATAGTAGTAGTCCAAAGTGAATGAACATAAAATAAGTGTTTTGTCGTCGTACTTTTTTGAGACGAATTTATTTCGTCGTTCTCATTGTTTTATAAAACATCATCGTTTCTTAAAAAAAAAAAAAAAATTAAAAATTATTTTGATTAATCGAAATAGAGATTGTGGAATTTTGCGATTTAGTACATTCCGTGCTCTTTTGTTACGGTCTGGTTAGAGGTCGTCATTTAGTTTTCTATACTTGAGAGGTGTCAAAATTTTGAGTGCAATTTTGTTCGGTTTTTTTATTTTTTGTGACCGGAATAAATTGTATCGTTCAATTCAAGTGATTGCCAGAAAATAACAAAAAGGATTAATAACCAACAAACTAAGGATTAAGGACATCAATTTAAAGGATTACAGTTAAAAAAGATACAAGGTTGGTATATAATAGAGATGACCATCATCAATTTTTTGTACCAGTTTAACGATGTTATAGGGAGGGCGGGAAATCAAGGGGAGAGGGGCAGAGCCTACCCTTTAGTGTCTTCTTTTATGAGTTATTTTTAGTTTGTTTTGGACTTGTTTTTGTCATGTGGTTGGATGAACTTTTTTTTAACGAAATCAAGGCTAACCGAAAAAGTCATTTAGACAATTTTTTCGTCTTCAATTTTGTTGTTTGCGGTTTTATTGGCTTACTGGCAATGTCCTTGAAATGATATCCCAACGACTGAATTCATATCCTTGATGGTTGGTTGGTGGTTATAGTATATTTTTGGCTTCCAAATCTGAAGCCAAAGGGTCCCCAGAGTGCAATTTACGATATGAGCAGGTAGCAGCAGCATCATCATCATCGTCAGTTCACTGTATAGTAAGAGTAAGTCCTCGTTTCTACTTTTATCCGACATCCTTTCGACTGTATGACAACGTGAACTGTTACAGCCTCACAGTCACAGCTCACAGCAGCAGCATAGTATCAACAACAGTTATATGGTGTCGGGTGTATATTGTTGTCCGGTAATTTAGCAGCGACATTTTCAGGACAATGCCGATGGAGCTAGAGTTTCTCATTTATTTTTACAGTTTTGTATTCGTTTTTTTGTATTACTTTGTTGCTCCATAGCTGGAAGCTATAGCAGAGGATCCTGCTTTCATTTGGCAACTGATTCAAACTGCTGCCCCTGCCATTTTGTCAGTATATTATGCGTCATTTTTGGTTCTCTAGAATCTGGTATTTTTTTCTCATCGTTTTTCGTTGATGATGGAGGAACAATAAGAAAATTCATATATAGTATTGAGCGATTTTTTCGCTCGTGTGTGTCTAAGCTCTGATTTTATTTGTTGCTTGACTTGACTTTTTATAGCTACCTACGTAGATTTTGTTGTCGTTCCTATCGCGAAATTGACGATGACCTTTCACAATGGGTTATCTCGTTATGTCTATTGCAAAGCTACGTACTTACTCTTATAAGGTTATCTTCTCTTTTTCAACGGAATCATTTGATAATTTTTGTCAAGGTTTATTTTTAAAGCAGCTTGAATAGGTATTTAAATTGATTTCTTTCTTCTTTCATTTTGTATGGATTAATTTTATTTTCTATCATAAATAACACTTGTGTTTGTTTAATAAATAAATGCTTACAGTGTAGAACCGTCATTAGGATGTTTATTGTTTTATTGTTTAATGTACATAGTAGGAAGGTAGAAACTATATTTTATTTTTTTTTTTTCACAAAATTGCAAAAGGTGGGTTTTAAAAACAACAAAACAATAAACTCGCAGGTACACAAACAAAAAAAAACATAAAATAAAAGCTTAAAGTAGTGATCTCATCGTTATCGGTTGATTTCTTGCTTCTGGTTTTTTGTATGACAACAATGATTACAATAAAGAGAAAAGTTAAAGCTCTCTGAGATTTTTTTTTTTTTTTTTTTTTTAAGAAAACTGGAAGCTGGAAGCCTCAGGTTAGATGAGATGTTAAGAGTGTAATTTGTTTTTATTATTTTTTTTTTGTCGTAGACACACACAGTTTTGTATGGGTATCTTGATTTTTGATCTGAAAGTTTATTAATGCATCAAAATCATCAGCCATACATACCTACCTAACCTGTTAAAAAAAAGAAAATAGGTAGTTAAATCGGATTAGAATTTTGAAGAGCATATTTTAAGACTTTAAACAAATTAAAATATAACGTGGACCAAACGCCTATCTACCTACTCAAAACTAAATACAAAACAATGTTAACCCACATTATCAAATTTTCCGTTTTTCTCATAAAATAGGTCACTTAAGCTTAAAATAACAATTTTAGCTTTCTTTTTAATTTAATCTTCTTCTTCATTTAACCGGCGATTGTCATGACCTCGAGGGGGACCACAACTCTCCCACTCAGTTGCTTCACCTAAGGTTCCACTTGTGGGGTTCGCCGGAATTCTTTTTAATTTAATACTCTGAAGAATTAAAATTTAAGTATCAAAAAAAAAACTTAAGATGGGCACCTTAAAAATTTAAAGTTTAATCGTTTTTTTTTTTTGAATTATTGGCTCACTTATAGAAAGTTAAAAAAAGCCTTAGACCGTTCGACAAAGCTGAATTTTGGATGAAAACTTTATTTGTTTGACTTGAGAAGTTTTTTATCAGGGCTACTGCCTCTTGCGAGGAATTGACAAATCCTCCAAGAGTATCAATTGTCACGAATAAGCGCTTCTCGTCTAGTCGTTCGGATTCGGCCTAAAATTTTAGGTCCCTTCCATTCCTCTCGACAGGCGCACACAGGAATGGTTGCGAGTTGTTAGTCACTAGGCCCTGGTTCTACATGAGCCGTTGTGAAACCCGATTTATATTTATTTATTTTATTTTTATTTATTTATTTGAGAATTTTGTTGTATATATGTCAAAAAAAAACCGTTCAGCTAAAAACATCACATTTACATTTGATACCAACTTGTTATAAAATTACTAAATTATGTTTCAAATTTATTTTTTGTGTATGTTTTTTTTTGCTGTTGTAAATAAACTCAGTTCATGCCTATCTATTTCTGATTTTATTAAAGCTTTAGTTAGGCCTTCTGCAAACAAAGCAAAATAATGCTTTGATGAAATTCTATATAAAATTGTTGCAAATGAAATGACTACCAGAAAATAAAAGCGTTGGTAAAAATATTCAGGACCGTTGTTTTTTTTTTCAAGGGGAGAGAATGTTTGAATGTTTAACCAAAAAATATATTGTTGTGCTTTAGAGATACATATCGTAATTGATACTACTGCAAAAAGTCGTATATTAACGATTTCCCATGGTGGGATTTGTTTTATTTGTAATCATGGTGTGAAAACATGTTAAGAAAAAAGTTTTCTTAGTGTAAATAATAACAAGATTTTGTCGCCCTTACAAATAAACTCAGTCATACAAAATAAACTGAAAATTGTTATTATATTTTTCACCTAGAGCTCAAATTAAAATACCATCTGATTTGTGCGATAAATATGAATTTATAAAATCAAATTTTAAATCGAGGGGTTTTCTTAAAAATACATTTTGTATAGGTATATAAAATTTAATAATAATAATAATTTTAGCTTTATGTCTGTGAGACCTCAGGTCTTTTAAATGCAATGCACGGCACTAGTTAGACGAAATAGAAGGAAAGATTTTTGTTGGCACAGTGGATTGAGAATTAGATGTTAATTATCTCATGAAATTCCACGGGTGGCATCCAGTTTAATCTGGGGAATATATCTCACACGTCCAGGTTAGCAGTCAAACACTTCACCACTGTGCCATTGCCACTTGAACATTTCTTGAACATTTTTAAAAATTAATTTTGGTATTCCAATTATTAGTATTTTGCACAAAATTAAAAAAAAAAAACATTAAACCATTTTCAAAAAAAAAATTAATACTCTTTGAAATTTCCAAAATAAATTTTGTGAAGCCAATAACGAGAAATTACAAACTCCCCCCCCCCCAAAAAAAAAAAGCTTTCGAAAAAGTGTAACTTTTATATGCTATCCATACAAACTTCCTTAGTCGTTGAGGAAAATCATATTTTTTTAAAACAGTTTCACAGATTTTTATAAAAAAAATTCCAGATATTTATTTTTATTATTTTGTCACTTTTGTAAGAGATTGAGGGGCAGTTTCATCATGCCCCACCCAATTATGTACATACACATGAGGCCGTGAGTGCAATAGTGGCCTAACTGCATTTTTCGTTATTTTCAGTACAGCAAAAATAAGAAACACGTTTTTTTTTTCAAACACTTGTAGTTTTAAAACAAAGAACCATAGCTTTGGTTTTCATTTTGCAATATGCTCAAAATATAACAGGGTTTTCATTTTGTAATCATCATCCTTCAAAATACCGTTGTAATTGATTTTATAGTCAGATAAGCCACTATTGCACCAAGGAAAAATGTAGAAAATACTACAAATCTGTAAACATAGGCCAAAGATATAATTTAATAATAATTTAATAATTTAATATTTTTTTTTTAATTTTATTTTTTAATTGGGTTTTTTGTGAATTCAGTTGATATTTAACATTTTTGTTCACTTTCAGAATGTTAGAATCCATAAAAGCGTTTAAGGTATTTTGTGATGTACTGGCAATACCCGTGTTTTATTGGAAAATCTACCCATAGTAGTGTACCATAGTAGCTATCCATAGTAGGATTTTACATGAATAACAAAAACAACATCGGCAGTATGACTACTGCCGATAAAAGTTAAAGTAGAATCATAATTCGGATAGTTTTCCGAGTCTCGAATGGATTTTTGGTGATTTCATTCTCAAATGTTGGTTACTATTAGTTTTTTTTTTGTGAAGTTACTTCTGACTGCTTCTGATTCTCACAAAAACTATATATTTTTTTAATATTCTGACAGGTGTTCTTTCAGTTAAACCAATTTTGAAGACAAAAACCAGTCTACTGCGGATGTGTTTTTTTGGTAATTTTCTACTATACTATTTATAGAATTCCAAAAAAACACGGGTAATATAAACTGCAGAATGTCCAGCAAATCCTTATTCTTTTTCATACCTATAAGTCTTCCATAGGGGATAGGGCTAAATATACAGATTTTAGGTTGAGGCTTGCTTGGTTTACAATTATTTTTTTCGAAACAAAAACACTTTGATATGGAAAATTTCTTCAAGAGAATATTAAAAAAAAACATGAAGAATGGGTGGATCTTGATATTGAAGCTCAATAATCTTGAGCCAGCCTTAAGTATAAAGTCTTAGGCTTTAAGTCCTCTTGTAGAGATCTTTCTATATGAAGGTTTTTTTCTATTTTAAGTATAGCCTTTGGTCATTTTTATGACTGAATGTTTTTTTTTTCGCTTGACATCTAGCCACTCGTCGGGGATGGAAATATATGAAATATGTGTTTTTTTTCTCTTTCAACCAAAAATTTGGTCGTACCGTAAATACGAATGTCCGCTGACAAAAAACGTATGGTTATAATTCGTCGCATTGGTATCACCTGTGAGCAAATAATTGAAAATAATTGACCTAACTTTAAGTGTGAAACAATAAATCAAATATAGGGCTTGCCACGAGACGAGAAAAGTCTCGGTCTCGGTCTCGATCTCGGTCTCGCATGAGTTTGATTCATGCAAATACATACGTTGAAATAATCTCAAATTCTTAGTGGGGTTATAACTTCTTATTTTTTAATTATTTGATGTTATTTTTTACAGCAGGTTGAACATCTATTTCATTATTTGTGTTATTTTTTGTTTATGCCGAATCCGAACGGCTAGTCGAGAAGCACTTATTCATGACAAGTGATACTCTTGGAGTTTTTGTCAATTCCTCGTAAGAGGCAGTAGCCTTGTCCTTAGGTGGACGAGATTGCGAAGTGAATCCAGAACTAAAACGCGACAGTCCAACGCTCTAACCATTACGCTACGGGCGGTTTTAAATACATCCAAAAAGGAAACAATTGTCAACAAAATTGATGAATCGGTGTTATTGTTATCAAATATCAGATTTTTTTTGTCATAAGCTGAGAACTTTATGTAAATGTAAGATCCATTTGCAATAATAAGGCTTTCTACCTTTGAATGTCTTTAGTGTTATGTACTCGAAAAATTAAACTGAAAGCGTTACAAATGAAATTTAAAAAAAAAACTACAGCAAAAACAAAATAAGAATTTAAACGGATAAAAGGTCAGTTTTACAAATTCAAAATGTTTTTTATTTTTTTTGTCAGTAATAAGTAATATAATTTCAGATTTGGTTCCAAATAATCGATTATTATTATTGCATAGAAAAATAAGATAAAAAATGTTAAACATTCAGTATTAAAATAGTACGTATACGACCGAGTGAACCATTTTTCTATACATTTGATTTAACTTAGTATCATTCGAAAAAAATATGAAATCAAGCAAGTTTATTGAAATACAGATTAGATAAATGATTTCTATAGGTACTAAAAATGATGTTCACTTTCTTGCGATGGCACTTTTCTCAATGATCCTCACTATCTTTGTTCATGAATACAAAAGTCTTGGAATACTATTTTTAAGCTCATATAAGTAATTTTGAAAAAAAAAAAACATTTAAGGCATTGATAGCAGTTGATATCAACATGAGTTCAAAATGTCATAAATGCTAGCGACAGCTAGCCCCCAGGCATAAGTTCTGGCACTAAACCCCTTTTACGGGTTCAAAACTCAGGCGATTTTCGACCCCCCTCTAACTTCAGTACCAATAAAGTCAGAAACTTCAAATTCACAGCATTTGCTAAGCTCACCAGGCTTAGACAACTCACCAAATTTCAATTCTTTAGAATTAGTTATTTCTCTAGATATAAGACTGCAAAAATCGCAAAAACTCTAACTGACTGACTCACTAACAGATCATCAAAATTATAAAGCACTTCCCGAATCTTGTAATTTTGCACAACGGTGGGCCTTGTAGTGTTTACAAAGGAAAAAATGAAAATTTAAGATTTTCCATTCAGGGGGCGTGGTACCCGCCCATTTTCATAGAATTGATATAAATTATTTTTAGCGCTTCTAATTGCGGTAAGGGCCTAAAGTGCAGGCAAAAGCTAACTTTTAATATTTGAGATTTGACATTCAGAGTGCATGGCATCCACCCATTTTCGCAGAATGGATATCAATTATATGGAGCATTACTGACTGTCGTAGAATGATGAAATTTGGAAGAGAGGTAGGACTTGACATGCAAGCGAAGGGAAAAATAAAAATTTGAGATTTTATATTGAGTGGGCGTGGCAACCACCCATTTTCACAAAATTAATATTAAATATATTGAGAGCACTTCTAATTGGTGCAGAATTATGAAATTTGGTAGAGCGGTTAGTTTTCAGGTGTATACAAAGAAAAAGTTGATATTGTGAAATTTTTCATGCAGGGGCGTTTCATCCACTCACTTATTATAATTTCAATGGAGCACTTCTAACTTCTGAAAATTGCTAGAGGGGTAGGACTCGTAGTACCGACATATACAAAACGCATAAATAAAAAACTTACTTTTCCTTATGAGGTTCTAATTGGGCGTTTATTCCATCCACTTTCCATGATAAAAAGAACCCTTGCAAAAAGTAATGAAATCACACCAAAAACATGAATGTTAAAAAAGTAGCCAAGATCTTCTATGGACAAAAACCTTTGCGTTACAAGTCAGACGTAAAAAGTAGTCAGATCTAAAAGCCCACGAAGTTCTTAGTTTATTAGTGTTAAATATCAAATATTTTAAGGAGAGTTATATGGAAGAATCTCAAAATTATCAGAGAAATCTGTTATTTAATGATTACTGACTTAAATTGAGGTTTGGCAAGTTTTTGTTTTTATTACCTTACTGCTCAATTTTGAAATGAAAACTTGCCAAGTAAACCAACTCAATTTAAGTCAGTTATCATTAACCATTACCAATGATCATTGAAAAAACTTAAAGTTACGTTATGGGGAAGATATGGGTCAAAATGAATTTTTTTTTGAAGGAGGAATAATTTTGAAGTCGTAAGCTATATTTCTGCATTAAAATAATCAATGATTAAACTTTCAAAGGGTCTCAAAATCAACAGCTAACCTTTTCAATGATGGTTTTCAATGAAAGCTATAACTGGCCCCTTAGTTAATATTTTTGTATTAACTAGGGCTGGCCACGAGACGAGATCCTGCGAGACTTTTGTAAGTCTCTGTCTTGGTATCGTTAAAATCGAAAATTTTCAGTCTCGTCTCGGTCTCGAATAATTCTGTCTCGTCTCAGTCTCGTCTCCGAAAAATACGATTTCCGGCCAACTTGTTGATTATTTGAACGAAATATTTTAAATTATAACAGAAGAAAATAATTCAACTTAAAACAAAAGTAATTTCAATATTTTAATATTTAAATTTCTTCATCTTCTTATTGCAGAAGAAAATAAATATTTAACTGAAATTGGATTTTATAATTTATTAGACTCTCTGTAATTTCCGGTCCAAATATGCAGTCTCGTCTCGGTTGCTTAAAAGCCAGTCTCGTCTTGTCTCCGAGACCGAGACTTTTCTCGTCTCGTGGGCAGCCCTATATTAACTATATAGATAGACATGATGTTGTTATCTCTCCCTCTCTATTACATGAGTAATGATCAGAATAATCACTGAAACCATGTTCTAATAATTATATCTGTCAAATTCTTTTAACCCTTCCCATAAATTATCATGGTGACTCAATAACCCCGAACAAGAATAGCTGACGGACGCCAGCAGCGCTATCCGCCGCTACAATGAATTCTAAATTCTAGGTATACCACCTTCTTAATGCACCTTAATGGCTCTATGTGTCATCATAAACGCATCTATCTATGTTTAAAAAAAATGTATAGTTAGCAAATTAATGTTGCAATTTTTGTAACGATTTTACAACAAATTTTTAAAATTCTATAACTATAGGCAATACACAAATGGAAAATGTACAAGCCTTTCATGATGGAGTAATTCTGATATTGATGAAGAAAGATTAGTTTAGTTCAAAGGTGAGAAAGTACCAGTCCCAGTGGACTAATTAACTTGCTAAAAAAGTGCTATAACTTCTTAACGAACAAATACAGTTTTTTTATGGAAGATTAGCTGTTTGTAAAATATTGTTTTTTTTTTTTCAAAAACTTGCCGTTTTCAAGATATTTAACAAAAAAACAATTTTCCCAACCTTTGAACCCTTATAATGGACCAGGCGGGGTCCTTGGATATTCGAAGACTTTTCCAACCCTACTTCCCAAACTATTTTAACAAAAAACAAATAAATTAGATTTTGAAATTTTTTTAAACAAACTGAAAATTCCAATTTAATCCCACCCTTCAGATATTTTAAATTTTCTTCAGCTAATAAATTATTTTCAGAATAAAATGATTAAAAAATGAAAAATGCGTGACAAATTCATGGGAAGTCTCTCGTGTTCGGATAATTCCAATAAATCTCTGTCTGTATGATTTTTGTTGGTCCAGTGTGAGCTATTTAATACAAATATATTTTTGTTCGTTCTTCAGAATTGATACTGGCATATTTATATTACCGGAGTTTTTTTGTTTGTTTTTATATTTTTATATTTTGCTTTTCTTGTTTTTATATTTTTTTCATTGTAAATCTGATGAAATAAATCATCGAGAATGTGTTTACATTTTGTGGTATCATTACAATTCAGCTGCCGTTGTTTTTGCCGGCTGCTGGCAGAAATGAATAAGGAATAATAATCTTAAAATCGATGAACTACGTCGACATGGTTTGTCAATACCATGAATCCTTAAAGTAACGAAATAAAAATCGAAACACACGAAAAACTTTGAAAGGCTCTTTGTGTAATCTTCAGCCACCTTCCCCCCAGGCCAACCAATTCAAACCCAACCAAATCCAATAAACTTTGAAAATTGTCGGTTGGCTAATAAAACGTTTAGATCAAATCTATGATCCCTGTCAACAAAGGGGGAACAAGAGGAATAACGCTTCTCTCTATGAACACGCGAGGACGACCTTTTAATGCTACTTAATGTTTGAGTGGTGATAATCTCTCACAGTCTTCTTCGGTGTGAGATACATTCGTTTTAAAAATATAAATAAAAAAAAAACATGTAAAATTCTCATTCAAAATTCATTGTGTGCTTTAAGTGTGTTAGAGACTGTTGGATTGGTATACTCGTATGTGGTGTGGAGCTGGAGCTGGAAGGGGCTAAAGTTGGTTTTGTGAACATGTGGATTATGAGTGAAATAATAAAGTATATCTCTAGAGTTGACGGATGGGATATAGGCTGCTCTATCTCATTCAATTGTGACTTTTGGATTACGGCAGGCAACAGCAGCAGCATCAGCAAGCTGCTGCGGTGGTGCCACTGTGGTTGTGCTTCGTTATATTGTTGGAATATTGATATTGTTGTTTTTGTGGGAAGATTTAGTGTTTCTACTACAACTGTTCATATACAATACATGCATATATGTATGTTTATTTGGGAATAGACTAAACGATGATTGAATGGTGCAGGCAATTTAGTTTTTATTGAAAAACATCGCAGTTAATCTTACGAGTTTTGATATGAAATGTTGTTTACATGGAATGACAGAATCTTTTTACAGGCACAAAGCTTATGAATAGAATCGAATTTAATCTCAAATTCCACACAAGGTAGATTATAAGGATGTTTTTGTTGTATAATGTTTACAATAAAGTAGTTATTAGAATATTATGAAATGAAAGATGTCATTTATATTGCTTATGTGAATTCATTAAAACTATTATTAAGAATTTTGTATTATATTTGATTTAAAATACGTTGAATGGATCTTTTACATTTACTTTGATTTAATTGAGAATTTGTAACAGATATGCACAACGAAAATATTCTCTTAAATGGCGCCCAACGTACAAAATATTTCGATTCTTATCTTCTCTATACACAATAGCTTTGATAAATTGAACATTTTGAATGAACTTTAGTTCATACATGTTAATGTCTTCTTTGCCAGGTATTTCTTACATTTTTGACAATAAGTGGGTTCAGGGTTGCCACTAGTATTTTTCATTTCATTTCATTTCATTTGATTTTTTTTTTTTTTTTTTTTTTTTGACGAGCAGTAAATTTAAGTGGAGAAAACTGAGAAATCTTGAAAGGAAATCTTTACAACTTATTTTAAATTTGGTGTGCTGAAAATATTTATTCAGAGTGGTTTAAATCTGTATTTGATTTTAACAGGTTTTGTTAGAAAGGCGCGCATCATAGTTTCTAAAAAAAAGAAAATTTTTTTAAAGATATTTTATGATAGATAAGTGTATACAAATCAGCGCCAACCTAAGTGTCCCTACTTTGACCACAGTAATGATGCAAACATTGCACATTTCACCTAATTAAGGGGCCTGTTATAGCTATCATTGAAAACCATAATTGAAAATATTAATTGTCAATTTTGAGAGATTTTGAAGAAAAAATAAATGATTAATTTGATGCCAAAGTAAAGCTTATTGACTTAATATTTATTTCAAGGTAAAACAAAATTCAATTGAGCACAACTTTTCTCATAAAATGACTTTTAATTTTTCAATGATGAACTATACCTTACCAAATGAGGAGGAGACATAATTTTGAAGTCGTAAGCTATCTTTCTGCATTAAAATATTCAATGATTAAACTTTCGAAGGGTCTCAAAATCAACAATTAACTTTTTCAATGATGGTTTCCAATGATAGCTATAACTGGCACCTAACATCCAGTTTATAGGTAACCCTGTATCTCGCAAACGATACAAAAAATTAATATTTTTTCTTCTTTACAAATTAACAATAAATTATTTTTAAACATTTATCCACTCCCGGGTCGTTTATCTACATTTTTGAGATAGTTGACCTGATAACTTGACGTCAAGTTAGGACGTAAGCCCGTATCTCGAAATCTAACAGCGCAATCATTTTTTTTTTTTTGTTACAAATTATAGCAGCTCAGGACTATTATGTTTTGTTTTATGAATTTTCGGAGCTGACTTGCTAACTTTATACACATAGTTTTTTACCAAAACTATTAGACCTATATTTGGGTCAGATTTTAAAATTTTGTTGATTTAAAAGTTGTAGCAGAACAAGACACATTTGTACCTGTTTTTTGAGTGCTTCAAAATACTTGGTTTTTCATACTTTTATTTTATCTTCATAGTATATAGCAATACAAATATAACAAGCATGAATTTAAAATTAATGTGGTCAAACCTTATAACAAACAAATTTAAAATGGCTTAGCGTTTTCTTCATTATTTCATTTTAACTGCAACGAGCCCAGATTTTTCAAAGCTGCAAGGTTAGCTATAGACTAACTACTCTTACAAGCCCTTACAACATATCAAAAAAGCAGAACAACTTTACACTGCGATTTGATTGACAAAGGAGAATGGGCAAAAATGTATGGGAGCTGGTCTACCCGCTCAACAGCAATGTGTTGTATGTCGTTGAAAAGGTAATTTTACTTACTTCATTTCATTGTATGACCATAAAGCTCTTAACTATGGGGTTCGTGAGATATTCGGAATCAAAGCACCGAAAAAGACAATAATGCATTTCTTCATTGGTAGTGTGTCCTCACACCTACATTAATCTGTGATACATCGTTGAAAAGATAATTTTGTGTACTTTATTTTTGTATATAGCCGTGAAGACGTAGATCATAGGGTGCAAGAGATATGTGGGCATACAAATCGGCAAATATAACAACAATGCAATTCTTCATTTGGTACCGGTCTACCGACTCAACAGTAATGAGTCATACGTCGTTGTAAAGGTTATGGCATTTGCTTCATTTCATTATATGCAGTTAAGCTCTAAGCCATGGGGTTCGCAAGATATTCGGCTCTTAAGCACAAAAAACAGCAATAATGCAATTCTGCATTGGTAACTTATCAACCAAGTCAACAACTATGAGTCATGTGTCGTTGAAAAAGCTGTGGCGTGTACTTCTTTTTATTATGTGACCATTAAAGTGTAAATAATGGGATTCGAGAGATATGTGGCAAAAACGCTGAAAAATGCAGTAATGCAATTCCGCACTGGTAGCTGGTATTTCAAACCAACAGAAATCTCTCTTATATCTTTGAAAACGCTATTGAATGTACTTCATTTTGCAATATGCCGTTAAGCTGTAGACCGTGGGGTTCAAGAGGTATTTGGCCATCAAAATAGGCAAATATAACAAAAATGCACATCTTCATTGGGTACTGGTCTACCAACTCAACAGTGATGAGTCATACGTGGTTGAAAAGCTTATGGCATCTGCTTCATTTCATTATATGGCAGTTAAGCTCTAAACCATGGGGTTCGTAAGATATTCGGCTTTTAAGCACAAAAAAACACAAAAATAAAATTCTGCATTGGTAACTGTTCAACAAACTCAACAATAATAAGTCCATGGTAAATGAAAATTAGGTGTACTTAATTTTGTTATGTGGCTTTTATTGATTAGATAGTAGGGTTCAAAAAATACTTTACAAAAATGAAATTCCGTAGGAGATTCGCAAAATGAGAGGCCCTAGGGTCTAAACACTGACTCCATCTTAAACCGCACTAACTTCAGAGTAAGCATTGCTATGAAAATCCACGCAATAAACGCTAGACAAACGGTCTACAGCTTAACGGCATATTGTAAAATGAAGTACATGCAATAGCGTTTTCAAAGATTTCTGTTGAGTTGAAAGACCAGCTACCAGTGCGGAATTGCATTACTGCACTTTTCAGCGTTTTTGGCACATATCTCTCGAATCCCATTATTTACACTTTAATGGTCATATAATAAAAAGAAGTACACGCCACAGCCTTTTCAACGACACATGACTCATAGTTGTTGACTTGGTTGATAAGTTACCAATGTAGAATTGCATTATTGCTGTTTTTTGTGCTTAAGAGCCGAATATCTTGCGAACCCCATGGCTTAGAGCTTAACTGCCATATAATGAAATGAAGCAAATGCCATAACCTTTACAACGACGTATGACTCATTACTGTTGAGTCGGTAGACCAGTACCAAATGAAGAATTGCATTGTTGTTGTATTTGCCGATTTGTATGCCCACATATCTCTTTCACCCTATGTTCTACGTCTTCACGGCTATATACAAAAATAAAGTACACAAAATTATCTTTTCAACGATGTATCACAGATTAATGTAGGTATGAGGACACACTACCAATGAAGAAATGCATTATTGTCTTTTTCGGTGTTTTGATTCCGAATATCTCACGAACCCCATAGTTTAGAGCTTAATGGTGATACAATGAAATGAAGTCAGTAAAATTACCTTTTCAACGACATACAACACATTACTGTTGAGTGGGTAGACCACTTTGCCCATTCTCCTTTGACTGGCCTTAAATGTGAATCACTTTAAATATTACCTGAAGAAGAACGTTACTACGATTGAAAAGTCCAACATAGACCTTAAGTCCACTTGGAATTGGGATTTAAATATTGTTCAAATATTATAGGTTCATACAATAAATTTCAATCACCTTTTTTTTCAAATTACCTTGTAAAAAGTTAAATTCAAAAACTATACAAAATTGACCTAAAAAATAAGTTTTTAGAAATCCGCTTCACCCACAAAAAATCAATCGAATTTAATGCATTTATTAAAAAAATTCGCAAGATAACACATTTAAATGGAACATAAACTTGATACAAATTAACTCAACTTTAAAAATGAAATTAGATTTTAAATTTTGTAAGATGATTGTGTTGAAATGACATGTTACCATGTTAAATCAATTTGATTTTTTACCAGATATTTTTGTCTTACATTATTTAGATTTTCGCTTTAATTTTCTCTGTATGTCTAGTCAACCCCTAAACCAGAACATATATTTATATGAATTTCAAATTACATTAAGGCTTGTGCATCAAGAAAGGTCAAAACACCTTTGTTTTATTCCATTTATATACTGCTGGTATTGTGTACACACATCGATCGATTTATTATTTTCAATTCGATGTCATTAATAAAGTATTTCATGCTCAATGCATCGTTATTGGCATGAATGCAGTTCATTTCACCTTTTCACCAGCATTTTGTTGTTGGAAAGAAGCAGCTTTTGTGCAGAATTATATATGTAGTTCCTGCAAGTACAACATTCCCAGAATCAATATTATGTGTGTACGATGTAAAATCTATTGTTATACGAGAACACATACTCAGTTCTCCTTCCCTCTCTTCAAGGAAGTTAATTTTATAATCATTTCGAACATTGATATAAATATAATGGATTAAAGCTATCTGGGTGACTCTTGATATCCTTCGTTATCCATTTCCGATACGTGTATGGTATACAGTTATATTCGAAATGTTAATCCATATGATTAAATCGGAATTAGGTTCTCCGCACATTTAATGGAAGTCCTTAGTTTCATATTGTTTTGTCTTCATTTATAATTTAAGGACGAAATTTCACACCATCCTTTTCCTACACCCCCAGCTCTCTCACACTGGTGTTACCCTCTGTCCATGTCATTGTTAAGGCCAGAGTATAGTTGTGGAACTCGATTAAATGCCAGTCACGTTAGCTATGAACTCCTCTTTATATAGATGTAGAGATATATAAATTTGGTTCAAAGGGCATCACGGCCAACACTAGCCAACACGGCACACAGACATACAGACGGACAAGCAGACAGACAAATAGACAGACAAGAGTGGCATTGGCATCGGACACATATCCAATTACTTATCTTCAATTGTTTGGATCGGATTGAAAGGGATTATGGTCAGATTGGTGACGGCCCAGTTTGCCGAACTGTGGAAGCATCCACATTTTTTGTTGCTAGTTGCTACTATAAAATGCGAACTGGGACGCTAGAAGTGAAATTAAAACACCCCAGAAGTGGGTGATGGCTTTATTTTTGTTGAGGGACGGTGGCGGTTGGTTAAAAAATGCGTGATGCTTAAGCCGATGATTGGTATAAATGGGATTTGAATTTGTGTTTGGGAATTTATTAGGGCGATGATTTGCTTTTATTAATTCATTGTGAAAATTAACGATTGTTTTTGTGCAAAGTATTTTATTAATGATTATAATTGAGGCCACAAATTTATTATGCTGGATAAATCCTTTCACATTAAATCCTTGATAGGTTTTGGTTGCGTAATAATTTCGCTCACATGATAAATTGTTTGATTTTATTTTATTGTATTTGTTAACCTATTTGTTGATTTAATCTGAGTGTTTTTTTATAACTTCAAACTCAATAATAATTGCGTGATTGAAGTATTAGTTTTTAATTACTTCAAAAGCTAAAGCTTTTAATTACCTAGAAAATATTATTTAATGTGAATTTGATTCCTATTCATGTGGCTACCGAACAGGTATTACGGGAAAACAGTTTTGAATTATGTGATTTAAATTTTCTGCTGCTGTTTTTACTATTGTTTTTTTTTTTCCAGTAATTTAGAAATTGCGTCATGCCTATTCGATGTGCTCGTCAGCCAATTACCGATCAACTATCTCACAGTAATATGAAATGTTTTGTTTTTATTGGCAACCTTTAGTGTAGATATATGGTATATCTACAGTTAGCAGTTGTTTATGCATTCAATTGCTTTGTGCCGACACAAGGTCAAGTCGAATTCTTTTCAATGAAAGCGAGTATTGTCGCTTTGTAATATTAGCAGGTTGGAGAAACCGACTTATTTCCGATATGAAAAATATAAATGAGAGCCGTAATTAAGTAATAATGTATAGGTAAAACCTAAAAAAAATTATTTTGTTCTTAAAACGTGAAATATAAGTTTGTTTTTGATTTTTAACTTTTTTAAGGAATTAAGATACAATTTTGAAAGCATTACTGTAAGAACATGAATATTAAAAAAAAGTGTCCAAAACCATGTAATTATTGAAGCGCTTAGAAGATGAAGGACGTAAGCGACATTTTTAGCCTTGACATACCCCCACAAAAAATAGTCTAATGGTGTCAAATCGCACGATCTAGGCGGCCAATTGACCGGCCCGAAACGTGAAATTAACTGTTCACCAAACTCGCCTCGCAATTGCACCATTGTTTCGCGTGCTGTGTGGCATGTCTTGTTAAAACCACATACCATGCAAGTCAAGAACTTCCATTTCGGGCAAAAAAAAGTTTGTTATCATCGCTCGGTAGCGTTCACCATTGACAGTAACGCTGCGATTCGCATCATCTTTGAAGAAATATAGCCCAATAATGCCGCCGGCCCATAAACCGCACCAAACAGTGGCTTTTTCGGGATGCATTGGTAGCTGTTGCAATGCTTCTGGCTGATCTTCACTCCAAATGCGGCAATTTCGCTTATTTACGTACCCATTCAACCAAAAATGAGCCTCATCGCTGAACACAATTTTTCGATAAAAAAGCGGATCCTCGGCCAGCTTTCCAAGAGCCCATTCACCAAAAATTCGGCGTTGTGGTAGGTCGGCTGGCTTTAGTTCTTGCACCAGCTGTATCTTAAAAGGCTTTACGCCCAAATCCTTCCGCAAAATTTTCCACGTAGTGCTGTAACAAAGGCCTAACTGCTGGGAACGGCGCCGAATCGACATTTCGCTGTCTTCTGTCACAATAGCGATACGGCCGCAATATTTTCTTCACTACGCACAGTACGTAAACGTGTTGGTGGTTTAATGTCCAACAAAGTAAATTTGGTGCGAAATTTGGTCACAATCTTCCGAATAGACTGCTCAGAAGGTCGAGAATGCCGACCATAAAATGGAAGCAGCGCGCGATGAACATTTCGAACCGAGCACGAATTTTGATAGTAAAATTCAATAATTTGCAAGCGTTGTTCATTTGTAAGACGATCCATGGTTAAAATGCAAACCAAACTGAAGCTGTTTGACAGTGACACAAGGTACTAAACACACGTCAGCTGTCAAAATCAGTGTTGCCAAAACAAACCAGCTAAAAAATCACCCGTTAGTTGTTGAGATATTTACACTTTTGTGCATTTAACACCTTTATTTAGGAAGTTTTTTAAATGTAATTTTATTTTGTTTTTATAAAGGTGTTGAGTGACTTTTTGATATGTTGTTATTTACTTATTTTTTATTTTTTATTTGTTTTTTCTATTTACCTTCTCCATGACCTGCTGAAATTGAATTTACATAAAACTATTGATGTTCTAAACGAACGAAATTCATCTGTTCTTTTAAATTTTTAATTTTGTCTGCAGAAAGTGAACGAAATGGCATAGGAGCTTAATGCTTGCCGGCCACTAGGCAACTTAAAGTTGCTGGCCCCAGCAACTTTTTGTTGCTCCCGATCCCATTACACTGAGTTATATGGGAGAGCACCCACTAGGCAACTTTCTTGCCGGCAACTTTCAGTTGCGGTGAGCAACTTTGAGTTGCCTAGTGGGCGGCAAGCCTAACGCTTTAAGCACGGCTTGGCTATCTGAAATGATGGCAATGTTCCGATTTCGGTAGTTTCTTTCACGGTTACGTTCCGCACATAGAAAATGCTTGTGGACTGTCCCATCGGTACAGATAGTTTGGTTCTTGGCCCAAATATACCCGCCTCAGTCCCTTCAGACGTTCTCGTTCCTTCAGTATACCATTTGACTATAAAAGTTTTCTGCTGGGGTGTTCTTCACGGAATTTCGGTCTGCGTTTTTAAACTTAAGCCTGTGAAAGTGTCCTGAAGTAAATAGCATTCGAGCAAATGACTTGACTTCCGTCATTTTTGTCACACCTTTAAGGTCAATTTAACATCCATTCGTCAAGGGTATCGGATATTTATTGGCATGGGGTAAGAATATTACGCAAATGACTTGACTTTGAAAAATAATGCTTTCAAATTGTGTGTAAGACTAAACAAAATTTAGCCATCATGTTAAGCCACCTGCGTCGAAATATTCAAATTTGAAGTTATGTGTGTTGGCTCGTGCCTCTTGCCTGCACATACTGTTGTCATTGCCAGTAACTTCGTGAATTTTTCATGAATAAACAAAAATTAATTTTGGATGCAGGTGAAAAGTGCCCACATAACACCTTTATGCACGAAATAAGAAGTTCAGATAAAATTGTTTTTGTATAAAGGACTTAATATAAAGGACTTAAGCGCATTTAACACATTCATCCACAAAGTTTATTATTATAGTGATTGCATATAACACCTTCATCTTTGGCTAAATATGAATCTAGGGGCGATAGAAGAGTACAGACGAGTCAGAAATTTAAGTTTTCATATAACACTTTCATTTGTAGGAAAAAAGCCAAATTTCAAAAAATGTCATTTAACACCTTCATCTTCTAAGCGCTTCAATTCTTTTTTAATTGCTTAAATTCCTTGGCTATGTACCTATATTAGTTTAAGCTAAACAAATACGATGTTATTACGAAAACTTAATATCAAAAAAAGTTCATTATCCCGTTCGATTTTAATAAATATTATTTTTTTCAATCAGAAAAAGATTTTTTCTTCAAATTTTGGTAGGCATATTATTTATATTTTTTAGGAGCATCTGAAAATATTTTAATCGGTGTATCCAATAATGACAAAAGTCGAAAATATGAAAAGTGGTTCAATGAGATGTAGGTGCTGTTAATAAAAATGAAAAAAAAATATATTTTTTAAAAGTAGAGTGTACCTACTGATTAAATATCACAGACAGTTGTTATTAGTTGTTATGTTTTCTGTTAGTTGCTATTTCAAATTTGCAGCTCTAAATCACGTTTCTGGTAGTTGTTCGCCCTTTCTTCGACCAGTTCAACACAAAGTACTTCTGCGAATGTCAATTTTCAATCACAGTGTAGGTTCGAATATTTTCTGCCTATTTTATTTTCGAATGATTTTTTAATATTCATATTTGTTAGGATGTAAGCACAGAAAACATGTTCTACTTCTATCTGAACTCAAATTTTTAAACGGATATAATCTATTACCCGCACAGAATAAGCGCACTTGGTTGTGTTGCCTCAACGACTTTACATGCAATTTCAATTGAAAGTCAAACGGAAACCTAAATTTTTGAGCGCCATACTTATGATTTTTCAACAATTTTTATTTTCAATTACTCAACTGCGATAAAAATTTCAGTATCAGCCTTTTGACACCAAAAGTGAGGAATTTGTAGAGAGTTGAAATTTTAACTACAAAAATATCCATTTGGCATCACTTTTAGCTACAATTAATGTAAAGATTGAGAATAAACTCATATTGAATCGCTTTTCCAAAAATTAATTATTTTTGAATTCATATTTGGCGCGTTTTATTGGAAAGTACTTAAATCAGAGCGCGCGGTAAAATTACTCTCGGTAAGAACGAACAAATTAAGAAAGTGTCAATAAAATAGACAAATAGACGGTAGCCCAGTCTAGGAAAAAAACTATTCAAATCGAAACGAACATTTTCTGTATAATTTTGTTCAATAATGATTTGTTGGTAGCTCTGAATTTTTCATAAAACAGTCCCTGGTTTGACTGCTAACCTGGACGTGAGGAATTTAATGAGATAATTATTAACATCTAATTCTCAATCCCCTGAGCCAACAAAAATCTTTCCTTTCCTTCTATTCCTTCTAACTAGTATCGAGCGTTGCATTTAAAAGACCCGAGGTCTTTCAGGCATATACATAGTTATTATTATTATTATTTTTTGTATTATGCATTAAAATCCAATACAAAACGTATTAAAATCTAACACAAAATGTATTAAAATCTAATACAAAAATGTAATAAAATTTAATACAAAATGTATTAAAATCTAATACAAAATGTATTAAAATCTAATACAAAAATTTATTAAAATTTAATACAAAATGTATTAAAATCTAATACAAAATGTATTTAAATCTAATACAAAAATTTATTAAAATCTAATACAAAATGTATTAAAATCTAATACAAAATGTATTAAAATCTAATACAAATAAGTATTAAAATTTAATACAAAATGTATTAAAATGTAATGTACTAAAATCTATTACAATAATGTATTAAAATCTAATACAAAAAACAAAAATGTATTAAATTAAAAATAAAATAAATAAATTGGGTGACTAACAACTCGCAACCATTCCTGTGTGCGCGTTTCGTCAGGAATGGAAGAGACCTACAATTTTATGCCGAATCCAAACAGCTAGACGAGAAGCACTTATTCATGACAAGTGATACCCAAGTTACATTGTTGGAGCTAGTTGAAGCAAAACTACTGTTCTACAGCTCTAATATAGTGTAATCTAAGGCTATAGCTCTGTAAGAGTTTATAATATAGCTCTTTTTATTTCTTTTAAAAATTGTGCTGTTTAACAGAGGTTCTGGAATGGTTTCAGCTCTAACAACTAGCTACGTCTCAAGATTCAAAAACATGCTCCTTACTGGAGTTTATAACATTCAAAATAGAGCATTGTCTAAATATCAGCTCTCAACGAGTTATTATAGAGCTTTCAACAACACATGGACAAAATATTAACGCATGCGCCTACCAAAACGTCGAAACATAGCTCTAATAGAACCACACAAAAAGTGCGTATAGAGCTGAATACTTATACTTTCACACAAATGGTACATAATCAAAATATTACTCATACGCATTGTAAAGTGTCAACAAAAAAAAAGCATTTACAGAGCTATTGTATAACCACCACTGATTTTGTAGGGTGTTACAAACTTATATAAATTCAACAAAATTAATTCAACAATTAACAAAAAAAAAATAATCATGAGTCGAAAATAAATAAAGTTGTGTTTTTTGAGAGTGGGACTAGCAACTCAGTAAAAGTTTTTTCACGGAAAACACAAACAAAATTCTCTATAATAATTTGTTTTGTTATTGTTTTGCGTGTTAACATTTTGCTGAGTTGCTAATCACTCTCTCAAAAAACACGGCTTAAATTAATTATAATTATTTATTATTTTTTAAACAAAAAAAAACTTATCGAAATTTAACTAAAGCTGAATCACAAAAACAAAAAACTTGCTCGTTAAGTTCAAAGTGCATCTCAGGGACACCTACTCTTTAAGTAAAAATATACAAGGTGTTTGCTGTGCACAATATTCACTCTTTCTTTTATTTTCTAAAACACCCTATTTTATATAAAGCACTGAAAGCAAATCTGTCACCTTGTGGCTACTAGCTTTGAAATTGCGCTATAACAGCTTTGAAGCGCTATTACAGTTTTGAAGCGCTTTTACAGCTCTATGGAAAAAAAACTTTACCATCATAAAAATATGGTAATGAAAAGAAAAATGATTCGAATAACCATTTTTTTTTTTTTCAATTTTGAAAAAGAAAAGGTCTCCTCTTTCGATTAAAAAACACAACACATTTTGTAATTTTTAAACAAAATATTTTATAAATAATTGACAATAGTTCTTACCTTCAATACATTTGTGATAATACAAAACGCGCACTTAAAATTCACAATTATTTTACCGAAAAATATAATAATTCCCTTATTCTGTTCGAATATTAAAAATAACTTTTGTTGACATTACACACTTAATGAAGTTTTACAATACTTATAAATACTTCAAATAAAATAATCCATCACACAAACATAAAATATGTTGTGCAACTATTATATTACAATTCTTCGATTGTATTATGCACACTTATACCAACAAAAAGCTGTCAAAGGTGCTCCTTAGTAAATACAAAATGCATAATTAAAGAGCTTGCAATCTACTAAGTCCCTGATAACGAGCTGATTACGAACAGAAATTTGCTCTAAATGTCAAAGAATTCCCTGTACGAGAGCTCTAAAATTACTCTAAATGCGCAACTGGAGCTAATTCTCGAAGTGAAGAGCTTTAAGACTTGCTCTGGAAGTGCTGTTAGAGCATTTGAACAGCTAAGTTTGTTTCTTGGGTACTCTTGAAGAATTTTTCAATTCTTCAAAAGAGGCAGAAGCCCTGCAAAAAAAAGAAACAACTTTTTAAGTCGACGAGGCTGTGAATCGAACCCAGAGCTCCAGCTTGACAGTCAAATGCACTAACTATTACGGTACGGGCTACTGTTACGAAATTAACAATTAATGTACATATGTATTTATTTTTTGCTAAAAATAAAAAGGTGAATGAAACCACACAAATATTCGGTTTCTAAAAAATAGTCAGATTTGTGGAACGAAATACAGATGGACTGATTTTTCCATGTCTAAAAATAAGCTATTGAAGACGCTTAAATTTATGTATGATTTCGGGAGCCCCTCCAAATCCGCCATATTGGAGCATGAAGAACATAATGTATCCGAAATAATAATGATCTTAAAGGGCTTCTTCAATGGCCCTCTTTGAGATATAATAAAATCAGCCTTCCTATTTTTCGTTCCACCAAAAAGTCTATCTGTAGTAAAATCCAGTACTATAAGGCATACAAAATATATATGGGAAATAACTCCTCCCAACGCCATTTTGTCGCTTCAAAAATTGATTTTTATGATTTTAGAAAGACAAATTACGCCGTCAATAAATTTCAGCTTAAAATTTCGAACACTCCATGTATTTAATCCATGTCTTAAATTTCCGCTTTCACACAAGGAAACTGAGTTGCCAGCAATTTTTAGTTTGTAGGCGAGAAGGGCGTAAGGGGAAGGAACACCCCTCACACCCTTCTCGACTTCAATCTACAAACTAGCTAGTTTCTGGCTACTCAGTTTCCTTGTGTCAAAGCGGTCTTAGTCCTGTTAAAGACACATAATCTTACAAAAGTAAAATTTCATTGGTCTGAAACATCTGGTCTCTCCAACATCTGGTCTCTAGCCAACCGATAATGTGATGACAATAATTTATTCAAAGTTGGTTTGCGTTGATGGATTCAAAGAAAGCATTACACATTGACAACACAACTCACCTATATTTTTCCGAAGAGTATGTGCGAAGTAGGTTCTTTTTCCATAAAGAATAACACTCTCAAAACGTCTAACCTATAACTTTTGCTTTTTAAATTTGAATAAATCCTAGTGATCCCATTTTTGCAATGGGAACCAAAACCATAACATACTTTCCTCTTGCTCTATATTTACCAAAACAAAAAACTTTCTTATGCTAAAATCCTTTGTCCTAGTTGTTTTCTGTTTTTTTTTTTTTGTAACCCTATTATAACTGAAAAAAAAAATACAAAATATAAGATTTTAGAAAAAAAAAAATAATCTAAATTCCAAAAGCATAATTAAGGACGAAATCCTACCTACCTCAACAAAAAAACCTTATAAGCATAACTCCTGATGCTCTATTTTTTTGTCGCGTTTTTTATTATTTTTTTTTATTTTGAAAAACTTTTCTGCATCCCATTAATTAACGACATCGTTATGCCATTTTCAAGTTGAGGATTTTTGTTGTTGTTGTTGGTGTTAAACTTTTCAAGTGAAGCTCCTTGGGGAAAAGGCTGCTAGGAAGGCACCGCTTTCGCCGTATACCATCAATTTTCTCAATGTCAAAAGAAACGATATAGATTATGCTCTGCATAGTCCTTTCAAATCAGGGATATAAATGAATCTGACGGGACCACAGGATGAAGAGAAATAGACTGAGAGAGGGGGGAAGGGTGAGAATTGAGAAGAGAAAAGTCTTACAATAATTTATGAATAAGCTCGCTGTGCCGTTCTTCGTTCAGCAGTTATTATTCCTCTCTATGCGGGACAGTAAATGTGCAATGGTGTAGACACTATGAGGAGGAGTTTGAAAATAGAATGCATCAGGGATGTAGAAGGTTCCATGTACTCTTACCTAACCAACACCTGTCCCACAAAACAATTTACCGAATCTCCCGTGTGTCACCACACCATGGCTGCACCATCAGAAAGGTAGATTCCCCGCCCGACGCCGAAACGTGCATTCATGAATTTTAAATTAATTTCCAAGATTTGTGTAGTTAACAAAACATAAATTTCCATGCCAAGAGCGTTGGAGGTGGAGGTTAAGTGCGATGCGATGGGCATGAGCTGGGCGTGTGGCATGTGGGTTGATAATGGAGTCCTCCCACTTTAACTTACTTCCTGAATCGGGGGACGTTCGGGGAGATCCACGATGATGTTTTATTTACACACTCCATTCAAGTGTGCCATGTTAAAAGGACACTCCAAACTACTTTACAACAACTAGGTACTACACGACCACTCTATTTATGCAGAAGATATTCTAATAGGGCACCCGAACATTTGTACAACAATTACCATCATCTCCAGGTCCCACCTGAGTGACCTCATTTGTTTGTTGGCCGTATTATTATATTATTGCCTTCGACTCTCGCTTGCCTCTGTTTATTGGAGCTACTATTGTAATATTTCCCTTTCATCCTTCCTCTAGGTTCTAGGACTATAGGTACACCAATACCACTGATGCACATCATCTTTGTCAAGGACAGGCCGGTAATAACAATAAACCTTAATTATTATGGCCGGGGAGCCAATTATATCTACATGAGAGTGTGTGTGTGAGTGTTTTCGTTCAAGTGCTTGTTATTGTGTTGTACGGCGTTACCTCACCATCCAGCATAAACCCATGAAGCACTATTTTCATTCTATATAGTGACTTCATAGTTCTCTATAACTTAGCTGATGCTGCTGCTGCAGCTCTTTGGCACTTCGGTCGTCCTTACTGCTGTGTGGCTGTCGTTTAAGTCGTGTTTCCCAGGCGCAATGGAACGGAATGCATTATTATTGGGAAACCATTAATTTTGCACCCGAGCACACAGGCTCGATGGTGGTGGTAGATATTTTCGGGACAACATCACATGAGACCCAAGAGGACTCATGGTGTGATAGTGTGATGCCCCAATTACCTCTATAGAGCACTTTCGGGCACAGATTTTGTACTGGCTTTTTTATTTGTTTGCCGATTTTGCTGCTGGTTCTGATGGTGGCCAAGCACAGTTTCAATTAATAAAAACAAATGTTTTTATTTTGGACAAAAAAATCCATACATAAAGATAAATATAAATGTACGTCCGTTAATTTTACCATTGCGGACTAGAGTTTGGCCGCGGTGTGAAAAACAACGTTTGTGGTTATTGTTATGGGGACATCATGCACAAGTACAACAATCTAAGTGGGTCAGGTCATTCCCGTGGTATTTTCGGCTTTCGTTTTATAGATACAAAATAAAATTAATAGAAACAAAATTCGATAGTGCAGCGCGAAAAATGAGGGAGTATCTTGTGTCGAAATGCATTCAATAGGACTAGAAAACTAGAATAAAAAAAGCAAACAAAAATAATGTACAATGTTTGTATAGATGAATAGGAAATATTTGTTATGAATTCATTTCATTCAACACAAAAAAAAAGAAGAAAAGTAGAAGCATCACTGTGAAATTGGTCGTTAGGCTAATGGAATTAAGAAAATGTATCTACGTGGTAGAATGATTTTTTTTTAGGATAACTACATCGATAAATAATACCTAAAAATAAATAAGCTCTTTTTTCATATTACAGAAAGAATTTTACTTTTAACGTGTTTGTGTGTGGTGTTGTAAAGTTTTATTTATTGAAGTTATTGGATTTTTGTTTTTGTCCGCGTTGAAGGACCAAATTTGTAGGATATATTTTTGAGGTTTTAAGTTGAGTTATAAATTCAAACGATAAATTTAAGTTATGTTTTCATTTATGATCAGATTTACACATCTATCGAAATGGTAGGATGAGGAGGAAATGGAACGGGGGTATGTACCATGTACCTAGTTGTTTAGAAACTGCCAATTTGTTACTTAAACCGAGAGGACTTCACTGTTTTTGATTTTGTTGATAACGGGTTTCTTGATACTTTTTCATTTTCTTCAGTTTTTAAAAACTTTATTTTTTAACTTTAAAAAAAAGGCCTAATTTTTTTTTTTTGGAAACACAATATTTTGGAAATGACTTGGTCAAAATCCTTTGTTTTTTTCTAGAATGTCTAAAAAAAAATCAGGCTTTAAAATACAAAAATATCGGTTCCTTCCTTACAAATGTTGAAAAACCGTTTAGAGAAATCTTATATTCTCGAAAACGGCTCCAATAATTTTCATAAGAAGATGTGCATGATGTTTAATTAGTATATTCTACAATTTAATCTCTCAAAATATATTAAAATCTCGTGTCACGCTTTTTTGACATTTCATTATGCGTTTCTTATGTTGGTATCATACGAATCGGTCGATACAATTTCCGACGGGAAAATGTTTTGCTGCCATGCATTCCAATGACTCCCACAGACGTGCCAATTAAATTCAAACGATTAATATGTCCAATAGATTGGTATTCGCAATGACAATCGAAAGTCGCAAAGCCAAACTATGTCCATTTGCGGCTTAGATTTGGACACACCATGTTTTTTACATGGGCAATTATCCGTGGCAAACCATCGAGCTTATTTGTGTTGGCTAAAGACGGACTGATAAAAAATATCGTGCAATCAATTGCTCTTCGAAATTAATATCGATTTTCTTTATTTTATTTTCTTACTTTTTCCACTTTAAGCCTAGTAATCACCTCTGAGTGAAATGAAAAATAAAAGCGGTTTGAAACTCATGTGAATAAGCTTTGTGAAACCATAATTATTATCCACGTGAAGTTTCAGTCCTCAGTTTGAAAATTTTTAGTACTCACTTTTAATGAAAAAATAATAATTTGATTTGTCTGACAGTTTAACAGAATCTTGAAATGCTTAAGAAGACTATTTTAATTCTATAGTTCGGTTTTTGGTTGTCGGTACGACTTAATATTCAAAAATAAATGATCATTAGATCCAAAATAATTCTTTAGGCTTTTTTATTAGTCCTGTGAAGTTAGCAAAAGAATTGTTTAAAATTGAATACAAAGTAAGAGGTCCTGGTAGCAAACAAAGAGTTCTAGAGTTCCTCATACTTTTTTCAATAGTTTTGGTAAATAAAGTGTTAAAAAAAGAAAAAAATGTTTTTTTGCTAACTTCACGCAGCAAGGACTTTTTCGAGAAAAAGAGTTCTGAGCATGTTTTTCAACTTAAAATCAAGAGTTCTAGAGTTCCTGATTGGTTTTAGAAAGAGTTCTGCAAAATTGGAAAAGTTAGGGCAAATTAAGGTATCAGGAAGACATTTTTCCAATGGTGCAAAGCCAAACACAATCAAACCTTTACGTATTTGCTCGCCATTAACGTGGAATCTATCCTCAACATTCGGCGAATAAGTAGCGACGAGATACGCCATGAAATACTAACATGTGTCGAATTCGATTGGACGGTTCGGGGTTACTCCTTCTATTCCAGATATTCCATATTCGATAGGAATGGAACAGAAACAATGAAAAAGGATTAACTCCAGACGACCAATAGAAAAACTGCATAATTTGCACCGATATTTCTGAAGTTTTCCGCACCGATAGGTTAGGCGCTGTGACATTTTTTTTTTCTCATTAGATCAGTAGAGTTACGAACGTTTCACGATTGTTTATCTAATGACAATGCGCACCGTCATTACCGGCAGCATAAACGTCAAAAACACTTTGGTTCAAATAGTTAAGTTCGTTCTATTTTATCGATAAGCAATCGCTCTATTTTATCGATCACATTCGATCAATTTTATCGATCGTTGAAACATTCAAATACACTTTACAATACATTCGTATATTTTATTTAACAACTTAAATATTCACTTGAAATAATTGATATGGCAGAACAACGTTTACCGGTGAGCTAGTTAAAATATATTGAGTTTTTATCGAAAGTTTTTCCTGTAGAACCGCTTTTCATACTGTTGACTTTCTCATCATTTTTGGATAAGCCGATTAAATTTTTTTTTATTTAGATGGTTCTAAAGAGTACAGATAAAAGCGTTGGGGTTTTGTCTGACTATAACGTTTAGGTGACTAAGGGCCAGTTTCACAGTGAGACCTTACCGGAATAAGTTGCATTATGCCTTGCAGTTTGGGACTTTTTGGTAACTATCCCAGTCTGAATTAGTGACACTTATAAGTGCCCAGCACGGGAGAATTAAGTGCAACTCATTCAAGTAAGCGTGCACTGCAGAAATTTGCATTTTGTATAGTATGTTTCGCACTTATGTGCCACTCCTTTTACCGTCAACCTGGCTCTTATTCCTCTGTTGTTTGCACACTAAGAGTAGGGCATGGGGCATAATCTAATTCGATCAAGTTTTAGAAATAAGATTTTGCAGAACGTTGGCAAGCTTTGCTCTTAGAAGTCTACAGTATCGTTCTTTTCATATCCATGCATGCTTTTGTTGACTTTATAGCCCTGGGTAGATCATTTAACCATTTGGAAGAACTCTCAAACATTTGGCTCGACCATAGCCTCTTTGTGTTTGCCTTAGTGCTTCCGGGCTGCTCTCTAAGCAGTTGTGGTTCTAGACTGCAGTATTGTGTTGTAGATATCATTTTTAGCTGCATGCGTTGTTTACACTAGTGGCAGCACTTCTGAATGTTTGTTGGCAATGTTCCCACTGTCTCTCTGCACTTGATGCCGCTGGGAAACTTGGTTGGAGATTAAGATATACTTGGTCAGCAACAGCTTTGGCGATCTCTTGTGATTTTAGCTTTGTGACATCACCGCAACTACTGTGCTTTGTGTAAGCACATAAGCTTCTTCCAAGTAGAAGTCTGAGTCTATATGTTGGCCCTAGGACCCATCAAGACTCTGGAAGCATGTGTGGCATCAATCACATTATGATTAATTTGGTTGATCAAGGGACCATTAAGTCCCGGGCTTGGGAAACGAGTGTCAGAAAGTCTATACCATCAGCCTGTGTGCATCTTCAGAAGCTAGGTCGTGGGTGTGGGAAACGAGTGCCGCAAAGTCTACAATCAGTCTGTGTCGATCTTCAGAAGCTTCATCGTCTAGTAGATTTTCGATTTTGGCATTGAAGTCAGCAAGAATAAAGACATACCTATTTCATTCGTCGTGTTTTCCCATAAAATTTCCAAATAATTATAAAAACAATCCTGCAAATCTAAACCCTTTGAAGAACTCCTTAATTTTTGTTTCTTTTTTTTTAAATTTGAATCACCTACGCTGTTGATTAATGAGATTTAATCTTCCAGTACAATTATTTGATTTTCTTTCCCAATTCTTAATACCACTGAGTCACTTTGTTATTCCCGATTTGTGTTTAATTTATTTTTGCTCTTAGTCATTTCTAATAAAAATTTCTTATTACTGTACTGATCTAGTAAAACTCGTTATACCTGTCTACACTCATTTGTACTTATAAATAGAAAAGTACAATATGAATCTTTTATTCTACATTTACGGTCATTTGTCTGAACTTTGAAGTAAAATAACCTTACAAAGAAGTGTGTTTATGTCTGAAACAATCGTACAACCAGCTTTGAATGAAGTCTAGATACTTAGGTATATACCTACACCACACAGCTAGAACAGGCCAATTAAAAACTTATCCAAGTACAAAAACAAAGAAAAAACTTAAATAAAAACACGAACAACAACAAAACAGTATAATCAAACATCAGTCAACAATGTGCAACTAAGTGAAGAAAAAATATTATATTTCCACTTTGTTTCCGTCGTCATCGTCTTCGTTGGTGGTGTCGTCTATCAGAAACTTAGTCGTGGTCGGTCTTGGCCATATTTTTTTTTTGTTTTTATATTTTGCAATTTTTTTAACCTCAGTTTTTGCGTTCTCATTACACTTACAGTGAAAAAAAAACAGAATAGCAACAACACTAAGTAATTAGTGAAAGTCGAAAGAATCTGTTTTTGATTTGTTTTGGGACCATTGTTTTTTGTTGTACTAGTGGTAGGACGCTCTCATCCACTCAAGCAGCGAATGCTTTCTTGAATAATGATTCAAAATATGTTTTTGTTGTTTGTTTTTGCCTTCTTTACTAAAGTTGCCTTATAAATGACATTTTTATGTTCCGTCTGAAACTATAAAAAACAACAACACCCCCTTTTTCCTATTTCCATTTGTTTTATGGTCACTTATAAAGTTTTATTACGAGTGAAGTAGGTACCTACAAATCCTCTCTCATGAAAAACCGGACTTGGAGAATTGTCTTTTATGAGGAATGCAAGGAGGGATGTTTTCCGCCTGAATTTTCTTTCTCATTTGATATTTACTTGGATATTGCGAAATTAAAAATACAATCAAAAAAATGTAAACAAAGTTTGTTTGTAAAATAAAGAGGTATATACATATAACAGGAAAAAGATAAAAACAATTTTTAAAATTCTTTGCACTTAAGGGCGATTCCGCTATAGACGATTTTCGGTATCAATTTGTAAATTACAATATTTTTTATTTTTTTGTATAACAATGCAAGGTAGATGGTTTGTATTTATTAAAAAAAAAAAAAAAAATTATACCTACTTTAAAGAAAACACTTTTTTTGCGCATTGCAACATAGCTGCTAACAAAATCCCGAAAAAGACACTACCGATAGTTTGTACATTGAAATAAAAAAAAAAACGTTGAATCAAATTGGTTGCACCCGCGATCGCTAAATTAGGATCGCGGGTGCAACATATCGACAACTAACATTATTGAGTGACGTATCATATTTTATTAATAATATGCCTTGAATAAAATTTATTGTTGTTCAAGATTGTTTATTTTTTAACAATTTAAAATAAAATGCAGGGAAGTAAGGAAAGAGACTGCTTCACAAAAATATAGGCGCAAGCTTAAAAAAGACGGGAACTTATAATTCATGCAGAGTAGGGCTGGCCATGGGACGATAAAAGTCTCGGTCTCACATGACAAGACCGAGACGAAACGAGACCAGACTGCAATTTAAGCATCCGAGACCGAGACAGGACTGTATATTTGGACCGAAATTTAAAGCGAGTCTAATAAATTGAAAAATCCAATTTCAGTTAAATATTTATTTTCTTCTGCTCATATTCAAACTACATATATAGGGGACAAATTATAGTTTGACGTTCCAATAATCAACAGGTTGTCCGGATATCGTATTTTTCGGAGACGAGACCGAAACTAGATCGACACGAGACCGAGACGAGAACAAAATTTTCGATTTTAACTTGACCGAGACGAGACTACCAAAAGCCTCGCCGATTCTCATTTCTTGGACAGCCATCGGGCAGATCTCTTATACGTATGGAATAGGTTAAAATATAGCCCTTCAAGCAATAATTTCATTAAAATATTTTTTTATTTCATTATAAATATGTATACTCAGAGGTGTCTCAATATTGCACCAACGATAAGAGAATCGCACCACAGTATTTTTTTGGAAATATTGGACGTATTTGAAAAAAAAAAAAACTTATAATTAATAGCAATAAACATATGTTATTTAATCTCTTATCCAGTTCATTTATATCGTTTTACTGATGTTAATATTCATTAAAGTAAGACGCGTTACACCCGCGATAATTTGATGTTGCACCCGCGATTGCTTAAAAAGTGAAAAAATCGTTGTTGGTTTTTGTTTTTTATCTTAATTTGTATGTCTTTAGTTGATTGAATCAATATCATTCAATAAAATGAAAGAAGAACATAATAAATGTTTCACAATTAACAGACTTTTGTGGTTTTCGTACTATGATCAAGATGGGTGGGCCAAATTCGTTGCACCCGCGATTGCACTTTGAAACCTTTTTTCTGACGATTTATTTATTTAATTTGAGTTTTATAAATGAATCCCAAGCGAATAGTCGAAAATGTAACCCTTCAAGTAATAAAATATTCTTTTATTTTATTATAAAAATTCTTTGAGTCTGTCTAAATGTTGCACCCGCGATAATGGATCCCCTTTACTTACTTGAGGTTATGAGGGCTTGATGATTTGAGGCACATTTGGTGGGCCGTTTAAAAAAAAATCAAATACCTATGAAGAATTTTCTAAAACCACTCCAATATTCATTTATTTAATTAATATGATTAAATTTTTACTTCACAGATTTTGAAATGTTTAACCAGTAGGTAAAAAAAATTGAACTCGTGATATACTTTTCTACCTAACATTACGATGATAGAGAACTCGAAATGTTTCGCAGTTCTGTCTGTCTGTTCACGCACCTACAGTCTAAACATCGACGACCAAAATTAACGGTACCTGCCATACAATTTTTTTTTTACCAAAATTGAAAATATACATAATTTTTTCTCAAAAACGGTTAAAAGGAATTTAAAATATCTCGTTTCTAAGTTCACAAATAACGGTACCTTCCATAAAAATGTTGAAAACCCGATTAGAAAAATCTTACTTTTCCGAAAACAGCTCCAAGAATTTTTATAAGAAGATATGTGTGATATTTAATTCTTTTATTTTATTATAAAAATTCTTTGAGTCTGTCTAAATGTTGCACCCGCGATAATGGATCCCCTTTACTTACTTGAGGTTATGAGGGCTTGATGATTTGAGGCACATTTGGTGGGCCGTCACTCGTGTCTTTAATCGTAACTTTAAGATGTTTTATACGCTTGTTTCGTTTTTCACGTATAATCACTGACTGGAAAACAGAATGTCTGGTACCATGGGAGTTCTGGACACAGATCTGCTACCACCGCCCCAACCACCCCCCCGCCGGGTTTTCTGTCCACATATATACAACAATCAGGTTTTTCAATCTTATCCGACAAGTATACAGAATCAATGTATAGAACACATTGAATTACACAAAGAATAAACACAAAAAATAATTTAAAAAAAAATCAAATACCTATGAAGAATTTTCTAAAACCACTCCAATATTCATTTATTTAATTAATATGATTAAATTTTTACTTCACAGATTTTGAAATGTTTAACCAGTAGGTAAAAAAAATTGAACTCGTGATATACTTTTCTACCTAACATTACGATGATAGAGAACTCGAAATGTTTCGCAGTTCTGTCTGTCTGTTCACGCACCTACAGTCTAAACATCGACGACCAAAATTAACGGTATCTGCCATACAATTTTTTTTTTACCAAAATTGAAAATATACATAATTTTTTCTCAAAAACGGTTAAAAGGAATTTAAAATATCTCGTTTCTAAGTTCACAAATAACGGTACCTTCCATAAAAATGTTGAAAACCCGATTAGAAAAATCTTACTTTTCCGAAAACAGCTCCAAGAATTTTTATAAGAAGATATGTGTGATATTTAATTAGTGCAATCTGGTTTTAAATCTTTTAAATAGAAAATAAAATTTCGCATTCTTTAACAGTACCTATGAAAAAATTTTGACTTTCTCATTATTGGATCTATTAAAATAATTTTTTTATCAAAATTTTCCAAAAAATATTTTTCCTATTAAAAAAAAAAGTTAAAATTTTAAAATTAAAAAAAAAACTACAGTGAATCAATTACTAAAATTAGAAGATCTTTTATGTGGATAAGGTTTAATTTCTTATGGTTTCGAATATCCCAAAATTAAGGTTCAGAACTACTAAAAGTATTTTACGACCTCGAATTTTGTTTACAAATTCATTATAACGATTTAGTGGCTTTTCGAGTGATGTAACTTTTTTGCGAATATCCCATTAATGAGGTGCTAAAAGTCATATTCGACCTTAAACGTTTTACCTTTTGTGACCAATTACTGACCTTTTAAATGGCATAATTGTTTTTTTTTTTAATTCCATAAATAAGGTGCTAAAAGTTTTATACTGTGACCTTGAAACAAACCTTAACTTAAAAAAAAAATTTATAGCTCATCAAATACTGATGAAACCAGCTGACCCTTTATGACAATCAGGTGGCCATTTGAATGGTATAATAATTTTCTTGTGAATATTCATGAGATGCTAAAAATCACTCATGAGCTTGGAAAACTGTAACCAATGATTCAAATTTTCCTATAGCTGACCTAATTCTGAAACTAGCTGACCTTCTTTTACCAATGTAAATATCCCATATATGAGGTCCTAAGATTCCACTTGTTTGCTTAATGCTAGGTTTCCACTTGTCATTTACCAACTGACGAAAGATCTGTTTTTGCGTCTTTTAACAAAATGACAAGTGGAAATACCCTCAAATAGCTTGTCTTTGAACTGGCAAACTCTGTTTGTCAATGAAAGACAACGAAGTTTAAAGACAAGTGGAAATAACTGAATTGACCAAGGAAATGTCACTTTGTCTTGTATTATCCATTTTCAATGAAAGACACTGATTTGACAGCTTAAATGCAGCTTAAATAGAAGTGAATATTTTTTTAATTTGAAGCTATTTTTATAATTCGGTGGGTAAAAGAAATTAATTCCGTAAAATGAGTGACCAGAATTAAGTTATTCCAATTCAGAGGATGATAATATTTTATAGAAGCTAAAAAAAAGAATTATGAAGTTTACACCCGGAGTGGACAACGAAGATGACCGATCTTTAATTTAAAAAGTGCTGCAGTTCAATAAATCAGGAGTGTGCGCTAGAAAAGTTATTTGAAAATGGTTGGAAAACAGACGAATATAAATTTCAGGTGTCATATACTAATTTTTGATTTTGCATAGAACATTATGTAGTTGAAGTTTTTTTTTTTATTATACATTTATTGTTTTTGGAATGAACGAGGTTAGCGAAAATAAATGAAAATAAAAAAAATAAATAAATTGGGTGGCACAACGGCTCATAAAGAACCAGGGCCTAGTGACTAACAACTCGCAACTATTCCTGTGTGCCCCTGTCGACAGGAATGGAAGGGACCTACAATTTTATGCCGAATCCAAAAGGTTAGACGAGGAGGAGGATTTGTCAATTCCTCGCAAGAGGCGGTAGCCCTGAAAAAAAAACTTTTTTTAGTTTTTAGATGGGCGAGGCTGGGAAGCGAAGCAAGACCTCAATAACCATTACGCTACGGGCTACTACTAAATAAATGAAATGATAACAAAATAATTTTTTTGTAAATACATAGGTGTAGTAGGTACTGATGGGACAATAAGCTTTTGCAAAACTGCAAATAACATTTTTTCTTTATGAAACTTTACACACATCTACACAAATTTCATCGAAGATCTCATTGACCATGAATGTCAGTTTGGAAAAGACCAATCTAAGTGGAAATACTTGTCAATGAACTGACAAAGGCATCTGTCAAAAATTCTTTGTCTTTGAAAAGCCAAACTAATTTGTGTCAGTTAAAGACACATGTGAAAATGAACTGGCATTCGTGTCGTTCAGAGACAAAATTGACAGCTGTCAAACTGTGTCAATTCAGCGACAAGTGAAAACATAGAATAATTGACATTAGCACAAACGAGATAAAAAAGTAAAAGCCCTATTTCTGTTCAGTGAATTTTCTAACAAGGCAAATATTTTGAACATTGCGGGCTCAAAATCAAAATCGTTGAAGATGTTTATGATAAATTCTAAAAAAAAAAATTAAAACTTTGGTATCGAATTATTTTTCTAGCTTACCTAGATGGGGTAGCTGTCCGGTTCTTGATGAGCTAGTAGAACAAAAATTCGAATACATCCTCTATATTTGAAGAAAACAGGTCCAAACCGTTTAGGCCCTGGCTTGATGAACACTAGACGTAGACGGGAGCACACCAGAAACACAAAAACGGCGACGGAAATCATGGTGAAAAGTCTCTTTTCAACTTCTTCATCATTAATGTGGTTGTGGGATTTCATTATAGCCTCGATTTTTTACACAAAACCAAAACTTGTTCTATAGAGCAAATACAAAAATTGTCAAATATGTTCAGTCGATATTAAATGATTATTATTTATAAAGAGAGATGTGGTCACTCTTTTGACAATTCAGTCAAGAAATTTAACAAATAAAAATTATGAATATTATTTCCAGAATATAAGAATCATTTAAGAACTCGAACTAGGGCTGGCCAGCTGGTAGGTCTCGTCTCGGTCTCGTTAAAATTGAAAATTTTCAGTCTCGTCTCGGTCTCGTGTCGTTCTCAGTCGGTCTCAGTTTTTAAACTTAAAATTGCAGTCTCGTCCCGATCTTGTCTCGGTCTTATCTCAGTCTCGTCTCAGTCTCGTCTCGGTCTCGTCTCAGAAAATTACGATTTCAGGGCAACTTCTTGACTTATGGAACAAAATATTCTTGATACGTCAAAATATAGTTTGTTTTCCATCTGTTAAGCCAATTACAACTATCAAATTCAATTTTAGGTTAATCAGCTGACTGTGCAGAAGAAAATAAATATTTAAATGAAATTTGATTTTTCAATTTATTAGCATTTTTAAAATGACTTTTGTTTCTGCCGATACAACCGAAACCGACGAGAGTCTCGATAAATTTCCGTCCAAATATACAGTCTCGACTCGGTCTCGTTTCGGATGCTTAAAAGGCAGCCTCGTATCGTCATGTGACACCGAGAATTTTCTCGTGTCATGGCCAGCCCTAACTCGAACTTACAAATAATTTTTTTTTTTTTTTTGTCAAAGAAAAAATATTTATTTCATCCCCACAAATATCTGAACACAATTATGTTGTAATATGTAATCGATGTTAATAAATTCTACATCGCTACAAAATAAACTATAATAAAAACCTACCAGAGAAGTTACATTCTACCTATGTATATATTTTTCTTAGAAAATTATACAACAAATGAAATTCGGAGAAATTGTTTATTGGCCATCATCAGTTTGGAAGAAATCTATTGAAGCGTGGGGGAAAATATAGCATCAGATAATTTACTCAATTATTTTTAACACTTTGTGTGGGAGTGAGATAAATTAAAATTAAAACTTAAAAAGAGAAATTCCGATGTACATATATAATTAATATGTGAGCACTGATGGTTGGTGGTACACATAACGTGGGCCATCAGAAATTAAATCGATTAATAAGTCTGATGGACGGGAAGTATACTATGTAGACTTTTTATTATCAATACAAAATGTGACAACGCACCGCACATGAGTTCGCCCATACTGCTTCACTTAATGAAACATCAATAAATATTGAATGAATTAAGAATATATACCAAATTATTACTAAAAATATCATGCACATAATTAAATGCATCACATTGTTCGTCGTATGTGATGCAACAAATAAACTGATGGTTTTAAAGGCTTTCAAAAAAATAATTGATTGGAACACTTTAATTTGTAGCTCCATTTGTTGATATTGGTGTCGTTTTAAGACTAGAGGAACGGCTTTTAAAAATTAATTATTTCAAATAAAGGGTGGTCCAACTAAGACTCACGATACTTACTTACTTTTGATGGCGCTCACAGCCCAGGATGGGCTTCGGCCTCAACTAACAAGCCCCTCCAGCCAACTCTGTCCCCAGCTAGCCACTTCCAGTTGCGCACACCGAGTGCTTTGATGTCGTCATTCACTTGATTGTGCCACCTGTTACGGGTTCTTCCTCTGCTGCGTACCCCATCGGGGTTGGATTCGAAGACTCGTCGGGCAGGTGCGTTGCTGTCCATACGCTCCAAGTGCCCCAGCCATCTCAGCCGCTGTATTTTCAGCTTTTTGACCAGGTCAACGTCGCTGTATAGCCCGTATAGCTCGTCGTTGAATCTTCTCCTCCATACTCCTTCGATACGCACCGGACCAAACATCAGACGAAGAATCTTCCTCTCAAAGCACCCTAGCAGATTTGTATCCGAATCTTTCAGTGTCCATGCTTCTGACCCATAAAGCAGGACCGGGATGATTAGGGTTTTGTATAAAGTCTCCTTGGTTCTCTGAGAGAGGGCCTTACTACTTAAATGCCTTCTTAGACCGAAGAAACAGCGGTTGGCAAGAGTAATTCTTCGCTTGATCTCTGCACTGATGTCATTCTGCGATGTAATAGTGGAGCCCAGGTAGACAAAGTCCTTGACAACTTCGAAGTTATATCTGTCCATCGTGATATTTTGCCCGAGTCGACGATGTTGAGATTCCTCTCTCGATGACAGCATATACTTTGTCTTGTCCACATTAACCGCCAATCCCATTTTAGCTGCCTCCGATTCAATGCTCGCAAATGCCCCTGCCACAGCTCGCTTCGTTCTGCCGACAATGTCTATGTCATCCGCATATGCAAGAAATTGAACGGACATTTGATAGATTGTACCGCTGGTGTTGACATGTGCGTTGCGTACAATGGCTTCAAGAACGATGTTGAATAGGTTGCATGATAACGCGTCGCCTTGCCTCAATCCTTTCTCAACATCAAAGGAATCGGTAATGGTGTTCTTACCGATTTTGACGGTGCAGCGAGATTTCTCCAACGTCATCCTGCACAAGCAGACGAGTTTAGCAGGGATGCCGAGATATGACATGGCTCTGTATAATTCGTCCCTTTTCACGCTATCATACGCGACTTTAAAATCGATAAAAAGGTGGTGTGTATCGATCTGGAATTCCCGGGATTTTTCTTAAATCTGTCGGAGTGTGAACATTTGATCGACGGTTGACTTGCCTGGCCTAAAACCGCACTGATTGGGGCCGATCAGATCGTTGACAAAAGGTTTTAAGCGGTCACACAGGATGGCCGACAAGATTTTATAAGCGACGTTTAGGAGACTAATTCCTCTGTAGTTGGTACATTTTAGAACATCTCCCTTTTTATGGATGGGGCACACTATACCGAGGTTCCATTCATGGGGCATACTTTCCTCTTACCAAATTTTGCAGATGAGCTTGTGTATGCTCCTAGCCAATTCGGCTTGTAAGCCATTCGCACCAGCAGCCTTGTACGACTTAAGTTTGGATATCGCCAGCCGCACTTCGGTTAGGTCGGGCGGACGGAACTCTTGGCCATCATCGTCCAAGTTGAATGGAGCGTTCTGCCTATTAGCGGCATCTTGGCTGTTTTCGCCATTAAGCAGTCTAGAGAAGTGTTCTTTCCAGATCCTCAGCACTGACTGACTCACGATGTTAATTGTAAATAAAACAAAAAGTTTTTTTTTTATGAATGTTTGAATTTTCAACAACCACTTGAGTGGGCTACCACCATTGTATTTATTTTGGCTGGAATTATTGCAATTTCATGGCTGTCACACCAATCATCAGATTCTTTTCAGTGGTGCTTAGTCTTTTGTAATTTTAATGGTGTTTAGTCTTTAATTTATAATTTAGTGCCGTCAATTGGAATCGAACGAAGTTCTCAGAGAATTATCATAATATTTTTTATTGTGGTAGAAGAATTTATGGAAATTATGTGGGAAACAAAATATCGGCCAAATGCTCGCCACGTCTTCGGTGGCATACCTCTGTCTGATGGTCTATATTTTCAATGACTCTGAGACATAATTGAGGTTCAATGTCGTTAATGAGCCCCATTATCTCATCCTTTTTACGTTAATTTTATATTAATTTTTTCTTTCAAATATCCCTAAAGAAAGATGTTCAACGTGGTCAAATCACATGATCGTGGCATCACATCGCCACGACGAGAGATAACACGGCCATTGAATTTATCGCGCAAAAGAGCCATTGTTTCGTTGGCTGTGTTGCAAGTGGCACCATCCTGTTGGAAGAACATATCGTCCATCAGGTCCATATTCTCAGTTTCTGGTGACAAGAAGTCCTTTATCATCTCGCGATAGCCAACACCATTCACGGTAACTGCTTCGCCGACCTCATTTTCGAAGAAGTACGGCCCGATGCCGCCGCCAGCCCATTAACCACACCAAACAGCCACTCTTTGTGGATGCATCGGCTTTTCAACAATCACTCGTGGATTCTCGTTTGCCCAAATGCGGCAGTTCTGCATGTTAACGAATCCACTGAGGTCGATTATGCTGCCTGAAGTGGATTTTGACTTAAACGCCCATTTTCGTAAAATTCTTCATGCAAGTCAGACACTGAAACAAAGAACAAATTAAATTGGGAAAAAAACTTGACGTTAAGGTGTGACTCACAGTTAACATCGTGCATCATGATTGGACCACCCTTTATAACGAATATCTCCAAGGTGCTATCTTTAAAAAAAAAATAATAATTATGTTCTTTCACTTCACTTTCATAACTTGCTGAATTTCCAATAACAAATTTTGAACTGTCAACTCTTTCATAACTCTATTAAAGCCTTTGATTTGATTCTCATCGCCATTTAGAGTCAGTTTCTCAGTGCACACCTACCGAAATAAGTTGTACTTAAGTATGCCATATAGATACTTTATGGTAGCCTTCGCGGTGTGAGTTAGTGGCACTTAAGTGCGCAATATAAGCTACTTAAGTGCAGCTTTCTCAGTAGAATGTGTCTTGCGAAAGTGGTCCTTTTGAATCAGAAATGCCACTTGTGAGAAGATGAAACTGGCATTTTATGTATTAAAAAAAGTAATTTGTCATGTGTAAGACACATCGAAATTTTATTATTTTACATACAACCTCAGATAAACTTTAAACATTGAGATGAACTGCCATTAACGAAAATAAAGCATCAAGTTTTGCTATACAAAAAAACAGTCAGTATAAAACTTCCCTCTTTAAAGACATAACTTCAAGTGCGGTGCTTTGCCAAACAAAACAACACCGACCGACAATCATGCCGGCATGGCAAAGCCTTTAAAATCCATCAAACACACACCCGATACGGCAAGAGCAATCCGGCAGCGGCATCGGAAAAACAGTCTCATGAATTTCGACTAAGCGCAATTGTTTCCAAATGTGCACACATATATTTTATGTGCGCCCCATAAACAGCGCCCGCGTGGAGCTTTCCGATGTCAGGCTAACCGCTGCATGTCCCATTTATGGTAGCCGCATAAATCAAGCGAGCTGACAATTTTATTGTGGAAAATGTTTCCGGATCCCGGAGTATGTTTGCTTAAATTTTTATGTGCAACATGAGAGAATGGAAACTCCAGCCATCCTCTTTTCCGGATGGATGGTGGTTGGTAAGTAAGAGACCCACCTCAATCTCCACTCCTCTATACATAAACTGTACTGCTGGGTGTTGCTGCTATGTTTGGCTGTCATTCCATCATTGGCACTCCGACTCCACATTCAAAAACTTTATCTTTTGTCTTTCCGAAAATAAAGAAAACAGCAAAAAAAAAAAACGAGTGAAAACTTTCGAATTAACCCGAAAACGAGTTCGCCTCCTGAATGAGGAACGTCAATAAACACAAATTCCTGATACCATCTGGCTTGGCTTAGCTTGGCCTGGGCTACATGTAGAGAGTTAAAGAACAAGAAGAAGTTTTTAGCTGATGTGCTTCTTTTGCAAAGTTTATACAAGAACTTTGCGGGATTGTTTTGAAAGGATCATCGGAATACTTTTGGTTCTTAGGTTAGTTGGAGGTACCTAAAGGATTGTGTGGTGGGCGAGTGTATGCACTTATAAATTATACTTTCATAGCAGCTTTGTGCAACCTTCGAAGACTTTTGAGAGAGCCTTTAATTAAAGAGCTTAAAATACGGTTAGCCGCATTTTCGGCCCACAATGCATTCAAAACGAAACCAATTTGCACCATCATTGCAGCATCCTGTTTGGCATGGTGGTTTCAACGGCCATTGTAATAGCATTATACGAAATTAAACTAAAAATACACACACTAGACAAATTACTCTTATAATAGTTTGTGAGGTGGAAAAAAGAAGAAGAATGTTGAAATAAGGGCAAGATAAGGGAAAGTTGGATAAAATGCATTTTACTTAGGTTGAAAAGTATAGACGTCGTCGTAGAAAATTTCTGTTTCTATTTTAACAGAAGATGAAATTTAGGAAAAGTTTTGGAAAGTTGATCTGGTAGAAATGGGTTCAAAGTTCGTCTTTATTTCGTTTCTGCTAAACTAAGTTCTTAACTCGGACAGAGCTTTGTATTTTCTTAGTTTTTGTTTTAAAGTTGTTTTTTACATTTGGAGAGAAATTGATAAGATATTGGTTGCTGCAAGAGAAATAATGGTAAGTAATATTTATAGAAAATAGGGCTGGCCACGAGACGAGAAAAGTCTCGGTGAGACGAGACTGCCTTTTAATCAACCGAGACGAGACCAAAACGAGACTGTTTATTTAGACCAAAATTTACAAAAAAGTCTAATAAATAAAGAAATTCAATTTAAGTTAAATATTTATTTTCTTCTGCACATTCTAACTATAATCGACAATTTGTTCGTTCCAATAATCAACAGGCTGTCCGGAAATTGTACTTAATTAATACGAGACTTAATTATACGAGACCGAGACGAAACTGAAAATTTTCGATTTTAACGAGACCGAGACGAGACTTACCAAAGTCTCTCAGAGTCTCGGCTCGTGGCCAGCCCTAATAGAAAAAGAGAGCACGAGAGGCGGGGGGTCGAGTCTCTTGAGGGTTGTAGCGGCAGGGCAGATGTTCGAAAATTGTATCAGGGCGTGAAACGATCCACCCAAGGATACAAAGCTAGAACGAACAAAGCCTGTCGAGATGAGAGTGGGGATATGGAAGTAGATACACAGTCAGTGATGAGGATCTGGAAAGAACACTTCTCTAGGCTGCTTAACGGCGAAGACAGCTAAGATTCCGCAAGTAGGCAGAACATACTCCATTCAACTTAGACGATGATGGTCAACAGTCGAACTATTTAAATCAGCGGGAGATGAAGTGGTTGGGAGCATACATCAGCTCATCTGCAAAATTTGGTCGGATGAAAGCACCTATGCCTGATGAATGGAACCTTGGTATAGTGTGTCCCATCCATAAAAAGGGAGATGCTCTGAAATGAACCAACTACAGAGGAATAAGTCTCCTAAATGTGGCTTATAAAATCTTGTTGGCTATCCTGTGTGACCGCTTAAAACCTTTTGTCAACAATCTGATCGGCCCCTATCAGTGTGTCGATCAAATGTTCACACTCCGACAGATTTTAGAAAAAAACCCCGCCAAAGGCTGAAAAAGAAACCTGCCAGACGGTTGTTTTTGATACCGCGATATATGCACCTACAAACCATCATACTCATATTTTGGTTAGCAATCCACTCCCAAAATTTGCTGTAGGCTCTTAGTCTATCAGTGCGGCCGGCGTTCAGAACACTTGATCGTTATAATCATTCTAAAATCTTATTGATAACTGCCATTTTATAATAATAATAAATTATTATATTTCTTTCTATTTGAAATTATATTTTTTTTGTTTTCGAGTGACGAGGAAATTCGTTGTGAGAGCGAAAAGAGAAAAACGCTTCCCTTGAAGAACAAATTATTTTAACTATTGTGACGATGTTGATTTTATTTTATAGTTTATATAAATGTAAAAAATGTATATATGTACCTTCAATTTTCAGCCACGTCAAGCTTTGAACGACCTGTCAGTAAATTTGTACGTCAGTCTAGAGGGACTGCAAATATTCACACGCATGATTTTCTGAGTGCCCAGAGAAAACTCAGATTTTAAATTGATGTTCCCAAATTCTTCACGGGTCTTAGCCCCAATTTCTTTTTTAGGCAAAGTTAGCTAAGTTCTTAGGGTGAATTATTTTTTCGTTTGGCATGTTAATTGTTAAGTCCCGACCACGTTTATTTCAATTATCTCTTTAAGCTTTAGCCCCAACTTGGACTTGGCAGTACCTTGAGTCAAGCGCAAACATCTTCTGGAATAAGGTAAGTTTTAAAGGAATTATTTGCTTAGCCCTGACCACGTTTTTTTGTCCAATTCTTGTCAAGCCCTATTCGCGAGTTGGTTTTTTTCGTCCCAATTTTCTGTCAATTATCCGTAGCCCCGAACTTGTTTTTTTGTACAATTCCCTTCAGAATTCAGCCCCAACCTAATTATTTGGGGCTTAGAAAAAGAATACGTAGCATATAAATTGCGTAGCCCCAGCCTCGTCATTTTTTCTTACTCCTTATTCTGATTTCTATATTTCAATCAGTTTTAAGAACCGCCTGTGGGGGGGGGGCTTTAGCCCCTATAGCCACCCCCCTGGATCCGCCACTGGCTGTGAGCGCCATCTAATGTTAGTGAAGTAAGTAAAGTCAATTTTTATTTTGACTAGGGTAATTCATTATATCGATTTCCCAGTTGAAGTGGTAGTTCACGTCAAAGGTTTGGTTTTTGATGTTATTTTTCCATCTTGGTATTATTTGTTTTTAATGTAAAAATTACGCTAAATTTGTTTTACGGTCATGTTTTTGCCAGGCCTTTTTAATTTCGAAAAGGAAATAAAATCAATTTGACCTCATTTCAAAGAAAGGTGGTGTCAAATTCGAAATACTGTGTTCTATCATTGTGTCTTTATTTCACGTAACATTTATCTTTCTGCTCGCGAATCCAGCTGAAGAAAAACCTCGCTGCTTCAGTTCTGTTTTATTAATTCTGCCACAATTTACTGGATTTGCAATTATACCCCTTGTGCATTCTATTCTTTCTCACACACTCTCTTTTTTAAATTTATCAATTTCTAATCAAAATCAATAGGTTATATAAAATCGATCCCACTTCTGACACTAATGTAAAACCTTTTAAAGTTTGTTAAAAAAAAAACTTATTATTTTATGTATTTATCAAATCAAACAATTTTTATAGTATTACGCATCATTTTATAGTTCACAACACGTAAATTTTCATAGCTGAAAATATTTTCCTTATACAGCAACCCTTACCTCAGACATCGATCGTTACAGTATATTTTCCAAAACATTTTTTTTTTTCAGATTTTTGTGTGTTCCAATTTTGTATTTGTTTCTTTTGATTGATATCTTTTTTCGAATAGGAGGGTCTTAGGTTCATTTTTATTTCTGTGTTTTTTTTTTGTCTACCAAGCCATGCACCTAATGAATCTTCATCTAAACTTTTGTTAATAAACTCAATTATTTGTATCATTTTTATAAAAGTCCAACATAATTATAGAGAGCATAAGATTTCCTGCGAGAGTAAGCGGAGTCAAGATGTAATGATGCTTCAATGCCAAATTTTCCCAAGTCAAATACTTTGATTTCCCATTACAATAGAAACATTCTATTATTATTATTTAAACGTATAGAATTCGCTTAAAGAACGATTACTGAACAAATGCATTAAAAAATGCACAAATCCTTAAGCCCTGGTGTCTGGTACGAGTGCATACACCTCCTTTCCCTTATACTTTGCACTCATTCAAGAGGGAGGTTATTATATCGATCGACCGACACGTTGGACTACGACTTAGAGAAAGGTAGGTCTATGACTACTCGATGTAGATACAATGGCAATGGGGGGGGGGGGCACACTAGATGTTGATGCTCTCTCTTCAGATTCATCTTTTCACAACCCTCCCACCCCCTCCCCACTACATAACCAAACGTATAATCCTAGATCCTACATGTAGGCCGTCAGAATCAGAATCAGTTGGCAAAAGGTGTAATGGATTTATTGTGCAAGGACGAAAGCAAATTACACTAGAATGATGTGGTTATAGTTAGTCCTTGGAGCAACGAACACAAAAGAGGAGCACACACACATGACAGGTAGATGGAATGGAGCAAGGTTACCTGCCTTCATCAGGAAGTGGCTTTTACGAAAAACAAACAAAATGAACAAACGCCAACAATTTGACATTTTTCAAGTTTAATTTGAAAGCGAACAACAGCAACAAAAAAAGTGATCTAACGTCGCCGCCAGAAGAAATGTACCAAAGGAAAATTGAAACTGAACAAAAAAAAAAACCAAGCCTAAAATTAGGCAAAGCATTTTACCTGGTCGATAGGGAATCGAGCGGTCTTTGGAGGGCTCTGAGAATGATCCCATTTATTTGCCTCGTTTATAAGCATCATCCTTCTTGTTCTTGTCGTAATCGTAATGATGCGATGGAGAGGTTCTCATTTATGATTTGTTTCGCCGCCGCCGTCGTCGTCGTCGTTAGTTGTCATCTTCTTGGTCGTTGTAGCCTTTTAGGCTTTAATTTTTTTTATTTTTGTGTTTTCTTCATCGCTGGAAATGGATTTCTAGGTCTAGGAGAACGACAAAAGTGACTGCCAGCGTTTTTTTTTTTTTTTTCTTTTTCTTTTTATATAGGAGTGCACTGGGAGTGATTATAAATAATGCTGTTCTGCTATACATTTTTGTACGAGGAGATGAAAATGGGTGTGGGCTGGTGGGCGGGCTGATGGTTGGTCATGAATCAGAATAATAATAATAATAATAATATATTTTTTTTTGCCTATGGAACCTTGTAAAGTCGCTTGTGAAGTTGACGCAATTTGGTGCAGTCATATATCAATGCCTGTGTAGAAGCGCTGAAGGCAGATGACAGGATTTTTAAGGCAAGGATATATATCTATCTCCCTACCTAAGAGGATTTGGAGAAATTGAAGAGAATATTGTCGGTAATTGTGAGAAATGATCTTAGCATTTTGACTTCTAGGAGGGTACTAGTGTACGATGAAAAACACGATAAGTCGAAAAAAATGCTTGTTGTGATGAGTGTTAATGTATAGTTGAGTACGACCTGATTTTGAAAAAAAAAATGGTGTCAAAATGAGGAACAAGTGGAAGAACAACGTTAAGAATGAGCTTAATACACTTAAAATCTCCTTATTTTTCTTATTCTTGCTGATATTTATTCTTTTTGTTTCTTCTTTGTTTAAATGAAGTTTATTGTTTTTTTTTTTAATTTTTGGCAGTGGTTTAATTTATTTACCTTTTACCTATATCAAAAGATAAATTTTCTTTAGGAACAAAATCTAGATAATATACATATGTATAAGAAGAAGATTACTTGGTAAAACACTTTGGATATGTTCCAACATTAACTTTACTAAAATGCAGGGAATTTTACATAATTTCAGTTGTGATGGTATGTATACATAGGTAATTTTTATTTTTATTTATAGTGAGTTTTAGTTATGAGCAATAAAAATAATATCAGTTATTTTTCGGTTTCTTTTAGGTCAGTTTTTGTTAAAATCCTCTGCTCTAAATATGTTTAATAAATTTTTTTAAACCACGAATTTTGGTAGAAAATTTAGTTTCCTATAAAAAGTTTTTTGACTTTAATTCGGAAATACTCGGCTTACTTTTCGAGTTATACCAACAATATTGGAAAATAAGCATTCTCTTGAATAAATGTATATGGGTGAATTTAAACGAATTTTGTGTGTTTAAGTAAGCTTGAGTTCAAAAAAAAAAAAAATAATAAAAACCTGTGAACGCAACTGTTCCTTTTTTTCTCATAAAATTCTGGAATATTCCCTATTTGTACTTTTTAAGTTTTTTTTTGATTGATGAGCAATAAGACATTCTTTTAATATATTGTTTTTTTTTTTGTTTATTTTCAGGTCTGCTAATCTTTGAACAAAAAGGTAAGTACGTTACAGTCAATTTGACTTAAAAATAAGCTCGAAAAAGGAACCAAATTGCAAAAAAAAATATGAAAGCCATTCATTTTTGTGAAAAAAAACTTTATTTTTGTGTGCTTAGGCATTTCATGAAAATTACCCTCGATTTGGAAAAAGTCTAAATATTTTAAGGGGTTGAAAAGGATTTTTCCAAAATTGTAATTTTTTTTTTCATCTCGAAACTCATATAATACGTTTTAACACGCTTTTGGGTAACGAATTTAATATATGAGCTATAATTTGTTGTTCATGAAAAAAAACTGATACATTTTTGAGAAACTTACATTGCAATGATTCTCCTAACATTTAAAACAGAGTGCAAAAATAAAATTTAAAGGAGAATGTCCAAAAATGAATGGACAAAATACCCAGAGTCGATTAAGAAAAATCATAATATCGATTGAGAGGCCATTAATTAAAGATAACAAATATCAAATTATTTTCTTTAAATGTTATCCCCGGGACCGGCCATGAAAATTTTTAATTTCTTAAAAGAGTTTCTTCGTGTAAAAAAAGTCAAGAGTGGCAAATCTACATGCTACGGTGTATGCATATCAATAAATAGATCAGCACAGGTCACTTACACTTGCAGCCATTAGATGACGCTGTCTTTGTTCACAAAATGGCAGTTATCGCCCATCATATTGTTAGACATGAGATTTTTATTAGAAATATAACCTATGAAATACTTGAAAACTTAAGATTTTAAATCAGTGTTCGTTATGAAAAATAAATAGTTGCTATATGACCCATGGGCCGTTATCTTAAAATCCATCTTTGTGTATTTTATACTACATATCGCTTTTAAATCACAAGAAACTCGTTATTCGCAATGTTGCTACTTTGTGAAATCGTTGCCAATTATGGGGACTGTTTTTGAGTACGTCATTTCTTTTGTGATATTTCCAAGTAATGTGCAACTAAATAAAAACAGAGTTTCGACACACAAAAGTTCTAAAGGATGATATTTCCGAAGACAAAGTTTTGAAAGACAAAATTTCTAAAAAAACCTGCAACGGAAAACAGTTCGCATACTGTCATTCTTTACGAAGTTGGTCATTCTTTTCCTTTGCTATGTTACTGTTAAACTCCGAAATAAAAACGAACACGTTAAAACTAATGACTTTTCAGCGACAGTGGTAAATATCCAAAATGTTTTGTTTTCATAATTTATTCTGTTTTTTTTTTCACTGATTTCTTGGACAAGAGTGCTTTTCGCTTCCTTAAATTCCAAAAGAAAATATACCGTCCGCCACACTTGTTATTTCATTTCATATATGTTTTATTGACCCTGTTTTTTTTGACATTTTCTTTTATCAATACAATTTCAAAAATATTGATAAATAATTGAAAAGAAACAAATTATAAAGCTTTCTAAGATTTCCGAAAAAGATTTTTGAAAAATTCGAATTTCGTTTTTAAAATTTTTATAAATAATTTAAAAAACTTCTTTTTAAATACTTTTAAATGTTTTTGAAAATTCAAATGACATTTTAAATTATTTTCAAATTGACGTTCCATTTTTTGAAATAACATTTTAAAGTTTTCAAAAATTAAATTAAAATTATTCAATTTGAAAATGTATTATTTTTGTATTAGTTTTCAAAAAGTGATTTCGAAAAATTCCAATCTCATTGCCAAACTTTGTTTTTATTTTTTATAATTATTGGATAATATTTTTAAAATCGAAATTTTCGAAACGAAACTTGCTGTTATCACTGCAAGTTCTTGTACAAAACAGATTTGGGTTTATTTCAAAAACAAATTTGGACTTATTTCATTTTGGAACTGGAATTAAATGCAACTTGGTCTTATTTCCATTTTCAAATTGAAATAAGGGCAAATTTGAAATTTGTACCTTACCTACAGATCTACATTAAGATATTACATTTTATTGCAGTAAAGGTATGTATATACGTACTCGTATTTTGGAAGTTATTTTATAATCTTTGGCGAACAAATGAAAAATGTTTGATTTATATTTTGTTTTCTTATTATTGCTAGTTGCAAGTTGCTGGTAATGTGGCATATATACACAAATTAACACCTCTTTTAATAAATGCAAATAAAACAAGAAATATCTTAAAGCAGTCAGTTGATTCCAAAATCTTATAAAAAAAAACTTAAAAGATGTTAATTGATGTTAAATAACTATAATTAACCAAATTTTAAGTGGCTAGTTGAGTAATTCAGTTAAATATTATAGAAATAAAAGAATTAATAAATTTCTATTTATAATTTGAATAATTTAAAAACAAATTTGATCGTATTATTCGTTAAAATTATGCTTACGGACAATGGAAGCATAGCTTCCGAAATCCAAAATATAGATCTGAGTCTTTTAAGTTATTCAAAATTAAATATTTTATTTATTTCATAAAAAAATCTTCGCTACGAGTATCAAAATAATAAAATAAAACAAAACAAAAATGCTAATGCCACACCATATGATAATTCGAAGCTCAAACGTCAACATTTAATCTCGGATAAAATGTAATTAAAATTTTAATCTTATTCACTCACGGCCTCTAGAGGGGACATTCGTTAGCCCAGGAAAAAAATCTACAGATTTCACTCATAGAGTAAGAATGGGAGCATTGAAGATGACTTACATTTGCTAGATAAAACAAAAACATAACTAATTGCACTCAAACAAATTACATTAATTAAAATTAAGTTGAAGCAAGATAAGTTATATAAGAAAACGATAATGTAAATTGAATAGAAGAACTCATTATTTTAACATAAATACACAATAAAAGTAAATAATTCTATATCTTTTTGAATTTGGAAATTCTTGTAAGGACGTGATGTTGACAAGCTATCGTGATGCAATAAGGTACATTATAATTATTTTAATTTGGTAAGCTTTTCATTTGTGGAAGCTACAAAAATAGTTGTAGGTAACTGATGGCTGAACACAAGACTGTAACTTTGTGTCATACCATACATTTCTTGCAACAACTAAAACGTTATATTATAGTGCTCTTCACTGTTTTCGTATCTTTTTATTTTGACAGTGATGTACAAGCTTCATCCACAGCTACCTACACCATTATGCTTCACCTTTCCCCAATGTGCTTGGAAGGTTGAAGTTCCAAGCGAATTAGGTACCTCTTCCTATCATTACTAATTTGTTGGCAAATTTCATCTTGCCTGAATCTGTTACTCTATTTTTACTGACTAATGAATTTTTTCTGACTTAATTAACTGCCTAACCTACCGGTAGCAAAAAGTTGAAATTTTCTCAATTTTATACTGCACCGAATTTTGTTTGAAAATTAACATCTGCAAGTAACACTGGAACTTTTTCTTGTTTGTTATCGTCATTTAATCTTTTTTCTATGCGCCAAACCAACTCTGCAGTCGGATAAAAGCACATTTTTTTTATTTCATCTTCATATGGCTATGAACGGGCTCGACTTTATAATATTTTCTTCCTTTCGACTTCGTCAACTATACTAGCTATCTTCAACTACAAGTGAACCTACTGCTATTGATAGAATAGATAATAATAGTTTTTGTTGTTTGTTTCAGAACGTTTCGCACCCCCAGAATGAAAGTGACCTAATTCAAAAATTGCAATTTGTGGGAAATGAGCAATAAAGTTTTCAAAAAAGTATAGTTTTGAGTAAGTTTGAATGTATCTCTTACATTATTCATTGGAAATTATTGATTCTTTGCGGAATTATTTATAAATTTTTTATGCACAATAACATAAAATTCAATTTAAATATTTTTTTAATATATATTTTCAGATAAAATCAAAACCGTTTCAAATTAAGTCACTCTATTGCAAAAATATTTCCGTATTTCTGGAACTTTTTACGAGTTCAGCCTGTTTAAGACGCAAGATGCTACAACTCCTGAGACTCAATCTAAAAACGGTCACTAAAATCTTATATTTTGTAAAAACCAGACTTATGTCAAAAAAGAGTCAGCATATTACAAAAAATGTAATGTACTTACCTTCACAGTATTTGCAATTAACTACCACACTTCGAGATCCGTCGGTTTAGCACACATCCACTCGGGAGCACCTCTGACACAAAACCGATTTGGTCTCTTTCACATAAAATGCATAGATGAATAGCTTGATCAACTAAAGTGACCGATGTAAAGACTGTCCCTTTCTTACTCATCTTTCGGTATCTTTTTCAACACAGGGTTTTAGGGATCCATTTTTAAGGTCAGTTTATTGCGAAATCTGAATTTAAAGGAATTTTGAGTTAGGTCACTTTCATTCTGGGGGTGCGGTTTGGAGCTTTCAATAAGTGCACAGCTATGTTTGATAAAAATAAGCGCTTAATTGCTGACAAGAGAAACAGAAGATTGAAATCCTTCAGTAAAATATAAAGTAAGGGACGATTTTATCATTTATCTGTCCGATTGACTGTCACAACAGCTTGTCTTTAATAACCATAATTCAAAAAGCATTAAATTTGAATTTTGTATTAGATTTCCAGCTTTGTAATCTCTAGTTTATGTAAAGAATATGCCAACCAACGAATTTAAATTAATAATTTCTGAATTAAATTAGATAGGTGAAAAAAAGCATTAACTCAAATTCTTTTTAATTTTTTTCGAAGTTTTCAAGAATTTGTAGATAGTTTTTTTTTTTTTGTGTAAATCTTAAGGGCAGTATTTTTAAAACTTAATCTGGAGGATCCGTTTAGAATTTTGTAAGTTACGAATTTATTTTATATTAATTCGTTTTGCTCTTGTTAAATTAATCAACAAATTTTTTTTTAACATTATCTTATACCTGATCGTAGGAGGTTTAAGTCAATAAGTCAATATGTGCGTGGGTTTGGTTTTACAAATTTGTAAAATTTTGTATTTTATGCGCCAAAAATCGAAACGACTATTAACTCAATCACATTTTAAGAAGGAATTTGTACAACATTTTCCGATTAAGGGGCCAGTTATAGCTATCATTGAAAACCATCATTGAAAAAGTTAGCTGTTGATTTTGAGAGCCTTCGAAAGTTTAATCATTGAATATTTTAATGCAGAAAGGTAGCTTACGACTTCAAAATTATTTCTCATCCAAAAAAAAAATCATTTTAAGCCATATCTTCCACATAACGTAACTTTTAATTATTTCAATGATCATTGGTAAGGTAGTTCATCATTGAAAAAGTAAAAGTCATTTTATGAGAAAATTTGTGTCAAATTGAATTTCGTTTTACCTAGAAATAATTATTAAGTCAATAAGCTTTACTTAAGCATCGCAATAATTATTTGTTTTAACTTCTAAATCTCTCAAAATTGACAATTAATATTTTCAATGATCGTTTCCAATGATAGCTATAACTTGGCCATAAGTTTGCATACAAATTTAAGTCATCCTTGCTTTAATTTTTCACCTCATTCATAAAGATCTGATATATTTTGTTTGGGACAAACCATCTTCAGAATTAGGCACAAGAACAGCCACATTTGTCTCTCATCTTCTTGTGACTATAAGTGGCCTCGACTGTATGTTACTTCTATTTTTCCAGTGAAATCAAAGAAAAAATAAAGTTAGGACCAATTGTACCTGTCCGTTGCGGTGTCACAAAATGCTCATCTTTTTTAATCATAATTCAAAAAGTACTAAATTTTAAATTTTCTATTATATCTACAACTATTTAATCCTCTACTATATGTAGAGAATATGCTACCAGGAATCCTAAATTACAACTTTTGCACCACATCAATTTTCCGTATAAAGTTTTGAATAATTAAGTAAATTAGGAAGGTACAAAAATATTAACTCAAATTGATTTTCATTTTTTTTTTCAAAGTTTTCATGCAATTGTAGAATGATTTTTTTTCAATTAATCTTTTATGTCTGGCTTAAAGAGGTATTTTAAAATCTTAATATCGGAGTCTAGTTGGTTGCAGGACCCCAACGGCGCCCGTCGAACATTATTACTCACCGTTCACTTTCATAAAAAAGTTAATTCCAGAAAATTGGAAACCCTTAACATTCTCGTTTAGGAGCAGGAGTGTTTTTTTTTCTGATTTTACGATCATAGCAGCGTTACCCAGTCAGTGAGTCAGAAAAGAGCGTTATATGTATAATTTATAATAAAAATATAAAACATAATAAATATGTATACATATTCAATTATTGAATAATTTCTCATCGCTTTTGTTTAAGCAAGTAACCAAAGATATTTATTTTTACAAGAAATTAACAAGTTAATTTTTTTGTAAATAAATATTTTTTTTTTTTTTTTGTAGAAAAGTTACTTTTTTTTGTGAAAAAGTTATTTTAAATTTATTATTACATACATACACATAATAAATAAGTTCAAAACTTTTGTAAATTCTACTGTGGTAAATTTTGCATGTATCCCTTTATCCTCCGTTCCTTTTCGACCACCCCATTTTACGACATTTTACGTTTTTTGAAATGTCGATTTCTTCTTAGCGGTGAGTCGTAGGAAGAACATTGTCATAATGTTTTGTCTTGCGGACGGCAACATCTATAAGTTTTGTATGAAATGCTTTTCGATAAGATTTACAATTTAATGTCACGGAGTTGTATGCAAAAAAATTATGTTTTTCGAAATTTGTTGTTGAATAACTATTAACGCCGCCACGATCTGGCAATGGACTTTTGCGACAGTATTGTTCATGCCAAAAAAAGATTATTGCATTCAGAAATCTCCACTATTGATTTTTTGGTGATCAAAGTACGATAGTAAATATGTCTGGGCTAAGTTGTAGTTAAGTGTAGTAGAATTTCGTTAGAACTTTATTCCTGACAACAGCGGGAAAAATCGAGCGATTTTTATTTGATTATTTTCGAAAACTCGAAAGCTGAATAAAAAAGTATCAGCTTGTTTCGAAATTCATTTTTCGAGTTTTCTAAAATAATCAAATAAAGATCGCTTTTTTTGATTATTTTACAAAACTCGAACACTGAATTTCGAAACAACCTGATACTTTTCGATTCAGCTTTCGAAAATAATCAAATAAAAATCACGCGATTTTTTTTAAAAACGATACCGTTTTTTTTTTTAATTTTAAAAACTTAAAATTAATGTTTTATTTTTTTTTGGAATTTGAGGATGAAATTAAAAGGCTAAAATTGTTTGCGAATTTTATCAAATAAAAATGAAAAAATCGCGCGATTTTTTTTTATTTGATAAAATTCGCAAAAATTTTAAATTGTCTCTATAGGTACATATGCAAAAATAAAAAAATTATACGTTGGACATAAGTCCCGAATTTTTTTTTGGACTTATGTCCCACTTCACTGGGTCATAAGTCCCGAATCGAATTCGGGGGTTATGTCCCACTTTACTGGCACATAAGTCCCGAATACAAATTTCGGGACTTATGTCCCGGGGACTTATATCCCTGCGCCATATCCAAGCTCATTTCGACTTGATTTCAAGAAGAATAAAAAGACAAAAATATATGCAAATGGCATCTCGTCTCTATTACTAATTAATTCACAAAAAGCGACTAAATACATTAATTTAATGGAAGAATATATATGCTGCCTCTCCACGCGCTGGCATTTGTTCTACTTACATTATACAATCAATAAATCTAGAGCACTCTCGTTGTTTCTTCCTTTAGTGGTGTGATGTGTACGAGTACGTGTGTGTTTTTTTTTGTTATACAGAATCCTTATATCAGCAACTTCCGCGATCTGTCGTCTTTTAACGAAAAGCATTTGCATATTTCGAAAATGGGAATTAAGCGGGCGGGTGGGCGTTCGGTCTTGATGATATTCCAGGGTTTTGTTCCTTCTCCTGACAATCACTTGTCACTTGTTCCCATTATTGCCTTGCAAGCTTAGCTTGATGTGAATCCTTGTTTCGCGAGCATCACAAGAATACAAAACCCATTTTTGGAGTTTGGGGATCCGGGAAAAGGCTTCTGATGCGAGGCAGCGTATTTTAAATAGTTATTTCCCTGTGCCATTTCACAAATGTGTGTGCGATGTCGGGTTCATTGTGTTTTTTTTTTACTCGTCATTCTATGAAGTCTACTTATCTCTTTGATGGAAGCAGTTGACATATGTATATGTGCCTGGCTCTGTGTATGTGCTTCGCTGGGGTATTGTATGCTGAAATTGGAAATGCCGACCTGATTTTCCGCCTTGACGCGAGAATAAGAAGAATAAGGAACAAATGTCTTCGTTTCGTCTTGCGATATATGACAAATATTAGCCTTTCTCAGGGCATATTGTATTTCTGAAATGAGATCCTTGAATAGCTGATTGGGAAGAAGAGATTTCAAGTGCCATCGTTACCCCATATCAGTATTTCACTTGCTACGATGAAGATTGTTGTCCCATTGAAGATGAACTTTGCACCATGGATGGATCATAAAGTGCATAATATGTATAGAGCTTCGTTCTATATTTGTTCTTTCAAGGAAGAAGAATGAATGTCTCATTACTTTTATACTTCGTGACATATATATGGAGAACGTCGGTCGTAGATAGACCTATCCAGAACAGGATAATCATTATTCCTTTATTTTCCATTCTTTCCCTCTTTTCAACTCAAACTTAATATTCATTGGTATTTTTCGCACCGAAAATCCCCCAAACTAAAAGAGTTGCCATAGTTTATTTTTTTTTAAATTAATTATATTAGGTAAATAAATTTAAAATCAATGATTTTTCGATTAGATATCTAATGTTTACCAATTCATATAAATATTTGTTTTTCAACCAAACATATGAAGGCTTGAGCATCTTTTTTTTCTTTTTAGATATGCTTGCGTCATCTTTGCACAAAAAAGAGATGAGCAGTTTAGTTAAAAAATATTTAAAAATCAACGATCTTCCGATTTTTTTAGGTCAAGTTTTGTCAAATTTTCCTAATTAACTGTTTTTTTGTAAAATTTCTTAAACCACCCGTTTAAATAGAAAATCAACTTTTCAACAACAAGTTTTCACAAATTCGGCTTAGTTTTCAAGTTAAATATACCAAAAATATTGAAAAATTGACCAGTTGTGACCATGCTCAGGAATATGCATTAGGGGAATTTTTTGTTTTAAGAAGGATTATGTTCCACACAAACATAAAAACCCTTGAACGCAGTTGTTATTTTCTTACTTTTGTGTCATGGTAATTCAATAGCCTATCTATCTATCATTTTTGCGAACAGCATATTTCACAACCCTCTTCCCCAACTCCAATTAATCTGGACAAATTGAATTCGGTATGAAGTCTTTCAATGGTTTTATCTCTGGAACCAAGTCAAATTTAGAAATGCTCATGAAATTAAATAATTGTTCATTTTTAAATACAATTTGCACATTCAAAATTTAAATTTGCATAAAAATATCTCTGATTATGTATAAAATCAATGGTTAATTATTGTAAGCACGTACAAAAGTGTTCTTTATGTATTTGACTAAGATAACTAAAATTAGCAAAGAAGAATTTTGTGAGCTGATTTTTATAAGCAGAGTTTCTAATAAAAAATTTGCCCAGTCCAAAATTAAAAACAGAAATCAATTTTTTTTTGAATAATCAGGACAACATTTTGTACTGATTTTTCTTTTAGTCTAGCCATCTAGCCTCACCTTATACAAGATGAGAGTTTTTTAGATAGTGTCCAAACAAACCGTTTGCGCATGGGGTGCCTATAAAAAAGTGAGCCCTGGCACGAGTACGATAACTACGGCGGCGCTGCAAAATAATAACGGATTTTTGTATAGGGGTTTAATACAAGCATTTTTTAATACCAGAAGGGGGTTCTATCTCCCTTCGTATATCTATCTCCCTTCGTAAAAAAAAAAATTTTAAACAACGGCAACACTTACAATAAAGTACTATACTGGTTTGGAAGCTAGAAATCTGTTCTTTAATTTTAATTTTAAAGTTAAATTAAATGATTTATATCAACATTTTCCAAAAATTTGCATGCAAACTCAAAAGTTTAATAAAAAATTTGAAAAAAAAGTTTGAGAAAATTGAAAATTACTAAAAGAACTTTTTTATGAGATTTTTATTTTTTTGCTTGCTAGAGTATGCTATCTGCCAGCATTCCGGCGCGGCGTATAAACATTGAGGTATGTCGCCTAAATATTTTGAATGTAAACTGTTTTTGTAAAATTTGGGGGTTCTTTCCTCAATTTTAGACGATTTTTCCAAACCGGATTTCAACGAAATTTATTGTCAATAGTTTTCTTTAACAAAAGGTATCATGGATGGCCTGTTTCGCGGGTTCAAGGATTTTAAATCCTCTTTTGGGTCCTCTGTCCCATTCACGTGACTCCGTCGCTCTGCTTAGGATATTCTCAGTCGCCTATGTTGTCAGTTGGTGTGATTTCAGTTTATTTATAATAAACAGTATCTAGGGTGGCTCGCTTCGCGGGTTCAAGGATTTTAACTCCCTTTTTGGGGCCTAAGTCCCGCTAAGTTTTAAAGTAATTTTTTCAAAAAATTATTAATACAAATAATTTGGTTGAAACAAATAATAAAATAACAAGTTTCTGGCTTCAGAAAACCCATAACTTTAGCATTGCTTTTAATTTTAATTTTTTTTTTTCATTTCAAGTCATTCTGTATAAAATTTGCCCCTACCGCCTAAACGGCGGCGTGAGATAGATCCAAGACCCGTAGTAAGAAATGATTGTATAAGGTAAGTGCCTTTATAAAAATCCGTTCTTATCTTGCAGTGCTTATCGTACTCCCCCACATTAATTCTCAAAGTGAGATCACCGTTAATACCAACAAATTATAAAAAAGTAGTTAAAGTAATTTTCAATTTTCTCAAAAACTAGAAGACATAAATCTATTCGGTTTTTTTGTTCGATTCAAAAATGCCATAGGCATTGATCACTAAAACCAAATTTAGCACTTCATTTCACATTTTTTTTTAAAAACAGGTCTAAACATTTTTTTGTTCATTTTGTTATCAACATTTTGAGTTTGCATGCAAATTTTTCGAAAACAATTGGCATGAATAGTTTAACTTAAATCAAGGATTAAAGAACATATTTCTGGCTTTCAAAAACGGTAAAGTATTTCATTATAAGTGTTGCCGTTGTTTTTAAATGTTTTGTTTTCTATTTTAAGTAATTTTTTCTAAACGGGGTACCCCCTCCCAAAGTTAAAAATGCTTGTGTTAAACCTATCTACAAAAATCCGTTATATTTTTGCAGCACCGTAGTTACCGTACTCTCCTCTGAGGCCTTAATAGGGTTGCCACGCTGTAAAGGTCAATTTTTGCGTTTATTCAATTATCTGATTGAGCTTATGTGGTCAGCCATAGATCACAAAATTCTCTACATAAAAGATTCATGAACTTTTTTCCTATGACCAATGACTAAGAAAGTATAACTAAAATGACGAAAATAGACGTGTTTTGTTTCAACTTAAAGCCAAGACTATACAGTCTTAAAAAATATTTTAATATAAACTACAAAACAACAACAGTTTAGTGTGTGTACAGAATATTTTATTGAAAAATAAAATAAAATGCTATAGCAACGAGGCTATCGTAAGACCGGATATTCAACCAGGCTTACAATCAAAAGGCTCGTTGTTATAGCTTTTTTATTTATTTTTCATTATAGACTCAATCGAATATTTTGTATTCAGAATAAAATGTTGTTGTTTTGTAGGTAATATTAAAATATTTTTTAAGACTGTATAGTCTTGACTTCTAGCCCAGTCAACGAAGACCCAAAATTATAAAATGAATGCAAAAATGAGTGCTCTCTGGATTATTTTTTTATATGGTAGGGGTTACCCCCAGGTATAACATACCCAAAGTCCCCAGCCCAAGGCCGCGAGCTAAACTCAGGAGGGAGGGGGGGGTTAAAGGTACCCCATTTTAGATGTTCGTGAATATTTCCACACCCTAGCATGTTAGCGGAAAAGCCTATACTACTTAATTAGAGACAATTAAATTATCTTTAAAAATATATATTCACATTTTTTCTAGGGTCAAAAATTTTAATTTAAACAAAAAACTATGGACATTAATAACCTGATTTGAATCAAAATATAAGAACGGAGTTCTGGCTTTCAAAAAAGGTAAATTTTGTTGTTGTAAGAGTTGCCGTTGTTTTTTAAAATTATTTAAAAAAAAATGCCCCCTATATGGCAAATAAATTTTGTATTGTGTTCCTTTAAAAAAAACTTTATCATTTTTTGGCGCCATATGAAAACAAATCTTCCTATTTAAATTTTGCCCAGTCGTATAGTTTCGGATATATAGAAAAAAAAGGAAATTATAACTGCTTTCTTAGCTTCACGACATGATGAAACAACAGTGAATGAATGTGTATTAACGTTTTTTTGTTTTTTCCAAGTAAATTGGTCAGAAAACATTCAATATCTAAGACAATAACAGGTTTTTTAGATTTGTTGACTTTTCTACCGCCCACATCTCCTTTATTTTTGACCCTAGAAAAAATGTGAATATACATTTTTATAGATAATTTAAATGTCTCTAATTAAGTAACATAGACTTTTCCGCTAACATGCTAGGGTGTGGAAATATTCACGATAATCTAAAAAGGGGTACCTTTAACCCCTCCTCCTGAGTTTAGCTCGCGGCCCTGGGCTGGGGACTTTGGGTATGTAATACCTGCGGGTAACCCCTATCATATAAAAAAATAATCCAGAGAGCACTATTTTTTGCAAGCAAAATTCCTTCGTTGACTGTACTATTCAGGACAAACAAAACACACTTAGGTTTTTTTTTTTTTTTATTATAACTGTCGTAGGAAAAAAAGTGTCTTAATCTTTTTTATAGAAGATTTTGTTGTCTACAAAACATAATTAGACTTTCTTCTTCGATGGCATTGACGGTTTAACAGTTATACTACAAAATGTTTCTTAAACAATGGTCGTAGGAAAAAAGTGTGTGAGTCTTTTTTGTAGATAATTTTGTGATCTTCAAACTGTACCTACTCAAACTACTTTTCTATAGCATTTATCGATAAAAAGTTATTATTTGCTGATTTTTTCCACACTTGACCATGCGTAAAAAGTTGCCATTGCTTCAGTATGGTCAGTGGAAGGTACCCACCAAGTTTAAGCGTTATCGGAACTTTGTTCAGGGTAATGTCTATTTTGACTGGGGTTTAGCATTCAAATCAGGTTCACAAATTTCAGTTTGTTTTTTAATTTGTTAAAAACTCCCTTTACGATTTCAATTTAACTTCGTGACTATAATGTTCAAAGCTATTTTAACGAAACTGCTTTTTGTTTTCAATGTACTAAACGGAAAAACTGTCTTTTTTCATAGTTTATGTATTCTTCCATGTCCCGTTAATGGCTGCGCAAAATTTCGTTTAAATTTCGCAAAAAAGTATTAAGAACAATTCCAAAATTTCTCAGAATGTTAAAGAAAGAATGGTACAGTGGCAACACCGTTTTCAAATTCAAGTTGTTAATATTACATTTTTTTCTTATTTAAATTTGCCTAGCATTTCAACATCATCCGTGCAGACTTTGATTACAGAGTCCTTTATGATGGCATAAGAGAGGATATAAGAAAAAATAAAGATGCAACATCAGGCAGAGAAAACCACCAGCAGTGACAACAAAAAGCAAAAAACGTACTATAAACAGGAACAAAAAAGACAAATCTAAGAGTTAGTTGATAAAAAGAAGGCTTTTGTTTGAATCTTCTTCTAACCGGTGCCGGTGCTGTCATTTCTATGTCTATTTCTTTCTCTTTCCGGTGGCCGGTAAAGGTGGGTAAAGAAGGAGAAAAGCCAATTTTTTTCCCTTCACTATTGTCGCCTACATTCGTACCATACAAAAGATACACATGATGAAGTCGGTTTGATAGGTAGTTTTTCTTTTCTTTTTTTTTTCTATTACAATTTCGCCAACGAGTTCATTTACATTTGAATTATTGCACATAAGCTATGTACAGAATATTTATGAACATTGAACATTAGGTGGGTGGTAGTGATGAGATTTGTTGTTAGTGGGGTAGGGGAAAACGGGGTAATGTTGACTCAAAAACTAAATCGTACTTCGTGCAGCAATATTTCATTTATCTGCAACCATATACATAATGTACCTACACACCATACATATGTTAAGATGTTGTGTTTATGCATTTGTCTTGTTGTGAAGAAGAGTGGGGTGGAAAAGAAGGATTCACAACACATGACATTGGAGTGCAGTCTTATTTCGTGATTATTTTTTTCTGAGCCAACTTTGTGTCTTCTCTATGTTGATTTGTATGCACTATCGATAAAAGCTTGTTGCAGAGGGCAGTTATTGATTATTTCTTACTTTACTGTCAATACTTTGTACATAATGTATGTACGCAAGCATTTAGACATGAATTTTTCAGAAAGATAAAAGAAGTATTTTGCATGTTTGAATTACTGTTGCAGAAATCTCTAGGGCGTATACGTAATATTTTTTTTTATTTTCAATGAATAAATAGAATAGGAATTTAGTTTGAATTATTTGTTGCCTATTTATGAGTAAATTTGTATAATGACGATGATTGAGAATAAGGTAGTGAACTAAAAAGATGTAATGCTCTTTTAAGGAGGAGGTTTAAGGTATTTATGTTGAGGTTGAGTGTACGGAGTAATGAACTAGATGAAAATAATAGTCATCCATGCAACTTAAGCTCTTTTTGCCGAAATGCTTCCTGATATTCTGTTCATATATTTACCACATTTTATCTCTATGGGATTTCAAAGAACGTATCTTCAAATAATGTAAAAATTACTAGGGGCATTGAACAAAATATGGAGCCTTATTGCATCACTGACTTTTAATGATTTTAAAGGATGCTTCAAGTATTTGTTTGAATGGAATGTTCTTACCACTTGAAAGGCCATAACATCAATGCCAGCTTCATAATATTCAAAAACATTACAAGTGTTTTGGAATAGAATGAAGTTCGAATTAAAATGTTTTTATTTGAACTACAGAATAGGGATAACTTACCCCTGTTAAGGTAAAAATAAATTCAGAAAAGCGTAATAAATGTAAATAATTTTAGATACCTCAAGAGTAAGACTTGCATGTATGTATGTCAATCATGTCATGCTCTTAAGGTTTCTTTCACTCCTATAGAGCAATGCTCTGAGTTAAATAAGTAATACATACTATTGGCCAGTTCTTTATTTAGTAAAAATCGCTGGATTGAGTTTTAACTTGCTCATAAGGAAAGTTGTATTGACTTGATTTCGTGTCCAAAAATTCGAAGTTTTAATCCAACCTACCAATTAGACGATATACATGCCAAAAAGATATTTTCGTCATGACCTCCAACAGTGGTTCATTTGTTGAATTCTGTGGACAAAAATCTTTTACCACGCCAATTCTTGACGGAAATAAATAAAATTTTGTACACTTAATGATTTGGGGACGCAGAATTCAGTGGTACTGCCTATATTTTTGTACTCGAAATGGGGGCTTAACAATTTAGGGCAGAACATGGTACGAAATGTAAATGCTCCAAGGAAAGCCTTTTCAAAGCTAGGAATCTTATAAAATTTATGATTCAAATGTCTTAAGATATGTGTCCGAATTTGTACTAAAATATAAAAAATGGTTCCAATATCGATATGGACCAAATTTGGAAAATTTAATCCAAAATGCTCCGCCAAGTTCATTAGGCATTAGAATTGTTTTGTGTGATATTGCTTTAATTTTTGTTTTTGAATATTTTTTTTGACCAAATCTGATCGAATCTCAAATAAGTTTGACAGTTATCTTGTTTTGAAGTTGATAAACTGAATTTTTGGTCAATTTCTCCCTTTTCTAAAAAGTTCGAAGTATGTATGTAGTGTAAAATAAAATTTGTACAAAAATTGTTGTTTTTTTTTTTTTTTCTTGCATCGTTTGAATCTGATATCAAACTAAGAATTCTAATAGTTTACAGTTGTACAATAATCGTAAAATAGCCGTTATGTATACTTTTTAACTATTTTATAAATAACGGTTGTTTGACGATTGTTTTACAACTGTTAATCAGAGTTTCTAGTTTTACGTCAGATTCAAATGATGCAATAAAGAAAAATAACAATGTTTGTACAAATACACTATTTTTTTTAATAATCGAAATTAAAGCAATATCAACTACATCAATTCTAATAAATTTTAATTCTAAAAATTTGATACATACATATCTGTATTGAAGCTATTTTTATATTTAAGTACACATTTGGGCACATATCCTTAGACTAAGGCTTTATTATTGGAACTTTTACATTTCCAACCATGTTCTGGCCTGAATCGTAAAGTCCCCATTTCGAGTACGAAAATATAGGCCAAAATATATCCGCCAAGAATTGGCGTGGGAAAAGATTTTTGTCCTCAGAATTCAACAAAAGGACCACTGTGGGGTCCGTCGCGTAAGTCTGTAATCTCACTATTAATGACTGTACATCGAGAAAGAGCCTTAACACGTAGACCGACTAGTATCTAAATCATTTTAGGTTTTAATATAAAAAACGACCCAACTGACCGAAACAGAAAATGACAGTCTTATAACCAGTAAGACTGGATTTTTTTGTAATTGATCGTCATAAATGACATTCTTTATAAAACTTCAATTAATACATCAATCAGGACAACTAACTCGCTTGACTGAACTAACTACTCTGTTAAATTAACCCTCTTAAAAAATCAATATAGTTTTGAGTAGGCACTTGATCCTTACAAAGATTCTAGCAAGGGGCTAGAAAGAGTTATCCTTCCAGAATAGATAAGGCTCTTGGCGACTATCTAAACAAAAAATATTGGCCTATCTGAGATTTGACCCTGTAATCTTCTGCTTGTCAATCCAATACGCTTTTTACTGGGCTAACTCGCTATACAGAAATAATAATTGACAAGTTTTCCTCGTCTAAAATTTTGTGTACTGAAAACTGAGTATTGACGAGTATTTAACAAGTTTTATTCTTCCAGATTTTCCTTACTAAAAATTTACTAGTGCCTTGCCCAAACAAGACAGAAAATTATATTTTTCCAGCTGGGAAGTGAACCCTCTTTGTTAAAATTAGTAAATCTACGTACTAGTAATTAGACGTACTATTCGGTTAAATTTGACCATCCTACACTGCTAAAATAGGAACGTTCTAGGCTCTTTAACTAGCTAACCTACTTGGTTTGGTACAATAAATCCACTCTGGTGAAATAACCAAACCAACTCGGTTATAACAAGCTAATTTACTCGATTGAATAAGCAATCCTCCCCGCTTATAACTAGCCAAGGTACTGTAATGAAGTCAACCTGCTAGGTTATAATTGATACTCGTTTGAATTCAGCTACTTAGTTAGTTTCCCCTAACCTAATCTGTTCAAATTAGCAACCTAATCTATTAATAATAGCCAACCCACTCAGTAAGGATAAGTTAAAATACTTGTTTGTATAAATCTAAACTACGGTCGCGTTACGCCAACCTATTTGGTTATATTAAACCACAAAATAATTTTAATTTAGCTAACCTACTCTGTTGAAATAATACAAACTAATCGGTTGAAATTAGCCAACCTACACGATTGGGAGTAATTAGTTAAAAAAAAGCAATTGATTGACTATATTCTATATCGTTTCTCTCAATCGTTTCTTTTCAACCGAATACTTGTGAGATTTGAACAAAAACTGCCTTGGTAAAAACTTCATGAGTAAAATATTTTTTAATCACTAAACTTTGTGTTAAAAACACACAACTAAGCTGTTTATTTTCAACTAAATGACTCGTTTGAATTCAAAACAAACAAATCGAATAATATTCAATTTTCTACTTGGTACATTTAAGCCGTTTAATTTGTTATTTTTAATCGAGTATTTATAACCGTTTTGTCTGTGTTGTTTTGAAAAACGAATAACTAGTAATTTTTTTTTGACGAGTATTGTTTTTTTCACCGAAATTTCTTAAAAGAGTAAAAATCAAACTCTTTTAAGTGGAATGTTTCTCCATTATACTTGAGGACGTCAGCTTCGTAGACTCACTCATACGGCACTATTTTTTCTATGAGATCAATCAAGTTCACCGCACTGTGTGAATGTCAAAATGACTATCCCGGCTTTTTTTTAAGTCTCATTAAAGCATATTCTATAACACATAATTATGTCAATGGTGGTGATCTATAATTTGAACTACACATTCCTGCATTAATTTTAAATATTAACTGATAATCGAGTTTAGATTTTTCCACCATAATTTACTATCACAAACCCCTTTATCTCGTTTTGTCATCCTCCCATATGTACTTAGTTTATTTCCTAATAATCCCGCTTTTGTATCAACTCGCGAGTGTGGCGGCTATATTATGTCAATTTGTCATTTTAATTAAAACGTTGCACACTCTGCTGATCAGATAATCATCTACTAAAGTCAATAGCTTTTGCTCAAATTGACATCTCCTCCGCCACCAAATGCGTCATCAATAGCCTCGAAAATACGCCATGAAGCTATATGCCCTGCTGTCAATATTGCATATTATGTCAGCTAACATACATACAAATATGTAGATGAGGCAACATATTGCCAATTCCCTATAATTGATTCAATTGTTGGCTCTCTACTCTGGGCGACCCCCTTCGGAGCTCACAACATTCACCAGCAACGAACAATGTTATCTGCATTGGAACACAATTTCCCAACAACGCCATTTCAGTAGAGAGTTTCAATTCTCTGAAATTTTAATCAAAATTGTAATAAACTATCTGCACACAAAATGACGAGCATCAGTTGCTTGCAAAACAACAACAACAAACACACAGAAACAAAAAAATAAAGCGAATAAAACGTTAATATATTTTATACATTGTATTGACCATCACTACCACCACCTCCGTTCCACTCCACTGTTGGATTGCAATTCGCGATTTCGGGGATTATTTGCAATTTAATTAAATCGTTTTCCGGAAATTCAAATAAATTTAAATGCCACTCCTCAGCGCGCACATCTCTTATCCCCTCCCTTATATGGTCACTCTTTGTGCAAATATAAATTGAGTTCCGTTTGCGGGTCAAACAAAAAAAAAAGAAGATACATTCGACCCAGTTCAACGTCCTTTCGTCCTGTGGCTTTCATCAACTAATATCATATACATCAGTCGTCACCGCATCCTGTACTCACCATAACCGTTGCAAACTGGTCCTAGAGGGAGACCAGTTTGTAGTTGGGGAACCACGCCAATACCACAAAGAGGCTCCTTTATTGTTTTAATGTGTGATGATAGAGCAGGACTATTCTCATCTATTTCGTTTTGCTGTGAGAGTCGATTGGGTGCAGAAATAAAAAAAAAAAAAACCGTGAGGAAAATAGAGAACAAAATTGAAAAAAATAGTTAAATATAAAAAATATTCTTAGTAACGGGTAAAAATGCAACAAGTCGAGAAATAGAGTCTTGTTGCACGTTTCTGTTTGTTGAGTGCAAATAACTTGCCAGTTGCCACCCTACATTTCCATACGCCCGTTTAAATCGGTTGGTTGGATTGGATTACACTGGAATGGTATTGCTTTATATTGAGGTTATCTCACCACCTACACTCAACTACGACAGGGCTGGATCAGAGAATTCTGAAATGGTTGATCATGAAGAAGGAGGGGCGTTTTTAAATAAATTTTGAAATAGATTTTCGGCTGGAAAATAGAACTTAAAACAATATGAGCCATTAAAGTTGTAAGGATAACAGTTGGATTTTTTTTACATCATGGCCCGATTTGGCGCCCCTCTTTCTTCTGGTTGGGACTTTGTAAACCTATAATAATACTTGTACTAAGGAACTTTTGACAGCTACTACTGTTTACTTGTCTCACCCCTTCCCCTACCAGGCTCTGAACGGAGCCAAATTTATCCGAACATTTTCTTTTTTTTTATTTTGGAAATATTCTTGGCCTTAATAGGACAATAATTGGAGAAGCTTGAAATTTTCATACTTAAAAGGACACAAGGAAATCATAAATCAAAAACTTTCGTTCTCGTTTTGTTCAGAAATATGCAGCTTGATAGTGAACATGAAAAAAAGCTTTATCGCAGACGTTTTCACTGTCGATTCAGAGATCAAAGAAAATGTTCGTTTCAATTCAATTCAGCAGCATACAAAGCTTAAATAGAGAAACAAATTCAAAAGCCTGTTCTTCAGTGGTGAGTTAAACCAGCGAGTTAGGTCAATTTAGAAATAGATTTGTCTACAGTTAAACAGTTTTTAAGTGGAAGATAAATAAAATAAAATGTCATAAATATCTGTTGAGTTAATCCAGAGTTAATTCACCAAAATCACTTACTCCAGAGTTAACTCACCAAAAGATTAAAATATAAAAATGCAAGTTGACCTCAAAACAAATGAAAAATAGCATTATCCTGAATGTCGAAATCCCGAATCGCAATAATTCCGAATTTCAAAATGTGATTCCTGAATTATAAGATCGCTAATGTCATAATCCGAATTGTAAAATCCCCAAAGTCAAAATCCCACCATTGCAAAAATTGGGATTGATCCCAAATTTCCTTACTCTTATATAATTTTGTTTAGTACCTTTTCAATACCTTTCTTATATATCAAGAAATCAGGTTAAATGAAATCTCTTCTTGAAAACTATTGCATTTTCGTAAATTTTTTAGTAAAAAAAGAATGTTCTGACTCAACAAACAAATACATAGGTAATTCTAGTCTAATAGACCCAGGTTTTTAGTGGAGAATTATCTCTGGAATAAGATTTGTCTACAAAAAGGAGTTTTTCAGTGGAAGATAAATGCAGTAAGACTTAAAAAAATTTGGAAGATAAAGTACCAAATTAAGTTAACTGGGGTTAAAATATTATCCCGCACCGAATAATTGAGCTTAAAACACTCTCATAAAAATACAGAATACTTTGCGATTTATTTCACGTAAATCAGTTTAATACTTCCTGAGATTATGCGGTACAAACAAAAGGATAATTTCTTGCTTTTAAAAGTCGTATCGAAATATTACCTTCATTCATATTCAGGGAAAATGTGCCACAATAGAGATATTTGAGATGCATTGCATATGCATAACGGTTTTCAAAACGTCCGGGGCGGAGTTTTCTATCTCTTTTTTCTGAGCTTGGCATGCAAGTCCAGACGGGTTCTGAAGAGCTGCATTATATTGATTCCGCCGAGAATCAAACTTGTCCATAAGCCCGCGAAACTTTTAATATTACCACACTCTAATTGGCCTCATTGGGGCTTGACAAGAAGTAAGTACATAGTAACCAAACAGCGTGATGTTATAAACATGAATAGAAAATGAAATACAATTCAAATTTAAGGTGTCTGGTGCATGGATCCACATAAATTCAGAAATCGATGGGGGAATCTGCAATTTTTTTTTTTATTGTGTTTGTATAGCAAACCCGTTTTCGACTTGAGATTCTTCTTTATCAGCTTTTGACACGACATAAAATCATCCCCAACCCCCACAACAAAACACTGAAAGTGTTAAATGCCAACTAATTCGGAATTAATTGAATGCGCGACGATAAATCGCTTAAGCTAAATCCGGATCCCGACAATAAAATGCCAACAAGCGCTGAGTAGGCTCACAAGAAACTAGAGAATAATAAAGGATGATTTCCGATTCCGTTGAGGCATACAATGAAGAGCAAGAAGAGGACTTGATAACTACTTTACTCGTATACGAAAGGAGCGAGTATACGAACGAACAGTTAACTATCTTATGCTGATGGAGCTGGGGGCTGATGGGAGCTCAGGGCACGGTGTGCGGTGCTGCAACGGGGGTGGCTCATTACTAAGCGGATTTTCCAGAGTGAAAGAAACCATTTGTCTGATGGTCTTATTTAAGTTTCTGGTTTGGCGTGTTGGTGTGGTTTTGATTTTGTTGTTGCTGTGGTTGCTGTGCTTTTGTTTATTGAGTGTGTGTCTGACGCCTTTTGCCATTGCTGCAAATTGACATTAATTCCGTTCTGACTGCCGGTCGGTCGGCAGTCGTGATGGCGGGTGAACTGATTTATAGCTCATGATTCATGTGGCCATGTTTTACGCTTGCCACCCATCCATAGCTCTGGCTTTCAATAAATTGATGAATATGGATTTGTTCTGATTCTTTTATGTTTCGTTTTGTCACAGTTCTATACTAATATAAGCGACATCGGCAAGGGGATGACGATCAAGAGGAAAAATTATGTCGAGCTTAATAGCACTCAACTTATGAATCAGATTCAAAATGAGCTTAAGCAAGAAGCATATTTTTATGATATTAGAAGATTTATTAGACATAATGTTTGGCAAATGATTTTTGTGTATATTTTTGTTTTTGTTATGCTTTGATTTTATAGCATTGCTTAATAATATTGGCGACAAATGTTAATTTCGCGTGAATGGAATAGGTTAGGAATGTCTGTTGCTGAGTGAAACAGAAAATGGCATGAGCACAAAGAAGAAATAGAAGGTGTTTAGGTGTATAATTGGGACATCTTGATAGCTTTTAGCACTATTAAATCGTCAATGGGGCTAATGGAAGCAAATAGACGTGTCTCGATTTGCATGACTATAAGCAACAAATGAATAATTGACATTTAATTGCATAAAAGAAGAAATAGTCGTCTGAATAATCAAATTTATTCAAGGCATATTCTTTCCTTTTGGTGAGTAAATTAAGTTAAATATTAGAGAAAAGGTTAAATGGCGCCCAAGATATAAATGGACCCCCTTATTCTTATCCAACTTTAATTTGTTTAATCGATTAACCTATGTTTTTGAAAATTATTACTTTAATAAAACTTGCCATACCATCTATCGGACAGCTTGTCTGATAAAGAATGAATAAACCTAGAATGCCTTTTAGTAAACTAGACTTTTGTTTTATTAACCAGTCTTGTACAACTTGTTCTTTTTTGGTGACATGAAATACAAAATTTGGCCCAAACAAATATGATCGAATCTCAATTCTGGCCCTAATATGCTTTGAAAATGATGTAGGGCCACATTGACTTTACTTCCATTTCTTAAACCAAATAAGGCCCAACTTGATTTGTAAATAAAACCAAATGTGTTTGTTTAAGAACTTGCAGTAGGTAAGCTTTATCATACCTGTAAGGTATGTAAGTTCGTTTTCAAATATCAAGTTATAAAAAAAATTAAAGCAAAGTTTGACAACGAATATTTGAATTTCTCGAAATCACTTTTTGAAAATTAATAAATAAAATTTTCCAAACATCATTTTTAATTCTATAAATTTCAATTTTGAAAATTTTATAAATGCTTCTGCGTATGCATTCTGCTCGTGCAGGACCCCGGCATAGTAACAAGATGACTGGGCGTGTCGACAGGAGTGGAGGGGACCTTCAATTTGTTTGATTTGTCAATTCCTCGCAAGAGGCAGTGAAAAAAACTTTTTAGTTTTCTTAGATGGACGATGCTGAAAATTGAACCCAGATCTCCAGCGTGACAGTCCAATGCACTAACCATAACGCTGCGGGCTACTACAAAATGTTATAAAGCTAGTTTAAGAAATCAAACGTCAGCTTGAAAATTATTTGAATTTTAAAAAGCATACAATTTTGAAAACTTAATTTAAATTTTTCAAAAACCTTCTTTAAAATTTTATAAAGCCTTATAAAACTTGAAATAAAAATGAATTTTGAAAAAAAAAAATCTTGCTCGGTCTTGTGTCGGATTTGTATAAACAAGTCTCGTCTCGGTCTCAGTCACGCCTTTTTCGCGAGATAATTTAAAACCAGAAGACCCGTGCGAAAATTTCGCACATTCGATAAGGCTTTAAATTTTCAAATAGCATCAGAATATTTTTTCTAATAAAATTTGACGCAATACAAATATTTCTTTTATTATTTTCGTTCTAAATGTGTTGATTTTTTTTCAACCCCATACCATACATACAATATTTTTAACATTGATCGTTCCTAAACGAAATGTTACACAGTGTAACACTTTTAACAATGACATTTTAAATTTTATTTTGACACAACAACAATAGCTAACATTTTATAGAAAAAGAACGCACCACTGTCATTTTGCCGAGCTAGAGGAAAGTGTTTAGAGATTTCAAAACGTTGAAAAAATGAAAATACCAAATAAAAAAGTGAAATAAAAGTTAACATAATATTTGCAATACTTTATTTGAACAATCGTGTAAAAACACACAACTTTTGTATCTCACGGGATGATTGTGTCTCATATTCCACATGAGGTTTCTACAGGATTTAAGGCAGCACCGTGTGATATATATTTTTTTTAATGAAGTATTGCATGTATTCACTATATTTACATTTATTTCACTTATTTATTTAGTTTAATAAGCTTTTTTACTATTAAACTTAAATCGCAAAAATAAATCTCTCAAAATCACAGCTAAAATTCTTTTGAGGGCCCCAGCATTTAGCTATCTCACTGCATTTCGAATATTTTGAAAAAAGCCTCACTTTTTCGTCGATATGTCCGTTCCTCTATTTCTTGTTCTAAGATTTTAAATTAAATAATTAATAAATATGTTTCTTTCACTCATGCAATCTAGTGAAGTTATACCTAATAAATGCATTCGGCTTTTTATAATGAGAAAAAAGATTACAAACAACAGAAGTAGGTAACAATGTGCAAGCGAAAAAAGAGGATTATACATTACAAACGTAATAAATATGTTTCTTACATTCATTCATGGTGTAACTAAAGAAAGTTTTTCCCTACTCACTCAACGTGCAGCGAAAAAAAAGAGAACTTTAAATTACAGAAGTAATACATATTTTTCTCTTTCACTCATTCAATGGGTTAAAAGTGAGGTATTCTTTATGTCAAATTTTTCATTTATTGAATTAAATAATAGGAGAATAGATAATAATAGAAATAGTGTGGTATAACATAAAGTTTTTGTGCAATGTCATGAGTATGTGTAAATTCCTATTCAGTGATACCTATTTTAGTGAATTTGACTATTTAATAAATGAGAAAAAAGGAGTTCCACAACAGAAATAATATATATGATTGCGGTCTCATCCCGGTCTCTTCTCGGTCTTATTTCAGTCTGTTCTCAGTCTCGGTCTAGTCTCAGAAAAATACGATTTCTGGGGCATCGTCTTTACTTACTTACTTACTTAGGTCCTCGGACCTATTACGTCCGTGATGTTTCCCTTACGGGACATAGGGCCTCCACTACACCTACGCGCCATCGTGTACGATTTCTTGAAATATATTTCAGCTCTCTCCAACTTTTCCCCAGTCGTGCCGATTCCTGTTCGACCGTTCTTCGCCATGTACTTCTAGGCCGGCCCACTTGTCTTCCCTCCTGTGTGAGCGGGTTCCACTGCATTGCTTGAGATGCAATGCACCGATCGCCTTTTCGAAGCGTATGGCCAATCCACTGCCACTTTCTTCTTCGTATAATGGAGTCTATGGGCTCCTGACCCGTTCTCGCATGAAGTTCGGCATTGGAGATACGGTTGGGCTAGAAAATCCTCAAGATGTTTCGTAGACATCTATTAACGAAGGTTTGCAGCTTTCTAGTGACAATTTCAGTGACTTTCCAAGTGCTGCAGCCGTAAAGCAGAACGGATTCAACATTGGAGCGGAACAGTCGTAGCTTGGTCTTTAAGCTAAAAGAGTTGTTTCTCCATATTTTGGACAGCATTCCGAACGCAGCCTTTGCTTTTCTGATTCGGCTGTTTACGTCCAGTTCAGTTCCGCCACCCGTAGAGATAATACTCCCAAGATATTGGAAATCCTCTACCATCTCTACCGGTTGTCCAGAAATATTTACTTGGATTGATGAGGAAGTTCCAAGGCTGATCCTTTTAGTTTTTGCCGAGTTGATCTTAAGCCCTACGATTTCTGCTTCTCTCTCCACCCTTGTTGTCATTTGATGGAGATCCATGATCCTATGAGAGAGTAAGCATACGTCGTCCGCGTAGTCCAGATGTTTGAGGTGAGATTGCAGAGTCCACTGAATTCCTCCATTTCCATTTGACAAAGCTGCGTGCAGTACGTCACTTATCACCAACAGGAACAGTATTGGTGACAGTATACTGCCTTGCCTAACTCCACTTTGGATTTCAAACTCCTCTGACAGCCTACCTTTGTGCAAAACGTGACACCTGGATCCATCATATGTAGCCTTGATAATAGCAATGAATTTATCTGGGATGCCCCTCCTGTGCAAAGCAAGCCAAATAAATTCTCTATTGACACTGTCGAACGCCTTTTCAAAATCGATGAACAGCAGGTGAAGTGGTGATCGATATTCAACGCACTGTTCGATGATGATCCTCAAGGTGTTGATGTGATCAACACAGGAAGATCCAGTGCGGAAACCTGCTTGTTCGGCGTCGAGTGTGTCTTCGAGGTGGTCTTTAATTCGGTCCAATATTATCCTTGCTATTATCTTGGCTACTGCAGGCAGAACGCATATTCCTCTCCAGTTTTCGCACTGTGTGAGATCTCCTTTCTTTGGGAGCTTGACAATCATTCCTTTTTTCCACTCTTCAGGAAAGCTCTCTGCTTCCCAAGCTCTCTTAATAAGTGGGTGCAGTAGCTCGCTCGATGTCGTTGGGGCTGCTCCTAAGAGCTCTGCAGGAATACCGTCAAGTCCAACCGCTTTGTTGTTCTTCAGTGCTTTGATGGCGGTGATAATTTCTTCTTTACTGGGGGGTACGGTGCGTATTCGGGAAATTGTTACTTCGGGTAGCTCAGTGGGAATAGGGTTCACTTCACTTGCGAAAACGCGGTTTAAAACCGCAGAAAAGTGTTCCCTCCACCTTATGAGCTGGTCCTCATCCGAAATTAGCAGGGATCCGTTTGTGTCTTTAACCAGGTGTTGTTTAGAGCTCTGGACACCAGTGAGCTCTTTGGTAATTCTGTAGACGGTCCTACTGTCACACCTACTAGCGGCTTCTTCTGCTTCTGTAGCCAGTGCGTTGATGTAGTTACGCTTATCACGTCGCACACTACGGTGAACTTCCCTCATCTTCATGCGGTACGTAGACTCAAGCTCGTTTCTCCCTGCTGCTGGGGTAGCTGCGATGCGAGCTTTAAGGTGTTTCCTTTCTTCGATCCTTGCCCAAGTTTCGTCGGAAAGCCAAGCACTATTTCTTCCTTGCGCCCGGCCGACTATACTTTCAGCACCGGATATGAACACATTTTTCACAGCACACCAATGATTTTCGATGGATGTGGTTTCCGTGCTGCTGATTGCGTTCAATCCTTGTGAAAGGTGGTCCCCTAGTTGTTGGCGCACTGCAGGATCCTTTAGTCTATCTGTATTAAACTTGGGCATTCGAGTGTTTCCTTGGGATCTCCGAACTGCAGCTGTACGCAATCTTACGGTAGCAACCATCAGATGGTGGTCCCGGGCCATTCCCATGTCAGCACCTCTTCTGTTACGGACGTCCTGGAGACTGCTTCTAAAACGCCGGCTGATCGCGAAGTGGTCAATTTGGTTGGAAGTTGCTTGTCTGTCAGTCGACACCCAACTGACTTTGTGGCACGTCTTATGCTCGAACATGGTCCCTCCAATAACAAGGCCGTTGGCGTTGCAGAAATCGACAAATCGTTCGCCATTGTCGTTTCGGTTACCAACACCATGTTTTCCCATGACATGCCTTAGCCCAGTGTTGTCATTGCCAACCTTGGCATTTAAGTCTCCCATCACCATAACTATATCACCTCGTGGAACGCTATCATAAGCAGCACTCAGCCGGTTATAAAAGGCCTCCTTCTCCTCGTCAGAAGAGAGCAAGGTTGGGGCGTAACACTGTATGATGGTGACGCGACGTACTCTAGTCCGGAACCTGGCTTTCAGGATCCTGTCACCTAAAGGCTCCCAGGAAATTAGGCTTTTGAGAGCTGTTTTGGAAAGCAGCAATCCAACGCCAGATTCCCGAGCGCTTCCAGGTGTTTTTCCGGAATAGAATAGTACAGTGTTACGGGTTGGTGACTTGAACTTCCCCGAACCCAGCCATCTAACTTCACTTATCCCTAAGATGTCCATCCTATACCGCATGAATTCCTTCTTTACTAATGGAACGAAATATTCTCGATACGTCAAAATATAGTTTGTCTCCCATCTGTGCTGGAGGTTCGCTTTCCAGCCTCGTCCTCCTAAAAACAAAAGTTTTTTTTTCAGCGCTACTGCCTCTTTCTAATTTAATTTCACGGCAGCCAGCAAACTGTGCAGAAGAAAATAAATATTTTAATGAAATTTGATTTTTCTATTTATTACCTTTTTTAAAATGCCTTTTTTCCTGCCGAGACAACCGAAACCGACGAGAGTCTCGGTAAATTTCCGTCCAAAAATAAACAGTCTCGACTCGGTCTCGACTCAGATGCTTAAAAGGCAGTCTCGTCTCGTCTTGTCTAAGTCTGGTCATGCGAGACCGAGACAGATACTTAAATTTGTTTTGTCTCGTTGCCAGCCCTAAAATAGACCGATGTGGATGCGACGGACGTCTTATTGAAAATCACTTTTATGGACTCCTCCATCACCATTAGTTTTGAATAAGCCCTTGATTTTTCTTTGAGACGAAACCAATACTTGTCCTCAAGTTAACTAAACAACGTGTAAGCAAATTTATTAGAACAACTTTAAAATCATTGAACTTGATTGTTATACATCAAGGCTGTAGTTTTCTCAGACCAAATTAATAAAAGTTGAGGTCAACACGATAAAACATCAGTCTCAAGACCACACGAAACTCAATAAACTTGAACTTTGTATTTGCACAAATTATAGCAATTAGTCGTCAAAGCGTACATGGACAAACCTCAAGTATAATTCTGTATGAGGAATACAACACAATACGTATATTAGTTAATTAAATTTTGTATTCATACTTTTGAACCATCATTTCATTCGGTTATTGATATCAGAAACCTATCTGCACCAGCTGGGGCTTGCTAAATAAAGGCTTTACAGTACCCATTGAATCGAATTTCAAAAGCTGTATGTGTTTATTGTTGCAAGAAAATCTACCTTCACAAAATCTACAACTTTTCGAATCCATTCTATCAATAAAATCTCAATTAAAAGCCCAAATTCCCAATTACAATACACTACATCAAACCAAACCGAATGACCTCTTTTATTCCATTACAACCATTTAGCTGTGTACTCGGGTATACGTACATACCATACCCGGGGCTAATAAATAATAACACTTTTCTCCACTTTGCGTACTAGGAGGCAATTTCAAAATGGCAATCTCGTAAATCATTACAACGACCGATGTTTAGAAAATAAACAAGCTGCAGTACGAGTATTAAGTTTTGAAAGCAAACAATATAAACCCCACGTCCTTAAGCCAGCCCTGCGCATACGGTCTGGCCCAAATATACGTACATGGGTTTGTGTGATTAAGATAGACCAAACCATACCATATAGAGCTAGGAGCATAGAAATAACATTTTGGGCTGGTTGCCCGGTTTTGTTTGCTACATCTTCTTTTGTACACTGACTTCCGTCTCCTCCGCCGCGCCATCGCTTTACTCTCCATCCTCTTGGCTTCATCCATAACAAAGCAATAAATAAAAAATTTATGAAAGCATTCGGTAGTCATTTGGAAACAAATACGTACAAATAAAACTACAAAAAGAAACAAAAAAAAATACTATAGAGTCTGCTAGGGAAGAAAAAATAAAAATGTTACGTATACGCCGCAGTGAGCGGGAGGAGTAGATATTATGTCAAACGTTTGTTCCTTTGACAGCTGGAAGAAGGAGGACGATCAGCCGTCGCCATCTACAATACCGAACAAGAAACAACTATCTGACGTTTTCCTTATGTGTATGTATATGTTCAATGTTCATGTTTATGGCTATGTGTGCTTCCCTCTGTCTGCGTATTTTGTTGCGGACGAAGCAATTTTGTTCCGGGAAAGAGAAGAATTTGCGGGAAACGGAAAATGGGAAATAACAACAAAAAATTATTATATAAAAACTCATCTCATCATCATCAGGTTTCCATATTTTTTAATTTTTTTTTTTGTTATTCTGAATGTTTTTTTCTCATTTTTTTTGGATTTCTGGATTGCTTCGCCCCCTTAAGCGTCAGTTTTGTGAGCTGATTCTGCTGTTTTTATTATGCGGGAGTTCTGAAAGGCGAGAAGAATTTCTCGCACAAATGGCGAACACTATTAGTGTGGGACAGAAAGAACAAAAAAATAACGATTATATTGTAGAGTTTTAATTTTAAATTGAGTTAGCAGCACAAAAAAGGCAAGACACATCGCATCACAGCGCAGTTCGCAGGCCAGGGAAAGAGAGTTGCGTTTGCTATAATCTTTTTGCAGAGCAAACAAACTCCACTCCAACACGAACAGTTAATTGCGTAAATTTAATTTAATTGCTGGAATATTTCAGAAATTCTTTAATGCAATTTATTTTGTATGTTTTGTTTTTTTTTTAATTTTTTTTTCTTCTGGGTTTTGAGTTTAAAAGTAGATTTTTTTATTTAAATAGTTAAAAATGGTTTGATGGAATCTAAGGGAAGATAATTTGAAATGAAATAGAATAAAATTCTAGCTTTGTGATGTCGGAACATATTTTAAATAAAATTCCTTAAGCCTTCAATTGTTTTCAACCTTCAATTTTTAGCCCTTAAATAACGCTAGTTTTCTTCATCATTTGATCTTCGAATATCCGTTGGAGTGAATTCAGCTTGAAGAAAAGCTGTACACCACAGGTTTGAGGGTTAAGTTCAGGAGCCATCAGAATCATCAGAATGAGGTGTACTTATCCCATAGATGTTTGCACACTCAACATTATGAACTTATTACATTTTGAAATCCTTACTGACTATATAAGTGTATTAGCAGCGATTTAGCTAATTAAAAAACTGAAGACCTATTACGTAAATTTTTGTCAGCTCTTCATGGTTCTGACATTATTATGTAGTAAGTATAGTTGTTTTTGTTATCTACCCATCACAAAAACATAAATTTACCACATTACATATTATTACATATGATTGGCATTTCAACTGTCAAAGTGGAAGTGTAAAAATTTAAAACTCCTCCGTTTTTTCTTTCGAATTTAAGTAAAATAATAAGTTATTTTAAAGTTAATTGACGCGAAACAGCTCTTTTAACGACGTTTAATCAATAGATTTGAAGATTTGCCCGTACCAATAAAGGTATTTCAGTTTGAAAACAAAAAAAAAATTAAATCTACTTTCAACCAAAATTAACTTGCTGCATTACGGATTCTGCTTAATGAACCGCAAACGCGGAATAACAGAAATTTCACCCGAGCATAACAATTGCAACAAAAAGAACTCCGTAAGCAAAGCGCCCACAATGGAAGTTGGAAAACTCTCGGTCACTGATTTGAAATCAATTTTAAATGATACCTTGGCTGAAAAGCTTAAGGATCTGGCCACCAAAAAAGATTTATTGTCACTTTCAAATGAAATAAATTCACTAAAATCAATCAACACTCAACTTAACAACAAGCTAACAATGATGACGGAAAGGTGTGAGCTTCTCGAAACTCAACTGGAACTTTTATCACGTAAGGCCAACGAAAAGTCTATTGTGGTACACCTTCCTTTAGACACAGAAACCAATGCAATCCAATTTGCAAAACAGACTTGCGAGGGGCTTCTGATGTTAAACGAAGGTGAAGAAGTGCAAGTAAAAAGTTCCCGACAAATACGCAACAACAATGTCCAAAGAGGTACTGTCATCATGGAGCTTAACTCCGCGGAGGTCACCGATAAAATTATGGCCGCTGCGCATAAGCTTAAAGACACCGGAATAAGCATATTTCGCGAACAATCACTTTTGTCTCGGAAAAAAAGACAATCTCTACTTGCCATCAAAAACAAATTACTGGAAATTAATCAAAACGTGAAAATTCTAGTTAAAGGAGACAAACTGCAAATCAACAACCAACATTTTGTTTACAAAATCTCACGAGGCTTAGTTGTCAAAACAGCAGCCGAATTGTCATTTGTAGTGCAATTGTTTGGCAACAGCGCATACGATCTATTTGACTGCAGCGAGGGAATGAAGTTAGCCCCGGTTGCGAATTATCCAACATCATCGGGCTCTCAATCGAATGGAGCGCCACCTGGAAGCCAAAACTCGCACGTTAGAGCTGCAAATCAATAGGGTAAATCTGTCGTCTGCCAATATTTAAATAATTTTCAAAATTTAAGTATTTGTTCTTATAATATTACTGGCCTCAAAAGTAAGCTTTTAATGCCTGATTTTTTTAAATATATTGAACAGTTTGATATTATAATCCTCTTAGAAACTTTTTTAGAAAACAAGCACGAAAATGAATACTATAAATATTTTAAAGACTTTAAAATCATGTTTACACCAGCAAGTAGAACTAGTTTGTATGGGAGAGCCAGTGGGGGGATCTTATGCGGGATTAAAAAAAGCGTATGGGGGAATTTTGTTAAATTTAAAACTATTGATAACAGAATCATTTTTCAAATTTTAAGCAATAACCTAAATTATTTTATCATTCCTGTGTACTTAAACTGCAATAACTGGTATAACGAATTTAACGAACTAGTAGATTTTATGAACAATTCAACATTGGAAAACGTTATGATTAATGGAGACCTAAATGCTAGGATTGGTTTATATCAAAATCCTTCTGTACATTATTTTCAATCGCGATCTATGTTAGAGAGTAGTAGAAACTCAAAAGATGCTATTTTCAACCGGAATGGCAGAATTTTAACTGAATTTTTTGAATTATTTGGGCTTTGTGTGCTTAATGGGTCATCTAAAGGTGATATTGATGGAGAGTTTTCATTTGTGAGTGGTCAGGGACAATCTGTCATTGATTTTGCTGCGATGTCGGAACATTGGTTGAGTTCGTTTAAGGACTTTGAGGTTGCTTTAGCAAATTTTTCGGCCCATATGCCAATAGTTGTGAAAACTCAATTTACTACAGAAACTCCGCAAACGAATTTGACAAATTTACACAGACTTAAATGGTCGGAGAGTAACGCTCCACTCTACAAAAGGCTTATGAGCCGTCATACCAACTCACTACTTCAGACGTCTACAAACACCGTTGAGGAGATGTGCGATAGTTTAGTTAGAGTTATCAAATCTTCAGCACCATTTGCACTCAATACCACTAATTCCTTTCACCCTGTAAACAATTGGTTTGATAAAGATTGCAGAAATCTTCGCAAACTATCATTCGTCTACCTTAAGCTCTTTCGATCAACAAATGCTTTATTTTTTAAACACATTTACCTTCACGTAAATAAAGAGTACAAAAATTTGTGTTTAACTAAAAAAACTGATTACCTTAAAAATCTTGCTAAGAATTTGGAAAACTGTAGGGACTCCAAATCATTTTGGAATAATGTTCGCGAGCTAGGTGGTCGGAATCAATGTATGAAGAACTCTCTTGAAGCTGAGACATTGGCAGCTCATTTTAAAACTCTTCTGTCGGCTGACGAGAATCTTCATACTTTTGATTACGCATTGCCTAACACTGTGGTAAGTGAGCTGGATAGCTCTATTTCTTTAACGGAACTTGAAATAACGCTTCACAAAATGAAAAAAAATAAAGCTCCAGGCATAGACGGCATTCCAGTAGAATTCTACAAAAATAGTACTGCGGAACTCAAACATTATCTTTTGTGTTTCTTAAATAAAATGTATAACGATGCCTGTGTTCCAAGCAGCCTTAACAAAGCTATCATTTTTGCAATTTTTAAGAAAGGAGATGCGAATAACGCAGAAAACTACAGAGGTATTTCGATATTAAATACAGTTAGAAAGATATTCTCCGCAATCTTGTATGAAAGGCTTACAAAATGGATTGAGAATAAAAACCTTCTTAGTATGTTCCAAGCTGGTTTCCGGCCTGGATTTTCAGCAATGGATCATATCTTTGTGCTCTCTTGTATTGCCAGAAAATTTATTGACCACAAAAAAAAGTTGTATACTTGCTTTGTGGATTTCAAAGCTGCATTTGACAAAATTAACAGGCAAGCTTTAGTCTATAAACTTTCATGCCTAGGAATTTCACGAAAATTTCTGTCGATGTATGTCAAATTTATTTCATCATCAAATGCAAGTGTATGGGATGGAAAGGAATTCTCACAGTGGTTTGAAACAACAGCAGGTGTCCCTCAAGGTTGTATCCTCAGTCCATTATTGTTTGCCTTGTTCATCGACGAAATATCTGACCTTCTTACTGGTGGAGTTTTGTTTGCAAATATTGCAGTGAAAGTCTTGCTATATGCTGATGATTTGGTTATGTTGGCGGATAACCCATTTACCCTACAACTGCAGCTAAACAGACTTTGTTCGTTCTGTGATTTATGGGGTCTCCAAGTTAATACGCAAAAAACTAAAGTAGTTATTTTTGAAGCAAGGCAAAGTAGAAGACAACCAGAGGAAAAATGGTCGCTTAGGAATGAACGTATTGAAATTGTTCAGGAATTTAAGTATTTGGGAGTTTTGTTGACACACAATATGAACTTTGTTAAGCATTCTGAAAAGAAAAGTAATGAAGCAAAATTAGCACTTAACATGATGTGGCCAAAGTTTTTTGCTAACCAAAACATTGATCTGGCGTCTAAATACCGAGTATTTAACTCAACCGTCAATTCCTGCCTATCTTATGGAGTGCAAATCTTCGGGTATATACCGCTTGAAGCTTTTGAAAGTTTACATAGGCATTTCTTTAAGCGCTTATTTAGACTTCCAAATTCAACACCAAATTATGCTATATACGTAGAGTCGGGTATTACACCTATATACATACAAAATTTAAAAATAAATGCGAACTATATTACTAGTATTATGAAGCGAAGCAATAGCTGTCTTCACAAAGCCATTTTAAAAAAACTTCTCCAGATAAAGGCCTCCCCTTTCAAAGAGTGGAACCAGCTCGCTCTGCGCCACGACGCAGTTCTTTCTCTATCAGAGTCAAATGTGAACGAATGGCAGGAGCAATTTTCAAAGGTGATCGCTAATGTTGATCAAAAATTTTTTACTGAAAATCTTTCCAGTGCAAATTCTTCGACATCCAGAACTATCTACAGAAACCTAAACCACGAACTTTTAACTGATGCCAATTATTTTCGGAGAGAGTTTTCAGTCGAAACCATTAGTATTATCTTTAGATCCAGAGTTGAAATTTTAAATCTAAACTTTATACCGCACCGAAACGATCTGACTCAGCTTTGTAACTTATGCAACAGAAGAGATTTAGAAGATATTAACCACTTCTTAGCAGTCTGTCCATTACTGCAGGAAATTCGTCGGTTATATTTCCATGAAAGTTTTCTTTCGTTACAGCGACTTTACGAAATTTTAAATGGAGCAGCGGGCTGGCTCAGTCTTTATAAATATTGCCAACATGCTCTTGCATATCGGAACAGTTTTTTGTAATAAAGCCTATATATTTTTTTAATTCCAATAGTTATTGCGGTTTAAACTTTTCTTATTGTAGTTTGCCAATTATTCAGAATTGTTTTATTTTTATTTTGTGTTTCAAATCACTTAAAATTGGTATGTTTCAAATCATTTAAAATTGTATCTTATATCATTTAGGTTCAAAATTGTATAAACTTTCAATCTTACTTTGTGTCATACAAAATTGCTTATTTTAATTTGTGTTTCAAATCACCTAAAATTGGTTTGTTTCAATTCAATTAAAATTGGTATTGTTATATTTGTTTTTGCTTAAATCATTTATTGTAAATATATACTTTACACTTTATTTTATTTCATATGAAATGTCATTTCAGGCAGACGGCAGGATTGCCATGTCCTTATTCTTAAGATAACAATATTGTAAAACTTGATGATGAAATAAAGAACTTATCTATCTATCTATCTATCTACATATTAATCCGGCAGTTAGCTGCTATGACTCAATGAATGGATAGTGACTATAGTTTCCATGAAGGCCGATTAATACCAATATGTGATTCTGATATAACTGTATGCAGTGGGTGGGTACTGTTTATATGCACCCTTTACGTACATTTAAATAAAACCAATATGTAGGTACTCATGATGGTAATTTTTGATGAGTCAATTATTATTCTCGGTGGTATTCTATGAACTCATTACAGAAATATTTAGAAATCTTTACATAAATAATATGTACTGATTACTTAAATACACAAATACGTATTCAGTAACAACAAATTATGCACTCAATACATTAATATGAACTCATAATATAAGCATGTAGGTACCATTACATAAATAATGGCTTAGTGAACTTTGCTTAAAAAGTGGATAAGATAAAAATCTTTATTTATCCTTCGGCTTTTTTGGTCACAATGGATGTGGCAATGAAACAATCACAATTTGCTTTTCCCTTTGACGTTTCGACAGGGGTTGCTACCTTCTTCAGGGGAACTTTATTGCACACAAAAATATAAAAAAATCAGTATAATAAAAATTGTATGACAACATTAAAAATTAGACTTACATTTTGTAAAAATATCAAAAACTGTAATAAAATTACATTGAATAAAATTTTAAATTTATGCACTTCAAAATGAAGTTCAGTCTTGTGCTTTATAAAACTTAAAAACAATAAACAAAAACAAGCAATTGACGTTTAGTCAGTGACAAGTGAGCAATATACAGCGGATATGTTTTGTGTGTCGAGCTTTCGGTTCATGTTGTTGCGGTTGTAAATGATGTGCAACGTTTCAAGTGTGTATCGCTTTGACGCGTGCCGCTCGGTTTGGAGAATTTGGACATCTTCGAAGTCTGGAGAATGGCCGCTTTCAATTATGTGACTCGCTTATGCAGTTTTCCCAGGGGTGTTAGATTTTATGTCAGATTTGTGGTTAGACATACGTTGACGAAGGAACTGTTTTGTGGTGCCAATATAGCATTGATTGCAGGGATCGTCGGGTTTGCCCTTACAGTTGATTTTGTTTATCACATCCGTGGCTTTGTATTTATCCGGTTTAACTTTAAGCTTAGTGAAAAAGGGCTTAGTGTTTAGTTGGATTTATAAGCCAAAAGAACGTCTTTTGATTTGTTGACGACAACCTTTTTGAAGTTTTCAGTTAAGCCAGGTACATACACAACGCTTTTGTAGTATCCAATAGGGCAATCCGCTTTCAGGTTCTGTGAGGGAAACCCATTATCTCGCAGTATTTTGGTGATTTTTATTTCATTTCCGTTAAGAAATTTCTCATCACTCAGCGTGAATACTTTGCCAATAAGGTTGGAAGCCGTGTTGATAATGATGTGCTTAGCTTGGTTAGAGTTAAAATTAATTAATCTTCCTGACGCTGTGTTTTTATGGTGCCAGTTAAACACGAGAACCTCGTTCTCCCGACGAATTTTCACGTCAAGAAATGCTATTTCACAGTTCTTTTCCATCTCAATTCTGAATTGGATCTTTGGATGGAATCCGTTCAGGGATCTAAGAACATCATCGATTTTGTCTTTGTTTATGATCGCAAAAATGTCATCTACATATTTTGAAACGAACCTTGGTTTTTCTTCCATTTTTTCCAGACATTCATCAAGCAAATAGTCAAGGACCAAGTTGGCGATAGTCGGCGACAATGGATTACCCATAGGCATACCAAAAATCTGTTTGTAAATGTCATCCTTGTACTATAAATAGTTGTTCTCTTTTAAGCAAACATCGAGAATTTCCAAGAATTTGCCCTGGTTCAACGTTGTGTTTTCACTTATAACATCCCATCTTTTTTTAACTAAAGTTAAAGCTAAATGGACGGGAATGTTTGTAAAAAGTGAGACAACATCGTATGAGACCAAAACATCATTATTTGAAATTTAACAATTTTTGCTTTTTCAATAAATTCATACGAATTTTTTTACCGAGTATGTTAATTTTGCTATCGCGTACTGTACCATGCTAATTTTTTGACTTTGGGGTCAATTTTCTCCAAAAAATGCGTAATCAACATGATGTTTTAATTTTTTTTTTGAATGTATGTAACAATACTAAAAATAAAATTCAGTAAAAAGTTTGCCGAAAAACCCATAGATTTTATGATACTTTGGAAAAAGAGCGGCAGGTTAAAATAAAAAAAATGTTTTTTTAGCTTTAAGTTCGAAAAGCTATGAATACAAATTATATGTGTGGTTTTAGATATTTTTTTAAGTATGTTTCTTACTAAAACAGTTATAACGGGTGCACTTTGACATTCCTTGGTTTGAAAAAATGCTAATTTTATTAGCCATTTAAGTTGAATTCTACAAACGATCTGCAGTTGTTGCAAAATGATTTATCAGAACTATTGACGGACATTCCATAGATTCAACTAGCTTCATCTTATTCATAACTTGATGTTGCTTCCGCCCACTTTGCTCGAGAGGTTTAAAATGGACAAGATCAAGAGTAAGCGGTAATCGTTGGAAAGGAAAAAGTTGGAGCAGGTCAATGGCCTGCAAGATCTCCTGACCCTACAGTATTGGATGTTTTTGAATGGGGAAGAATGAAATAAATCATTTATTCAACCAAAATAGCAACTTACAGTGAATTGGAAGAGCGCATGCATTCTTGGAGAATTTGTCAATTCCCCGCAAGAGGCAGTAGCCCTGAAAAAAAAACTTTTTAGTTTTTAGGTGGACGAGGCTGTGAAGCGATCACAGACTTCCAGCGTGACAGTCGAACGCACTAACCATTACGCTACAGGATACTACGAAGTGAGGCAGTAGCTAGGATCATTAATATCAAAATCAGTGAAATACGAAAACTGGCTATAGCATGCATACAAAATCAAAGAGGACTCATTTTTACACCTGTTATAACTGTTTTAGTTCACACATAAAATAAAAATTATCGATAAGCACACATATCATTTTTTATTCATAGCCATATGAGCGTTAAGCAAAAAAAAAAACTTTTTATAAAATTTTACCTGCCGCTGGTTTTCCAAATTATCATTAAATCTATAGGTTTTTCGCCAAACTTGATAAAAACTTTTATTTTTAGTAATGTTACATTCATTCAAAAAAATTAATAAGACATCATGTTGGTTTCGTATTTTTTGGAGAAAATTGACCCCAAAGTCAAAAAATTAGCATGGGCAAGAAAAATGAAACAGGCTAAAAACTGGATATCTTAAGACTGAGACAAGGTATCAAATTTATTTTAAGGCTGGTATTTCTTCTAAAAAAAGCCTAAGCGAAGTTTCTATCGTAAGTACTTATGGCGCAATTACCGGTAACATGGATCAGGGTATCCCAAAGTAAGACTTTTCCTAAATTCCCGATAAATTATATCAAAATTGGAGATAGGCCCTAACTGTAGAATAATTTTTTTCTTAGAATATGCCTCAGAATCATACCCTAAAATACTCTTGACGTATTAAGGGACACCCTGTTTATTATATGAATACGGGTGTAAATATTTATGTAGTCATTTCAATATTCGACTGAATCCTTGAACCTGCTTAGAAACATACAATACGATTTCTTTCCTGTCTCGACCGAACCTTCACCCTGTACCTTTTTGTTGCATCCTATTAAAAAAAATGTTTGATTTTACATCAGAATATTTGTCTGTGTGAACTTTTTTGTTTCTATTCCATAACCTTGACATATTAAGCATCTAAAAATAAAACACGCTGGTTTTACAGAAAAAAATTCACCTTATCTTTCATTATTTTAAAGTAAACATTTTTATTATTTTACTATTTCAACCCACAACAATAGGGACAAACAAAAATTGCCAACATTTGCAACTCATTTGTCGTCCGCTTTTATCACAACGCAATCAATCAACCGCTGCACAGGTATTTTTTATTTTCCAGGTGATTAGCAAAAAAAGAAACTGAACGAAAAAAAAACTCTAATTATCCTTGTCGAGTAGCAAACTACGAGTAGTCACCGGCAGCCATTTGCATTGTTTGGTTTTGGTTAGAATAAAATGAAAGTGAATAATGGATAAAAGGTGGGGTGACCGGAATTGCAAAATTCATAACATTCCAAGCCCTCTGGCTTAAAAATTTCCACAAAATCCCTTTGTCAAAAAATAAAAAAGGAGCCAAATAGAAGATTAAATAGACGACATGATAATCTTAAAATTTATATATGTATTTCCAAAAACAAACACATTCCCTCTCTACATTGAAAACTTCTTTTCCGGTCAATTTAATAGGTGGACAAACTGTTAGGATAATGGATGTTCTTCAAATTCCGTTTTGCCCATCCTCTGCGATAAATGCATTTATCTTTTATGTGAAATTAAATTGACGGCATCATGGACGATGGACATTGGACAGCAAGTTTGTTTCTGCATTCAACTCAAATTCAAACTAAATCTCGGAAAATCCTGAAAAGAATCTGTGTTTTTTTTTTATTCTCAATAAATTCAACCAAAAAATTAAATTGAATCGAGTTGAATATAAAAAATGAACTAAAAATAATCTGAAAGAAAATACGAAAAAAAAAAAAAGTTTAAATTCGTTTGCTGGTGCTTGCCAAACTTTGTGCATCCTTTACGACTTCATCGCTCATTCTCTCTCCTTTCGTCTCCCTCTATCTCTCACACTGACTGTTTATCTGAGTGGTTCCTATATAACGATGATATCTAAAATTGAAATCAATTTTATTAATGTACTTTTTGAGGATGCTTGACAAAGCGTACAATGTAGCTACTACATAGGAATAAAGTTGCAGTTCTTCCAGTTAGGCTTCACTTTATTAAGAGCATCATCAATCAGTTGATGGTGATGCCGAAGCTGATGTTGAAGTGCAGTGTAAATTATTCTAAAGTGGATGTGGTTGCATCCTTTATCCGCAGAGCTTAATTTAAATCCTGATGTTTGTAAAAAATAAATTACCAACTGGAAGAAAATTTAATTTAACGAAACTCAAAATTGACGATGATGATAAAATTACTTTATCTTGTTGAGTATTGAAAAGTGCTGCAAAAAAAACTCGCCTAAGGAAGGAAACGTTCATTTATCATCAAAAATAGTTCATATTCTATTTTCCAGCTTATCAAATGGAAACAAATTTACGAAAAGAATCGGTAGCAGAAAACGATGCGGCTTTGTTTGCACCTGTACCTACTTCAACCGCCATTTTGAAAATGGTTTACTGTACGAAAGAATTTTTGACACTGTTTCTTCAATTAAATTGGACGATTTCCTATTTCAGTCTTTTACACTTAACCCCATAAAGCCTTCTATAGTTATGTTTAAACAAATTTATATAAACAAGATCGCAAAATATTAACTGGACAACGAGCAGTTTTTTGGGATATAAGCTTAAGTTGACCCTTAAATTTTTTAACTATAACAAATCTTTTTTGTCTTTGGCAACTGACCTGGCTTTGAAAAAAAAAAAAAATATTTTTTTAATAAAAAATGTTTCAAAAATGTTTAGAATAAAAAAGATTTATTTCCTTACACCAACAAACAGTAAGAATTAGGTTTTCAGGGCATTGCAAAACATTTAAATATTTTTTTAAAAATCTAAAAAATAATCAGTCAACAAAAAGAAGGGAACTATTTTTTCGATTTTTGAAAGTGTTTTTTAAAATAAGTTTTAATTATTTATTTTTTTTTGAGACACCGCAATATCAAAAAATAGTACGAGCCAAAATATTAAACAAAAAGAAACATAATTAGGAGATACATTTTCTTCAAAATTTTGTTTTTGGGTTTACTAAATGCATGTATGTCAAATAAGTTGTTTATTCAGCTTTAATTTCACAATTTTTCGTTGTCCTACGAGTTTTGTGGTTAGAGAATTTCGATATTGAGTAAAAAAAACACCGTTTTGTTTTTGATCATCAATATCTCGACAAATAATGATTTAAGGCCAGTTTCAAAACTAAAGCTGAATTTCTACAAGATTTTTTAAAAATTTTATTAAGATCATGAAGATGAAGAATTTAAAATATTTAAATTGCAACCTTTATTAACGGTACCTGTCATAGAAGTGGTTTTTTTGATTTTCAATTTTCTCGATAACGTTTTCACCGATTTCAACCTAATTTTTTATACAGAAGGTTCTTCACTTTAACAAAATTTTCAAAAATATATTTTTTGTGTGTTTTTTTTTTTTATTCAATAACTTTGGAGACGTTTTTTTTTTTTTTTAATTGTGTGTAAAATTGTATTTTATTACACATATATATAAAATTTACACAGTAAAAATGTTCAACAATATTTATGTACGGGTGAATATTTGAAAAAAATAATATTTTTGGTTTCATCACTTTTAGTACTAAAATAATTACAATATCTTAAATGTATTTAGTTGAATTTCTAGTTCAAATTAGTCATTAACGTGACCAGTCCTCACTCAATGAATTTTAGCAACGAAATCAAAAACCATACGAAAATATTATTAATGCACTTCGATGGACATTGCTATTTAATACAAAATAAAATAAGAGCTTATTTCTAAGTGTCCCCAATAAAATCATCATTTCGACATGCCAAACAATGAACAATCAAAAAATAAACATATGGCGGGTATATATACATACACAACTGATATTTTTATTTAACGACACGTGTTGCATCTATAAGAAACTTTATTTAAAAAATTGGAAATTAGATGTATTTAAAAATATTTCAAGCTGAAATAATAAAAAATGATACTTCGTCGTCGGTTCCAACGCTCGTCTTAAATGAAACCCCTTTTGTCAGCTCGTTAGAGAAAGCCAATTTGCTGGCAGCACATATTGCTGTTAATTCGACACTGCCAGAAAGTGTTATGACTCCTCCTGTACTTGAGAGCGCAAACGATTTTATGGGACAAATCTTCTTTCGCACTCGTGCAGTTGCTAGAGGTCTAAAAGATCTTGACGTACACATATCCGCTGGCCCGGATAGAGTCCCTCCCATTGTTCTGAAGAGGTATTCTTCAACGCTGGTAAAACCACTGCGTAAGCTTTTCCATCTGTCCTACTCTACTGGTCTCTTTGGATGGAACACAGCATTTGTCCAGCCTGTCCCTAAAAAAGTCGTATCTTCTTCACCCTCTAACTATCGACCAATTGCACTTACGTCCCTTCTTTCTAAGTCCATGGAAACGCTGATTAATTTCCAGCTCAAGAAATATCTCGAGGAACGAAAGCTTCTTAATGACCGGCAGTACGGCTTTTGTAGCAATAATTCTACTGGTGATCTGATGGTTTATCTCACCGAACAGTGGCACAAATCTTTACATCGTTTTGGAGAAAGTAAGATTATTGCACTTAATATTTCAAAAGCATTTGATAGAGTTTGGCACCAAGCTCTCTTATCGAAAATGCGAGCATTTGGTATCGACGAATCTCTACTTCGCTGGATTAGAAACTACCTTTCGGACTGTTCAATACAAGTTGTGTTGGATGGTTTCAAGTCTGAAATCCATAAAATAAATGCTGGTGTGCCCCAGGGCTCCGTTTTGTCTCCTACTCTCTTCCTTATATTCATAAACGATCTTTTGTCTGTAACTTCTAATCCATTAAACTGTTTTGCTGACGACAGTACCCTCAGCTTCTCATATTCGTTAACTGATTCACACCCATGTCCTTCGGATGTGGAATTTGAACGGCAGCGTATGATAAGCTCATTAAATTCTGATCTTAACAGCATTGACCAATGGGGAATCAAAAATCGCGTAGAATTTAATGCTTCAAAAACTCAATGCTATCTCCTGTCGTTAAAGTAAAACCCACCCTCAATGCCGCTTTCAATGGACGGCACTTGCATTGAGGAAACCGAAAAGCTCTCAGTTCTTGGTATGTGTGTCACAGACCACCTTATGTGGAATGACCACATATTTGACGTCGCCAAAAACGCTGCTATGTGCTTAGGTTTTCTCCGAAGATGCAAGAAATTCATTACCCCCTCTGATCTGGATGTAATCTACAAAGCCTTTATTCGTCCAAAGCTTGAGTATAATTCCCATATATGGGCAGGTGCTCCTATTACTCAGCTAAACTTGTTGGATAGAATTCAAAAAAGGGCCCTTAAAATGATAACGTCAACAATAGCATTTCTCGAACACCGCCGCAATGTCACCTGTCTCTCACTGTTCTATCACTATTTTTATGAACAGTGTTCAAGTGAAATAGTCAGTTGCATTCCTCCCCTAAAACAATTCAACCGTAATACTCGCGCTTTAAGGAATGTGCATCAGCTTACCCTTAAGCCCAACTTCGGACGTACTGTTAAGTTCAGAGATTCATTCTTCAGTCGCACCACACGAATGTGGAATGCTTTACCTGGCCTAACTTTCCACTCCCATTTCGACATGCAAATATTCAAAACCAATGCGTACCGGTATCCCCTTCTTAATACTCACTTACTTACCTAATCGCTTGTCCTGTGTTAAAACATTTTAAGAGTAATAATAACCCCTTTTGTGCGCGTGGAATATCTATATGAAAAAAAAAATATAAAAATTATTTTGTAAGAGAACCCTTCTATCGATTTTTTAATTTTTATTTCATAAATTAATACTTATCAAACAAATCGGATTGCATACCTTTGTTTTGAGTTCTGTCCATTTAAAATCTTATTATTATTACAAAATTTAAATGCATAATGTTTACTTGTTTTTAAAACTATTTTATAACGAATCATAACGTTATTGAACCAATAACAACATCTTCAATTCTAGCTATACATTCTAGTTGTTACCTACAAAAGCAAGTTCATGGATCCAGTCGTGCATTTTATTTGATTTTATATTGAGACATTTGCATTTAAATGTATTTTTGCTGATAGAAATTCGAAAAGCTTCGAACTTGACATAAATATGCCATACTTCAGGAAAACAAAAATCCGTTAAAACTAAAAAATGTACAAAATAATAGAAAGTTCCTAACAAGTTTCAAGTTCCGTCGCATTTTATCAGGCCAGATTCATTTTGGATCTATTAAGTAGGTACCTTCCAAGTTTTTCGTTTTCTTTATCAATTTAAAATCCATATTGTTAAAAACATTGATTTTGATTTTCTTATATCATAGTAGAAAAGGTAACTAAATCAATAAACATCTAATGTGACAAAATACAAAAAAAAAAAGAAGAGTTCTTTGGTCTTATTTTTGTCTTAGTTTCTAAATCCCGATGTTTGTCCACTTGACCATAATTTGAACGGAATTTTTGTTGACATCAAAACTGTATAGCATCAAGTGGATGGCAGTACGTGTCCTGAGTGCGAACAACATTCTTACCCTATAATACTCATAATACAAAAGGGGGGCATCATCATCAACAATAGATGTTGCATATATACGAGTATAGGTACAAGGAAGAGATGAAAAACATTGAATAAAGGAGTTAAGTCCCTCCTCGGGCAAAATATGTTGATGTGACATAATATACCCTCGAATCACCCCCACCTCCACCATCACATACATAACATAAACATACCTACATAACAGAAGATTTATTGATGGGTTAACTTATAACTACACATAACAGAATACCAACCCTCTCTATACTCTGGGTTGGGGGGAGGTATCCAAAGGTTAAGCACGACTTGAATTGACTCGACTTGACTACTAGAAGGGGCTTTGTGTGTAAATTGATTGAATATTATCAAAGGTTCAGTCAGGAATTGCGTGTGTTTGTCATTAATTTATACATGACACATGCAAATTGGTGTTAACTGGCAGAAGCAAATTTATGCTGCCCGAGCATATCAAATCAATACGTCTAACATTTAAATGCTTTGAGGATATGGAGAGTAAATTGCTTGTGATTAGTGGATGAATGGAAGTGATGCCTTTTAATCGTTCGATAGGGTATAATTTAATGATTTAAATGATTTCGTGTACAAGGTTGGGTTAAGGGATTTTAATAAAAATATGTGGTAATCAATGAATATTTTGACAGATTTTTATGACTTTAATTTCAAAGAGTGATATTGAGAATGAAGGAGTTATATAATCACCTCGACTACAGAATCCGTAAGACCCTACGCACTGCAGTGCTTTTTTCATATCTACTCATTTATCGTGGAAAGGAAAGAGAAGACTGCTTCGTTTTGGCTGTGACTCTGTTTTTTCGAATTCAAACTTTTTTGAATTCTAATTTATGTTCAATATTTCTCAACATGAATTTAACACAATAAAATTTTTTATCATATTTTTGTTACTTTTTTCTTTATTTAAAGTCCATAAATTTACGAATTGTACTTCCTTGATGACTTTTAGTTTATAATTGTCTTAAATAAACAAATAAGCTGGCACTTTGACACTTCTCACTCACTTGCTCTTCCTCAAAAGTAGATGCAGATAATGCATTTGGAACACAAACTGATATAACGTAGAAGAGTTTAGGGCCAAGGTCCTGTACATTTTTCAGGGTCATTGCACCTATTGGGGACACCAGCGAAATTCCCCGGAGACCAGCTCACCAACGGAGATATGCTTATCCTTCTAACCTTATCGATACAATAAAGATTAAATTTTTAAATCATTTAAATTCAACTTCAACTGAGGTAATCTTAATCTATCTTAAGATCCTAGCATATAGCGAATTCAATTTACCGATGGAAGTGTTGTACTATAATTTTTAGGTAATTGGTGTTTAGTTTAGCGGATTTTGTTTGGTTTGTTTTATTTTTTAATATTTCTTGAAAAGGAGAAGTCATAAAACCACACGGTTTTTAATGTTTGATTGAAAATTAATAAGAACACTCTTACAGCCATATTATTGATATATTTCAAAACTAGTTTTACAGCAAAACTAGTTCTATAGGGTTTCTAGCTTCAAGTTTTTAATAAATCGGTATTATTGAACAACAATTTGACATCTAAAACTCGAAATCTTAAAACTAGTTTTGCATAAAACTAGAAATTCATAAAACTGGAAATATCTAGTTTTAAGGACTTCAAAACTAGTTTTGACGATTTTTCGTAATTTTCGTAATTTTCATTAGAAAATGAAATCAAGAAATCGATGACGAAAAATCATGAAATATGTTACAAGCACATTTAATAACATTGAAGGCAAAATGCAATAACGTATACAGTGAAGGCGTGAGGATTTCTTGGGAAGAAGAAGAAGAAAACGCTGCGACATCATATTACCAAGGTATTAAATAAATAAGGAATTATTGTTCTTAGCGATTGTTTTGCCAATTGATTTTTTTTTCATAGAAGTGCAATTTTAGGATGCATCACAAAAATTCACTTTTTTCCAAGGCTCAAATAATGCATTTAAATGTGTCTATGCAGAAACATAACCTATAGGTATGTTCGTTCAACAAATGTTCCAATTGGCAATCCACTTACAAGACGCTCTAATGGCATATTTGCTACAAAGGAGCTTAGCATTAAATTATTAAATGATTTTTTAGGTTGTAATACCAATTATTAGGGCTTTGGAAAAAGTGTATTTTAAGATGCATCACAAAAATGCACTTTTTCCAAAGGCCTTATAATTGGTATAACAACCCTAGAATTTTATTTCATAGTTTAATTTTAAGCTCTTTTGTAGAAAATATGATATTGCAGCGTCTTCTAAGTGGATTGACAGTTCCAAATGTCTCGGACGCACGTAAAAGTACATCTGTAGATGCATCCTAAAAATGCACTGTTCCCAAACCCAAAATAATTAGTAAAACAATCTAACGAAATATTTCTTAATTGAATATTTACCACTTTGGTAACATAGATGTTTAACGCCCCAATGTAATGTAATGAATACATATTGATATGTTAGGTATTTACCAATTTTGGGAATAGTGGATCCGAAACGATGCACAAATGCACCATATTGCACACCCAAAAGGGCCTACAAGACGCTTAAACCTAATAATAAAAATTGTCGATGCGGTTATTCCATGCATGTAAATTTTCACCAAACACGCTAGAAAGTTTACTTTGTCCTCGTACAATATTCCTCTCTTCCATTTTTTTTCAGCACTACTACGCAGTCCATCTAGGTGACATAACACATTCCCCTTATCAATAACTAACAACACAGCTATTTCGTCAAACAAAAAGTTGGAAATTATAGAGAAAATAATTAATTTGACTTTTAAATATTAATTTCTGACAAATAAAAAGGAAACTTCATTGACAAAACTAGTTTTATGATCAAAACTAGAAACTCGTTTTTAAACCTAAACTAGTTTTACCTCTCGAAATGAATAATACCAATTTTTTTTTCAAAACTAGTTTTGATATATTTTTCTAAAATTCAAAATAAAACTAGTTTTGACAAAAACTAGTTTTGTTTCGAGTTTTAAAAAAATTGAATATATGGATGTTAGAGAATTTTTACATCAAAAATAGTACTTAATTGAGTAAAATTTTGAAATTTTTTTATTACATTTTATTTTTATATTTGTTTTAAATTTATATGTGTATAATCGGTATTTTGGACGTTTGACCTTGATATTTTCTTACGTATGCACACGATTTGCAAAAGTCTACACTTTATTTTAAACAATTGCATTAAAAATGTTCAACTGGATTTTTTCGCATATTTGCCTTTTTGTTATGCAATTTTTCCTATTTAGAAAATTTTAACAAATTTGATCTAGACATAAATAATTAATTTTCGGATTAATCGCGTTATTTAAGATAAGAGTGCGATTTTGTACTCACTACTAAGACCCACAGCTAGAAGGAACTCTATATACGCCCGGTGTTTGGAGAGGAAAGTGGTGAGCGGAGGTAGTTTTTTTTACCTTTTTTGGTGGTATAAATATGAATTTTACCCCATATCTTTTTAACACTTTGCCAACTCTGTCCGTTACACCCTTTACGTATGGCAGAAAAGCTTTCTTGTCTTGGTTGTTCTCGTCCTTTTCCCGTGAGCCGTGACACAACTGGCTTCCACGTTCTTTGCTTTTTAGCATAACCATTTGCTCTCAGAACGTTGTCAACCAGAGTCGGTAAACATCGACCAAAATTTGTTTCTAAGTAGGGTAAAACAGACTGACTGAAGAGCCCACTGTTATACCTGGGCGAAACACAAGTATTTCTGGAGTTGAGGTCACTTGTACTTTTTAATTGAATTATATTCATTCACTCCACTTAAAACAGAAGTGATTTCAGTTTTTTAATATTTAAATTTCATTATCTTCTTATTGTTGTCAACCAAATTCAGCTCAGCCTTTAGGTGGTCACTATTACCGCATATTCTTTGGGCTCGCTGAAAACGTTTACCAAATGCTTCGCTTAAAGATAACAAGGTGCATTTATTTGGCTCACAATTGGTCGTATAGGATGGCCTCAGTTGTCTCGGCGCTATTTGAGAACTAGATGATTTTATATCTTCTAGTTTTTGAGAAAATTTGAAATTACCAAAACCTACTTTTTATTTGATTTTTATTTTTTGATTATTTTTCTTTGTGGATTACGAAACAAATTAAATTAATAAAAGAATTACCTTTATTTATATATACACATCATGTGCATGAAAAAAAATAACGGGAAAAATTTTTAAGCTTGTGTGGTTTATGTTTCTATGATCTATTATGTACAGTCCGTAACACTTAAATAGTCTCACACAAGATTTAAATTAATATAAATGTTTGTCAGCCGTACATTTTAAGCTTAAATATTTTGAAACTTTGCTAGTTATTCAAATTGGACGAGGAATTTATGTGATTGCTTGGAGGTTTTTGAATGGAAAATTTTGAATCCATAAGAAACTGTGCATATACCCAATCTTGCACCCACCCCAAATCATTTACTGCGCCAAGCCGGGAGGTGGGTGGACCTGTCATACTTTGTATGCACTAGTGCAACCAAAATACAAACAAAATGGAAAAATTAATACAGCGCTGTCTAACAAAGTAAGACCAAGTAAAAAAAAAATTATAAGAAAGTAGTTTTGTTTGAGTGTTTTTTATAATACAAATTCTATATACTACTGAAATACATCAGCCAAGTAGAAGACTTAGCATTATTTAATTGTACTTGTTGAATTATTGATTCAATATAGCTTTTAACGGCCCTCACTGTCAACTGAAGAGTCCAAGTGAGAACGCCGGGACGAAACGCCAATTTTTATGGACTAAAGGCCGTTGAAAGTAGTTTTGGTAATGTTTAATTTGCTTAAAAACAAGAAGACAACAGAATTCAGATTTTTGTGTTCGATTCAAAATTGATATATAATTTAATTTAGCACTTTTTTAGATTAATAATGACTTTATTTATATAATTTCTTAACGCTATATTGTAACAAATCATAAATAAGCATGGCATACGCCGTCTGCCAGAGTGACAATTTGATGTTTTAATTATATATACGATTTTCTTGGATATCATTAGAATAACTCATCAATTATATTTTTGTCGGTATCTTAACCCCCATTGTATGTATTTAGACAATTGTTTCCAATTTTCACCGTTTAGACAATTTTTCATTTCTACATTGCTCAAGACACTTTTTCCAAACACTGCAGCTCGAATTTCTGCCAAAATAGGACATCTTCCCAAAAAGTGGTATACATCTTCTCTCGCCCTCATATTGCACAGCCCACATATATCCTCAAGGTCACTTCTGTAAGGAATGAAATTCAATTGGATAATCTCTGCTCTTGTTTTAATGATTGACGATATTTCCTCTGTTGAGTATTTACAATTGAAGTAGTTCCTGTTCATTAAGTTATGATTAAGTTGGGCATAAATAACTCGTTGTAGAGATGACCTTGCCTTCAATTCGAAATCCTGTCTTTTTCTCAGATCTACTGCCTTAATTAACTCGTACACCTCAGGTTTCCAAGCTTCGATATTATATTATATAATATCATAAGAAGATGAAGAAATTTAAATATTAAAATATTGAAATTACTTCTGTTTTAAGTGGAGTGAATGAATAAAATTCAATTAAAAAGTACAAGTGACCTCAACTCCAGAAATAATTGTGTTTCGCCCAAGGTATAACAGTGGGCTCTTCAGTTAGTCTGTTATACCCTACTAAGACACAAATTTTGGTCGATGTTTACCGACTCTTATAAAAATCACAGCAAAAAGATACTGTGAATTTTATTATTCTAGGGGAATTTGTTTAAATTCGTGCACCTAGAAAATAAATACCCGTGGTCAGGTTTTTTATAATAAGAAGATGAAGAAATTTAAATATTAAAATATTGAAATTACTTCTGTTTTAAGTGGAGTGAATGAATAAAATTCAATTAAAAAGTACAAGTGACCTCAACTCCAGAAATAATTGTGTTTCGCCCAAGGTATAACAGTGGGCTCTTCAGTTAGTCTGTTATACCCTACTAAGACACAAATTTTGGTCGATGTTTACCGACTCTTATAAAAATCACAGCAAAAAGATACTGTGAATTTTATTATTCTAGGGGAATTTGTTTAAATTCGTGCACCTAGAAAATAAATACCCGTGGTCAGGTTTTTTATAATAAGAAGATGAAGAAATTTAAATATTAAAATATTGAAATTACTTCTGTTTTAAGTGGAGTGAATGAATAAAATTCAATTAAAAAGTACAAGTGACCTCAACTCCAGAAATAATTGTGTTTCGCCCAAGGTATAACAGTGGGCTCTTCAGTTAGTCTGTTATACCCTACTAAGACACAAATTTTGGTCGATGTTTACCGACTCTTATAAAAATCACAGCAAAAAGATACTGTGAATTTTATTATAACAGAAGTAATTTCAATATTTTAATATTTAAATTTCTTCATCTTCTTATTATAAAAAACCTGACCACGGGTATTTATTTTCTAGGTGCACGAATTTAAACAAATTCCCCTAGAATAATAAAATTCACAGTATCTTTTTGCTGTGATTTTTATAAGAGTCGGTAAACATCGACCAAAATTTGTGTCTTAGTAGGGTATAACAGACTAACTGAAGAGCCCACTGTTATACCTTGGGCGAAACACAATTATTTCTGGAGTTGAGGTCACTTGTACTTTTTAATTGAATTATATAATATCTTCCACTGTGCAAACCAAGAAATTTCTTTTCTTATTACCAGCATACTTATCTTTTTTGGCAATCTTCTGTCGTCCATATTAAGCGTTTTTATGGCATAGTCGACCTGCATTTTTAACGTTGATATGTACAAAGGAGATAGCCCAGTTTCAAAATAAAGAACATAATTTGGTGTTGACTGAGGCAACTTGAAAATTCTTTTCAAAAAGTATCGCAAAAGTTGCTCTACTTCTTCAAATTCCATATATCCCCAACTTTGCGCAGCATAACACATTATGGTTTTAGCTGTTGCCTCAAAAACTCGATATTTTGATGCTGAATCCACATCGCTGCTGGACATTACACTCCTCCAGGTCGCATTTATAGCACTTTTTGATTTTGCAAGTTTTCCTGTCATATGTCTTTTAAAATTAAGATTCCTTGTAATGAGAAGACCTAAGTAATTGTACTCATTTACTACCTCTACGTCATGGCTAGCAAATTTCCACTTCTCATTTTGACAGTTTCTACCTCCTGCATTGCGAAAGATCATGATTTTTGATTTGTCGAGATTTACTTTCAGTCTCCATGTGTCGCAGTATTCAGCCAACCTGTTCAACATAAGCTGAAGACCATGCGGTGTTTCAGACAGTGCAACAATATCATCAGCAAACATTAAGTGGCTTAGTCTCAGTCAGCTTCACTCCTCCAGTCCAAATCTCATTTATATCGTCTATAAATAGGGCAAACAAAAGTGGACTTAAATTGCATCCTTGCCTAAGGCCTATTTCAACATCGAATTTCTCCGATATTTCGACTCCATTTACTATTGCTGACGTTGTATGGGCGTAAAGGCTTTCGATGATTTTTCCAAATTTGAAGGACATTCCCTTATTGTACAACTTCATCATAAGTGCCTTTCGGTCTATTGTATCAAAAGCTGCTTTAAAATCGATGTAGAATGCATACAATTTTTTCTTCTTATTTATAAACATTTCCGCAATATTGGTAAGCACATAAATTTGATCTACAGTGAAATAATCCCTACGAAAACCAGCCTGTTTTTCACTTAGGAGATTATTTTCCTGAATCCATGAATAAAGCCTTTTGCTCAGGATTTTGGTGAGGATCTTCATTGATGCGTTCAGTTCTGAAATACCTCTGTAGTTTTCTGGGCTACTGGAATCGCCTTTTTCAAGGATAGTGTTAAGCAGAGCTTTATTAAAATATTCAGGTACAGAACCAGAAACAAGCAAACAGTTAAGCGCAGCTGTTAATTTCAAAACAAGACCTGAAGTACTAAATTTGAAGAATTCCATTGGAACGCCATCCGATCCAGGGGCTTTGTCATTTTTTGACTCCTTGAGTGCATCTTCGACTTCAGCAACCGAAAATGGGGCATCCAAAGTATTGTTCTGAAGGTTGGGAACCGCAAATTGGAAGGTATTGATGTAGTTATCTTTTGTCATTCCACTAAAGTAGTCTGCCAGTATTGGAAGTCCAATTGGTATTGCTCCGTTCCTTTTAACTTTTCCGTTTACCTCCCGCACTGTTTTCCAAAAATCTGATGCATTGCTACAGTCCGAGATTTTTCGAGCGACTTCCATAGCATAATTTCGACGTTTAACATTCCACAACTTTTTATAATCTTTGTTTGCCTGCACATAATTAAGTCTGAAGAAACCATTTTGTGGATTTTTTCGTAGCATTTTAAGCCATACAAAAGATTTCTTCCGTGCCTCAGACAACTCACTATCAAACCATTTTTCTCTGAAGGCAAATCCGGGTTTTTGTTTGGACCTACAACCACTGGGTATTGATTCTAATACAATCTGGTTTATCTCTTCAATCGGTAAAATATTGTTTCTGTTAATTTCATGACATATAAGATTTTCGGTCAGTGAGGTTTTGTATCGGTTTGCAAAAGCAGCTTTCCATTTGTATTTTGCTGAGATTATTGTTTGATTTTCGTATGGCCTTTGAGAGCTCGGCGGCTGAATTGAAATTTCAACTGGAAGATGATCGGAAAATATTTGGGGTTTTACAACAAAATCTTCTACAAGTTCACACCAATCACCTCCTACAAGCCCATAATCTATAACCGAACTTCCTTGATGGCTAACGAATGTAAAATCTCCATCCTTATCACTGTTTGAACACCCATTAACAGAGATCAATCAGCTTTCTGCCCTCTCGGTTGATAACAGTATCTCTCGATTTGCGGTCTCTTCCCCAAAGTTTATTTTCACTAGATTCAGAACCTGTCCTGGCATTGAAGTCACCGATTAGCAATATGTTTGGAAATGCATTGTTGTTGAGTCTATCGATAAGCTGGTTGTATTGGAAATCCCAATGGTAACAGTTGATATATGTTGGAATTAATATCAGCTTACTATAGTGACTAAAGTTGATCTCCATAAAATCCAGGCCATCATTATTTTTGAAAAAACATTCCACGTTTTCGATGTTTAATTTATGGCCCATGAGTATTCCACCACTCGCCCGTCCCCTTATATTAAACCTATCAGCATAAATCCATTTTACTTTATACTCATTAAAATACAACAGAAAATTATTATTAATGTTACGTTCTTCTGTTACATGGGTTTCGACTAGCACAAAAATATCATATTCCTTAATAAAATTTATAAAATCTGATATATTTATCTTATTTACTAATCCAGCAATATTATAACTAAGAATTTTTATGTGTTTTGTTTTAAGCAACCGACAGACGGCTACTTCCTAATTACTATTTAAATTTTGCATCACCCTGTTCACACCATTCGCACAGTCCCCTCTTTCACCACCAGTGCCACCTTTTGGCTGGTAGCTGCAGCTAGCGCCCATTTCGTTTCACATTTCTCCGTTGAAATTTAGCACTTCATTTCACAATTTTCCAAAAAAAAATTGGTCTAAACTTTTTTATTTTTTTTTTTAATCAAAATTTTGAGTTTGCATGCGAATTTTTCAAAAATTATTGACTTACATAATTTAATTTAAATTTAGGATTAAGGAGCAAATTTCTGGCTTTAGAAAACGGTACAGTACTTTATTTTCAGTTTTGTCGTTGCTTTTTACTAATATTTTCTTCTTTCTAAGTAATTTTTTTTTAAATTGCCCCTTCTGCCCAAAAGAGGGGAGATAGACACCCCTCCCATAGTAAAATATGCTTATATTGAACTGTTTTATAAAAAATCATTATTATTTCTTGGCGCCTAAGTTATCGTACTCGTGCCAAAAATTTAAACAAAATTGATCGTCATATGAATGCAAAAAACGAAAAGAAATTGAATACAAAAATACAAACTAGCTATTCAAAAATATGTAAAAGTATAGTACCATCGGTGATTGATGTAAATAGCAACATAAATGTAGAATCAGATGACCGATTTCACTTTGAAGAAAACTATATGCTATTATTTTCCTAAGCTAAAAATGCAACCGTTGCTACCTAAAAAACCTGTCCGACCAGTGGTTCTGTTAATGTTAAGACTGAAGCTATGAGTCGGTATCATTGTTTTCCGAAGCCGCGATGAGATACCTACGGTCGCTTCCTCTTACTATAAGAAAAAAGTCGAGATTGTTTGAAATGATTTTATTATTATTCATTACTTAATTTACTTTTAAAATTAATACATCTTTTAATTATTTTAAATAATATTTTGCATATACATATGTAAAAATCTCAAAACAATTTTCCGTAATTTGAATTCAGTACCAATAAATTGAAACATCATTTCATTGCGATCAGTTTAGATTTAAGCAGATATGTTCGTATTACAGGTAAGTAGATATAGTTTCAAAAAATTATATAAAGTCGCCTGCGATAAAATTTAATAGAAGAAAGAAATTAAATAATAATAATAATAATAATAATTCATATTTCATAATCTTTATCATGACAATAGTGTTGTTTCCAAAGCAGCGGGCAATGATTATAAAATATTTTAAGCTATTTTGACTAAAAAATAAGCTTTACACAATCCAAATACATTATTTATTATTCAAGGTTATATATGTACGTATAAAAGTAAGATCTAACTTCTTAAAATAATAGTGTTGTAATATTTAGAATATATATTTTTTTCTATTTAATGCATTTTATTAATTCAATCGTATTTTGAGATGGGTGTTTGCTTATTTCATTTACTTAATATTCAGATCATACAAAGGTTCCTCCAATGGTGTCAATGGCGTGAAAGTTTCCTTCTTTGGGTCATACATCTCAACCAACACCTTTCCACTGTGATCACTAGATTTTCCCCAAAAAATCAGTGTATCACTAAAAGTAAACATTCTCGGGCTAATAAATTGCTCGATTCCCTCCGATTTTAACGAAGTCCATTTATTGTCTGCCGGACTAAATTTCTCTATAGACTTCCCATCCGAATCTGCCAAACACGTATACAAATCATCGCCAATAGCAACAATATCCAGTCCCTTTTCCACATCGTGATCGAAGTCGTGCTCGGTCCATTCGAATAGCAGTGCATCAAAACACTTAAGTTTCTTCGGCGAATAGAAATCCATGATATATAGTCGATCATTGACAATGGCACATCGATGCGAGTATTCAATTGGACTGGGCATCAAGCCAATGATGTTCCATAAACGGGTATTCAAATTGTATCTCTCCACCGATAGCAGGGTGTTGCTTTGATTACCAAATCCACCCATCACGAACAAGTCTCCCTTGATCACTGCCAGGACATGGCCCATTCTGGCCTCTACCATAGATGGCAACCTAGTCCAAGTATTTGTTTGCAGGTCTAAAGAATCGACAGTTGCAGTGATGTCTTCATTGATTCTGCCGCCGGAGATGACAATCCGATTGTCGACTGTTACAACCGCCTTGAAGTATGTTCTACTCCTCACAATACTTGGCAACACTTTACACGACCAAGTGTCAAGTAGTCCGTTATACGTCATGATGTGCCAGTTTGCCGTTGACTCGCCGCACAACATTGAATAAGTATGCGTCATGTTTCGGGATCTAATCTTTAGTATGATTCTTCGATGTTGATTATTAATATGGGTAGCAAGCCAACCAAAAATAATATCGTCACACATGGGAATTTCATGCATAGCCTCCCTGATTTTGATTATAAACAAGGGATCCAACAGTTCATACCGGACGATACTCAAAAGACTAGGCAGCAATTGGTGGCGATTGTCTGCGTCAAAATTAGCCCAGTCAAGCAGATTCTGCAGCACGACTTCCTCCGATTCCACATGGAGAAAGTCACTCGAGAGAAGTTCTCGCAATATTTCGGGACTCAAGTGTAAAAATGCGCTTTCATTACGTACCTCCTCAAAATGCTCTTGTGCAAAAGCTAATGATTTTTTTATAATACCAGGTATGTCGTACTCCCAAGCAATACTAGCGAACCCCAAGCAATTGCTCAAATTTATGTTTTTCTTCATAAAAACAGAACAGGCTTCGATCAGTGGGGACATTTTAAATAGAACTGCTGCTCGAAAGATGCCCTCAACATTGTGTGAATCAAGAACGATGGAGCTCTTGTACATGAATTCTAGAATGAAATTCATCACAACCTCATCGACTTCTTTAACTTCCAAATAGCTAAGGCTGGGGTTTCTAGTAAGCGCATCGAGGAAATACTTACTGGAGGCTGACAAAACGACACGATGAGTCTGAATCTTAATGGTATTGGGGCCAACAATTAGATCGATGTCGACAAATTTTTTGCTTTCGTAGAATTCATAAAATTTTTGGAAAATCATAATGGCTTGTGAATTGTTTTTTAAGGTGTTACTGTCTGAGATTTTGAGAGGTTTAATTTCTTTTGTAGGAAATAAATTTTCTGACATCTGGAATCACAGAAAAATAAATATTTAAATTATTTCACGGAAGAATTTCTGTTGAATTTATACTTACTCTTAAATTTTTAAAAACGATGTAGTTATGGGCCAACACTTACTTTAAAACTGTTGGGCGATAAAATTGGTACAAAACTGTTGGGATATTTTTATGTTCAGGCATACATTTGGTGATTTACATCATAATAATAAAACGCTATAAGATTGTGCCGTTTAGTTTGAAAGAATTGTTATTGTTTTTTTTAGGGAATTCTATAGAATGATTCATAAAAAGAGATTTGTATTTGTTTTTCGTCCAACGCATGATTTGAACAATCATGACGGACTGAAACAACACAGTTATGGAAAAGATTGTACTATCAAAATAAGTACATCTGCCAATTTAATTACAAGTCACTCTGTGACTCAGTGTATTTACAGTAATCCCCGCTTAATTGCACCTCGATGAATTGAACATCACGCTCAATTGACCGAAAAAAGTGCGTTTGAAAATTTCACGTACAAGTAGCGCAGCTATTCAAATGTATAATAATTGAACCCCGATTGGTCTTAAGAATATGCAACTGAAAAACTAAAAACATGTACATATATTTTTCGGTTAATTGAAAGGCCAAAAATAATCATTACGAAACAAAGCTTAAAAAAGGGGCACAACTGGATCGCGCAAACTTGCTCTCGTAGCTAACAACTTGAACGTAGCTTGAAATTGACAATGTGTATAATATTTAGTGGTTCTATAACAATATGATATCTAAATTATTACTTTAAATTACAATACATCTTTTTTTAACAGCTAAAAGATATAGAGCTAAAAAAAGTATGCCATTTGATTTGTTTGATAAATATTAATTTATAAAAAAAAATTTCAAAAATCGTTAGAGCAAATTCTTGAACATTTTTAAAAATTGAATATGGTATGCCAACTCTAAGAATTAAATGTAATACAATTTTACACAAAATTACAAAAATATTTTGAATATTTTGAATGAAACAACAACAACTAAAGTTTTCTACCACCAAGTTATTTGGCTGAAGGTACAGCTATTTCACGAGTGTCAACCCGATCATCAGACTTTTTTGTGTGGTGCTGAGTCTTAATATAATCATTTTTATTTGAAGAGCTTTGCCCGTCATAGGGATTGAACTTAAGATATCAACTGTGACTGAAATTCGAAAGCCGACGGCCTAGCCATCGCGCTAACGAAACCATATGCCAAGCTCCATCTCAGTACTGGTTTTGTTGCTTATCAAATGCATTTGAGCGACTAGCATTTTTATTAGAGAACACAAGCTTGCTGTTGTCTCATTCGGTTTCTTTCTTTTTTCTCCGTACCCGATTCATATGCCAACAATTCGTTGGTCATATAAGGGGGGAGAGTAGTGAAAGATTTGACGCTGGTCAAAAATTGACCCGTTTTCAAGATATTGAATTTTCATAAAAAAAATTTCAATATTTTTTGAAAATCCAAAAATGTTGTTTTTCGAAAAATTGCAAAGGACCTCTTACATAAAAAATTTGGTTGAAATTGGCGTAGCTAGCCGTTAACGAAACCCAAAAAATTGGTTGTAAGGCAAGTACCGTTATTTTTTGTGCTAAAAAAAAAATTTCAATTTGCCCTCTAGGGAATCCCATAATAGACCGAGAGCCAACGACATAAAAAGTCAAGTCATTTGCGTAATGTTGAAACCCATACAAATACATAGCTTTGGAAGGGTAAAACCAGGATTACCTTGTCTGCCTGCCCATACCCTTGACGAAGGGGTGGGGGGTTGAAAAGGGAGATTTTCTAAATTTTGTATCCGCGGTATTATCACTTCAATTAATTTTTTGAAAATATATGTTGATGCTCGGTCATTTTCCTTACTTCTAAACATCTTGATTTTGATGATCCGACTAGTAGAACTCAAATTATAAGCCCCCACCCCCACCCCTTCGTCAAGGGTTTGTGCAGGCAGATAAGGTAATCCTGGTTTAACCCTTCCCAGAGCTATGTTTTAGTTTGGGTTTCAACATTACGCATATATGATTTTACTTTTTATGTCGTTGACTCTTAGACTATAAGTACCTTAAGTCCAAAGTTTTAAGAAAATCACTTTAGCCGTTTTGGCTGCAGGTCGAGGAACAGACAGACAGACGGACAGACAGACAGACAGAAAGATAGACAGACGGACAGAATTGCTAGACCCACTTTTTTCGCGTTCTCTATCATCGTAATGTTAGGGAAAATTATTATCTCGATTTTTTTTTCACGAATCCTTAACTTGCCCTATACAACGTATATCGCAAGTAAAAAAAATTATAGTTTCTTGGAAGCACTAAAATTGGCACTGAAATTTGCAAAGTGAATTCCTTAGGTAAAATCTGAAGAGAGTGTCAGTGCAATTAAGCGGTAAATACTGTACATCTTTTTGGTGATGTGTCAAACAACAAAATTCGATTATTTTATCAAATCTACGGCATTGGGATGAAAGGGAGGCTGAAAGAAGTGTGCCTCGCAATTCTGACTGTAAATATAATGTACACGGTACGTATACGATACGAATAATAACCTGCAGTGTAAACAGTTTGACCGATTTTCTAAATACATTATGCATACATACAGGTACGTTTCCGATTTTTGTTTTGTTTTGATTTTTGAATGCCATCAAATATTTAGGAAATTTCTTATTTTGATTGGAAAATGCTATGATATTTTCATATTTTCAATTTAAAAAATTCGTCTTTTATTTTAAACGTTGACTGCTTTTTTGGTAGAATCAATTTGTAACCAAATAATTTATTCAGGATTTTGGCTTTAATTAATGAATGCCAAAAAGAAGCAGTTTCTGTGTAAGCAAATAATTTTAATCGATTCATCCAATGAAGAAATAGAAAATATTTTGGTTGCTTTCAATTTGCTGACCCAGGTAAGATGGTGAGTCTCGAGTCTTAGATTAGGTTGCAACTAGCTATTTCAAAAGAACCCTGTTTAAGGCTCTCCCAAACCAATGCGAAACATTCGTTGCGGCGAAGAAACATTCGTCAGTCAAAATTAATTCATATGTTTCTCCACCGCGTTGGTGTGGGCACTCTAATATATCACCACGTAAATAAAATTTGACATGCGAATGTTTCTTCGCCGCAACGAATGTTTCGCATTGGTTTGGGAGAGCCTATATAAAAAACAGCGGGAAAAAATGAACGCCATGAAACATTACGGCGCGGCGCGCGGCGCACAGTGGTCCTTTCGTTGAATTCTGTGGATACAAATCTTTTCCCACGCTAGTTCTTGACGGAAATTATTGAAATTTGGTACAGTTAATGTTATGGAGATGCTGAATTCAGTGGTACTGCCTATATTTTTGTACTCGAAATGGGGGCTTCACAATTGAGGCCAGAACATGGTTCGAAAACTGAAAGTTTCAAAGAAAGTACTTTCAAAGCCAGGAATCTTATGAAATTTATGTTTAAAATGTCTAAGGATACCTATTTGCCCGAATGTGTTGGTACTAAAATATAAAAATGGTTGAAATACATATGTGTTTGTATCAAATTTTTAGAATTAAAATGTAATAGAATTAATTTGGTAGATGTTGCTTTAAATTTTTGTATTTAAAAAAATAGTATAAAATACCTGTACAAAAATTGTTATTTTTTTATTGCCTCGTTTGAATCTGACGTAAGGCTAAGAATTCTTATAGTTTACAGTTGTAAATAACCGTTATTTATAAAATAGTTGCAAATGTTTATAAATATACATAACGGCTATTTGACGATTATTGTAAAACTGTAAACTATTAGAATTTTTAGTTTGATATCAGATTCAAACGATGTAAAAAAAGAACAATTTATGCACAGAGGAGTTATGGACCGATAATTTATGGTTTATCAACTTGAAACCAACCAATATTATCAAATTTGTATGAGGTTCAATCAGATTTGGTCAACAAAAAATTTCTATAAAAAAAATTAAAGGAATATCACACAAAACAATCAATCCCTAATGAACTTGGCGGAAAATTTTATATTAAATTTTCTTAATTTGGAACATATCTATCTATATATTGAAACCATTCTTATATTTAAGTACACATTCGAGCACATATTTTAATACATTTCAAAAACAAATTTCATAAGATTCCAAGCTTTGAAAAGGCTTTCTTTTGAACTTTAACATTTCGAACCATGTTCTGACCTAAATTGTGAAGCCCACATTTCGAGTACAAAAATACCACTAAATTCTGCGTCCCAAAATCATTAAGTGTATCAAATTTCATTAATTTCCTTCGAGAATTAGCGGGCGAAAAGATTTTTATCCACAGAATTCATCAAACGGACCACTGTACAGTGGCGGCGGCGGGTGGTGCTCAGGAAATTCGTTCGTTATATTGCTATCTTTTAAACGATCATTCGTTAAAATAAAAGTGCTTACAGCTTTTTGTTTTAAGAAAAAACTGCAAGTCTACATATTATTAAAATTATAAATTTATTATGCGCAAAAAGAATATTTTCGACTATTAAATACCCATATAATATGTATATCATTTAAAATTCAATTCATGATTTTGCAAAGGGATTAACTAAAGGGTTGTGGGTTGTTGATTAATTTTACCACCGAAATGCTTAAAAATCCACACTACATCAACAACATCAAAGGTGCATAATATCTGCAAGAGGCCAAATTGAATGCTTTTTGCTATTTTATTAAAGAAACACCTCAATAAAGCAGAAGTTTGCACCTCTTTAGGGTGCTTTTCGTTAAAAAGAAACACTTCATTACAATCTTGACGAGCTCAGTGTGAAAACTTAAAATAGAAGAAAAAAACGAAAGAACTCACTGTGTGGAATGTGCAACACTAAATTCAAATAGCTCTTTAACATTTTACGAGTGTATTTTGTATACATATTATGAATAAACCCACAAAATATCATTTTACGTCTTGTGTCACGCTTTTTTAACTACTATATGTACTAGCAACACCCTTTTGAGCGCTGGTATTACATGGAAGTGGAAGGTAGGTACTTGATGGCACTTAAACTAAGATTAAGTAGCTAACTGAATGTTTCAGTCTTATCCTTGAGCAACATGAAGATACACCCTCACAAAAAAAAATAAAAATAAAAAACAAAGCCCATTTATGAAAGCGATCGCGTGATGTCACTTTATGCTTAAAATTTTCTTACTGCTCCTGGGAAGTTAAAATATAACAAGATAAAGAAGAAAAAAAAAAAAAAAAAACAATGAACTTTCAGCTTATTTCGTGACTGACTTCAATTTGCAGTGAAAGAGTTATGGAAACAAAGGCGAATTAAAAAAAAAGAAGTGAAAACTACATCTAACTTTTAATACGATCTAACTAGCCAAAAGCCACCCTCTGTTGCATTTGCTTTCTTTACTGTAAATAATAGCTCTCTACTACTTAGCTTGCCACCTCTTATTACACACTATGTAATGCTAAAAGAGCTTTCGATTAAAAACAGTCAGAGGCGGATCTATCTTTAAACCATCTGTATGGTTAGTATGGGCGCCATCCTTTTTTTTTTGTTTCCAGCTTCCTTTCTAAAGCAGATTTACACTATGTTTAAGAAAAATGTCCCCAAATAAAAAATTAAAAATTTCCCCAAAATTAAGATATATGAAAACCAAAAAAAAACAACATAAAAATGAGAATCGTACGAAAACTCTCGCGATTACTGTGTAGGATTATTTTTATTAAAATTTTAAAATAATAATTCTGTTACAGTGATTAAATCATCGTACTAAGAAATCACGTGCTTTTCTGTGTGAACTATCCTTTCAAACATTTGATAAGTCTAATTAATCGTACACAAAAATCGTACGATTTTTGGTGCAGGTAAAAACCTGCGATATGTAGGTACCTACTATATGACAAGTTATGGATTTGTAAAGAAATCGAACTCTAGATAATAATTTTCCCTAACATTACGATGATAGAGAACGGTAAAAAAGTGATTCCGGTAATTCTGTCTGTCTCAAAAATTGGTTATTTTTGGAATCTACAGTACAACCATTTTGTTGCCTTTTGTTTTTCTTAAAAACAGTTAAGCTGAAATTTTTAATCTTTTTTTTTTAAATTAAAACAAAAAATTGTGAAAATTAAAAAAAAAAAAATTTCAAAACTTAATATTTTAAAAACGACTTGGTCAACATTTTTAATACTAGGTGTGAAATAATTTTTTTATTATTTTATAGACCACTTTTAAAAATCATGTTTCTAAATAAAAAAAATAACGGTACCTTCCATACAATTGTTGAAAAACCGTTAAGAAAAAACTTATTTTTCTCGAAAACGGCTCCAAGAATTTTGATGAAAAACGTCTACTACTAAAGGTATGGTCAATATTTTGATAAGAAATAATGTTTACCAATAACGGTTATTAACGGTACTAGTCATAGACCGATTTTTTGGTATTCAAATTTCTCGTTAACGGGTACACAGATTATTAGCACATTATTTTCATACATCGTTAAGATCTAACACCTAACATAAACATAAAACCTATTTACCTAAAATCCACCACTAACATAATTTTGACCTCGAATCCAGCTTAATGAGGTATATCTAATTCAATTCAAGACATTTTAATTTAATGTCGATGCAGCGCAAAATCCCTTTGTACAAAAAATCCATGTAAATGATGTTTTGTGCACATCTCTAACATCAAAACACGCTAGAGATGTGCAAACATTTTATGATTATTTTTTTTTCATATATGTATTTTTTTTGTTGTTTGTTTCATAAAACCTTGAAGGTCTTTGAAGAACAAAGAAACTATAAATTTATCTCAATTGATACTTCCCCTTTAGTCTCTGATGCGATGCTGTGTTAGTGTTACCCCACTGATAAGTCATTATTCAGGACTTTCATTCATCCTTATAGAGATTTTGCACCCGAAAGCAAAGTCGGCTATTATCAACATTTTTTTTTTTTTTTTTGTTTCTTTGTCACTTTTCCAAGGATATCGCTATTATTCATGTTGTCGCTAGCGATCTAGAGGATTGTAAAAAACTTTATCAAAGCAAGTTCTTTTCCTCTCTTCTTCCCTTTTGATGATGAGTGTGTGTTAAGGAATAGAGGTGTGATGGCGGGTGGGTGATGGTGGTGCAAAAACAAAGACCGTCCGTGGATGCCGGTCCTAATTAATTATATTCGATTTTTTGTTGTTGCTGTTCTTGTCTCTGTTGATAGCATAAGTTGTTATAGAGAAGAATGGAAGAGATAAAAATATTGAATACAACCAGGACGAAAACAAATAGCGCTCTTACTATGGATGAAGTCCGCCCTTATAACTACATATCTACCAATACATCCTCTAATCCATTGAGAGTGTTTGTGTGTGTTTTGGAGCAGCAGTTTTTTCTGTTGTTGTTGTTTTATTTATTATTGAGATGATGATGACGCTGACGATGGGTTCTTGAATCACAAACCGATATCTGCAGACTTGTGATATCCTTTTTGTCAATATCATCTTCTACTCGAAGGATATAATATATGTCCATGTCTATACATACAAATGTATATACTCTTGTGTGTCTCTAATGAGATGGACATTTGCCTTAAAGCTTGTGGAATTAGTTTTTGTGGGAAGAAAACACTTTAGTTTCAGTGGGTGGGGATGGTTGGTTGGTTGAAGAGGGTTCAATTAGTGGACCATGAGGTGGTGGCGGGTGCACCGGGAAGAGGTGAAGATGATGAAGACCCGCATTAAAGCAAACATCATCATTGAATATAATCAGCATCTATATGTAAGGATATCTGTACGAGTAGAAACTATGTTATATTCTTTGGGCTATTTTACGATAATTATTATGTCGCATTCGGGAAGGCCAGAAGAGGGTGGTCGATATATAGGGAGGCAGAAAGCAAAGTTCTGCCATTATAAAAGATTGCTAGTTTTGCAAAATTTAAACTCGCACAACTTTCAAGCAATTCACCACTACCCCCCCCCCCTCTGTTTGCAAAGCGGAAAACCAACATCCATTATTTTCCTTCTAATATATAGGTAATGAAAATCACTTTTTATTATGGTGGTTTGCTGGTCTGCTAGATGATGGTTTGGTTTTTTTCTTGTTCCGAAGCTCTGGTGTAGGATGCTGACCCTGGAGAAGATGAGAACTAAGGGTTTTTTTCTACTTGATTTTTTTCTTATAGTTTTTTTCATAAAAAAACGATGGTTAGATGGAATTTTCTAATGAGATTTTGTAAAAAAAAAAAGGGTTGGAAGCCAATATTGTAGTGAAGGCTTACCTCCTGAATCATGTGAAATTTAGAATCATCACATTTTATTCTTTATTTTTTTCCTTTTTTAAATTCTCATGATTTTGGTTTGGTTTTGAATTATGTTTCTAATGATATTTTTTTTTCTTTTTTGTTTCAGGTAAGCTTATCACTTTTCGAAACATCTAATATGTAAGTTTAAAGTTAACAGTTCATAACAAATTGTAACATAATGTTTAAAATTTTAAGGATTTCATACAGATTCAATACAGAGTAGACGCACGCAAAAAACAAGTACATACAATCCTGTTCTATTCTGTATTCATTTGTTATGCAATATGGTATGAAACATTGGATTATAAAAGTTATTCACTTTCGACGTTGAATCTTTGGTAGCACATTGGACTTACAAGCAGAAGATCGCGGGATCAAGTCCTACATAAACCATTTTTTTTTCTGACGAGGCAAAAGGTTTCATAATGGTCAAGGCCCTTGTTTTAGCCTTTGCTAACCCTTGCTAGATTCTTGCCAGAATGTATGTACAGTTCTCTAATGCCTTTTTGAACACCAGATTATTTTTGCGCGCAGTAAAAGCATTGAATTTTTACTAATTTGGACTAAATTACGTAAGAGTTTGACCAAAAATTAGTTTGAGCAACGTTGAAATTGAAAATTAATTTTTCAAAAACAGTTTACTTAAAAAAATAATTTAAAAATAAAAGAAGATAACGTAGTTTTTTAATATTTGTGGCCTGGTGAGTTATATTAATATTCATGTTCCACCTTTACCCATCATTGAAAGTTACTTAATACAAATCTAAGGCTATCTTGTAGATGTATAGGTTAAAATTTAGCTTCCACAGAAGCCTTAAAACATTTTGAATTAAAACTCCGTGCTTCTATGAGGGTAAATATTTTGTTTTGATTAAAACCAATCTTTCCCCGGCTATCAGTTGAAGTCATAACAACATTTAAATGAGTATGGGATCCAATTTTGGCATTGCAAAAACTAATCCAGAAAAGTGGCATCACTGAAAATTGTAAACATACGCTATCTTTTGAAAAATAAATCGACTTTTTATTGCAAAATTTTTGGTCAAAATCGTGTTCTTTAAAATCTAAAAAAAAAAAATCTGACCAGTGGGAACACTGAAATTACATTACATTTGATAATGGAAAGATATTTCTAGGACATCTAGTTAGCTCCTAAGATATATGTTCATGCATTCTGTTTGAATTTATTAAGGGTTCTGTTCTTAACAAAATGCAGGTAGTAAAAAGTGTTGCAAAGCCTCAGTGATCATTTCATCTAATTGGACTAAACATGCAGTATCAGTATGTTTCGGACATTGGAAAGGTGTGTCCAGACCAAAATAAACATTTAGGAAACATTGTTAGAAGAATATTTCTGAAAAGTTTTGCCATGTTCTCCATTTGCTTATAGGAAACATTTTATATTTTTTTTTTCTGGTGAAAACTCTGATCAAAAATGTCTGAAATATGTGTTCAAATTTCTTAAATTTCGTCTGGACCTTAAGAAATTTGCTGTTTTCTCTAGGTGAAGTTTTAATTAATGTTTTAATGCTCTGACAAACTGAAATAAAACAAAACCTGTTAATAGTTTTGTTGTTGTTATTTAGCATTCTATCTATCTATCATCTTTGTATCGTTGCGAATGTTTCGCTACAATTCAACATTGATCCTTTAATCACCAACTGCTTAATTTAGCAAATTGATTTCAATTTAAATTGGGAATCGAATTTGCACAAAAAAAATTTAATGATGACCTGTGTTCTTATAACAGTTATTTAACCAAAGTACGAGGCCGTGTGTCAATTGCGTTAAAAGTGCGTTTAATTTGATCCCATGGATACATTTTGACATAACTGAGGTGAATACAGTCGGTGTATACAGTTCGGTGTGGCGGAGAAACATTCGCCGTTGGCTTGGGCACTCTCATTGATCTCCATGTAAATAAATTTTGACTAGCGAATGTTTCACCTTAAAGGCTCTCCTAAACCAATGTGAAACATTCGGCGTGGCACAATAGGCACTGTTGTCGCTTTTAATCGGTGAAACCATCTCCAATGCAACTTTTGTATGGAGTGACGGTCGACTAGCAGTCCAGGTACACTCCAATTCACTCGTTTAAATACAGATTTTTTTTTCAATAGACTTTTAACGATTTCTCTATAACCTTTTATAATTATAACAAATCTAATTAAAGAATTTATTGAGTGTAATATTAGTATAATATTAAGATCCAGGAAGAATTTTGAATCCTTCTAAAAAATTGTTAGTCTTATTTACAATTTTAGTCTCAAAATCCACCTTATTTTTTGTGTCATTCGCTTAAATACACCTTGAAAATGGACCTAGTAGCTCATAAAATCGTTAAAAATAGTATGCACAAAATCAAATAATAAACATTATTAAAGACATTTTCTCATGAATTTAACAATTTTGCCTAAAGAAAGTGTTCTGACCGAAGAGAAAAATGCGCAATTTCGAGGCTATCAGGACGATGGTCATAGCAGTCGCTGTGAAGGTCACAACATTGGACTAAGTATGCAGCTTTCTTCGATAAGGGGAAAACATTGAAAAAACAACAAACCGCTATGGAATATGGCTACATTACCTCAAGAAAGACAACGCATACTCCGAAAAGCCTCAAATTCAACATTACCAGTCAGCTAAATCAATGGTAAAACCGTAGATAAAGCCACCAAAAATGCTTTTTATCAGACTGTCCGGTAAGCCACACATTTCAATCATCTGAAAACTTAAAATGATCCACTGAAATCAGGCTGGTACAGATCTGATTTGTGAGCTTTTAAAGTTGAGTTAAACTCTGTATTTTAACGAATGAATTGGAGTGTATACTAGGTCCATGACTGCCACTTTCAAAATTCACTTTGCGCGTTCAAGATCGTAACCAAAGCGTATCAAAAGCTATTACAAGAACAAATCAAGGTATCTGAACATTTTTAAATAGGTTGACACCGTCTCGGATAAGTTCTTTAACGCTAGGAACGTCGATGGGAAATGTAAAAATAAATTTATGTTTTAAAAAATCACATTTAATGCAATTGACACAGCAAAACCCTTTAATTTTATTCACCCCTATAAAACACGGAACAAATTTAACTGGGATCAAATTTAACCAAAATTTTAACGCAGTTGACACACGGCCTAAGAACTATATTTAAAAAAGATTTAAGAAACTGAATAGAGAGCAAGTTCATACAGATGCCATCCAGTTGTGCATCTTTTGTATAAATAAACTTAAACGAAATTGGCCAAACAAATTAAATCGTACCCTATATTGACAGAAATTAAAAAAGTCATCATAGCAAACGACTTATTTTGCTTGGGTTTATTTATACAAAGAAGCCACTTGAATTCCACCTTCTACCGCACATCTGCGATAGAGAAACCTTCGAACCAGCAGGTTCTCCTCACTAACAATGCACATCCACACGTACTTAGATGCACATTTTGCAAAACCCGATGGCGTTTGACTGTTTGCCCGATAAGAATTGAAATTTAATATCCTTCGGGTATAAAGCGCTGCCTCCAGACCTCACTATCATATAGATGCAGCATAGCTCAATAGTATAGCACATTTACCACAATCATTGTGGACAAGAGAAGGACATCGATGACATCCAAGTGCACATAATGTGAGAGAAGTTAATACCAGTTCCGCAAACTATATTCCTTGGTCCTTGCCAACGACCGAACCGAAAACGACGACGATACAAAAGCTATTTACGGGGGCGGTTTTTGGAGTTTGAATCGTTTGGAGTTCGAGCCGGAAGTCAAAGTCTTTTGTCTCTATTTTCGCACAGACAAAGTTGTGGTTTTGTACATTGATACTATCAAATGTACAAACAGCTCCTGGTTCTTGGCTTATCGAAGCGTTCCCGTTCGTTGTTGAGAGCATTCCTCAACGAAATGAAAAAAAAAAACAAACAGACCTCAGTATGGTCAAAAAGTTTTGCTGCTGCAGAGTGCAGACTTTTAGATTGTCAGAATTGCACCACGTTCAAAGTACATAGGTATATGGCATTCAAATTCCTGGACTTTTGCAGACCTTGCTAATGGTGGCAAGGATATACCAAAAACTTTTACTCAAACATTTTAACTGTTCTTTCTCACTTTGTATGCCAGCAGCTACTACAAGAGCGTATTTTCATCACAGGAACAACTATGAATTAGTGTGTGTGTGTGTCATTTTGTCAAAAACGGTAATTTGAATGAACATTTTAAGCACCTAACTTTTTGAACCCTAATAAAACAAATTTCCAGCTGAGACTCTATTTTAGATAGAGGTTCCGCTTTTGAAATGCCATCAGAAGGCTTATACGATGACTACAACGATTGCGGCTATAGAAGGTGTGTAATTAGGATGTAAAGCGATATCCGTAATTTGCTGTGACCCAACTTATACTCTAAAATCCAACATTTCCCCGAGTGCAACTAATCAAGGGTGAAAGATCTGCCAGCAGGAAAACTCCTCAGCTGACGCCATATGCTATGGACAAAGTTTTTCGGTTTTCAAATTGGAATAGCGAGTTGGAGTGTGATTAACGGTGCAAAAGTTGCATGGAATAAGACTTCATGACCCAGTTAATAATTACTTTGTCTGCCTGTGATGCTATGCTGACCACCAAAAGTTGTCCAGACTTTAAATTGGCACCCATAAATGAACCAAAATGATTATGAAAGATTGTTTAGTGAACTTTGAGTCCGTATACCTACGTATACGTATATACACTTAGTTAATAATTCAATGACGAAAAAATAGAGAATAATACTATAATAGTAGTATGACTGTTAATTAGGTTTGGTGTGTTTCGATTAAAGTGATGTTTTTAAAGATTTGACTGTATGGATGGTAGGAAACCTTAATTTAGTTCGTTAACAGGATCTTACAACGAATTCATAGACCATGGTTTTGAATTTTGCATGATAAACTTGGAGGTGAAAGGTCAGACAAACTACAATAAACTATATAGTTTGTATGGATCAATTGCATACGATTTCGGAAATTTTTGTGTTATTCATTTCTTTACCACACCTGACCTTCTGACGGAAAGACAAATCATTATAGAAGTTGAAGATCATAAAAATCGTGCTTAAAATATTCTATTGGAGCAGATTATATGTTACAATAGTGCAAATAAATTGTTCGTTTTTCATAATCCTACTTATTAGTCTTATTAAATTACAGAAGAGTTTTCGCTCCAATTAGTCATCCTTTAAAACAGTTTTGCAATCTAGCTGTGTGAAGTGGGAACCCCGAAGTCAACATTTTTGGGTGGGGTTTATCAGAACCGTTTGTTCATCGTTTGTCCACGTTTGTCCAACCAAAAAAATCGTTTGTCCACCCTCAGGAAAAAAGTTATTAAGCTTTTTATTTTTATAGCAACACCCCAAAATCAAAAAACTCATCTACTGCCCCCAATAGATGACTTAGGAAGATGAGACTAAGTACATTTGTTTGTCCACTGGCTGTTTAAGATTTTTCATAAAAAATAATCATTTTTCCACCTTTAGGTCAAAAGTTATTCAACAATTCTTTCTTATAGCAACACCAAAAAAATTTAAATTTTGATTTAGCAAAATCGTTTTAATCCAAATCGTTTGTCCAGGTTAGTCCAGCAAAACAAAATTTTTTAGACCTTCGTTCAAAAGCTGTTCAACATTTCGTTTTTGACTTTGGGGGTTCTGCTATAAAAACGAAATGTTGACTAACTTTTGAACGAAAGTCTAAACAAATTTTTTTTGCTGGACTAACCTGGACAAACGATTGGGATTAAATTTGTTTGGTGTTGCTATAAAAAAGAAATGTTGAATAACTTTTGACCGAAGGTTGGAAAAATTATTATTTTTATGGAAAATCTTAAACAGCCGGTGGACAAACGAATGCACTTAGTTTCATTTGCGTAAGTTATCATTTGGGGTGTTGGTCAAGCTTTTTGACTTTGGGGGGTTTGCTATAAAAACGAAATGTTGAAAAACTTTTGAACGAAGGTCTAAAATTTTTTTTTTTGCTGGACTAACCTGAACAAACGGTGGACAAACGATTAGATGAGTAATAGGAGCAACTGCCTGTATGTGAGAATTATACTCAAGCTTTGGTTGAATAAAGGCTTTGTAGATCACAGCAAGATCAGAGGAGATAATGAATTTCTTGCACCTTCGGAGAAAACCTAAGCACTTAGCAGCGTTTTTTGTCGACGTCGAATATGTGGTCATTCAACAAAAGGTGGTCTGTGACACACAAACCAAGAACGGCGAGAGCTGCTCGGTACAAGTGCCGTCAATGGATAGCGGCATTGGGGGTGGGTTTCGCTTACTACAGATATACTTGTTTAATATTATTAAAAGCTGTGATTTAAGTCTCGATTATTTAAGGCATTTGCATTAATTTGCAATAAGTTAATTAAATATTTTATGTTGGAGCTCTAATTAATGATCTGAGCACGTTACGAAACGCGATGAAATAGAAGCTTGAGTCGCATTTTTTTGTATGGTACAGATTGAATATAACAGCTGTAACTCATACAATACAATTCTTTTTTGTTTTAAAATATGGAATTTTATCATTTGATTTCGAAAAAAACATGAAAAAACTAAAAAGTAGGCAGATTTTACTATTTTTTTTTTTAATTTTTCGCGTTTATTAAAACAAACTCTGAAAAATTCGAAAAATATTTGGGAAAAAATGATAAAAATGATCGTGGAAATGGGCAAATATTATTACAAATACTTTTAAAGTGTTTGTTCTGCTTAAATTTCATCAAAATCGTTGCAACCGTTTCCGAGAAACGGAAAAGCGTGAAAATTGGGTGTGGTATTTTTTTTTTTGGCTCATAAAAACAGACTGAAAATTTCGTTCAATTCGTTTTTTTTTTTTTTTTTTTTTTCATCGAGAAAACCAGCCATTTTAAGGTCAAGGCGCTTTTTAGCTCCACAATTTTGGCATATTTGAACTTAAAAATACCTACCATCTAAAAGGTTACTCAAACCTCATAAAAGGTCAATTAGTTTCAATAATTGGTCAGTTTTTAAAAATTTTCAAGGTCGTATACTTTTACCAACTTCTTATTTACCCCGTTTACATGAGGTATTCGAGCGAGCTTCAAGCTCGCTTGGCCCCTTTGTATACCTGCGTTGACTTGAAATGAGCTTCAACCGACTCGATTCCACTTGAGGAGCGGAGTCGAGTCGAAATTGTGGATAAAAAACCTGGGTCGAAGAGTTGGTCTTGAGGATGTGTTGACCACAGTGTTTTTGCACATGTGCGAGTAAAATTATTTATTTGTTTTGATAGCTATGTGAAGTATGTACTTAAATGCATTAAATTCGAACTGTTTTTGTGTAAAACAAATATATTGTTGCCATTCCATTAAATGTAATCTCCACACCATATCAACTCAACTTCAAATGGGGCTCTCAACTCACGTGACGAAACACCTGGGTCGAAAATCCGACCCTAATCCAACTCGAGCTCTCGATTCTGCTTGTAAACGGGGTAATTGGGATATAGATTCAATCAAATTTAGAAATGAAAAATTGTATTTAATTTTTGTATGAATTAATTTTCTTGTATGATTTTCACATTACTTAAAAACCAAAGGAGTTGTTTAAAGCTGTTAAAACAATCTTTTATTATTAATAAGTTAATTTATTATTCTCATTTAATTAAATAGATTTAAGTTTTGTTGTACAAAATAAGAATTAAAATAATGTCGAGGTAAACGTAATAAAAGTTGAAAAAATGGCTTACTTTGAGCGACCGTATCTTGGTTGGTTTTTTGTTGAAAACACTTTTTAAAATAGGTCACTTGAAAGAAAATTTTATTATCTTTCTTTTATGTAGACCAATTTCTTTACCTTTATCTCTTCTGGAAAAAGAGTTATAGGCAAATAAGTAAAAGAAAAAACAAAAAAATCGATTTTTTTTATTGTAACACGTACAAAATTTTTTGAATAGGCCAATTCTATAGTAAATTTTATTCTCTACAAAAAATGTCTTCGGCTTGGTTTCAAGTTGTATGGAAAAAAAACAAAAGGGCTGCAGTTACTTCCCCTCCTCAAAATTGCACCCTCTCTTTTGAAAACTCTCCACAGTTTTCTCATCTTCAATGAGCCATTGAATGATTTTTATAACAAAAAACCCTGGAAGGTCTTGGTTCCATTCTTTATGAGATAATCAATATCCCATTGGTTACTTCCTATAATATGACATGTAATTTGATCACGTTCTAGCCGGTGCATTTTTTTTAACAAATTAAGTCATGAAGGTGTCAAACTTGTAGAGAATTTAATGTTCTTTAAGCAGAATCTTAGGTTTTCTACAATGCCTATAGCATGGTTTTTGATGGTTTTCAATGATAGCTATAACTGGCCCCTTACAAGCAAAAATCTAACGAGAGAACTGTGTTTTCCAAAAAGTACGAAATATTGGTCTTTTTTCAACGTACTCTAGTGGCCAAACTGTTAGTTCTACAAAAAAAAGTTAAAATCATTTTTGAAGGAACTTTTATGTTCTATAAAATGAAACAAGTAATTTTATGCAAAAAGTGTATATTTTGTTGACTTTTTGGCAAAAAAAAACTGAAAAAAAGATCGAAAATTTTGAGGTTTATTGCGATTTTTGCTGGGAAGCCCCGTAGGAAGTAGCAAAGTTAAAATTCGGATTCAGCGATCCATAAAACATAAAAGACAAGTGAGAAAAAAACTTCTATATTTTTTCTTGACCAAAACACCATTTGGCTGGACTAATATGCTACCCTTTTTTAAACGTAGATGGTCTAGTCCTAGACAATTATTCTTTTGAATTTCTTTTCCTATATATTACCCATAATTGATGGTTTTGTGCATGCTCCTTGCCCACCTCCCCAACGTATTGGAAGACCTCCGCTGGTAATTCATTAAAATCTACCTGCAAACTAGTTGTTCTTCAGATAATTAATAGCAAAGTATACCTCCTCTAGCAACTCAACGTTTTACTTCAATACACCCTTCTTTAAGACCATGCACCATGATAAATAGAGATTTGTATGGGTTTAAATTGGTTTTATTTTTAAAACTTTTAGATTCAGAATGTCAATTATTTTTCTAAGTACTTCCTTTTTAGCTAGAAAATGCTTTATCGCCTAATAATTTTCTAAGGTTAGTGTACCTACAGATTTCAACATTTATAGGTAGGTAACTATTACTGAGGTCATAATTATGAACGCGGAAATATATGTGATCAGTACAACAGATCTTTACGCACTGAATAAGTTCATTTTTCCCTCAGTGCTGAGAGATCATCACATCACTTTTGCTTGCAGGTACCATTCGAATATTTAATCTTTCAGACTTCTCACATCGCACAAGCTTATTCTTCTGTCCAATATGAGACTGAAGCTTGTACCTATGTATATCTACGTCAGAAATGATAACATTTTTACACTCTTCTCCCGCCGTATTGTGATTCTCGTGAACCCAAATTAGTCTATTTTTTTTCTAAATCGAAAACCTGGCATTTCTACTGGCTTCATCACTTTAAGTCCACAACATACTTTTTCCTGTCACTCTAAAGACCATCACCTTTAAAATTCAATTTTATCTTCAGAGTTTTATTTTAGTAAAATATAAAAAAAAAAACAAAAACCTTTCATTCAATCTCGGGAAAATGCGCACAGAACAAAAATATTGAGTTAAATTTTATTTAATAAAAGGGCAAATACCTATACATACTAAAAATAATGCTATAGTTTTTGCTTCCTACACATTTGTTTTTGAAAAATATATTTCTCCAAGTACCTACTTATTTTACCCTTAACAGACAAACCAAAAGCTGAAATGAATTCTCAGAAATTCCTCTTTTCCTCTTTTGTATATTTTTTATTTTTACGACTCAATAATAATAGAGCAAGACATTGATATATCTTATTCAGCACAAAACTAACCTTTAAGCTGAAACTCTATTCATTTTTTCATTTAAGCAATTTATTTACCATTTAATGGCTTTTACGCCTTCTTCCAATTATATTGAACCAGTTCAACGGTCTTTTGTTTCAAGAAAAAGCTCAATTTTACTTACACATTTGTATCACTGCCGCCGGCTGCCACTATAATGTAACATATAAATCTTTTCTCCACCCTTGAAGGCATCCCAAAAAAAAAAAAAATTAAAATTAGTTCACAGCACATTTCTGGCGCCACCATATGGCCTCTCGTTGTATAGATAGATGCCTCTGCCAAATGTATCAACTATAGAAGTATAATGTGGCAACTTCTGGCAAAAACAAAATAATAGCCAATGAAGTGAATCGCCACCACATTCATTGATTCTAGAAATCACATCCGATCAAAGAGGATTATGTCATCATAATCCTTTGCTCGTTTCCTTCAGCAAATACAAACTAGAAAAAAAGAAGAAATACACATTAAGCCAAAAATCTCACTTAAAAAAAAGGCAGGATGTATTCAAAAAACTATATTGCCATTTATTTTTTACGCAACATTAGAAGTCCATATAAAAAGCCCTAAAGGCTCAGTTGAAATTGTTAATAAATAGAGACAGTGTCCAGCCTCTTTGGCTGCCAAAATAGGAAAATAAAAAAAAAAATCATCTGCCTAAGGACACCATACTTTACACACACTAATACACACAATTGCCTCCTTCCGGCCTTCTAAAATGTGTTTTCTTCTTCAGCCAAAGGTACTTATATATCTTTCCCCAGATGACCATTTTCTACTGAATTGAACTCAAAATGTTAGCGATCGTCCTTGTTGCTTTTTGTTCCCAAGATGTGTCCTTTTTTGTGTGTTTTTATTTTAATATATTTTTTTTTAAATATTTTAGATGAAGGATTAAGTGCTGGTGTGAAGAAATATAGGAAGAAAAAAGGTGAAAGCATAGACAGACGAAAAAAAAATAAAATCCTTGGCAAAAATAAAAAAAAAATATTTATAACACGCAACCTCTTTCTGCCAAATTATAAACGACTGCGACTTGGAAGCCTCCTCTTAAATAAATTTGTTTTCCTTGTGCTTGCACATCCTTCCCAGCCAGCCTTCGTGCTTTTGCCGCATAAGTAAATTAGCCAGAAAAGCAGAAAAAAAAATCAAACTAGAAGCTGCCTGTTTTTCCCATTTTGCCTGGCAAATTTTGTAATATAATTTTTTTTTAGTTTTCTGGTTTTTTTTTTTTATTTGTACCACAAAGGATGCCATTAGGGGAATGGGGTCAAGATGCAAGGCTCCAGGTTTTATGACTGCCAGATGATACTATGTAGCTAGATGTAGCTATGGAGTCACTAGGGTGTGTTGGTGCTCGTTATTTCATTTTACTGACCGTGAGAGATTTATTGCATTATTCGAGTGAAACCCACAGCCCACAAAAGGACACCATAGAGTCAACCGACTGGGGACTCTAAACATATAAGTATAAATTGCCACAAAACTACTAGCTATACCCTTTCTGATGTCTACTTTATATAGTTTGTTGTCTCTTCTCTTCTAAACAATGCACTATTTTTGTAGAATTATAATATCAGAGAGAGGGGGAGGGGGGTTTCAGGAGGGGGCTATACAAGTTGAACACAAAGCAATTGACCTCGGCCAAAAAGTTTATGTCCTGTAACGATGCCGACCATATATACAGAGACAACGACAGAGAGAGAGTCCTTTCTTGCATATCCGGTAGTTGTCCTTCCATAATGATGTACCTAACCTATTTTAAGTTTATAAACGAGACCAACTACAGTATAGAGGGCCGATGGGGGTCACCATCTTGTCAAAGAGGTTGAATCCCATCCACTGTTTGTGTCTACCTATAATATACCTTGCCTATGTAAAAATGGGTTGACATTGTCATCCGATGAATGTATAGTCCTTCCACTGTTGCAAAAATGCAAATTCTTATAAAGGACGACCGGCGAGCATAGCATCATCAGAGAGAGGTTAACTTTTTGAATTTGATATTTAAACTACATGGAGGCAGGCTACAAGCTGCCAGGTGGATTTAATTCAAGAGAATCTGATGAGGGATTAAATAGATGGTAAAGAGTGAGTATATTTATTTTTAGAATTTACATCATCGCAAGAGGAGGTTTAGATTTTGTTTTTAATAATTTTTTTTTTTTTTTTTTTAATTTTGAATAAAAGTTTGAAGGCTCTTTTATAGTTGGTAAACTATTTTCAAAGCATTTTTAGCTTAAAACTTCTCATCATCATCAGTCAAGATAAGTCTGATGTGCTCTTATCTAACGAAAGAACATAATACGCAAAGCATTCTTCATCACTTAAAACTTTTTTAAGTTTTGAAGTTATAAAAATTGATTGGGAAACAAAATAACAAAAAAAAAAAGCTTTTAAGACTTTTATCCCTCTTTAGAGATTGAAGGAATATTCAATTAGCTTTATTTCTAGTTTTTTTTAAAGACTGGGATATACATTTGTTCTGATTTAGATAATGTGATTTGTGGAATTGTGGTTTTTTTGTTATTCGTTAACTGAACTTTAAATATTGCTAAAGAATTTCTTGGTAATTCATCTCTTATTGTATAAGAAGTCTAAATCATTCTTTGGGTAATACCAAGACCTGCCTTTCGTGGCAGAACAAAACTCCATTTTGTCGACAAGTAGTGTTTATTTTTAAATTTTTGTTTGCAATGTAAAAAAAGTACTTATACGCCGTAGTGAACCATATTTTGTTTGTGTTTGCTGTATCAAGCTTGAACTACACTTTAACTCCCCTGTATATCTGCATCCAGTTGAACTTACTGGAGTTGAGCTGAAAACTGACATTTATCAAGATTTGACAATACTTTTATTTCAGTCACTGTGTTTAATTAAACGAGAAAATAAGAGTTCAAAAGAGTTTACATTAAATAATTTCAGTGAATAATTGAAAATGAATTAAACCAAGTGGGGCGTTAATTGTATTGCAAATGATTCGAAATATCAGAGAGTTTCGATTTCTATGGTTTAAAATATATTATCACCAATATGTGTTCCTTTAAAAAGGCCGCGCATCGAATTCCACCTTCTTTCCATGGTTTACTGTAGTTTTTTACTTGGCTATACGAACAAATATTTTTTGTATATCGCTGAATTAATTTTTATTAAAAAGACGACACAATTGAATGCCCTTTTTATATTTGTTATTAATCTTTGGATAAATTCCTGTTAATTGTCTGTCAATTTCCTGTTAATTTTTCACAAATTTCAAACACTAAAAAATCCTTTTCGAATGTTTGAAAAGATTTCAACATAAGTTTCCAACTTAATTTTTTGATTATTCCTTTTCTTTAATATAGCTTCGGGTACAGAACCACCTTTTCTTTAATTACTGTGCATAAAATCTCTGAGATACTCAAACTACAAGCGCAAGTTGTAGCAGTCTATTGTTAAAAAAATTTATAGATTTCACTCATAGAGTAAGAATTGGGCCATTGAAAATGACTTGCATTTACTAGATAAAAAAAAAACATGACTAATTGTTTGCACTTAAACAAAATTAAATTGATAAAAACTAAGCTGAAGCAAGAAATGTTATATAAGAAAACGATAATGTTAATTTAATAGAAGAACTCCTTATTTTAACATAAATAATTAAATACGCAATGAAAGTAAATAATTCCATATCTTTTTGAATTTTGAAATTCGTGTATGGAGGTGATGTTGACAACCTATCGTGATGCAATAAGGTACATTATAATTATAATAATTTGGGAAGCTTTTTATTTGTGAAAGCTACAAAAACAGTTGTAGGTTAATTCAACCAAAAGTGCTCAACTTTGTGTCATACCATACATTTCTTGCAACAACTAAAACGTTATATTATAGTGCTCTTCACTGTTTTCGTATCTTTTATTTTATATCTGATATACAAGCTTCGTCCACAGCTACCTACACCATTATGCTTGGAAGGTTGAAGTTCCAAGCGAATTAGGTACCTCTTCCTATCATTACTAATTTTTTAGCAGATTTCATCTTGTCTGAATCTGTTATTCTATTTTTACTGACTAATGACTTTTCTGACTTAATTAACTGCCTAACCTACCTGTAGCAAAAAGTTGAAATTTTCTCAATTTTATACTGCACCGAATTTTGTTTGATAATTAACATCTGCAAGTAACACTGGAACTTTATTTTGTTTGTTATCGTCATTTAATCTTTTTTTCTGTGCGCCAAACCAACTTTGCAGTCGGATAAAATCACATTTTCTTATTTCATCTTCATATGGCTATGAACGGGGTCGATTTTTACTATTTTCTTCCTTTCGACTTCGTCAATTGTACTTGCTATCTTCAACTACAAGTGAACCTAAACTTTGCAATCTCTAGTTAATATAAAGAATATGCCACCCAACGAATTTAAATTAATAATTTCTGAATAATTAAGTGAAAAAAAAAACATTAACTCAAAATGTTTTTAATTTTTTCTAAGTTTTCAAGAATTTGTAGATAGTGTTTTTAGAATTAATCTAAGGGCAGTATTTTTAAACATTAATCTGGACGATCCCTTTAGAAATTTGTAAGTTACGAATATATTTTATATTTATTTGTTTTGCTTATGTTAAATTAATCAACAATTTTTTTTTAACATTATCTTATACCTAATCGTAGGAGGTTTAAGTCAGTAAGCTCTAATCTATCGAAACGACTATTAACTCAACCACATTTTTAGAATGAATTTGTACAAAATTTTCCGAATAAGTTTGCATACAAATTTAAGTCATCCCTGCTTTAATTTTTCTCCTCATTCATAAAGATCTGATCTTTTCTGTTTGAGACAAACCGTCTTCAGAATTGGGTACAAGCACAGCTCTCATCTTCTTATAAGCGGCCTCTACTGTATAGTACTTCTATTTTTTCATTGATACGAGCTACGAAATAGATTAATACATTGAAATCCAAGAAAAAATAAAGTTAGGAGCGATTGAACCTGTCCGATGCGGTGTCACAAAATGCTCATCTTTTATAATCATAATTCAAAAAGTTTTAAAATTTTCTATTATATCTACAACTATTTAATCCCCTACTATGTGTAGAGAATATGCTACCAGGAATCTTAAATTACAACTTTTGTACCACATCAATTTTACGTATAAAGTTTTGAATAATTAAGTCAATTAGGGAGGTACAAAAACATTAACTCAAATTGATTTTCATTTTTTTTTTTTTTATTTAAGTTTTCATGCAATTTTAGATTGTTTTTTTTTTTTTTTTAATTAATCTTTTATATCTGGCTTAATGAAGTATTTTAAAATCTTAATATCTTGTTGGTTGCAGGACCACAAAGGCGCCCGTCGAACATATATTATGTTAGTCAGGGCTGAGCGCAAATATGTATAAAATTTAGTTGACAAACTAAAAAAAGTTAATTTTTTTTTTATAAAAATGTTATTTTTTTTCGTTAAAGTTATTTTTTTTTGTAGAAAAGCTTTTTTTTTTGTAAAAAAACTTTTTTTTTTTGTAAAAAAGTTAATTTTTTCTTCTAAAAAAATTATTTTTTTTTGTAAATAAGTTATTAATTTTTTAGTAAAAAAGTTATTTTTTTGTTTATAAAAGTTACTTGTTTTTGTGAAATAGTTATTTTAAATTTATTATTATATACCTACTTAACAGTAAATAGGTTCAAAACTTTTGTTAATTCTACTGTGGTACCTATCCTCTGTGCCTTTTCCACCCACAACACACTGTAAAAACGCACTCTGACTGTACCCAACATACATACCAATCGAAAATTCGATACTCTGTTGTAGTTAGCTCTGCAGTCTGCATCTGCCAATAGCAGACGAGACGAGACGTGATGAGACGAGACGAGACGAGACGAGACGAGAAAAGTCTCGGTCCTGGTCCCACATGACGAGACCGAGACGAGACGAAACGAGACGAGATGAGACGAGACGAGACTGCCTTTTAAGCATCAAAGAGGCGACCGTATATTTTTGGACCGAAATTTACAGAGAGTCTAATAAATTACAAAATCTAATTTTAATTAAAATTATTTCGTTCCAATAATGAACAGGTTGTCCGGAAATCGTATTTTTCGGAGACGAGACCAAGACGAGACTGAAAATTTTCGATTTTAACGAGACCGAGACGAGACTTACAAAATGGCGGATTTTCCCAGGGGTATGGCACTGGTGTCCCGAAAAAAAAGGCCTTAATCTTTTCGAAGAGAGCCCTCTTTCAGGTATACAAAATTCAGCCGTCGTATATTTCTCTCCCTAAAACGATTGTTTTTTGATTAATTTTCCCGTACTAGTAGCTAAGGAGACTTTGCTTATCATCGACTATTAACATGCCCCAATATTATTAAATTTTTTCAACATTCAATATATCTCTCAACGACAGAAAAATACCTTAAACGTTTAATTGAAATATCATTATTTATATATTTAACTCTTTGTCGTTCGCATAACGCGTTCCTTATTGACCTTTCAACAACCGCAACTGAATTAATTAGTAGACAATTATTCCAATTTTTACTTGAATCTCCCATCCAGCGACCATCGCATCGCTCGATAACAAGGCACGATTCAATATAATTTATCCCCACGGTGTGCTTTTCTTTATACAAAACATACAAAAGGGGGTACCTACTGTGACAGGGGGTGCGGCACATCGCAAAACAGAAGCATGCAGCAGCGGTGGTTTTTGTTCGTTAAAACCTCAACCTCAACAGAAAAACAACAACAACAGTCTACGTTATCGAACAAACTCAACTCATATGATATGGCAAGTTATTGTAGTGATGGTGTAAATATTTAAAATATTCATTTTGTTCATTCGTTATTCATGACTGGTAGCCAGCAGCGGGTATTAAAAAAACTTTTATCGCACAACGATAACGGTAATGTTTCAAAAAAAAAAAAAAAATAAAATGCGTGACCATTTTGTTGTATTTCGTTTTTGTTTTTTGTTTTTTTTTTTTTATTTCACAGGTCTTGTACTTTTCATGAATTCCAAAATTGAAATCAAAATTGCCTTGTTTAACCCATTGCCAGTAGCCAGGATAAGTTGGTTCATAAATATAAAGTTCAATGGTTACACGTTAAATTTGTTGATGTAGTAACTATAAAGGCGCGAGTTATTTGCTCGTGAAAGAAATAAAGCTTGATGCTTACCTCAATCTGCAATAAATTTATTGCACAAATTAAAACACAAATTAAATAAATCGTTAGTTGAATACGTCTGGTCTGTTAAACTTCTTCGTCTTTTCTTGTGCTAAAATTCAAAACTTTTAACATGTCCCAAAGAAGGCAAACTTGTTTTTTTTGCCAAAAATTCGGCTATTTTTATTTTAATTAATTTTTATAGACGAAAACTTAGGAAGAAGATACAGAAGGTAAACCATTGACCATTAGGTACAAAAAAATGCCTTGAAAATATTTTTGATAAAGGTAAACTTTGACTATAAGATCAAATACATGGAACCAGGTGGGTACCTACATTTTATGTGTTAAGGTGAATACCCATCCAAGGGAATAATATAATTTAAAGCATAAATGTAAAAGGGTTGAACAATGAACAACTGAACCTTACTTAAAGTATAACGTTTATGTTGGTGTGAAACCCCGCTTGTTTTACAGAGAAAACAAATAGTAAAGTTGTTACTGAAAACCCACCAAAAAGGGGCCAAAGCGTATGCTTAATATGACGGAGTAAACATCAATATTTTTTTTTTTTTTTTTTTTAAACTGAATAAAAAAGCTCGAGGGCTCAATTTTCACAAACCCATTTTCCAGTGAAATGGTCTTGAACAAGCAAATCCAAACGAATAATTTAACCCATTTACAAATAAGAGCGTTAAGGTTAAGAGAGAGAGGGAGTTCAGTTATTTTAAATTAAGGATATAACTTAATTTAGAACGAAACATTGTGTAATACACTTTCGTGTGCACTGATGTACCAACACCGACGATGCCAAAAACAGGGAAATATTGTGAGCAAATTTGATGTAAGACGCCTACAATCCCATAAGAAATCACCGGTTACTTTTGTGAATTAGTTTATTCTAAGCTTCTTGAAAGGTCCAATGTTAACAACGTCAAGACTTAAGAGCTCTGACACCCTTGCTGACCAGCTGAAGCTGTTAATAGGGGTTGTCGATGAATTGATTACAATTATGCACCATCTCTCGTCATGATGCCTTTTGATTAATTTTAAAGCCAAGTGTGATGTGTGACAGTGTGGCAATGACCTTTAAGGCTGTTTTGAGATACAAGACTACAGGTAATTTTTGGCCGTCTGCATAGATAAGCAGTGAAGAAGAGCGACACTGAACTAGCTAAAATAAAAGAAAACCCATCAGCCATTTGCAGCGAAAGCAGTAGAGAACCATATGACTCAGTTGGCTCACGTAGAAGTGGAAAAGGGTCTAGGTATACCGAAAAGGCTAGGAAGAAGCTTGTTGAAAGCTTACTATGTATGTTATGTGAAGGTATGTTGCGTGGAGTCATTTAACGAAATATAGATACTTGGTTTTATTGGAGATGTCTCTCTAATTCGGGCTGGCCACGAGACGAGACTGTGCGAGACTTTTATAAGTTTCGTCTCGGTCCCGTTAAAATTTTCAGTCTCATCCAACCCAATTAGAAAAATTGATGAAAGCTGCACTGAACTTAATAAAAATTGCGTCTTGACAAGGCCCTCACTCTCAACTGAAGGGTCCAAGTGAGAACGCCGGGACGAAACGCCAATTTTTAAGGACTTAAGGCCGTTAAAAGCTATTTTGAATCAATAATTCAACAAGACCAATTAAATAATGCTAAGTCTTCTACTTGGCTGATGTATTTCAGTAGTATATAGAATTTGTATTATAAAAAAACACTCACATCTTAAAAATTATGCTTACAAAGTTAAACATAGGGCTGACCACGAGACGAGACTCTGCGAGACTCGTTAAAATCGAAAATTGTCAGTCTGAGTCTCGTCTCAGTCTCGTATCGGTCTCGTATAATTCAGTCTCGACTCGGTCTCAGTCACGCATTTTCACGAGAAAATTAAAATTTGCAGTATCGTCCCGGTTTCGTCTCGGTCTCATCTCGGTCAGCTGCCCTGTGGTGCGTTCTTTTAATAACCATAGTTAACTATGGTTGTTATGACAAAAAAATTTGTTGAAGTGTCATTGTTAGATTTAGTTGGAAATTGTTACATTTCATTTAGGAACGATTTATTGTTAGATATTGTTGATATGTCAAACGAAAACATTGGAAAACTTTGTTTCATCGTTAATTACCATAAAATCATGTTATTTTTCTTCAATATGATCTCCTTTTTCATTAAAAATTGTAAAACATTCAATTTTAATACATTTCACTTCACCTTAAAGCTTTGTTTTGATTCTTCAACTATTATTTTTTGTAAACAAACCTTCTCACATGTGCTTTGACAGATCAACACTTTCAACTCATATCATTGAGATAAGTTGGAACTAGTTACGAAGTGTAACTATGTGACACTAATAAACTGAATTTAGGAACGATGTGATGGCGTCATATAGTTACAAATCGTAACTATTTTGTAATAAAGGAACGACCATTGTTAACTATAGTTAACCATAGTTAACTATGGTTAATAAAAGAACGCACCACTAAGCTTTCTTTTAAAAGTTCTGTTAACAAACCTAGAGCTGGCCACGAGACGAGATGAGACTCTGTTTGACTTTTGTAAGTCTCGTCTCTGTCTCGTTAAAATCGAAACATTTTAGTCTCGTCTCGGTCTCGCATAATTAGGTCTCGTCTTGGTCTCAATCTCGCCTTTTTCACGAGAAAATTGAAATTTGCAGTATTATCCCGGTCTCGTCTCGGTCTAATCTCGGTCAGCTGACTTTTGGAACGAAATATTCTCGATATGTCAAAATATAATATTTATCCCCCATAATTATGATGGTCCTCACATTCGACTGATTCCTTTGAATTTTTTTAAAAGAAAACGTTAAAAAAATCCAAGGTGCACCATGTACCCGGCCACTTTTCAGTTAATGCCCAATAATAAGAATTCCAAAGATGTTTTGCATATCAAAATAAAGTATTTAAATTATTTCAGACTTATTTAAACTTCTGGTAAAATTTGACTAATCAGGGCCTCATAAATTTGTCAGGAAAAAAATTAGAACTTGTGTAGATTTACCGAACTGTGAAAAGTGAGATTTACAGTCTTGGATTGCAATTGGAAGGAGTGAAGTTTAAACATTATTTTAACTGGTATTGAGAGTTAATCGAGTTTTTGTTAAACGTTTTTATTAAAAGCAATACTATAAATAATAATTTACCAACAAAAAATTTAAAAAAATTATGTTTAATATTCAATTTTAGTGGTGGCCGTTTACTGGAACAAAGTAAAAACATGTGCCAAATGGCCGGATACTAGATTTTGAAGTGACAGACAAATTAGTCTCTCATTTGTTCTTAAACTAAATTAGGATATTTCTTTTAATACAAGAGTGAGTAGAATATATCAAATATGCTTAGGTTTATTATCCGACCACTATTTTTCATCAATGAATTCTCTGACCGGTTTTTGGCACACGCTGTTTATGTATACGGCCATAGGAGCTACAACGTTAAATTTTATTATTTTTGTAGTCCAATTTTGATCCTATCGATACATTACCTATGCAAGAAGGGAGTAATACAAGAATGCCTGATTTTTGGAACATATCATCAAGGATTGTTAATGATTACGTATATATTAAAACGGATTCTTAAATTAATGCTTGGATTTTAATATTTACAAAATAAACTAACTGGCCGGATACTAGCTCAAAAGTGGCCGGATACTAGCTCAAAAGTGGCCGGCTACTGAATTTCAATGGCCGGATACTAGTGAAAAAGCACTTCAAAAATTAGTTTTAGTTTTAATTGCAAAAGAACTTACCTTATTCATATATTTTTTATTTCATAAACAAATTCAATGATTAAAAAAAAAGTATTAAAATTCTATATTGTCAGACTGATTTTTTATAGGACACCAAAGTAAGAAAATGCGTTAGGTGGCCGGGTACTGGTACACTTACCCCACGAACATTTTAATTTTTTTTAAATTTGTGGATTTCCAAATATGCAGTCTCGGGTCGGTCCCGTCTCGGATGCTTTAAAGGCAGTCTCGTCTCGTCATGCGAAACCGAGACTTTTCTCGTCTCGATGACTTGCCCTATAGTTAAACATTTCATAATTCTGCAAATAATAAAAGCGGGGTTTGACAAATGTTAAATTCAAGAAAAAAAATATTATTATGACGGGTTAGGTACCCGAATGATCAGCAAAAAAAAATGTGGACTGGTCAAAATGTTCACTTTTTTGAAATTTAAAATGCCGTCAATTTTTGAACAGCTAACAAAATATCGAACAGCAAGCACTTGTTAACATAATTAAAATGTCAACTAGCAAAATGTCGACTATCACAATGTCGACTACCAAAAGGTCGACTACCAAAAGGTCGACTATCAAAATCTCGACTGTTGAAATATTAAATATAAAATGTCGATTACATTCGACATTTTGATTATGAATATTTCAACAAAATGGATCCAGTTTTTTTTCAATATTTTGATCAGACGGTCTTTCAACCAGTTGTTATTTTCTTTATTGAGATTATGGAAGTCGGTCTTTTAAAACATATCCTACCCAATCCTATACAATCAGGAAAGATGTTCTCAAGATATAAGCTGAAATTCGTTTACAAAATAATAGCGTCTGAAGCCAACCACTTACGAAATTTTTCTCAACTACTTTTTAGCATTATTGGTAGGTACCGTTAATTTTGCCTTTTAATGTATTTTTAAAAGTTTTACAAAATCACTTAACACTATTTCGTTGAACATTTTGAATGAAACAACAAAACCTTAATAGCCAAATTTATAAACGTGGAATAGGGAAGGGTTAACCTTATTCCATGGACTAAGTACAAAATGTTATTTAAAAAAACAAAATTTCGTCTAAGTGACGTTTACTAAGTTTAACCACCGAAGAGGGTGGTTTAGCGAAGGAATACAAATCAGACGTGTCAAACAAATGATAAAAACTTTGACAGAATTATTAGGTGTGTTCGGTAACGTGATCTACTTATTGTAGTAGATTTTCGTTTTGTTTTTATTAATATGAAATTTTATTCCACGGACTTACTTTTATTTCATGGTTTAAGTTTACTACCACCAATTTATTTTTTGGCTGACAAAAAAAAAATAAATTGGTTGGCACAACGGCTCATGAAGAACCAGGGCCTAGTGACTAACAACTCGCAACCATTCCTGTGTGCGCCCGTCGACAGGAATGGAAGGGACCTACAATTTTATGCCGAATCCGAACGGCTAGACGAGAATTACTTATTCGTGACAAATGATACTCTTGGAGGATTTTACAATTCCTCGCAAGAGGCAATAGCCCTGGCAGTAGGTGGACGAGGCTGGGAAGCGAACCCAGACCTCCAGCGCAGCATGACAGTCGAACGCACTAACCAGTAAGCTATGGGCTGAAGTTATAGCTATTTCACGAGTGCCAACCTGATCATCAGACTTCTTTTTGTGGTGCTGAGTCTTAATATGTTAATTTTTATTTGAAAAGCTTTGCCCGTCATAGGGATTGAACTTAAGACATCAGCTGTGCCTGGAATTTGGAAGCCGATACGGCCTACCCATCAAGCTACCGAAGCCACATGCCAAGCTCCATCTCAGTACATTAGTTTCAAACGGTTTTAGTTTCAATTAAGTACAAATCATTTTTAATGTGTAAAGATTTTTTTTCAATTTCTTGAAAATTTTTATAACTACAAGAAACAGAGTTATTTTTCTAAAAAATTCACTATAAACGGAAATGATTTCTTATTGAGCCCAATTCTTAATGAAAATTGCCGGTGAAATGTTTCCTTTACCCTACACCCTGATTCTAACGAAGCATTCCAGGAAAGTTTGTTCACTTGTATTTTATTTAAAACAAAATTTCGAATGTTGAAAAAATACAACGGGAAGAATACAGACATTCAAAATGTGTAAGAAAAAAAAAAAAAGAACTCATTTAGCGTGAGGAACATTTTAATCACAGGGAAAAAATCTCCCGGGGAATATTTAGAATTGGGCTGATTATATGTTACTTCCACCTGCACTTCGTGCACATAATATCCAAAATGGCTGAACGAATTATTTATGTATATAAGTATTCAATGCTGCTTAACCACGTTATAGTCCTGTGCCCACAGTACAAAATTCGCGAATTTTGTTAAGCTAAATAGTTTGTATAAAATAACAGTGCCGTTCTATACAAATCTCCAATGAATTGCTTGCCTTTTAAAATCGTAGTTATTCAAATTAGGTTGGTATGAGAGCTCCAAATTAACATAAACATACCTACATATATCTTCTAATAATTTCCCTCAGTTCCAATCATATTTAATGATTATTTAATCTCTAACGGCATAAATAAGATTCTCAAATAAATGTATAAAAACTATATTGAGTCTGAATCACATTCCGCCATCATCATTAGGGGCATGATGTTTCTGCTTCACCAATTTAATTGACTGGTTTCCATTTATCTGCAAACATCAGAGTCCTCCCCATTCAATTCAACCAAACAATATCCCAATGATGTTTTTCAAAAAATAAAAACACAGGACTAACTTTTCCATCTCAATTAACTCATATATTGAGATGAGTGCATTTGGGAGTTTGCTTAAAATGCCAGACAAACCGCATGCGGCCACCATTCCAATAGTGCATCGGGCATCATCAGTGCATTCAAAAATATAAGCCAAATAATGGAATAATAATAATTTTCTCATGAAAATTATATTTTCATTTCATTAAATTAAATGTGCGACCATCCGAATGAAAAGAGCCCTAACCAGATCGCTTTTACCATCGCAGCAATAGCTAGTAGCAGTAGCAAACATCATCAGCAAAGCGCCATTAGTGCTTTAGCTGAAGGTCAATGCAGCAGAAGCAATACCAGTATAGCACTATATAGCGGCGCGGCACGGTGGGATGGTGGCAACATCAGTAGTTAACTTAATTAAATGTCCATGTCCAACTATAAAATGCATAGGCACATATAAGACCGCCTTGCCTGCTTTGCCCACATTTTAACGCTTCGTTGTTCTGGTTGTGTGTCCTTTCTCTCTGATATTGAACTCATTTCCCATGCACTAAATCACAAATCACATTCAGATGCGATACCCACTCGGCTGTGTGCTGTGCTGGTGGCAAACGGCACTGGCAGAGGAAGGAAGAACAGGGACATAAATGTCAAAAGAAGCATCTCATAACCAGCTCTAAAAAGGACATTGGATGGATGCTTGGGTTTTGGGTGGTGCTGTGCTGGCGATGGTGTTCTATTAAAATGTGTTCTGTTCTGAATTCCCTGTGCATATACTGAATAACTTAACACTGAATGACTGAATACACTCATGCTGTTGATGTGATGTTATTTGAAAGATTTCCCCCAGGAAAACAAAAGACATCGCAAAACACAAAACGCAAATTTGCATTCAACGTCAGTTTATCTAGGTATGTGTAGGTTAGGTTATGGTGTGTGTCATTTAACTTTATGGGCGGTGCATCCTTTCAACGAAATTAAATTCTAAAACTACAGGTAAAGGAAGAAAATAGGATTTATGGTTTCAAATATTCGTCAGCACCTTTCGTTTTCTTTTTCTTCTTTTTTTTTAACAAATTCTGTTGAAAGTAAACATTTGTCATTGTTGTTTTTGGTTTTAAGGTTTTGAAAGATGGGACAGACAGAAACATATGTACCCACCATAATAAAATGCAGTTAACGGGGAATTAGGCCCAACGAAATAAGACAAAATCTCAAATTTGTCCTTATTTCGCTTTGAAAATAGTAATAAGACCAAAGTGGCTTTATTTCCATTTCCACAACGAAATAAGGCCAAATTGTACATAGAAATATAACCAAATGTTTTTGAACAAGAACTTGCATTGATAAACAGTACTTTTATGCCACATGTTTTTTTAAATTATATGTAAGTTCGTTTTGGAAAATATTATCCACTAATTTAAAAAAAAAGATAAAAACATGTTTTACAACGAGATTTGAATTTTTGAAAACCTTTTTTTTTTTTTTTTGAAAATAAATAAACATAATTTTAAAACGTCATCGCGTAATTTTGAATTATTTTAATTTCGTATTTGAAAATTTTTAAAGTTATTTTACAAAATGGAACGCCAATTTAAAAAAAAAAAAATGATGCGATTTTTTAAGCCGTATTGAAACAGAATTATGTAATTGAAATTACTCATACAAATTTTAAACACAAAATTTCAATTTTATTAAAAACTTTTTATATGAAATCTAGCTGACTCGGCGAACTTCGTTTTGCCTAAATTCATTTATGTAAAGAAAATAATAATTCCGAGCATGGTATCCAATGATGTTTCATGTAATTCGGTCATTTGAATTACTTTATTCTAAAGAATACATACAACTGACCATGTAAGAAACATATGGAAATTCAAGACTGATGCCACAAACATCCAGCGATTGTCGACTTACGACTTATTGATTGTCATTTGTCATAGCAAAATCGGGATGCACTGGAAATTGAAGACGCTTAAATACGAATGGCAAATCGTTCGGAATTAGCGGAATCTATGGAATGAGAACATCTTCGCCTTTGAATTTTCCCCTCAAAATCGTGGCTTGAATATAAGATTTGATTTGATGCACTTCACAATCAAACGCGTTCCGTTACAAAGTTTTGAGGTTGCGGAGCAAAATTATAACTGAGCCGACTTTCAATTTTAAATTGTGTGGCGAAAAGCCCGGAACATCCAAAGAATTCAAAAAATTCGTGGGATAGTTGGTGGCTTCGTTTTCATCCATCACGCAGTTCACGGATTTGAATAAATGAACTCACCGACGATTTGATTTTGAATGACGAAATTCAAATGATCGACATTCTTGTTTTTCGCAACCAAAATCGCGCGTGAGCTCAGTCAATCATGGTTAACATAATTTTGAGTGAAATTCGGAAAAACATTCGCGATGAGGTCTTCCGTCGTTGTTGTAAAGTAGCAAAAATTCGGTGGAAATTCAATAAGGCCGGTGACTAAGTCCAATGTTATCACGCCATTGTCTATCGCCAATAAATTGACTAGAGAAATCTGCAGCGAACTGGTCATTTCTTCAAGCGACTCGCATGTTTGTTTCCAATTTTGCAATTTCTCCACGTATTGCAATAAAGCCGATGCTCTCAGGCCCTTCCTGGGGCCAATACGAATTCAGCAAGCCTAAAATCGTGAAAATCGAACCATCCGTTCTCGGTTTTGTTTTAGCTCTTCTAGAACGGGTAGTTGTCATACAATGATTTCGGTCTTATCAAAAATTTCTTCACAGTTGGTACCACTGGTTTTTGAGTATGCCCATACGATTTTGTTTAAAAAAAATCAAATAATAAAAAAAGAGAAAAGCTACTTTTTGTACATTTTTTTTTTCTTAAATTTGTTATTTTTTGTCGCTCTAGTACCTACATTGTACAACCACTTTTTGGTTTTTGATTTTCTCGAAAGCTGTTGATATACTTTTTATGGTGAAGTTTCTACAAAGTTTCTACAAAGTTTTATTATTGTTGTTTTTTTTTTTCAAATTTAAATAAATTTTTTTTTTTTTTTTTTTTGAAAACTCAAATTTTTGAAAGAGACTAACGGCCAATTTCTTCATAAAGTTCTAACCCTTAAAACTCGGTTTATCGAAAAATTAAAACTAATTTGAGTTCTAACTCATTTCTTCACCAAGTTCTAAGGCAAAATAATTCCGATTTAAATCTTAATTTGAGTTAGAACTTTGTTATATTTGGACCTTCAAATTTGAGGGTTTAGGAACTTAGAACTCGGTTTAAAAATATTTTCATTTCTTCAGAACACTTGATATTGTTCGAAATTTAAGCTTGTAACATTAAAAAGGAATGCAATTAAAATCAATAAGGGACAAATTGGCAAGTACCTACACAAGTACCATTATCGTGCAATGTTCAATGTTAAATTCCAAGAAAATTAATCGCGTGAATTTAAGGTGAATACATTCATTAGTTTGGGTTGTACAATTCAAAGTTGATAAAATAGATGTAATTTTGAAACATACCCAAAGATTGCGCAGCAGTGTATGGTTTATGCAAAACTCATTGCAAAACCAGCACATGTGCAATGCAATTACATATTATGTTTATTTATGCGAGCTCGCAGAATATCAGTGCTGCTGGTATCCTACTGAAGGTGGCGAAGCATATTTGACATCGCACCTACTATAAGTTGCATACACAAGAAGTGCATCTACTAGGTATATTTTAAAAATTTAATTTGTTTTTTAATGCGTTGACAAACTTTTGTTTTTCAGCGCTTGATAAGATCTTGCAAATGGTTGCATCTCGCAACACACTAAACTTGCACCTGAGACACGCACACGATTTGTTGAAGGACGCTTCATCTAACGAAACATTGTTTATTTAATTGAAATAAAAAGATGTCAAATTTTGTTGCATCTCATTGGTGTTTTGTTTTTTATTTGAGTGGTGGTTTTAAATTTTCATTTGGTGGTTTTTGCATGTTTTGATTTTTGAGCTTATTTTTTTACTTAAAAGGAAAGGAAGCCGAAACATAAAGGTTGCATGTGCAAACTGCATCAAAATGAAAGGTACTATTTTTACTTATATCCATGTTCCAAAAAGATTTCCGCAAAATCATGCACTACCCATCACACACTTATTTTTGTCCCAAAAATGTTAACTTTGATGCACTTTGCATATGTTCACTTAATATATGGAGCTCCCGGTCCTAATAACATTTTTGTACACCATACTCAAAAATCATAACACGAATAGTAACGCAGAATCACACAAATCCAATTTTAAAATACCGAAAATAAAAAAATGTCACAAAATTCAAAAATGTGGTATTTATTTCAAATGAATAGACAGCATAACAGAAATATAAGATGCCAAAAAACGTTACCGCCAAAGCAAAACTGATAGATATTGTTAAATTTGTCAATAGAATGTCAGAAATTTGTGTCAAAACAATCTACCGGGTGCTACAAAAAATTTAAAAAACACGTTAGAACTCAGTTTCACTAAACCGAGATCTATAGTTCTAAATAAATAAATAATGATTTTAGACAGAGTTTTAGGGAAATGATTTGAAGTGAAGAAATGCTCGAGTTCTAAATAATTTAAAAACTGAGTTTCAAAAATAAACCGAGAATTACTAGATCGAGTTTTAAATTGATTTTAGAACTTTGTCAAGAAATTGGCCGTAAGTCAATTTTCTTAAAACTTTGTTCAAAGTAGTTTTTAATCATCTTTTAGAATATAAGAAAAAAAAATATTTCCAAATTCATAATAACGGTGGATTCCATACAAATGTTGGAAAACAGTTTAAAAAGATGTATTTTACTCCAAATAGCTCCAACAATGTTGAAATAAAGTGTGTATAATGCTAAATTAGTGCGATATACTTTCAAATACAAATTTGTTGCATTCTTATAACAGTCTTCCCATAGAACCACTTTTAATATTTTCGACTTTTTCATTATTGAAGTACAAGTAATATTGGATATCGAAATTTTTCAAAAACTCATTTTTTGATTAAAAAAACAGAACTCGTACTCGTAAAACGAAAACTCGTACACAAGTTTTTTTGAAATTCATTATTTAATAAATTTATATTAATTCAGGAAATACATTTTCATCTTTTTTGTTAAACTCAAGCATCCGAGACGAGACCGAGATGTATATTGGGACCGAAATTTACAGAGAGTCTAATGAATAGCTATATTCTAGCTGCTCACATCACATATTTCTTTTAATAATTTTGTTTCTGCTCTTCAGTACATAAATAGTTTTTTTTTTTAATTGTCACTTTATCTAGTTGGCGTAACGGGGGACAAAGACCCCCTTTTCCCAGACGATTATTTTCTATTTCAACCGAAAACCTACACAGTTAAGCTCTTTATGTATCTAAAAATGCGAAATTTGTTCATATTTTTTTTATTTCTATAATTTATTTTCAATTAAAATAATGAAATAAAATCATTAATATGTTTTTCTTTTAATATTTCAGATTGCAGAGGTTCCAATTAAGGATAATTAACTGTAAGTTTCTAAAACCATAACAAATATACTAAATTTTCTTTTGATTTTCATCTTACTCATTTTCGGGTCATCTGAAAAATTTTGATAGCAAGAAGTTGCCCTATCGCTTCTATTTAGCTGAAATGGCTATTGGACTTTTTATAAAGGTGTTGTCTGCATCCAATTCCAGAGCCGTACTGTAGCCTCTGTTTTTATTTTCATTTTATTTATTAATGATTAAACAAAGTACTTTTTGCTTAAGTTTACCATAATTTATTTTTTAAATAATAAATATTAGATTTATGGTGTACAAAAATGAACAAAAATTTAAGCTACCGACCAAAATTTAATCCTAGAGATTTTTTTTGAACTCATTGATGGGGAAAACTAGATTAAATGCCATTGCACCTTTCTGCCAACACAAAAATAAATGCATTTTCACTGCTTCACGTCGTCGTTGTCGTAGGTATAACAAACCAAAAATCAACCGTGTGTACATAGATTTTAGTCCAGATCCTGTCATGTGGCTCCGGCTTCGTGTGCCAATTAAAGGTATGACATATGATTTCCCAACCATTCTCTGTGTGTATGCAACCAGAAAAATGTCCTCCTGACCCTATTCCTGTAGCATATATACACATACACCCACCCACTACCTATAGCAGTGAAATATTATGAAAATAAAAAAAAAAACGGACCACAGCCCAAAAGGATCCAACTCTGATGCCAAGCCATCAGACCACCGTCAACCACCAACCGCCAACCCCACAAAAACCGGCACAATCCCCAGCACACACTGTCATGTTAATAATTCATTTTCAAGTATTTTTTTTTTCGACGGCCCTTAGGTATATGACGAGGAGTGTGTGTTTGGGCAGCGAAGGGAAAGGGAACAGGGGGTGGTTAGACAAGAATGAAATTTTCTACCCACCACTCTAACTAAGGGAATCCCCTAAATCCGATGAAAATTTAATCGCATTCTTTCTTTTTTTTCCACGAGTTCGCTCGAATATTTGATGTCAATTTGTCAACGTTTCGGCATACCCGACCATCTACTCTTTATCCTTGTCATATTTGGCTTAAGCTTAATAAAACAAAAGGACCAAAGAAGCGCATTATGCTCTCCAAAAGCCCGCGCCGTGTCATTCATAAAGCGGATAATCAAAAAATTGTTTCATACTTTATGCGGCTCCGGGCAAAAAAAATTACCTGATGGGGCAATGAACTGCTGCTTCATTGGAAATACATGAGTGTGTAGCAATGAAACTTATATAAAAATCCAATCCATCACCGAACGTTGGAAATGGGAGAAGGGGAGGTCGTTTGTATGTGTCCCGATGGCTGACAGAAAATTGATGAATTTTCATAAATAACAATTTAGCATGAAAAAATTAAATAAAACGTTTTCATACAACCATCAGCTAGGCGGATATGGGGAAGCGAAAACACTTCAAACGAATTAATTTGGCAACTATGTTGCTGCTCTGCCTGATGCAAACATACATAACAACAGCTGGATAGAAAAAAAAAGAAAAAAGGATTTTAATCGGATTCAAGTGCACATAGTCCACAAATTATAAGCCTGAAAGTTATTTTAGGAAATTGTTCCTGATGGGACAGTTCTGTCAGTCTCCGCAGTTCAGTTTGTGTATAGGTATAATTTTCAGCTTTATCCGGTTGGATTAATTTTGTTAACTAAACGGAAACACAACTTAAAACAGGAAGGCTTTATTTAAATCAGATTTAATGACCGGATGTTTAAGGATTTAAGGGGGAAAATTAGTGTTGTGTTATTATTTATTTGATTGCTTGTTTGGTAAGCAAAGCACATTATGAAGTTATTACCGATTATTATTTATATCTCCCGGTGAAAGTTTCAAGCTATTTTACAGGGGAATTGAGTTGCGGAAATCCCATTTTTATAATGATTTTTTGAAAAAATAAATAGAAATAAATTATTGAATTTGCGTTAAGCAAGTTTAAAGTATCTCACTGGGAAGATTATTTGGAAACAAAAATTAGTAAATCTATAGTTCGGGGTTTATGCTTCACAAAATGTAGAGAATCAAGGCCTCCTTACGTTCACTCTAAAACGTTCCTGTGGGCGTAATTTAAGACGGAAAGAATTAAGGCAGTAGCGGATCCAGGGGGGAGCTATAGGGGCTAAAGCTTCACAGCCAATTTGTAAAATTCAATTCATAATAGCCTGAAAGGTTTTACAATCTGGGCTAAGCAATTAATATGTTTGCAGTGTTTTTTCAACCCCCAAGGAAATTTGATAAAAAAAAAAAAGGTTGGGGCTGAACACCTTACACCATTAATTGTTTATTCGATGTAAGAGCTAGATAATTTTCAAGATAACTGGTATTTTTCCAAACCAAAGACAAATTGGTGAAAAATACTATGTTGGGGCTGGATAATTAAAATCCCTAGCCCTAGGTTTCCGGCTAAGTCTCAAGAGAAAATAGAATAGTATAGAAAAAAAACGAACTAGGGGCTAGACAATTTACACTTCATTTTCATTATACAAATTTGGCGCTCGATTTTTTCTACGAAAGCTGTTATTTTTTCAAGCCCCTAGACTATTTTCTGAAAAAAAAAACTAAATTGCGGCTAAATAATAAGCCCCTAGAAAATTTATAAAAATAAACGAACTGGGGGCTAGACAATTTACACACTATTTTCATTATACGAATTTGGGACTCAATAATTTCCACGAAAGCTGATATTTTTTCAAGCAGTTGTTTTGCGTTTTTGTGGTAATTTGTTGAATTTGATTGTACCTGATGCTCAGTCCATTGTTTTTTTATCGTCTTCATTAGATAATTTTCGTTTCGATTGTGTGAAAATTGACGTTTATGGCTGATAAATTAATTTTCGGATAGTTGTTTGTCCTGGAGTATCAGATGGTTATATTTTATTTTGAATGTTGCACTTATGTCTATGTTCCTAATAGCTTCTCCTTTTTTTCAATTTCTTTTTTTCGACATTTTGCCTCAGTATGTCGTCAAATATGGAAATTTGTTCATTATTTCTGTTACTATATTGGATTCAAAAATTTCCGTTATCAGCGATTTTACACTATGTATATTATAAAGTCCAAATCTTTTAACGCAATACTTTAGTTGAAAATAATACTAAGGCATTGTAAAATGGTGTTTTCTGACAGCCAACTTTCTTTTTCCTCCATTCAAATAAAAAAATATATTTTGCCTTCTTATTTGGCATTCTAGAACATTGATTTTTTCTTCGTGTCTATCAAGCTTTATGTTCAAAATATTGAATTAAGAACTTAATTTTATTTAAAACTGTAAATATATAAATAACAAAAAATTTAATTTATATTCTATTGCTAAAACTTTACTTATTTACAAATATAAATACATATGCATAAAATAACAACACAACATAATTTGTCAGTACATATTTTTTTTCTTCCACTAATGAAACTTCACTTTGTTTCTTCTACTTAGAATAATTGATACCAATTTATTTATTTCAAAAACTCAATATATATTTTTAAAATAACAAAAAACACATAATTTTCGAGCGCATTTGTTTCCTAAACTAAACTAAACTTATTTAAAAAAATCTAAAATGTAATGAAAATGTAATTTTAAAAATGTAAATATGTATATAAAGCGAATACATGTAACGAGTCGATGTTATTGTTTCTTCTACTTAGAAAAGAGTAGAATAATTGATAAAGATTAACTTATTTCAAAAAATCAATATGTATTTATAAAATAACAAGCTTATTTAAAAAATGTAAATATGTTTCTTCTTTAAAAGAAAAAATTGATAAATGTTAACTTATTAACAAATATGCAAAGCCATATTATATTTATTTTCTTAACCGGTTGACCAATTAATAATTGTTATTAAATTCATTAAAAACGTCGGTTTGACAACTGATTCCTCTGTGGCTTAAAAAGCTTATTTTCAACTTTTGAGACTGATAATTTTTAAGTGTATATGTTCTAAGAAAAGCCTTAAAAATATATATTTATGTTGTATACAAAATAGATGGATCGAGTTCGTAATCGCAGAAATCTGCAACAGATCTGCCGCTTGTTTGTTTAGCTTCTGCGACTCGATTTTATTTTTCTTCTGCCCGCAGAAAGTAAGCAGGCGGCAGTTTTTGAAAAAAATTGTATTCATAAAAATCGCAGTGCAGAAAATTATTTGTAAAAATTCGCGATTATTAAACAAAAAAAAATTTGTTTGTAAAAGGTGATTTTAGGGCTTTTGGGTGAAATTTGGAAAAAAATATGCTATGATAGACAAATATCTTAATGATATATGTACGTATGTACTTCAAAGCCATTTCATATACAGGGTGGGCCAAAAACAAGTTTCTTTTTAAAAATGCAATAAAATTGTTGTTGGCATACTATCGGTCTTTTACAATTCCCAACAAAAAAAAAAAAAAGTTCAAAGGGGTGGATCAGCAGCTCCGAGTCGGGCAATTGACATCGCAAAGACGTCTGATAACACGATTTTGAAATTTGGTGCGATCGATTGTGGTATGGGCTGTGTGGCATGGCACACCATCCTGCATGCACCAGACGTTGTCCAAATCCATGTCTTTAATAACAGTAAACAAAAAGTTGGTTAATATCGCTTTGTAACGACCATTGTTGACCAAAACGTTGTTCCCATTTTCGAAGAAAAAATGGTCCAATGATGACCCACCCTACCTATGTAAATGTTTTCCTGCTTTAATTCTATTTTTTTTTCTGCAGAATGTTTTTTCTGCACAAGCTCGACGCCGACTTGATTTCTGCGTACTTTTGATGTTTACGAACGTAATTTTTTTTGCAGGCCTACTGAAGTCAAATTTCAATTTTTGTTTACGAACACAAACTTTGCAGATCTAAGTAAGTCAGACGATTACGAATTCGCCCATGTTTTCAACTTTATTTCTTTCTAGTATTTTGTGAAAAAAAAAAAATAGCATAAAACGATATGGGATATTCCATTCCATTGAAAGTATTTATGAATAATGAAAGCATTTGCATTTTTTGACAAAGACTCAAAGGAAAATAAAAATAGAAGAATGTAGGTATTTGTGCTTCGAAATTAGTCAAACGGCAGCATTGGTTAATGCATCAAATAATTTTTGATTTTTGATTGATTTGTATAAGAACAAAAATATTCCGTTTTGGAACAAAGATATTTAATTTTTTTTTTAAAGTTCATATGTATATCTATCTGGTTTTATATCCTTAAACATTGTTTAGAAAAGGTCACGAAAAAGATTTAATTACTTTGTTATCTAAAGTATTATAGTCCCAAAGAGTGGCAACACTGAAAATTGCACGGCAAAAAAAGGACAGGTGGCCACAGAAAAGATGGGTGACCCAAAATAGGACGAGCGGCCAAAAAAAAGACGGGTGGCCGAAAAAAGGACTGGTTGACAAAAAAAAGGCGGGTGGCCAAAAAAGGCCGAATGGCACAAATAAGAACGGGTGACGGGCGGCCCAAAAAAAAATGGGTGTCCAACAAAAAAAGAATGGGTGGGCAAAATATCATCTATACTCTGTTAAATTGTCTGTACAGGGATGGTAGGACGTTTGTATCTCTGTATGGTCACACTGGCTATCCATATACCTATTTCAAGTAAAAGCTCTCATAGGGTTTCCGTACTTTGCATTATATCTCACCTTAATTAATTCTGTTCTCAAATGCTTGAAAACAAAAAGCTTTTTTATAAAAACCACTATCTTTTGATAAATCATCTACTTTTTTCTTAATGTGGACTAAATCCACATTTTCAATATTTTTCATTTAAATTTCTTCGTGATGATAACCCTCAAAAATCTACGAAAAAATGATCCCGACAAGTAGCAGTGGCAACACTGAAAATTGCACTTGCTCTGTTATAGTTTTGACTTTTGAAACCGCTCAATTTGGTACTTAATTGGCCTTTCTAAGGCAACAAGTTCCCAAAGTATTGACAACAATCCCAAAGACCAATATGCCGGTGGTTTTTTTTTCAAAATGGTGACCAAATACTGCGTGTCAAAAGTTGGATGAAACTTTTTGATATAATTTATGGCACTTTTCTCAACAATATCCTCAAAAAACAACTTGATGTTAAAAATGTTGCCAGTGTCAAAACCTATAAATGCACTCACTCGACTATTAAATTTTATTAGATTCAATATTATACCTAATAGGAAACCTGTTGCCAAAGCAAATAAAACAAGACACAGGGACAATATTTCTTCGTCATTAATTTCATTCAATTGAAAATGACACCGACATAATAATGCATTCATTAGGCTACTTAAAAAAATATACTCGTATCATTATACCTAATTTTTTTTTTTTTTTTTATTTCACTCTGTTCCTAACAATTTAAATAAATTTAAAAATTTTGTAAACAAGGAGCAATGCGCTCATTCTATATAAAGTATATATTGTTGGGCACGTTCCAAACCAATAAAACTTGAGGGCATACTTCAACTGATGATGGCGATAGCGGGCGGTGCCGTGCGATGGGTCGGCTTTCGTCGTCGTCATTTGGCTGGCGGTAACTATATGTAATCAAGAGTACTTGGGCAGTTTTCTCTCACTCTGACAGTCATTCACGCAGCAATTTAAATTTTTTATATTATTATACGTTTCAAGAGAAAAGTAACAGTGGTACAAAATTACTTCAAAATTGGTTTAAAGTGAACATAAAAATTAATTTTTGGTTGATTTTACGTCCCTAACCAATACCCAGACATTTTTGAACACAAAATCAAGGAAACCTTCAAATTCACTCCCGCGGACATTGTGTCAATATTTTTCTTATGTTCTATATATAATAAAAATATTGTCAAAATGTCCGTCAAAGAGTATTTTTCAGACTACACAGTGCAACTTAAAATTGTATCTAATTTGAGCATTTGAGTGTTGTTTTTTTACCTGTTTTTTACCTGAAAAAAAAATAACAAAGGCACCTTCAACATGTTTACTCGTTAATCCACTATGTTAGTGAATAGAAACACCAAATAACTTTTGAATGTTTTAAGAAATCAATTATTTATAATATATTTAAATTTATTTGTATGCAGACTTTTTTGGCCAAATTGAATTTAAATGCAAATAAAAAACTTTAATCCATGTTATCCCAACGTTTCGTCGTTATCCACGACTTCTTCAGGGGTTTTTTATTAGATTTTTGAGTTTTGCTGTTAAATTTACGTTTATATTTTAAAATGTGGTGTTTGTATTTTGAAAATTTAATAAATAAAAATATTTTTAATAAATTAATATTGCAACAATTTTTTTATACACGGAAAGAATTCTTAGATCAGATTAAGAAAAATAAGCTACAAATCACGAAAAATGAATCAAGTTTTGGACCTTGGATTGGAAATTACTAAATTCAGACGTTTTGTTTGCAATATTAAAAAAATAGCGAAATGAAGATATTGACACTCAAAAATTATATTTCAACACTTTTGGGTATCAATAATTCGACCGAGGAAAAAAAATATAGCCATTAGCGAATCGCAATTTGATATAAATTTGTATCAATTTGGATATAGTGATTGCTGGCTAAGCTGGAGTCGCGGGTTCGATCCCTGCTCTCTAGGTAGCATTTTTTTTTTTAATTTATTTTTATTACAGGCATACATATTGAATTACAGTAATTATTATTTCGTAGTCAAAATGTAAAAAATAAAAATTTTCAAATCTACGAATTGTGGTCGAAATGTTAATTTGCGTGTATTTTTATTTTGTTATTTTTGTCAACAACAGGGGTGTTTGCAGCCGCTTACTTTTTATTCTGAAATGTATATACAATTTTACATATTTGAAAAAGACTTTTATTTTAATTACTTGATTTCTCTGGGATTGGATTCTGGTATACCTTCCGCATATCAATCCAATACGCTACCACCTAGGCCATCGCACGATATTAAGGGACTATGTTGAAACTTAATCACTTTAAAAACTTATTTACTTGTTCGTTGGTTCAAATCACCTTATAAATATTTAAATTATTCCCCTCGAAGTGTAAGATTACGCATACAAAAATTGTAATTTGCTGTATAGTTTTGCAAATAACTATTTTCATAAATTGCCATAGTTTGGGGTCAATATTTATATCGTAGCTACTTACATTTTGTTGGTTTGAGCATTGAGAAAATGAAAATCACCATTTAAATTTCGCAAAACAAGATCAATAAGTTGTAAATTTAAATTATTCCCCTGAATAAGTAGATTGCGATTCAAAAACTTGTAATTTAATTTCAAGTCAACAAGCTCGAATTATAACTTTTGATAATAAATATCGAATTATAAAATTTAGCATTTTACGATGATTTGAGTAGTAAATTACAAAGTTTTCAGTTATTATTTAATCAAAGCGCCTTGATTTACAAAAAAAAAAAAGTTTCGTTAATTACAACCTAAAATTTTGCAATTGGTGATTTTTCAATTCTTTCCGTGTACGGAGACTAATAAATTGAAAGGACAAACAAAAATTATGACAGTACTTATGTACTTATATGTACAACTTGAATTTTTTGTTTCGTGAATAAAATTTCTTACTTCACTCACTGATATAAAATAATTCATCTTTAATTTGCATTTATTAATAAAAACATCCTTTTGCACAGTCTACACCACTGTGTGTTGCGTCTTTTCGTGTCCGCTGCAAATTGCCAGCAATTTCGAAAATAAAAAAAAATATAAATATCAACATGCCAGAAAAACAAGTAGTTATACACAATACGCTGTTCCACAAGTACGTATAGTTATTTCTAGTGCATATATACATACTTCAAAGAAAAATCAAGAAAAGCGTGAATAAGGATAATCAAAAGAAAAATAAATTGACCTTGGATGGTCATTGCCATCCATAAGAAAAATTCTTATAGCTCGAGAATTTTTCTTTTTTATTTTAAGTGCGTCATTAGTCTGGTTTTATGTTAAAAGCCACACAATAAGTTCTTATTGGAGCTTGTTTTGGTTATAATTATGATTAAAGCTTGTCACGCAATAGATATAAGTGTAACGTAATAAAACAAATATGAAGGTGACCAATTTTAACGATGAGGACTCTACTCTCCAACTTAGATGTGGGCTTGACTGAATTTAAAAACATGAAAAAAGTCAATGTAGATTTAAGGTATTTATGGTTCATTAAATAGCACCTGTTCTATAACAAGACCTAACATTGCGTGTTATTGTTGTGGTAGGTAAGACAGTTTTTTTCTTAATTAACTCGTATAAAGCTACAATGTTATTATAATGTCTAGAATAAAGTGATTTTTGTTTGCTTGAAAAGGTCAGTAAACTTCGATTTAGGTTAAGAGTTTTACAAAACATTAACAAAAAACACTCTAAGGCTATACTCCCGTGTTTTATTGGAAAAGCTATCCATAGTAGTATTCCATAGTAGCTATCCATAGTAGGATTTTACATGAATAACAAATACATCATCGGCAGTATGAATACTGCCGATAAAAGTTAAAGTAGAATCATACTGCGGATGGATTTTCCGAGTCTCGAATGGATTTTTGGTGGTTTAATTCTCAAATGTAGTAGCCCGTAGCGTAACGGTTACTGCGTTCGACTGTCACGCTAGAGGTCTGGGATCGCTTCCCAGCCTTGTCCACCTAAAAACTAAAAAGTTTTTTTTCAGGGCTACTGCCTCTTGCGAGGAATTGACAAATTCTCCAAGAATATCACTTGTCACGAATAAGTGCTTCTCGTCTAGCCGTTCGGATTCGGCATAAAATTGTAGGTCCCTTCCATTCCTATCGAAAGGCGCACACAGGAATGGTTGCGAGTTTTTAGTCACTAGGCCCTGGTTCTTCATGAGCCGTTGTGCCACCCGATTTTTTATTCTCAAATGTTGGTTACTATTAGTTTTTTCGTGAAGTCAATTTTGACTGCTTCTGATTCTCACAAATAGATTTTTTTTTTTAAATATTCTGACAGGTGTTCTTTCAGTTAAACCAATTTTGAAATACAAAAACCAGGCTACTGCCGATGCGGTTTTTTGGTAATTTTCTACTGTACTGTTTATAGAATACCAAAAAAACACGGGTATTAATGTAGTAACTTTTGACTATAATTAATTGGAGTTTTGGTAAAAGAAAATAAAACAAAAAAAACGAACAATATTAATTTTAAATTTTATTTCATACTAACATTATGTATGTACTTATACTATAATATGCAGGACTGAATCAATCGAACTTGATCTTGTAGTCACGGTTGCCACTTTGGTCATTTCTGTCCAAATTCGGTAATGCTATTTTAGCTACTGACAGAATTCAAATTAATGGAAAACATATTTTTTTATTCTTATTCTTAATTTAGTCAAACAGTAGAAGGTATCTGTTTTTAGTACTTAGTATATATAGAAGATTAGCCTAAGAACGATCAAAGGTCTTCTGTTCTATTTAATATTAACTATAATTATATAAAGACGAAACAATTATCTTGTACGCCCCTGCGTTGCTCAAAAGGTAATTTACTAATTTACCTGAAACAAATTTTATAATATTCCTTATGTCTATGAGATGGTCATAAGGCCAGTTTGTTCACAGTGGGTTAAATTTAGTATGTGACTTTCATAGGCTTTAATTAACTCACGCTAATTAACCAAAATGGGCTGATTAGTGAAATCCATGATTAGCAACTCATACATTGATTTTTTTAAACAAAATTTGATCAACAAAAACATTTGAGGATTTCCCAGCTCAACTAATCTTAGATTAAAGATAATCAGCTGTGAACAAGCCCTTAGGCTATTTTGTATTCATTAATTTGTTTAATTTTTCAGAAAAGTATTGTTTTTTTTTTATTTTTTGTCACCTTTTTCCCAAATATTTACTTATACTCTTAAGAAGACGGTTTGATATTAAAAAAATAAGAATTTTTTGATAGACTCAACATTCTAACAAAAATTTGAAGCCCTATATATTTTCTTAATTATCCATACAAGCTGAGAAATAAATATATAAACATTTGAAAGTTATAAACTTTTCTGAATTATTTCTATCCAGGAATTCTATTAAAGAGCATTCAACAAGTAGCTGCTTTGTTTTTTTTTTTTTGTTATTTTTGTTGAATTCCCTTCTTCTGCAAACTGAACTGATTGAGAACTTAAAATAACGGGAAAATGGGTTACAATCATGTGTATGAAAAGAAGGAGGTACAATTAGTATTAAAGCAATTGAATGGTGTTTGGCGAATAAATATTTTAACAGGGAAAATTTTAGGAATAACTTCAAATGAATTCACTCTCAAAAAATGCTTCACATATTACAAAATGACTACACTGCCAAAACATTTTGTATCCGGAAGCTTTAAAATAAAAATTAAATAAATAGGTGGGAAGATATGCAAATATCAACAAATTCCTCAAATATTATGTACTGATAGCAAACAAAATATCATTTTTACTTTTATTTTTACGTTTAGGATTCGTGCAAAAAAAAAATTCGAGATAATAATTTTCCCTAACATTACGATGATAGAGAACGCGAAAAAAGTGGGTCTCGCAATTCTGTCTGTCTGTCCGTTTGTCTGTCTGTACCTCGACCTGCAGCCTAAACCGCTAAAGCGATTTGGTTCAAAGTTTGAAAAAAGAGGGGAAATTAATTTTTTTAGCTCAAAAAATCACGGTACCTACCATACAACCAATATACAACAATTGGTTTATTTCAAAAACGGCTCTAACGATTTTGGAAAACAAAATTACGAGATACTTTAATTACTACATTTTGGTAAGAAAACAAATATTTATAACGGTTATTAACGGTACCTGTCATAGAACCGATTTTTTGGTTTTCAAATTTCTCGTCAACGGCTACATCGATTTCTACCGAATTTTGTGTGTAAGGGGTCCCTTGAAATTTTAACAATTTTGCATATACGATTTTTCAAACTAATTATTTTTGGATTTTCAAAAAAATATTGAATTTTTTTTTTTTGAAAATTCAATATCTTGAAAACGGGTTAGTGGTTTCTTTTTTTAATTTTTGTGAAAAATTGTTTTTTATTAAATACTAAAAGTTGGCATACCAAATTTAATTTTTTAAATTTTCAAGAATTTTTATATATACAAAATTATTTAAAAAAAACCGCTCTAACGGTTTTTGAAATTTTCTTTTCATAAATTTATATTTATCAAACAAATCAGATGGCATACTTACTTTATTTGAGTTCTATTTACTTTAGCTATTAAAAAACAAATTTATAGTAGTTTTTAGTACTTTTGTATTTTAAATTGTTTTTAAAACTTTTATAATGATATCATAATGGTATAGAACCACTACATATGCACATTGTCAATTTTAAGCTACGTTCAAGTCGTGCCCATTTATTTAAAGTTTGCGAAGCAACGCGAGCACGGGTCGGCTATTTTTAATGCAAATTCTTATTATCCTCATACACTTTTCGTTTGTTGATGTTATTTTCGAACCATTACGTTGAATTGCAAGGCCATTAATCGCAATTCTTGCAAATTCCTTCGGACTTCAACCCTTAAAATTTGGCACCCAAGCCATTAACTCCTGTTTAAATATGCCAATGCAATGTAATTTCTATATGGCAAGTTCATTAATGTTTTATTTGGCCAGCTTATTTACACACCCTTCCAGAACAGAGGGGTCTTCTTATATTGTATCCAAACCGCACAAAAGAATCAAATACCAATTACGAACCTTTTATCTTGTTTGTGTGTTATGCTATCGTAAGCTTTTGAACCTCATAAAATCCTCATTACATTTAGCACTTCCCTTACAACTTTGGGGTCAGAGAATTCCCCGGCGTCAAACATCACACCAATGTGTATCAATAAAAATATTCCGTTTAGTTCCTTCCAGTTTAACAGTTTTTTTTTTGTATTTTGCTTTCCAATATTATAACGTACTATATGTAGCTATATCCTTGTGGCCTGTTTAAACCAACATTACCACCAATAAAAAGGGGATACAAACAATCTATAATGTTGGCCTTCTTCATTGTCATAAGCATCGTCATCATCATCGTCATTGGATAAATTTAGAGGGTAAAGGTTTCTATTTTCAAGACACCACACAGAGGGGGCTAACACCGAGGGCGAATTTATTCTGCTATGATATGCGGATTCGCAAACGACTTGAGCTTTTCGATTCAGCATTAATGGCGCGGAAAGAAAATGTTCCAAACAAATTTTCCTCTTTTTCTATGAAATCAAAAAAAATGTAAATGCAAATGGAGTGTCGTGGGATTTGTGGTCAAAAAGATAAGTAAAACACCATCACCATTTTTTTTTTGTTGATTTCTATTACGGTTAGGGAGGTTAAGAGATAAATAAAAGAAGAGGAAAATTAAATTTACAAATTTTGAGGGTGGAATAAAAAGTTTGAGAGGACATTTATAAAATTCTGATGTTTTATATTAACGATAGTGGCAAGGGTGAATGTAGATCTAAATGTAGGTAGGTTCGTATGAATATAGATTTAGTGGTGTGCTTACGAAAACAAATAACAAATTTTGAGTGTTTTGATAACCAACCAAGTCAGTTTTAATAATAGTAATAATATTTCAAAATGTCTGTCCATAAAAACTATGTATAATCAGATTGATAAAATCTGTGTTACACCAGACTACAGTTAAAAGAAGAACAAACAGATGGGAAATTTTAATAAATTCAATTTATTGAGGAAATAAGTCATATTATTTTCTAATAGAATCTGAAAAGGCCACAAGCTGGTGAGTGTGCGTCTATAGATAAAGCTGTTGCAGCTATAACAAGGAAGGATTCGTGCAAAAAAAAATCGAGATAGTAATTTTCCCTAACATTACGATGATAGAGAACGCGAACAAACTGGGTCTCACAATTCTATCTGTCTGTCCGTCTGTCTGTCTGTACCTCGACCTGCAGCCCTAATGGTTGAAGCGATTTTCTTCAAACTTTGGACTTAAGGTTGTTATGGGATTCCCTAGAGGGGAAATTGAAACTTTTTTTTAGTTCAAAAAATAACGGTACCTGCCAAACAACCAATAAACAAAAAATGATTTATTTCAAAAACGGTTCTAACGATTTTGAAAAAAAAATTAGACGTTTTTTTTATAACGGCTATTAACGGTATCTGTCTTAAAACCAATTTTTTGGTTTTCAAATTTCTCGTTAATGGCTGCACAGATTTCAACCAAATAATTTCTTTATAATTTTAACAATTTTGCATATCCAATTATTCAAAACAATTAGTTTTGGATTTTTAAAAAAATATTGAATTTTTTTTGAAGATTCAATATCTTGAAAACGGCCAATGAATATTTTGTGTAAGATTGTATTTTATTTAATTCTAAAAGTTGGCATACCAAATTTTATTTCCAAAAATGTTGAAGAATTTTTATATATAAAAAAAATAATTTTTATAAAAACCGCTCGAACGATTTTGTGAAATTTGATTTCATAAATTCATATTTATCAAACAAATCAGATGGCGTACTTTTTTTTAGCTCTGTGTGTTTAAGCTATTTAAATAACAAAGGAGAATGTGCAAAAATATATGGGACCTGGTCTACCTGGTGCCCAGACACGAGACCTACTAAATTGATTTGATTAGGTACTATGGAGTGTACCAACGTACGAGTCTTTTTTTTGTCCTTAACAATGGGAGTTGGCTAAAATAATCGACCAAAAAACTAAGAAAAACACTTTGCAAATTCGAATAAACATAGACAAATTGTTTTATATTTTGTAATATACCGCCTAAACCCCATGGTTTACAGTTCTGTGTCTATATTCAAAAATGATGCTCATGAACTAAGCTTTCCAACGTGACGCACACTAGACACACAATTATTTCCATTCGATAAATACGCGCAATCGAATAAAATAAAAGTAGAACTTTCATGCTGTTAAGCGAATTATTCGCCAACCATGATTTTTTTCGCTATTATTGGCCATTGATATAAAAGTTCCTTTATTTTTGGATCTATTCAGTCCATCAAAAGTGACGAATACTGTCATTTCAATGGAACACTATTACAATTAATGTTTGCTCTAATTGCAATCTTTGTTGCCATTTACTGGCTTAACCCCATGGTTTACAGCTATGTGTCCATACAAAAAAATGATGTACTAGGGCTAAGTTTTCCAACGTTATATGTATATCTCATTTATGGGCAATAGGTAGACCAAACTGCCCACTCTTCTTTATTGTAGTTTTTATGTAAGAGGTCCTTTGTTTTTAAAAACTTTTTTTTAATGATATCATAATGTTATGGAACCGATACATATTCCAATTGTCAACTTCAAGCTACGTTAAAGTTGTTAGCTACGAGAGCAAGTTTGTGCAATCCAGTCGTGCCCATTTTTCGATACAAATTTTTATGGGAATTTTGCACTTTGTACCTTTTATTTTTGAGCTTTGAAATCACTACAGTTATTTTTCAATTTTGTATTAATTATTGTTTTAACATTATTCCTTTATGAACCCACATTCAAAAAAGTACGATAGAAAAAAAAGAGGAAGGTAATTTAATTTTCTTGGTCACACATTGTTAAAGAACAATTTTTAAAAGAAACTAAATTCAAACACATAATATTTAAAATAGAGATTAAAATGTATTTGTCTTTTCTTTTAATTATTACATATAGTCTAAGAAAGACAGGATCGGACCAGGGACAAACTAATTCATGAAATTTTATTTCTGGTATCGACGCAGAATTTTATCCTCAACAACATATTCAAAGTCCCCCACAATCCCCGCATTGGCTTTTTGTATAGGCGCATTTTAAGAGGTAGAGAGGGGAGGGAGGCGGGAGTTTGTTGAGCTGAAAAATTTGTTGTAATACAATCTAATCATATGTTCTTAGGGTGCTTTTCAACGCTGATTCCAATGAAACCAAAAGTGAAATGATACATGTATCCTGTGGAAAGTTAATGTCAGTTTTATGGAATGATCAATTTTTTAAAGTACAACAAGTAATATATTACCCAAAACCATATTAAAATAATGGGATTTTAATTAAATTTGGTATAAATGTTTCATTTGACATGTCTACCAAGAATAAAAAGGTTCCCCAAAAATATCTGTGGTGAAAGGGTGTTTTTTTGAGGGCGAGATGTTAGTGCATCATTATTACCATAATATCTATGAATAAGTTTTGACACTGAAGAAATTTTCTAAAAATATTAAATATTTCATGGTTTCCAAGTATCAAAAGAGTCCATTAAAATAATTTTTAGTAGAGTTTATGTTTGACCTGCCCTATACGGAGCAAAATGTTAGCTCTTACGAAAAATTGTATTTTCTTGTAATCGAGATAGTACATATGTATGAAATATGATACATGATTTTAAGGTATTTTTTAACGCCGAATCTAATAAAAGAAAAACAAATATGATACAAGCGCCCTAAAAAAAGTTATATTAATGTTGAAACAGAAATTACTGTTTTTTCCGTTAAGCAGGTCAAACATTACAGCCCCCAAAAACACACTTGGACCTTAGATATTTGTACGGACTCTTTTGATCCTTGGGTGCCAAAATAAATTTAATATTTTTAGCAAAGTTCATAAGTGTCAGAATTTGTTCAAGGATGTTATTGGAATAATCACTCACTTGCATCTCTCCGTCGAAAAAAACACCCTTTAACCAAAGATATTTTTTGGGACTCTTTTGATTCTTGGTAAGCATGCCAATTTAAACATTTATACTAAATTTCATTAATATCCCATTATTTTAAAATGGTTCTGGGTAATATATTACTTGTTGTACTTTAAAAAAAGTGATCATTCCATAAAAATGACATTAACTTTCCACAGGATACATGTATCTTTTCAGTTTTATTCTCTTTAGAATCAGCGTTGAAAAGCACTCTAAGAACATGTGTCATATGATTAGATTGTATTACAACAATTTTTTTAGCTTGACAGACTCCCGCCTCACTCCCCTCTCCTCCTCTTAAAATGCATCTACACAAATAGTCAATTCAGGGATTTTTGAGGACTTTGGATATGTTGTTGAGGATAAAATTCTGCTTCGATACCAGCAATAAAATTTCATGAATTAATTTGTCCCCGGTTGCCCATATTAAATTTCCAATTCCTCTTTTTAAAAGTTACAAAAGTTAAAAGTGAAAATATTAAATGATTTTTGAAATCGAAAATAATTCCAAATATTGGTTAACCAATCATTTTTGAGCCCAGTCATTAAAAAAATATTATCATTTAAAAATGTTCAATATAAAAACGACCGTGTAGTTCAAAATAAAAAAAACTAAAGGTGAAAAAGGTTAAAGTAAGAATATTTATAAATTTCAAAAATCGAAATAAGTTACAACGTATATCTAAACGTTTTTTCAACACACATCTTCAATGTGGCTTCTTAAAGGAATTATTATAAAACAAGAATGAACTAAAAATTTATGAATAACAGAAGTAGTTCAAGGAATAAAAAATACAAAGTAATAAATGCAAAATTCCCATAAAAATTTGTATTGAAAAAGTAAGACCTTAGAAGCATGGGTTAATGACACCGTTCAAAAATGTTGGTGATGCAGAATCTTTTGTTTTGGACCTAAGCTTTCGATTTGCGGGGTACTAAATTCGAAAAAGAAGAGTTTTAGAAACACCGGGAACCATAATGTTCAACACACCCTATAAATAGGTTCAAAATAATTTAAATAAAAAGCCATCCTGGTTTATTTTAATTTTGGTTATTTAAAAATTTAGTTTTTAAGTCTTAAAATCGAGTTTCACTTTATTCAAAATAGCTCTGTTATTTATTCCAAGGTCTGAAACCTTATTCTTGACAATCCGATCAATACGTAAAACCCAAGATGAATATGCCTGCCTTTTTAAGGTTTCGAGGTTTTAAACAAAATCAACATTACGAAATCCAAAAAACTGATTTTCGTAAATACGTCCATCGGTTGGTCGTTGGTCTGTTTGTCTGTGAGTAATGATGTATATATATTGAGCAAGAGTCCTTGCAGTTGGTCAGATTTGCTTCAAATTTGGTGTGTAGCATTTTTATGTGATATCCTGGTTGAAATTTAAAAGTATTATTTCAGGAGATCTAGAATTAAGGCGATACAATAATACTAAGAAAAATTATGGTCCATTCTATCCACAGACGACTGTTTTCAGTAAAACTGATAAAATATAAAAAAAAAATACCTTGAAAAGAATGGTACATTGATGAAAGTTTTTATAATTATGTATTCAGGTTTGCATTAGACAAATGAAACATTTTTAATAAATTTCTTCCCATTATTGGGATAGGTGTTATGATCATTATTCCATACCTTCTTCTTCCCTTATGAAAAACACCCTTTCAACATAGATATTTGTATGGACTCTTTTGATCCTTTATTCTCATATCATATTGAATATTTATACAAATGTTTTATCAATGCTTTACTGAAAACAGTCATCTCTGGATAAAATTGACCATAATATTCTTTTATAATAATTGTATCGCCCTTATCATGATGTTATTAGATTCAGAATTGAAAAATACCCTAAAATCATATATCAATTTGCAGTCAAAAACTGCTTAATATGCACTTTGGTTGATTCTTTTGATCTTTCTGATGTCGAAATACTTTGTATTAAAATCAAATTGAAAACATGTTATCTTTAATCCATCTCTGTGCTTATACCTCCAAGATCTACAAGCTACATCTACGAAAACTGCATACATTTAATTGAGAACATTCATGACCAAATGGAACCAAATGATGAGCTCCTAATCTTAGGTGATTTCAATCTTCCGAATTTGAACTGGACAAAATCAACAGATCTCAACTATTTATCTCCTGTTAACCGAACGAGTACTAATGAGTTCTTAGTCATTGATGGTCTAGCTTCTTGTGGACTTAGTCAACTTAATGGGGTTGCTAACCGTTTTAATAAATATTTGGACTCAATATTTTCCTCCGACACAATAAATGCTGACGTAGATGTAACTCCAACCGATGTTATACTATTAGAAGAAGACCGTCACCATCCAGCTTTAAATATATCACTCAGTATAAACGTATGCAATATCCCTTTCATTTCAAATGAAAAACTTGAATTCAATTTTAAATAAATGTTATTTTAATGAACTAATTACTTTTTTATGTAATGTTGACTGGAATCAAATGATCTTGAACCTTAATATTGATGATATGTGTCTTAAATTTTATAGTATTCTATTTAACTGCTTTTATGAAACTACACCATTACGAAAATCTTGCTACAATTCTAAAACTCCACCATGGTTTGACACTCACCTAAAAACTTAAAAAATAAAAAAATTAAGCATGGCTTAAATATAGCAAAACCAGAGCCGGTGACGATTTCAGGACTTACTCCGACTTAAATATATTTTCACTGAGTATCTCAACACTCTTTATTCAGATTATGTTTTAAAAATTGAAGATGAGTTAAAACAGACCCCCCGAAAAACTTCTGGAACTTCGTAAACAGTAAAAGACATGTTGATGGCTACCCTAACTATATGTCATATAATAATACAACAAGTCATGACGCCCAAATAATTTCAAATATGTTTGCTGATTTCTTCAAAGATGCTTTCTATGTGCCTCCTTCTATTCAAACTTCTGATTCGTTCTTTCCTAACCAAAATTTCCCACACCTTAACTCACTTAATTTTACCATATGTGAAGATTAAATTGTTCGTAGTGTCTCAGAACTTGACGACTGTTTTAGCCTGGGCCCTGATGGTGTACCATCTTGTGTGCTAAAAAAATGTTTATGTCTTATTGATCCTATCCTCTTTTTGTTTTATTCAATCAATCTCTTAGGTGCTCCATCTTTCCATTATTATGGAAAAGTTCATTTATAACTCCAATTCATAAAAAAGGGTCTAAGAATGAAATCACGAATTACCGACCCATCGCCAAACTTTCTGTTATTCCCAAATTGTTTGAGTCCATTATCTGTAATATGTTATCCTTTAACTGTAAGTCAATTATTTGTGACAATCAACATGGTTTCGTCCAAAATAAGTCAACTATTACAAACCTACTACATTTTACTTCCTTTTGCCTTGATTCCTTCGAAAATCAGAATCAAGTAGATTGTGTGTTCACAGATTTTAGTAAGGCCTTCGATAAATTGTGTCACCAGACTTTGGTCCATAAACTTAAGGCCTTAGGATTTAATGACAAATTCTTGATATGGATCTCGTCATATTTAAAGAATAGAAGTTATAGCGTTAATTTTAGGAATGAGCTCTCTGATCAATTTTATGTCAACTCTGGTGTCCCACAAGGTAGCCACTTAGGCCCCCTATTATTTATTTTATATATAAATGACATAACTTCCATAATAAAAAAAAACCCTCTTTTCTAATTACTTATTACTATATGTTCAATTAATGACTGCTCACAGCTTCAAGAAGATCTTCATAGATTTAGAGAATGGTGCAATACAAACCGACTTTTGTTGAATATTGACAAATGTAAAACAATGTGTTTTACACGCAAAAAAACAATTATAGATAATAACTATATATTAGATTCTTCTTCTCTTTGTAAGCTTTCCGTTTTCTCCGATTTAGGTGTTATTCTTGACATTAAATTGACGTTCACTGACCATTATAACTTTATAGTTAAAAAAGCAAATAAAATTCTTGGTTTTATTAAACGATTCTCTCGTGATTTCCGTGATTCCTACGTCCTCAAGCTTCTGTATATCTTTTGTTAGACCAATACTTGAAAACGGCTGCGTTATATGGGCACCTTACTATTCAGTTCATATAAACAGACTTGAAGGTATCCAGAGGTTTTTGGGTTTTTGTCTTCGTTTTCTTCCGTGGTCCCAAAGGTCCACACTACCCCCATATTCTCACAGACTCTTGCTTATAAACCTCCCTTCACTATTACAACAAAGAAAGAAGTCAGCGCTTAAGAAGTCAGTTGCCTTCACGTCCGATTTTCAGCAGAACAAACTATGGTGCGAATAGCCCTCTAAATCAATTGATTTCAGTTTTCATTAATTATTATTTTTTAATTTCCTCTGTAAACGACAACGTCAAAAGCAAAAGATTTAAAGATAACTTTTTTAATATATTGTAGTTATGTATATTTATTTATTTTTTTAAGTAAATTGTTTTGTAAATTAAATTGTGTGTTAATAGCTATAAGTTTTTTTCTTAACGTTAGGTTTTTTAAATTTCAATAAGTTCATACCTCCCCCCTTTCCCCCTAAGGAAAACACCCGTGTGGTACAGATATTTTTATGGACTCTTTATTCTTATGGGTAATCCGACGTTCCCACCAAATTTCAAAAATCTAAGAACTTTTTGTCCACATATATGTATGTCCTATTTTACCTATACTATCAGCTGGTTGCTGAAATGATAATTTTGCCGGATTTGTCTTAGTTTTATGAGAAAGCTGGTTCGTTTATATTTTAATATCTTGAAAAGTAAAAGTCCTATAACCATACGGTTTTCAGTGTTTGGCTACAAATTGATAAGGGCATTGAATTTCGGAAACAAAAGTGGTACTTAATAACGTAAAATTTAGAAAAACAAAATATTTTCAACCTTTTTTTAATTTTTTTCAAAATTTAGAGTTCAAACATTATAATTCCAAAAGCTTTTCATTGAAAGAACTTCATTTAAGAAGGAAATGAAAGAAGGCCTTTTATAAAAATATAACAGGGCATTGTACATATTACCGTTGTTTTTTAATAATTTGTTTTCTGTTTTAAGTCATTTTTTAGAAAATTGCCACTCCCACCTAACAGCCGCCACCAGGGAATGCGACAGGGACTTTCGACTCATATATCTTTTATTTGATTCACTTTTGCACCCCAAAATTTTCTCTTGGCTCTCTTAGACTAAATGTGTAGTGCATTTTATTTAATCTCTTTTTTTATGTAGATATTTGAAAATATTAAATATTACGTGCCAAAACCTTTATTCAAAATTTTAAACAGGATCTACCATAGTTCTTATTATTTTTTACGTACATATTTTATAATATTCAAAAATGTTTTATACAGAAAATATCATCAGCCCATTCTTTAAATATTTTGACTTACTTAAGACATTTTGTATTAAAAAATCTTCTTCGATCCGTCATATGAAAGGCTTGAGCATCGAACTTTTTTATTTTAACATGTCTTGCATCGTTCTTTGCACAAAAAGTAATGAACAGTTTAGTAAATAAATTTTAAATCACTTATTTCTTTAGGTCGTTTTTTTTATGAACAGTATTTTTAAACCTCAAATTTTGATAGAAAATTTTATTTTCAACAAAGAGCCTCTTAAATTAAATACTCAAATTTTGGCTAAGTTTTTGAGTTATAAGTACCAAAAATATTGAAAACTGACCAGTGGAACCCTTTCCCTTTTCTAAGAAAGCTAGGGTTAATTTTTGGAACCCTAGGTTCCACACGAACATATTAAATAGTATAGGCCCTTGAGCGCAATATTATCCCCTACTTAAATCTTGATTCACAATCCTAAAAAGGCCTATCCGAGTAAAAGAATTGAACCAAAAAAACCATAAGCAAACGAGTCAAGCAATTCATTTTTTTACCCGAAACCAATAGTTGCCTTAAAAGCACATATTCTCTATTTTTGAAGATAAATGACACCACTTTTTAACTCAATGAAACATCTCAGCCATACAAGTTGTTATTGAATCATACTTACAAAATTATATCTTGTTAAATATAATTCGACCTGGGTCTAAGTTAAACATAGGTTTAGTTGAATTTTCGGACGTTGATTCTATTTTTTTAAGTTTATCTTTTCAAAATTTTTGAAGCTATTTGTGTAGTATACCAAGTTAATTATCTTATAAAAATATAAAACCAACAATTTGTAATTAAAATCGGTCTGTATTCATTGAGCCAAAATTGTCTTACAACTGAAGTTTATTTAAACCTGGGTCTTTCTGCGACTATGAATATGCTCCATTGGATCTTAGCTAAAAATCTGCTTTCAAATTACACTTTAAGTTCATTTTAGTCAGCTTGTCACTTGACCAGATACCAAAACTAAACTGTGAACCTCTTCTGATATCCACTTTCAGCGTTCTTCCATCTCAACCAATACGATATCTGTGCGGTACCACATGGTGTATGAGTAATCTTTTCTAAGAAAATAAAAAAATAAAACTTTTGTAATGCATTAATTCATCTGAAAGTCTTAACTCAATCTCAGCGATCATCTTCAAATTGAATTTTTTAACACTCACATGGGGATACCAATTTTAAAAAGCTGGAGAAGAAACTCATTTATCCAACATTCAATTTTTCTCTTCCCTCTTTGTATACGATGGTGTAAGAAAAAAAATGTAATTCTAAAGTTTTTTTTCAAATAGTCAGGAACTTAAAGTTGAAACTTGAAAATAAGATATTTTTTGTTGTATAAAGATTAGGTCTAATTTTAGCCGTTTTTATTCTACAGCTTTGAAGTGGTTGAAATGGCCAAAAAAGTTAAAGCCACTTTCTTGATTTTTTTTTAAGAAAGAAATTGGTGTAATATAATATTCTTACGCCCAATTTTTAGTGTGAGATCATACTACTATTAAATTTCAACTTGAGTAAACCTTTTGAAACTTTGGGAAACTAAATTTACAACAAACATTACAAACACAAAATAATCCTGAAAAGGTTTCGGTTGCGGGGATGTTCATTTGCAAAGATGTTGCGCTGCGAGAATGTGTCATTGCTGAGATGTTGTTTTGCGAAGACGTTGTGAAGATGTGTCGTGCGAAGATGTTCTTAACGAAGGTTAATCAGGCTCCCTCATAGGAGCTGTTGATTTTACTTTTATTCATCAAAACTTAAATCATTCATTCCAAAATCATATTATCCAAAATTGAGCACACTGCTTCCTGGACTATACAAAAAAACTTGTAAAATAACTTTTGTGTGTTGTTTTTGTTGTTGTTTTGTGTTCGTGTGTTACATTTTTCTACGTGTAGTACTCCATTACGTGCCAACTAGCCTGTCATACAGAGTGTGCCTGCCGCAGACTCAACCAGCCACCATGGCCTAGCCAAGCAATGGCAATTCATATGAGATTTCAATCTGCAGAAGGAACACCATAGTATAGTGCAGTGTATACATAGAGATAGACTAGCTACTATATCAACTAAATTGTCGCACAGGCATTATCCTGGGAATTCATTCAGGAACAAGTAAAACAGACCCAGAAGAAGAAGAAAGAGCACACACAGTCAAGAGAATATAAAGGCACGAACAAGAAGAAGAAGAAAAAACAAGAGATTAATTTGTTCATTCGCATTGTCTTTTATTTCAAATGTCTGCCGTGGCTCACTACAATTCACAAGTGTAGCGCACAGAGCAGCAAAAACAAGGACACGTTTTTATCATATATATCCTCTTGCAGGATATTCCCACTCGGTTCCTATTGAATTGCACTTCCACATCCTCTTCCATTCTTACCATAGGTACATAGTTGTGTTATTGCCATCTGTTTATTCATTTTTAAGCCAACAAAAAAACACCAACAACAAAAAGCCTCTCCCCTCAAGACTATTTTCTAACAAAAATATAAAAATCCTTTGGCAATCAAAGGCGAACTTGCTTGAGGAGGAGCACTCGCTCTTCTTCTTCTAAGTATTGTGCAGTTTCTACCTTCTATTCAGCTAAAGGAAGGCTCGAGGTAATTGGAGAGACGTCGACGATGACGATGATGACGACGACAACTCCATGAAAGGATAATAAGAACAAAAATTAAAACAACAATAACAAAAACAAAAACAACAGTGAACAACATAAATAAACCCGGCATGGCGCATCCCCAAAGCCCTGCGTTTTGGTGTTTTCCTGTTCATCTGGCCTATACAATGCCATTGCATCATCATGAGTAGACGACGATGACGACGACGAGGAGGAAGGAGGCGCCAGAAAAAGGATCTAACTTTAGCCTTTACTCCTCATTCATATTTCAGGAAGCGAGGCGCAACAAAGGTTTTGGGTTGTTTATCTCCTTTTAGTTGTTGTTGTTGTGTTCGGTCGGTGGGCGCGAATCCTGATGCACACAATAATTCTATAGCACATAGTTAAACATAAACAACAGTGCAATGCACTTTTAAATAGTTTTTGTTATTTGTTGCCGGCACAGTCAGTGCGCTAGTGGCTCTGGGCAACACGATGCACAGAAGGGGCTGGAACCCCCCCTCCACCCCTCAGATTCTGTCAGGGGCTACATAGCATTGTATTAAATTTTTTCCTCTACTATGGTTGGAATTGCTTCCTAGATAATTTAAAGTGTGCGGAATGGCTAGCTACCGGGCATGGATGGCGTTCGTTTGGCTGATGACGATGATGATGATGGTTGGTTCCTCAAAATGTTGTACACGTTTCAAAAATATGTATATACGGATGGTTGCCGGTTAGGGTGTGGGTTGCCAGGCTATTGTTGTTTTTTATTTACTTTTTGTTAGCTTAAGGAGTTGCTGTACATTTTAATGTAGTTGAGCCAAAAACAACAGAGTCAGAGTCCTCTATCTCTGTTTGCCCAGGGGGTCTGTAGTTCGACATAAAGTCGGTGGCTGGTCGGAAGGCAGTAGTAAAAATCATAAATTTAGTTCTTTTTTTGTTTGTAATGTTTATAAGCACGAAGAAGTGCGGAAGGGTCCGAGGTAAGGGTGAGAAAAGTTATATCTTCTTTTATATTTTGTGTAAGTTTTTGGTGATGGTGCTTTGGGAAGTTCCGGCTGTGGTAATGCGTTTATTATCGTTTTTTAAATATATGTATGTATGGGCATTCATTCAATTTGTTTTCTGTTTACGTTGGTAAAACTATGTGTGTATGTGTAGGAGGCGTAATATATTCCTATTTTTTGAATATTTTATCTGATTAAACTTAAGGATAAGCGGGAATGGAAACATGTGTTTAACAGGATTAGGCTCTAGACTAAACTCAGTGAGATACGTCCAAGGGAAATTGAAGTTTATTTAGATATGACACTTTTCAACAGATAATGTATGATCCGCACCAGGATTAAACGGCCTTTCGAAATAAAAAGATACAATTTGTATAATTAAGTGAAATTCGAAAAGACCATCCAACTGAGATCTTTACCCATGTCCTGTAACTATTAAATCGATAATAGTTGAGAAACTTTAAAAATTCGAACCAAACTCATTTTATTGGATCATGCATAAGGTTTCTATAACTTTGACATTCGGTAGCTTTATCGAATAAAACACATCGGAATGAGAATAGAAATATGTGTTAAAATGTTTTTCTGTATGATCGAAATGAAATTGCAATAGTTCCAGCCAAATACAATGGTGGTAGCCTACGCAAGTGGTTGTTTAACATTCAAACATTCATAATTAATATAAATGACGGAGCGAAAGCTATGCAGCCAAACTGGGAGTGTGTTACCAAACGGAAAACCCAATTGTAATCGTGAATAGTTGATAAATTGTTCTCTTATATAATATGTACGAATAAAATCAATGTATCTCTTCATAAAATGTGCTTAAGCTTGCATTTCAAGATTGTGAAATTTTGGCTACATCGAAGGAGAATGATGAAGATGAAGAAATTTAAATATTTAAATTAATTCGGTTTTAAGTGGAGTGAATGAATATAATTCAATTAAAAAGTACAAGTGACCTCAGATCCAGAAATTAATGTGTTTCGCCCAAGGTATAGCAGTGGGCTCTTCAGTCAGTCTGTTATACCCTACTAAGACACAAATTTTGGTCGATGTTTACCGACTCTTATAAAAATCACAGCAATAAAATACTGTGAATTTTATTATTCTAGGAGAATAAGTAAACATCGACCAAAATTTGTGTTTAAGTCTAAGTAGGGTATAACAGTCTGACTGAAGAGTCCACTGTTATACCTGAATGAAACACATTAATTTCCGGAGTTGAGAGGTCACTTGTACTTTTTAAAGGAGAATCGGCATTTTGGTCTACCTATTGTCCACAAATGAGATATATATCGTTTGAAAGGTTATTCTTATCTCTAGTAAATATTTTTTTTTAATGGACACAAAGCTGTAAACCATGGGGTGTAGACAGTATATGGCAGCAAAGACAGCAATTAAAGCAAAAATTAATTGCAATAGTGTTTCTTTGAAATAACAGTATTGATCACTTTTGATGAACTGATTAGACTCCAAAAATAAAGAAACTTTTATAACAATGGACAATAATAGCGAATAATGTCATGTTTGGCGAATAATTCGCTTAACAGTATGCAAATTCTAATTTTCTTATTCGATTTAGCGAATGTAATGATTGGGAATAATTGTGCGTCAATAGCACCCACAGTTACAACGTTGGAAAGCTTGGTTAAAGAGCATTATTTTTATACACGTACACAGAACTGTAAGCCATTGGGTTTAGGCAGTATATTAGAAAATATAAAACAAGTCGTCTATGTTTATTCGAATTTGCAAAGTCCTGTAACGGCCATATTCAAAGAACCAAATTTTTGCATGACCAAAAATTAAGACAAAAAATTCTACAATGTCCCAATAGTAGTACAAATTTTTGGTCATTTGCAAAGAACATACGAAATGCTACTTCGTCGTTGGTTCCTACGCTCGTCTTCAACGACACCCCTTTTGTCAGCTCGTTAGAGAAAGCCAATTTGCTTGCAGCACAGTTTGCTGTTAATTCGACGCTGCCAGAAAGTGTTATGACTCCTCCCGTACTTGAGAGCGCAAACAATTTTATGGGACGAATCTTCTTTCGCACTCGTGCAGTTGCCAGAGTCCTAAAAGATCTTGATATACACAAATCCGCTGGCCCGGATAGTATCCCTCCCATTGTTCTGAAGAGGTGTTCTTCAACGCTGGCAAAACCACTGCGTAAGTTTTTCCATCTGTCCTATTCTACTGGTCTCTTTCCGAGTGGATAGAAAACAGCATTTGTCCAGCCAGTCCCTAAAAGAGGCGTATCTTCTTCACCCTCAAATTATCGTCCAATTGCACTTACGTCCCTTCTTTCTAAGTCCATGGAAACGCTGATTAATTTCCAGTTCAAGAAATATCTCGAGGAACGAAAGCTTCTTAATGACCGGCAGTACGACTTTTGTAGCAATAATTCTACTGGTGATCTGATGGTTTATCTCACCGAACAGTGGCACAAATCTTTACATCGTTTTGGAGAAAGTAAGATTATTGCACTTAATATTTCAAAAGCGTTTGATAGAGTTTGGCACAAAGCTCTCTTATCGAAAATGCGTGCATTTGGTATCGACGAATCTCTACTTCGCTGGATTAGAAATTACCTTTCGGACCGCTCAATACAAGTTGTATTAGACGGTTTCAAGTCTGAAATCCACAAAATAAATGCTGGTGTATCCCAGGGCTCCGTTTTGTCTCCGACTCTCTTCCTTATTTTCATAAATGATCTTTTATCTGAAACTTCTGATCCATTAAACTGTTTCGCTGACGACAGTACCCTCAGCTTTTCATATTCGTTTTTAAATTCACATCCATGCCCTTCGGATGTGGAACTTGAACGGCAGCGTATAATAAGCTCATTAAATTCTGATCTTGACAGCATTTTCCAATGGTAACCAAAAACCGCGTGGAATTTAATGCTTCTAAAACTCAATGCTGTCTTCTGTCGTCCAAACGAAACCCACGCCTCTTGCCACTATCCATGAGTGGCACTTGCATTGTGGAAACCGAAAAAGCTTTCAGTACTCGGTATGTGTATCACAGGCCACCTTGTGTGGAATGATCACATATTTGATGTCGCCAAAAATGCTGCGAAGTGTTTGGGTTTTCTACGGCGATGCAAGAAATTTTTCACTTCATCTGATCTGGCTGTTATATATAAGGCCTTTATCCGTCCAAAACTCGAGTACAATTCCCATGTTTGGGCAGGTGCTCCATCAACCCACTTGTGTCTTTTGGATAGGATACAAAGAAGAGCTATGAAAATGATAGGTGACAGAAATATAACGGAAGCATTTGCAACTCTCGAACAGCGCCGCAATGTTTCATGTCTTTCGTTGTTTTACTGTTATATTTATAAGCAGTGCTCTACTGAAATAGCCAATTGCATTCCGCCCCTAAAAGAATTTAATCGTAATACTCGTACTTTCAGGAATGCACATCAGTTTACCCTTGAGCCCAACTTCGGACGTACTGTCAATTATAGAGATTCTTTTTTTAGCCGAACTACCCGAATGTGGAATGCTTTACCCGGCTCTATTTTTCCCTTCCATTTCGATATTCAAAGGTTCAAAACCAATGTGCATCGGCATCTCCTCTTTAATCCTTCCCTGTTTTCCTAACGCTCGCACTGTGTTTAATTTAACAATTTAAGGGTATCAAAAACCTCTTGAGTGCGCGTACTATATAAAAAAAAAAAACTGTACAAAAGAAATGTCTCAGCCCAAAGAGGTACAAACCAAAAAATATATCCGTTTAACGCTTATGTTCGATTTTTTTTTGTACAAGAAAATCTTTGACTCTTGTGTACTTATCTACGATTAATTAATCAGATTTTTGGAAATTTAAAAGGATAATTATGTTGTTGTTGGGTTTTTTTTTTCGTAATGAAATGAATGAAAGGTGCCAAAATATAATAAATCACCCCAAAGTCGTAAAAATCCATTAATATATATTGTTGTTGTTGTTTTTTGTATACATTTTTCATCGTTGTTTTTTTTTTATTGTTATTGCCTGAGTAATTGTTGATTCAAAATATTTGGAACACCGAATTATGGATTAATTGCTTCATATACACAAACACAACCTCAATCATAAAATACTCAGTTGGGGTTATTTTTATACTTCCACACAGCTCTTAAAAGTTAAAAGTAAATTATTTCAATAATGTTGTCTGATGATAGAAATTCAAGAAATTCCTTACTTCCACAATGGAATCGGTTGTGTAAGCTTGGACTAAAGCGGCATTTTATTAAATAAATGTAAAACATGCCTTGAACTATTTATTGTTTATTTAGTCTACCATCCAAGAAAATATAGTTAAGACGAGTGTACGTTTTCTTATTACAAAATTATCTAACCCAATCGTTTTTTCGTCAAATTCTCTTGGGGATTGGAAACAAAATTCAACTTCCTAGTGAATAAGTAGGGATGTCCACGAGACGAGACTCTGCGAGACTTTTGTAAGTCTCGTCTCGGTCTCGTTAAAATCGAAAATGTTCAGTCTCGTTTCGTGTCGGTCTCGTATAATTAAGTCTCGTCTCGGTCTCGTCTACGAAAAATCGGATTTCCGGACAACCTGATGATTATTGGAACGAAATATTTTCGACTATAGTTTGAATATGTGAAGAAGAAAATAAATATTTAACTAAAATTTTATTTTTTATTTTATTAGACTCTCTGTAAATTTCGGTCAAAATATACAGTTGCTTAAAAGGCACTCTCGTCTCGGTCTCGTCATCCGAGACTGAGATCGAGACTTTTCTCGTCTCGAGTAGAGAGTAGAGTAGAGCTCTGAACAGAGTCTGAACACTCTGAACACACTCTGAGCGATCTCTGAACTGAGCGTGCTCCGCTCTGAGAGTTCAGATTTATTCTCGTCCGCCATATTTACTTTTTTGATTTTTTTTCCACTTGTCAAATTTGTGCTGAGCTATTTAACTCCGACTGCTCTATCAATTTATTCTGAACTCATTGAGCGCGCTCTGTACATGCTATGAACATGTTCAGAGTAAAAAAAGAAACACAAAGTTGGAGCTTTGAATGCTCTGAGTTAAAAAAGAAACACGGATTTTTTTTTTGACAGTTCAGGCTCTGCTCTGAACTTAAAAAGAAAAACGCCCTTTGTCTACGTTTGTCAGCTCCAATATCAAAAAGCTGAAGAAGTAGGGGCTTAAGGCCCCCATGATATGCCAAAGTTACGGTGACGTAAAATACATGGCCAAACAAAATAAAGCCAAAAATCAAAGATTTGTCCTTATTCCGTTTTTAATATGGAAATAACGCGAAATTATTGTTTTTGCTTTATTTCGAAATAAGGCCAATTTAGCTTTGTTTCGATTTATGTTTTTTTGTTTTTTTTAACTGCAAGACAAATCGTTGTTACATATGTTATTTTCATTCTTCGAATGCGGACACCCCTGAAGGGGTTAATTCCGTTTTAAATTTTAAATGGAAATAAAACCCAGCTGGCAGTCGCCTACGCTATCAGTCGGTCTGCTTTCAAAGTTTTTGTACTAAACAGAACTTTGGATGACCCGCTTCATGTGTTCAAGGATTTTTACTCCCTCTTTGTGTCCTCTGTCCCGCTCACGCGACTCCGTCGCTCCGGTTGGGGTATACTTAGTTACCTGGCAGGCGCCTATGTTGGCAGTCGGTCTGCTTTCAAATTGTTTGTACTACACAGTCGGTTGAGGTAAAAGTATGAAAAAAGAAATAATACCAATAAAAACTCAACATAATCGCAAGAAATATAAAAAGGTCAGTTGACATTATTCGATGCCGCTCGCCATTAACCGTCATTTACCTCATTTTAAAACAAAAAAGGGCCCGAAACTTTTCGAGTACCCGGGTACCTTGGGAGATATTACGTACAGCGGATTGCCGGCTTCCCGTGTGATACCCGAATTAATGGATAACCGATATCTGATCGAAATGAAGCTCTAGAGTTGCCGCTCCAAAAACTGTTTTGGTGCCACCCAGGTAACTAAGTATACCCCAACCGGAGCGACGGAGTCGCGTGAGCGGGACAGAGGATTAAAAGAGGGAGTAAAAATCCTTGAACGCGTGAAGCGGGTCATCCAAAGTTCTGTTTAGTTAAAACTGTGGCAGTTAAAAAAAGTATAATTTTCGTACCTCGTGAAAAAAAATTAGTTCTACTTTTTCAAACAAAAATGAATTTTATAACATGATGTAATAGGTACAACAATAAAAAACCACTTGATCTATTCGTGCATTATCCAAAAATAGAAGTTTATAGGGTAAGGTCGCCTAAAATGGCCCACCAGGGTAAAATGGCCCCATTGCTAGAAATCGTAGAATCGAACAGAATTAGAAGGTTTTGTGAACACAATTCTTTAGTTTATCTAGCAGCACCGACATATACGAAATGTAAGCAACGCCAAGAAAATATTTGAAATTTTACAGATCAAAATGTCTCTAGCCATCTCCAAAACTAGAAACAATAAAATTTTAAGAAAAATTTGTTGACAAAAAACTGTATACAAAATAGTGAATTTTGGAGAAAGCAGTCAATGCATGTAAGTATCAACTATTTCTTTTCAACTTACTGAAATTCGTAAGCCTATAACTATTTCTGTCCCTTCGGAATTAAAACTTAAATAAAAACAATCTATACGGGCAAAATGGCGTACTTAGCTCTCGGCTAAAATGGCATAGTGTGCCATTTTATACTTACCCTTACATTTTCGTTTTCCTTATAGTGAAAATGGTTGGAAAATATGAAGGATCTATAGAGAGGCATTCCTGGACTGAGGACGTATCATCAATAGCCATAAATGCATCCAAAACGTTCAATGTTCGGTGTTTAAGTTTTTTTATATTTATTTTACTTATATAAGTTGAAGTTGTTTTAAATGAATTGTTGATTTTATTTTTTTGCTGAGTTTGGTTTATGTTTATTTTACTTTGAACTTTGATTTGTTTTAAATAAAGTTTAAATTAAATTGAAAATGGTTTTTGGTTAACTTAATACTAGAATGCCATTTTACCCGGGCAATTTTGATCGTTGGAATTTGGAGGAATTTTGAAAATTAAATACTTTTTGGAACTTTTTTTACTCATAAGGCAGAAAAATGTAAGCGCTATTAATTAAACTTTGCAAAGAATATAACATTTCAGTTTGAATGTCACTTTTTTCCGAGATATGGGACATTTTCCTTAAGGGGGGGCCATTTAAGGCCACCTTCCCCTACTAATCTTACGTCATTTGGAGAAATTTACATATACAATTTCCACTAAATTGACACTTATTTCATTAAAATGTACATTAGTATTTGAATTTTGAGTCAAATAATGTAGATTATAAAATTGTACCATATTAAATTTGTCCGTGCCTTCGTGCCATGAAAAAAAAATCCCGTGCCGCATTGACAACCTTCTTTCACGACGACAAACAAAAATATCAACACAATGAATTCTGAAATTCCCATATGAATCATAATTTCATGACTTATACCTACTAAAATAGACAATTCTTATAATAATTCAAAGTTATCACACATAGCTTAACATAATTTGAACTTAGAAAATTTAAATTCTGTCCATCCTAGAAATTAATCACACTAACATTAATTTTATTATTGTTATAAGACTTCATTCAAAAGAATAAGAATAAAGTCGAATTTTAAATCACCTAATTCAATATATATATTAATAAAACTATGTATACTTTGAGCGAAATTTATCTGCTATTGCTGTGCTCCATTTATCTTATTTAAATCGAAATGTATTTAAAAGAACCTTTTGCATCATCAGCAAACATAAAAATATACTTGTTTCTTCGACATTAAAGAGTATGGTTGTGTTTCACCTTCTTGCTGTTTAGTCCCATATAGGAACAAATCATAGAAAAAATGTTAAATCGCATTGAGTTTATCCTAAAACCATACTTAATGCTGGTTTTGACATTGAGAAGAAGAATCACCATTCAAAATAGGAAATTTAAAAAAATTCATGAAAATTTGAAAAATTAAATGTAAAAACTGGGACGAATTGTTGCAAATAACAACAACAATAAATAGCGGCTGGAGTTGTTCTTACCAAATGAGTAGTTTGTTTTTGAAATACATTTTTAAGTTAAATTATATTGCGCTTATTAAAGTACAATAAAATTTTTAATCAAAATCTTTGAAGCCGTTTTGGAGAAAAATAATTTTTTTTAATGAAATGAAATGAAATGAAATGGAATGAAATTAAATGAAATGAAATGAAATGAAATGAAATGAAATGAAATGAAATGAAATGAAATGAAATGAAATGAAATGAAATGAAATGAAATGAAATGAAATGAAATGAAATGAAATGAAATGAAATGAAATGAAATGAAATGAAATGAAATGAAATGAAATGAAATGAAATGAAATGAAATGAAATGAAATGAAATGAAATGAAATGAAATGAAATGAAATGAAATGAAATGAAATGAAATGAAATGAAATGAAATGAAATGAAATGAAATGAAATGAAATGAAATGAAATGAAATGAAATGAAATGAAATGAAATGAAATGAAATGAAATGAAATGAAATGAAATGAAATGAAATGAAATGAAATGAAATGAAATGAAATGAAATGAAATGAAATGAAATGAAATGAAATGAAATGAAATGAAATGAAATGAAATGAAATGAAATGAAATGAAATGAAATGAAATGAAATGAAATGAAATGAAATGAAATGAAATGAAATGAAATGAAATGAAATGAAATGAAATGAAATGAAATGAAATGAAATGAAATGAAATGAAATGAAATGAAATGAAATGAAATGAAATGAAATGAAATGAAATGAAATGAAATGAAATGAAATGAAATGAAATGAAATGAAATGAAATGAAATGAAATGAAATGAAATGAAATGAAATGAAATGAAATGAAATGAAATGAAATGAAATGAAATGAAATGAAATGAAATGAAATGAAATGAAATGAAATGAAATGAAATGAAATGAAATGAAATGAAATGAAATGAAATGAAATGAAATGAAATGAAATGAAATGAAATGAAATGAAATGAAATGAAATGAAATGAAATGAAATGAAATGAAATGAAATGAAATGAAATGAAATGAAATTAAATTAAATGAAATGAAATGAAATGAAATGAAATGAAATGAAATGAAATGAAATGAAATGAAATGAAATGAAATGAAATGAAATGAAATGAAATGAAATGAAATGAAATGAAATGATATGAAATGAAATGAAATGATATGATATGAAATGAAATGAAATGAAATGAAATGAAATGAAATGAAATGAAATGAAATGAAATGAAATGAAATGAAATGAAATGAAATGAAATGAAATGAAATGAAATGAAATGAAATGAAATGAAATGAAATGAAATGAAATGAAATGAAATGAAATGAAATGAAATGAAATGAAATGAAATGAAATGAAATGAAATGAAATGAAATGAAATGAAATGAAATGAAATGAAATGAAATGAAATGAAATGAAATGAAATGAAATGAAATGAAAGGAATTTTATTTTTTAAAGTATCCTTGAAAATGTTAAAAAATCACTATACCAAGTTTCAAAAGAAATTGAGCAAGTCATTTTCGAAATGACTGCGTTTTCAAAAAAAAAAAACATTTTTTTTTTAATTTCAAAACTTTTAAAGACCTTCACTATAAAAAGGTTTTGAGGTAATAAAATGGTACTACAGGATGCACTAAAAATGACCAATTTCTGCAAAAAACGTATTAACTAAATTATTTTATCAAAATCGTTAGAGTCGTTTTTGAGAAAATTAAAATTTGTCTGCTATTTGTAACGATTCTCTATGGGGCTTATTTCATCGATGGAGGATATTTACTCTACAATTATTTCGTTGGAATTTCTTTTACTATAACACTTAAATTAACCGACGCAATGTTGTCTAGAATGTTTTTTTACAAAACCAAAACTTGCCCTTTCTTTTATCCGTATTTAAAAATAGGAAATGCTTGCAAATGCTGAAGAAAAAGTAAATTAAACCTAAAGAAATGAAAAAAATGGAGAAACAGAAATTCTTAAGTCCTCAACTTAAACTTTACTTAGGAAACGACATCCTTCTTTATTTCTGCCGACATTGTTGGAAATCACCCCGAAGGCGAAAGTGAGGTGCAGTGCTCTAGCGACCAGATGCCCTTTCATTCGAAAAAGAAAAATGTTTTTTTAACCGCCCCCCTTTCCCCCTCTGTCACCTCTTATGTGAAATTTGACACAAAGAAAGGTAAGAAAAGGAAAAATGGCCCGGATGAAAATTATTTCTTCCAGAGTGGGCACGCCGCGCCGGCCACGCCATCCAGCCAGGCACACAGGACGAACAAAAAAAAGGACACATTATAATAAAATACCAGGCCAACAACTGAAGCTGTGAATCGAATTAAATTCATTGGATAGAAAATTTCAAAAGATAGCTAAATGCAATTAGGAAGCATCTCCTATGTCATACTGCTCATTAAACTGTTCGTCCTTTCCTGAAGGCGGAAAGTATAAAATGGTTTCTTTGGTGAGTGTGTGTGTTTGTGTTTGTTCGCCCTCTCTCTCTCTGGTTATTGGGGTCTTGAGCTTTTAACCACTTTAAGCCATACCAAAAGAAAGTGTACACTGGGAAAACAAATTAGGGGATAATTTTAACCTGAATAGCATGAGGGGGACATTTGAATGCATGAAGAAAACACAAAACCATCACCCCAACCCGAAATGACGAATAGATTAATTTTGAGTAGGTATACACCACCTATAGAAATTCTTCTTCTTCTACTTCTTCTTATTCTGCTGGTCCTTCTGAAGTCCTGATGCTGCTACATTCCTCGCTTGCAATTGGAATTGCAAATGAAAATTCAATGTCTCTACATGCATTTTGGCTGCAAGCCAATTTTTGGTTTACAACTTGGATATTAGGGTATAAGCGGGGGGCGGAATGAACTGGTATACCTTGCTGGTAGAATATACTTATAAATGTGTTTTTGTTATGTGTCCTTTTGCAAAAATGTAGGGCTGGTAGGTTCCTATGAGTGAAGCAAAACCAAGGAATTCACTGCAACGTATTTTGGAGAGTGGAGGTTGGTAATTAAACTGACTTGGGACACGAACGAAAGTGGAATTAATTTGCATGAGCTTCACCGCCACCACCCTCACCCGCATGGAAATGAAATAAGAATCGTTGAAGATGGTAAACTTTTTTTTGTTACTCATGCAAATATTTACCTAAAATGAAAATTACTCTTGTATAAAAGGATGCCCGGGGGCGTCAAGAAATGAAATGAAAATAAAATCAACTGAAAACAAAATGAAATGAAATTGAAGATATCAAAGTTGTTTTTATCTTTCTTGTTAATAAGTTTGCTCTTTTGGTGTTCTGCTGGTGGCTTCTAATTTTTATTCAACGACAATTTGTTTACAGAATACCAATGAGCTGATGTTCCTTGCTGAAGGGATTGGAGGATAAACCAGAGCCAAGTTGGGTGTTTGTTTACTACGTTCAGAAGATTGCTTTCATTTGCATTCTGAACAAATAGTATGCGGTCACACAAGAAGTCCACAACACGATAATCCTTTTACGCGCGTTTGTTGTCCATGCCATCATAGGAGGCGAATGAACATCACTATGTAGATGTACATTTGTGAACATATTTCCCGGAGTTGGAATGGATTGTGTTGTTCTTGCACTTTAGTTTAGAGATTTTCTAATGGGATTTTCATTCGGCACGTTGTTGCTGGAGGGAAATAAATTGTATTCAAAAAGTATTTAAAACTTTTGTTTTCTTTTCTTATGTATTTTAATCCGTTAAGTGAAAAATAATAATGATTATGTTATAAAATGGCGGTAAATTCATTTGCAATAGTAGATCAATACTTTTTCGAAATTAAATACTTAGGGCTATAATAAGTAAAATTTAAAAACAAAATTAATATCAATGAATTGAATAATGATTTTTTTTTTTTTCAAAATTTATTGTAATTCAGTTCTGATTTTACTTGTAGCTAAGGCAAATGATTTTACTAATTTTTAGTCGAATGCTTAAAGTTTGTTTAAAAAGGATAAAATTTATCCAAATTAGTATATTTTGTTGAATATTTAGTTCATTAAATTTGTAATTTTGTGTAATAAAAAATGCACTTTATTAGCGTTTTTGTGAAGTGAAGTTTGATATTTCTGAGATAGGTAAGTAGATGGAGAATCAAATAAAAAATATCAAGAGTTAGTTTTTAAAAATAATGACCCATAGTAATAAACGGATTTAGAGTCGAATTTAGCCTAATGTTGAGTTTGTCCCATAGACAAAAATCGAATTTAAGCTAGATTCGACCTCCATTTGATTTATTACTTAGGGCAAATTATTTCAAAACTTGAGATAGTTTAAGAAGTTTTTAATTTATGGATTAATTTGATTAGGGCTGGCCACGAGACGAGACTCTGCGAGACTTTTGTAAGTCTCGTCTTGGTCTTGTTAAAATCGAGAATGTTCAGTCTCGTCTCGGTCTCGAGAAAGTAGTCCGTAGCGTAATGGTTAGTGCGTTCGACTGTCAAGCTGAAGGTCTGGGATCGCTTCCCATCCTCGTCCACCTAAAATCTAAAAAAAGGTTTTTTTTCAGGGCTACTGCCTCTTGCGAGAAATTGACAAATCCTCCAATAGTATCACTTGTCACGAATAAGTGCTTCTCGTCTAGCCGTTCGGATTCGGCATAAAATTGTAGGTCCCTTCCATTCCTGTCTATAGGCGCACACAGGAATGGTTGCGAGCTGTTAGTCACTAGGCCTTGGTTCTTCATGAGCCGTTGTGCTACCCGATTTATTTTATTTTAGTCTCGGTCTCGAGTCGGTCTCGTATAATTGAGTCTCGTCTCGGTCTCGTCTCCGAAAAACACGGCCAACTTGTTGATTATTGGAACGAAATATTTTAAATTATAGTTTGAATGAGTGCAGAAGAAAATAAATAATTAACTGAAATTGGATTTTTTTATTTATTAGACTCTATGTAAATTGCGGTCCAAGTATGCAGTCTCGTCGCGGTTGCTTAAAAGCCAATCTGTTCTTGGCTCGGTCTCGTCATGCGAGACCGAAATCTAAACCGAGACTTTTCTCGTCTCGTTGCCAGCCCTAATTTACATTTTAATTTTAATTTACATACTTAAGTATAAGTTTTTAATTCTGTTTTTTTTTTCGTTCCAATAAATATACTTGAGATAGCTAAAACCCGCTGTAATATCAGATTTTTTATGAAATTATTTTCAAAATTAAGGGGTTAAAACTTAAAAATATTTATCTGGGACCTCCCGCGCGGAAAAACAATCTAGTTTTCAACAAGGCACCAGTGAGTTTTACATAGATTCTGACAAGGGGCTAGCAAGGGTTAGCAAAGGCTAGAACAAGGCCCTTTTGTCGCGTCAGGCAAACAAAAGTTGGCTTATGTGAGACTTGATCCCGCGACCTTCTACTTGGCAATCCAATGCACTAACCACTGGACTAACTCGCTATACAAAAATTCAGTGTTGAAAGTGAATAGGTTTTATACTCTAGTTTCATACCATATCGCATAACAAATACATACAGAAAAGAACAGGATTTTATTAACTTGCTTCTTAGGTAGAACAAATTAGAACAAGTTTTCTGTTCTTACTTGTTTGACGTTACTCACAAATCTGTGCTGTTCTGTTTCATGTTCTGAACACAAACAAAAGTGAAATATTTTTTTTTTTTGTTTCATTTTTATTTATATACAAATACATACATATATTTAAATATTTATATTTATATTTTGCAATTTGAAATTTGTGTACATACATTTTTCACTAATTTAAAGATATTGCAATTTTAATTTACCTCAAATTGAATAGATATTTATGAACGCTAAAACCACTATAACCAGCTACAGCAGAATTACCTGCCCAATTGCGGTCGAATTGATTCACAAATAAATAGACTTAAACCCACGCCAACACCACCTGTGTGGTGGTAGTGAGGTTTTTGTATTCGATCTGAAATTTAACCCTCAGAGTGGTGATGCCAATTGAAATTCTCAATTTATTTTTTTATTTTTTAAGGCAGCGATATCCCTCCCTAGTCCTGTTTACAGACATTCTGTTAGCCGGAAGGTATTTGAAATTTTTGTTGACAACTGAACATGAAATCAGTGGAATTCACGATATTACACACCGGAGGGAAGATATTCATATATCCAAAACCCCTGTATGCCCCTCCATACTCATCTCATCACGATCACATGAATTCTATGGGCATTGAAGTAATCCTTTATTTATTTTTTTCTTCTTTTATTTCCAGAACTTCCAACTTAAAAAAAGGAGGACATCACAAACAACATGAGGACGTCATCTTCTCTGAGCTCAATGTGGACTATCATGGTGGTACTCGTTCTATGTGCCATCACCAGTGTCAACTCATACTCAAGTATGTTGAAATGAAATATTATTCATTCGCCCCATATAATGTCCCTTTTAAACCAATATGTACCTTAACTCGAACAAAAATACACTATCCAATCCCCTCTATCCTTTTCCCATCATGCAACTCCCAGCTCCCCCACACAAGCCTTTTTTGTCATAATACAAAAATATATATTGAAAAAAACTATAAGAACAAATTTTATTATTACATTTTTTTGGTTCGATTTTGTTTGTATTTTTTGTTTTGTCCTGCAAATCGAATCGAAATGTTATGTAATCGTGAATTCTATGTTCTTTTCTATTATTATTGGCATTACATTATTTTATATGTTATGACGACATTTGCCAGAATACGGACGCGGATGCTCTGACATCGGCTGCTTGCCAAATGAGGTTTGTGTCCTATCGCATGATAGCTGCGGAATTCACCAGCAAAATGGCAAGGAATGCGGAAGTTATCCGACTTGTAAGAAGAGCGGAGCAGCGCCATCTAATAGTGGAGGTGTGAAACCGTCAGGTGATTTTTATAAAAACCGGGACTTATGGGCACCATGGCATTAAAAACATAATTCACATTTAATAGGAACTTACATTTTGTACTTTTTTGATTTTTGTAAAAAAAAAAAACAATCAAAACAAGAAACCGAAATAATAACAAACAGTTATAAATTTTAAATTTTTGCAATGCAGTATTAATAATAATTTATTTGGATGTGGTATGCATATTTTTAAATGGGATTGTAATATAATAAATAATATCATTTTTCATTTTGTGGTGCTGGGTAACAATTTTCATTCGGCTAAGGAGTATGCAATGGTTTTTCAAGTTGATATACATATGTGTAAAAAGTAGATAGAAATTAATGTTTTGTTATTTAAAACTAGCTGACCCAATAGGCTTTGTCATTTTTGTGTGATAAATTTTGTGCATAAGGGTTATTGGAAATGTATTAACAATAAGAACAATTGTGAAAAAGAAAACTTCAAGCAAGGTTGCTTTTATTATATTGAATCTTTCTTGACTGTATAACCGTTTGGTAACTTAAAGTTTACCGTATTTCATAGATAATTCTGTTTTTTTTTTGTAGGGAAATAGCTCCAACAAAATTATAGTTAATTAATTAATTTATACTATGCAACCCATTTCAGAACTCAAAGAGAACTTTATTCAACTTACTCCATAACTGTTTACATTAGGTTTAGATATTTATCGTATTAATGAACTGACCTAGCTTTGAATTGTTTAATTTACTCGATATTAACCAACATAACGAAGACAAACAAAAATTTATTTAAAAATTCAATAAATTAATAAAAGTGCGTATACGCCCGAGTGTACCATTGTTGTCTCGTCGATTTTAGACAGATTGAAAGGGTTTCTTAAACTTGACCTAGTTCACACTATTTTAATCATTTAAAAGAAATAAAATACACTGATCACACTAACTTTCAGGTTAACCTCTTGACGTCAAGTTAGCAGGTAACCCTGTATCTCGCAAACGAAATAAAAAAGTAATATTTTTTCTTTGTTACAAATTATCAATAAATTATTTTTAAACATTAATCCACTCAGCTCGTTTCAGGTCGTTGAGAAAGTTGACCTGCTAAGACGTCAAGTAAGCATTTAATTCCGTATATCGGAATCCAACAGCGCAATAAATTTTTTGTTTTCGTTAGAAATTAGCAATAATTTAGCAACTCAGAACTATATATTTTAAGTTTTCGGAGTTGTCTGCGAATTGTCGGGGTGTTGGCGACATTTTCCTCGGAATACACTATAATTTGTGAATACTTAATGGAAATCTTTTAAAAACTTAAAACAACCGACTAAATTACGATGATATTTTGCCCTGATTACTTTTTCTGTAATCTTTGTGGTTTTGAAATTTGGACAAAATTGGAAACCTGTTTGCGAGTTATATAAACAAAAATATAAACCAAGTCTCAAAAAAACGTATTCCAATTTTTGTTGAAATGTTATCTTGTGACAATCAAAATCATTATAGCATTTTTTATGATGCGCTTAAACAAAAATTCGATTTACTTCTCTGGGGAATAGCTAAGAAATGTTATATATATGTAAAAATAAATAAATTGGGTGGCACAACGGCTCGTGAAGAACCAGGGCCTAGTGACTAACAACTCGCAACCAATCCTGTGTGCGCCTGTCGACAGGAATGGAAGGGACCTACAATTTTATGCCGAATCTGAACGGCTAGGCGAGAAGCAGTTATTCGTGACAAGTGATACTCTTGGAGAATTTGTCAATTCCTCGCAAAAGGCACTAGCCCTGAAAAAAAAAAAACTTTTTAGTTTTTAGGTGGACGAGGCTGGGTTATATATGTATGTTATTTCAAATGATGCTGTGAGTGAAAAAATGGCTTAACCAAAACAAAATTAACTTTTAAGCTATAAGTGATTTTAGAAACCAATCGGGCGTATTCATATTAATTTTTAAACTGTATCTAATAAACTAAGAGCCGCCAAACATACGTTATTTTATCAAAGCTAAGATTTTTTCTGCGAACAGATCCCAACTAACAATTTAACTCCAATATTCATCCATAGAAGCTATTTATAATCGTTTATTGCACTCATTTAATCTCTCTTTAGTACTCCATAGAGTTAAAAAAGAGAACTTTTTAACTCCTATAGCACCTTAAAGAAGGAAATTCAGTTGCTATGAAGAACATTCTAAGAGAGTTCGAAAGAAGTGCTAAAGGAGTAAAGTATAGAGTGTGAAGAAAAATAAAAAAAAATCAAGTAGGTAAGCCTAGGGATCAAACTCTGGATCCCTCGCACTACTTGTAGAGCTCGCTAACCGCTCGGCGAATCTCTTATATGAAATAATTAGCATTAAAATCGATTGACTTTCTCAAAGAATCTTATAACTCATAATTTATCTAAAAAAAATCTATTGAAAGCGTTTAAGCCTACCGCCCGTGAATTAATATAAGAGCCTAATGTTTTCATTGCACATAATTATTTATGTAAATAATAAAGATGACCACATTTTTGAAAAACTAAAAAAGCGTGCTCTCATTCGCATTATTACAAATTAATTATTACAATCACATAATACGTTTTACTTGAATTGCAAATGGTGTCAAAATGGAGTCATGGCATTGGCAATATAAGCCCTTCCTTATTTGCTTATATAAACATTATAGCAACCCAAGCAAGATAATAACTTTAAGGATTGCATTAATATTTCTTTGGATCACTATTGTATATGATTAAAGAAACATCAGTTCATCGCAATGTGGCGCTGATGTTATTGCTAATTGAAAGTCTAATGGATCAGTTATATCACCTTTGACTCCTATACAGATTTGGCTTCCCATCAGGAGAGTTTCTGGGTAACTAAAGAAAAGAATGACACTTTAATGTCTGAAATCGTAAGCAATTTTGTTAGTTGGGATACTTTGGTAGCTAAGAACAAATTGATACTAAAAATCTTCAATCCGGGTGCAATTGAGAGGTAGCGAGTATTAAAGTTGCATACAAATGTTGTAACATTGCTTAATTTTATATTAACTTTATTTGACACTTGTCAGACATCTACAGTGGGGCCTAGAGTGAGCCAGACACTTAAAATCTGTCAAACTAATTGTGCTATTTACGTTGTAGTTTTAAAGCTAATATTTATATGTTCTAAGAGCAACTGTTTAAAAATAATTCCCCATCAGCTATACAATCATCTACAGTGGGGCGTATTCATCAGCCACACATTTCAAAACAGCTAGGATAACCGTACAAATCACGTTATAGTAAGAAAGAATTATTATTTTAAAAGCTTTAAGGTTATAGAAGGCCCCGCTGTAAAAAAGTAAATGACACCATCCCCTAAGACATATACAAAATTCAGCTTTGATAAAATAACGCAATGTTGCAACATTTGTATGCAACTTTAACACGCGCTACCTCTTAATTCACCCGGATTGAAGATTTTTAGTATCCATTTGCTCTTAGCAACTATAGTATCCGTTCGCATTAGAAATCTTAGCTTTGATAAAATAACGTATGTCTGGCGGCCCTGAGCTCTTAGTCTATAAGTTAAACATAGCTTTAATTTTCGGCCGTCCTCAGTAAAGAAGGCACATCTCCATTTTTGTAGTTTTGAGATAAATGTGTTTTACTGTTTTTGGTTTCTTTGAAAACCATACGATAATGGATTTATGCCCATTTTCATACGTGACTTTAGAAATATGATTTTTTTTCACACAAAAATAAGACACTGTTTAACGATTCCAAATATGCCTCAAACTCAATTTTTGATTATTGGCGGTTAGGCCCCTTTTACTTAGGAAGGCTGTCTTATTTTCGAACGTTGACTCTATTTTCTGTAGTTTATTATTTGTCAATATATTTGAAGCTATTCATGTAGTATAACAAATTAATAAACTTTTAAAAATATTAATATACCAATTTTTTAATAAAAAACAGTTGTTAGCCATTTTTTTTTAACCCGTGGTTTAGTGAAACCGTAGTTTATTGGTGACTATAAATTACCCCCATTTTCTATACAATTTTTTTTAACCCGTAGTTTAGTGAAACCGTAGTTTATTGGTGACTACAAATAACCCCCATTTTCTTTAAAAAAATTTTTTCTATTGAAGAAAAAAGTAAGGTTACACAAAACTGATTTTGTGACTTTTTTTATTTCTTTTCTAATTCAAATAATAAAATTTACATTTTTACTCTGATTGTTTTATTATTTCACTGCTCGTTAACGATCATCAAACAATTAGATGAGAGTACATACTGACTGACGTTTTTAAATTAGTAAAAAGTAAAGAAAAGGTGGTGGATGGAGTTTGTAAAAAATTGCAGCAGTTCAATCAAATCTGTCCTAAGGCTATAATATATATAAGTTTGTGTAATTTTGTGATATTGAAAGTTTTTTCTCTTTTTTACTTTTAAAATTGAACATCAAGTACATTCGCATATTTAACTTTTTTACTTTTTTTTTTTTTTTTTTGTTAAATGTAAACTCTGAATTCTTTCAACCTTAGAATTAAAAAGAGACATTTTTAAATTGGTATTATTTACTTTGAGATATTTTCTTGGAGCCCTCCCTCTAAATTAATTGAAACAGATTCCAAAATGCAAACAAGAATGGAATGGACTAACAATTTATAACTGATATCTGCCATCACTTATACTTACGGCCTCATATGATCTAGTACATGACTCGAACCTGGAACACTCGGGTCCATCCTGGCGCATCGATCAGAAAATTGTAATCGGCGCAATAGAATCGACAAATTTCCATCAAAAATTACAATAACAACATGAAATGCAGAAATCGGCGATCGTTGATCGAAAAATTTGTTCACAGACCTGCAAACCGACTACCGCAATCGGGGCCATAAATTGTTTCAATGAACTACATGTTCATTTATAAGGTTTTTTGCTGATTTGAAAAAAAAAAAATCTTATTTGAAGCCAAACTGAAATCCCACTGTTTAAAATTCGGTCGTGGATCTCCATCATCCATCCTCGTCTCGGATGCTTAAAAGCCATCAGTCTTGTCTCGTCTCGTATCGGTCTTGTCATGCGAGACCGAGATCGAGACTTTTCTCGTCTCGTGGCCAGCCCTAGTTTTAAGGGTCGTATCTTCTAGAATACACAATTTTATCTTTTTTTTTTAGCTTGAAAATGTTATAAATAGCAGTGTTCATTGTATGAAAAAACATAATTGAAAACTTCTAACAATTTCCAAAACAACTAGAACAATCTGTAATCGTTGTCAATCTCATAAGAGCCCTTTTAACACTAATCCAGACGTTTGGAGTATCATAATGGGTAGGTTCAGAGAACTTAGGGGACTGGCAAGTAAGGCAATATTATAGACTGTGATTGGCCAGCTGTCGAAAGTTCCCTTCATTTTAAACAATTTTTCGACAGCTGACCAACCACAGTCTAGAAATTTGCCTTACTTGCAAGTCCCCTAAGTTCTCTGAACCTACCCAATATAATGAAAGTCCTAGCTTGTCATAGTCGTGTCAAAATTCCTGACATATCGCAGCATTTTAATTAACAGAATTTTTGAGTTGTTATACACATATATTATTGTACTGGTCAAGGTTAAAAATTATTGCATAATATAGCCTGGAAAATTGTTACCTTGAGAAAGAAAATAAACGAAACATGAACAAACACTAATATTTTTAATAATATTTCTCTTTCGCAACATTTACCATTGTATACTTTTACGATTAACTAACAAACAAAATCCATAATATCATAATGCATATTATCAATAATAATTTATTGCTATTCGCGGGGATTTTGTGTTTTGTTCATTCAGCTGCTTTAACAAAAAAAAAAAAAAAACTAATATCAATGTTAATAATAATGTTTGCTCTTTACATGTGAAACGTGTGCATTGTGTGCTCATTTTTGTTCTCACAGGTGCTAGTCTCAATCCAGTCCCAGATAATACAATATTCTCACCTTCATCCAATCCAGCATCGCATTCGAATTCATACAATACAAACGGTGGCAGCAACGGCAATAATAACAATAATAACTACGCTAACAACAACGCTAACAATGGCGGCAGTGGCAGCAATGGCAATCGCAACAATCCAAATGCACCCATCGATCCGCACTATGTGTTTGGGGCACCCTATTCACAACCCATTATCCCCAACATGCCAATATTTCCATTTAACCAACCCACACAACCTCCAGCCTTTCAGCAATTTCCACAGCCCAATCATCCCGGCAGCGGTCTGAGTCCCGCTTTCCCCCACAACATTCAGCCAGTGAATCCATACAATCCTCCGTTCATATTTGGCCAGCAGCCTTTCTTTAATCCCGGCGGCACCGGCGGACCGCCAGGTTCATTGGCGCCCGGCGGTGGCAGCGGCGGCCTCGGTCTCGGAATCGGTGGCTATAACAGTCCGAATATGTTCAACAAGCCACCGCCACAATACCTGCCCAATCAAAATCCGTACAATCGACAGACGCAGTCCCATCCGTCATCGGCTGCTGGCGGTCTGCACCATGGGACGTCATCAGGACTATTTTTTGTTGTTGGTTTGTTTAGTCTGGCAGGTGTCAGTGGTGGTTTGAGTATGGTAACTGACGGACTTGTGCTGGGATTGGCGATGCTGCAACAACGAATGGCACATTGGCTTCGAACGTAATGACATCAGGTCCAGCGGGAGTGATTTTCGTTGTGAAAAAAAAAACAAAAAACAACTGGCTTCAATGTCATTTTGTAATACATTTTTACATTTTTATTGTGCTTTCAGTTGGAGTTTTTTTCTTCATACTTTTTGAGAATTATTTGTATTTGTCTTTGCTTTTGAATTTTCGCATTTATGTATTTTTATGTTAAATGTATTCTTTTATATTTTCTCAACAATCAATTTATTAGTTTGCTTAATTCAGATTTCGATAGAAATCCAAAAAAGTTAGAATTAATTTTTTTTATCGTTAAATGTGTGAGACCTGATTAAGTAAATTTAAGTTTAAGCTTTTGCCGGTGTTGGATCTATATTTTTTAACAATCTTCATTATCTATTCAGCTTTCCAGGTCTTTGAGGCAACGGGCTTCATCCATTATGTTTGAGTTGTCAGCTCCAGTTAAAACGTGAAAAGCTTCCATTCAATAAGCTCCCATAAGGCTTTTTGACACTACACAATATGGAAGTGTAATCAGTGTAATGTAACAACCTTTTTATCTTCCACCACTTACTAAGAACGTCTATTGCAAAGCAATTTGGATAAAGTGTTCAACAGTAGACAATTTGTTTTTTCTTGTATCTTTGAGCTCACAAATAAAATAGAGGTCAAGATTTTGTTCATCAAAACTTCCACCATGTTTCAAGTTTAATTCAAGCAGCTAAGTTTAAACCTTAATTAAAATTAAAAATATATTTCAACTAAGCCTTCTCTAGTGGTTCAATCCTAGAAAACTCTCCATACAAATCTAAATGCGGCCATGCATAATCACATGTCTTATGCTGAGTCAACACCGGATAGAGGAAAAAACTGATTAAAACAAAAAAAAAACATGTTTTTTTTAAGTTACACACCATTTAAATGCTTCTATCTGACATAGGCATTTTTGGCTTTATTTGTGGTGTGGGTTCAGCCTAACAATTGCAGTGATCAGGGTTGTCAGATTGTGCGATTTATCGCCAAATGTGCGATTTGAAATTTCATTTGGCGACACGAAAATCGATTCGGCGATGTACCCCAAAAATTTAATTATTTTGAATCGAAATTCTAATATTCTTTTCTCAAATGTTCACTTTAACCTTACATCTTTTTCATCGCTATTTGCACTGAACGCACCCCAAAACTAAAATTCGATTTCACTTAGCCTAGTACGCTGCTGATGCGAAACGAAATTTTCCTGAGGTCTCGAAAAAGATAACGAAATGCTTACGAAAACACAGCGGAAAAATATTCATGGAGAGTTTCACAAATTGCAAATAAATAAATCAAAATTTAACGAAAAAAATCAAACAAAAACAGTGCTGTAATGAAAGAAACAACAAATAAGAACACGAACAAACCCAAATGTCATTTTTCCGCACACAATTAACTGTCCAGGCAATAAATTATGTGCGAAAAAAAAGTGGAGACTTGTCAAAACAATTAGGTATAATCATGAATTTCGCTGGTCGAACAGCGTACCACACAACGAAATTTTTCGTTTATGATTTCGTCATGTCATTTTTGTATGGGATTTTTTGTTTCACATCAGGAGCGTACTAGGCTTATCCCTTAAATAAATGACGTATGTGTGTCACAACAAACAACTTTGTTAGATGGATTAGCACATTGCAAAATTTGCGACTGCGATATACGTTCGCTCAAAACTGATTAAGAACGGCCGACATGTTGTAATTTCTTGCCATGGTGCAAGGGCTATAAAAAGTATCACATCGATAAAATACTATGTATACATTATGTACATCGAATATATTGAAGAGGAATAAGTGCAAAAGAGTATTTTTTTAATTTTAAGTTTTTATGTGGAATTTTTATTTGGTTTTGTTTTCTTTATTTATTTTTTTTTAAATATAATTTGTTTTGATAATAAAACTACAAGTTGCGGATTTTTTTTTCATTTTTAAATTTGGTGATTTCTTGAGTTGAATTAATTTTTTGGCGATTTAAATTTTAATTTTGGCGATTTCGGTTTTTGAAACCTGACAACCCTGGCAGTGATTCTAGTTTGTCACTCTGGCACTCAAGAACAAATGACCCTGGTGACATGATCACGCGCACTTATGAAAAAGTCACCTTTTCACTTTTTAGAACAAAAAAGTAAAGTGGCTGTGTGGTGTAGCAACAATTTTGTAAGTGGTGTAAGAACAATTGTCAGTTTACAATTGATGGATTAAGTTTCAAAACTTTTCTACCAAAAACATTCGAAATAAAAATGAAAAGGAACGAAGGAAAATAACTAGTAAATTTTATAATTTTTAAAGATAAAATTTTATAGAAAAAAGTGATCCAAAACCAACATATCATACTTTACAAATTAAATTACCGATAGGAAAATATAAAATATGGAATATGAATTTTTTTTGTTCAAAATTAATATAAATTAAAAGTTTTAAAATTATTATACAGGGTAATGTCATACAGCTAGATTGTACAATTAACTTCCTATCGAAATGGAATTGAAATCGATATAAAATTAAATTTTGTGTTCCGCATTTCACATTTCTCGATATCAATTTCATTTTTTTTTTTTGTTTTGAAGTTAAAACTGAACGAATTTATGTGTTTCACATTTCGATTTTTTCGATTTTATCGATTTTCACGTTATTTCAATTCGACCAGATCTACTGAAGTGAAACTGTTAAAAAATAGCGTAGGATCTTGATGTGGTTTCGATATTTAAATGTGTGTGCCGTCGACACATTCTATGACGACGCCAGAAAAACAAAATTTTGCCATAAAATGTCGTTTTGATATACTTCGTTTGGCATCTGACATTGAGAGTTATTCCATCTTGGCAAATTTATTTTGCTAACGATTTCAGGACTCGTGATAAAATTTTGGACACTGTACTTCGGCCCATAGTAACATCAGCATATTTCCCAACCGATCGTTGAAAGTTCCCTTTTGCAAAAAGCGCAAATCAGCAGCCAGCTGCAATGTGCAGGGTTATGGAAGATTTTTCTAGATGCGACGTAACAGCTTCCAACAACATTTTAAATGCATCTTTAATTACGCGATAATGATACAAACCTAAATTAATAAGAAGATGAAGAAATTTAAATATTAAAATATTGAAATTACTTCTGTTTTAAGTGGAGTGAATGAATAAAATAAAATAAAACCTAAATTAAATAATAAACTTTAATAAAAAAAAAACAATTGTTGAAAATTTCCATCAGGTACCTACATACTTCAGCATTTTCTACGTACCTTAGTGTTTTAATTTTCATTATTGCAAATCTTTTCTTCTTAAGTTCTTAGACGGCAGCAATGAAAACAGCGCTCATTTTTTTTAAATTGTATTAGAAGGAAACAAATATGGAAATTGAAGATCAAATATAAATCAACAACAAATAAGTGCATTGTAATATATGTACATGACAGATGTAAGCTGTTTTTGATTTCACTTGAAGTGATTTTGAATAGATTTCGAATAGCTTTCGAAATTATGAAATTGATTGAAATGTGGAACATGGAAAATAAATTCACTCGATATTCAATTTCGATTTCATTTCACATGATTTCGGGAACCATAGCTGATAATGTCACATTCTTGTCATAATGCGAATGTGTCATAATATTTGCAAATGGTGTTAAATGTCATTGTGCTATGACATTTAAGTTGAAGACAGATAGACAAATAGTTGACAGTAAGCAATAAAGCACACACCCAACAACACAGGATGATTGAGGCTGTGAGTGCAAAAGTGGCGTAACCCTTTTTTTGAAAAATCGGCTTATTTTGCCTCTCATATTTTTGTCTTAGGGAGATAAATTATATTAAAAATAGTTTTAGATTCTCGAGTATCTAATCTTTCCAAAAAACATATAACCTTACTATTTTCAAGGCTTATGTGCTTGATTAAGTCGATTTAAACTAGAGCTTTAAGTCAGTTCCGCATCCTCAAACTATCCGGATATTCGGATATCTTAATCGAATCCGAAAATGCGAACCAGATCCGGATCCAGGATCTGATATCTGAAATATCTGGTTAGTGTCGGATCCTCGGATCCAGATCCGGATCTGATTCGCATTTTCGGATATGATCCGGATATCCGAAATATCCGGATGCTTTCAAGCACTAATTTAAACCCAATTACAAAAAGTGGGTTACTCCACTTTTGCACTCACAGCCTCAATTATTGTATCGAAATGACAACCAATATACACATTCTATTACTTGAGAGCCACCCTGTATTATATGTATAAGCAGACCCGAGCTTACGTTAAGCATAGTGCGCAGCTGAAGCGAAACGAAAATTAAAATTGAATATGTGCTGTGCAGCAAACATTGAGAAAAAATTAAAAAATAATAATATTCCGATTTAAGAATAAAATTAAAAAAAAAAAAAACAACAAGTTTCCAAATTCGTATAAATATACAGATTATTAGACTCGTTTCACCTATTTCAGTCAAATACTTTTTGAGATTATGCGTGGCAAACAAAATACTTAAAATTATGTCTTTTTTCTGTAAGTTTCTAATGGTGAAAATGATAATTCCACTATACCACTAAAAATCTTCTACATACATAGATGGAAATATAAAACAATCATTTTTAGCAAATTTCATTATAAAGATAAAAATATATACACAAATTAAATTATACCTTCTTGATAAATAATTTCATTAAGAAGAACAAACTTGCGAAACCCACACAAATAACCTAAGTCCACTTTAATTTTTTTACTGACAGCTCTTTTTTAACAGAAAATTCAAATAAAAAATAAGTGCAGCTGCGTTAACATAACAAGGGCATCTGTTAAATTTTGAACAATTTGTCCTTTTAAATCCGTCCGCTTCAAGGCCAACTTAAAATACTCCAAAGCAAGAACATACCTTTAAATCAATTTAAATGTTGATAAATGTTCGACCAATTTTGAAACAAAACCGTTCGAAATCGATGTCTCATGATTTGAAAAATTTTAATTTAGAAGCCATTTGAAAAGAGGTATTTGAGAGAAAATAGTATCTAGGTACCGACTTAACAAACGAAAAGTTAGGATGGGAAAGATTTAAAGAAACAGGAATTAAAGATCATTTGTGGAAGGAGAAGGCTATGTTTTTGATGATTTACCGAAAAGAGTAGTAGTAGCTCGGCCCAATTTTAGAATTCCCCAAATCGAAAGAATAGTAAATTGTGGCTAAGTCATACCTCACCGACGCGACGGGTTTTAGCCAACCCTAAATGAAAAAAACCCCAAGAACTACAGGCTTAAACGCTCAGTGGAAATCAAACGCATATTATTCATCAAAAATTGGCGTGAATCACAAAATTCATATTCATCCATACGCAAAATAATTCTATTTTTTCAATTTTGTTTTTTTAATATTATTTTTTTTTTAACTTAATATTATTTACTAAATCAAGTCTCACATTTTATTGAATTTTAAAAATACATAAAAACAAAATATAATAATCAATCAAAAACGCCAAAATGTACCTAACAAATAAAGAAAAAAAAAACACAAAACAAATAAATAAAAACTTAAACAAACAATAAATAAATATTAATTTTAATTTTTTTATTTATCAACATTTTGTTTTAAATATAAATATCTATATAATAAATAACTGTAAAATAAAGACCAAATTTCATAATTTCCTTGCTCTTAAGCTATCAGAAATTGAAAAAATAAAACAAAAATTAAAGTTGAAAACTGATAGATAGACTAAGAATAAATTTTAAATCCAAAATTTCAACAAAAAGAGATTTAAAATAAATGAATTTAAAAAATTATTAAACTTAAAAAAAAAACTTCTTCCCCACTCTCGAGTTACAGTTCATACGAATTAACTGCCAGACAATTACACAGAAAAGTTATAAACAACAATAAAAACATACATCTTAAAAACCCAAAGTCTTTAACTTAAATAGTTCAGTTGTTTATTATAAAACCTTACCTCCAATTCTTAAAAAAGAAAATATTCAATTTAATAAAAAAAAAATTCACAATTAAATGTTCAAAAAAGTAGAATTTTTTCTTCAACAACGAATTTTGTGGATTTAATTGTAAAAAAAAAGAATGTTAAAAAACCTAGGTATTCAAATAAAAAATAAAATAATTATATTATAAATAAAAAAAAAAACAAACAAAATTGTTGGGTGATGGCTTTACAATAAAAAATAATTTAAGAATATTAGTAGGTCTAACAAAGAGTGAAATGAAAAAAAAAATTAAAATTAAATTAAATAACTCCTTCGAACCGTTGTAAAAAAAAATGCGAACAAAAAATACGAATTTGTTAAAAAACAAAATGACAAAAAAAAAACAAGATTATTTTTAGGATTAATGCAAATTGTAAAAAAAAATAAAAAAAAACCTTTCATTTCTTTTACCAACAATCTTTATATTTCAAGGATGTATAAAAGAAATATATATAATATGAGTTCATACAAAAAATTATTAATTTATGTTTAAAAATGGGGGCTCTCAATAGAAACTTAATATAAAACAATAATTATTCTTAGCAACTCAAAAAAATTATCAACAACAAAACAAACAATATTTAAAGCCTGATGATTATTCCCTTAACAAAAAATTAACTATCGAATTTTCTCATTAAATTACTAATATTGTGTTCATTTTAATGTAACATTTCTTATATAATTAATTAAAATCCGTCCGCTTGTATTTTTTTATAACTAAAAAAAAACATAATAATGATAATAACAACATTTTCATTAAAATATTTAACAGAGCTAATTCTATTTCAAAATTATTGATGCATGAACATAAAACTAAAACAAACAAAAAATAATTTGCTAAATTTAAGTATTTTTATTAAAATATATTAACATTTTGTTTTTGTTTTAAATTTAATTGTGGGAATTTAATTTTCAGAAGGTTAAAGTGATGTGTGTTTTTTTATTTTTTCAGCAATACAGTGGTGCGTAAGAATGTTTGTCAATATTTTTTTATTTGGTAAATTTCTAATTTCTGTTATTTATCTGAATCTTTCATTAAGTTGATTGAGATTATGGTAGGGCATTTCAGAACTTTGCCTGTAAAGTTATTTTTTTTTTGTACCGAATTTTTGATGGTTGAAGTAATATACTTATATACCAAAAGTTTAAATAGGTTTTAAAACAAGTCTTCAACTTGGCTGATTTGTAGTACATAGATGACGGATATAAGAAAGTCTCATATCAGAAAAACACGCTTATAAGACGGACATTCCAAAACACCATGCATATTCCCATAAAGATACGTGTTAAATAAACCTCATATAAGAAAAACGTTTGTAAGAAAAACACTGATATAAGAAACTTATTCTGATACAAATTCTATTTACTACATAGAAAATTAATTTTGTATAAGAAATTTTCTCGTGAAAACTTTCAAATGATGCGCCGTTTAATTTTTACAAAATTTCTGAACCCACGAATATTGAATGGCAAAAGAAATGGCAGATTGAAGATCAGCGAGAAAGAAAACAACCCATACATTGACATTGGATACATTTTATTTCTTATGTATTTTTATTTATACCAGAAATTTTCTTTCTTACATACATTTTATTTATATAAGAAATTTTCATTCTTTTGTACAATTTTGTATATAAGAAAACACGGATATAAGAACGAAATTCTGTGGATTTTTTGAGTTTCTAATATCCGTCATCCACTGTAGCAGATTGTAGACTTTTATATAGAGGTTACTTAAAAAAAAAAATAAAGTGAAATAAATTAAAATAAAATAAGAGGCTTAACACAATGAACTTGTTCTTGTTGGTCAATGCTATAACGTAGCATTGTAGGTATAGGGGTATTTTAGCCGAATTTTATTAAACCGAATATATATTATTTCTGTTGTCAAATTCCTTTTTTTCATTTATAAAAAAGCCAAATCCACTAAAATAGGTGTCAATGAATAGGAGTTTACACATAGTCATGACATTGCACAAAACCTTTATGTTATACCACACTTTTTTCTATAAATTCCGGAAATTTCAAATAATTCAATAAATGAAAAATTTGACATAAAGAATACCTCACTTTTAACCCATTGAATGAGTGAAAGAGAAAAATGTGTATTACTTCTGTAATTTAAAATTATCGTTTTATCGCTGCACCTTGAGTGAGTGGGGAAGAAACATTCTTTAGTTACACCATGCGTGAATGAAAGAAACATATTTATTTCTTTTGTAATGTATAATCCTCCTTTTTCGCTTGCACATTGAGTGAGTGAGTGGTGAAGAAACATATTTGTTACCTACTTCTGTTTGTAATCTTTTTTCTCATTATAAAAAGCCGAATGCATTTTTATTAGGTACCACTGAAAGTAGGTTTTGCAATGACTATCAACAAATCTCAAGGACAAACATTTGAAAAAGCTGGATTATACCTACCAAATGCATTTTTTACTCATGGACAGCTGTACGTAGCATTTTCAAGAGTAAAAAAATCAAACAACATAAGAAAATGATAAACAAAAAAATTCAAAAAGATTTCATTCTTACATCAAATATTGTTTACAAAGAGGTTTTGTAAAACTAATATGTTCATATCAATAATAAAAATAATTTATTTATTTTGTTCAAATATTCTATTTGAAAATTTAAAGCCTTATTGAATGTGCGAAATTTTAGCACGGGTCTTCTGGTTTTTATTTATTTATATAAAGGGTGGTCAATTAAACATCTCCACGACGACGACGTGAGATAACACGGCCATTGATTTTCTCGCGCTAAAGAGCCATTGTTTCGTTGGCTGTGTCTCAAGTGCCACCATTTTGTTGGAAGCACATATCGTCCAGGTCCATATCCTCAATTTCTGGCCACAAGAAGTCGATTATCATCTCGCGATAGCGAGAACTATTCACGGTAACTGCTTGGCCGACCTCATTTTCGAAGAAGTACGGGCCGATAACGCCGACGCCGCCAGCCCATTAACCGCACCAAACAGTCAATTTTTGTGGATGCATCGGCTTTTCAACAATCACTCGTGGGTTCTCATATGGCAATTTTGCTTGTTATTGGTCGATTATGCTGACTGAAAAATCACGAAGTGTACGCAACGCACTTTGCGCGCTGCTCAATTGTGTACCTCTCCATGGTTGAATTTGTAAAATACTGAGACAAATAAATCTCAAATTAAGTTGGGAAAAAAACTGGACGTTAAGGTGTGACTCACAATTATTAACATCGTGCATTATGGTTGGACCACCCTTTATAAATAAGTCAAAAGTACTACAAAATAATTAATTTCTATGGTTTGTTTTGTTAAGCTTATTTTTTGAAGATGGTATATTCAATATTATTAGGAAATAACCACATCAAAATCTTTTTTTGGCCAAAATATGAAATGCGGTTTGCTTAGAAACACATTTTTCACTACAAAATCGAATAAAAATCAGAATCGTAAGAGTAGTTTTAAAGAAATTAATTTTAGACCCGTTATGAGCTAGAACAACAAATTAATTTTCTTCACTATAGGGATTCACTTAATTTGGACGTACAGGTGCGCAGGAAGACTGGCGGAAGCTTTTTTCTGGACGTCTCCATGCTCGTAATGTAAAATTTGATTAAAACCTTGATTTTGTTGACCCGAACCCAATAAGTGCACAACGCATGTTCAGGAAAATTAGGTCTCAGAGGGCTTAGGAAAAATTTGAGGCGAATAGCTTACTAGTTACTTACGAGCCATGAAAAATCTCTGCCTGAGACACGCTATCCTACACAATCGCCGGCACGCTGCTTCCAGTCATCCAGACCAAAAGATCGGACATTCACGATGCCCTTGAAACAGGGGAAGGGCAGCAGGAGGGTGTACAATGTACACTTGTACGTACTATCTCGACTAAATCTACATATTTGTATAGTTCCTTCAGTTGGCGGTTATATCTTCTCCAGCGTTTGACACCCGTCAAAGAGTTTTGCTTTGCAAAGAGCCCAGTATGAGCTTGTTATATCTGCTTGCCTTCTAGCACTCCGTTCCGTGGTCCTATTTAGCAGAACTGGCAGTATGAGAGTCTTACGGAGTGTAAGGAATTCTGAACACATTTGACTCGCCAAGTATTTATGTAGCAGCAATTTCCTATGGTAATTTTTCGCCAGATCACCATAAAGTTGTCATTGGTGGAGTTAATAATTTTACTCCGAGGTATATGTACCCCTTAACTACCTTGCAGTTGTTGCTGTTAATGTAGTGAGGTTTTTGTCCTAGCTGGTGCACAAAAACTTGACTGTGCGCTGGTAGAGTAGTTACAAATTGTTCTTATTTTAGTTTACGTCAGTATGTACCACTAAATTTTTGCCCGATCTTCAAATGTCATTAAGGATTCTTCAACGGTAGGTTTTAATTGGGTGATGATGATATTCTACACATGAACCAGTCGTCGGATCTGTTAAAAGAACCATATGTATCTGTTCCAGAACCAAATTGAACATATCGCATGTTCCTACCGAAGTTTGGAATAGTGCGAAAGAGCTCTCACCTAGTTGCACATTGCACTGCATGTTTTCTAATATCAAGCAGTACAAATGTATCAGTTTTCTAGATATATTTAATTCTGCAATTTGCATTAAGAGCTCAAGATGAGTGATGATATACATATACAGGTTTGAATAATGTTCTTCAACGCTGGAAAAATTACTGCGAAAGTTTTTTCCATCTATTCTATTCTACAAGTCTCTTTCCGAGTGAATACTTACTTACTTAGGTCCTCGGACCTATTACGTCCGTGATGTTTCCCTTACGGGACATAGGGCCTCCACGTCACCTACGTGCCATCGTGTACGATTTCTTTAAATATATTTCAGCTCTCCAAATTTTCCCCAGTCGTGCCGATTCCTGTTCGACCGTTCTTCGCCATGTACTTCTAGGCCGGCCCACTTGTCTTCCTTCCTGTGTAAGCGGGTTCCACTGCATTGCTTGAGATGCAATGCACCGATCGCCTTTTCAAAGCGTATGGCCAATCCACTGCCACTTTCTTCTTCGTATAATGGAGTCTATGGGCTCCTGACCCGTTCTCGCATGAAGTTCGGCATTGGAGATACGGTTGGGCCAGAAAATCCTCAAGATGTTTCGTAGACATCTATTAACGAAGGTTTGCAGATTTCTAGTGACAGTGTCAGCGACTTTCCAAGTGCTGCAGCCGTAAAGCAGAACGGATTCAACATTGGAGCGGAACAGTCGTAGCTTGGTCTTTAAGCTAAAAGAGTTGTTTCTCCATATATAATCCGAACGCAGCCTTTGCTTTTCTGATTCGGCTGTTTACGTCCAGTTCAATTCCACCACCCGTAGAGACAATACTCCCAAGATATTGGAAATCCTCTACCATCTCTACCGTTTGTCCAGAAATATTTACTTGGATTGATGACGAAGTTCCAAGGCTGATCCTTTTAGTTTTTGCCGAGTTGATCTTAAGCCCTACGATTTCTGCTTCTCTCTCCACCCTTGTTGTCATTTGATGGAGATCCATGATCCTATGAGAGAGTAAGCATACGTCGTCCGCTTAGTCCAGATGTTTGAGGTGAGATTTGAGGTGAGATTCCGAGTGAATGGTGAACGGAATTTGTCCAGCCTGTCCCTTGAAAAGGCGTATCTTCTTCACCCTCTAACTATTGACCAATTCTCATTCACATACCTTCTTTTTAGGGTCATAGAAACGCTGATCAATTTTCAGCTCAAGAAATATCTTGAGGAACGAAAGCTTCTTAATGACCGGTAGTACGGCTTTATTGAGAATAGGTCCACTGGTGATCTGATGGCATATCACACCAAACAGTGGAACCAATCCTTGGATCGTTTTGGAGAAAGTAAGATTATTGCGCTTGATATTTTAAAAGTTTTTAATAGAGTTTGCCAACAAGCTCTCTTATTGAAAATGCCTGCATTTTGGCTATCGGTGATGAATCTCTTCTTCGTTGGATTAGAAATTACCTTTTGGACCGCTCAATAAAAGATGTATTTGGACGATTTCAAGTCTAAAATCCATAAAATAAATTCTAATGTGCCCCAGGGCTCCGATTTGTCTCCCACTCTCTTTCTTATATTCATAAATGATCTTTTGTCTCAATCTTCTAATCCATTAAACTATTTTGCCGACGATATAGTACCCTCAGCATTTCATATTCGTTTTTAGATTTACATCCATGTCCTTCGGGTGTGAAACTACGACGGCAGCGTATGATTTCCTCATTAAATTCTGAAACAGCAATAGCCAGTTGCATTCATCCCCTTAAACAATTCAACCGGTATACTCGTGCTTCTAGGAATGCCCATCAGTTTACCGTCGAGCCTAACTTCGGGCGTACTGTTAAGTACAGAGATTCTTTCCTTAGTCGCACCACATGAATGTGGAATGCTTTACCCAGCCCAACTTTCCCCTCTAAATTTCGATATGCAGACAATCAAAACCAAAGTGCATCGGTATCTCCATCTAAATCCTCTCATACTTACCTACTCGCTCGTGCTGTGTTAAAAACATCTTAACCCCTTTTGTGCACGCGAAATATACATTTAAAAAAAAAGTATTCCAAGAACCCAATAACCTTAATTCTTAAAAACACACATACCCGCATAACGCTGAAGCTTCTGTTTTTCAACCACAAATTAATGAAAGATTCTTAAATTTTAGTCCCAAAAATATAAACCAAATTTTCCTTCAATATTTTAATTTATAACTTTTATTGACGAACATTTTCTAAACTTTTAATAATTCTAAGGAATAAATTAATAATATATTTTTTATTAATAAACTAAATTTATTATGATGCCTTGTTTGTCACAGTTAACTTTTTGTCTTAATTTTATCACTTTTTCCTTCTAGCTATGTTTTAATTTTTTTAGTAATAAATTATTGTAAATAAATTGTATGTAATGTTTAATAACTTTTTATACAATAATATCTGTTTGCCTAAAGAAAATAATTGCTTATATCTTTTTTGTGTTTTTCTGTTCCTTTTTTTTTTTGTTTTTTTCTGCTTATCATTTTTGTTGCGCAAAATGAAACAAATCACAAAAAAACTCCAACTTATGTGTCGAACATCACAGACCACAATGGACCAGACAGTGTAGCTTCCCATTCTCCATCTCATAACCAAGGTCCATCCTCACCATCGGCACCCTCTTATCCAGGTGACGGCAGTAGTAGTAGTGGTGGTGGTGGAGGATTTAATGGATTCTCAGCTGGCGGTCATAGCTTGTATCCAACCTTACCAAATAGCAATCCTAATCCACAACCGAATCCCAATCATTATCCCAATCCAGCTAATGGAGGATATCAGCCATACAATCCATATCAAGGAGGTTATCAGCCAGCGCCACCTGCCGGAGGCAATGGTGGTTATGGAGGCTATCAAGGCGGTGGTGGTTATGGTGGCGGTGCTGGCGGCTATGGTAGCGGTGGATATGGCGGCGGCAGTGCTGGAGGTTACACTCCCCCTCGTCCACAGCCTGGTCAGAAAGAAAAGGGCGAAGGAGGTGGTTTCTTCTCGAACTTCCTATCAAACCCGTTGGTAAATCAAGCAGTAACTGGTATCATTTCTGGTCAAATTTCTAAGGCTCTATCTGGAGGTGGTGGTGCTGCTGGAGGAAATGCCGGTGGTCAACCTGCAGGTGGATATGCCCCATCTGGTGGCTATGGCCAAGGTGGTAGTAGTGGAAGTTCATCAGGCAGCAATTTCTTGGGCGGTCTTCTAGGAAACGTTCTATCTGGAGCTGGCGGCGCTGGTGGTAGTAACAGTGGATCCTCCTCGGGCTCAAGCGGCCTCGGTTTGTTGGGTCAATTTCTTGGAAACAGTGGAGGTGGTGGTGGTGGTGGCAGCAATGTGCCAAGCTCTGGTGGCCTTGGTGACATTTTCACATCCAAGAACTTTGGTGGTCTCTTCAATGAAAAACCATCATCAGGATCATCATCTTCCTACGGTTCATCCAACGGTCCAATGAGCTATCCAACTCAAGCACCGTACAACTATGGAAAATAAACAAATTTTTTGTAACTATTTTTCTTATATTTTCATTAACATTTTTAATATAGAGCACGAAAATGTAATTTTTAACAGAAAACTGTTTTTTTTTTTTTACTTTATAAATATTTTATTTCAAAATTAATTTTATTAGAACAATATATTAAAAAATTGTAAAAAAAACTACGAGTAAAACCAAAATAAATCGAAAATTATAACAATAATATATTTTTTACAATGAACAATAAAAATACAAAAACAAAAATAATGTGAATATATATATATATACATAAATAATTCTAACTTAGAACCAGATTGTAGTTTATTCTAATTATTTAAACAATAAAAGAATTTAAATAAATTACAAAAATAAAAAAAGAAACTTTGTAAATCTTTTAATTAAAATTAAAACAAAACTCAAGTTACATAATTGTAAATAAAAAAATATATTATAAATAAAAAAAGTTAATTTTTGCTTTAATTTACGGATAATTCACAAAAAGGTGAGCCAGAGAAGACATTTTTGGAATCAAGACGACAAGGCGGTTTGTAAGCAATTTTAAATATATATTTTTAAGAGTCAGTTTGCTTACAGTAAGATAAATTTTATTTTCAAAGATTTTAATTAAATGGCAGTTTCCACAAAAATTGACTGATTATTAGATTCGATAAAAATTAACAACACATTTTATGGATTCCTTTTAATTATAAAGTTGGCCAACAAACACATTGGATGTTTTACTAGCTGCATGATTAGCTGTGGACAAACTGGCCTTAAGCAAAAAATATTTATTTTAGAACAGAAATGCTAGACAAAAATTCACCTTGGATTGGCCTAAACAAGCAAAATGATCGACAAATAGTTCTATAATATTCATATCTTTATTTTCACCACCTTTATTCACTGTTATGATATGCTTTTTTTAAGTACTTATGCAATTGAGCGATTTAATGAACTTAAAGTATTTAGGTTGACAGCTGAGAATAAAATGAGGGTGCTAAATAAAATACTTAAAATAAAAAATCAATGAAAAAGCAAAAAAAAACACCGGCAACGCAACACTTACCTACAACAACACGTGAAAAAAAATCAAAATGTTTTTATCAAATATTGAAAATATTCGCCAGTGGCCGAATATACTTCAAGCAAAACAAACACCAAATTGATGGATACGTTATGGATACGTTATGGATTCTGTTTCTACTTATTTATAAAGGATTCATGAGAATTTTGAAAATTTTAGAAAAGCATAAATTACATTGCTTATATTTTCTTAGTTAATCCAAATTTTGGCTTGCATGTAGTTGGCCCAACAACTATTGAGTTAAGCAAAACTGTTAATTGCAATCGTTTGTACATCGTTTGTCTACGTTTGTACAAGTTTTAGATTAGTTTGTACACTCATCGTTTTTTTATATAGCTACTTCAAAAAAAATTACGGAGTTTGGCCCACCAACTATAACGCTCGAAAAATCTGGAAATGCAGTTCGATAGATAATCGTTTGTCTATGTTTGTCTTTTTTTTTTTCGTTTGTATACGTCCCAAATTTTTTTGACAACAATTTTTTTTTACCCAATTTTATTAAAATTTTAAAACATATGCATTCGTTTGTCTCTTTTTTATAATGATTTTTCATCGTGTTAATTTTTTAAATTTGTATTTATTTCTATTTTTAATTAATTATTACTTTTTTTTGGACATGTAGGCCCACCAACTGCATTCTCTTTTATTTGGGTATCCACAGTTTCAACTTGTATTCGAAATTGCGATAATTAAGACTTTATTCTTTTTTTCTATTCTTTTTAAGGAGTGCCCTGCACTTAGGCTGCATTTAAAAAGACTTAAGTTACACCTTGAGTATATTATTTATTATGGAGGCGGAACAAGACAGCATACTTAAAGGAGCTTATAAAAATGCTGATGCTCCAAATGCATTTGATAAACAAATAACACATCTCGACCTGTGACGTCAGTGGTCTAAAGCGGTGGAGTGCGTAGTGCACACGACTGCTAAGACTGAGCAAATCTGATATGCGCAGGTTCGAATCCTATGGTGTGCATAAAAAGTTTTTCAAATAAAATTGGATTAAAGCTCAGCACCACAAAAAGGAGACTGATGAGTGCAAAAGTGGCAAAGCACGAAATAGCTATATCTCCAGCCAAACAATTGGTGGTAGCGCCTTTAAGTTGTTGTTGTTCAAAAATTCAATTCTATTATTTATTAAGTTAAAATAATTAAAAAAAAGCAATCAAAAATAATTCTAATTCTATAGGTACTTGTTCATTAACTTGAACTTTGCCGTTGGCTTAAGGCTTTTAATGAGTTTTTTTTCTGTATGAAATAGAACGTAATTATGGGTACAAATACCTATACATGCCTATTATAGATATTAATAGGTAGTAACCAAATTTTTGAGTACCTACCTAACTACCTACGAGTTTTGGCTGTTTTTTCAGCGAATGGCTTAGGGGGGGGTTTACTTAAAATAAATCAAAATTATTTTAACTCGAACATAATCACGAAATGTGTAGTTCCAAAAACCCATTTTTAATTAAAATTCAGCATGCCTGAATAAAAAATAAATACCTGCATGTGTTTTACTCGTGTCAGAAGCAAATACATTTTTGTCTCAAAAACCTACTTTTACAAATATACGCCTTTTAAAAAAAATACCTCAACCGAATAATAATAGCAACCCAGCTCATTTCAGAAATTGTTTATAGGTACCTAGTTTAAGAAAACTAAACCTCCTCATCTCATCGCAGATCGAACTAGCCAGAGGCAGTGTTGCCACTTTACTTTAATTGAAGTAGATCTACTTCTTTTTTTTCAATTTATTTTTAAAAATACTTCCTACTTTGCACTATCGCCAATATATTGAAATCCACTTCTTTTTTAAAATCATTGCTACATCCTACTTGTACCTTAAAAAAAGGTCAAATCTAATTCTTTTTTCTCTCTTCATTCTAGTAGTGATTTATGCTGCATTTACACGAATGGCAAAATGCCATATTATCTGTCAAATTATAGCCATTTTTCTTTGCATCGTGTAAACGCTCTAAATACTGGCAATATTTTTGCCAAAAAAAAAATAATGGAAGAGAGAATTTGGCATAAAATGCTGCCAATAATATGGCCATGTGTTAATACTTTACTGATACCATTTTCCATTATGCTATTCTAGAAAAAGTATGAACTTGCTCATTCTTTTATGACATATTTGCCAGTATTTTGAAATCTGCCATTACTTGAACTCGTGTAAATACATGTCACACAAAAATTATTTCTGCCATTATTTTACCATTTTTTTGGCAGAAATATTATATTACATTACAAAAATTAACTTGTAATAGCCCTTCCACACTAGCCCACTGTATATTAATACATGTCAAATTGAAAGTGGGAAATGCGTAACGCGTGAGTAACGCATGCGTAACGCGTGAGTAACGCATGCGTAACGCGTGCGTAACGCATGCGTAATGCATGATTTCGATTTCAATATTCAAAGGTTCAAAACCAATGTGCACCGGTATCTCCTCTTAAATCCTTCCTTTTTTTTCCTAACGCTCGCACTGTGTTTAATCTAACATTTAAAAGGTATTAAAACCACTTGAGCGCGCGTACAATATAAAAAAAAAACAATAACTTAAACCAAAATGAAAAATGGTGGTATTATGACCTTAAATTACGATAAATGTAATTTTTTTTAACTCAAACTTTCGCATTTACACATTTTATCGAACATGTGATCTCAGGAAAACCGATTTTGCTATTAAAATGAAATTTACTGTGGCTTAAAGATGCCTAAGTCGATTTTATATTTCTCCATATCGAAGACGGCCATGAAGGCACTAAGAAAATATTATTTTGTTCCATAAATATGCTAAATGCTGATTTTATTGTTTTTGCCTTTTTTTAAGTTTAACTCGGAATATTTTTTTTCAAAATTGACACTTCTGTAAATTAAAAACATCAATGAATCAATAAATATTTTCAATGCGCTGAAATGGGCACAATTAACGAACGTGCCCGATTACACGATTTTTTTTTCGGTTGTTTCGACTTACGTCTTTTTAACAGATTGAGTGTGGGGAGTAGAAATGTAGTGGGAAGGAAGTAACGAAAGCAGGAATGGAAATTTCAAGACTTTTTTCTGGTTGAACGTTGACGTTTCTGATTGTGCAACCATCGTGCTCTTCGATGTTAGCAAAAAAACGATTTTTACAAAAATTAATGAATGGGAAAATTGTTTTTCGTAATTGCAAAACATTTTTAATTATAACTACTAATTATTTTCTCACGAAACAACCCTAAATTCCATGAACGTCAAAATAACGAAAAGAAGTACATACGTTTTTTCGCGATTCATGTCATCGTGAAGGTTCGTGCCTGTCAGAAGCACGAAAGACGAAACGAATAAAAAATTAAACGTATAATCACACTGAGTCTTTGCAAAAGTTTTGGTTATTTTCAAAGGGAGTACGGGAGTACAGTGAATGCTTGGGGAGTACGAATACTCCCTTAGTACTCACTCCGGTAGCGCTGGGCACAATTTATTCTTCCAGTGAATTGGAACAGAACCTAAATGAGAAACGAAACGAAACGAAACGAAACGAAACTGTTCTAAACGACGAAACATGGTTAGCGGTAGGTAACTTCGTTCGTAAGACTGCTTTCACACGTGGAAATTGAGTTGCCGGCGACTGGGAGTTTGTTGGTGAGAAGGGCGTTAGGCAAAGAAAAAAAATCTCCCCTCTCACCCATCTCGCCTACAAACTAACTTGTTTCTGGCAACTCAGTTTCCTTCTATGAAAGTGGTCTAACATGAGAATGGCCACGTTCAGTTACCCTGAGACAGTAGCGGATCTAGGATTTGGCTGTGGGGGGGGGCTTGGGTCTCCAGTTTTAGACATACATATGAACTTTAAGAAAAAATTAAATATCTTTGTTCCAAAACGGAATATTTTTTTTTTTTATACAAATCAATCAAAATCAAAAATTATCAGATGCATCAATGCTGCCGTTTGACTAATTTCGAAGCACAAATACCTACATTCTTCTATTTTTATTTTCCTTTGAGTCTTTGTCAAAAAATGCAAATGCTTTCATTATTCATAAATGATTTCAATGGAATGGAATATCCCATATCGTCCTATGCTATTTTTTTTTTTCACAAAATACTCGAAAGAAATAAAGTTGAAAACATGGGCGAATTCGTAATCGTCTGACTTACTTTGATCTGCAAAGTTTGTGTTCGTAAACAAAAATTCAAATTTGACTTCAGTAGGCCTGCAAAACAAATTACGTTCGTAAACATCAAAAGTACGCAGAAATCAAGTCGGCGTGGGGCAGTTTGTGCAGAAAAAAAAAACATTCTGCAGAAAAACAAATAGAATTAAAGCAGGAAAACATTTACATAGGTAGGGTGGGTCATCATTGGACCATTTTTTCTTCGAAAATGATGCTGGGAACAACGTTTCGGTCAACAATGGTCGTTACAAAGCGATGTTAACCAACTTTTTTTTTTACTGTTATTAAAGACATGGATTTGGACAACGTCTGGTTCATGCAGGATGGTGTGCCATGCCACACAGCCCATACCACAATCGATCGCACCAAATTTCAAAATCGTGTTATCAGACGTCTTTGCGATGTCAATTGGCCGACTCGGAGCTGCTTATCCACCCCTTTGAACTTTTTTTTTTGTTGGGAATTGTAAAAGACCGATAGTATGCCAACAACAATTTGATTGCATTTTTAAAAAGAAACTTGTTTTTGGCCCACCCTGTATATGAAATGGCTTTGAAGTACATACATACATATATCACTAAAATATTTGTCTATCAAATCATATTTTTTTCCAAATTTCACCCAAAAGCCCTAAAATCACCTTTTACCGCGCGAAAATTTAATCTCAAACAAATTTTTTTTTATTTAATAATCGCGAATTTTTACAAATAATTTTCTGCACTGCGATGTTTATGAATACAATTTTTTCAAAAACTGCCGCCTGCTTACTTTCTGCGAGCAGAAGAAAAATAAAATCGAATCGCAGAAGCTAAGCAGACAAGCGGCAGATCTGTCGCAGATTTCTGCGATTACGAACTCGACCCATTTTTTTTTGTACACAACATAAATATGTATATATTTTTTAGGCTTTTCTTGGAACATATACACTAAAAAATTATCAGTCTCAAAAGTTGAAAATAAGCTTTTTAAGCCACAGAGCAATCAGTTGCCAAACCGACGTTTTTAATGAATTTAATAACAATTATTAATTGGCCATTGGTTTTTTTTTTTAAATACATATTGAGTTTTTGGAATAAATAAATTTTTATAAATTATTCTAAGTAGAAGAAGCAAAGATAAGTGAAGTTTCATTAGTGGAAGAAAAAAAATATGTACTGAAAAATTATGTTGTGTTATTATTTTATGCATATGTATTTACATTTGTAAATAAGTAAAGTTTTAGCAATAGAATATAAATTAAATGTTTTTGTTATTTACATATTTCCAGTTTTAAATAAAATTAAGTTCTAAATTCAATATTTTGAACATAAAGCTTGATAGACACGAAGAAAAAATCAATGTTCTAGAATGCCAAATAAGAAGGAAAAATATATTTTTTTATTTGAATGGAGGAAAAAGAAAGTTGGCTGTCAGAAAACACCATTTTACAATGCCTTAGTATTATTTTCAACTAAAGTATTTCGTTAAAAGATTTGGACTTTATAATATACATAGTGTAAAATCGCTGATAACAGACATTTTTGAATCCAATATAGTAACAAAAATAATGAACAAATTTCCATATTTGACGACATACTGAGGGAAAATGTCGAAAAAAAGAAATTGTAAAAAACAGCTGAAGCTATTAGGAACATAGACAAAAGTGCAACATTCAAAATAAAATATAACCATCTGATACTCCAGGACAAACAACTATCCGAACATTAATTTATCAGCCATAAACGTCAATTTTCACACAATCGAAACGAAAATTATCTAATGAAGACGATAAAAAACAATGGACTCAGCATCAGGTACAATCAAACACAACAAATAACCACAAAAACGCAAATCAACAGCTTTAAAAAATATAAGCTATCGTGGAAATTATTGAGCCCCAAATTCGTATAATGAAAATAATGTGTAAATTGTCTAGCCCCCAGTTCGTTTATTTTTATAAATTTTCTTGGGGCTTATTATTTAGCCCCAATTAATTTTTTTTTCAGAAAATAGTCTTGGGGCTTGAAAAAATAACAGCATTCGTAGAAAAAATCGAGCCCCAAATTCGTATAATGAAAATGAAGTGTAAATTGTCTAGCCCCTAGTTCGTGTTTTTTCTATACTATTCTATTTTCTCTTGAGACTTAGCCAGAAACCTAGGGCTAGGGATTTAAATTATCCAGCCCCAACATAGTATTTTTCACCAAATTGTATTTGGCTTGGAAAAATACCAGATATCTTGAAAATTATCCAGCTCTTACATCGAATAAACAAATAATGGTGTAAGGTGTTCAGCCCCAACCTCGTTTTTTTTATCAAATTTCCTTAGGAGTTGAAAAAACACTTCAAACATATTAATTGCTTAGCCCAGAATGTAAAACCTTTCAGGCTATTATGAATTGAATTTTACAAATTGGCTGTGGGGGGGGGCTTTAGCCCCTATAGCCCCCCCTGGATCCGCTACTGCCCTGAGATTTGGTATCTTGGATACTCAAGTATCCGTATATGTTTGTGAAAGACAAAAACCGGATAGGTTAACTTTTGTCGTTTTCGGTTGGGTTTCAGATCAGTACTGCTCCTTTTTGATTTCAATCGAATTATTTTCTGTTGTTCCAAGCTTAATTTGCGATACATAAAGTGTGTGTGTGTAAATTATCTGATATTTCTGTTATAAGCTTTTTGACAAATTTAATTTTTTTTTTTTTTGAATAAATACTCTTGCTTTTTCCAAATTTTATAAGTAGTTTTATTTAATTATTAATAGAAATTGATGCGTTTCATCTTCAGGGCACTCGGAATTGGTTAGTGAACGAGGTCAATGTAGGTGCCTTTGAACAATGTCCATAATCCAAACTACCAGTGACAGATCCAGGGGGTGGTTTTAGGGGCTAAAGCCCCCCCCTCACAGCCGATTACTAAAATAATTTGAAAGAAAGCAATACATTACAATGTGTAATCGTATATTCCTTCTAAAATATTGTTAAGATATGAAATTCGATGGCCAAATTACGTGGTTGGGGCTAAACTATTTGCATGCATGATATGTAACTTTTTTTCTAAGCCCTAAGATTGGGGCTAAAGTCTGTAGCGAATTGGACAAAACCCAAATTGGGGGCTATGGATAATAAATGCAACGACAATAGGGGGGTTCACACTCATCGACAAGTTCATCAAATCGTGTCGAATCGTCACATAATTTGTAATGTGAACACAAGTTGAACGACTGTTGGATGTTTTTCAAATTTTTTGATATTTTGCTCGGTCGAGCGACTGCTGTAGCTAATGTGAACCCTAGTTGAACAACTGATATGTCTGAAAATTTTAATTTTAGTGTTTCTTTTCAAATTTTTATGTGAGATTAATAGAGAATGGGTTGAAATAGAAGTAAACCCACAAAAGGAAGAGATAAAATATGAATTTCCATCACTGAAACTAGTGCAAAAAGTTAAATCTACGCCGTGTTTGCTTTTTGAAAATTTATTTACAAATGAAGTTGATGAGGCGGTCGTTGAATGTGAACGCTAGCAACACTACTCAGGTTGATCGACTTGATGATGAGTGTGAACCCCCCTAATGTTTCCCTAAAAACAAAACCCATAAAAGTAATTTGGACGAAAAAACCAGCAACATAGCCAGGGTTAAGCAACTTACTCCCTAAAAACTAGACTTATTCCAGAGAGTTTTGGGGGCTTAAGTCTAGGGACTGTCAAAGTCCGATGTTGGTGCTAAGGCTTGAAGAGATTAGTTAGAAGAGATAAAAAATGAATGAAACGCAGTTGAGACTAAAACAATTGGAGAACAAAGAAGTGTCAAGTTTAGTGTAAGTGTTTAATACAACAGGAATTGTTTCTTACGGCTTTGGCTGGACTTAGAGAATTTTCGGGCTTAGTTTTCAAAATTTCGGAGGGCCAACAAAATTTTACTTACAAAACATTTTTGGACTAAGCAATTACAAACAAATTCTCTAGTCAAGGAGCCAAATTCCACAAGCGTGAGTTTCTTCTGTGCACACTCAGAAAATAATGCAAAAGCAAAGGAACATTTCCAATCTCTCTATAGACTCTAGAGTGACTCGCAAATTTGTCGACATATTTTATGAGCGCGAATATAAAGTGTATGCACCGTATACACGAACATTCATTCCCGCACCAAAAAAACTGATATCATTAAAGGAAAAGTGGGAATGTCAAAATTCGTGATCTCTTAACTGCATATGTATCTCCATATATCTTTTGAAAAAAAAACTTGAACCTCATAGGTTAGACCTCACTCGACGTAACTGCCCTGCAGCGGAACTACACTTCCCACGAATTCGTATGAATTTGTATGAGGTTTAGTTGCCACTTACTGCGATTTAGCCTCTAAAATTTCATAAAAAATAGTGCTTTGCCGCGTCGTCGGTCGTCGTGAAGTGTAGTTCCGCTGAAGTTGAGTACGGTGTTGCTTTAAACCTAAACTAATCATTATTTTTTGTTATAAATTATAAAATTGATCATAGAAAAATTAATTAATAATTAAATTTTATTACTTAAGGTCTCAAACTGGATCTCCAAACTTCAAGCCCCCCACAGCAAAATCCTAGATCCACTACTGCAAACTACAATCTAATCCCCAATCTGATTTGGATTTTTTCTAGGCATGTACATAGTCCTGCCATCGTTCATGGCTAGTGGAGGCGGCATATAAGGAAAAGTAAGTAGGTAGACTGCTTAATGCGTTTACACCGAGCAATTTCAGCCTACGATTTTTAAGGTCAAAAAGATTGCAGAGTTATTTGCGCACATTGCTCTATGTTATTAGTAGACAATAATCATTATATACCTTCATATTTATTATTTAATGCTACATTTTCATTACAGCATAAATGACGGTATTTTTTGCAAATTTGGTAATTTCGTTTGATAGATCATTTAATTTTGAATTCGGCAGCTAAGGTCAATTGAATTTTAAGTCCTCAGTTAACAAATTCTTTTTTTGATCTAATCTTTAAAAAAAATGCTTAAAAAGACTGATTAAGGTTTGTGGCTGATGTTGAAAAAGGAACTATAAGTTCACATCGTATTCGTATACAATTGTATGTAGTTTAGTTGCCGCTAATTTCGATTTTTTAAATACCTTGGTTTATAATACCAACAAATTAAAAGCTGCAGAAATTTAAATTTTAAAATCTACCTCGAAAAATCTGAATCTACCACTTTTTCGTAGCTCAATCTACCAAGTTTTTAAATTTTCAAGTGACAACACTGAGTGCGATCTGCGATGAGATGAGGATGACGATGTTAGAAGTTTAGTTTTCTAAAACTAGGTACCTATAAACAATTTCTGAAATGAGCTGGGTAGCTATTTAATATTCGGTTGAGGTATTTTTTTTAAAAGGCGTATAGGTTTTTTCTTTGTAAAAGTAGGTTTTTGAGACAAAAATGTATTTGCTTCTGACACGAGTAAAACACATGCAGGTATTTTTTTTTATTCAGGCATGCTGAATTTTAATTAAAAATGGGTTTTTGGAACTACAGGAAATACACATTTCATGATTATGTTCGAGTTAAAATAATTTTGATTTATTTTAAGTAAACCCCCCCCTAAGCCATTCGCTGAAAAAACAGCCAAAACTCGTAGGTAGTTAGGTAGGTACTCAAAAATTTGGTTACTACCTATTAATATCTATAATAGGCATGTATAGGTATTTGTACCCATAATTACGTTCTATTTCATACAGAAAAAAAACTCATTAAAAGCCTTAAGCCAACGGCAAAGTTCAAGTTAATGAACAAGTACCTATAGAATTAGAATTATTTTAAGTCTTTATAAATGCAGCCTAAGTGCAGGGCACTCCTTAAAAAGAATAGAAAAAAAAGAATAAAGTCTTAATTATCGCAATTTCGAATACAAGTTGAAACTGTGGATACCCAAAAAAAAAGAGAATGCAGTTGGTGGGCCAACTACATGTCCCAAAAAATGTAATAATTAATTAAAAATAGAAATAAATACAAATTTAAAAAAATTAACACGATGAAAAATCATTATAAAAAAGAGACAAACGAATGCATATGTTTTAAAATTTTAATAAAATTTGGTTAAAAAAAAAATTTGTTGTCAAAAATATTTGGGACGTATACAAACGAAAAAAAAAAGAAGACAAACATAGACAAACGATTATCTATCGAACTGCATTTCCAGATTTTTCGAGCGTTATAGTTGGTGGGCCAAACTCCGTAAATTTTTTTGAAGTGGCTATATAAAAAAAACGGTGAGTGTACAAACCAATCTAAAACTTGTACAAACGTAGACAAACGATGTACAAACGATCGCAATTAACAGTTTTGCTCAACTCAATAGTTGGTGGGCCAACTACATGCAAGCCAAATTTTGTTCTGCTTAAATTATGATAGTAAAAAAAATAAAATCGGGTGGCACACGGCTCATGAAGAACCAGGGCCTAGTGACTAACAACTCGCAACCATTCCTGTGTGCGCCTTTCGACAGGAATGAAAGGGACCTACAATTTTATGCCGAATCCGAACGGCTAGACGAGAAGCAATTATTTGTGACAAGTGATACTCTTGGAGGATTTGTCAATTCCTCGCAAGAGGCAGTAGCCCTGAAAAAAACTTTTTAGTTTTTAGGTGGACGAGGCTGCGAAGCGATCCCAGACCTCCAGCGTGACAGTCGAACGCACTAACCATTACGCTACGGGCTACTACAGCTGTGTTAAGCTGTTTCAATTAATAAAGTATTAAAGAAACTTCCGTTACGCTAGATACCTACTAGAAATTTAAATTATGCACCGGTCACGAATTACTGTTTTTTTTTTAAATTTAAAGTTTCTAGCTTAGCTTATCGGAAAATGAGTTTTAGATGTAAGCGGTTTAGGATTTTTGGTTTCATAATTCAATATTCATCGAAATATCGATTAAATTCTTTATATTTTTTCAAATAGCTCTTGAAAGTTTACAAAGCTCACTGAATATTTTACAAACTTTTGTTCATAGGTGGAAAATTAAAGCTTATGCTCAGAAATCGCAGGCAATTTGGTTTTCTCGGCGTAGAAAATTAGAGTGTTTGCCACAAACAACGCTAAAGCTAAATTGTACTGATATCGCTTGGTCTGATAGCTGCAAGTATCTAGGTCTTACACTTGATAAGAAACTGACTTTCGATAAACATATTTCCAGCACGATCAACAAAACAATTCTTTTAATAAGAATTTTATACCCTTTCATAAATCGCAAATCAAGTCTTGACATGCATAATAAAATTTTAATATTCAAAACTATTTTCCAGCCTATACTCACTTACGGTGCTCCAGCATGGTTTAACTGTACTGAAACCCATTTAAAAAAAAATCAAAGAATGCAAAACAAAATTTTAAAATTAATGCTAAATATGCCATGGAATTTCTCAACTGTAAGGCTTCATGATAAAGCTAATGTAAAGCAAATTAAGCTTGTACTATATAACCTACATGATAACTTTTTTAGAAGATGTTCCTATTCTAATAATGAGCTTATTCTTAATCTCTTAAATTAGATATTTTGTTCATATCGCATTTGGGCTTATGTGCAATTTTAGTTTTTAAGTATTATAAAGGGTCCGCCAAATAACTTTTTTTTTTTGAAAATGCATCATCAACATCGAGTGTAGCTTCGGCTGTGTGGCACGTAGCGCCCTCTTGTATTGAAACCAAATGTTGCCAATATCCACCTCTTCAATTTTTGTGAACAAAAATTCGTTCAACATGGCCCGATAACGATCGCCATTGACTGTAACGGCCACTCCTTCCTCAGTTGAAGAAAAATGGCCCAATTATGCCTCTGGACCAAAATCCGCACCAAACAGTGACTCGTTTTGGGTGTATCGGCTTTTCAATGTATGCGTGCGGGTTTTCTGTACCCTAAATGCGAGAATTTTGCTTGTTTACATACCCGCCAAGATCAAAATGAGCTTCATCTGAAAGGATGATTTTTTTGGCAAAATCGGCAAAGTAATGTCGCAATATTTCCCAGCGTTGTTCAAGCATATACACAACTATATTCGTTTAGCAGAAGGATAAAACTATTTATCTGTCAAATCAGACATGAGCTAAGTGTTACCATTTACAAAATAAGCACTAGTTAAAAAAAAAAAAACGTTAGATGGCGGACCCTTTATAAGGGTTTTTTTACTTGTAGGTTTTCCCTTAAATCTTTGTTTGTTAAATCATTTAAGTATTAAAAATATTAACGTTGTAAAGAATTTAATTTTCTGTATCCCTTAAGCAAACATTCATTAATGTAATAGACATCGAACTACAATAAATAAATAAATATAATAAATATAATCTTTTATATTATTCAAAATCCTATACTAATGCACAAGTTCTGTACAGCAAAAAAAAATTTTGAATCAATAACAAGCCTTTGCCTGACTTTCTTAACTTAATTTTTTTTTTCAACAACATTGTTAGATTTAACCACATCTCTTTTACTTGCAATTTGTTCACATAATGAGTTTTAAAATACTTCAAAGTGTTGTACGTGTACATATCTTTTTCTAACTAATTCAAAAAAATTAATTTTTCCAATTTTAATTTAATATTTTTATTTTATTTTATTTTTAAACCTGACCCCCAAGACGTCTGTAGGTTTATATGGGAAATCCCGTGTGTTTTTGTTAATCCAAATATGAAAATTCTTAACTTTGGTAATAAATAAAAAAAAATAGATAAAAAAAATTAATTTTGGAACACATGTAGTCACTTTTGTCATATTTATAAAATTGTATCAGAAAAAAATTTACAACCGTTATTTCCTTACTTATAGATATTTAAACAAAAATAATTTTTCTTATTTAATTTAATAAACGTTGTAAAATTTTTTCTAATACATTCTTATAAACATGACAAAAGTTACTACATGTGTGCCAAAATTCAATTTTATCAATCATTACTAAAGTTATGAATTTTTAAAGTTGGATGTACAGAAATACATGAAATTTCCCATACAAAACTTCAAGCATCTTGGGGGCCGTGTTAACGTTAAGAAATTGAGCTAAAATTTTACAGGATTTGTTTTTTTTTTTTAATTTATTAAGAACAATTTGGGGGAGTGCGTTATTCAAAATAAGACAATGACCTTTATAAGAATACCCTAGTGTATAGTGTATATATATACACATGTAATGCAAAACATCCTGTTATTGTTCTCATACTGCATATGGTCACCTAAGTGAAACAACTAATTTTCTTGATTTTTTTAAATTTTGGAGATAGCTATAATGACGTTAATTTCAAAAAGCTGAACTTCTGAAAATATTGTTTCTATAAAAATGGTTTTGTGCTCAAATAGAAGCAAATTTATAGTCAAATCATCAATAACTGAAAAAGTTCGAGAATTTTGCCGGTTTTTCGATTTTTACTAATGTTTTATTCGCTGCATAAGGAAGGTTGATAACTTGCATTTTTTATTAGGACTAGGGCTGGCGACGAGACGAAAGTCGGCGAGACTTTTGTAAGTCTCGTCTCGGTCTCTTTAAAATCGAAAATTTGAAGTATTGTCTTGGTCTCATATCGGTTTCGTATAATTAAGTCTCGTCTCGGTTCGTTTCCGAAAAATACGATTTCAGGACAACCGTTTGATTATTGGAACACGAAACTAAAATTTGTCTTCCAAATAGTTTGAACATGCGCCAGAAGAAAATAAATATCTAACTGAAATTTTAATTTTTCAATTTATTTATGCAGTCTCGTCTCGGTCTCGTCATGCGAGACCGAAACCAATACCGAGACTTTTCTCGTCTCGTGGCCAGCCCTAATTAGGCCAGCATTATAAAAAAAGAAGAACTAACCGATGTGACGCAAGATCTGATGAATATATTTACTGAACTCGGAAATTTCCAAGACTTAAATTTGTTTATTTTATTTTGTATAATGTACTCGCACACAAGCGGGTTTTTGAATCCACAATACAAGCATTGTATCTTTGATCTGCTGGGCTTTAATAGAGTGGTCATGATCCCTTTAAAGGATACAAAAGGTCCAGTACTAAAAAAAACTAAAATACATAAAAGGTTCACTCTGGCGTATACGTAATTTTCTTGTTTTTTTTCGGAATAGATGCTACATAATCATTTTTTTTGTTTTAATCTTTAGAAACAATATTTTATTTGTATATTGTTCATTTTCCGTTTAAAAACAAAATCGTAGGTAGACAAGCACCCATACAGCCAGTCGCCAAATCTCATTTGTTCTGCAAAATTTTATCATTAACACTTACCACATTTGGTGCAGTAAGCCGTTGATTTTTAAAATATCTTCATTTTCACCTACAATTTTTGGGTTTGCAATACAAAATTTAAATCCATATACTTTTTTTTTGTTTTTATAATTGCTCTCAGTGTATCCTCTGATTTCCCAAAAGGTACTCAATTCAAAAATATTCAACCAACATTGTCATCAGCAAACCGCAGACCTTATACAAACAGCAAATCAATTTGGGTTTTAATTCAACTATACTCCATAACGTCCTACCTTCCTACAAACTTATTATGTATACAAATTCCAAAATGCAAACAAAATTTTGTCATTTAAATGCATAAACATGTGACCTACCACAACAAAGAGGCGCCGGACTAACAAAAGGCGCACACATCCTGGTGTGGTGTTGTTAATTGCTTGCATTGAAAACCCAAATTGAAATCCTTAGTTTGCATTTAATTGGGCACACAAATGCAAACATATAAATAACTTGAAGCTAATGGGGCAGACATCGCAGACGATCGCTCGTAATAATGAAACCGCATCATATCACTAAACAATCTCAATCAAACCCATCATTTATTCAAAGGCTTTGTTAAAGTTGTAATGATTTAGCACTCTACCGCAAGGAATCCAGAGGTTAAAGGTTGATTCATCATCATTCATTGGAGCTACTAGGTTTATATCTTAGAATTGTCCTCTTGATTGATGGTTAGAAAAATGTCTTTCAATCTTCTCCAAAATGCCAGTCCGATCCAAGTTTCTTCCAAGCAGAAATACTTCCTCATTTTTTAATTAATTCTCATTTCCTCTTCCATCATACGACATGTTTCAAGGACTTACGGACAGTATCCTTGGAGTGTTCCAAATTGTTTTTGTTTTGTTTTTCAATTTCTATCTCAAATCTTTTAGATAAACAAAAATATTCAAACATTGTTGAAGGTAAGCAAATCTCTGCCTTACACAATCTGACCCTCCCCTCCCCATCTACTTCCCTCCCCGGCATCGTTAAGTCATCATAAGTCAACTTTAAACCGGAGGATATACACGGACAGCAACAAGAAGCAGAAATAAAAAAATTCATAAAAACATCCTGAAAACCAAAAATTATTGCATGGTCTGTGGCATCCATAAAACAAAGAACAACAAACCGAGCCAGGAAGAGAAATGATGGAGAAGTGGTCCTTCTGCTATATAGTTTGGATGTTGTTTCTACAGATAGTCCTCCTGGTCTCTCAAGAGACCCAAACACTAAATTATCCGTTTTGATGTGTGGCCAGGAGATGAAGTGGGGACCTGGAGCTGGAGCATCATTGCAGAGTGAAGAAGGACGAAAGACTGCAGACGGGCTTTAAAATAAAGAAAAATAAACAAAACAAAAACTGCAAGACAAAATATTCCAAACAAAAGTTCTTAATTGCCAAAAATACAGTATAAAATACAGTGCCGCTCTGTTGTTGTACATTGTTGTTGTTAAAAAGATGCATGTGGTCGCTGAAGCCCAACGGAGAACGGATACGGAACTAAAAGGAAGCACAATTTTGGTATTATGAATGTAATTCTTGCGCAGGATGCAGTACTTTGGTGGTTTTTGGGGTAAAAGCTTTACATCATTTTTCACTATACCTACCTACCCGTAGAAACGCAGGATATAAAACTACATACTAGAATTATGACAGTGGTGCCATCTGTGAATTCTCGATGAAAGTTCTAACCATTTTTCAACCAGTTACTGAGCTTTTTGGCAGCTTTGTGTTAAAGCTGTATGTAATGAACTTAAAGGATTAAGTAAAATAAAAGTTAAGAGAAGACTTTGAAATAAGTTGTTTGTTTATGTTTACTCGTACTAAGAACTAAGATATTTTTGTTTCATTTTTGGTTCTCAGTTCTGGGGAAGCCGCTAAGTTGGAAAGTTATGTTAGCGGAAGATTTAGTAAATGGACTATAGATGAGGATGCGAGATTAAATCTTAAAGGATAAGAATGAGTTTTTGTTATTAAGTCTACAACAATAAAATAGGAAAAATAAAGTCACAGACCTTTTCTTAAATTTCTGTCTCTCAACCAAAAGAAATATTTATTCTTTCTTCCAGAACTTACCTGTCTTAAGCATTAATCGTAATATTCTTGGAATATGCGGAAGGTGCAGTAGTAGCCCGTAGCGTAATGGTTAGTGCTTTCGACTGTCACGCTGGAGGTCTGGGTTCGTTTCCCAGCCTCGTCCACCTAAAAACTAAAAAGTTTTTTTTCAGGGCTACTGTCTCTTGCGAGGAATTGACAAATCCTCCAAGAGTATCACTTGTCATGAATTAGTGCTTCTCGTCTAGCTGTTCGGATTCGGAATAAAATTATAGGTCCCTTCCATTCCTGTCTCGACAGGCGCACACAGGAATGGTTGCGAGTTGTTAGTCACCAGGCCCTGGTTCTTCACGAGCCGTTGTGCCACCCAATTTATTTTATTTATTTTATGCGGTAGGTACTCGTACATACATTGCTAACTTACTTAAGGTGGCGCCAGAGCCTCAACCAACAAACTTTTTTCAGCTAACTCTATCCCTAGCTATTTGTGTTCAGTTTCGCAGGAAAAGATTCAGGTTTTCACATAATGAGGCAGAGAAGATCTTATAGGCGATGCTTAGGTCCCATTTCAGATAAGCCAATCAAGTTATCGCCTGGCTGCTTTGGAAATCTCGGCAGCAACGACACCAAAAGATGAATTTTCTAAATTTTCAAAAATTTAAGCAAATATTTTGCGACTGTTTTATCTTATTTTTTTACAAATAACGTGTTCTCAACGGACCCATCGAACCATAAAATTCAAAAATTAAATTTAATAAAAATAAAATCTTGAAGAAATTTCAAGCATAAAAAATTATAAAAAAAATTTCACAACTACAAAAAGAAATAATTAAAAATCGAAATTTTTTGAACGTCAAATTTTGAACCAATTCTTTTAAAAGAATTATTATTTTATAAAAAAAAAACTGAACAATTTTGAAAAGCTACGTACGTGCGAAAAGTAAAATAAAAAAATAAAATAAAAATAAAACAAAAATAAAAATAAAAATAAAAATAAAAATAAAAATAAAAATAAAAATAAAAATAAAACTAAAACTAAAACTAAAACTAAAACTAAAACTAAAACTAAAACTAAAACTAAAACTAAAACTAAAACTAAAACTAAAACTAAAACTAAAACTAAAACTAAAACTAAAACTAAAACTAAAACTAAAACTAAAACTAAAACTAAAACTAAAACTAAAACTAAAACTAAAACTAAAACTAAAACTAAAACTAAAACTAAAACTAAAACTAAAACTAAAACTAAAACAAAAACTAAAACTAAAACTAAAACTAAAACTAAAACTAAAACTAAAACTAAAACTAAAACTAAAACTAAAACTAAAACTAAAACTAAAACTAAAACTAAAACTAAAACTAAAACTAAAACTAAAACTAAAACTAAAACTAAAACTAAAACTAAAACTAAAACTAAAACTAAAACTAAAACTAAAACTAAAACTAAAACTAAAACTAAAACTAAAACTAAAACTAAAACTAAAACTAAAACTAAAACTAAAACTAAAACTAAAACTAAAACTAAAACTAAAACTAAAACTAAAACTAAAACTAAAACTAAAACTAAAACTAAAACTAAAACTAAAACTAAAACTAAAACTAAAACTAAAACTAAAACTAAAACTAAAACTAAAACTAAAACTAAAACTAAAACTAAAACTAAAACTAAAACTAAAACTAAAACTAAAACAAAAACTAAAACTAAAACTAAAACTAAAACTAAAACTAAAACTAAAACTAAAACTAAAACTAAAACTAAAACTAAAACTAAAACTAAAACTAAAACTAAAACTAAAACTAAAACTAAAACTAAAACTAAAACTAAAACTAAAACTAAAACTAAAACTAAAACTAAAACTAAAACTAAAACTAAAACTAAAACTAAAACTAAAACTAAAACTAAAACTAAAACTAAAACTAAAACTAAAACTAAAACTAAAACTAAAACTAAAACTAAAACTAAAACTAAAACTAAAACTAAAACTAAAACTAAAACTAAAACTAAAACTAAAACTAAAACTAAAACTAAAACTAAAACTAAAACTAAAACTAAAACTAAAACTAAAACTAAAACTAAAACTAAAACTAAAACTAAAACTAAAACTAAAACTAAAACTAAAACTAAAACTAAAACTAAAACTAAAACTAAAACTAAAACTAAAACTAAAACTAAAACTAAAACTAAAACTAAAACTAAAACTAAAACTAAAACTAAAACTAAAACTAAAACTAAAACTAAAACTAAAACTAAAACTAAAACTAAAACTAAAACTAAAACTAAAACTAAAAATTAATTAATCTAAAATAAAAATAAAATAAAAATAAAAATAAAAATAAAAATAAAAATAAAAATAAAAATAAAAATAAAAATAAAAATAAAAACAAAAATAAAAATTAAAATTAAACTAAAAATTAAATTAAAATAAAAATAATAATAAAAATAAAATAAATAATAAATAAATAAAAGTAAAAATAAAAATGAAAATAAATATAAAACTAAAAATAATAATAAAAATAAAAATGCGGGAAAAGTATTGCGTTAGGAACAAGTTAATGACCTGACACGAATTTGTTTGATTAATTGAAAAAAAAAAATTTGTGAAATAACTTACATTATTCTCCTAAGAAACTGAAAATCTGGAAGATTCAGCTATGGATGTAAATTGCACACAAAAGTTAAGAAAGTGTTTATTTGAGTTGCGAGAATATTTTTTTAAATTGTATAATACATTTATGTAACAGGCCTGTTTTAAGTGACAATTGTTATGTTATGTTTTTACTGCAGCAAAGAAACAGTTTAACTGATCTTAAGTTTTTAAGGTTGAATAACTCCAATGGTCTTATGTTTGACCACTCGGTATAATTTCCCCTGAAAGTTAAAAAAAAATTCTGGACCTTGAACTAGGCACATTTTTGCTAAACATTTAAGAAAATATGCACGACTGGATCTCATGAACTTACTCTCGTAGCTAGCAACTAGAATGTAGCTATGGATTGATAATATTTTTATATCGTTAACGAGAAAATTATAAAAATATGTTATGTATATAAATAGCATTTTTGAAATTTTTTGATTCAATTTTTAATTTTTTCTTTGATTTTTGAAGAAAAAACATTTATTCAAACAAATTTGGAATGCAATATTTTTAAACTAACTTAGAAGTATCGAATTGTAAGAAAATGATAAAGTCAACTACAGAAAAACACTTCACACTAAATTTGAAGCGAATCTGTTCAACAGTTTAGGCTCTAGCTCTTGAGGAAACTCAAATTTTTGGACTTCTCCATCCATCATCGTAGTGTTAGTTTTGATTAAAACCTCGATTTTTTTGACACAAAACCTTTAGAGCAAGTAAAAATAACAAGTTCAGCTGAGATACAAATAAAAATAAACCGCATCTTAACCTCCAACGTCTACAACGGTACAAGAAATCGTTCGAAATGAAAAGAACTACTTAACACTCCTGAAATTTGACGGGAACGTATTGGATTTACCATATGAACAGAGGGGAATATGTTCTAACAGTGGGAAGCGTAGAAGGGAAGTGATTTTTAAAATAGATTTTGGTACAATTTAAACATAATATGGCACATATGATTATGAAGCAGAATTCAATTTTGAATTTTATGAAATCACAAGAAAAAATTAAGACAATACAGCCATTCTGAAAAAAAACGCAATGATAATAATAACCTTGAAAAGGCTGTTTTTTTTTGGACGGAAAGGGGAAGGGATGGGGCTATTTTCAAACAATCTGTGGAAATAATATAACATTGGGTACGTCTTTTAAGCCTAAAAGCGCGCACTGGAATGGTTGCGACTTGTTTGTCACTAGGCCCTGGTTCTTCAAGAGCCGTTGCGCCACCCAATTTATTTATTTATTTATTTTTAGGTCTTATAAGCCCATACAAATATTTTTGTTTGGTATATTTTTTTAAGGGGAAATAAAATTTGGGTTTTTAACTTTTTATTTGTGTTATCGATGATTTAATGGTAGTTGCACACGCTGAATCGAAAAAAGCAAGGGTTAACGATAATTTCACTAAACTTATTTATGTATGAATTTTAGGTTTTGCAATTAGATGCTAAAACGTTTTGTTCCGATTTCGTTCGGTTCATGTTGGGATATCAAGGGTAATCAACCTACTACCCTTTCGTATTATAGTTTTAGTCTCTAGACTAGAGCATGTTAATTACTTTCTACATAAAAGCCTGGCCACAAGTTTCGGTCTCGAAAGACATTTTAACATTTCATAACAGTATTTAACATCTTTAAGAACTTATTTAAACAAGTCAAAGGCTGACCAATTACAGACCTTTAAGATGTCGATTTCCCGCATATCACACTTACGAGATTTTGGTAACATTGACATTATTATGACAAAGAAGATGAAAAAAGTGTGAGTTCCCAGTTCTGCTTGTCCAAGGACATTAAAAAAAATGTCTTACAAAAAAGAATTTCCTCAATTTTTTTTATTATTTCAGACTTAATTTAGCTTAGAAACAACATACGCATTTAACAAATCTGTGGTTTGTGCAACACAGATTAGCATTTAAAAAGGATAGGTATAGATGAAGATAGCTAAATTATTTTCGACACGGGACAATAACCAGTGTGGATCGACCATAAGAGCAAGTACGTGAAACTCAGTCGTGCATTTTATTTTAAATGTTCCTGCAAAAACCACAAAAAAATGACAAATTGGAATAATCGCCAGTATTGTAGTATAGGAATTTAACTGAAATAAAAAAAAAGTCATTTTCAAACGTAGTTGCGTTCCAGTGTCAATAAACGTTGTTTTACGCGTTGCAATACCTTCCCTTTATTGAGCGAAAGGTTAATCGTCTTACTTTGGCCATTATGCCACGGGGTTCTTAAAACGAACACAGCCAAGATGACCTTCAAACTATCACTTACATAACGTCAATGCATGAACCTAAGTCACGTTCTAGTTTTATTATACGACAATTGACTTTCTCAGTTGCCAATTTTTAGTAGTTGTATTTACTTTCACTTAACATATTCTTTCCATATTAACGTTTATTTTAATGTTTCGACCAAACTATCAATATGCTCAATGTTATGTTTATGTTGAAAAAGATAAGAATTAACACCGACATCAAGAGCTTAGCATTTATCTTATTTTTTTATTGGCTTGCTCTCTCTGAACCCGTTGATCATTTTTATTGCAATTCCTTTCTTTTTTATAGCTACATATAAAATTTGCCAAGACATCAAACACAAAACAAAAAACACACACTTACACTCAACCATGTCAAAATGGGTAAAAGTTCTCGGCCTTAATTGAAAAGAAAATCAATCGTCAGCACAAGAAAAAGAAGAAGTAGGAGTTTATAACAAACCAATAAAATTAGGTCCTAAACCAAACATTTAGTTTGTGTTTTTGTTTGTTTTTGTTCTATGTATTATACGAGTATTTTTGTCCTTGTTTGCTCTGCTAGCTGGTAAGAAAAAGTTTTGCTCTACTCTACTTTGTTCGTCATCATCCTAATCTATCGCATTTTTTTTTAATTCTCATGCCAATTCTATATACATAATATGTATGTAGCTAGTAGTTCTTCTTTTTCATCGTAGCGAGTAGAGTTCTTCCAACAAAAAGTGAATGCCTCTGGTAACTGTATAAAACTCCATCTTCTGCCAACTTAATCCACGGTTTTCTGCTGTTCAAAAAGCTTTCACTATTGATTACCCAATTATTCTGCATTCAAATGGAAATGAAAGATTTTTTATTTTGATTTTGAGTTTACCTTTCTAGTTGCTACACACATGCAGGAGGATAGGTACACCAACAACAACGTTTCAAACATCAGCGCTCTAATCAAAGTAAATTCCCTTTCATGGTTTGTACTCTAGGATTGCCACCTTTTATGAGCGAAAAATATTCAAGTGTCCAATAGTTCACTGAAAATGAAGAACTGAGGGCAAAATTTACAAAGAAAACAAAAGTTAGCTCCTTTGATTTGGTTGTGTTGAGGTACATGGTACTAGTACAAATGGCACTCCTCTCGTTTTTATCAATGGAAGTTCAAACAACCGGAAATGGCAATTTCGGCGCCGTTAAAGTTTAAAAAATAAAGAAAGAAAATAACAAACTCATCGTCAACAAAACCGTCAATGGGTTAAAGGAAAACGCTCATATATTCACTCCAGCAGCGCAAGGGTGTTGTGTCGTGATACCACGCACCGGAAAAATAAAATCTAAAGCCCAATCACATGGTCAATGAATAAATTATCCTGAGTATGGCTCCAGCAGAGCATCATCACCACACCAAACCACACAGTCCATAGTCAACCACTAGCTCTTTTTGGATCACAAAAATACGCGCGCTCACCCGTAATACACAAATTTTACTACACATCATTATCATTGGCAGAGCGAACGAGTAAATTTCAATAGAGGAACTTGAAATAGATGACAACGACGACAATGGCCAACCGAGAACTCTTCTCTACTATACTAGAACATCATAATCATTGTCATAACACGATGACGAAGAGGATGGTGATTATGATGTTCCAGCTTCCAGGGTGATGATGATGATGATGTTGATGGTTATGATAAAAATGATAATGATAATGATGATGATAATAGTGCCAACTACCTAGACCCGAAGACGAGCAAAAGGATGTCGCACTCTATTTTGGATATCCTATTTCTCGCTTGTAATACGAAAAGACATCAAAGCAGGCCCGTATTTGTTATGAAACGTTCGTTGGTGGTATCAAGTTGAATATCCTTATTAAAACAATTTCAATATGACTTTATGAATAAATGACTGTATATATATATGTATAAACATATGTTTAGAAAAGTGGTGTAGGCATACTTTTTTTCAGGGCGGGGGGGTGGACTAGGTATTGAAAAGTGACATGTTAAATCATTTTGAAAATATATTTTCAATTCAATTTCAATTATATTTTCAGTAAAGTTGGCATAACCGAATTTCAAACACAATTTTTTTTTTTTCAAAACAAAAAAAATGAATCAGCTTTGTGATATAACTAGGAAGATTCCAGCTAAATGATCATTTCAGCAAGCGGTTTATCATCAACTTGTTTTTTTCCTTGGTTTTACTAATAAGTTGGTTCCTTTATTTTTTAATATTTAGAAAAATAAAAATCTTATAGAACCATTCAGTTTTCAGTGATTGACTAAAAATTTATAAATAAGAGCATTGAATTTTTACAACAAAAATAGTTTAAGTTCCAAAAATATTTGTTTAAAAAATGTTCATCAAAACAACTTTACTTAAAAAAAAAAGTAAAAGAAAGAGTTTTAAGCTTTACTAACAGATATAACACGGCATAGAAAAATATTTTGTTTTCTGTTTTAAGTCATTTTTTTTTTTAGAAAACTGCCTCTACAGGAGAAACGGGGGGAATAAACCCCGCCCCTTCAGTACAATTTTTTTTTCTATCGACCCAACCAACACGTTAAATTTTTTGTCACACCTTAGGTGAATCATCCTGTTTTTAAAACCTTATTTTAATAAAGTCATTTTTTCCTTTAACTTTTTTTTTTAAACTCGATATTTCAAAATGTTGTCGAAGTATTTTTGTTGCGTATAAATATTGCAAATTCAAGATATTCGACAACCTCCCGGCTGCAAAAATGCCAAGTTTTTGGCTATTTTGGGCAAGGCCCTAGTAAGTTTTCAGTAAAGAAGATCTAGACGAGGAAAACTTATCAGATACTTGGCAAGCCCTTGCTGGAGTTCTGTACCAAAAGTTTAGACGAGAAAAACTTTCCAAACACTCGTGATGGCCTCTTCCTCGTAAAAACTTGTTGAACATGTTTCGGTACCTCATCAGGAGTTTCTCTTGTACACAAAAAATATTTAAGCCCCATCTCAGTATCATACGACATTTTTTCTATCTTTCCTTTGTTTTTTTTTTTCATATCACGATTTTTACTATCTGTATATTTTAGGATTGTTCAGTGAGGAAAAACCTGTTCTAAGTTGTTCTACCTAAAAACCAAGTAGGTACATAAAATCATAATCTATTCTGTATGTCTTTGTTATGCAATATGGAATGAATCATTAGAGTATGAAACTTATTCACTTTTTATATTGAATTTGTTTTTATAGTGACTTTGCCCAGTGGGTAGCGCATTAGACTGCCAAGCAGAACGTAAGATCAAGTCCCACATAACTTTTTTTTGTCTTGCGAGGCAAAAAGATTCATAATCGCCAAGGCCCTTGTGCTAGCCTTTGCTGACTCTTGCTAGCCCCTTGACAGAATCAATGTAAAACTCTCTTGTGCCTTGTCGAAAACTCGATTGTTTTTCTTCGCGGTCTTATTAGATGTTCGATATGCAATCAATTGAAAAGGAAGATTGGAGTCTTTGACCTGGGACGTGGATATCAACAAAATTTGAACCATTTTTAGTAGTATTTTTTTTTTTTTTTCTTAATTTATTTGCCTAACAAAATTTTTTTTTTCAAACTTTTAGTATCAACTCTGAACTATGACGTTGTGTGTAGAAACAAAATATCCCTTAGTCGATATCATTGTTTGCGCTCAAAACATTCGAACTGTAGAACAGTTTTCAATTGAGAAACTCCAGCGAAACGTCGGGATAAAATTTATATACGTGTTTTCATTTGCATAATTAAACAAAATTGACCAAAAAAGCCCAATAACAATTCTACAAAACTATAACATTTAAATAATTGGTCCTTCACATAATCTCAAAGTGTCACTTTTGTTTATTTTTATTCATTCTCCATAATGTCATTATGTATAGAACAAAATTCATCCGAAGTCGTTTGCATTATTTGTTCTTGAGATATTTGAGACAAATGATATTTTTAACCTTGTTTTAAAATCGCTCTGTTGAACGCACCCATTGACAGCCCGAGGAAATGGCCTATTTCTAACTAAACGATTCTCTATGGCAGTATTCAGAAACCTATGCAGAGCTATCCAGATAGGTTCGTGTTGTTGTAATCCCGTGTAAAATAACAGTGGATTACAAAACAGGTTTTGCTGTTGGATAGCTATCCAACCTATCCGAAAAATATTGGTATACGTTTGTATCCCCATGCGAAATGTCAAAAACAACCAATACGTTCGAAAACCTATATGGATACGAACCTATCTTAGATAGGCTATCGCATAGGTTTCTGAATGCGGCCTATGTCACCCAACGATACTCGAGAATTAGGAAGACATCAACGTCAAAATGTCAAATTACTTTTACTTTCAATCCACCTGCGCAACTAAAAACATCATCTTTTAAAAGGTTAAAATAAAGTGTGTAAAATTAAAACTAAAGAATGTGTTGTGTTTTTACTTTTTTATTAAAGTTGGAATATTTATTCAAAGGCTACTAGGCCCAACATTTTATTAAGGCTTCTACGCCCAACACGCTCAAAACTTAGCAAAAAGAATATTCTTCTATTGACTTAGTAGAAAAACGATCTCTGAAACAAATTTCTTTTTCAAAAATTTGAGCTTGAAAAATTAATTTTTCAAAAAGTATCGATTGAAATAACTTTATTTAAAAGGAGAGTTTTGAAAGGGTTTCTGGGTTCAAGATAAGTTATAAAAAAATCTTTTAGGTGTTACCACTGTTTTTCAATATTGTTGTTCCTAATTTAAGTCATTTTGTTCAGAAAATTGCTGCTCCCACGATATCGGTGGTATATAGACCCCCCTTCCGGTATGATTGTTCTATTATTTTGGCAAAACCTACATGCTCCAGTGTTTTGATGCATAAATGTCAACCATTCTGTATTTGCCATTACACTGCTTGATAATACTTAAATTTTGTATTGCAAAATTTTGAAATGCTGTTTTTTTGGAAATTTTTGCGTCTACAGAGGTGGTTTGAGGATAAAATTGAAGCAAATTAAGTTACTTTAAAAACGTAGAACAATTTGTTTAATTTAAAAAAAAGCGCGAATAAAGTGGCCTCCGCTCGCGGTCGAAAACATAGGCTATTTATTTTATTTATATTAGGACAAAATCTTGAATAACTCAGAAAAAAATCAGAACTACCAATTTGATGCAAACTGCCCTTTTCATACAAACGAGAAGGTTACTGGACAATTATGAATTTACACAAAAACATTTTTGAGAACAAATATTTATAATTTTAAAACTAACAAAAAAAAAACGGAAAATTGCTCTATCATAAGATAAATTGGTAGATAGATATATATTTATATAGATATACATATGTATACCTATATATTTTAAAGATATACAGGGTGATTTGAATAAGATGTCACAAAAGGCTAGGGCGTGTAGGTTGGACTTAGACAAGAAAAAATGGTTTGGGAGGGGAGTCTATTTCCCCCGTTTAGGCGGGAGGGGCAATTTTCAAAAAAAAATCACTTAAAACAGAAAAAAAATATTAAAAAATAACGGTAATACTTACAGAGTCGTGCTATAGCATTGTGAAAAGCCAAAAGTCTATTCTTTAATATTATTTTTTAAATTAAGTTGTTCGAGTGAATATTTTGAAAAAAAAAAAAAAATTATTTCAAGCTAATTTTTTTCAAAATTGTATGTAATTAAGCATAGTATTTATTTTCAAAACTTAATGGTCATGTCAATTTTTAGTCAAACACTCAAACCGCATGGTTCTAGGGCTTTGACTTTTCAAGATATTAAAAAATAAAGAAACCAGCATCTTAGTAAAAACCAGAAAAAACGAGGTTGATGATAATCAACTCACAACTAACAATTCAGCTTCTTTTAGCTTAAAAATATTGATGTGCCGCGGGTTTCACTTTATATAAAGCTTCGGTACGGGCTTCGGCGGAATTAAATTTGTTATACATGTAACGAGCTGGATAACTGCTTCTTTAAAGCCAAATAAAAAGAAGAAAAAGAAGACTTACCGAGTTTGCGAGCTGTCACTCGAGTAGGCTTCTAAACTTGATATTACAGAAGATGATTGAAGATGTCACTTTGAAAAGGCTGCATACATTTTTTATAGAAGTTGCTGCCTTTAAAAGTTTTCTGTACCCATTTTCAATAAGCTTTATTGAATACTACGATACGGCTTGTTAAGTCTTACTAAAGAATCATAAAAGAATGGCCACGTTCGGGTGGTAGGCAGACATATGGTATCTACTTTAACATCTGATACGTTTTCAAACCACCAAAACCGTGTATGTACCAAGAAAATAAACAGGTGAGATATCAGCTGTTAGTATGAATTATCTCTCCCAAACCAACGCAAAAGCGGAGCGGAACATTCGCCGACAGCAGTTTATGATTGTGAATGATTCGCCCTGCATAGCGAATGTTCCGCGTTGGTTTGGGAGAGACTTAATCCAAACAGATCCCATCATTTTTGGGATAGCCTTAGATTTCTTTTTGATATCAGCTGTTTGGTTCGTCGGCTGGTTTATTCTTAACGCATTACAACAACACGAACAAATCTAGATACCATTGGCGACGTACCCGAACGCGGCCAATATGTCAATCTATAATAAAGAAGCTCGAATTTGTATAAGTCATTTTAAAGAAGCTTTTTAAAAAAACTATTCACATTTATAATTATACATGTATATTGAATAAATTGAACACGTAGAGAAAAGGATAATTCATTATACTTGATTTGTCTTTTTGACCAATCGGAAAGCTACTTGTCGTTGGTTTAAGACATAAGCTTCAATGCACGATAAACAGAAACGAGGTTTATGCTCATCAGATAAACATACATTCGGCATTTTCGTATATCTGGGTATTTAATGTGACGTCACGGTCAGCTTTTATGTTTTTGTTCTATTTAAAGTGAAGACCATAATTAATTAAGTAATATTTAAATAAGATGTTTTTAAATTCTTAATGAGCAGTTTAAAAATAGAAAAAAATTATGATAACAATCAAATAAAGTTAATTATTTTTCTTTTCTTCGAACATAAGCAGATGATTGTAACGTCACAACCCTAATGAGCATACCTTGTTTCTGTTAATCGTGCTTAAGTGGCCGTGTTTTTTCGGATTGAAATTATCAAAACTATGCATTATTATTTAGTTTATTTTAAGAATATTGATATTAATTTAAGACTATTGAAATGAAAATAGAGCAAGGGGACTGCTAAACAAATCGTCACGCGAAATGTATAAGAGAGTTAAAGAAATCTTGTTCATGTGTGAAAATTTTTATAGAAGCTCGTATTTATTTATGGAAAATTTAAAGCTTTAAAAAAGGAAAAGGCTGATTAAGTTTTTGCATCTTCCAAATTATATCTAAGATGGCTGAGTGGTTAGAGTGATGGACTGTCACGTAGGAGTTCCCGAGTTCGATCCCTAGTGAGGTAAAAATATAATTTATGTTTTATAATTGTTTCCAATACTATAACTAATAAATAATTGAATTTGATACTTGATTTGAGATAAAATGCAGTAAAAATCACATTAAAAAATAAAAATAAAAATGTATCTTTCTTTTTTTTATTTATTTTCTTCTATAAGACTTGTATTTCACTTTTATACAACCATTTCCGAAGCTATCTGTCAAGTTGAAGTGTCATTCAAATTTCCAATATCGCTCGTTAAAACTACGTATCGGCTTCTTTAGGCTTTTATACAATCTGCTACTTTTAAAAGATCTGCGAATAAGTTTAAAAGAAGATTTTCCGAATTCACGTATATTAGCTTGTATAATATTCTCCTTTTTTTGCTTAAGTAAACTTTACAAATGTCTTATGGAACTTCTAAAGCCTATTCTATTAAGCCGAACCGAAGCTGAAATGTTAGTTGGGCTGGCTGCTGAAATGATCATTTAGCCGGGTTCTTCTTAGTTTTATGAGAAAGTTGCATTATTTATTTTTTCATATCTTGAAAAGTTAAAGTCCCAGATCCATACGGTTTTTAGTGTTTGACTTAAAATTGACAAGACCATTAAGTTTTGAAAACAAAAATTATGCTTATTACATAAAATTTTGAAAAAATAAGCTTGAAATTATTTTTGTCAAAATTTTGACTTTGAAAATTAATTTTTCAAAAACTATTCACTCAAACAACTTAATTTAAAAAAAATGTTAAAGAACAGACTTTTGACTTTTCAAAATGCTATAGCACGACTCTGTAAATTATTTTTTAATATTTTTGTTTCTGTTTTAAGTGAATTTTTTTTGAAAATTGCCCCTCCCGCCTAAACAGGGCGAAATAGACCCCCCTCCCATACGATTTTTTGCTTTTCTAAGTTCAACCTACACGCCTTAGCCTTTTGTGACACCTTATGCAAATCACCCTGCATATTTATATATTTGGAACGAGAAGCTCAAAATTAAACAAAAAATAGGATATCTCGGACCTACCAACACAACAAAAAACACGGGTTTAAAAACATAAGAGATTTTTGTCTGACTGCACTAAGAACCACAACCCCCCCACCCACTTAAAAAAATCCTGTATAGTAGGTTGATATAAAGACGATGTCAACCAATTTCACGTGCACAGGCAAAAATCAATTATTTTCAATAAAATAATAAAAAAAGTACGTATACGCCCAGTGTACCACTTTAATATCATACTTCTTCAAGGGAATAAAAATAGGTAACCTTTTGAATTCAGTTAATTAACAACATGGTTCTGTGCATGGTTCTGTGACCGCAGTGGCCCGTCAATGAGTAGTGCATAGGCCTCTGATTTGGCTTGATGGTAAGTGGAACATAATAGACTAAGCACCACGAAAAAGGAATCGGACGATCGGTGTGGCAGCCTTTAATTAACTATAATTCCAGCAATTCCTAGGCAATTAATGTTCTTCATTCAAAATCATCAAATACGGCATGTTTTCGGGAACATTTGGAGGTTTGCTTTTATTCATCTAGTGTAAATCCTTTCATTTATTTATATTTTGACACTAACCAACAAATGTAGGTATATTTTCATTATCACTCGACCACAGAGCCACCTATAGGATCCATTTTTTAATTTAAAGTTAATCAGTTTTATTGCTTATTCTGATCGTTAAGCAAGCTGGAAAAATAGTGCAATATGGGCTTTAAATCTTGATTCTTACCTACAAGATTTTTTATATTGTCTACCAACTCTAAGAGTCGCTTTGTCCACAGTGGGTTACATTTTTGATTTGACTTTCAAAAGTTCTAATTAATTAACAGTTATCAAGCAAAATCGCTTAATTAGGGATTTCCAAGGTTACAAACTCAAACTTTGGATTTTTCGATTTAAGTTTTGGTGAACAAAGCCATTCGATGATTTACCGGTTGCAATTATCATGGATTAAAGTAGATTAGCTGTTAACAAATTGGCCCTAAGTGGTACACTAAATGTTGTCTTCACTCCCGTTTATTTGAAATACTCCTATAATACTTCTTTTGGACCACTGTAATAATATTCTTCGGAGTAACAGGAGTAAAAGAAACGTCCCCACTTTTAGTAAATCGATCATTATACAATGGGGATATGACTGTGCGATAGGTGATTATCAAAATTTTTTTTGGATAAGTACCTGTAGGATAGTTGGGACGTCTATTTGGTAAGGTTACATGTTAACCAAATTTATTTTTGAAAGAACTCACTTCTTTAATATGCAAACGCTCCCGTAAAACATTTATTTTTACATAGGATTACTGAGACACAATAAAATGCCATTAAAACCACATTACCATGACCGTTTTTTTTTTTTTTTTTTTTTTTTTTTTTCAAATTCAAATACGGACCTGACCATAGACAAAAAAGATGAATAGAACATAACCATCAGCAGAAGAGTGGTAGATATGGTGGGATCAACATACAACAAACTATGTGGCTCTGTGGCACATGCGTCCTTCAGCTGGTACATCTCACATCAACATCATACAGCCACCCATCTACCCACTGATGCTACCCAAAATCTACTTCTAAACTCGAAATGCAAGTCAGAGAAGATAGGTACTCGTATAATGCTCCATGTCGCCTGGCGTTACACGCCGAACACAGAAAGAACCCTCATTGGGTTCTCCACCAGCTACAGCTGTAAAATGAACATCATTGTGATAACATACTTGCGTCGTGTTACATCGTTTTACAAAAGAGAATCTTTCGGGTTCGTGTGCTTTGCCTCACTGCCACTGCCACACAGTACATTACTAATAGTTGAGTTGGTTCTTGGTTGTCGCTCCTCGTCGTCGTCGAGGACATCTTCGGCGTTGTTGTAGTCGCCGTGTCGTCGTCCTTGTCGACTCCCTGTCCCTGTTCGTATCCGCACTTCATTGTTCATAGTCGTTGTTCGGTCGACGACGAACATAAAGTGCTTAGAGAAGCTCAAGCAATATTTTTGTTGGCATCAAAAAAGGATTCCCGAGTAATTCACTTTCAGTTTAGCGACAACTGCTGATCCAATCGGTCGATAGCCAAAAAAAAAAATAAATATAAAATAAAATAAAATAAATACATAAAAGAGTGACGACCGACTGACGACGCGCGGTTTTCTCCCCCGAAAGGATGCGCGATTATCCTTCCATTCCGAATGTGTTTCGTGTAAGTGGTGGTTCGACAAACAGCGTTAATCTAATCGACGCAAACGGCCGAAGTGGTCTTATACAGTCGTTAACTAGCGCCGGCAATGGGGATACAACGGCCTCATCCGGCGGCGGTGGTGGTAATCGATTTCCTAAGAAAACCGAAAAAGATCTATCTTCCGTTGGTATTGAATTAAATTACCATAACGGTAAGTCGGCGGAATATTTACTCAGACGCAGTGCCACAACAGGAAGCAATAATTCCAATCGCCATGTGTCCATCGCAGGCAGTAATAATTTTAACTTCGCGAACAATAGTCAGTTGCGATTGGGTGGTAGTGGTGTTGGCGTCGACGGTGCCGGTGGTGGTGGCGCTATTAATAGCATTTCCGGTGCTATTCCGCCAGTGGTCCCGAATGTCGGTAGTGGCTTTCCCGGTGGTGTGTTCAGCGAGGGAAGTGACTTGAATATAAGTGTGAATTCGTTTACAGACATAAATAACATACCGTCCTGCTCAACGACAATGCCACCGGGCACGAGCCCCGGCACGGGCACTCGACACAGGGAGAAGCCATATCTCGACGGCCGGGTAACTCTGAATCGGGGGTTCTCTAATGAAAAGAATTCAGGATATTTCTTGTGGATTATGACACCTGTAGCTGCCAGGTAAGCTTTGACATCGAGTGGAGGGGCAGGGGGAGGCAAAATGTGTGTATGTGTTTCTTCTAAATCCATGCCTTTGCGTTTGTTTTTTTTTTTTTTGTATTTTAGTCCTTGGAAAAACTTTCGAAAAAATGCCAGACCATTATGGGTGAGGGATGAAAAAGGATTAAAGATTAATTCTGTTTGTTTTTGCAAGTTTGGAAGTTGAAAATTATTCTGTTTTCTGTGTCTCAGATGTTTCATTTCATGATGAAGTCCTTTTGTAGGTTTATATAACTTGTTAACGTTTAGTTTTTCTCCCTTTTGATATAAATGTCAGCAAAAGCGTTTAAAGTGTTTTTATAGGCAAAATATGTATATTCACTTATATATAAAATTGTAACTTTATAAATATATATTTTGACACTTTGTGTCACTCTTTTTATCCATTTCGTGTCCTAAGCAAACTTTCTGGCTCTGAAGGTAGATTATTGAAAAATGTTTGCAGAGAAAAGTTACCTCCTGTTGCTTTTTAACACAAAATTCTTTAAAAACTTATGAGTATGATAAATGATGGATGTTGTATACCAACAGTTCCTTTAAGTCCTGATGATGGTTTCCATGGTAAAAGAAAAGAACTCGAAAGGCAATTCCACTTGTTGAATACTTATGATAGAAAAGGTTAAGTTATCATCGCTATGGTGGATGTCTGCAAAAAAAATAAAAAGATACGATTTTCTTCAAATTATTTTGAATTGGTGCAAAAGAATTCTTGGAGTGGGTAAATAGTAGTACCTAAACATATCGAAGGAGTTTTTTTTTTTTTGCTATGACCGGCGACTTTTGACTTTATAAAATTCTTGCAAAAGATGTTGAAGTTTGTTTGATGATGAGGTACCTACCTAGTAATAGGTATGATAAGGAAAATATAAATTCTCTGGGTAATGAAATGTTTGAGTTGTTGGTAAAGGAGACAGACGTTTTTATATACGTAGGTATTATTTTTTTGTTCTGAGAGTCAGTATTGTTTCCTAGAAGTAAAGAAGATATTTCCCTTTATTTTTTTTTTTATTTTGTTTTAAAAAAAATATATTATGTTATATTCGATATGCGGGGTCTTGCCTGTACCTTTACTTGTTCTTGAACATTTTGTGACCTATATTGTTTTATAATTAAGGTATTGCTCAAAATGAATGCACGACTTTAAAAGTAAATAAATTTGGTTGCACTTTAGCTCGTGGAGAACCGTGGCATAGTGACTTTCAAGTCTAAGCAATTTATGTATGGCAGTGTTGTTATAATCGGTAGCAATGGAGGGGACCTTAAATTGTCTGCGAAATCCAAAAGACTAAACGGAGGGGGCAACTTCTCAATGAAAAAGGATATAGGTATAAGTACTCATGGAGGAATTTTCAGTTACTCGCAGGAGTAGAACACGTGCAAAAAAAAAAATAAGACGTGTCATTTCAACGCACAAAAAATTAAAGACTACGCCACGGGCTACTGGTACAAACAAATGCAAAAATTTACGCTTTGCAAGTCCCTGTATATTGTGTGTCACTTGCTATAGATAAAAAAAAGTCAACAAAAAAGGTGCTTTAGGAATATCTTACTATTTTAGAAATAAATTTGAAAGTTGATAACATTTTAGGCTCAATCAAATCGATTGAAGTTTAAAAAAAAAATTATAACATTTTGAGAGTTCCTACCTATACATTTCCGATTTTCAGGTTAAAGTTTAAACTACACTCGCGAGCAAAAAAATGGAATCACTCAAGTTTGACTTCTTAAAACAAAAATCACTATGGATACAATATCTATAATTAATTGTTTATAGGCTCGTTTCAAAGCTTAAGCTTAAAACTTTAAATTAAAGGTAAAATCATGAAAATCCATTGGTGTTTTCGCGCTATCCGCCATAATAACAAAAATAACAAATTATACTTGTTAAATTTGGCAAGACTTTGTTACATTTGAAAGCCAATAAATGCGCCCATAGTTCATCTTTGGTTTTGAGTGTGCTGTTAAAAGTGAATTGCAACATATTTTCACCCATTTAGCCTCCTTATCTTAGAAACAAAATGGATACGACGCACGTCTGTAGAAGTAAGTCAAGTTTACACACTACTGCAACAAGGAATAAACCAATGTACAGTGACCCATCAGCTCGGTCTAAGCCAAACTTGCATATCAAAGATCTACGGAAGGTTCAGACAAACTTTTAGGTTAGTGTTAATGCCAGGATCTGTGTGGTACCGGATGTTATGACTGATTCATCGTGATGGCGTTACTCCGAAATCGTGCTTTGACTAGCCCTGACGCTGAGATAGCTGAGATAGGTGCGATAAAGACTCTAAAGTTAAAGGACAGTTAAAAGACGACTTAAGGAAGCAGACCTTACCCCAAAATGTCCCGATACGGTACCAAAATTAACTGCAACTCATCGACAAGTTCGAGTACGATTTTCACTATGCACTACAATTGGGAAGTTGAGCAATGTAGGCGATTTACGTTATCGTATGAAAGATGTGTCTGCATGGAAGCTATAGCATAGAGGCAGAGTACACAGATGACCTGTCTTCCCTGGAGACAAACTCTGCACTCACCCGAGAACGTAAATCGCCTACATTGCTCAACTTCCCAATGGTAGTGCATAGTGAAGATCGTACTTTAACTTGTCGATGAGTTGCAGTTATCTTTGGACCCGTGGCGGGACATATTAGGTTAAGGTCTGCTTCCTTAAGTCGTCTCCTAACTGTTCAATAACTAACGAGTCTTTATCGTATGTTGTCTCTGCTATTGTTGGACGTCAACGCTAGTCAAAGCACACTTTCGGAGCAACGCCATCACGATGAATCAGTCATAACAGATCCTGACCTTACACTTACCTATAAAATTGTCTAAACCTTCCATAGATCTTTGATATGCAAGATTGGCTTAGACCGAGCTGACGGGACACTGTACCTACATTGGTTTATTTCTTGTTGCAGTAGTGTGACCACTTGACTAACTTCTACAGACGTGGTTTCCATTGTTTTCTAAGATAAGGAGGCCTTATAAGTAAATATATGTTGAAATTCACTTTTAACAGCACAATCAACACCAAAGACCAACTATGGGCGCATTTATTGCATATAAATGTTTCAAACTCTTGCCTTATTTCAACAAGTATAATTTGTTATTTCTGTTATTATGGCGGATAGCGCGAAAAATATCCAATGCATTTTTATGATTTTACCCTTAATTTGATGTTTTAAATTCAAGCTTCAAAACGAGCCCATTAACATCTTATTATAGATACTGTGTCCATCGCGATTGTTGTTTTTAGAAGGCAAACTTGAGTGATTCCATTTTTTGCTCGCGAGTGTATATCAGAAATGAAATTAAACACATTTCATAATAATTAATATTTTTATTTTAAATTTATCTAGGTTTAATACTTAAATTTTTATTTTTGCGCAAACTTTTAAAACAATCGCATTTTAGTTGAAACTATCATTATATTTTTCATGCCCTTTAGGATATTTAAATTTGTATTCGTTAAAATAATGGAACTCGAGACAATAATGTTACCTATAACATTATGATAATACAGAACAGGAAAAAAAAGGAATTCGCAGTTCTGTATGCCAGTCTGTCAATCAGACTGTCTGTACCTACCTCACCGTGCAGCCTAAACCACTGAAGCGATTTTTTAGAAATTTGAACTTAAAGCTCTTAAGAGATTCCCTGGAGACGAAGTTGAAACGAGGCTCAAACGATTTTTATAAAAATATAAACAATTCCGAATTACTGTAAACGATAGGGGCAATGTTTTGGTAAGCAAATATTTTTCCAATAACGGTTATTAACGGTTATTATTTTACCAATAACGGTTCCTTCTAGGACTGGCCACGAGACGAGAAAAGTCTCCGGAAATTTACATAAGGTCTAATAAATTAAAAAATCCAATTTCAGTTAAATATTTATTTTCTTCTGCACAAATTCCAATAATAGACAGGTTGTCTAGAAATCGTATTTTTCGGAGACGAGACCGAGACGAGACTTAATTATACGAGACCGACACGAGACCGAGATGAGACAGAAAATTTTCGATTTTAACGAGACCAAGACGAGACTTACAAAAGTCTCGCAGAGTTTCGTCTAGTGGCCAGCCCTAGTTCCTTCCGGTTATAGAAAAAGAAATGATTTTTTGTTTTCGAATTTCTCGTTAGAGGCTTCTCCGATCTCGACTAAATTTTCCTTTATATTCAAAACAAATATAAAAAGTTGAAAAAATAATTTTTGGATTTTTTAATAAAAATATTATTTTTAGTGAATATTTTTAAATTGTATTTTGATTAATGCTTTAAGTTAGCATTTCAATTTTGTTTAAATGTTTAAGAAATTATTTATAAAGGTAGTATGAACATTTAATTAAAAAGTACAACTGACCCCAACTCCAGAAATAATTGTGTTTCGCCCAAGGTATAACAGTGGGCTCTTCAGTCAGGCTGTTATACCCTAATACTAATTTTGGTCGATGTTTACCGACTCTTATAAAAATCACTTGAAATTTTTAATTGAATTTTATTCATTTACTCCACTTAAAACAGAAGTAATTTCAATATTTTAATATTTAAATTTCTTCATCTTCTTAGTATGAACATTTATTTAAAAAAAAAAAACAGCTCCAACGATTTCTGAATTTATTTTTCTTTTATTTATTATTTTTTTTTTTTACTTTTTTATCAGATGAGCTCTTGCTTTATAAGCTTAACGTTAAATAGAAATTTATAGTAATAATTTATATTTCTGCTTTTTAGTGATAACGCGCCCAAATGGAATTGTAAATATAGCCCAATTATTTTTTATCGCACAAAAAACAAAAAAGAAATCGTCCAAAATTAAAACATATCGCCCAGGTGTCAATTCAATAGCTTTCTTTAACAAAAGGACCTGTAGCGGGCAGATCCGCGGGTTCAAAAGAATTTGACTACCATTTTGGGGCCTCTGTCGCACTCACGCGACTCCGTTACTCCGATTAGAGGATGCTCATTCGCCAGACAGACGCCATTTAGTCAATAATTTTCTTGGACAAACAGTAAGATTTCAGGAATAGACAAATGCAATAGTAATAAAACTTTTCAAAAAAGTTTTAGGAAAATACTCACTGGACATGCTTTTGGGCAACATTTCCTTGCATTCAGGCGTAATTTCATTATTTTATGATTGTTTTCGACAATATTTCATTGTCAGTTCCAGTTTGTCTATTTCAACTTAAAATTTTGGGCGTTGTTTCATATTGATAAAAATTGCAAAAAATGAAAAAAAAAAAAACACTCAAAACTAAAAAAAAATTACAACAATAATTTGTTCAGAGTTTTTTTTGGCAATATTTCAAAATCGATTTGGGCGTTTTTGCCTTGGGCGTTATTTCAACAACCTCACCTTTCACTTTCAAAAAAAAAAGCGTAAAGAGCGTAAATATATATTTTATTCTATTATTTTTTTTTTTGTAAGAAAGTTAATTTTTTTTTTGTAAAAAAGTTAAGTTTTTTTTGTAGAAAAGTTAAATTTTTTTGTAAAAAAGTTATTTTTTTTTGTAAAAAAGTAATTTTTGTTTAAAGTAATTTTTTTTCTTTTTTTTGCAAAAAAGTTTATTTTTTTGTAAGATCGCATTGCATTGTATAACGATACAGTCAGTGAGTACGGGATGAGCGTAAATATTTATATGGTGATATGATATGATTAATTTGTTGCAATTTCAATTAATCGGGAAAGTGAGTGCAAGAGGAATATTTAGCTCAACAAATGATATAACTGCTGGCTGAATATTTCTTACTCACCGGCTTTTGGTCTCAGGCCAATTAGTGCAGTGCGGCGCAGCTTAGTAAAAACAACTGTCCTCTTTGTGACACAAGCTGGAAATTTGTATGATAGTTAGTTCTTTGTAAAAACACGGTTTTAAGAGATTGGGCCACCTAATATGTCCGCCCATTTAGGTGGGCGGAGTTATTTGCTTAAGAAAATTACTTAAAATGGAAACAAAATTATTAAAAAACAAAGACGGCAACACTTAAAAAATTGTATTATATATTTTTTAAAGCTTCATTCTTTTATATTGTATTAAAATAAAATTCTTTCGAAAATAATGTAGTCCGTATGCCCGTAGCGTCAACGGCGTATACAGGGGGGGTCACGGGGTCATACCCCCCCCCCCCCCCCCCCGAGAACTCAAGATTATTTTGTTGATCTGAAATAATTATTTAGTAACCACATAAAAAAAAAAAAAATGAAAGTTGGTTACTTAGAAAGCTAGTAAGATTTTCGATTATTAATTTAGAATTCAATAGAGAATTTTTAATGTAACTTCAATTCAATAAGAAATTTAATTTTCATGGCAATGGAATACGTACGTTATTTTGTAGTCAATCGATGATACTTTGATTTTCTTCCTCGTACCTCAAATTTAACATAACAACAAACTTCTCATATTATGATAAAACATTCAAATCTTAAAATATATGCATAGGCTAGTTTCCGTTTTGAGATAACAGCCAAAACCTGTTAAACCAAACAGAAATCAAAGTGCGGAGTTGTTACCAAATTTTCACTCAGTAAAGTAAAAACTAATAGGATTTTCAAAAAAAGAACATTTTTTTTTCTGAAAATAAAATCTTTAAACACATTATAGAACACATACAGAAATTGTTTTGTTTGATTTCTGTATGACAAATTATTTTTAAAAGCAAAAAAGTGATAACTTTCGATTTATAGTTATTCTAACCAAAAAATATTAATGTTAACGATAAAAGACATAAATATATAAAACTATGATGAAAACCTATTACGAAAGGATTTTGTTTGCACTTATTCAACATTTACGATCGAACAATATTGTTTTTGATTTGGATGTGGATTACTTTTACAAAGTAACCTATGAATCCCATAATGCAAAAGCCAATAGCTATGGTAAAGGAGATTTTTTGGAACTCATTGCGGTGAACCGTTTGACCAGTCGGATGGAATTATTGACGAAAAGCGACTAGGCTCGTAGAATTTAACAAATTTGTCCATTATTTTTATCAGAAAGGCTTACTGGTAAGAAAGATAAAAAGATTAGGTATATTTGATGTGCATATTTATTTTGTAAGGTGCCTTTCACTTTTCCATCGGTGGCAGTCTAAGAGACATACATTTTTTTCAAATCAGAGGCATATCAAAATCACTCGTGAAATTTGTTCACACTTTTCTTGAAACGCAACGAAAACGAATCTTTGTATTCAATTGTAATACGAATATGTAATGTATTTTAGTTTTTCCACTATTGTAAAAAGAGCAATTTACACAAGTGGTCATTTTTGAAAATCAGAGGTATTGTTTTCATTTTCAGTAGTGAATATTTATAGATATCTTTTTACTAAAATTAAGAAACAGAAAACAGTGCACAGTATCTATGATATTTTACTAATTTTTCCTGCAACTTCAATTCGCTGAAATAAAAACTTTGATAGGATTAAAATAAATTCTGAATAAAATTCAAAACAAATGATCAAGCGAATCCAAAAATTTTTTTCCTCGGTATTTTGACAGCTAGCTAAACTGATTTTTTTCGGTCAGGCAACTGGAGATTGCTGTATGCTGTTGCTGAGGCCCTCCGAAATAAAAAAATGTAACAGTCAGGAATAAAAACGAAGAGCGCGGTCACTGGTCCAGCCAATAAAGGTTCGTTCGACTCAGTTGTTTATTTTAATTTTCTTTGGAACCAAAAATGAGTTAACTTTGCAAATACCATAAAAGTGTTTTCGTCTTAAATTTGTTAATTTTTTTTTTGTATGGGTAGCTCATTTCATTTTGAATTGGCTTTGGCAGCTCGAAATATATATTTTCAACGAAATTGCCTAACTAGGCGTAGTGAAAATTTAGTATTACATTCGTAGTCTGCTATTTCACGCTGACTTTTGATTCTTAACTGTCTTGAAATTAAATGAGTTAAGGTACGATATATTTTTCCAGGATATGAACGATTTTAAATTATTTTAACTTATTTTTAACAAAGGTAATGTATTATAGGGTTTCCCATTAAGGGCGGGTCGATTTTAAAATTGAATAAAACTAGATATCAATAAGGTTTTATCTTTATTTGAGAGCCCTATTATAGTAATATAACATCGTTCTAATGGCCGCCACGTCTTCGCTGGGTGGCGCGGATTCGAAAGGTCCAGTTTTCGATGACTTTGGCGCATAAATCAGGATGAATTTGACCGATGGCATCGATTATGTTGTCTTTGAGGGTCGAGTTGGTTTGCAGCTTATTCGCATAAACCTACGTCTTAAGAAAGCCCCACAAAAAAAAGTCCAAAGGGGTCAAATCACATGATCTTGATGGCCAATTCACGTCGCCTCGGCGCGAGATAACCATGCCATGAAACCGCTCGTGCAGAATATCGATTGTGTCTTAAGCTGTGTGGCACGTAGCGCCATCCTGTTGAAACCATATATCTTTAGGCCAAAAGAAGTTGGTGATCATCGACCTATAGCGATCGCCGTTGACTGTGATGGCCTGACCAGCATCATTTTCGAAGAAGTACGGACCGATGACGCCTCCAGGCATCCAGCCCAAAATCCACACAAAACAGTAACTTTATTTGGATGCATCGACACCTCATGAATCTCGCGTGGATTAGTGTCGTCCAAAATCCGGCAATTTTACTCATTCACGTACCCATACATCCAATAATGGGCCTCATCGCTAAAGATGATTTTTCGACCAAAATTGGGATAAATTTCTAACAGCTCTAAAACATCATTTACACGTGTTGCTCGACGCTGTAACTCACCATGATGATTTGTCTTTAGTAACTGATTAAAAGACGATATTTTGACCAAAAGTAAAAGAAACAATATGGCCGCCACGAGCTGTCAAAATCAACCCGTCCCTATTGGAAAACCCTTTAGTATAGTCAAATAAGATTATTTCCCTTTTCTTTTATATAGCTACGCACAGTAAAATATAAATATAAGGCACTTGACTTTTAACAAATATTAGTTTGTGTTATTTTTTTTGGCATGACCCCCGCCAAGAACTAGAGCTGTATACGCCCCTGCGTAGCGTAATGGTTATTGCGTTGGACTGTCACGCTGAAGGGGTGGGTTCGCTTCCCAGCCTCGTCCACCTAAAAACTAAAAAGTTTTTTTTTTTTCAGGGCTAATGCCTCTTGCGAGGAATTGACAAATTCTCCAAGAGTATCACTTGTCACGAATAACTGCTTCTCGTCTAGCCGTTCGGATTCGGCATAAAATTGTAGGTCCCTTCCATTCCTGTCGAAACACGTACACAGGAATGGTTGCGAGTTGGCAGTCACTTGGCCCTGGTTCTTCAGGAGCCGTTGCGCCACCCAATTTATTTATTTATTTTATCTTTCAGAAATAAGTTTTCGAAAAAAAATATTTTGAAACTGAAAATTTTGAAAAAAATAATAACAGATAAAATCAGCCTATTTTTTGTATTGCTTTGACATATTTTCCAAAGCACGAACACGCTTCACGAATTAATTTTATTTATAGAGTGAAAACTCTGAAATTTTAAAATCGCTGAAAAAATTGACAAAATAATAAAATAAATATTTTAAAAATACCAAACATAATGATAGTTGCGGGTTTCAAGTATGAAATAAACTTAAGTGTATAATTTTGACCCCAGCATTGATTCAAACATTTTAAGATGAACTGACTAAGTTAACGACAGCTTTCATGCCAAAATCAGCAGACCGATTTGGATCGGGTTTTAATATATAGTTTTGTTTTACTCTAGAGTAATTAAATACATATTAAAAAACAGAATTGGAAAATTTTGTAAATTTTTCCGACTTCAAAGATATTATATGTATGTAGCTACAAAAGTATAACATCAGCGATTTTTAAACAAAATGTAATCTTGTGGAGAATTTTATAACAAACTTTGTTATTAATGTTTTTTTCCTCAGATGCATATATCCAAAGTTACATAGGAAAATTTTGAGATTTTTTTTTGTGGATATCAATTTTCCAATTTTGTATGCAATAGTTCATTGAAACTATTAAATACATGCACAAAAAAAAATTAAAAAAAAGTTTATACAACAAAAAAATAAATGTTAGTACCTTCAAAACTTTAAATGCATCATTAGATCAATTTTTGTCAAAAATAGTCTTTTCTTCGGTGCCTTTATGTTACAATTTTTCAGTTAGCTTTCGGCCGAAATTTAGCTTCAAGATTAGTCCCCCATAGTGTTCTAGCTATCTATTTGGTGCAAAATATTTTATGGTATAGTAAAGTTTAAAGTTTTAAACATGAATAAGAACAAAATTTTGTAATAAAATATATTTATAACATCTCATTTAGGTTTATTATTTTATTTTCTAAAATTACGAAAGTAATTTTCTACTTTTTCCACGAAAGGTTTCTTTTGAATCATGAATTCGTTTCCGTTAGTTTGTGCAGACAAGAAGTTTTTTCTTCTCTTTTTTTTCAATTTCCGCTTTCAGGCATACTTTTCGCATAGAATGCGGTGTAAGTGTACCTACGACGACGAACCAAACCAACCTATAAGTTTTAAGAGTGTAAATCTTTGACTCAAGGAGGATTTTATGATGGCCCATAGCGAATGTGCCAATTTGGATTTACCTACAAAAGTTAAGAAAGTTTTAATGAATACATCTACTCTTCACGAACCTTATATTATCTAACTAATTAGATATGTTTTAAATTTGTTCAGGATTATAAAAGTTTAAAAAAGGGTTGTAGGGAAAAAGGTGTGTGACTGTCTCAATAAAATGGTTTTATGAAGTGAAAGATTTATTAGTTAGTCATTGCAGTAACGAATAACTAATGAGTAGATCTATTTAGTTTAAACCAAGTGAGTATTATAAACTTAATCTTTTACATGCATATTCAAATTCATATAACCTTCAATAGAATGAATGACTACACTATTTATATCATCGTTGGTGGTTGTACATGTTGGTTTAAAGGTAAAACTTAATAACATAAAACACTTTTAAAGGGAACTAGATTGAAAGTGAAACAAACACTCCACATCACTTGTTTGATGCAACTTTTTACGCTATCTCTTTTCATAATTATCTATAGGAATGGTTATTCTAAGAAAAGCTGTCTATAGCATTAGTGAGTAAGTATCTAGACCCACATACTTTTCAAAACTAAGGTTTTTTTTCGTAAGATAAAACTAATAACTAGGAATTTGAAATAAATATAAGTATACGGCATCTGTTAATGGACTGAACAAAAAGAATACCTACAGTGTTGTTCCTCTACATGTCAACTTTATGAGTTATGTCGACTAGTCATGTATGCTTCATCAATCTTACCGTGCGTCCATCCGTACGTTCATCTGTCCGGCCGTACGACCATCCGTCCATACACCTCTCTGTCCGTCCATCCTTCCTTCCAACCCACCGTCCGTCCATCCGTTCAATCATTTATCCGTCAGTCCGTCCGTCCGTCCGTCCGTCCGTCCGTCCGTCTGTCCGTCCGTCTATCCGTCCGTCCGTCTGTCCATCCGTCCATACGTCCATCCATCCATCAATCCATCCATCCGTCCATCCTTCCATCCGTCCGACTGTTCGTCCGTCTATCCGTCCGTCCATCCATCTATCCATCCGACCATCTATCCATCCGTCCATTCATCCATCCGTCTATCTGACTACCCGTCCAACGGTCCGTCCTTCCGTTCGACTGTCCGTCCGTCCTTCCGTCCGTCTGTTCGTCCGTCTATCCTTCCGTCCATCCATTTTTTTCAATTTCCGCTTTCAGGCATACTTTTCGCATATAATGCGGTGTAGGTGTACCTATGACGACGAACCAAACCAACCTATAAGTTTTAAGAGTGTAAATCTTTGACTCAAGGAGGATTTTATGATGGCCCAAAGCGAATGTGCCATTTTGGATTTACCTACAAAAGTTAAGAAAGTTTTAATGAATACATCTACTCTTCACGAACCTTATATTATCTAATTAATTAGAAATGTTTTAAATTTGTTCAGGATTATAAAACTGTAAAAAAGGGTTGTAGGGAAAAAGGTGTGTGACTGTCTCAATAAAATGGTTTTATGAAGTGAAAGATTTATTAGTTAGTCATTGCAGTAACGAATAACTTATGAGTAAATCTATTTAGTTTAAACCAAGTGAGTATTATAAACTTTATCTTTTACATGCATATTTAAATTCATATAAATCTTCAATAGAATGAATGACTACACTATCATCGTTGGTGGTTGTATATGTATATGTCGATTAAAAGGTAAGACTTATAACAGAAAACACTTTAAAAGGGAACTAGATTGAAACAAACACTCCACATCACTTGTTTCATGCCAGTTTTGTTGCTATATCTTTTCATAATTATCTACAGGAATGGTTTTTCCCAGAAAAGCTTTCAATATCGTTAGTGAGTAATCACCTATATACTTTCCAAATACATGGTATTTTCGTAAAATAAAATTGTTAACAAGGAAATTAAATAAATACATACGGCATATGTTAATGGACTGAACAAAATGAATACTGTTTGTATTCATTTTGTTCAGTCCATGTCAACTACATGTCAACTTTGTCGACTATTCATTTATGCTTCGATAATCTAACCGTGCGTCCATCCGTAAGTCCGAACGTCCATCTTTCCGGCCGTGCGTCCGTCCAACCGTCCATCCACCCTTCCGTCCAACCCACCGTCCGTCTATCCATCCGACCGTCCATTCATCTGACCGTCTTTACGTTCGTCTGTCTGACCACCCGTCCGAGGGCTTATCCGTCCGTCCGTCCTTCCGTTCATACGGCCGTCCATCCATCCGTCCATCCATCCATCCATCCCTCCATGCGTCCATCCGTCCATCCGTCCATCCATCCATCCGACCATCCATCGATCCGTTAATTCATCCATTCGTCTATCCGTTCGATCGTCCATTCATTCGACCGTCTTTCCGTCCGTCTGTCTGACCGCCCGTCCGATGGTTTATCAGCCCGTCCGTCCTTCTGTTCGAATGTCCATATCCGTCCATTCGTCTATCCGTCCGTCTGACCATCCATCCAACCCTTCGTTCGTTCGTCTATCCTTCCGTTCGTCCGTTCATCCATCTCTCCGTTCTTTCGTCCGACCGTCAGTCAACACCTTTGACCGTCCGTCAGTCCGTCCAACCGTCCGTCCACCCATCTCCCATCTTCTTCCATCCGTACTTCTGTCATTTGCAAAAGTGGCTGTAGAAGAAAGTTCTCCAATTATTTTGAACAAAAACCATTAATCAGTTTAATACATACATATATGCATATGTAAATTTTATACATAATTGGGTTTTCTGGAACGGCTCTATTTCTTGGAAACGATTAAGATGAAATGTTCAGAATTTGTTCGTATAGATGAGAACAAAATAAAAATTAGTTTTAGTAAAATCCACCTATAGTCTAGGAAAGATAGAAAATTTTATATGGGCAAGGGGGGACAAATTAATTTATGAAATTTTATTGCTGGTATCGACGCAGAATTTTACCCTCAACAACATATCCAAGGTCCCCCAAAATCCCCGCACTGGTTTTTTGTATAGACGCATTTAAAGAGGTTGAGAGGGGTAGGAGGCGGTAGGAAGCTGAAAAAGTTTGTTATAATACAATCTTATCATATGACACATGTTTTTAGGGTGCTTTTTTAACGCTGATTCTAAAGAGACTAAGACTTAAAAGATACATGTATTCTGTAGAACGTTAAAGTTTTTTTTAGTACAACAAGTAAAATATTACCCAAAAACATTTTAAAATAATGGGACACTAATTAAATTTGGTATAAATGTCTAATTTAACATGTTTACCAAGAATCAAAAGAGTCCCCAAAAATATCTGTGGTTAAAGGTTGTTTTTTTTTTTTTTGACGGAGAGATGCAAGTGAGTGATTATTACCATAACATCAACGAACAAATTCTGACACTTATGAAACTTGCTAAAAATATTAAATTTATATTGGCACCAAAGGATCAAAAGAGTCCATACAAAAATCAAAGGTCCAAGGGTGATTTTTTGGGGGTGTAATACTTAACCTGGTTAACTGAAAAATAGTCATTTTTGCTTCAAAATTAATCCAACTTTTTTTTGGGTAAGTACTTGCATCATATTGGTTTCTCTTTTATTAGATTTGGCGTTAAAAAATACCTTTAAATCATATATCATATGTCATATGTACTATCTCGATTATACGAAAACACAATTTTTCGTAAGACGTAACATTTTGCTCCGTATAGGACAGGTCGAATATAAACGTATTTAATATTTTTAGCAAATTTCATCAGTGTCAAAACTTATTCTTATATAATAATGACACACTGACATCTCGCCCTCAAAAAAACACCCTTACACCAGAGATATTTTCGGGGACTCTTTTGATTCTGTAAACATGACAAATGGAACATTTATACGAAATTTCATTAATACCCCATTATCTTAAAATGGTTTGGGGTAGTAGCGGATCCAGGGGGGTGGCTATAGGGGCTAAAGCCGCCCCCCCCACAGCCGAATCATAAAATAATTAAAAATATAGAAAGCAATACATTACAACGTGTAGAATTTTATATTCCGTCTAAAATATTTTTAAGATATGAGATTTGATAGATAAAAAACCGTGGTTGGGGTTGAACTATTTGCATACATGTTATTTAATTTTTTTTCTAAGCCCTAAGATTGGGGCTTAAGTCTGAAGCGAATTGAACAAAAACTTAGTTGGGGGCTATGAATATGAACATGTTTCATGCAACGACAATTTTTCCCTAAAAATAAAACCCAGAAAATTGGGAAGAAAAAAAAAGTTTTGGAGCAGTAAGGTCTGAGAATATTGAACAAAAAACCTAGCCAGGGTTAAGCAACTTATTTCCGAAAAACTAACGTTATTCCAGAGAGTTTTGGGGGCTCAAGTCTAGGGACTGCCAAAGTCCGAAGTTGGGGCTAAGGCTTGAAGAGATAAGTAAAAAGAGATAAAAATGGCCGGGGTTTTACATTAACGTGTCAAATGCCCCAACTGTTTATACTGAAAACAAAGCTAATTTACCGAAAAAACACATTTGAGGCTTAAACCACTGGAGAACAACGGGATGTCAAGTTTAGTGTACATTTTTAATACAACAGGAATTGTTTCTCGAGGCCTTGGCTGGGCTTAGAAATTTTCGGGGCTACGTTTTAAAAAATTGAAAGGTCCAAGGCAATAATTGTACATACAAAACATTTTTGTACTAGGCAATTACATACAAAGTGTCAGTTTGAACAAAATATTTTCTCGTTGATTTGGCTAATTCAGGAAAAATGAGATCTCAGAGAACCGATACCGTGTCAAAGCACATTTATGATCTTTTGTCAGTACGAACACTTAAATATAATTTTTCTGAACGAGCCAATTATAAACAGTTTTCAAATCTTGTCAAAAATGGGGAGTTCAAAACATACCCACAGCTTATATAAAAATATAACTACATAAGGTAGGTACATAATCAATTTTTAAATAATATAAATAAACGAATTTGTACGCGTGGTTCAAGCATATATGGCTCAAATTATTATTTTGGTGCACCTTTGAATTTGCTTCTATCTCCGCTACAGCAATTATGTATGAATAATTGTTATTGTACTTTGTAGATATTGAAAACATTTTAAAGCGCGACAGGAGCGGATATAAAGGCACACAAAAAACGGATATCATTAAAATGAAAGTGGAAATATCAAAATTTGTTGTCTTTTATATAACTACACATATATCTCCATATATCTTTTTCACAAAAAAAATACTTGAACCTTAAAAGTTAGACCGCACTCGCCGGAACTGCACTGCATCGGAACTACACTTTACACGAATTCGTATGAATTTGTATGAAGTTCAGTTGCCGCTTAGTGCGATATGGCTCCTAAAATTTCATAAGAAATAATGTTTTGCCGCGTTGTCGTGAAGTGTAGTTCGGCTGAAGCTGGTACGGTCATGCATTAAACCTAAACTCTCTATTATTTGTTATAAACTAATAAATGTATCTTAGGACAAGCAAATGTTATTACTTAAGGTCTCAAACTGGAACTCCAAACTCCAAGCCCCCCCCCCCCAGAGCCAAATCCTAGATCCGCTACTGGTTTTGGGTAATATTTTACTTGTTGTACTTGAAAAAAGGCAATCATTCCATAAAAAGGACTTTAACTTTCTACAGGATACATGTGTCTTTCCAGTTTTGGTCTCTTTAGAATCAGCGTTTTAAAGCACCCTAAAAACATGTGTCATATGATAAGTTTGTATTATAACAAAATTTTCATCTCCACCCCTTTAAATGCGTCTATACAAAAAGCCAATGCGGGGATTTTGGGGGACTTTGGATATGTTGTTGAGGATAAAGTTTTGCGTCGATACAAGCAATAAAATTTCATGAATTAATTTTTTCCAGGTCAAATCCTATCTTTCTTAGACTACTACTGATACTCTTGTTATTTCTTGGTATTTCGGAAACGGCTTTAGTGATTTGGATGAAATCCTTGGAGTTTGTTTTTATGAACGAAGAAAAAGTTAGAAATGTATCTTTCTTTAGATTAGTATGTAGGATGCTGTAGGTCTCATCCAGGCCCGCAGCTAGGGAGTGAGAAAGCTCAGTCTTTCAAATACTAGTAGGTACCTTTAAATCTCAAGTAATTATTATAGAGATGCAACATATGCAGATGCAGTAGTACGAAGTAATAAAATGATATAAAAATTATGTTATTGGCACACTGAATTGAGGATAAGGTTTTTTTTTATCACATCCGATCTCATCCCACGGTTGGCATCTAGTTGAAGCTGGTGGTATAGTACATGTAGACAAAAACCTGCCTAGAGTGGGTCTTGAAGTAAAACCTTTAAGTTCGTAATCAATGACTATTTCAATGTGTCATTGCCACTAAGCTTAAGATTACAATTGGTATAATTATTCAACAAAAACGAACATAAATCTGTCTGGGTGCTCCCACCATTTCAAAGCTTTCAAAATCTGCCCCTGAATAGAAAGCAGGGAAAAAACGAACATGACACATTTTTTTATGATAAACTGCACTCTAGATCTGTTTTCATGCTGTTTTCTTTAACAAGTGAATTAAATTAGTGCCTCGTTCTGTAACATTTTCATTTATGTATAAAAAAAATTCCAAAAAAAATCATCCTTTGCACACATCGCTTTGCCAATAGATGGCACCACATATGCGCATACCTACGTAGAAAAATATGCGCTATGAATTCATCAACCATTCTTTTTTAATGTTTGTGCGTGTGTGTGTGTGTTGATTTTTCTATACGTACATTCTGTATATTTAGTTGCCCTTCATCTATATTTACATATTCAAAAAAAAAAAAAAAAAAAAAAAACCGACGAATAAACTTTTTTAATTTTGTTAAATCTTTTTTGATTTTTTTTTTTTCAACTTTGTTTTGTTTTTGTTAATTCCCGCAGCTTCTCCGTAGCTATAGTCATAGCTGCTTTGGCGGGTCCACAATGGCTGTACACCGAGGAGAAACTTCCGAATGCCAACTACAATGGGACGGCGAATTTCAACGCCCAGGACGATGGCGCCTTCATTACAAAATACACAAAGTCCAGTTTATGGATTTTGTGCACAGCCCAACAAGGTAAGTTAAATGGGGGTGGGTGTGGGAGATGGCAAGTTGTAGATTATGTGTGTAGAACAGTAGGTATACAATAATATTAAGCTACCATCATGTTGTAAAAAGTAGATGGCGCTGAATAATGGTGATTTATGCACTAATTGAATTGCATTAAAGTAACGAGTCCTTTGGTTCAGTGGGAAATTTTTAAGCCCATACAAACTGTACCACAAAATACTTTTTTTTTACACATCATACTGACTATGGCAAAAGTTTGCCCTGTGGTAGGTACTTTTGAATGTAGTTTAGGGGAATTCCATCTAACAAAAACAAAAGGTAAAGAGACTTATTAGTCTCCAGGGTCGTTTTGGTCGTTGTTTGTAAAACATCTTAATTATACATATTTATTTCGTCTATATGTGGCCTGCCATCGTCGAAGTCGATGTGCAATCAAAGTCCAACTTAAATGCCTTTCATACTAGCTGCGAGTGCAAATAAATCTTTTTAAGCTATTTCAAGAGGAAATATCAACCTTATTTTTTTAGCTTTTCGACGAAGGGAAATGTAAAAAAAAAAACACTAGTAACATTTATCTATATATTAATACGCTTAGCAAATCCTAACGGTACACTTTTCTCTGTAAATACTCAACGGAACTTCATAAATTATATAACGTTGGAAACCAAAAATTATTTCTGTATATAGCTGTTAAAGCATTTAATGGACATTTAATGGACATTTAAATTTTTCCAGATAAATGATTTTTATCATTTTAAGGGTTCGGATTGGAACTCTGAAATTTTGGGAGATGTTAACCATTATTTATTTGGATTTTTTGGTGAAAAATTAAACAGGCCTACAAAATAAAAAAAAGAGTTTGGTGCCGTCATAACTGATACCAAATTTTGTTGTCCACTGTCAATGAATACGAAAAACGGTATTTTTAAGTCAAAGCTACGTACAGTTTTGTTTTAACACTCGATTACATTTTTTTCGCAAATGTGGTTAAGATTTCTTGTTTTTGATTTGGCGTCTTCAAAAAGAAGATGCTTAAATGATCCAAACCCATTTTGTGTTATCTGTGGTGAATCCACAGCGAAAACTTTTTTTTTTTTTATTTAAGCTGCCGCTGGTTTTCCAAATTATCTTCTAATCTATAGGTTTTTCGCCAAAAGTTGTCATTGATTTTTATTTTTAGTAATATTACATACATTTAAAAAAATATTAAAACATCATGTTGATTACGCATTTTTTGGAGAAAATTGACACCAAAGTCAAAAAATTAGCATGGGCAGGAAAAATGGAACAGGCTAAAACCTGAATATCTTCAGACTGAGAAAAGATATCAAATTTATTTAAACGCAGTTACAAAGGCTGATAAAGACCCGCCTGTGTTATAATTCATAATTTGCCGGACAACAGAGAAAGTTACATTTTTATATATTTTTGCTCAAAAACAAAATCCATAGGAAATATATAATTGTTGAATTATAGCAGACTAAGCTTTTAATTCAATTAAAAGTACAAGTGACCTCAACTCCAGAAATAATTGTGTTTCGCCCAAGGAGTTGAGGTCACTTGTACTTTTAATTGAATTTTATTCATTCACTCCACTTAAAACAGAAGTAATTTCAATATTTTAATATTTAAATTTCTTCATCTTCTGACTAAGCTTTTATATCAAAAATTAATTTGTTTGTGTGTATGTACATATGTCAGTATTTAAAAAAAGTAAGTATTATTTGTAAAAGAACGCTCTCGGGATAAGTTATTTTTTTTTTGTTTTAAGGTGTCTGGTGCTGATGCACATAATGTAAGCCTGCAGGCTATATGAAATTTGGCCCCATTGAAAAATGCCACCAAACGAAAAATGTGGGATCATAATGAAAAATGGCCCCAAACTTATGAAAAATGACTCCAAACAAAAAATGAAAAATTATCCCAAAATAAGTGTAAGAAGCAACAACAACAGAAAAATTTACAATCGTACAAAAAGTGTTTTGCGTCGATAGCCTTAAAAGTACCTTGCTTGGCCCACAGTTAGAAATAAGTTACAAAAATCAGGTATTGTTCAAATGAAAAATGTATGAATTCTTTATAGTAAAGGCTTAACGACATTGATCTATTTTTTGGCAAAAAGTACAAAAGTAAGAAATGGATATCTTTGCTGAAGACAACAAATAATTAAAAACTATATATGGCGGTTAAATTTATCTGTGCGAACAATTTTCGTATGTTTTTTTGCAAGTAGTTTTCTGTAGAATACATGTTTATCATGTCTTTTTACATGTTTTTCTCTCTTTGGAACTTCTTGCAAAAAGTAGATCTATTAAGTAGTTAAGCTCTAACAATATAAAAATCCAACTTATTGGTTATTTTTAATTTTTCTTACTTCTCCAAAAAGTGTGTTAATTACTTTTTGTTGGCCGAATTTCCGGCCACTGGCGGATACTATAGTTTTACATAACTAAGATAAGATTACATTTTAATATTTTCCGCGCGACCAACAACAAGCTGTTGTGAACTATCAATTGTTAATTCGTAATCCACAACAACAGGACTCGATCCACAAACTTGCAAATAAATAAATTAGCTCTAATTAAACCTTAATTATTGATTGTACGTATTTGTGTTGTATGAGCATTCGCAGCCACCTCCGGCGACCACTCCTCAGAATGAAATGTCAAAATTCGCGACCATTATGTAATTAGCAGCTCGTAATTTGTGTCTCATGTGGAAGGCACTTTAGATTTGACCTTATGCTTAAGTTAAGCCTTAGCTAACGTCAAAAACATATAATGGGAATTCGCAAATATAAAGTATGACAGACAAACGTTTCGACTGAACTGGATACTTTACTTTCAATCGGATAAAAACTCTTATAAAATAGGTTTGAGATTTACAAATTGAATGGGAAAAACTTTGGAAGCGCATAACTTTCTAGCCAATGAGCCTGGAAGAAATTGGTTCAAATCTTTAAAAAGAAAATTATTTTCTAAAAAACGGTTTTCAGTTCTTTTTTTTTTAAGTTATACCGCTTAGAATATAGTAAGTACTTAAGAAAATATTGTAAGGATTTCATTCTAGAAACATCAAAACTTATGTTAAAAATGTAGATCAATTCCTATAATATACGTCAATAAAGCTACAGCGTGTGGGATGCTTGAAAACAAGAATAAAATAGTATAAGTTCGTCTTGTGCGCTGCTCATGCGAAACAAAAAATCCCACCAAATAAAAATTAAATGAGTGGGAAATCATAAAGAACATTTTTGTTATGGTTTTCGATCTCAAATAAAACAAAATAAAATGAAATAAAACAAAATAAAATGGACCCTTGTTGATGTTTGCATACCTGTCATATATATGGATTTTATTTTTTTCTACTTTAAAGCTTCCGGATACACATTGTTTTGAAAGTTAATCCATTTTGTTATAATATAGAGTGAACTTAATTTTTTTTTTTTCGAATTTTTCTTGTTTTTTTTTTTTTTTGAAGAAATAAACATAATTTAATTGTTTTATTTAAATTGTGGAAATAAGCAATAAGTTCGCCGAAGAAGAGAAGAAAACAAAATTTAGGTCGCAGCTAATAAAGGCAAATGCCGGAAATAAAACAAAGCAGCTACTCTTCAATAGAATTCTTGGATAAAAAATATTTTGCTTTGTCTAAATTTTAAATAATATCTGGCTCAACCTTAAACAATAAAGTTTATCAAAAATGTATTACATTATTATTCCCTGGACAAAAAAAAATTGTTTCGCCTTTATATAATAGGTACTTTATATTTAGATATATTCCATTTTTTACAGAATTAATTGCCCGGGCCATTATTCGTGTTCTTATTTGTTGTTTCTCTTTCACTACAACAATATGGCTTTCAATATATTTGTTCGTTTATTATTGTTTTATCTTTTTGCAATTAGTGGAACTCTTCATCAACTTTGACACTGTGAATTTTCAAAGCGTCACGGCTCTTCGTTGGAACTATTGCGTTCAAAAACCCAAATAGCTAGGGCTATATTTGACCCAAGTTTACAGCGAGTCTAATAAATTAAAAATCCAATTTCAGTTAAATATTTATGTATTTTCTTCTGCACATATTCAAACTACATTGGTGGCGGCCTAATGAAGAACGATATTTTTATAAAATTTTAAAATGCATAACTTTTGTTTGGGAAATCTGTTGAGGTTGAGAAGTGAGTCAAACTTGTGTTGAGGATTTCTTATTTTGTATGTCAGAAAGTAAATTTGATGTTAGAAGCCTTTAGAACACGAAACTGAATCAAAAATACTGTGGTGAATATGCCTATTTATGCAAGCAACGACATCTTTTATTCTTCTATAACAGAATAAATTAGTAGCGCCATCTTTGGACAAAAGATTAACTTATGTTATCCAATACCTAAACCACTTTCATGTTATCCAATACCTAAACTACTGAAACTGCTACAATTAATTGAACAAAAGCTTTACCACTGAAACTGCTATAATTAATTGAACGAATGCTTTTGAGAGCTTTTGAGCTACTTGTGGAGACTTGTGGAGGAGAAGCAAATTCCAGCATATTCCAGAAGCCCTAGAAGATTCTAGTAGCTTTTCCTCGGATATAAATACACGGCCACCAGTCCGAAGACCTCAGTTTAATTTTAGAAGTGAACGAATAAACGTCGGTGTAAAATAGTGAATTAAGAGTTGTGCTTGTTTATAATAAAAGTAAAGTATTTGAAGTGAAATAAAGGTGTTTTATTTTTGTAAAGTAATTGTTGTTCAGTTTGAATAAAAGAAATAAGTTTTATTGGCGAACCCTTGGCTAAAATATTACATACACTCTTGAGATGGTGCAGAGAACAGGACAAAACTTAAATTAATTGGGGGTGCATTGACTTGGCATAGTATGGTCGATAAGTAAGAAAAAATGCGCAAATTGACCAGAAAGTTTATAAAGACATTGAGGAACATGTTATGGAGTCTTATTCGTTTGAAATCATGCCCATATAATTTGTTTTTAAGGACGATAATGTCCAAAAAGGTCCTCAACGCATTCCTAAGAAGGTGTTTGCGTATTTAAGAAGTGATTTTTTAGATTAGACCGTCCAAAGCTCAGGCCTAAATTCTATTGAGAACTAGTGGCGATGGTTAAAGTAAAAAACAAAAACATTTTGGTCAGAATGTTCTAAATATTGAGGAACTCTGATAGAGTACACAACTATCAAGATTCCATGCCTAAGGCGAAAATATGCAAATAATTTTGTCTGAAATTATAAAGAATTAAGGATTTCCTACAATATACTCACTATAATTATTGAAATTTCAAAGATTTTTAATGTTATGACAACCTTTTGTTTTTATTCTTAACTATATTGCCAGACAAAATAAGAGTTAAATTAATGTTTATTTTTTTTTCTACCAATATTCTCATACTTATATTTTTTAAACATTACTCAAAGTGTACCGTAGTTCATGGGCTATTAATAAATCTACTTCTCAACCTCAACAGATTTCCCAAACAAAAGTTATGCATTTTAAAATTTTATAAAAATATATTACTTAATTAGGCCGCCACCACTGTATATGGGGGACAAATTATATTTTGACGTATTGAAAATATTTCGTTCAATATTTCACAGGTTTTCCGGAAATCGCATTTTTCGGAGACGACAGCGGGACTAGACTGCAAATTTAGATTTTCTCGCGAAAAAGGCGAGACTGAGACCGAGACGAGACTGAAAATTTTCGATTTTAACGATACCGAGACGAGACTTACAAAAGCCGAGTCTCGTCTCGTGGCCAGCGGTTGGTGTAAGAAATTGAACATTTCAAATTAAAACTATGTAGTTTATGTTCTGTGTGAGCGTGTTTCAAATTTTTGTCTTAAAAGCGTTAGCAAACACGACCGAAATGTCACCTACATTTTTAAATTTAACATTAAAAAACTGACCTAAAAGCCCACTAGAGGGAACTCTTATTTAGATTTCGTAAACCTGTTGCCAAAAACCCAGATTATTTTTGGTAAAGAATACTAAACCACCCTCTGATTTCATTTTCTAAATAAAACCATCCAAACAGAAAAAGAATGTTTCAAATTGGAGCTTTGGTTTCTTAGATTTTCTCGAATGTATACATAAAACTGTCAAAAAAAACACAAACAAAGCTACTTTTTCGCCTTCGAAAATATGTAAAATAATAATTGATATAAAATAGATGATAGATTTGACAGACATTGGCCTTTGACCATAACGTACATGCGAGTATTTTCTGTATTATGGCCTTGAATCCGACGACGATGAGGTGTTACGTCGTCTCCGTATCGCTGCAGAAGTCCAGAGTGTGGTCTTGGCAAAGGTAGTTGCGTGATTGGATGAGACTAATCTTTTTTTTTTTGTTCTTACTTGTGGGAATATTTTTTGTTTGCTTGTAATGAAGCTTTTGGGAGTAATCGCCACCGCCACCGTAGGTGAAACTCTTTTTTTTTTTTTTTTTGTTTGCAAAAGAAAGGTGATTACTTTTATGTGTGTCGGTAGGTAGTCAACGCACATTTAACAAATAAATTTGTGGAAGAGATTCCCTTTTTTACACATTTTTTGTTGTTGTCTGTATATGCAATTTGGGATTTAAACCTGAATAAATAGGTACCTATTTAAGGCATAAATGTTTTGATTAAATTATAAATCAAGAAGCAGGAGACATGTAAGATATAGCTCTACATGTGCAATGTGCATATACGTATTTCTATAAAAATAAAGGATTTAAAGGGTAAAATTGAGGGGTTGTAAGATAGTCCTTTTTTGTATGACAGTCAAACACGATAAAATGATGAGTCTGAAGCTTAAGAATATTTTTTACTTAAGGGAAGAAGACATCGTTTTTCAAAATTTAAAACAGCAAAATGTTGGGGGGGGGGGGGGTATTTCTCTAGAGGCAATATCCACGTCCCTTATTTTGGCGGAATCGAAAAATGTTGATGTCAGTTTTTGTAGCTTATTAAATACTAATTTGTTGCTCAATCCAAAAATTTGTAGCTCACTAAGCGGACGAACATTCGAAAAAAACAATTTTTTTAATGTCCAAAATTGTAGCTTTTTAAATGCTAATTTGTTACCCAAAAATTTTATCTCTAAAGTGTAATTTTTATTCAAATTTTAAGTTTAAAAAGTGCACTTCCGGTCCGCTGAAGCTGGCGGACAAAATCTAAATAATGAAATTTTCAATTTTTTTCATTTGCCAGAATTTGTAGCTTTTGAAATGCTGATTTCTGGGCCAGACCTCAAATTTGTAGCTCTAAATGGTTTATTTAATATTTAAGTTTCCGCTGGCAAAAGTAAGCAAAAAATCGACCTTCTAAAATCTAAAATAAAATGAAAAAAAATCAAAAAAATTTGTTGCCACAATTTGAAGCTTCTCTGAACTACATCAACCGCGCAAACTGCGATTTTGTAGCTCGCATGGTTTTTTTGTTATACAAAATTCGGCTAAAATTAGATTTTAACGGTCAAAATTTAAAAAAAAATTTGATTTTTTTTACCAGAAATTGTAGCTTTTGAAATGCGAATTTGTTGCTCAAAAATTAATTTTGTAGCTATTACTGGGCATTTTTTATTTGATTTTTAAATTTAAAAAAGTCACTTTCTTAAATTTAAAAATATACTGGGGATTTTTTATTTGATTTTTAAATTTAAAAAAAGTCACTTAAAAAAAAAATCCCCAGTAAAAGCTAACTTCAGACTTATTTTAGCGGAAATTTGAATATTTAAAAAACTATTATAGGTACAGAATTAATTTTTTTAGAAATTAAGAGATTTAAAAAGCTTCAAATTTGGGTACCAATTTTACTGAATTCTTATTATTTTTTTGGATTTAGTTCACTAACTTCAGACTTATTTTAGCGGAATTTTCAATAACTCAAAAACTAAGTAAGATACAAATTTTTGGATTGAGCAACAAATTAGCATTTAATAAGCTACAAAAACTGACGTCAACATTTTTGATTCCGCCACAAGCGTCCGCCAGAATAAGGGACGTGCAATATCCGTAATTTTCCTTTAAGTGTACATATTTTAATATTTTTTTTTAATACATTTTTGGAAATGTGTAATTAATTTTTTTAGGAGAGCTAATATCCTGTGTAAAGCATACTCAACTTTAGAGGCGATGTTCCTTAGTTTTTAAGCACACATTTTCAAACCAAATAAACAAAATTTTAACCCTTTTTACTAAGTTTTAGCGACTAACGAGGGAAATACAATGTACCTACATCTTCTTCTTCATTTTACCGGCGATTGTCATGATATCAATGGGACCACAACTCTCCCACTCAACTGCTTTAACTAAGGTTCCACTTGTAGGGTTCGCCGGGTGGACCTCAGAAAACGTCGACAGGCCTCACGATTTTGGATTGTTCCATGTCTGAGGCCAACTAAACGCAAGTGTCGTTGCATTTGTTTCATCCAGGAGTTTTTGCACCTGCCTTTCTTCCGCGAAAGTGTTGGAACATCTTGTGCTTTTGCCTTTTGAACTGGATTCTCATGGCATCTTCTTTGTACATGACAGTACCAGCTAAGTTGGTCATGCTGAATTTTGTCCAAGATGGTATTTTTGACGTGTAGGCTTCCTCGGATTCCTATTCGCTTCCTCGTTTCTTATTCGATCACGCTTTGTCACTCCTGCTGTCATGCGAAGCATCTTCATTTCAGCTGCCGTCAATTTACTCTCATTTTTATTGTACATTGTACAACACTGTGAATCGTATGTAAGCGCTGGACGAACAACTGCTATGTAGAGCTTTTCTTTCAGCTTAGGGGGTATTTTTCTATCACAGAAGATGGCAGAGTTTTCCCGCCACTTCATCCACAATACGCTTACGCGATATTTGATGTCGTCACAAGATCCTTCGCTATTGATCACAGATCCAAGATATTTAAACTTTTCGCACTTGGGAAGCACTGTTCCATTCAAATAGATGTCCGGAATAGGCATGTGTGGATCAGAAAATGGCAGCATAAGTATTCGGTCTTTTTCACGTAAGGTATCATTTCCCTCCAGAACTACCACCCATATATCAAGTGCTCGTTGCAAGGATACAGGATCTTCACTTATGATGGCTCCATCATCAGCAAAGAATAACTGTTTCACTTTGGGGTCCGTCACCTTATCCTCAAGCAGAAATTCAAGGGCAGTAATAAAGAGTAAATGACGCAAGACACTTCCCTGGTGCACACTTACTCTAATTGGAGCTCTTCGGTGATTCCTGCGAGGCATCTTACCTTTGTTAAAACTTGGTCGTGCATGTCCATGATCATCCGCATGTAAATAGACTTCCGGAACTCCTCGTTGCCTAAGTGAAACCCATATCAGATCTCGTGGATGTCTGTCGAATGCTTTTTCAAAATCAACCAGGACAATATGCAAATCTCTTGAGGAATCCCGATATTTTTCCATTCTGATTCTTATACTCTGAAAAGCATCTGTGCGGTTGATTTACCCGAAAAAACCCGCACTGCTCGTCAGATAGCCGTATTATTTTTCGTAGGCGGCCATCCAATATCCGCTCAACGATCTACATGGTGTGTGACATCAACTTAATCGGACGGTATAGCTGTCGCAATTTCGGGTATCACCCTTCCCCTTGTAGATTGGAAGGAGGTAACTTTCCCTCCACTGATTAGGCATTTGGTCGCCACAGAAAAGTTTGGAGATGAGAATCATGAGCCAACTAGACCCGATGTCACCCATTTTATTTTCCAGAACTCAGATGGTATCTCCGCTGGCCCAATCGCTTTTCCCTTTTTGGAGTTTTTTTTACCGAATCACTAACTTCTTCGACGGTGATGTTGGCGACTTCTTCATTGTAAGGTGCTATTGGAAAGTATATCCTCAGAAACTGTTCATTTAAAAGTCTTTCACAATACTCTTGCCATCTGTGAAGAATTTTTACGTCATCCACAAGCAGTTGGCCTTGAGTGTTGTTAATGAATTTTGGTGAACGAATCTCCTGAGCCTTTTTCCTTCTTTGTGTGCAAATTTTGAAAATAGTTGCGCCCTTGTTCTTGTTGGCATGTCGCAGTTCCTGAATAGCAGCAGCTGGTGCAGATATTTGCTCCAGTTCCGATACATGCTCTTTGAACTCCCTGCTTGAAGTTGAGCAAACTTTTTCTTTGTTTCTTTCTTGCAATGTACGAAGATACAAACGCTCAAGTGATGTTTAACACTTTTTTTTTGTATTTAATGTGTTTCCATTTTTACAAAAAATGACGGTAAAACAAGACTAATACTTTATTACGTAAAATTTAAAAAAAAAATAGTTTTCGAATTTTTTTTTATTTTTCAAAATTTTATGTTTGAATATTAGTTTTTTTTTCAAACACTGTTCAAGAGATTTTTGGAATTGCAACAAAGTCTGTAGTATTATGAGAAAGAGACCTGATTTGAGTAACATTTCCTGTTTGAGGGAATACGTTTAGGCGGTTATCTGGAATTATTTTTCATAATTTTTTTAATTCACATTTATCAATAGAAAATTATTTTTGTTTTTGTTATGTTAATTCTTCTTTAAAATACTGAATTTGGCATAAACAGAATTTTTAAAAACAGAATTTTGCACATACAGCATTTTGGATACACAGAATTATGGACTTACAGAATTTTTAAATACAGAATTCTGAAATACAGAATTTTGGTCATACAGTATTTTCAAAAAAAATTCAATTTCAGAGTTTTGGCCATACAGAATTTTGAAATCCAGAATTTTGAACAGCTCCCCTTTATTTCCATTATTCGAATTTTTTTGGTAGGAACATATTTGGTATGCAGTGTTATTAAAATTGTTCTAGAAATTACATGAACGAAGTTTATTCAAAATCGTTAAAGTCGTTTTCGAGCAAACTTAATAAAACCGAAATCGTTGTATTTCAGCTACACTAGATGAACTAAAACAAAACTCGAATTTCTCCTCTAGTGTGCTGTCATTGCTCTGATCATACTGGATTTGAAAAACAGTATTCATTTATTTTCAGTAGGTAGTCTTTTTTTTATTATTAAAAAATAAAATATCACTTATTTTTTTTCATTCTTCACAAAGAATAAAATTGACCCGAAGTCGTTTGCAATATTTATTCAGGAGATATTCGAGACGAAAATTTTTTTAAAACAATTTTAAAGATATACTTTTAATTTTTGGAAAAAAAAATGTTAATGTTTTTTTTTTTTTTTTTTTTTTTAATCCAATCATCATTAATAATGTAGCCCAGCCGACAATAAATTCGTAAGGCGCGATATAGTTATGCATTTTTGATATGTTGTTGGGGCATGTTAGAGCAGTCTGTAGCTTAGTTTGAAACTTCGAAAAACCTGTGCCCGCTGCAGGAAAAAAAACGCTAAGATCACCCCATTTTTTCCGACATTTTTTTTAGCCTATTTAGTATTCTGACACATTTTTTTTTCGATGACGAAAATGAAAATAAAAACACAAAGTGGGCACATGTTTTCAAGGTAATTTTCAATGGTGAATATATTGACTTTCAAACTAAGACGATACGACTATCCAAAAAAAAAAAGTTATAGTCAGTTTAATGTAAGTGTGACTATATTTTCAGTACGATCTTCTTCTTCTTTTAACCAACGATTGTCATGATCTCGAGAGGGACCACAAATCTCCCACTCAACTGCTTCACCTAAGGTTCCACTTGAGGGGTTCACCCGGTTGTACTCAGAAAACGTCGACAGGCCTCCCGGTTTTGGATTGTTGCATGTCTGAGGCCAACTTAATGCAAGTGTCGTTGCATTTGTTTCATCCAGAAGTTTTTGCGCCTACCTTTCTTCCGCGATAGTGTTGGAACGTTTTGTGCTATTTCCTTTTGAACTGGATTCTCATGGCATCTTCTTTGTACATGACAGTAGCAGCTAAGTTGGTCATGCTGTATTTTGTCCAAGATGGTATATTTTCAGTACAATAGGTAAATATTATACCGAAAACCCTCTCAAATGATTGCCCGCTGATTATACTTGTTATAAATGTACAATTTCTCATGGAAACCAAAAATAAGAAGATTTCATAAAAATAAAATAAAATGGTGTTTTTTTAGGAGAAGTGAAAAGTTCTGGACTATCTGCCCTAGCGAGGTATCCGTCGGAGCGGAACATTCTCCGCAACGCATACTCCGTCGGAGATGTAAATTACATTCGAGGTGTCCAATTCGGAAAGGAAAAATACAAAATGCGACGACGCATTGATTTGACATGCGACAGATAGTTTCGTGCTATAGATATCTTGCACAAGTTTATGAGAGCTTGTATTGTCTGGTGCTTGTTTTTTTGTTTACTCTTGTCCTGGAAACGTAAATTCAAGCAACAAGTACAAAAAATTTCTTTCTTAATAATATTTTGAATTTATTACATTTTTCTTAAAATTCACTGAAAATCGGAAACAAATTCCGCGAACAATTTCTGTCGGAGGATTTCGGGACAATATTTTAAATTTTGCATCCAAAAACAGATTACATCGCATATCAACGCAAAACACCGGGCTGCAACCAATAATGTCGGAAAAATGTTCCGAACAGCTGTTCGGAAAAATACCTCGAAGCAAAAAGCCTCCGATTCGGAGGAAATCGGAGAATATTCCGTTTCGACGGATACCTCGCTAGGGCCGTATATTAAAAAATTGCTTTTCCCCAAACAAAATTAGGATTTTTAAGAGATTTTTTAATACATCATAATTCATGATCACAGCCATCCTTCAATCATATTTGACAGTTGCCTATTTTGGAAATGTTTAAATTTGTTTGTTTAAGAATGTTAAATTGCAAAAATGTCACCAAAAGCTTTATAGCAAGTCTGAAGGAGTCCTCTTGCTTCTGTACCGGCTTCACAACTGGCTTGAAAAAAGGCATGCCAGTTGACGAGCAAGTTGTTCAGGTTTGTGTTAGTAAAAAAAAACTTGTGGCCTCAGGGCTGAGGGTAAGGAAAATGTACAATATACATAAATAAATAAATAAATCGGGTGGCACAACTCATGAAGAACCAGGGCCTAGTGACTAACAACTGGCAACCATTGCTGTGTGCGCCTATCGACAGTAATGGAAGGGACCTACAATTTTATGCCGAATCCGTACGGCTAGACGAGAAGCACTTATTCGTGGCAAGTGATACTCTTGGAGGATTTTTCAGTTCCTCGCCAGAGGCAGTAGCCTTGAAAAAAACTTTTTAGTTTTTAGGTGGACGAGGCTGTCCAGCGTGACAGTTGAATGCACTATTCATTACGCTACGGGCTACTACAATATGCATACATGAGCCAAATTTGTTCTCTCATGTTTTTTGACAGTGAGAACTCATTGTGTGAGATCCCATTTTCTCGACATGACAAGCCAAATATTTATACTAGACTTTACAACAAACGTTCCAAATTTCCATTTTAAAGTTGATAAATATTCTGCTGACAGTGATTGCTTTATTTTTCAGAGGTTATTATTCTGAGGACAGACTTGTTGCATGTGAAGAAAAATGAGAACTAATAATAAGTCCACGCCCGCACCACTCATCTTCTTACATTACACTTTCAATTTTCCCTATGCAACAAAAATAAGCTTTTTTGCTCATTTTTACTTCGCTATAGTGACATAATGTACCTATACGTACATACATATATACCTATATATAGTGGAGGCGAACAAAGTGCATTTACATACATGTTTAGTTTCTCGAAACGCACGAGACAAAATAAAAAAAAAATAAATAATAAAGAAATTTTCTTAGCAGGAGCTCAAATTTGCAAGTGCGAAAAGGAAACGCCACAGGGCCTCAGGTGTTGCCAACAAGAAACCGTTGACGCCATGTCATCTTCGAATGTCTTGCCTGCCACCAGAAACCGTGGCTTATTCTTCTTAGGAAGTCTTCCACATCGTTGTCGTTCGTTGGCATTGGCATCGGCAGCGCGTGGTGGAGGTTGGGATAGTTGTTGTAGTCGTAGACGTCGTCGCCAAAGGCATCTTTATGAAGGCCATAATTCATTTTGCTGCTGCTTTTACGACGACGACATGGTATTCCTATAAGCTGTGTTGTTACATACAACCCACCCCAACATGATAAACAGTCCTGACTGGGTTGCAAGGCATGGCAAGGCATAGCACTATTATCATATCGTATCCTCTGGATGCAAGCAAGCAAGCACCAGAAGGATACAAAGTGCCGCATTATTGCCTGATCTTACATGGAAGCTGTGCTGTGGCATTGGGTTGCTTCAGCAAAACGAGAGCATCATTCAACTGTGCATATAGCAACATTAGCTGGTAGACTTGCGGCTTCTGCTCCTTGCATCTGCATCTAAACTTCTACTTCTACTACTCATCGTTGAAAAGGAATTCTGCAAAATGCAAGGAGCTAGGGTAAAAAGCAGCAATCTGCCCCCGATAACGTCTTCTTTCCTTGATTCCACAAGGGAACCGTGACAATTTATTGGATTTGTTGACGAAGGAAATGATTTTGATAGACTTTCAGCAGAAAGGAAGCTGGTTTCCTTTGCTTATGACAGGAAGTAGTTCCTGCTTGTACTAGTTTGTATATATCTTTTGCTTTAGGGTTTTTGTATTTCGTTTGGGCTATGAAATGATTTAACGGATCTCATCATTTTCCCATGGTACCGCGTTGTGCCAGTCGTGCAGTGCTCTACTGTGCTCTGCTACTGTGCTATGGCATCGGCATAGTAGTCTTTCCTTTGAACTTGATATTGATTTGGGATTGCTGTAAATGCAGACATCAGTAGCTAGGTTTCAGTTCTTATGTTGGACTAGCTACTGATGGCCTGATGTGATGATGGCGTTATTAGAATGCAATTCTACCTGATATAACTAACACAAAGCCAGACCGTATTGGTTTTCTCCGAGATGGAAGAAGTGCTTAATATCTATAGGACTTTTGATGGGCTTCGTTAACTCATATGTATGAGCTCCAAAATCCAACACAATGTTACGTTTAACACATTTGAGAAACTTAGCATCTGATTGAAATTACCTATCACATTTTCATAGACTATACATACATATACGCTCTATGCGGATATGTATCTACTTATTTTTAAAATTTTAAACTTTGGACGTTTAAATACCATAAAGTGCACAGAATTAAAAAAATACAAATTAACTACAAATTTATATTATCTGAATTTTTTTTATCAATTTATAAATTTTTGAGGGGTCTGGTCTCTGCAAAAAGATGAATTTGATTTGCAAAAGGTTGAATTTAATTTGAAAAAGGGTGAATTTCATTTGCAAAAAAAGCTGAATTCAATTTTTAAAAAAGATAAATCTAATTTGAAGAAGTTTTAATTTAATATGAAAAGAAACATTCAAATGTTTAACTTTAACATCTTAAAAATGGTTGGTGTTGATAACAATTGTATTTTGAGGCCGTGTGTCAAATTGCGTTAAAGTTTTGGTTAAATTTGATCCCAGTTAAATTTAATCCGTTTTTGTAGGGGTGAATAAGATTAAAGGGTTTTGATGTGTCAATTGAATTAAATAGAATTTTTTAAAACATACATTTCCCATCGACGTTCCTTGCGTTAAGGAACCTCTCCGAGAGGGTGTCAACCTCTCCAAAAATGTTCAGATACCTTGATTTGTTGTTGAAATAGCTTTTTTTCAGAAAGAATTACAACACAAATCTATACAAATCGCTTTTGATACGATCTTGAACGCGGAAATTGCATTTTGACAGTAGCAGTCATGGATCTTATACCTGGGCCCTATTTCATAAAAATTGACAGGTGACAATTCTACAAATTTGACACACTTGTCTGACAAATCTGTATTTCATACAATATTGACAGGTGACAAATGTGTCAGAAAAATACAATGACGTCATGACAGTTTTGTCATTGTCATTATACTGATACATTTGCCGTGACAATTTTGTCATTGTCATACTTACCTTTACTTACTGACAAACTTGTCGTGACAATGGGTACGTTTGAGTAATTCGTCTTTGTAGGATGCTTTGAACGTGCACCAATTCTCGATAAAATATATTCCGCGGCTGTTTTTCCTATACAAAATTTGTAAATGTATGTAAATTGTAATTTTTATAATTTCATAAAAGAATTTTCAGTACAAATTTGTCGGAAAAGTCCTGACAATTGTGGAAAAATACTTGACAATTCATTGTCATGACAATTTCTTTATAAAACGAAAAGATGACAATTGTCGGGTATTTTCCGACAATTCTCCAAAATTGTCAAATTGTTTATGGAACAGATTTTGACAATTGTCAAGTTGTAAATTAACAAGTTGTCACCTGTCGCAATTGTCAATGTGTATGAAATAGGCCCCTGGACTGCTATAGTCGCTCGTCATTCTCATACAAAAGTTGCATTGAAAATGGTTTCACCGATTAAAAGAGACAACAGTGCCTACTGTGCCGAGCCGAATGTTTCGCATTGGTTTGGGAGATCATTTAAGGTGAAACATTCGCTAGTCAAAGTTTATTTGCATGGAGATTAATGAGAGTGCCCACGCAAACGGCAAATGTTTCTCCGCCGCAGCCGCACCGAATGTTTGGCGTTGGTTAGGAAGAGCCTTAAGCGGGGTAAACATAATCTGTTTGACAAATCTGTTCACGTTTGATAGTGTGTACTCTCTGTTGACAAACACGTTCTTTGTTCACAAATTTGTTTGATACTGTTGAGTGTTTGACATGAAACCGGTTTGATAATGTGTACCCCAATTTAATCCATGATTATTGAAACTGGAAAATCGTCGAATGTGTTTATTGTTGATCTAATTGTTTTCGAAAAATCCAAAGTATGAGTTCCTAATCATGGATATCGCTAATAAGCTAATTTTGGTTGATAAGCGTTATTTAATTTGAGCGTGTCAAAGTCACATACTTAAGCCTTAACTATAAAGACCTACTTTTGTTCAAAAGGAACAAAAGTGAGAAATTAAAATGCATGCATACTAACTTTATTCTAACATATAAATTAAACCAACATGCACAATTTTCCAATTGTTTTTTTGCAAACTGGTGTCTTCAGAATAGATATTTATTTCTCACTTTTGTACAAAAGTAGGCCTATGTAGTTAAGCCTTAAATTTAACCCACTGTGAACAAACTAAGTCGTTTTCAAATTGCCGCTAGTGTATCGTGATGTTGGCTCCTAGCAGTCCAGGAATAATAGGTCGATGGTGTGAGTAATGTGCAAGAAGTTTAATGCAAATGTCAAAATTTAACCACTCGTTAAAATTTAAACGGTCTCGTTTAAATTTTGACGACTGTATTCACCTCAGTAATGTCAAAATTTAGCCATGAGATCAAATTTAACGCACTCTTAAAGCAATTGACACACGGCCTTAAGTGTCAATATAGAGAGTTCAAAATAATTAATACGTTCGATTTTGTAGAGAATTTGAAATTGAAGTTTAATATTGTTGGGTATGTTCGGACTGAGCTTTACCTAAATTTCAGGGACTAAAAATGTTCACTATGGCCGCCATTTTGAAAAAGGCATAGATTCGATTTTCTTGAGTAAAGTTTCTGTCAAAAAACTGTAAAATTTCATGTTAATCTGATACAAAAAATCATACACTGAATTTAATACTTTTTGTCTGAATACAACGTGGTTAAACTTAACTGCACACTACCAGAGACGTAAGAAAAATGTTTACATCGTTTCGGAGAAAGTAAGATTATTGCGCTTGATATTTCAAAAGTGTTTAATAAAGTTTGGCATAATAAATTTCTTCTTCGTTGTATTAGAAATTACCTTTCAGACTGTTCAATACAATTGGATGCTTTTAAGTTTGAAATCCACAAAATAAATGCTGGTGTGCCCCAGGGCTACCTTTTGTCTCCAACTCTCTTCCTTATATTCATCAACGATCTTTTGTCTGGAACATCTTATCCATTAAACTTATCCGCAGATTACAGTATCCCCAGCTCATCACACGGATATGAAATTTCAACGGCAGCGTTTGATAAGGTCATTAAATTCTGATCTCGACAGCATTGTCGAATGGGGAATCAAAACCCGCGTAGAATTTAATGCTTCAAAATCTCAATGATGTTTACTGTCGTTAAAACAAAACCCACCGCCATTAGGGTGGAGCGATCTTATATGGGGAAAAAATTAAATAGGAATATCAAAAACATACCCCCCGCAAAAGTTGTCTTGGGTTCTTTTAATAATTTAAAGATTTTGTTTTAGTTTAAAAAATGACCGCTAGGGGTCGCGCATTGCAGTTAAAAACTAAAAAACGAAGTGAAGAGAATATGAAAAACATACCCCCCCCCAAAAAAAAAGTTTCTTTGGGTTATTTTATGAATTTTCAGATGTTTCTATTCTTTTAAAAACGACCGCTAGGGGTCGCGCATTACATTTGAAAACTGGAGAAAACTAAGCTTGAACAAAAATCATCCAAAAAGTTGCGTGGAGTCCTTTTAGCGCGATTTAATATTTTTTGTAATTTTTAATCTCACCGCCAGGTGTCGCAACTGAAGGTTTTCTATTAGTTTAGCATACGTATTTAATTGTTGAGATCAAAAGTTTTATCAGCCTTTATATGGCTTAAAGACTATTGAAACAAGTCTGAGAATTATTAAACTATTATGGTTACTATAAGAAAACTTAATTATCATTGAATTGTTAGAATATTTTTTTTTTTATTTCTTCATTTAAAAGTTCTTCTCAAAAGTAGCTGCTTAATAATTTTATAGCTAGGTGCGTTCACGAAACAGAGATATCGGAGATTTTGCTCCGTCAAAAGCTAAGCAAGCGAATCCAAAAATTGTTTTCTTCAGTATTTTGGCAGCCAAACTGATATTTTTCACTGAGGAATCCTGTTCAGGCAAGTGATCAACTTTTCCTGAAAGCTCATATAAGTTTGAGCGAAGGTCTTCCTGAATAAATTCCATGATTAATAGAGGTTCGGCAAAACGTCGTTTTCAATCTAATGCCGACCTTTTTGCTCTAGATATTTTTCGGATTCAAAAAAGAAATTTAGAAGTTGAAAGCTTCGAGCAACTAAGTCACCTGCTAGTATTGTTTAAGGTACTTGAAGTCAGATTCTAATGAAATTTGGCTTAAATCTTTGCGACCGTAAAGATAGAGCCCCAAAATATTCCGGTCTGATACCTTCTTATATAACTTCTATCAGCAATATTTGACTGATCTATACCATCGATATCATTAAGATGGCTGTAGCAATTGTAGAAGTTGCCTTTGAGATATTATGAAACTTTTTGCCACCTTCTACACTTTAATAAGAGGTTCGTGGTCATAACTACAAGAAGAGTGACAAAAGAATCGTCCAATTTCCTATTTGCAATTTTTTTTTAGATCTTTTGATCAAGGAGTGCTCTTTTTCAATTTTATTTCTTTGGAAGGAAAAAAACAGAACCTAAAATTAAAGCACTTCAGCTTTAATGTGTCGGGTATTCTTCTGATGATTGGAGTTTTAAGAATTGCAGTCCTTTTCTTGTTGAGTTTTAAATAGTTTTCTCGAAAATAAACTTACAAACTTTTAGGACTGAAAAATATCGTATTTGTGTATGTTTTTTTTTTTTAACTATATTCGATCGGTAATTTGGTCGAAATATCTACTTAAGTCGGTAACACATACATATACATAATTTTTCACCTCCATTTATTTGACAAATTTTGTTGATGGAGTATCCATTTTGATTTAAATTATGGAAAAAAAATCCCAGGAGATGTATGAAGTTGGGTAGTTACAAATCGAGTTAGAATGTTTTTATATCACTTGCACACAAAAATACTTAATTAAACTACCCCTTTTTTTCAAAATACATAGCTATTCGTATACCCTTTGGTACATAAATATATAAGTGAAGGAAACGCAATTATTAGCTTTTGTTTGAATTACATACAAAACATTAAAAAAAGAAAACTATGTACCTTACCCAAATTGGTCACTTGAAAATATTGTTATGTAAAAAAACAGTTTATTTAATGTTGTCAAGTACAAAATATTTGAAAAAATGACGTCGCACATTAAAGTGACTTAGTACATTTTGTTAGATAAAAGGATCATCTTAAATTCCGTCATACATTTCTAAGCTGTATAATGCCTGCAACACTGAAAAAAAGTAAAATGAAAAAAAAAAACACAAAACCGATTTATTGCTTCGGACTGCGCGACCCCTAGCGGTCAAAATATAAAATTATAAAATATCTTAAAATGTATTTAAGAGCCATATACAACTTTTGCGGGGGGTATGTTTTTAAATTTTTAAGAAAAAAATTATCACTCCACCCTAACCGCCATGCCGTTATCCATGAACGGCACTTGCATTGAGGAAACCGAAAAGTTTTCAGTCATCGACATGTGTATCTCATACCATATCTTTTTTGGAATTAGCCGTTAAAGGAATTTTTTATAAATTCATTATAATTATTTTTTGCTCTTCGATTAATTTAACACAAAAACAGGTCAAAACACATACTTCTTAACCCTCATAAGCCACTGAATAAACATTAAACACCTTGAGCGTTTTTTGATTTAAAATAAAAAAAATCCTGTTAATTGTTCTAGAGAAAGGACAAAAACCGTCTTCATTATAAATTGAAATATTAAAAGTTTTTCTTTTCGGCTTTCACTAATTCATGCTTTTCATTTTTCCTTCTCTTCTATACAATTTCATGCGCTGTGCTTCACCTTCACATTGGACTATACAATCAACTCGTTTGATATGGGCTCCTTTACAACCTACGCATCAGGAATAGAAACCTACAACTGCATTAAAATCGACTACTTTCCCAAGGAAGGATATCAGCCGGATCCACACGACTCGACACCAGCTATACCATGTAAGTATCTACCATCCACAGCAACTCGGAGTACTATGGTTGTTCAAAGTAAATTGTAGCAATTCATGTCCAGACAAAAGTGTGTTTATTTGGTGACCACAAATAAAGATCCTGATGCTTTCATTCACTTCTAGTTCTAACTAAATTCTTTTCAGAAATTTTGTTGAATATGAACATACGTTTTTGTATGAACTCTATTTTTCTTCTACTTTTTTTTTTTTGTTTGTTGCAAGAAGATAGAGACTGAGACTAGGACATGACACATTTTTGGTGCATTGAAATATCTCTTGTTCTTGTTTAATATTCGTAGTCGTATCGCTGTCGCTTGAAAACGGGAGATGGTTTAATTCAATCCATTTGGCAAATTGCAGTGCATGATGGGGGTTGACTGCAGCTGCTATGCTGTACCGAGCCAAAGTCCTTGGACACTTGATGTATTTATATTTTTTTTTTATAAATAATGTTTTTAGTTTTCTTTTTTTTATTATTTGAAAATTTTCTTTAGCTAGAATTTAGAATTTGTGATATTGAAAATCTTTATGTAGCAGATTACCGGATGATAAATGACGATATTCCCTCTGACGTGGGCGGGGAAAACCAATTGAATTTTTTGTTGCTTCATTTTGTTGAATGTCCGTACCATCCTATTTATATAGCTGGTATAGTGGAAAGGACATTTTTAATGCAATACAACAAAAAATTATATAAAGATCTTGTGGGTTTGAAAAAAGCTTAGGAGACCTAATAGCTTTGAAGACAAACGATAATATGATTATGATGACATAGTATCCTTGAAATGGATTGGTTTTAGCTGCATTTTCATTAAAAAAATTCAATCATAAAAAGATGTAGGAGAAAGTTATTTTTATATAAAAGATCCTGAATGATTTATGATATGGTTATTGAGGCTCATCATATTTTTTTAAATTTGTATCTGAGACTAAAAATATTTCAAGTTCATATTAAATTATTGAACGTATAACGAAACTGATAACAAATTTAAAACTTCATTAATTATTAATAAATTATTTGTATGTTTTCTTGTTTTAAGCCGTACAAGTATAAGGACTTTCTCAAACCAACGTGAAATCGGCAAGTGGTTGGAGCGGTTTTTTTTAATGAAATAATTTTTTTTTTAACATTTTAAACAAAATTTGATCCCAATTTAAAATTATTATTAAAAAGCAGTTACAAATTTAAATTTAAACATTTCAGAAACTGGTTTTTAAAAAATCAAAAAGATATTTTTGAAAATTTTTGTATACAGGGAGATTCGCATAAGGTGTGACAAAAGGCAAGAGCATGTAGGTTGTGTCAAAAAGATACACAATTGTTCTTGAGGAGGCTCTATTCCACCCTCTTCAGGCGACTGGGGCAATTTTCTACAAAAATTACTTAAAACAGAATCAATTGGCGTTTTTCTTTTTTAACTCTGAGCAGATCACGAAACTGTCAAACAAAAATTCTATGTTTTTTTTTAGCTCAGACATATCAGAGCTCAAAAAGTGCGTTTCTTTTTTCCATCTGAGCTAGCTCAGAGCTTGATCGATTAGCTCAGAATAAAATGACCGAGCAAATCGAGCGGAACGCTGAGCGAAGCCAACTTCACTTTTTTTCAGTGATTTGACAGACGGAAGAAATACAAAAAAAATTAAAAATGGATTCCCAGGACAGTCGCCCGTCTAAATCAGGTAAACAAAAATGTATTTTTGTAACACACCTATGAAATGACAGTTCAGTGCTCAAATGTGTTTGATAAATAAGTCTGAGGGCTCTGATCATAATCTGCTCAGAGCTCTGCTCTGATCGCTCAGCATCTGCTCAGAGGTTTATTTAGAGCCAAAAAAGAAAAACGCCAAATATTATTGAAAAACAACATTAAAACTTACTTACACACCTATGAAATGACAGTTCAGTGCTCAAATGTGTTTCATAAATAAGTTTTAGGGCTCTGATCATAACCTGCTCAGAGCTCTGCTCTGATCGCTCAGCCTCTGCTCGGAGGTTTATTTAGAGCCATAAAAGAAAAACGCCAAATATTATTGAAAAACAACATTAAAACTTAACCATGGTATACATTTTTGTAAGGCTACAAATTCCTTTTTTAATTTTATATTTAAATTAAGGTAATGAATAGGTTTTGCGCAATTAATTTTCGAACTTAAAATTTTGGAAGAAATGAAAAAAATTGAAAATTAAAAAAATTTACATGATTAAAAATTATTTTTGTTTTCAGATTTCAATATTCTTATCAATTCTTACGCTGTAAACCAGATAGTTCTAGGACTTTTCAAAATATTAAAAATAAAAGAACTAACTTTTTTGCAAAACTAAGGAGAATGCGACTTAATGATCATTTCACCAACCGGTTGACTTATCATCAGATTGTTTTTTTTTTTTACTAGGAAGCAAAAGCATTTCTAAATAATTTTGATTTCTTTGGTTTGTTCTTGGTCACATGCTACAGCTGAAACTTTTCAACGGACCAGGGGAGGGGTCGTTTGGTGAAACGCTCACCATCACGCACTGATTGCGCTTATGTTAACAAATTGGCAGTCTAACCGCAGTGGTTTGAAGCCTTTGAGCCCGAGGCTCGCCTTTATGTCGTATTAGTAGAGAAGATGCTAAAGCTGTCTTTTGAGAGAAATACCAGTCCCATCAGATTAGTGCCCCAGGTCTAAACATGAAAAATAGTTTTTTTGAAATATATGTTGGTATGCAATGTTATGTTGCAGTCTTTGCTAAACCATCTACTCAATACATTTTTTGTGGTGGTCTCCATGTTGTGTTTTATTTTGAAATAAAAGAAAATCAAATTTTTAATTTATTAAAAACTTGAATTTTAAAAATAGTTTAAATTTATTTAATTATTTAATTAGTTTCACAACATTTATATATTATATGAAGCTTCATATAATATATAAATGTTGTGAAACTAATTAAATTATTAAATAAATTTAAATTATTTTTAAAATTAAAGTTTTAAATAAATTAAAAAGTTGTTTTTCTTTTTATTTCAAAATTCTCAATACAACTGTTTCGTATGGAAATTCGTTAGCTTAGTCAATATCAAGTTATTTAGATTATAATAAATACAAAAAAATTTGAGAAAAAAAGTTGAGATATGTTAAATAAAATCGTCTGTATAACCAAGAAGAAAATTTAAAAGATTCGTAATTAGAAAATTAAGGTGTAGGTATAAATTATGCTTTCAAAATTGCTCAAAGATCTTATTGATATTCAAAGAAATTAGAACTAAATGACAACTAAGTCAACCTGTGACAACCTTGCGAACTCAACCCTTTAAAGGATCTCAAAAATTAAAACGTTTGATTGGGAACTTAAAATGTCAAACACCGATTTTTAAGCAATATTATTAATTAAAAATAATATTTGTCAAAAGCAAAGGAGAATGAGCAAAAATAAATAGGACCTGGTCTACCTAGTGCCCAAAAACGAGAAATACGAAAATGATTAGGTACTATGGAGTGTACCAACGTACGAGTAGTTTTTTGACCAACAAAATGAGAAAAACACTGCAAATTCGAATAAACATACACGAATGCTTGTATATTTTGTAATATACCGCCAAAGCCTCATGGTTTACAGTTCTGTGTCCATATTCAAAAATGATGCTCTTCAACAAAGCTTTCCAACGTTGTACTCGTATATCTCAATTGTGAGCACGAGACACAGTTATTCCCATTCATTAAATTCGATAAATGGAATAAAAAAAGTAGAATTTTCATACTGTTAAGCGAATTATTCGCCAATCATGACATTATTCGCTATTATTGGCCATTGGTATAAAATCTTCTTTATTATATGGTCATCGAAAGTGACCAATACTGTCATTTAAATGGAACATTATCGCAATCAACTTTTGCTCTAATTTAAATCTTTGTTGCCATATACTACCCAAGCCCCATGGTTAACCATACAACAAAATGATGTATACTAGGGCAAACTTTCCAACGATATACATACATCTCAATCCTGGGCAATAAGAAGACCAAAATTCCCATTCTCCTTACTGTGTACTATGCACAAGGACAGCCATCTTGAAATTTCACAAGCTGCACATGATAATACCTTAGATGTCGTCGGCTTACAAGCAAAACTGACTATCTGAACAAATGCAGTTTGCGAGAAATCGCAAAACAAGTTTTCTGTTTTCTTTAAATTCTTGTAAATTTATGAAGAAAACTGCAACTCTATTAGATTTTTTTTTATTCTATTATCAAAAAATATACACAATATGATGGATTAGCTGAAATATAAATAAAAATATTTAAACCTATTGTTTCGTTAAAAATGCAGATTTTCTAAAATTCTTATAAGGGGTCTTATCACTTCCATCAATTTGTTTAAAAATGCATTATGATGCTCTGTCATTTTCCCTAAGTCCAGACACCTTAATCTTGGTGATATGACTAATAGAACTCAAGATTTAAGCTTTTTAAGCGATCCTAATCGGTTTTTTCTTGGAGATTTATGAACCGCAAAAAATCAACAAAACTAAGTCTCCAAAAAACGTTGATTAAGGTTCGTTTAAAAAGCTTATATCTTGAGTCCTACTGGTCATATCACCAAGATTAAGGTGTTTTGAGTTAAGGAAAATGCCAGAGCATCATAATGAATTTTCAAAAACATGATGGAAGTGATAATATCCCTGATATGAATTTTAGGAAATCTCCCCCTACCCCGCCAAAGGCTGAAATAAAAACCGGCCAGACTTTTGATTTCGATATCAAAAAATATGCACCTTTAAACAATCATACTCTTATTTTGGTTATACATCCACTCCCAAAATTTGCTGTCGGCTCCCAACTAAAAATTTTTCCTCTATAAGGTTCATTTTTTGAATTTCTATAAGTTATTATTTCTACAAGGCTTGTATTTAGTTTTGAAATCGAAGTTGCAAATTTTCGTGCTATATTTTTGAAAACAGCTTCCTTTAAACCTGTTACAAGCAGAATCTTTAATTTTCTGCAAGCCTGAATATTTACAATTTGGTTATAGTTTTCGTAAGGCTTCCCAGAAATTAGTTTTGAGAGGCATGCGAAATAAAAGCAAAGAAAAAGCTTTCATTAGGAAGCACAGCCAAGAGCTCTGGAAGGGCCTGCTTACAAAGGCCTGAAACAAGCTATTATGTGTAAAAAAAATGTCTAATGGAAGCATAATTGTTAGAGGAATTATGTCAATTTATTTTGTTTCTGTAAGCACCCTGAGGAAAAGCCCGATACAAGCATTATCTTGTGTACTGTTCAGCGCATGTGTGTTTCTACTGCTGAGAGAGGGTTACCACAGGTCAAGTTATTTATTATTTATGAAAATAAAAATAGGTTAATTTGTATCATTTTAAAAATTTAAATTAAACCGGTTCATTGAGTATAGGTAAAGCTCTTAAATTTTGCAAAACAAAATTGGAACAAACATTTATTTTCTGCATTGAGATAAATATGGGAAAAGAAAACAATTTAAATTCACTTGAAAAAAGAAAAAAAAAATATATTTATTTTTTTTTTTACATGGAACTATTATTATGTAATTTATATTCAGTATTGCAGTACAAATGCAAATTATTTTTTATTAGAAATGATTTAACAAAAACAGATAAACTTTATTCATATTCGTTGTTTATCTTTTTTTTTTAATTTCTATAAAAAAAATAATACCCCGGATCCCACCAATAAAGATGATTTCCTCAGAATTAAATTTGATCGCAGTGGTAACTCTGATTAAGCATGACATCCAATTTTGGTTCTATAACCCATCAAACACAAGCCCGACACAAGCATAATAATTGTGTGAACTCTGTCAGACGCATGCGCGAGAAGCATTTATTTCGATGAATTTGCCTCAGCGAAGTGATGTCAGCCTAATTTGTTTCTAACGGGTGTTTTTTAAAGAGCTTGAGAACTTTTTAAAAAAAAAAAACGCATAAAATTTGCAAAATCTCATCGATTCTTTATTTGAAACGTTAGATTGGTTCATGACATTTACTTTTTGAAGATAATTTCATTTAAATGTTGACCGCGGCTGCGTCTTAGGTGGTCCATTCGGAAAGTCCAATTTTGGGTAACTTTTTCGAGCATTTCGGCCGGAATAGCCCGAATTTCTTCGGAAATGTTGTCTTCCAAAGCTGGAATAGTTGCTGGCTTATTTGTGTAGACTTTAGACTTGACGTAGCCCCACAAAAAAAAATCTAAAGGCGTCAAATCGCATGATCTTGGTGGCCAACTTACCGGTCCATTCCTTGAGATGAATTGTTCTCCGAAGTTTTCCCTCAAAATGGCCATAGAATCGCGAGCTGTGTGGCATGTAGCGCCATCTTGTTGAAACCACATGTCAACCAAGTTCAGTTCTTCCATTTTTGGCAACAAAAAGTTTGTTAGCATTGAACGATAGCGATCGCCATTCACCGTAACGTTGCGTCCAACAGCATCTTTGAAAAAATACGGTCCAATGATTCCACCAGCGTACAAACCACACCAAACAGTGCATTTTTCGGGATGCATGGGCAGTTCTTGAACGGCTTCTGGTTGCTCTTCACTCCAAATGCGGCAATTTTGTTTATTTACGTAGCCATTCAACCAGAAATGAGCCTCATCGCTGAACAAAATTTGTCGATAAAAAAGCGGATTTTCTGCCAACTTTTCTAGGGCCCATTCACTGAAAATTCGACGTTGTGGCAGATCGTTCGGCTTCAGTTCTTGCACGAGCTGTATTTTATACGGTTTTACACCAAGATCTTTGCGTAAAATCTTCCATGTGGTCGAATAACACAAACCCAATTGCTGCGAACGGCGACGAATCGACATTTCACGGTCTTCAGCAACACTCTCAGAAACAGACGCAATATTCTCTTCTGTACGCACTGTACGCATTCGTGTGGTTGGTTTAATGTCCAATAAAGTAAACTGAGTGCGAAACTTGGTCACAATCGCATTAATTGTTTGCTCACTTGGTCGATTATGTAGACCATAAATCGGACGTAAAGCGCGAAACACATTTCGAACCGAACACTGATTTTGGTAATAAAATTCAATGATTTGCAAGCGTTGCTCGTTAGTAAGTCTATTCATGATGAAATGTCAAAGCATACTGAGCATCTTTCTCTTTGACACCATGTCTGAAATCCCGCGTGATCTGTCAAATACTAATGCATGAAAATCCTAACCTCAAAAAAATCACCCGTTATAAGACCTGTGAAGAGGTGGTTTTGCAAACATAGTTTTAATCATCCTCTCAGGCGCATGCACGGGAAGTAATAATTCCGATTATTTGGTCCTAGCGAAGTGTTGCACATTCAACATGAAAGCATTTAAAGCTGGTACTTCGCATGGAAAGTAGTATTGATGTGAAAATAAGCTACTGCTGGCTGAATTATTCAGAAACAAGGTGACCATAGTATAGTTTCTGTTTCATCGTTAAAAAATATTGTCACGTTAAGAAATTCGAATGTTTTCATAAATTATCTTAGTGAAGCTTTCATTTCTCTGTAGTTTTTTAATTACATTTTAAACGTTTTTTTAATATATATATATCTTAGTTACTTTCAGTTGAAAAAACATAATGATGGTCGTTATTGTTTATGTTTTTTATTTTGGCAAATTAGTATTTTTAAAAAAGATACAAATTAAAATTGTCAGTAAATGGTTTGTGTACAGAATGAAAAGTACATATTTTATGGAGCATAAAAGAGTTTTTATATTTTTTCTCAAATCAAAGCCTTTTGTTCTTAAAAACAATCGATTTCAATGAAAAAGGAACTAACATATATTTTAATTGTTGTCTCACAAAATGTATGTTTGTATGACCACTTCCATGTTTTCTCTGATGCGTACCCATAGAAACATTAAAAAAAAAAAAAAGAAACAACATTAAGTTTAAAAAAACTTAAGTAAAAAAAACTCTGAGACTCCAAAAAAGACACAAGGGTTGGGGTCGAAATTCTGCCGAGGTCAAAATTCTTTTTTCAAAATTCTGCTTTCAAAATTCTGCTTTTCAAAATTCTGCTTTTCAAAATTCTGCTTTTGAAAATTTTGTAAAACTAAATTTGGGAGAGTTTTCCCTATAAAAGTATGTGAATGGCTTTCTTTTTTTCTAAGCTACAAACTGAAAGTAAATGTCATTGTCTTTTGACAAGTGGAAGTGAAAGTGTGCTTTAAATTATTTATGGCAGTTCAAAAGCAACGAAAGAGACATTTCCAAGAACACAGAACAATATTGAAGCATGGCATCGTCGACTTAAGGTGATAGTCGGTCGCAGTCATGCAGGCCCATACAAAATCATAAATGATCTCAAAAAGGAACTTATCACTGCCAAAGCTGAAGCTTAAAGGGTCAAAACTTGAGAGAGAATAAAACTGAAAAAATCAATTACATATCAGTAAAAGTTTTACACAGAAAACAAAAACAAAATTCTCTATAATAATTTGTTTTCTTATTGTTTTGCGTGTGAACATTTTGCTGAATTGCAACTTTCTCAAAAAATAGGGCTATTATAAAAAAAAAAAAAGAATTTTAAAAATGAGAACAGACTAATGCCATAAATAATATAGTTCTCTGTGGTTTTGCTTACTTGTTGTTTTTGCATTAAGTTCTTAGACTATGTATATTACATTTTGTTGTTATTTTTGTTGTTATATCGTAAATGAATCCTTCTTAAAAAAAAATAAGAATAAGTAGAATTTTATTTTTCTATATTATTAATTGTCAGTATTTTGAAAAGCAGAATTTTGTAAAACAAAATCGAAAAAAGGCAGAATTTTGAAAAGCAGAATTTTTTTTACCAATAGGCAGAATTTTGAAAAGCAGAACTTTGAAACCAGAATTTCGACCCGCTCCCAAGACACAACTATCAACCTCTTGACTATTATAAAAAAGTTCTCACTAGTAACTTCTCACCCTCACCGTTTATATCATCTAGAGAGTTTATTCGCTGAACACTGCATACGAAGAAACATTTAATTAGTGTTTGTTTCAATTAAGCGTTACCAACATTTAACTCAAACGGTTCACTTTTGTAATTATTATCCTTTTTGTTTAACTTTGTGTCGTCTATAACTTTAATGTGTCGTTAGAAATTTCGTTGCCTTATAGTCTCCAGTGTATTTCAGGGATTATTGGGAATCTCTTTTAACTGGCTAAATTTTTGATACCGGTGTCAAAATTCCCCTTGAAGTAGAATTTTCCAGGACACCTATGTATAACTAGTGTATTGCAGGCCACCTAAGGCGCGACACAAAAATGTATTTAATGAAAACTTTTTGGAAAACAACATTGCGCGTGAATTTTCTCTGGTCATCCAGTAATGTTCTTTGCGGATTAGATCCAATAAAAACCTTCACTTGATTTGCAACTCGTGATCATGACAAAGCAACATAAAGTTGCCCGTGCGAAAATACTGGCGTCTCCAAATTGATGCCAAGGTGATCAAATGATTGACTTTGTACCTTGTTTATTGTGATTGCGTAGGCAGGAATTATTGGGAATTGACGGCGTTTTAATGTAAATGGTAATGTTGTATCGGTTGGAGCAAGATCAATTCTGGAAATTTAAACTAAATCATTGTGATTGCATTTTGAAATTATTTAAGCCCTTATCTAATGTCATCCAGGCTCTTTCACAATTAACCGAGTTCCGTTGCAAAGCCCTTTTTTTAGGTTGAGTAGGTTGCAGGTCGCCAAAGGCGTCCGTCGAACATGTTATGTTATTTTATCTGAGTCAGGGCTGAGTGTAAATATTTTTATAATTTAGATCACAGCCTCACCCTTCACTTTAAAAAAATGTATTTCTAAAAATGTGGCAACCCTTAAAATTTTACTCAATTTAGGCCTATTTAAGACCTATGTACGACCTATCTTCTGACATATTGTCTGTATTTTTTTTGATTTTTCGGATAGGAACAGGAGTCTTTTTTCCGATTTTAATTTGTTTTCTTACTTCTAGAAAAGTGGGAACCCTAAAAATTTGAGCCAATGTTAGCCTATTTAAGTCCTACCTTCCGACATATCACATATTTACGATTTTTCGTTTAGGAGCAGGAACCGCTTAGCTTATTATCATAGCAGCGTTACCCAGTCAGTGAATCAGGGATGAGCGTAAATATTTTTTTTATAAAAAAGGTAATTTTACTTTGTAAAAAAGTTTTTTTTTTGTAAAAAAGTTAATTTTTGTATGTAAAATCACAATGCAGCGTTATACAGTCATTGAGTCAGTGAAACAGTGAGTCAGGGATGAGCGTAAACAAAATTATTTTCTTTTTTTGTAAAAAAGTTCTTTTTTTTTTTTTTTGAAAAAAAGTTAATTTTTTTTGTAAAAAAGTTATTTTTTTTTGAAAAAAAAATATTTTTTTTTTTTGTAATAAAAAAAATAAATAATTAAAATAAATAAAAATAAAATAAATAAATCGCTTTACAAACACAAACAAATTTACTTTTTTTGTAAAAAAAAAATAATTTTTAAAAAATGTATTTATTTTTTTTTTTTTGTAAAAAAGTTATTTATTTTTTTTTTGTTAAAAAGCTTTTTTTGTAAAAAATATATTTTTTTTTTACTAAAAAAGTAAATTTGTTTGTGTTTGTAAAGCGATTTATTTATTTTATTTTTTTTTTTACTTAAAAAGTTTTGCAAGAAAGTTTTTTTTTTATTTTTGGCATTGCAGCGTTATGCCTTCATTCAGTCAGTGAGTCAGTGAATCAGTGAGTTAGTAAGTCAGGGATGAGCGTAAATATTTATTTCAATTCTGTGAAAATGTGAGAAGAATTTTCAAGAACACACAGGATACCAGGGTGCCAATTCATGAGCAGTGAAAAGAAAACAAATATTCACGAATTTCGATTCTGCGAAAATGTGAAACAAAACGTCAACAACATTCAAATTGAAAGCTCTAATGGCATCAAATTTTTGATAGAACTGCAATCTAAATTCGTGAAACTCACTAATCTCTTCACTTTTTTCCAACCCAGGAAAATTCTTCCTCTAATCTGAGTTGGCAGCTCATGAGGGGAATTTCGATAAAAGAATACGAATAGTTAAGTGATACCAAATCGCCTATTCCAAATTAGTTAAATCAATTTCTATAAGAAAACAGCACTTTTCAAGATCAGTAATTGGTGTTATGGAAAATTCAACTTCCAGTGAAATTTTATCACCGAATCGGAAATTAAGACAGTTAAATTGTCGAGGCATCTCGTTTATGAATGTTATTTGTGGCGTGCTAGCCAACAGACTTCAAAAGTGGACTGAAGCTAATGGCATAATCTCTAAGCTTTTTAACTGCAGATCACATCTCTACCTTAACGTCAATAGTTAAAGCATTACAAGTCAGGAACAAAAAGATTTATGCGTTCTTTGTGGACTTCAAATCTGCATTTGATCTTGTTAACCGAAATGCACTCTTTTATAAGCTATCCATGCTGGGTATGTCAACGAAGTTCATCCATGTAATAAAAAAAATGTATGCCCAATCAAAATCATCAGTATGGGACGGATCAACACTATCAAACTGGTTTGAAACGGACACCGGGGTAAAACAAGGGTGCCTTCTGAGTGCTCTTCTTTTTGCACTTTTCATCAATGATGTTGAAACTTGTCTGCCAGGAGGTGTTCGAATCGCTGATCTGATCATTAATGTTCTTTTGTATGCCGATGATTTGTTGATTCTCTCAGAAACCCCCGAGAACTTACAGTTGATGATAAATCGTCTCTCTGACTATTGCGTTAAATGGGGACTTGCAATTAACACTAATAAGTCTACAGTAATGGTTTTCTCTAGATATACCCGGAATCAGAGTGGATATATTTGGACTTTCAATAGAAATATTCTGGAGGTAGTAAGCAAGTACAAATACCTAGGAGTGAATCTAAGCAAAACCATGGACTTTAATGAACATGTTACATTGAAATCTACTTCCTCGCAAAGTCTACTTAACATGTCATGGAAAAATATCTTTTCGAATCAGCGTATTCTACTGTCAGCAAAATACAAAATATTTGATGCTGTTGAAAATTCTTCACTCTGTTATGCTGCCCAAGTTTGGGGAACATATGAGTTTGAGGCAATAGAAAAATTTCAAAGGTGCTTTCTAAAGAAACTGTTTAATCTCCCCATAAAAACCCCAAACTATGCCCTATATCTCGAAACAGGCCTAGCAAAAATGTTCACATGCACGCTTAAGTTGCATGCAGACTACATCGTAGGGACTCTGGCGCATCAGGACAATCGGTTGACCAAACAAATGGCTCTGTACGAAGTGCGAAATTCGGATTGGTGGGTGGCTAAGTGGCATGACTTAGGAAATTCTTGTGGTGAAACGGTGGAGCTAGATCACAGCGATTTGATGAAATTTAAAGAAAAGCTCTACAAAATTATTCGAGCTCAGGAGCATTTTGTAAGGGATGCATATATCAAAGAAGCAAGGAAATCAGAAAGCAGATTCCTTTATTCTCAATTGAAGCTGAACCTAATGGAAGCTAATTACTTCAACGATGCGCTCACGTACAAAGAAGTATCTCTGATATTTAAGACAAGATGTGAAGTCCTTGGCCTTAATGGAACTCCATATAACAACAGCTTTAATCAGTTTTGTTCATTGTGTAATCTAAAAGCTAAAGAAGATTGTTTCCACCTCATCAGTGTGTGTCCCATATTTGCTCAACATCGAATTACATACTTTGGACAGAAAATGTTTACCCTACAAGAAACAATTCCATTGCTAAACTATTGTGTTTGGAAAAAACTCTGTCTATTTTTAAAAGACATATTAAAATACCGAATGTTACTTATAACTGAATATGAATAGTTAACTTAATTTTTATTTTTCTTACTTATATTTTTTAAATTTTCCAAAGCCAAGGCTTTAAAATTTATTATAAATTTTTGTAAATGAAGAATAAAGATATCAAGCAATAAATTACTTACTTACTTACTTAAGACAGTTAAACGTGATTCAAAATAATCCTTGAAACACGCTAGAAAATCACCTACACCAAATAAGTTTAGTTAACTTTTTAAATAAGACATCGTTGGGGGGGAATGGTCCGTTTTAAAGTTATTTATTTTTAGAAATTCGTTAAAATATCTTCATACCCAACCATTCCAATCAAAAACTTTGAAAAACAAAAAAAAACTAACCTCAAAAGCCAATTAGACAGCCTAATTTATACATCAATTTGTTGGCGGGAAATCGTCGACAAAAAAAAAAGAAAAACGGAAATCAAAATGAATTACCGCAATTTTCTTTTCCAAGGCGCGTGTTAAACTCATCGATCGTCTCCTCTCTGTATCTACAAAAGACAAAATTTTCCTATTTTCCGAAGCAATTTCCCTCATAAAAACTTTATTTTAAATGCAATTAAATGCTCCTATATAAAACTTGACGATAGTATACGGCTATGCCAGCCGCCAGATACCATCAGTTTCAGTCCATAAGATGCTAGTGTAACATCGACAAAGAGGCTGACAACGAAGACAAGCTCCCTCTATTATCACTGTTGTCTGTACACCTAGTTGATGACTTGATAAATCAGCTGAAAAACATTTCGATATTAAATATTTATTTTTTGATGGTTTTCAAAATAAAGTTGATGATTCTTTTATTTGAAAGTATATAAGTATGTACATAGTTGAAAATTAAATTATAGCTTCCAATGACACACCGACACAAATTGAGTTTAAACTTTCATCTTGAAATTGCCATACGTAGGTATATAGTTGGGAACAAGTATTTCTCCATCACACAGAGGATATAACCGAATGAATAAGTTATCAGCCGGAGGCGAGTTCATCAGCAGACAACAACTAACACAGTAGGGAAGCATAGCAACAGAGGGCGGGACGGGCGCGGACGTTGGTGTAGTTTAAATGGATGGTTGGATGAATGTGGTGAAAGATGATAATTGTCTTCGCCAAAAGACTGGGATGAAAGTGCAATGACAGCCCGATGACAGATGATAGTGCGTTGTTAGTGTGAGTTGAACTTGGCGAAACTTTAATTAGTCAAAAGTTAACGGCAAAAGTTTTTGCAGCCGTCGCTGCTCGTCGCACTGATGGGTAAGTTGGGACATTCTTCAGCTAGCACTCCCTAAATAAAGGCCCCATAACGATTTAGAGAAATTACAATATCCATTTTTGGGGGTGACCAGTAGCGTACACAGGGGGGGGCTTAGCAACATTTCATATATCATCGAAGAAAGTTTTTTATTATTTTTGACTTTAAATTTTATTTTTGTTAATTTAAAAATTTAGCAGGATTTTCAGTTTTAATTAAAAAAATAAACCATAGCCATGGATGTCGTATTGAAAGCATTCTTTCATACCACACGTAATCGAGATTTTGTTTGACATTATAAACGTATCTCAGTATTCATAGAAACCCAAACAAAATTCCTTTGCAATCAGTCAAAATTCAAAAAATGATTTCACACATTTAATTTTTTCCTTCTTTTCCCATTTAAAAAAAAAGCCGGAATGAAATAACGAATGCAGTGCACTTAGTAACATAATGCATTCTCCTAGTACCTTCTCTTTTTGTATTGCTTTTTAGAGGGTTCCAATGCTCTGGTTATGCTTTAACCAGTATCTTCGCACTCAGTGAACGTATCAAATATTGAAAAAATATTTTTAAATATCTGTAAACTGTATACTTTTTTGCCGAATGTTATTTATAGTGCTACGACATACATAGCTGTAGAGTCAATTGACATTTCGAAAAACTGCCTTTAACTCGTCTCAGAGGTAGACAATCTTCTCAAACTCTTTTTTTAAAGTTAATGGGCCGTATTCATAGTCGTTTTAAACTATTATGATTAGTTAAAACTTAAAAGATAACCTAAACATTTATTTTAGTTTTTGTCAATGCACTATTTTTGACGTTCAATAATTTAATAAACTTCTATTTTGATAAGTACAGAAATCGATTTGGAATAAATTGTTATAATTGATCTTATTTAAACTGGGGCCGAATTACGTCTATAGTGAACGAGTGAGTTAGACTCGTTTCACACACATTCGGTTTCATTCGGTTCGGTCTCTATTCGGTTTGTATTCGGCTGTGCCTGATATGTGTGAAACGATAAAACGGTGCTCTACGGTTTCTATTAGGTTTTTATTTTTGCCGTTTTATCGTTTCCCACATATCAGGCACAGCCGAATTCAAACCGAATAGAGACCGAACCGAATGAAACCGAATGTGTGTGAAACGAGCTTTACTTTTACACGTTATCGAACTATCGAGTAATCACATTGGTGTGATGTTATACGAAGTATCACGTATCGAATTGAGTTCGTATTGTACTAGGAAAATTCTAGTACATTTTCCAAAACGTCAATATTCCTAACATTTCATTGGTCGATTGCCACAGCTGCTTATGTTTTGTTTACATTTGCCTTTGCAATTTAATTTGGCCAAAAATATTTTTGGCTAAAATCGAATTATTTTGCCTTTAAATCAAGGAAGAATTATTTTCTGGGTTATGTTTAATTTATTTCAATTCACCCCGAAACACCATTAATTGTTATTGTGTAGAAGAAAAAAGAATAACTAAATTTTTCTGCCATTTAACTGCTCACTCGTCTACCTCGCATCTATCGTATGAAAAAACACTCGTTCACTGACGAGGAAATGCAAGAAATCGCATTCGAGTCCCGATACTTTACGCGATATCTTAGGAAGGAATCCCAAATGCTGATAATTCAGTAACGTATTGCTCACTCAAAAATGCGGTAATTCGGCCCCAGTACTTAAGTAAAACATGAGTTTAGCGAAACCACTATGAAAACGCCCGCCCAAATAATAATTTATTTTTGAGAATTCCTTTGAAAAATGTTACCATATTTTTCATTGTATAGCTCTGCTTCTCCTACTTTAAACTATAATAATGTCTGTGCATTTACTCTAAATTTCTGTGATTTGTTGTGCATTTTGTTCCCAATTTCTATCAATTTCATTTCTTTTGTATGAACTTGCAAGACTTTGGACTAAAAATCACAGAAAAGGACAGAAACTCAAAGTAAAGGAACAGAAAAAAACGAAAAATTTATTTAATAAAATGTGATTACACTTTTCACCTAGCCCTATTACCGTTGACGTGGTTTAAATCGATTCCATAAAGTTGATTTTTACAAAAAATATTTGTTTATTCATTTTATTTTCATAACTACAAGGAGTATTTTGTGTGTTTTTCCTTTTTTTTTTCTACATATTGAAATTTAACTTCTGGTGGTTGATAATACGAAAGACTTTAATTTTGTTCGCTATTTTGTGATAACTTAAAAAAATTTCACCAAAATTGTTAATGAGCGCACCCCCCCCCCCCCCCCAAACAAAATCCTGCGTACGCTACTGGGGGTGACGTTGTCAAAGTCGGAAGTCGAAGCCATCACTGTTGGAAGAATGCGGAAGCTCAAGGAAGGATGGAGCGAAGTTTCCTTTATGAATTTAGATTGTCTTGTTTAAATTTATTTGCTTGTTTGCCTGGGGCTCACAAATCCAAAGTCAAAGAAAATTATGAGATTTATACGCTGAATAATTTCACCGCGTTGAAATTTTTAAATATTTCAAATAATTGGCTCGAAGAATATAATGCATATAGAAGCAGCACAATAATGCTTAATGTACATAATAATTTGCACAATTTTAGAGCTTGTATAAAGTGAAAGCCTCGGCGCGAGCGACGCACCGCTCGTGGCTTTATTGTTGCTGTTTCACAAATTATTATTTGTTTCCCGGCAGCATATTTCTTGGGAATATATACATACATAATTTATGCAGGCACACAGTTTTGTAATATTCGATAGGAGGGGCATCAGTTTAAATTGAATGCCACTTGCCAAATTGCGGATAGAATCATATCGTCTGTTATTTTATGTAGCTTGTTTTGTTTATGAAAGGTAAAATTAATTTGAATTTGAATATGAACTATCTCCCATGAGGACGTTCATATTTTATAAAACAAAAACGAAAATATTTGGTTTCACTTACAAAAGCATCGACTTAGTTAGGCAGATATGTACAGTGGTGTCAAAAACATTACGGATTTTTTTGAGTGTTGGTTTGTGAGATAAAAATGAACAAATCAATTTTTTGTAATTTTTCGCCATTTTTATTAAACTATTGTATCATTTTAAACAAAAAAACATGGTAAATTATCCATTAAAACAAAAAATAATAGTCAAAAATTAAAGTTGATTCAGAATTTTAATGTGACGAACTAACCGGATTGTATCTTGTACAATTAATTACTTTTTTGTATTTAATATTTTGTCCTATAACCCCTATTTTTTATCACAACTCGACATCGACGAGGTATTGACTGAAAATAGAAGCAGGAATATTCTCCCATTCATTTTTCAAGGCTGCAAAAAGAAAAGTTGTTGACATGTGCTTTTTTTTCCAACCCGCCTTTTTAAAATGGCCCACAAGTTTTCAATTGGGTTTAGATCGGGTGATTGAGGCGGCCATTCTAAAACACGAATATTTTTAGTCGCAAACCACTCTTTTAGCTGCTTTGAAGAATGTTTGGGGTCATTATCCTGCTGAAAAACCCAACGCAAAGGCATTTCTTCCTCTGCATATGGAAGCATTACTGACCCCAAAATGTCCTTATATTGAAAACGTTCCATAATTCCTGTGACTTGGTGTATTGGACCGCAGCCTGCGCCTGAAAAACAGCCCCAAACCATCACCGAGGCTCCACCGTGCTTAACTGTAGGGAGTACGTTTGCAGGCTTTAATCGCGTACCTTTTGAGCGCCTTACTGTCATTGCACCATCGGAGTAAAACAAGTTGAATTTGCTTTCATCACTGAAAAGCACGCTCCTCCATTTGCTTAAAGACCAGTTAAGATGATTTTTCGAAAATTCAACCCTGAGTTAAATATTTTGATTAGGAATTTAAAGTCTTTTCCAAACACCTTTCATGGCTTACCTTTTTCTACGATGTTTAGCAGTAAGAAGAGGTTTCTGCGCTGGTCGAAATGCAAAAAGACCGAAATCTCTTAAACGCTTCCTTACCGTACTTGGCCCTATAGGTAGATTTAGTTCATCACAAATTATCTTTGAAGTTGCAAAAGGGTCTTTAAGCACAAAATTCTTTATGCGCCTATCAGTTGTTTTGCGAGGGCGTCCACCAAAATGATCTGCTTCTACGGATTTCCCGCTTCTAAATTTTGTAATGATGTCACAAACCGTTGACGTTGGAATTTGCAATATTTTCAGATATTAAATTTTGTTTTGTAACGGCTTGGAACTTTTCTATTACCTTGTATCGAATCGCGTTGCTATAACGTGTCTTAGCCATTTTCTGCATTATATAATTTCAACTAACACAGCTCTCAACTTGTAAAGTCTGATTAATCTACGGCGTGACCCAAAAGACTCGAAAAAACCGCTAGTTTAACATCAAGACTCGCAATCTCCCTGCAATCCGGTTAGTTTTGCACAGGCATGTTATTGAATAACTTTATAAAATATTTTTTTTTTTTATTGTTCTTGTCATCGTAGCATTATATTTTTAAGGTTATTATTAAATTGTCTCATACCCTTTATAAATTATGGAAAACCTATGGAAAGTTATTAGTTTTCTACTTGATATTAAGAAAAACATTATACTGAGGAAAAATCCGGAATGTTTTTGGCAGCACTGTATGTAAGTTTAGTATTTTAAGAGATCAATATACGGCCATTGAAGAATTAACCGTTATGTTAGTATTATTCGAATAAGTGATACCTTATATAAAATTAAGGGCCAGTTTCACAGTCGCAGTAGTGGCAATTAAGTGTGCAATACAAAATACAAAATGCTTATTTAGCCCAGTCAAAATAGACATACAAATCTGAAATCCTGAACAAAATTCCGATAATGCTTAAACTTGGTGGGGGCCTTCCAGTGACTACAACGCAGCAATGACTAAAAGTCCCCGACGGTCCGACAGGAGCATAACTTTTTAAGCATGGTTAAGTGCCGAGAAAAATCAGTTTTTAGAAGAAAACTTTTTAATAGAAAATGCTATCGAAAAGAAGTTCGAGTACAATTTGTAGATCATTAAATGCTTTTTAAAGTCATTTTTCCTACGACCAATAATTAAAAAGGTATAGCTATTTAAAAATAACACAAAATGACGAAAATATTGTTTTTTTTTTAATATAACTTTTAAACCGTCAATGCTATCGAAAAAAAAGTTATGAACTCTTTGTAGACAGCAAAATGATTTACAAAAAAGATTAACACACTTTTTATCCTACGACCTGTAATTAAGAAAATATAGCTGTTAAAAAAAAAACAAAAAAATGACGAAAATATTGTTTGTTTTTCTTTAAGTATAACAGTTAAACCGTCAATACTATCACAAAAAAGTCTAGGAACACTTTGTAGACCACATAATTTTCTATAAGAAAAGATTAACAAACTATTTTTCCTACGACCTATTATTTACAAAATAGAGCTTCTAAGAAAACAAAACATTAACATTACGATGATAGGGAACGCGAAAAAAGTGGGTCTCGCAATTCTGTCTATCTGTCCTGTCCGTCTGTCTGTCCGCCGGTCTGTCTGTATCTCGACCTGCAGCCTTAACGTCTGAAGCGGTTTTCTTTAAACTTTGGACTTAAGGTTCTTATAGGATTTCCTAGAGGGGAAATTGAAATTTTTTTTAGCTCAAAAAATAACGGTACCTGCCATACAACCAATCTACAAAAATTGATTTATTTCAAAAACGGCTCTAATGATTTTGACAAAAAAAATACGAGCTACTATAATTACTACAATTAATATTTTGGTAGAAAAAAAACGTATAACGGTTGTTAACGGAACCTGTCATAGAACCGATTTTTTGGTTTTCAAATTTCTCGTTTACCGGCTACCCCGATTTCAACAAAATTTGTATGTAATAGGTCCTTTAGAATTTTAACAATTTCGCATATAAAATTTTTCGAAAAAATAATTTTTGGATTTTTAAGAAATATTGATTTTTTTTTTGAAAATTCAATATCTTGAAAAGCGGTCAATGAATATTTTTTTAATTTTGTGTAAGATAGTATTTTATTTAATTTTAAAAGTTGGCATGCCAAATTTTATTTTTAAAAATGTTAAAGAATTGTTATATATAAAAAAAATATTTTTTAAGAAAATCGCTCCAATGATTTTTTTATTTTTTTTTTTTTTTGTTCGTACATTTATATTTATCAAACAAATCAGATAGCATACTTGATGTTGAGCTCTTACTAAATAATAAATTTATAGTAATTTATGATAATACATAATTTATTTAATTTTTTTTTAATGCTAATATAATATTTTGGAACCTAAAGCTATGTACCTGTACATCATCAATTTCTAGCTACGTTAAAGTTGTTAGCTACGAGAGCAAGTTTGTGCGATCCAGTCGTGCCCATTTGATAAGTTCTGAGATTTTGAAAAAAATAGGTGCAAATTCTATTTTAACCTCTTTTATGACCCTCACAAAAAAATTTGTGCGTGGAAATAGGAAACATTTTTACCACACGCATTCAAATAAAGCTTTCCACAAAAATTCAGATTTTTAAATTTTTTTTTTTTTCTTTCTATTTTTTCTGGGTGAATAATTTCGAAAACAGTGGCCAGGCACGTCAGAATTTGGACATGTTCCGCCACAGTAATTCTTAGTAACTTTTAACAAAAGTACTCCTATATAATATACTTTCGATAAGTCTTTATAAGATAAAGTTATCTTTCAGTTGCCACTCAAGTCTGATAAATGGGAGCTAGTTGCAGGCCTAATATGTAATAAGATTTATAAGGTAAAAAAAAAACAAAAAAATGACGAAAATATTGTTTGTTTTTCTTTAAGTATAACAGTTAAACCGTCAATACTATCACAAAAAAGTCTAGGAACACTTTGTAGACCACATAATTTTCTATAAGAAAAGATTAACAAACTATTTTTCCTACGACCTATTATTTACAAAATAGAGCTTCTAAGAAAACAAAACATTAACATTACGATGATAGGGAACGCGAAAAAAGTGGGTCTCGCAATTCTGTCTATCTGTCCTGTCCGTCTGTCTGTCCGCCGGTCTGTCTGTATCTCGACCTGCAGCCTTAACGTCTGAAGCGGTTTTCTTTAAACTTTGGACTTAAGGTTCTTATAGGATTTCCTAGAGGGGAAATTGAAATTTTTTTTAGCTCAAAAAATAACGGTACCTGCCATACAACCAATCTACAAAAATTGATTTATTTCAAAAACGGCTCTAATGATTTTGACAAAAAAAATACGAGCTACTATAATTACTACAATTAATATTTTGGTAGAAAAAAAACGTATAACGGTTGTTAACGGAACCTGTCATAGAACCGATTTTTTGGTTTTCAAATTTCTCGTTTACCGGCTACCCCGATTTCAACAAAATTTGTATGTAATAGGTCCTTTAGAATTTTAACAATTTCGCATATAAAATTTTTCGAAAAAATAATTTTTGGATTTTTAAGAAATATTGATTTTTTTTTTGAAAATTCAATATCTTGAAAAGCGGTCAATGAATATTTTTTTAATTTTGTGTAAGATAGTATTTTATTTAATTTTAAAAGTTGGCATGCCAAATTTTATTTTTAAAAATGTTAAAGAATTGTTATATATAAAAAAAATATTTTTAAGAAAATCGCTCCAATGATTTTTTTATTTTTTTTTTTTTTTTGTTCGTACATTTATATTTATCAAACAAATCAGATAGCATACTTGATGTTGAGCTCTTACTAAATAATAAATTTATAGTAATTTATGATAATACATAATTTATTTAATTTTTTTTTAATGCTAATATAATATTTTGGAACCTAAAGCTATGTACCTGTACATCATCAATTTCTAGCTACGTTAAAGTTGTTAGCTACGAGAGCAAGTTTGTGCGATCCAGTCGTGCCCATTTGATAAGTTCTGAGATTTTGAAAAAATAGGTGCAAATTCTATTTTAACCTCTTTTATGACCCTCACAAAAAAAATTTGTGCGTGGAAATAGGAAACATTTTTACCACACGCATTCAAATAAAGCTTTCCACAAAATTCAGATTTTTAAATTTTTTTTTTTTTCTTTCTATTTTTTCTGGGTGAATAATTTCGAAAACAGTGGCCAGGCACGTCAGAATTTGGACATGTTCCGCCACAGTAATTCTTAGTAACTTTTAACAAAAGTACTCCTATATAATATACTTTCGATAAGTCTTTATAAGATAAAGTTATCTTTCAGTTGCCACTCAAGTCTGATAAATGGGAGCTAGTTGCAGGCCTAATATGTAATAAGATTTATAAGGTACACAAAATCGGTCTGGCCATTATTAAAAGAAAAGTTATAACAAAATAAACGAAACCACTGACGAGATATTCGGGAATACGCGAAAACAAGACTAGTATACAAGTAAACGATACTGAAGTTAAATGTGAAGTTTGTAGCAAATCCGTCAAATTGTATAAGCTTTATCTAGACGCACAGGCCAACAAAACTCTTATTTTCCTATTTCCCTACCTGTTCCTTTTATTCTAATTCTAACCTACCATATAACTGACTCCTGACTATAACTGAAACTTAATTCAAGTTTATAAAAAACAGAACTGAGCATGAAAAGTTGACAAAAAACGGCCTAAAAAAAAATTGTAAAACCAGTGATTTATTTAGGTACTTAGGCAAATCACATTAATTTTTCAATTCTATTTGCGACTTATTAGTCACAAGTGACAAAATAATCTGTTTAAATAAAATACGAATTGAATTATTAATTGTGTTATTAAAAGTCCAAATCCTAAAATCACGACCATAATGTTAAATTGTTTGGCTAACACCAAATCTTTACATTTATAATTCAAGAAGACAATTTCATTAAACCCAAAATTGTCTTTAAATCTAGCACCTAATACGATGTCTACCACATCAGACACAACACACACTAAAATACATCCCACACTTCAACCATCAACAAAACCCATCAAAGCTTAAACTTAACACATCTTTTATTATACACATATAATTCCGTATTAATTTACGATTAGCTTCCTATTTCGCTTCAGCCAAACGTACAAATTGCGGTCGTGCATTATACCAATCACTTCACGTATAAGGTTTACACTTACAGTTTATACAGAGCGAGTCAGAATTTTGTGTTCTTGTGTATATGTTTGAGTATGTACACAGTATAATATGTAGTTACGAGTATATTGAATGGTTTAATTTAATTCAAAAGGATAAGCCCGACAAAAGCGTAACCTAACCACACATTATGTTTCCTAAGTCAAACGTAACTTGTTCCTTCATTGTGATCACCATCATCCATATCCCTGCTGCTGCCTGTTGTTGTGGGGCATATCCGTTTTCATCATGTATATGGCGTTATAGAGCTGAAGAGCAGCCAGCTCTATATAGATGCATACCCCAGGAGCAACCAGTAATTCAACACAATCATA